>OV121092.1:3509060-4945705 GCA_921293015.1 Phorcus lineatus
AATGTTGGCCTGTGTATCCTTGCCCTCTTTAAAACATACAATTGAATATGAATCAAGCTCAGCCGATGTTCCGTATGTATTAACAATACAAACTGTGTTCAGTATCGCAGTATGCAAGAGTAGTCCAATGAACAGCATTACGTCTAAGCTTTTATGACATCATTCATGCCTTTTTTAAAAATAATAATGATTTCTCAATATTTCAGCTGTGTCAACATGACATACAAATGGACTACGATCTCGGATCCGACAGTACGGCCAGATTCTCCGAGAACTCAACACACAGATTCCTGACGTACACGACTCAGTTAGATATACCAAGGTATAACTACGCAAATCCGATTGTTGAACGTACCCACGTTACTTGCGTGGGTCTGTTGAAGTTGAAACCTAAGTACCTTCCTTCTGATTTAAGTCTATCCTGTTCCGCGGTTAAAAATGTCAAAATACAAAATTACCTCTACCGGGATTTGAACACGTTTCAGTGAGTTCTTATCTTGACGGAGGCACTATTTTGTATACTCAGTACCTAACTACATTACGCAAAATTTGTTCTGTAACATCACACTTATCAGGTATTGGTTTTTTAAAATCCTGTTCTGTTGCGTGAACCTGTTTTGTAACGTAAAACTGTTGTATTATGAGAAACCGTTCTATTATGAGAAACTGTTCTATTATGATAAACTGTTCTATTATGAGAAACTGTTCTATTTTGAGAAACTGCATGTTCTATTATGAGAAACTGTTCTGTTTTGAGAAACTGTTCTGTTACGTGAACTTGTTTTGTAATGTGAAACTGTTCTATTATGAGAAACTGGTTTATTATGATAAACTGTTCTATTATGAGAAACTGGTTTATTATGATAAACTGTTCTATTATGATAAACTGTTCTATTTTGAGAAACTGCATGTTCTATTATGAGAAACTGGTTTATTATGATAAACTGTTCTATTATGATAAACTGTTCTATTTTTAGAAACTGTTCCATTATGAGAAACTGTTCTGTTTTGAGAAACTGTTCTGTTATGAGAAACTGTTCTGTTTTGAGAAACTGTTCTGTTATGAGAAACTGTTCTGTTTTGAGAAACTGTTCTGTTATGAGAAACTGTTCTGTTTTGAGAAACTGTTCTGTTTTGAGAAACTGTTCTGTTACGTGAACCTGTTTTATTTCTTGAAATGGTTTTGCTATGTGAAACTGTTCTATTATGATAAACTGTTCTATTTTGAGAAACTGCATGTTCTATTATGAGAAACTGTTCTATTATGAGAAACTGTTCTGTTTTGAGAAACTGTTCTGTTCTGTTACGTGAACCTGTTCTGTTTTGAGAAACTGTTCTGTTACGTGAACTTGTTTTGTAATCTGTTTAATCTGTATTTTGTTCTATTATGAGAAACTGGTTTATTATGATAAACTGTTCTATTATGAGAAACTGGTTTATTATGATAAACTGTTCTATTATGAGAAACTGGTTTATTATGATAAACTGTTCTATTATGAGAAACTGGTTTATTATGATAAACTGTTCTATTATGAGAAACTGGTTTATTATGATAAACTGTTCTATTATGAGAAACTGTTCTATTATGATAAACTGTTCTATTATGAGAAACTGGTTTATTATGATAAACTGTTCTATTATGATAAACTGTTCTATTTTTAGAAACTGTTCCATTATGAGAAACTGTTCTGTTTTGAGAAACTGTTCTGTTATGAGAAACTGTTCTGTTTTGAGAAACTGTTCTGTTATGAGAAACTGTTCTGTTTTGAGAAACTGTTCTGTTATGAGAAACTGTTCTGTTTTGAGAAACTGTTCTGTTTTGAGAAACTGTTCTGTTACGTGAACCTGTTTTATTTCTTGAAATGGTTTTGCTATGTGAAACTGTTCTGTTATGAGAAACTGTTCTGAAACGCGAATATTTTTTAAACTTACAAATGAGACTTTACAGCTGCATATCAAAAGTTTGATCACTTACTATTGTATCTTAGTGCAAATATAATGTAATTTGGGTTTCGTTTGAATGTCAATAAAACAACTTCAGCATAACTAACACAGGATATCCAATTGTCAATGTGTTAAGTAGACATTTATTAATTTATTGTGGGGTCGTCTCGTCTCTCGAACAAAAATTCGAATTTTGGCATGTAAATGGACAGAAGGGGTCACATTTTCGAAATTACGATTTCCCAAAATTTTGATTAAATGTTCCATTTTGACTCTTGGAGAACAAAATCAGCTAACTCCTATTGACTTAATGCAAACGAACAAATATGACTTGTATTCAAAGGTGTTAATCACCTAATAAGGAGTTTGTAGAGAAAAATAAAAAATACTGTTTTCGAAATATTGACCCCTGGTCACTTCAGTGACCTGCCAAAAACTATTACGGTTAACTGTTGGGTATTGCATACGATTGCGTAAAGGTGCAATGGATATTCTCTTCTGTATTGAAAATTCAAAATAATCCATTTCTTTTTCGCAATGCTACGATGCTTCAAAGACATGCCGAATTATATGATATTTGCACTACGATTCGCAGGTATGTGAACAAATTTTTGGCCTGCAGCTGTATATGCAGGGATAGAATACACGAAAAGATCTGATCACGACAGGTGAATGATTGATGTGAGTGATGAAATGTTTGCCTGGTGTGCATTAAAATCTGCCTCGCAAAAGTGAGCCTATGACAGAAGGTTGATCATTATGACTGAAATAAGCAATAATCTTTAAATTATATAAATATCAAACCAAAGGGGCGTATATCTTTATAATTCATAATTGTAGCATGAATCGAGATGAGGTTAATTATGACTCTTAAAAATGAAACCTTTTCTAACTGCTTAAATACAGTTTATTCCTTTTAATAATCTGGATAGAAATTCGTTCAAGGTTTATGTGCTTCAAACTTTCTGCCCTGACTTCGAATGCATTGCAACATATATATTTACCGTTGAAAACTGATTTGTGTTCTTTACAGGACCAGTACTATAAATCTTATCTGCGACGCGGCCGAAGAGGCATTGTTTGAAGCAGACGGAGAGAATCCAACAGGATTTTATGTACGATGTTCAGCAATTCTTAAAAAAGTCATACATACTTTAGTCCATATCATACTAAGTTTACAACACTCGTACAAACATGTATTGGTAAATCACTCGCTCTGGCTCGAGGGACACCAATACGTAACATATCGACATGGCCACTCGTATACTATCCTTTTTCTATTTTAAAAGCCATTGTTACGTACAAGCTTGAAGCAGCACTCTCCTTATATGTTTACTCATGTTTAAAGCAAAATTGAAAAAAGAGCTTCAGGTTTTTTAAGAACAACTCTTTGCCAAATGCACACATAAATCATCATTTCCTAACTGATATCTTTCAAAATAAAACTCATATCAATATTTCATATTAGATTACAATATAGTCCTTCAAAACGTCGATCTAAACGGTTTGAATCCAGTTCATTTACTTTATTTTCGCCCTGCAGCACTTCACATTGACAAGCAAGTACGCATGCCCCGGGTTCAAGACGACAAAACCACCTCCATTGACCAAGCCAACCCCTGGTCCAACCCCGAGACCAGCCCCAGGGCCAACACCCGCCCCCTCCCTAATCTTCAGCCTCAAGACAGTTGTTATCCTGCTCGGAGCAATACTGTAAGTTATCACTATACAGGGAAAAAAATACTCAAATGAAGTTTCAAATTTATTTATATAACCAATTGCCAAGTCTTGCGTTGCGCAACGGTTATAAGACAACCAGTTTTCAATATAAGGAAAACTGGTTATCTTATATCTGTTGCATAACGCTGAACTTGACCTTTGATAAAAAACAGTGCATCTATATCTGTATGGATACTGAAGATTGACTCAATACTGAGCAATGATTTAATCAGGTTTGGTTTGTGCGCACCACGGAGAGTTTAGTAGGAGTAAGGTGCTGACAGTGAGGCTTTAAATTCGTCCACTGTTTCACTGTTCACTAGGTTTCTGTTAATGAGTTCCAGTCTATAACTGTGCGGGGGATGAATGAATGTTTGAAGATGTCGGTCTGGCAGGTATGGATGATGAGAGTTTTTGAGTGTCTATTTCTGGCTGGTCTGGTGTTCTTTTGGAGATGTTGAACAGTGCAGATGTGGATTGGTTAAACTAAGGTCATTCATTGTAATTGAATATGATCCTAGTCATCACATTGGCATTGGTGATCTGGAAGACTTGTTAACCTTTCGCAGTGAATTTATATTTATTTTTTTATTTCAGATTGTCGCTCTGCATCCTTATTCTCCAGGTATTTATCGGTCTTCTCACACGATGAAACACTCACAACCAAAGAACAAAAACGAGTTTGAAATGGTTTATTTATCAAATCTAGCAAAGTTGGCGACTGACATGCGATGAACTGTATGACCCCTACCTCAGTACATGCTGATAATTAAACACTTTCATGAATGTCTGCATTTTGTTATCATTTGTCAAAATGTCCTAAGAGAAAACTGTGAATGGAACATTAGTACCCTCAAAAGCGCTTAAGGAGATTGTCATCTCATTTAACAATGAAGGTTAGCATCATCCATATATTTCATACATTCGACTTTATGAGTAGTAGAGTCAATTGTTAGTTATTTCAATTATGTAAATTGGGTTGGTCCTTTACTTTTTCTGTTGAGTATATAAAAAATGGTAACACTGAAATGGTTACGGTTTATCAGTACTGAAATACGTGAACGCTCATTTTATACCAAATATTATTCGAAAAGGATGAGCCCATGATGTCTCACTGTCACTGCATGCATGGTAACAGAAGGGTTACGATTCGGGTATATGATTCCAATCAGTTTGAACAAATCACTCGGACCTCCTCGTTTTGATCTGGAAACCGCCTCTTTGAGGTCAAGCCTCGTGACCTTTCTCTTCAACCAATCGGCAACGAAGCTAGGTAATCATCAATATTATACCTATTATAAATTTGTAAGAATATCATTGGTCAGTTGACATCACGTGATTGAAAAATATAACCGTACACTGACCCCGGCTATCAGTGAGGAGGTCAGTTTTGTGACAGAAATTTGTGACACTGACCTGAGATAGTGACTCGACACGTGATTTGTCACGTGATTGCATCTGTCACGTGACGCTAAATTTTTAAAATCAGAGATCCTCGTTTTCTTTTTCAAGTCAGTAAATGAGATATTTTGTTCAATCTATCAATCTGTTAATATAAAACACATGCATAAAAAAATCTAAGGAAAAAAGAATTTCGGTATAATAAAACACTTAATTACTCATGGTGAGGTCATTATGTGAAATTCCCGGACTCTCGAACATGACAGCGGTATGAGCTGGTCATTAAGTGTGTACTACATTTCCGTGAATTCATGTATCTCATTGGTTGAGTAACTTCAAGGTGAAACATGTCGCAGGAAAGTTCGAGATATGCTATTCGCTACTTCAAGGATTCGAGTTTCTGCTGAATTTCGAAGAAAAATGGCCATCGTACTGTCGAATATTTATATTGTTTATCCTGTGAATTAAATGTCATGGCCAAAGGTCGAAAACTCCAAAATTTTTAATTTTTTAAAAAGTTATTCAATTATTCATTTTAATGAGTTTCGTCTTGTAGTTAATAATCAGAAAACACCCCCATCAACTCGCGCTTCTGGTATCGACGAAAATTGTAAGGTGTATGCGATTCGCCAGAATTCATCTTTCATCCTTATTTTCTGCATTTATGAAAAAAGGCTTGATGAATGTTGAGGGCTGAGGTACCGTTCTCTTTAAAGATAAGACAAACTTATGGATGCAAAACCCGCTCGTAGATATCGCATTCATAAGACATTTTCACTTCATCTACTTCATTTGATCCGATTGCCTCCCTTGTCGACTTCACTACACCCAACCCTCATTGCGTGTGGAGAAAATGTAATTTCCTTTTATTGGATGATCTTTGTAGGAAATGTGAAGATAGTCATTACAGTATTTTTTCATGTGGCTTAACGCGCAAATACAAAAATATTAGTTAAGATATTTGCTACATCAGCGTATTTAAATCCGCGGAGCTCTTTCCATACCCAGATCATCAACATATCCAAATGTCAAGTATCGCTATTTATATAACCATATATTTATATAACCATCCAATAAAATGACTCGTATCTGGAACTAGTGGCACTACCCGAAAATACGCTAATGTAACAAGTTGAATTTTAAGTTTCAAAGAATTGAAACGACGTGTTTCTTATACATTTGCTCTCACAACAAAGCTGTGACAAGTCTGTTGCTTGTTGCGTTAGTCGAAAGAAGAATAGGCCTTTGAAGATAAACAGTTCATTTGGTTTGTAACATTGGAATGAGATATAACGTTAACAATGTAAAAATGGATTTATCTAAAACTAAAGGAACAAAGTTCGAATTTGGAGCTCATGGGGTCAATATGGCGTCGACTCTCGCCTCTAGTTTCATATATTCGACTTCTACCGTTGCCCGCCGAAAAAAGCAACACTTAAAGTATCAAAGGGAACACCCTCAGAAACCTCAGGTTTAAAAGTGTTTTCCGTAAGTCCTTTTGATAGACACGTAAGTGAGCAAACTTTCGGGATGCAGCTATACTAATTATGTATTATATTTATGACAATATAACATATAACCCTGTAAAATAAACCAAAACCATTTTATTTTTGTACGTTGCAATGTTATGCATCCCATTTAACTGCTAAGGCCACAGTTCCGATACCCTTAAAGTAGGAAATAGTAATCCCTTTACATAAGACATAGGGTGTGGTAAATGTAAACAGTCCGATACAGTTCGGTGGTACAATAACCATATAAACTAAACCCAATTTTGTAACGCATGTAATTAAAGGAAATCAAAATCAACAACCGAAAAATTTGCGAAGGAAACTTTAATACTTCCTGGATGGTAACTATTTTCTTCCTTAAAAGTATACTAAAAGTAACTTAGTGACAGTAACACGTTTTTCGAAAGATTTCTTTCTTCCAATTCTCCACAAAAACATTAGTTTATGCCAAATGTGTAGTTTTCAAGGAGTCGAAACATCTAATTACTCAACCCTTACATCCGTAGTCGTAGAGGAGATATTGTAGTATAATTTCAAAACTACTTATGAAATAAATTCGTTTAGGTTAACCGTTCATTGTTCTTTCATTTTAAAACTGTTTCTTGTGATTAAAAAACATTGTCTTTTGGTAACATTTAGTTTTGTTTTCATGAAATCACGTTATAAATTACTGCTACTGCCCTTTTGAGAAATGATTGAACACTTCGCATTGCATAATTTTTAAACGATAACTAGTGTCATTCAAATCTAATTCAAATTTTTGTTGTCACTTTTTAAGTTGATTTGCCTGATTTAACCCACCACCCCACTTATTTATAGTATATTCATAGATATATTGTATGTTTCGTGCTGGAATATGTTTATTCATCTCCTAGAGATGCATAATTGAATATCTTTTCCAGATAACTGCTTCCATTGTCAACATTCTTGAAAGGTTTGTAAAATACATTTAACAGTAAAGTATATGAAAACGAAATTTTGATAAGTTTTAAATACCTTTTGTACTAAAGTAGTTCCAATAATAACCCTTTTAATCGGGTTGAGAATACGTCTTAATGATAACGTCAAAATATGTTAGAAAAACGACGCACGTCTTCATTTAAACATCTGTCAATCTTATTGATATCATCAATCACATGACCTCCCTTTTGTACCATGTACTAAAATAAGTAAATGTTCCCTTGCAATCTATGCATACACTTTTGCGCATGAATAAACTGAATTACAAAAGAAAGTTTACATTTTTTGAAACCGAATTAAAAGAAAAGACAATATGGATATTGTTAGCCAGACACAATGACACAACTGAAACCTTAACCTTTGTTTGTTTGTTTTTTTAAAAAAACAAAAAAACTTGTAATGGGTTAATATTATTTGCATTTTTTGAAAAAAATGTATAATTCTAAAACACGTGACCTTGCTACCCCTACACATTCACGTTGAATAATTGTTCAAATCCAATGAAGGTCGTCCCCTCCACGATAAAAATTCGTGAAAACCTTCCTATTGAAAAAACGGCTATCCTTCTTTGAAGAGACACCATTGGTAACATGTTGTTAGACACAGAAGATGGAGAGCCTGGAAGAACCAAAACAAAAAACAAAACCAGTGTTTGTTTGTCCCAAAAGGCCGTTACGTGTTTACATTAGACCACAGTGAACGCTGGCTGAAAGTGACGTCATGGATAGTATACACCATAGGTCGGCGTTTTTTTTGCAAAAATGGACCAGAGGAATTTTGACAGTTACACAGAGGTGTTTGATCGGTAAATGGACAGTCAATGACCATTACATTCGTCTTACGGCAAATGTTATTTGTGGTGACCACGTTGGGAGCAGCATATAACGTGAAAGTTTCAAAGTAATTGTAAAGCTCTCCAGGCTTAAACACATACAGGTTTTAATTTTTTAAAAACCCGTTTCAGATATCAAATACAACACTACGTTCATAAACCCGCGTCGATGTATGTGTAGCAGGGGTGAACGTATGAAGTTTGATGAACACTTGCTGGGGTTGTGGAGGACGTTTATTGATGTTACATCGATCTCTTGGTTTTAACACCTTGAAACATTTTATATTACAATAAATACACATAACCAATATGCATACACATCACATACAGGAATATATACAAATACATCTATATCGCAGATCCATTTAGCATTAGTTACACCAATACCAACTATTTACAAAGAAATGTGATACATGAATAATAATGAAGTATGATATACTATGAGTCAATAAATTATCATTGCACACAATAATGACCGCATACAATAGATACATACAGTACATTCATACAGTACATAATTATATCATGGTCTGTAAATATAATTACTTGGCAAAGTAATTAATCATTACGCAAAATGTCAATTGCACACATTATAAACATAGCTTACACCTACATACACAATACAGCAAAGTAATAAATCATTATAAAATATTATTAACACAACTGATTAAAATCAATTGAGCCACGATTCTGGGAGTGTCCAATAAGTGATAAGTAATACTTTGCAGCAAAGGAAGTCCGAATCGATGGTAGGATATCAAATTATTTTAAAAACCAAATTCTTTCTTCATACATGTATCAAAATCCAGATTTGGAAAATCATTGTTGTGGCCTTTCCTCTCCCATTAGCCCGAAAAAATATGTTTGATTAATTCTTGATCGATTGAAGTCTCTTCAGGAGCCTAATAATATTCGCATCTCTTTCAGAATGCTTTCATTTTGAATTCTCTGAGATAGTTTTGAAGAGTAAAGGAGCCTCTTTGAAACAAATGAATGACAATGAGTTCAATTTATTTTCGAGTACTCCTTTTCTTAAGTAGCCCTTCAACATCAACAGAAAGAGAAAACTGCAAGAAACCACAGATTTGAGGAGACAAACCCTCCGCAAAGGTTCTTGCGACCATGGGCTCTTACAACTAATGTTTTCAGAAAAGAGTAAAAATCATGAAGCCTGGAGCTCTATAAACCATATTTCAAGGCAGAACCTTTAAAGGAGCAACATGCCACTTTTAGTCATCAATAGGAAACGAAAATATATATCATCAATTGCAATCTTTTCTAATCCAAAGAACCAGTTCTTAAACGAACGTAACATTTTCAATTGAGGTCCATGAGTTCATTTCTGTAACTTTAACGATAAAAAGATTTTCACACAAAAATTGTCGCCAGCAGTTTTAGCTTGATACTGCAATTACGAAAAATCGAGGTGAGTATGGAGGTGTTTCATCCTCTGAAGATAATACATAACGCATACAAAAACATTTATTGTGGACATCTTTTTAAAAGGATCAATGCCCCTTTTAATGAATTAATGAAAACTCACCGTTTAAAACCTCAAGCACAGTCATCTTCTTTGTTCTGGTCTTGACCAAGCGGAGAGTACAGTAATGTACATCACAAGACGGGTGATCCTGCAACAAGGGAAGTAGATAGGTATATTGGTCTACCTACATTGACAAATTCAATATAATAGTGACAAGACTTATGGACAGTCAACCTCTTTAAGGGGGCGGGAAAGCGCAGTGGTTAGCGCGTTCGGCTTCGGATCAAGAGGTCCGTGGTTCGAATCCCGCCAGTCAGCTTTGTGTGCAATGCTATACTAAATTTCAGCGCAGTACCATCCATGGTTCGTTAGTTCCAGCCTGTGCGCGCAGGTTTCACCACAATGCATAGCCACAATGGTGTTGCGGGCCTTCTCCCTGCAATAATACTAGCAGCCGCGATGTCCCACATATTTTACCGAAATGTTGAATGGGTGGGTAACCGTGTTATTTTTGGATAAACTGAGACTTTAAAAGGTGATTCCCTGCCCTATGGGTTAAGGGTATACTTGGGCAAGAGACTTAGTTCAGAATATGCCTCTGTTCACACAGTACGAAATACCTCGTGTCTACTGTGCTTGTGACGCCAATCTGGCGACAAATACGTTGGATTAGAGAAAGGTAAAATATGTTGGTAGCGCCTTAAGCATATACTGGTGTATTGAAATGTGCGTCTTATAAGTATTCACATCATTAATATTAATATTGTAACCCCTCTTTTCGTTGATAAATGATTCAATTTGATCACTTAGTGCTTAACGAGGAGACACCTGGTATGGCTGATATCACCTGTAATCAGTGGACGTTAACAGTCCTATTGAACGCTTATTTGCTGACTTCATTCAGTTACATACGAGATACGTTATCATCACAAGTATCTTAAAGGAAACTCTCCGTAGGATTTAATTTTCTTCTTAACGGCGCGAGGACTATCTTTAAACTTTGTCTCTGGTGTTAAATTGTTAAAGGTCACGGGATCCTTCAGTACATTGATTCATTCAGCTGATAATACCCGAAACAAGAGACACCTACAATCAGTTGACCTATTTCGTGTCATATCTATCTAGTTGATACAGATACCTGGTCTATTAAGATGACTTCTCTGTTGTTCTCTGTATTTGTATTAACCCCCTTAATGTCATTTGCTTCTGCCCTACTGCCACTTAAGCCATGTGCTCCTAGGAGTACGTGTTCCTGCGAGAATGTTGACGGATTAATCGATCTTCATCCACTCGCCAACAACAACAGAACTCCAAGGTAAATATAAACATTCCATCTTTTGTCAACATATTGGGTAAATATTTAAACAAAGCATATCAGGGATATTTGGGGATTATTTTGCCTCCGGCTCTGGCTACGATTAAAAAGTAAGCCCAATGGAGGAGGGATTACTTTTAAATAATGCCAATGGGTCATGTTTTATCCAACTTAAAAATCGATTAACATCGAAAGAAATAATTCTGGCAAAACAATATCTTCGGTGACAGAGTAATATTTAGCTCTGTCAAGGTTAGAATATACAGAGCTTCAGGGGTTGGCCCTGGGGGTCAGGTAGGGGTGTGGGGGAAGAGATTGAGCGTTCATGTTATACCATTTTTTGTAAACCGTATTATAATTATGCTAATTTGACTGATGAGGATGCGGTTCTAATTGTTTCTCTATTTTAAAAAAACTCTGAAAAAAATAGGTATATTTGATACAAAAAAGACCTTTGTTATTAAAGAGCCTAAGAGTCTGTTCATCCACTGTGGTCTAGTGGTATGGTCATTGCCAAGTAAAGGATGAAGTATTCGGCTTTGGGTTTGGCATATCGCGAAAACGTTTACAAGATGAAAACGCGTACGTCTCATGACTTAATTTGAAGAGGAGTATGTGTATATTAAGATAATGGCCAGACGAAGAGGGTATTATCAAGATGCTTGCCATAATTACAAGTTAAAGGGCAGAGGACAATGTTTTCCGGGAAGAGGGCATTATCAAAATAATTGCGCATTGCCCGGGGGAGAGGGGCATTACAAGACAACTGCAAGATTGGCGAGACAGAATCTGGGTTGAGATAAATTACGAGAAATAATGCCCCGGCTGAACAATACAGTGACGTCACTTGAGGTTATAACAAGACTTTAAACTTCAATTAAACATCATTTTTAGGAATCATTTTCGGTAAAGTTTCTTTTATTTCGTTTTCATATTGGTGATTTTATCAAAGGATAAAGATAAAGAATGTGGCACTATGGAACGAAAAACAGGATATGACATCATAATGTTCGCCTCGTTTCAGATTTGAGAACATCCCTGACCCAGATGGGGACACCTTCTACTCATGGAACCCTTGTTATGGATTCGATGAGCTCAACTGTATGGACACAGCGGTTAGTGCTTAGGATCAAGCAATCTAAACACAAATAGATATAGATATATGGAGGAAAAAAGCCTGAGCCCACAGGAATTACATTTGGATAGATGATAGTTAAATTAAAATTCAAGTAAATGTTGCGTGAACCAACGGTTTCTGCACATATTGTCAGCACACATCTTATTTTTGCAAATGTGTAAAATGTGAGTCAGGTTCTTGCAACAGATTCGCCAAATACTGTGACGTTAAGATTATGGTTCTTAATTTCAAGTTACCATGGCTTAAGTTGCATATTGGGAACTTTAATAGAGAAACCGTAGTTGTCCACAAGGTATCATTTCACTGACCACAAATAGGACTTTAGGTAAAATAAATCATGTTTTAAATCAAAATGTTGTTGCCAGGTATGTCTTAGCTTAATGAAAGTGTATATTCACAGGTATGCCAGATATATGGGCGTGGCAGCTCCAGTTTTAGCCTGGGTCCACAGAGCAGTCTCGTCTATGTCTCCAGCAGTGAGTACGGGATAGTCTTCCAGTACACACAATGGGGAGGCAAAAACAAGTACGTGTATCAAAGATAGAGGGACAATCTCGTCCTGGTGTTTTATGTGCTGTTGCGCGGGTCAAAATCTTTAGTTTTAGCCGCAGGAATATTGTAGCGCAAATACGTTATTGGCAGGTTTGCTTATGTGCAAGAAAACTGGCTTCGCCCTTACAAAGGTGAATCTGGTCTTCGTTTCATTTTGCCTGACCTACTTGCGCTACAGTTCTAGGGTGTAAGGGCTTTGTCTCGAAGAATATCCGTATAAATGAAATAGGAAAATGCTTCACTCCGCTGTGCGATTATTATCATTGATTAGAAAGAGAACTACTTCTTGTGTATTCTCTAACCACAGAGTTAGCTACGTGATAAATTCTTCTTCTTCTAACCTCTATCCCAACACAATCTCTTTCTGGGCTACCGACAGATTCCCTTACCTAGCAGCAAAATATTGCAACACAAACTATCAAATTTTAGCCAATGAAACCATTTTAGCATGGAGATGATATTTGTTGCTATTTGCTTGATAAGGCAACTGTGTTGTGTCAAGAAAATTCAAAGTGCAAAGTGCACTTTCGAATAAAGTGTAACTTTCCTATGGCATAGAGAAATAACTGAGGCTGTGTTAATGATAACTTTTGAATTGCGTCGCCGATCGCACAGCATCTTTAATTGCATCCAATCAGGCTTCTACATTTCTAGACCACGAAACGCTCGTATTTGCAAAGAGGTCAGTTAAGCAATCTGTGAGCTGCCTCTGTTTGGAAAGAATGCTTCTTGAATATTTTTTATCAACGTTTTCATAGTAAAAAAAAGTTTTGTTAGTGAACACCTTTTGTTTCCAATCACGATAACCATCCTATGGTTGTGCAGTGTCATTAAGCACACCATATCGCATCGAATCGTAAAACCATATCATAATGACTGATAAATCTTGCACAATCGTATTGCCGTAGTGTCAAGGAGTTCAAGAAAAAAGGAATAATATCATAATTCAGACTATAATGCGTAGCCGCTTTGAATGATCGATGGAGAAATCATAACTGATTTGATTGATTGGCCCATGTTCATTGTATATCCTCTTTCAGTTCTGGTAACATCATCATGACGTGTGACGCTTCTGAAGAGGGTATGCTGATCAGGAGACCAGACGCAGACTTTGGCAATGAATATGTAATCTTTCAACAAAATCGAATTATAACCTCTTTATATTCTCACTGATCTGCAGCCTTTGAGTGGGTAATATTTTCCAAAAGCTCAGGTCACATTTTGATACTCTCCATGCAAAGCTACGAGCAAAGGAAAGAATAAGAACGTCAATTGTCAGTAAACCATATGTAGCTACAGCTTTTCTTTGCAGTTACTTTTATATACCACAATTGTATCCTCAATCCCGAAATTTAACTATATATAGATATATGAATATGTAAAGTCTGAACTACACCATGTTAAATAGAACAATTAGTCGAAACGAATGTCGTTACGATTAATCAGTATATAGAGGTATCATGATAAAATCAAACATAATTTACCAATCCTAAAGTAGTCAGAAAATGCTCTTATCAATACAAGCCGTCTACAGGCACAATTAGACCAACTTAACGTAATTTATTGGTTACTGTTTCTTGTAATTTTACAGTATCTTGAGCTGAAAAGCAAATACGCATGTCCCCAAAGCAACGGAAGTACAACCCCCGATAACCCGACTACACAGGCCAGAAGGAAACCGTCTACTCCTGCCTTTATAGGCACCGCAAGAACCCCGACCACTACAACAGCCCCTTTAATGCAACTTTTCTCTCTGGGTTGGCTGGTAATCGCGACATTGTAAGGAGTTGATAATTAGACAAAAATTATAATATTACTGTATTTAAATGATACAGTTTACATAATTTTTCAGCATATAAACGAAAGGTGTCATTATACCCAAGTCACCTTGTTTGTTTCGGGTACTTTTCTCAAAACTGGATACTTTCTTTATTACCTAACTGTACCTAAACGTACTTCTTCTCATACCCAAAAAGGAAAAGTCTATTCTTAAAGATTATTTACTTAACAAAGGTCTATGTTTTCAGATTTGTTCTGGCGGTTCTGCTGACGGTGACCACAGTGTGTTTTTGTAGTATACACTCCAGACTCTCCAGTCTCTACACAGTCGGTTCCAAACCAAATCCTGGATACGGCAGTCATCAGGCGCTTCTTGTACCTCGCATTTAATGACGACATACTTAAAACTCTTCTCACCACTTGAGTAACGTCCGCTCTGTTCTACCTCGCCTTCCATCCTCTTGAAATCAAACTGAACCTGTTCTACCTCGCTCTGTTTCTCTTCTAATTACTGCTTCAACGGCATCGTTTACGATAGCCCTTTTAACTTTCCATACATTCCAAGCACTCAGCGGCCCCGTAATATCTAACCGTGCAAATGGCTAGTTTTAACTGGTTTCGATGAGATTGTCCTCATCTTCAGTGACATACTCTTTCTTATTCATCTTAAGGTTACGTGAACAGCATGATAATAGCCTTAAGATACAATTCAATCAGTATTAAAATTTTCTGCGAAAATCTTTTAGTTTTTCATTTTGATTTCCTTTCATAAGATGTGTTACAGTATTGTGTGTTTGATTTTATGAGATTGATCAAGTTACACACTTTGCAAACTAAATGTTAACCGTTTTCAATTTTACCAAAAGTAATTATACTCTCAAATAATTTCTTATGAATAGAATAGGTAAAACCACAACGTTGGCCCCAAAACAGTAAAAGAGCATTGACAAATTTCAAATATCGACTCTTTAACAGGTATTTTAAGAGAAAAAATTAAAATAAAATAAATCAAAACTTAATACCTTTATTTAGCACAATAAACCTCCAATAATTAAATAAACAATATGCAAGTACATCAAATACATAAATTCAATGATAAACCGTATTTCATTATTGAAAGAAAGACTTAACTTAGGGATAGGATAAGGAGGAGGGGGCTATCAGACTTTCTTGAGGCTCCAGTGAAGAGTTTTGTTTAATACCAAGCGATATACTCTAAATATATTGAGATTTTAACAATTTAATGTTATATGGATGTATTTCAATGTCACTGTTGGTAAAACAAGCAAAACTCCATTGCATGAACAATCTCCTTGCTTTTTTGTAAAACCCATTGTGAAATATTTTAGCATTTTAAAGTAATTTTTTTTATTGAACTGCAGATTTTAAGTGCCTCTGCTTTTCAGTGTTAATTAGAAAACAGAATCTAAATTACAAAGGCAGGTACATAATATATTTACAGCATAGCCTTTATCTAATGTTTCCATCAATTCAAATAAACCTAATAAATTTTTTTATGAAAATAACTTAACTCTTTTCTTCTATCTATGTACTCAAAAATAATCCTCTCAGTATCTGAAATATATATCTAGAATTAGAATCTTTAATGATGTCACTATATTCATTTATTTACATTTAGATATTATTTCCTTATTTCCTAAACATGCAAAGCTAGTGTTCTTATGTACGCATACTGAAAATACTGTTTCAAGAGCAGTATTTGGCAGGTTTGCTATTCATGAAACAGGTTTGTAATTGAAGCCTCTAAACGGCAAGATTGTGGTCATAGTAGAAAGTGGTACCTTCTAAAGTTGCGAGATATTGGAGGACGTGTACATGTATGTAGCGTCATAGCGTCATAAGCACGGAAAAACAAGATAATTGTTACTCAAAACGACCAATTTGAGGGATGACAGACGATCACTCCCTATTGCACGTCAGGAACTGCTCTGCAAAACAACTCCGTCGATGAAAAGTCCTCGAGCTTATCGTCCAATATAACGACCCCGACTGATTGATTATTATATGCACCTTCATCTGCATATACACAGCATTGGAATTCGCGACATGTCATTTGGTCTGATATTTCCAGTTGCAGTTTGTAAGTTGTTGACGGTTGCTTACGCGTCCGGCGTCTTCCCAAGGCACTCAACCTTATAAACATAATGATGAAAGTAATGGGTGTTTGTGAAATGTATTTTATCATGGCCAAAAGGCAGACATCACAGACCCCCGAGGCACTATGAATGCAGAGAAGTACGAACATCACTCTTCTGCCTTTCCTCTATGTCAATACCTAGAGTCATTAAATAGGGCTTCAAGAGTAAGCATAACATCAAATCCCTCTACTTTAATGTTTAAGTCCAAATTTTACCCGATAGAGCACGCATGGGATGCGATTGGTCAGCGTATTTTCCAGAGAAAGCATTCCGTCAACAACATTCGAGAACTCAGACAGCAATTATATATGAGGTGACGTTGTCAAGAAGTGGCTTAGGTTTGTGGTAGAACTGCTGTTATTTCTGTTAGTTTACAGATACAAGCTGAGTGGAATCCATTTAAGAACGTTCTACATTACCATAAAACATTATGGAATTGTCACTACCATTTTTATTGATTTGATACCATATTCTGTCTAATGATGTCATGTACTTGATTGTCACCATCATTTTGTTTTGTCCTTCAAATTGGTCACAACTTCATTAAACATGTATTCGCATATATTTCTAGGTAACGATACCGCATCTAACGTATATAACACGCATCTAAAAGTTCTCAATGTTTGTTGTTTCAAATTCGGCGTTGCATAACATTTTATAATCAGTGTATTTGCACTGTGAAGAAACCATTACTTGAATTAAATGTACCATGTTAAATTGAATATTTCTCAAAACGTTATGAAATAAGTTATTTTACATCCACATGTTGATGATTTGGTGCCAGTTATTAACATAATTTTCTATTCAATTCTTAGCGGTAATACATCAACCACACGTCAAGTTTCTGTTCAAGTAACTGTTCTGTTGACTAATCAATACTATCCCAGTATTACGTCTTCTATCTTTTGTCTTCTATAGGTGCGTGGCAATTATAATTTACTTGAATCAATGGTCGTTGTGATATATTAGGGAGCGGTCATTTATTACAGGGGGGGGGGGGGGTTTCTCTTTTGGTTGTCTAAAAAAATGTGGCCCTCCCGTAATTTTTTCATGACCCTTCCGATTTAGAGGTAATTTTTTTCATGACCCTCCCAAAAATCATATCAACGAAACTTTTTTAATTTGCCCTTTTGAAGATTTATGTTCACTTCTACATTCAAAATTTGTCTTTGATATTTTCAAAGGAGAAACTAAATAAATGTTGAAACGAAGCAGATTTACCCTTACATTGATTGGTTTAACATGATGTCTGATATTGCTCTATAGTGTTTAAAAATCAGTTTCATTAGAACTCTTTTTTTACCGAAAGCATGCATCTGAGAACATCAATGTAGCAGGGTTATAGTGGGTCAAAATGATGACAACACTTCTGCTGGGTGTGAGAAACTGAAACGTGAAACTTGTTGATTTGAGTTGACACCCTGTACACATTACACAATATAGTATACATATTGATACACAATACATACAACTCAGTACACAGAAATACACAGTGGAAAGAAGCTGTGCAGAAATGATTTCAAATGTGCAGGCAGTTAGTGAGACCAATTAGCTGAGAAGCGTCATGGCTTGGGCAGTTACACAAGGGATTTAACTAAGGCCAAACTCTAAAGGCTTAACCCCTGATGTGCTTGATAATAATATAGCTAAAAAGAGAGAATTGTAATGATACTAAAATACTATATATACAATAAAATACATCTGCCACATCAACTGCATATCAAAATAGGTTTTGAATACAATTGTTTATAATACATAGATATGTTTAACATAGTGTAAATTCTATCTTTGAAAGTTGAATGAATGCATTTTAAGTTTACTTTTAAAGGCTCATTCTTTATTCATTTTAATAATTCAAATCACAATGTCTTTTTATCTATAATAACAAAATAGGTTAGCACTAAGGTAGACAAGGAATTTATACATATATATATATATATACAACTTCCATATTGAATTGAAATTCAACAGCGATCAAATGAGCTTAAGATAATGCACTTAAGTTTAAAATTTCATCAAAATACATGTCTTGCCAACATCATTCAACTGAAAACTTGAAACAATGAATTCATAAATTGATGAAACCACGGAAGGACCATGGTTGACACATATTTCACTTTTCGATTCTAGCATCTATAGGTTGGGAGATAAGCTCTGGACATAATGATTTCTTCAAAGCAAAAAAATAAGAGTTTAAAATCTACAAATACTTTGAGAGTAAAGGACCGAAAAATGTAAAATGTAAAATCTTCACATCGTAGGGATTAAATTCTCAAATTTCAGAACATTTAAACTATTAGTGTCTGCGTTTGATTTAAACAAATTTAAACGTCTTCATCAAGTCTGTAGCACAATTTTAATATTTAAACAATAAGTGTTTGAGCTATGAGAGGAACAAAAAAAACATGGTGATGGAATCTGAGGTATGAATATAGCAAATATTCCCAATTTCTTAAATATCAACATTGGAAATTATTTTTCTAAATATGCATTAGATATTTTCCCAAGTATGGCTTTTTAAAGAAATTTGCACAAATCAAGCCATCTGCTAAAGTATTATGGTTTCATAAATTTGTGTCAATGAGGAAGATTAATAAAATCATTCAATTGTTAATAATTTGATTAGCTGTTTTAACTGTGAGTCTATTAATTATCACTTATGCATCTATGTTGCATAAAAATATAGCAAACAGTTGCGAACACCTGTTATATATAAGCTGCTTGTATAAACTCTCAGTCCAACAGAACTTCTTTTCTACTTTTTGTTCCATAAGTATAAAGAACAATGAATAAGGCAGCAGTTTCATGGTGATTTGATATATAAGCATGGCATTTTAGGAATATAAACCAGTCTTGTTCAAATTCTGGATCTTTTTTTCATTTGATACGGTTTTAAGATAATGTTTCAGCCCCTCTTTCAATTCCTAAAGAAAGATGTTGTTTTAACTGTCCCTCCCCAAACTTTCGTATTTTGCATGACCCTCCCCTGGTGCCACTTTTATGACAGAGGTATGATTTTTGTGTCAGATTAATGTAATTGAATTAATTCATAGCTTACAAGAACATACTGCATGAGCCAGCCACATCCCCTACCCAAATATCAATGAATTAATCGTAATTATGATTCGTTGACCGTTTATTAAAGTTAAATCATAACCGCTCAAAGGTGTTGTTACAGGAGGGGAGGGCGCCTCTTCTTCTTCTAGCCAGCCGCTCTCAATTGCTTCAACAATTCAGCATAGAAGGCTCCTGTTATTGTAGTTTTAAGTGGTTATAGTCTATAAGTACCACGCCTCTTGAATTCCAGAAAATGGTCGCCATTATCCTGCCAGCAGAAGGCAGAGATCTGAACGTCTTGGGTGCAGGAGAGTGATTATGCTTCCATTGCATTGCATGGATTCTTGCATGATTCGAAATCGACGATTCTCAGTTTACAGTTAGTACAGTAAAATTACATTTTGACAGGAGGGACTAGGCTGTAAATCTCAAGTTAATGAGCAAGGATAATTATGTCTGTAAACTGTCCACATGGGCACAAGCTCCCCCCTCCTTTTTAATCATATGCGATACATGAATAATAATGAAGTATGATATGTCAATGATGAGTCAATAAATTACCATGACACACACAACAATGGCCGCATACAATAGATACATACAGTACGTTCATACAGTACATAATTATATCATGGTCTGTAAATATAATTACTTGGCAAAGTAATTAATCATTACGCAAAATGGCAATTGCACACATTTTAAACGTAGCTTACACCTATATACACAATACATCATAAATCAACGTGTAAACCTACCGAGCATGTGGTACTCAGGTGCTACCCATCTCGCCGGGACACCATGCCGCACATAACCAGGATCTAACCCATCTAAGTAATATTATAAATAGTGTGAGCTATAAAATATATAAAGCCAAGATCTCACATGAAATACAGATGATACAAATTATCCTTTTTGCATATATTAGACATAAAAGTGCACTGAAATAACTTTCAGGTCATACCATTGAATATAGCTATTCACTCAATTACTTCCCCCTAAAAATACCATTACTATTACAACATTATTTATTATTACATCTTACTTTACATTAACTTTAGTTAGAAGTTTAGATTAAGGGATATAAGATTTATAGCAAACTATTTAATATAAGAAACTAACCTTTATCATTATTCTGTCTTGTCTTGTCTGTGCTATGTCTTCAGAGTGTTCAGTGAAAGGCAAGCTACATGATAGTCAATCATGCATGAGAAAAGACAATTGACCGAGGGAAAGTCAATTGAAAATAGACTTACCCGAGCAACACCCCTACCCATGAAGTGAACTAACCTCTAATGCAGGCACTTGAAATTGACAAGCCTGCTGGCCTGTCCTCATTTCGCCTTCACCTCATTTCGCCTAACCTGCTATGTACAACACAATAGAACACCTTAAAATGCTATGTACAATGAGAAGGCTAAATTGAATAAAAACTACTAGACACATGCCAAATACCTGTGTACAACTTAAGTAAAATGATTTAAAACCAAACATACACAGTGAAATATGTAACTGCCACATATGTTTGAGATAAAAGTTGACACATTGACAGGTGACCTTATTGCACGTTTGTAAATTTTTGCAAATTGTTTTTTTCGATGGGGGTCACACGAGTTTATCATATCTGTTACTAAAGTAACACATTTCGTCATTTCAAGAGGTTAATTCAGTAAACGTAAACTATAATCTTGAATCGGTCTCACATAATCTTTTAATAAGGGCAAAGCTGGTTACTTCACCGTTAACCCTTAATTGTTCCTTTTTTTCATTGAAAAATGGTATTTCTTCCTCCTTTATCGTAATTCACTGTTTCATTAGAGTCTTTACAATTTGGTGTAAATGGGTGTATTTTGTAAATTGGTTAATATCTTCATTCATCAAATTCATCCTATATGACTAAAAGGACGGTTTCAGCAATTTTGAACAAGTAATTATCAACAGAAGGTTTGAATCTTTCATTTTAATCGGGTAAGACAATATAATACATTATTTGTAGGCATACAGAATGCCAAGGTTACATAATACAATAATTATGGCATACAACATGCGAAGGTAAGACAATACAAGACATCATTTGTAGGAACTGAGCTGCTTATGGTTTTATCTACATGCTTAAAAACGTAACTTGAGTTATGTTTAAGTTCCTTAAAGTGAAATCTTTTTTCATGAATTTAATGTTGCTGAAATAAAAGCGGAAATACCATATGTCCTGCTTAAATCTAAAAACTTGCATTTCCAACACTGAAATGCCAAAATCATGATACTAACTTGTTTCAATCATTTTAAATGTTCCGAAATAGAAATGCTACGTCCAATTTGCTTGTATACTTTTTTAGTGAAATACTTAACACTAGAGAGCCATATATGTCTTTGTGTTTCTGAAAATGAAATTGACATTGGGGCGCGACACTATCCTGTTTTCGGTCACAAATAAATACTTTAAGCTGTTTATTGTCTTTATACTGAGCTGGTAGATACTTTTCAGAAACAACCAGTAGTTCTCGATATAGTGAGACTAGTTTTAAAGTTTTAAATATTTGACTCCAACAACGTGCGCCACTGGCAAATGGGGACAACACTGCGGTAAGGTGGGTTGCAGTGTCAATCTAGTAAGTGTTGCAACTGTTGAGAGACAGAAAGAAGACAAGTGCACTATGCTAGGAGGTATCCCAATCTCGTTTGAAAAACAACCTCTGCCAATTAAGAGTGCAACATATTTACAAGTTCATATAAACCGTTTGACTCTGCGATAACAAGAGCTGTAATTCCATTCTTATTTCGAACGTGTTTATCCACAATATTAAATTCGATTAAGTACTTTGCAAGCTTTCCATGGTTTTCCAAGAGTGCTAAGTGCAAAGCGTTGTTACCCTCGTAGTCCACAGCGTTCGTGTCAAATTTAAGCTCAAAGAGATATTGAACCACTTCGATATGTCCAGAATGCGCTGCTAGTAACACTGGTGTTCTGCCCATCCAACCCCCTTTCCCCGGTTTACTTATATACCTCTTTTTGTAGATATACTTTACCATTTTGACATGTCCTCCACAGCAAGCCAGGTGAAAGATGTTGTCATTGTAGTCATCAGTGGCTTCTTTATCACAATGAATGGACACAAGGTATTTTAATATTTCAATTTTGCCATGGTAAGCTGCAGTGAGGATTGGTGTATAACCATGTTGTCCTCGACTCTCAACGCTGATAAAATGTTCAGTGATGATATGCTGAGTAATCTCCATGTGTCCTTCACGAACAGCTTTGTGTAATATTGTGTCTCCGTCTTCATCAGTGGCATTTGTGTCACCTCCATAACTAACAAGGAGGTCAACAATGTTCATGAATCCTGAAATTACTGCTTCAAACATTGGAGTTCTGCCTCGATCATCTCTACTGTTGACAGACGGATAGTGAACATTGTGAACACTCCCCTGGGATAACTGCAGGATGTGGCGGACCATGTTGATACGTCCGTGTCTACATGCCATGTGTAAGATATTCCTCTGGTCCCCATCTACAGCTGCAACATCAGCCCCTGAAGAAACTAGTAAATCAAACAGATCTGTGTGGTTGAAGATTGTGGAAGAATGCAGAGCTGTAAAACCATTTTTTGCTCTGCTGTTGATATCTTGGATAAACCTTTTTTTTAGTAAAAATTCCATGTTTTCTAAAACTCCGAACATGCTTCCATAATGTAGAACATTGAAACCTTGATAATCAGTTGCACTTGTATTACATCCACTTTTTATCAAAATCTCCATTATCTCTACCGTACCTTCGGCTGCAGCCACCAGAAAAGGAGTTGCTCCATCATAACCCCGAGTATCAACATGCACACAATTTTTGGAAAGAACATACTCAACCATTTCTGAACTTTTACTCTGACAGGCTTTAACCAGCATGTTGTTGTTGTTCGAATCCAGGAAGGTTAAATCTGCTCCATGTTCCACAAGGAGAACGACATTTTTAAGGTAGCCTAACGCTATATTTAACCTCAATGATTCGTTTAAATCATTTGATATGCTCTGATACTTTTCAGAATTGTAATGTGTTAAAATATATCTAACAATATTGGTATCGTTTAAAAAACATGCACGAAATAAAATACCCAGACCATGGTTATCGATGCTACTGATACTACCTCCTCTTGCTAAAATAAGTTGAAAGATGGAGATGTCATTGGATCCACAAATATACATCAAAGCCGTACAACCATTCTGGTCTGCGCTGTTGATGTCAACATCGGAATTATTTAAGATGTATTTCACGATATCTATATTTCGTTTTTTAAGGGCCAGCATAAGCAAAGTTTTATTGGAACGAGTCTTTACTGAGAGGCTTGCACCTTCCCTCGCAAACATCTCAAACATTTCACTGTTTCCATCATAAGCTGCTCGCATCAAAACTGTGTAGCCATCTTCATCTCGCTGTTCCAGATCAACAGTTTGTCTTTTTCTAGTAAGAATAAGCCTCACACGGCAATCGTGCCCCTTCAAATATGCCTCGAAGAGAGAGGAGTTAGAAGTGGCCTTCTCTCTAAAGTCACCTGAAAATGGATTAATGTGACACCTGTGATTGGATATATAGGATATGGACAAGTGAGCCTGCATTTATCATGTCAACTAGAAGATCAATCTTCATTCAGTTCTCAAAAGGCGTCATGCCTATAGTATATTATATTTACATTTTCTAATACATATTTATCACATTTATGAAACAATTCGGTTTCTGTATACAGATGTGTAAGATATACATGGACAGGTTTTCATTTACTTCATTATCTAAACTGTTTAAATGTTTGGAGAATTTAAACATATTTGGGTGTACATAGTATTTTTCTTTGATATATTTGTTTCTTATATTACTGTAGATAGGACATACAAGTCAAAAATGGCATCCATTTTCAATTTCATTTGACTGTCATAATAGCCAGAATCGATGTTGTTTCCTTATATTTAAATATCCGCCTTTCTCGATAAGCAGGTCATGCGAAGAACATCTAAAACGTGCTAGGCCGATTCTGTACTTTTTAACATTCAAACGAGATAGGAAGTATTCGATACGGATATTGCTTTTAAACATGTCGCATTTGCTTGGAAGTGGCAACTAAAGAATATGACAACTCACCGGTGTATCCTATAAGGCAGTCTTTAACAGATTGTTCTCCGTTAGTTCTGGTGTGAACGTTCCTGATCAGAACTTTACAAGTTGCTGACTCTGCAGGGTCAGCTTCCATTACACTCGGCTTTAGGAGACATTTCAGTTTCTTCTCGTCATAAGATTCTCCACAGCATTCTATCTGTTGACATATCCTCCTGCACATCTCCACACCATACACTTGGTCCACGTGGATCATACAGCATGGTCTGATAGTCAGGATGAGTGTATACAAACAGAATTGCACGTACAGCAACATTAGAAGCTCGAGGTGTGAGGTGATTCGGGTTCAGAAACCGGATAAAAGTTCTAACACTGAAAACACAACCTTTATCATCAACACGGTCAAGTTTGATGTGGCTTGAATACCAAATCTTTTCCTGTGTTTAATTGCTGATATTGTCCTTAATTATTAAAGTGAACTTTCTTACTCTGCGGTCAAGTTATTACAAGAGGTCTTCACTTTGACAGTGCCATGTTCACAAAAAGCTTCTGATCCTGTTTCTACAACTGTGACTCATCAAAAGATTTTTTCAAAATTGTTTGTCAAACATCATGATTTGTATAACTCACTTCCTCATAACGTCCAATGTTTAACGGAAAAGGTCACCTGGTGTTTATGACCTTAAACTAATCGCACTAAATAGAATTGAGATGACTATACTTTTTACTGTAAGAGATATGTCCAGAGGAAGTCCAAGGTAAATAGTCATATCTTGTGACAGAGGATACTTGAAAGCTTAATGGTAATTTGAATTAATGTTTCCATTCTAATTTCGTGTCATTAAACATACCAGCATTTGTCCAATAAATACATGTAGTCACGAAATATAAATGTACATGGTACATTTTTTCTACTTCTTGTTTATATTTTAATTTGAAACGCCGTCCGCATAGTTTCTTAATGACAATAAAGACATACACAATATAAAAAAAATAATCTTAAAGTGACACAAAGTATGTTTCATTACTTCTGTATGTGGGCAAAAATAAACCAAAATATCAAATGACCTGAGTTAAGTTTGAATCGCCTAAATCTAAAATTACATATATATATATCTCTTAACTGCCAAATTTATGACATTTTCTTATTTTCGATTGTAAATAAAAAACGGCCATATAAATGTTACGAAGTCGAAATTCTGGGTATTTAAATATATTTCAGTTAAATTGCCTACAAAGCAATACCTACCCATAATTCTCGTTGTGTCTGCTATGAATAAATTAAGTTACCGAATTTACGTACGAGTCATTGACGCGCGCCATTGTCCGGTTTTCGAACATATATCACGATATTTTTCCATTGTATTGTCACTATGCTAACTGATAAGCATTGAGATGTTTATTTTCATAAATAACCACTACTTGACGATGAAAAAGTTTGACATTACAAGCACACACACACATGATTGATCCAGTCATTATCCTGACCTCTATACACCGAAGATATTTACTTGATTAAACATGGTGTTGCTTGATTAAGTTTCAGGTGGTTTTGTCGTTTTGTCATTGGAACTGGATACGGACGGCATTTCAAACGAAATTAGTAACAAGAAGCATAAAAACATTGCGTAGATAGAAAACATTGAGCTTCTAATGTCGTATGACATGATCTGAGCTTTTTACTGAATGCATTCTACTAATCATACAGGCACTACCTCAAATGGATTAAGACGATTGTTTTACAGTTTTGCATAGTCTGGTATATTTGATTGTTGAAACTAGGATGTATGCAGCTTTTGAAAGTTCCTAATATTAACTGAGAACAAAGGATCATTTGGGTATATCTTTTAATCAGCCGATTCTTCATTCTCGTCATAAATTCCTATGCAGCCTCTGTCTAAATACGAAGGTTTCTCGGGCACGAAATGTTGAACGCTGATTGGATGCAATCAAAGTTAGTAGTGCAATCAGCGACGCCGTTTCAAAATGTATCATTCAAATAGCCTAATTTATTTCCGTAAGCTTTCCAAAAGCTTAACTTTATTCGAATATGCACCTTGCACGTTTAGTCGTCTTTACAAGACACATACGCCTCATTTTGCGACTGCATCATTGCATAGGCCAACGTGATAACAAATATGTTATTAATGCATTCGATGACGTCATTGGCTGTAATAATGCCAGGTATTTTAATTGCAATATTGCGCCGTAGGGTGAACTGCCTGAAGCCCGAGAAACCTTCGAGGTTGTATAGGAATTTATGACGGAGCAAGCTCTGTGGGGAGAGAATGCCGATTCTTATACACACTACAATAATGCAAGTTGCATTAACCATAACTGCTGGTGTAGAGCTGATATTTAAGTTTCATTCAACTTTGCATTAATTTCTGCCGTTTTATAGATTTAAGTTTATCAGCTGAATACTCCCTAATTTTATAGTTAGTTTTAGTTTTTATAACTTTAATATCAAATTCAATATATTCGACTAAACAAAATAAATAAATTAAGGATTTTCCTCTGGTTCATATTTAGACTTTCCATGAATAGAACAAAATAATCCAAATTGTAAAAGTGACAATCGACCCTTAGATTGAGGTGAGGTGAGGTGAGGTGAGGTGAGGTGAGGTGAGGTGAGGTGAGGTGAGTTGGTGTTTAACGCCGCTGCAGTAGAGAACTGTTCTACATGCAGTAAGGTTTGGGTGCAATGCTACACTGAAATTCAGTGCAGTACCACTCATGGTTCCCTAGTTCCAGCCGATGCTCGCAGGTTTCACCGCAATGCATAGCCACAATGGTGTTGCGGGCTTTCTCCCTGCAATAATACTAGCGATATAAGTGAAATAATCTTGAAAGTGGCGTTAAACACCAACTCACCTCACCTAACTTGTTCTCGGCCTATGTTAGAATGTGACTTTGGGTTGTACAAATGATGGTTTTTGACCTTGCAAATCATGCGATGAACCACAATTATATAACAGGACACGCTCCTGTCCTGACACATACTATATTCTCATTGACCCTGCTCTTAAAGAGCCAATCCGTGATAGTGTTTGTTAGTTTATATAACTAGTATCCATGTATATTGGATGTGATATCTAAACCTGTGCATTTATAAGGCTGTTTTTAAATTTTCATGGAAAACCAGTATTTGTCATATATATGTCTCTTGGACATGAAAAGTTAAGATGTTTTGATTTTACATCACCACATATGACATTAAGGTTCGTATCAAAGGTAAATAATATGTAATGAAAATCACGGAGTGGCTCCTTAAAGTCATAGAATCACTTTTGCAAGGCAATCTTTTATGCACACCAGGCAAAAAATTTGCAACAATTTTCAGACATTTGACCCATCTATATTGTCGAGCGAGAGGGCTTTACATGTCATTTCAAATCAGGTGCAACCCATGGCGTATGTGACATACCGGAAATGTAGTAATTGCAGCCGATATTGATGGCAATATAATACTCATTGAGTTTATCACCTTTTTTGTTCTTTCTGTATTTGAAAAAGTAACCAATGGCTTTTTCATTGTATGCAGTGACAAGTTGGATAAGTTATGTGGATGAATTTCCATAACCCAAATGATTAAAAATTGTTCACAATAAAATTGGTGCATGCAGGATTTACTTGATACATAAATTTATTTCTGGTTCTATTTCTAGATAAGAAGGTTGCTTATTTAAATCTTTATCTCTCTAAAGATAATATATTTGGAATAAACTAAAATTAGTTGAATCAGAAGAAATAAATTTTTTTTAAAAGTTGCTAAAGTGTCTCTTAGTGAATATCAACATAATTTAATGCTTTCAGATTGATAGTGTTCCAGTAGAATTAGTAGTGTTTGTTATAAACAATTCACCAAGAGAAGCAAATGTAAATAAGGGAAAGGGACTGACAGAAATTGTGGATAATGAGTTCAGAATTGTTAAGTCATTATCCCTAATTTCTGCCAGTTGCTTTTCCTTACTTACGTTCAGTTCGTTTGGTGAATCTTTTTTGTAACTTTCATCCTTGTTTAATTTCCACTTCAACAGACTATGCCCTGTTAAGACTTTATCTATAGTAATTATTTTAATCATTCTATTCAACAATCAGGTAAACAACAACAATTCCAGAAAACCAACATCTCATATAATTATATCATACTGCTAATTACTGTTTCTATCAGTCCTTCATTACCAGTGGAAATAATACACATATAAAATAGAAAAATATTTATTGTATCACAAAACAATCACTTATGTCTTTTCTTCTTTCCCAGAAGCTGGACGGCTTTTTTTAGGTGGAGGAATCTTTTCTGAGATAAACTGAAACAAACAGATAATACATTTGTTAGTCTTTTAATACATAGAAATAGTAATCTTGCATTTATCCCATTATTTTGTATCATTTTTAGCCATGGAAGGGGGTAAATATTTATCTTAATTAATTAAGAAAATTTTTATCTACCGGTAATAAATGGTGCACATAATTTTGTTTAAAGTGACGCAGAGTATGTTTTATGATTTTTCATAAGGCTTATAGAAGAGCAAAAATACTATGTGTCCTAAATTAAGTTCAAATTGACTCCCTAAACATAGATTTTTTTCTCTTAAATGCTCAAGTACTATTATTTTCTTGTTTCCAATGATAATCGGAAAACAACCATATGATTGTTAAAAAGTAGAAATTGTGTGACCCATTTACATGTATCATGGTTAAATGACCTACTAAGCACTACCAACCCATGTTTATATAGGTTTCTATAAATAGGTTTCAACAATTAAGTTTGAGTCATTGGCGCGTGCCATTGTCCGGTTTCTGATCATAAATCACGACTTAAATCTGTTTTTTGCAACTATACTGAACTAATAAACCTTAGGATACTGATTTTCAGAACTAATCACTACTTTCCGATAAGATAACACAATTTATAAAGTTGGACTTATTTGACACCAACAACATACTCCGGCCCTTTAACTAGTCAAATACAAGATTTTACACCCTAAATTTGCTTTGAATTTTGATTTTCTAAATTGATAAGTGAAAATATTTCATGATGAAAATAATGCAAATTATTGACTGAAACATTACAAATCCTCATCACAATACCTACAAGAGTCAACTTTCTTTCATTTCAGGAATTATTCTCAAAGTTTTATGCTGAAAAATGATATTAGATGCACAAGTCAAGAAAATTAGGGACTTCAACATGAAAAAGGCACATTTACACAAAATGGTGTTAACAATGGTCAAGATTTATTACATTCCATCTATTAGAGTTGTGAGCAGGAAGAAAAGTGTGATGGACAAACGATTGGACGTTCTGGGCCTCCTTTCACAAAGACCTAAGGTGATCATAAGTCCTTAAGGTAACCTTAGTGCAATGTTAAAGAATGGGAGTTAAGGTTAACCTTAGTTAAGGTTGCTTTGTGAAAGGAGGCCCTGATCGCTATGTAATGGACTACCTCGCTTCAGCTCATTTCTAAACAGTACCTTTGAATGATATTTTGGGACAAGAGTTAGAAAGGAAATTGTTATCTATGCAATAAAATTGTATATAAATTCTCAAGGGATATTCTTAGTGATCTGTTTAAGACACTTTTAATACGGCAGAAAAAGTATGAAGAACATGGCAGTTCACAGAAAAACTCATCAAATATTTTCAAATCACTTCTATTACCTTTGATATTCGCTTCCTGATATCCTTGACAGTCTGATTGACAGCTTTCTCTGCTGCAGGATGAACTTTGACCTTCTGGTCATCTTTGCTGGGCATTGTGGGTCCTTGTGACTGTCCCAGAGTGAAAGCATTTGCTCTTAACTCTTTGTTCACGCCATCAGTTTCTGGTCTCGATTTACAGTTTTTCTTTTCGCTCTCACAAGTCTTCTTCACCGCTTGCCTGGGAACAAATTTGGGCACGATTCCGGGTTTCTTATACTCCTTTACAACCAAGCCATTCACAGTTTTAGTTTTCTCTTTGTCAAACATTTCAGGTTTTGGTGGAGCTTTTGGACTGTCATCACTGTTTAGATATTTGGAATAAATTGGCTTTGTCAGATCTTCTTGACAAAATCTACCCGTGGATTCAGGATTTCTGTCCATATCTGTTTGTCCGTTGAACTGAGCTGGTAGCGTAGAGTGAGAACTTGCCACCCAAGCATACCCATAGTTACTTGGTCGAACTGGTGGTTGTCTATGCCTAGGCGGTGCCATGTTTAAAGGAGGGGGAGGTAACTCTAAATTCATGAATTGGATATGAGAGTTATCTTCCCATTGACTGTTCATCACATAATTATCTGCGTGTACCTGAGGAGCTTGTTCAAGTTCAGTATGTGGTCTGGAGTGATCTTGTTCATGAAGTTGTTCTTCACTTCTGCTATTTGTTTCTGAAGACGGTTGTGAAGTGCTTGGTGTATCCATGGCAATGTGTGGAACACTTGCATTAGTTGCTTCCATTTCTGATGTATTTTCAGTATTGGTAGCTGAAAATAAATTTTCGAAATCAAGTACTTTTCAACAAGTCAAAACGTTAATACAATGTGAAGGAAGATTTCAGATCAATCTTTAATAAGTACCACTCCTTGAGTTGGAGTTACATATATCAATTATCATCAATGTGTGTCATTTTATCGAGAAGTACTCATAGGTTCTGAAAACATACATATAAATGCTAATCAGTTCAGCATAGCGGCAACATAAAGCTAAAAAAATGCTATTATTATCGAAATGAACTACAGTTCTTTAAATGGCACTTGCTACTTAGTGATAAAGATGAGATAAAAAACCTAATTTAAAGGAAACTAAAGCAGACACAATGAGAGATTTTAGTCTAAGTTTGAATGATAAGTTCCAGAAGTATCATGAAAGATACTATTGACTAAGACTTGCGCAGATATGTAAAACTGTCATTCAATTTTCATTGATTTTATGTTCTTCTGAATGGGTCAGATGTTTTGAATAAACATTTGTGACATTTTAGCATGTATCAGAGTTAAACAGACGTCAAGGAAATCATGAAGAGTCTGTTTAGGAACTTCAAGTTTGACATAGAACTATAAGATATGTACCAGAGGCTCTGTTGCTTTTTAAGGTGAGAATTGTGTAGCTCTTTTTAGCAGCAGAATAACCAAATACATATTTTATACTCATCACCTGCCAAGGTTTCAGATAGTCAAAGTGTAATGAGAAGTGTAGGATGCATGCAAATTGAAGGAACTTTCAGCAAAGTTAAAATCTGAGAAAAACTAGCAACAGAACTTTGACTGACTATCCGAATCCTCTCACCCAGTGTTCGAAATAAGATTTTGACCTATCAAGTAAGGAGAGCTTATTGTTTATAAAATCAACCAGCCCTCAAAATTTTTACAAGCTGGCAATATTCAGAAACGTTCATCTAAAATCATGCAAGCCAGACGGGGTTGCTGATGATCTCTTCTCCAACAAGCCCCATCTGAAAATAACCAGCAGGCAGCTATTTGGAAGACACCCTCACCATGCTGTCTGATCTTTGCGGCTATGACTCTGCGCCTATCCTGTAGCTTGAATCGTGTCTCCTCCACAGACTCGTACTCCGGAGCGTAACATACGTGCAGCACGCCCCCGAAGAAGGAATAATCATCCAGCTTTCTCTTTGCAAACCTGAAATGTTGATGAAAATGACTATGTTAATATGTATTTAGCTTTTTTTGGATACTGAATTACTTAAGAGAGCATGTTCTGAGAGTCAAATTTGACAAACTTTATCAATGATGTTAAATTATCAAGAAAAATTGGTTCTTTCCGGAAATATGAATCTTGTAAAGTGGATTTTAAAAATATCCTCAGAAGATGGTCCATTTTATTAGGACTGCATAGGCCAATGAAAAAAATAAATTTATCCAGAAAATCTTGCTTTACTTTTATCTGCAGCCATATATGTTAATAATAATTATAATAATAATAAAAATACCTAGCTGACTGGATCTTCTTAAACTTGAACAAGTAGGCCTCTGTAAACTCCTCAGCAGGGTAGTCATCCAGGACTCTGTACTCCTCCACTGCTCCATACACAGCAAAGAGCTTTACAAGCTCCTGACAGCCTCCCACTGCAGGCACCCCCACCACCAACAGGTAGCATGACTCCTGGTTCACTGTGTAAACCTGTACGTACAGGATATTTATCACATAAAAAATATGTTCATTTGTGGATGATCTCCTAGGAGCTATCATTTGAATAAATAGAATCTCACCCTTGTGTCTTCTGATATCAAATATAACACTTGTTGATCAATATCAAAATACCCTTGATACGCCTCAGATATTTGTAACTTTCAATTTTAATATACTTGATATAAATGATATATTTTTACTATTAATCACCTTAGGATAATGTAGAGTACCGGTAATATTCATACAGCAATATCAAACTAGTGTTAAACTGCTGCAGGGTTGGGGTTAAGAGCCTTTATATGTACTCAAGTACAAGTACTTTTTTTAATCATTTAACATGTTAAATTAAGAAAAAAATGTTATACAACAATGACATCTTTCATATAATCTGAATTCTTGAAAGATTGAGACTGACCTCGAGGTGACATCTTTGTATGAATGTCAAGAATATGGTATAGCATAAAACAATGGCTTGATCAGACGTTTGTCAGTCACTGTTTTTTCTCTATGTTTCTTTGTCCTACTATACGATTAAGACTATAAACTGGTATTTGTTTCCAAAATGATTGTGAAATCATGGTACTAACATGCAATTCCAGCAAACTTCAAATTACTTTATACATAAAATTTATCTTTTTACAATGGATAATTTAGAATAGAAATAGCTAAAAATAGCAAAAAAATGCAGTGCTAAAGTTATTTTACTATGATAAAACTTTCTAACTTAGTAAAGTACTTGAAATGTACTTATTATTTATGTACTTTTATAGTTAACTCAAGTACCAGTGCAAGTACTATGTAAAAAAACAACAAAAGTACTTAAGTACATCAGGTACATTGAAAATTGTACTTAAAGTGACACAGAGTATGTTTCAAAATTGTGTATGTTGCTTAATGACAAATTAGTAACCAATATACCATGTGTCCTGCGTAAAGTTCAAATCATGTAAAAATAATTGCATGTTGATTACTTTAATGCCAAAGTCATGATATTTATTTATTTTCAATAATTAACGACAAAAGGCAATATTAATGTCACGAGGTTAAAATTATACGTCCCATTTGCTTGTATACTACTTATGAGATATGCTTAACAATACCATACCATAGTTGTCGTTGTGTCTGCTGTAGATAAAGTTTAAGTCATTGACGTGCGTCACTGTCCTATTTTCACAACTTTAAGCCTCTATTTCAAACTATACTGAACTGACAAGCATTATAATGGCAATTTTCAGATATAACCAGTAGTTCTTGAAAACACCACTTTTAAATTTTTATTTTTTTTTTATTTCGCTGTTTTTGGTACAAAGTCAACATACAGAGATCAATCGAATTGTTGAAACATGGAACTGTAATACTAATATTCCAAATATACAGTTATAATCATAATCATGTAGATAAAACGTCGTCATCAACTAAACAACATATGACACGAAGACCAAAATGTGGCAAAAGGTGTTACACTACAAGTTATCTTTGAATTATATTTATCTAAGGTGTATGCAGATTCAATGTCATGTTTAATGTGTGCCATGTTTGGGCGTCTGTTTGCTAGTCTTGATTTAAAAATGTTGTACTTTGTGAGAATGATGATACGATTGACTACGTCATTTCTTCTCTCTCGGTATCCAAATAGTATTTTCGACTTATCAAAGTGAAGAAGGGTGACAGTTTTAATTTGAATCCATTTAATAACATTGCTCCAAATTTCTTTTATTATATTGCAGTCATAAAACATGTGCGTCATAGTTTCCACTTCGTTTTTACAAAAAGTACAGACATTTGATAACAGTTCATTTGTTGATATGCATCTGTGGATAATACTATACTGAAACCATTGATGTTTTACATTAACAAGTGCCCTGAAAGGTATCTTATGAATATAATTCCAGTCAATATCCGATATTTGTTCGTTAAAATCGATATTCCATTTCTTCCTGTATTTGTTGTTTGTATTTTGATTTTCGGTTGTTTGTAGTGTATCATAAAATATTCTGCATCCTTTGCTTGTGTAAGTCATTGACGCGCGTCACTGTCCTATTTTCACAACTTTAAGCCTCTATTTCAAACTATACTGAACTGATAAGCATTATTATGGCAATTTTCAGATATAACCAGTAGTTCTTGAAAACACCATTTTTAAATTTTGACATATTTGACCCCCTACTCTGTCTCCAATTGACGTTTGAACTTGACCCAAACCCTGAACTTCTGTACATATGACATAGTAGCGTGTACATGGGAAGTGACAATGGAACACCCCTGTCACAATGAAAGCATGATATCCACAGAAATGTTATTTTCAGCACACTGTCGGTAATTCTTCATGATTTATGTTGGCGAGTAATAAACAGAATAATGAACTACCCATCATTTAATTCTATTATTATCAAACTCTGAATGATTTGGTATTAAACAGGCTTTAGCACGTTTTATACTAAATCATTAACTTGTTGAAAAATAGTATTAAATTGCAGGTCATTTAGTATATGACCAATGTGAATTCAGAAGACACTTGTGTGAATTAAAATGATATTATTCATTTTGATTGTCAGAAATGACCTCAACTATGAACTGACTTTTCTGTGTCTCAAAAATCTGTATCTGTCTACTATGATTAAATTTTGTTTGTAATCTTGTAAATTTATGAAAAAAACTGCCATAAACTTTGCTGAGTTTTGACGTCATGTTTTAAATAATTTTTTCCTATGAACTCCCATGTTGACGTCAAAAATTGATGGCACTAATTTATACCCCGCCTCCATACTTTGCTCATGTAGCGGACTAATGTTTCAATTGACATCGAAATACACTAATTTGTCGACTAGTAAAATTTCCGGTTTTGAGAAAAGGAGTCGGTGAAAAGTCAATGTAGCGGTTCTCCTAAGTTTTGGAAAGTTTAAGTTTGTGTCTGTGTTCTTATTTTACGTTTGGATATTTTGTTCACGGACCGTTGCGATTTTAAATGGTTACAAAGTACAAAAGTAGAGGGTTTAAGGTCATAAATTGCATATACTCGTTAAAGTGAAAAATGTCATGATTGATTAGACACCTGCCGAATACTCGGAAAACGATGTAATTACTAATCATCTGACCAAAATGTTAACTTAACGTCAGTTCAAGTATTGTTTTCTACCTTGACGTACTAAACGTCCATTTCAGGATATCCCCAATCTGGTCATCGCACATGAACCGAACATTGTCTAGTTCAGAAGTTGACGATTAATCTCATTCTGAAGATATTGAAAAACAAAATATTCAATGCATGAATGTTCATAAAAATGATTAACTAATACAACATTTTATGCATGTTACACACTTTTACAGCTTTAGCATGTCGACCTTCTCTATATGGGGCACGAGATTCGCAAACTTCTTGACGTTTGTGATGTTGTGGCTGTAACATGGGCGCAGACATCTTGAAAATTAAATGCAAGAAAAATATTTAAGATGAGATGTACGTGTTGTCTCAGGCGAATTGGATTAAAAATATTAAAACTATTCCACAAAACCTCTCATTGCAATATAGATGGTGTTTACACATATTCTGTTATTTCTATCTTAATCAGATAAAATATTTCACATAGAATTGTCATTAGGATTGCTTTCATGAAACCAATTTGAACACTTGGAATAAGTGCACATTTTTCTTAAGAAAAGTACTACTACTACTTTTCAAACAACTAATAGTATATGTGTTTCTTCCCGAAGCGTCCGATGGATTCACGCTCAGCGTAATTTTTAAAAATGTTTTATTTTCGTATTCACTTAATATTCAAATAATCATTCAATTATTTCGATCCACTTTTTCTCTCATAAATTCAGATATGTCATTGGACATGGTAATTCAATAAACTAGGTGACAAGAGCAACGATATTGAAGGTGAGGTGAAGTGAGATGATCGAGATGAAAACAGTTGATATATAGGATCGAGCGAGGTGAGTTGCGGTGATAAGATAAGATAAGATAAGATAAGAAACAATTCATCAAAACAATTCATGTCAAAACAGTAACATAGACCAGGATAGATAATTTACGTATACATGAAAAAACGGTGAGGCAACATTTGACAGAATTTATTTCTCTAATGCTGCACGTAATGAATGATCGGCGGAACCCTTTGTTCGAAAAGTAGGCATACGCAGCCTACGTCTAGAAGGTAATGTCGAATATTCCAAGAAAAGTTGATGGGAAGAATCACCAAATTTTTTTTTCCTTTTTTTGATAACAGCTGCTCATAAATACTGACGATCGTTTCAATAGTAAGTCCAATAATCTTAGATGCAATATTCACGATTTTTATCATTATTTTCTATTCAATCAATCTTTATTTCCGTACTGAAGACGCGTTAGATCGAAATGACCTGAGTCGAGATGATCGAAATGACCTGAGTTGAGATGATCGAGCTGAGATGAGATGTTACATTTGTTAAGTCAGCGAATTTTCTTGCAATTTTTTACGATATAATTTAGCCAATAGTAAATAAAAAATTAACTTGGTTCTGTTTCATAACATTTGTCGGTACTCACTCATTTAATGCCTTACTTGTTTCAAAATTGTTTTATCAAACATGAAGGATATTTTAGTATTCTCTGTGTATGAATATAATGCACATTAATTAGTAATTACATGTAGTTTTGCTTGTTTTATGTCGACCAAAGTTAAGATTATCTGAACTAGCTAGGGTTGCAGGGTTTGCATTTCTAAATTTAACATTAGACTTCATCCCCCTTATATAACACCTCTCCAGGAGTTCAATATTATTTTGAACAAAATCATTTTTGTACAATAAAAAGGTAATGAAACAATAAAAACGTTATGTTTGACAATGATCTATTCCAAGCATTGTCATCAGCAGAGTATCGTACAAATGCAAAGTTCAGTGTTGAATATTTGTTGTACATATAGTAGTACAGTTTGGATTCAAGAACGGTAACTCTGACATGTAGTGTAAATTTCGCAAGAAATGGAGCACTGCAACGTCGAATTTATAACACAAACAGATTTTATCGATTAGAAATGTTTTTAGTTGGCTTGACCGGTGGAATAGCAACAGGGAAGTCCACAGTGTCTGAGAAATTCCGCCAATTAGGCTGTCCTGTCATCGACGCCGATAAGTTGGCAAAAGATGGTGTGTTGATTTTTGGATAATCAAATCAAAATAATCCGAAGTGCTGAGCGTTCTGGTTGACAGAACCTAAGACGTAAATTTTTATCTTTTCCAATTACCTTGCTTGACAACTTTTCGAACGTCATGTCTTCTATTTGCACTTAGCAAAACACTAATGTTCATGAATTTTGCATTTCTGTCCCACTCAAAGTGTTTTTTTTCTAATCTTGGCCTAAATCAACAAGTGGTTATTTGATAACAATAAACACATATCTTTTGTGTTTTGTCAAATGCATGGGGAATACTGTAATTTACTGTGTACTAGTGATTATAGACTTCAACACAGTACCAACCTGTAATCTTAACTAAAATGATTATTGACAGGGAGCCAGGGTTTAAAAAAAATACAAAAATACAGTCTAGCACCTGCATTTATGTAAATGTTGATATATCCCAATAATGAAATATTGTTATTTGATAATGATGGGAGACATAACATGTTCAGTACATAACATCTTGCTCAACAGCAGTGCATGAACTGATTAAACTTTAGTCTGGAACGAAAAATTAATGTGAAAATATTCTTTGAAAAAGATTCATCCTATATTTTTTTAAGATTTTAACTTTCTAAAATACTTGATGCAACCATAGTGACCTGTGTCGTACACTTTGGAGATCACAGAACTTTTTTTAATAGAAATCTTCATAGCCTCTTGTGACCAAGCTTGTATAAAATGGGGACGGGGAATTTGTTGGAGTCCAAAATGTTAAACTTAATATATGGTGTCATTTTTTCGAGAAGTAGTAGTTGTTTCAGAAAATCAGCATCCCAGTGCTTATCAGTTTACAAAAAGGACAATAAACTGCTTCAAATGGTGGTTTATGATAAAAAACAATACAGTGGTGCGCTCAAATGTCTCGAACGTAATTTTTAAAACTAAATTACTGTAGACACAAAGAAAAACATTGTTTGGAAGTGTCTAGCATGTCATTTAACTATTGTATATGTAAATGGGACATAGAATTTGGACTTTGTAAGAAAAATATGGCTGTTTTCCGATTATCATTGAAAACAAGGAAACAGTTATATTTTGGCATTCCAGAGATAAATATGTAAATTTTGGGAAGCGATGTGAACTTGACTCAGGACAGATCGTATTTTTAATGTAATTGAAACCACATAAGATATCATAAAAAACTCCCTTCAAAAGGCAATTTGTGAATTTTGATATAATCTATTTGGCTCTCATGCGTCTCAATCCATAAATAAATGCTGATACACTATCTAAATATCTCTCATTTTCATCTATAAATGTCAAATAAAGGCAATTTGTCTTTTTTTAATGAAAAACTACTAGAACTTTTATTTGTTGGCTAGGACGAAAATCACATACACTGTTTACTTAAATACTTTTACTTGTGAATTTAGAAAAGGAAAATGTCTTAAGCAAAATGAATAAATATATTTGTAGCAATCAATCAATAATCAATAATTTAACAAAGAGTTAAAAATTACAATGTAGACTAATACTAATAGGTAATAGTAATACAGTGTCAAATGAGTCGCGATAGATGAGTTAACATTAAAAAAGACCTTGATAAGATGAGTCTTGCCTCAATTAATCCGATTGGTAAATGCAAAAAGGTGAAAAAATAATGGTGCAGGTGAATGATTGCGAAATCAAATGTAGAATGTCGTATGAATCCTTTCTAATATCTGTTTTATATATGAAAAATACTTGGTTTCTAGATCTTTCCATTTCAAGAATGATGTCAAAGCAGTCAAGAAATACATATAAAGGATTGTATTTTCTAGAAAGAAATTTGTAGTTTGAACATTCTAGGATAAGCTATCCAGCATGATTAAAGAAGTGTGTGACCCGCTGAACAGTGCAAACAGTATCTAACCTGCAAACAATCACATTTTCATAACGATCCTACTTATAAAACTTTGAAAAACTTCATCTCAAATGTAATGTTTTACCTGATTTATATATAGAAATATTAGTTTTTAAAATTATGGTCGATATTTATATTTGTTTCATTGTCCATATTTCAAAAGGATTCAAAATCGCAGAGATGAAACCCTCATGCCCTCTGCCCCTTGAATCTGCTCCTGATTCTTAAAGGCACTAGTGCACGCTTTTACGGTTTAAATTGGCTATTTTAAGGTTTAAGAGGACTTTTGCATTTACTGAAGCTTTCTATCGATGCATTGTATTACTTAAAATTCTTTACAGTTGACCTGTAATCAACGATGAAAAAGTTTAGACAGCCAATGTCGGCTTGGATACATAAAAAATCTATGGTTAGCTGTGCACAAAACGGATATATTATGGACAGTTAAACGCGGCTGAACTAGTATTTTGTGCAGCTGTTGAATTTTCCTAAACTCCGAGCTAAGAACAAGGAATGAAATTTCATTACACAGCATTAGCATTGCTATTAGATTGACCAAAGGTGGCTGCCGTTTTTGGCTTTTTGGGTTATATTAAAGCAAAATCTTAATATTTTTGATATCGTAGTTCAAGTTACGTTACATTAAATACTTCCGGTCTTTAAAAATCAACTTTACTATCTGGATACGTAGATATTTGTTAAATAACTTACGAGGTAGATTACTTGAGTGAGGATCTAGAATAATATTGAGAGATATGCAGTATCTGTGCATTCGTTGTGTTTACGAAATATTGGTGTGCACTAGTGCGTTTAAACAATGAGCTTGCAACTACATACAAACTCTATTTACCTTAAAGTTGTCCAGCCAGGAAGACCGGCGCTTGCAAAGATTCGGGAGAATTTTGGTGAAGACATTCTCCTTGAGGATGGAACTTTAAACAGAAGAAGACTGGCAACAGTAATCTTCAGGGATGCAGAGAAGCGGAAACTTCTCAACTCTATCACACACCCAGAAGTATACAAGCAGATGCTTTGGCTGCTGCTCAAGTACTTTTTGCTTGGTAGGTATCTCAAGTGCTCTTGATGCTCTTCGTTATAGTCATCATTATCATAGTCATCGTCATTATTATTACTTCCTCACACCACCTTAGTTTCTCTCTCTGATCAATATCGCACAACAGATGCAAAAACAAATGTTTCAGGCGGTATATGTATAAAGTATTTGTGATATGCGGTATATGATTAGGCATGACAGTGAGTGTATTTTCATAACCAGGTGTTAGCAGTAAGAGGCATGTGCTTTGAGTGATATCAGGTTATTTTAGCAGTGGCAGACCCAGCACTGTAAAAACAAGGGGCTCCGTTTATTGAAAGGGGGTTCACCTTTTGGAGCCACCCATTTGATGATAAATTTTTACAAAAGGTTCCAAAAGAACTTCCTGAACTCGCCTTCCAGATCCGCCACCATGTCCAGATACAACTACACAGTGAAGCAGTATGCTTGGATGTCTCTCCATTTTGTTGCAGGTCACAGCTTCGTGGTGCTAGACACGCCCCTCCTGTTTGAGAGCGGGCAGATGGTGCCTTACATGACCTTTACAGTTGTAGTGTCTTGGTAAGCACTGTTTAAATTCTTTACCTGTTTAAACCTGTTGAGTTTGATATGCATGCTTAACTTTAATGGGATTAATGAAACTCATAGCAGCTCCCCTGCCGTATCATTTTGTATTCTTTATATTTTTATATAAAGTTACCCAGCTCCTGGCAGGATAAAAATCATGCTGTGGACAAAAATACAAACTTGTTAGATCTTTGGTTGAATAGGTTGATGAAATAGTTTCAAAACTTGAAAAGTCTGTATATATACAGGGGTGGAAATAACTTTTTATTTGCTGCTGGACTCAGGTACAGTAGCACATGTTAATTCACTTGCCCTGATTTTCATCCTACTGTACCACTATTTCCGATGATAAATAAAGATCTGTTCACGCAAAAAATTGGTAATGAAGTAATAAATTATACAACTATAGCCTGTTTTTAATAAAGAAAAACCAATTAAGGTAAGTATTGTTTTCCTTTAACAATAATCATAAAAAAAGTTAATTGACTGTCTCAGAGAATCATTTAATACGGCTCAAAAAACAATTTTTAAACACACAGTGGGTCTATAACATAAATAAATAAAACTTTGTTACTCAAGAAAGCTAGGATGTGACACACTATGATTTTAATATTACACAAATCTAACTATGATTTGCAATTCATGAGATTTTAAATAGTCTATTTTAAAATGATTTTTTTTCATGAAATGTATTTTAATTCCCTAATGTCAGATATCGATCATTTAAACTAATACCACATGTCATGATTACATTTTTGTTTTGAAAAATGTAAAACCCACGGAAACGTGTCCACCGAAGACTTAATTTGTGAAATGCCCTTTCCTTTTTTCACGACTCGTAAAATTTCATTTGTGAACATCGAATTAGTATCATATAACCTTTGAAGATTTTGTAAACAATCTAAAGAACCTATCTTTTTTGTATTTCCCAAAAGCAGCCGATTTTAAAACTGCACACGGTAGCCTATTTCTGTGGTCAATTCGTATCCAAAACCACCTCGAACCTCCGAGAATTTTACCGAAACGAACTCCTAATTTATTATATTTTCATCTAGGTAAATACAAGTTACGTCTATCTATATCATTGTTGCGTATCAATATTTTACTAAGTGATATGTCCGATATATTTTACGTTTCGAATCTCAAGAAAACAGAAACTTAGCCCTCACAAATCCATCTAATCGTACCGGTATATATTTTTTGACATACCTCATTTGTTATCAAGTATAAATTTATACATAAAAGGATTTCACAAATAAATAATCATTTGAATGGGTAGCGGTATTAGCATCGCTGGAAAAAAATTAACTTTGGGATCTTCTAAAAAAAAGTTATTGTGTCTTTGTACAAGTTTGATTTTGAATACGAATTCATCGCATCGTTTTCCCCTAAAATTCTAACGAGCTCTCAACAATGTTAGGCAACAAAATTATGATAGCTGACAGAAGAAGTGTTGATGTTCGGAGTTATGTGCGCATGCTTCACTGATCCAAGAAAGGTAACTCTATATTACTTTGAAACCAAAACATCGCCGGAGATACGACAAAATTTGTAGGATTTCGATATTATTTACTCCTTTGAATTAAAAAGTAACATCACGATAAATTTAGCTTTTTATTTACATCTTACGAATATATATTTAACTGGACCCTTTGAGATAATCCACTGGACAACGGTACAGTGTTGTAAGCAATTTGACTTGCCCGACAGAATAATTCACTGGACTCGGGCGTCGGGCAATGGGTTATTTCCACCCCTGATATATTTTCAAGTTGGTATAATTTATATTGAAATTTTTATGAATGTAAATTTGAAAAAACAAACCTCAACGTAAATTTAAAAAAAAATGTAATTTATTCAAATATGGTAAACATTATAAATAAATTGAAATTTTGAAGCATTGTAGACTGTAAATATCTGTTCTGTTCTGACCCATTTTATCCAAATAGTTTTCTAATAATTTTTCAGTGAAATTCCTTCAAAAAAGCAAACAATTATGTCAATACATCAAACATCAAACTTCTGTAACTCTATTATCCAGCTCAGAAGGGCAGCAACTCAAGCGCCTCATTTCAAGGAATAACTTCTCTCAGAGTGAGGCCGAATCTCGCATAAACGCCCAGATGGCGCTAGCAGAGAAATGCAAGCGGGCGACGTACATCATCGACAACAGCGGTACGGTGGAGATGACAGAGGCCCAAGTGGTGGAACTTCACAAGAAGCTATGTCGGTCTCGAGCTCACTGGCGGATAAGAACCATTCTTGTAATGGTTGTCGTCTTCTCCGTTTACTTTCTGAACTATGTCTACAAGAGATTTACCTCATTTTGAATTCCTTCTAACTTGAAAATTAATGAAAGAGTGTGTCAGTTAACATTCTCTCTGCAGAGAGTTTTTTTGATGAATATCTCATTTCTGATGCCTGTTACAATATGCAGCAATTTGATTTTGGGTGTGAATAAAAGTTTTTAAAATAATTTTCCCTCAAATTTTAGACATTGATGCAAAGTTAGCATCAAGTCTCTCAAGTAGCTTTATGTGAGCTAAAAAACAGCATATGCAATCGTACGACATCAGTCCATGAAATAAGCTCGCAGCACGAAAGCTTAAAATCTAAATTGTTCTCAATTCTTTTCATGGTTTACAAGCCAATGCACCAAATGAACAGGTATAACAAGCTGGTGGCTAGGACCCTTTTTGATTGGCAATGTGAACAATTTTACATCATACTTAAAGTTGGCACATTAAATAAATTAGAAAGATGCAACTTCAAGGTAGTAAATCCAGAATTGCAGCATATTGTAATAGCTTAGTTGTAAATTTTGGAACTGAATAAATCTATGAGGAGATATAGATCTAAAAGGCGATCACAGTGTTACTTGGGTGCTGATCTCTCTCATCTGGTGGTTATAGTTACACTTAACCAATTATCTCAGCTTTCGGTTATGGTTATCTCATGTTAAGGTTCTATAGTTATCTTAATCATTGGCTCTAAGGGTGCGGTTAATCTTAACCAATCATCTGATGTTTGTGAGTGATTATATCTAATCTTTAACTTTTGGGGGAGTTTGTTGGAGGGGGATTGGGAGGGGGCGGGATGTGATGTGTTGGTTGGGGAGGGGATCTTAACCAATCCAATCCTGGGTTAATCTTAACCTTTACCAATCCCTGAGGTAATTGTTGTGGCAGATCTTAACCAATCATGTGTTTTTCCGGTTTTGGTTAATCTTAACCAAGCATGTGGGGTTAGGGTTTTTGTTAATTCAATCTGAGAGAGATCATTGATCTTTGCTGAAACTGACCAGAATGTTATCACTGATGATACGAATCATGATTGCAGTGAAATGGAAGGTTATTTTTAGATCTATTTCATTAAAATCAGATTTTCTATGTTACAAAATCTGACCATGCCTGAAACAGGTTAACTTTTGGATGCAATTCAGATCGGCCAATTACTGTCATCTTCCGATATTTGGAGGACTGTCTGACCTCTACCATGTTCTCTCAACATTCCTGTATTTACATTTGTTATCAACACATACTGAATATACTATCCGTTTTAGAAATGTTACTCTTAGGTGTATTTTGTTTGCTTTTGATAAAACAGTCTGATCAATAATAGCCTATACTCAGTTGAGATAAATGATAAGAAGTGCAGCTTATTATTGACAATACGAGTTGGGAAACACGTACTGTGACACAACAAAGCATTTATCTTATCTTATGACCAATCCTTTGTCTGATGACTTATTGTTTATGCATTTAAGGATATTTTATGAATATGTCTACTCTAGAGTTAGAAGGCTTATTATTAGGTAATATTTTATATCTTTTATTGCTTTAAAAATTGTGGATCCCTCCTAATGCTTAAAAATCCTTTTTAAACAGAGATAGAATCTATAGAATTATTGTGAAGTGAAAATAGATGTGTTACATGAACCGATGAGAATCAGTTTGTTTACTTCAAAACCTTTTTGGGAACTGTGAAATGGAAAATACCTGTGTCTTTCATGTATAAATTACCAGAAACTCAATCTCATTTCAATGAGGAAGAACCTATCCTTTGTAACTTGCTATGTTTCTGATCTCAGTAATGCTCTATAGGGTTTGTGTCAGGTGGCCTTGTCTGTGATCTTAAGCCTTCCATAAAAATTCAAACAGAGGCCTGCTGAGATATCAATAGGTGCAGATGGCTTTAAGTCCATTATGCTAATTGGCAGGAGTGAAAAGGTCACCTGACATGATCACTGTTGAGGCAAGTTCAAATCAGGAATACAGATAGATATGAGCGATCAGTTCAATCTGATTTAATTGAGATTGCAAGAAACTATGCTTTTTAATTTGTTGCATGAAATAAGTATAGCAATATTGTTACATTGATGGCAAATCTTGGTTTTTAAAATGATTTTGTTGCTGTTGAGTGTTGATGTTTTAGTAAAAGGTTCTCTTTTGGCATCTTTCAATTTCATGTTAAACAAAACATTTAGATCAAAGATTTCCGTTTTAAGAACATCAAACAATATGATTGATAAATAGAATAATTAAAAAAAAGGTTTTAAACAATCATATGAAAATTCATTAATTCATTGAAAGGTTAAAGAATATGTAGGTTCAAGGTCACTGAGTTGACAAGTTTCACCTTTGCATTCCCTTAAAAAATCTTTGACTTGCCTCTTTACAAAACAATCATTGGCAATGGGTCTGATGTTCAGAAAACATCTGTGACTTATTGCAAAAAAGTACATCCCTGACTTATGAATCTGAAAACATTTTTAGACTTCTTGAACTACATGCCAAGTTCTTGTAATTAATTAGTGCCTGTCCTTTTCTGTGATTTTAATCTTTGATAATCATAATATTCAACACTGGCATAATAATCCGTCTATGAAAGTGTTTGACATGACAATCAAGAATGAATGTTTGAATGACACTCTTAAATAAGCATTTCATTTAATCATATCTTGGTTATTGAAGTAAGGGGCATTCATGAATTTACTTTTGCTTGAGTTTTATGAATAAAGTCTTCCTTTTCAAATCATCAAGTATAATGTTCAAACATGATATGATACAGAAATTAGGAAAGTGATGATCTAGCATTACTATCATAGTCTGATGCAGAAGGAAGAAAATCCGAAATATAGCCATAAGTAAGATTAAATTTCTGAGATTAAGTCATGTTAAAATCGACGGTATTCAAAGGAATAAAGGTTTTGAAAAATCATTCTATTGGGGCTTTCCTCTCAGCAACAGTCTGAAAGCATGTTTAGCGCAGACAAAAGCTAGTCATAAGCAACTAATCATCGTGTTTAATAGAAGAATAGAGGCAATCAAGTTTCACCAATGGTTAACATGATTCTAGATACTGATACCGAAGGCTTTTGCTGGAGTCTTATGTAATAGTGATCGGCTAGTTGGGGTCAATAAAACGTGCGAGGAAGGTAGTTGCTTTCAGACAGTTGGTAAGAGAAAAGCCCCTTATTGAAAGGCTTTGAATCCCAGTCAATTTGAAAAAAAGTTTATTCCTCGGAATAAGGTTGATTTAAATGAGACTTGTGAGACGTTGAAGTGAAAAGGATGTAAGATTACAGTCAATGTAGAAAAAGCAATCAGCATGTAAAACTTGGGATACCAATATCAATATTTCTTATGCCTCTTGTATTGTTCTTTTATGTTTGTAAGGCAAGATTTCTAAATAACAAAACTTTTTTATTGTGAACATACAGGGAGTTGTGGAGTAAAATTTTACTCCTTCATTGGGTCAATGCCTTTATTAGATTGGAAATATCTTATTTTCTTACATTATGATTTTCAAATAATTCTTTTTCATACTTTGTGATTAAAAGCCATATTTAGTCGATTTATACTTGAATGAAAGTCAAATTTGTTGTCCTTGTTTCCATGGAAACAAGCAATAATTGTACTATTTGTGCCTCTTTATATGCTCATGTGCTTCCAGTGATTCCTTTGCCATGGTTTCTGTTACAGCCAATCAAAAAGTGCCATTTTCTGATCGGTTGAAAACTTTTCCAATCCCTTCATTCCATTGGTTGGTTCCTCTAACCCTTGAACTGCTATCAACAGTCAACACGGGTGCTTTAGCAAGAGTCAGGCTTAGCTGGTTGAATCCATTTTCTTGAACTTGAGGACTCAATATAAGATCATTTACATGGAGTATGGATAATCAAGATTTTAATGTTTTGAAGTTATGTTGTTGCAAGTGAAAAGATAAGACAATAGAAAGTGAACACTATTAAGATTAGAATGAACTTGGATTAATTGTTTATCATCAGAAGTAAGATGAGACTACCTTAAAAGGGTAAAGATTTAAAGTCACTTATGTATTATTTTTTGGTAAATAACTATGATGTCATTGTGTTACACTTCTGTATAGCTTTAAGGAGAGAATTTTAAGTATTTGAGTCGAGTCTGACCCTCTGTGTACTGAAGTCCAGGGCCTCCTTTCACAAAGCAACCTTTACTAAGGTTTACCTTAATAATAATAATAATAATACATTCATTTATATAGCGCAGAACTTCACACAGGGTGCTTTTTGCGCTCATGGGCCAGGGCCCCCTTTCACAAAGCCCTAAGGTGATTGTAAGTCCTTAAGGTAACCTTAGTGCAATGTTAAAGTATGGGAGTTAAGGTTAACCTTAGCTAAGGTTGCTTTGTGAAAGGAGGCCCAGGACGATATATTAGATATAGTATTCTTTAAACAAGTGGGTTTTCAGTTGAGACTTAAAGGATGAAAGGCTGGCAGCAGATTTTAGGTGATCTGGTAAATTGTTCCATTTGGTTGATGCCGAGTAGGAGAAAGTTCTTTTGCCAAAGGTTGAGGATTTTACTATAGGGGTGACAAACAGACTTTTATCTTGAGATCTTAATGTGCGTTGTGGGCTGTAAACAGGTAGGAGTTCTGTTCATTAACATTGCACTAAGGTTAACTTAGAGACTTAAGATCACCTTAGGGCTTTGTAAAAGGAGGCCTAGGGCCTAGATTTCCAAAACTTTCTTAGTGATAAGATAGTCGTAATTACCATACATTAACAATAGATTAAGACAATCTTAGCACTAAGAGACCTTCGAAAATGTGGGTCCTTATTTTTTTACCTGTGGAAGTCCGGTCAACAGTTCCAGTGTTAGTGCTGCTTATCTTAAAACTTTACAGAAGTGCTCAATCGCAAACAAATGAAATGTGCAGCAAATGTTGCTGTCTAGCTTATATGCAAGTGCTTTTCTCACAAGAAGGTGGAAAAAGTCATGTTTAAATACTGCACCTAATCTGCTCTAGATTTTGCTGGAGACTGAAAGACCAAGTGGCCATGTAATTGTGATAATCTTATTTCATATGCAGTGTTGTTTGGTGAAGGTGCTTTTGATTATGCTTTGAAAGTAATCTCCTATTGTTGTATAAGAATGATCATTCAAAAACTCTAAACTCATATTCAGTGATCCAGTGAGTGAGTGAGTTATTGTTTAATGCCGCTTGAGCAATATTTCAGCCATCAGCGGCGTTGAGTGACCCAGAGTAAACCTTCTGATAATACTCCACTATACTCTGGATCTCAGGTCGTCTCAACCCGATGCTTAAATTACCTCCCTTTGCGGTGATTTTATCCAATCAGGTCTCTCTGCCTGTATAATAGTATGTAAGGCGGACCAATCAACTAATTTTAATCATGACACACCTCCTCTTCGTTATTAACCCATAAAGGCACTTTGTTTGAAAATGAGGAGCGATACCCATCCTTATTCAACACTGCATATGGAATATATGTTAAGCTGTTTTTGGTTGATCTCACACTTAAATCTTGCCACTCAATGAACCTGTTTTGTTGTCTACAAATAGCTTTTGAAACATTCAATAGAAAAAGCAATATGGTTTAATCATCTGAAGAATGTGAATCAATCTGATTGATCAGTATTTTGAAAATGCTTAGCTTTATGAGTTTAACATAAATTATAAAATTCTGTAAAAATCTGTAACATCTTTTTAGGTTCTCTTTAAAAACAAATCCAATTTGTGATTTTCAATCTTTTCAATCCCTTTTTAAGACCAAGTTTAAATGGGAAACCCTGATCACCACCTAATTATCACCTCAGATTTAACAATATCCAGAGATTATCTACCTTTGATCCATGACTTATTAATTATAATCTTTAATCAAGGAATCATTCCAGTTATTCAGTTAATAAGATATTTTGCTTTGTTTGTATTAACAGATGATAAGAGAAATAGTCGTTAGTCACACTTACCAGCTTGTGCTGAGCACCAGTGTAAGAAAACAGAAGTAGCTCCGTCAATACTTCCTATACAACCCTCTGTCCTAATACAAGCTGTTCTCATGCTTCTGGCACGATCCCCTAATGGCAAAATATTGCAACATAAACTATCTGCAAAATTCCGGCCAATTTATTAACATAACATTTATTTTTGTTTTCACGAGATGTCTTTATTTACCTATTGCCCGTTAAAGTAATCTGTTTGATTATTGAAAGAGTGATAGGTCATATCACTCAGTGTTTAGTGAACAAATCCAAAACTCGAAAATTAGCATTGAAGTTATAACATTGTGATGTTGAAATTTGAATTATGATGTTTCAGGTGTGTTATCTCCTGTTGTGTGTTAATGAGAGGTATCGCTTGTCCCAGTTGATACTGTATGACTTATGCATGACTGACAGATTCACATTTAACCACAGGTTTATTCTTGTGATTTTTGAATTTCAAATGTTGTTTTAATGGTTGATCTTTCTCACATTCCATTTTATTTTATGCGTACTGTGTATGGTTGATTCAGAATCATATTACACAAGATGCGCGATGTGAAATTAAGCATAACTGTAAATAATTACATTTATCTCAATATTGATTAATCTGGGAATGATAAGAATTTGAAAAGCTTTGAGTTTAAAAGGAAGAGGTTAGTTGATCTAGTTTAAAATATAGAACTGCACATTGATAACATGATTTTGTATTTTTGTTTTTAATTTTGAGATTCGTTGACCATGTGACTCCTAATAAAGGCCACATTCAACACGTTTTTAAAATCTTTTTCTCCAGAAGCAAGAGGTCTAGAAAACTGAAAGCTTGTGTACAGACTCCTAAGCTGGTGAGAATTCCAATTTAAAAATTTGGTGACCCTGTGACCTACACCCTGTAAACATATTTCATCTTCTTCTCTAGATGGATGATTCCTATAAAGCTGAAACTTTGTATACAGACTCCTCACTGGTTGGGATTCCAATTTAAAAATTTGGTGACCATGGGACCCCTAATAAGGGCCACAGGGATCACACCCTATAAATTCATTGTCATCTTTTTCTCAAGAAGCATGAGATCTATAAAGCTGAAACTTAATGTACATACTCGGTATCTCTCATACCACAAGCTAAAACAGCTGACGTCATTAAAAACTGTATGAGTTTCTTCAGCTAAAATAATCAAATTGGTACTGGAGTTCCATCAATACCAATAGGATTTTAAATTTAATTTTGGTAGTTCAAGTTTAATGTTCTACAGTGTTTTTCCCTTTTCTGAAATCAAAACTTTTGAAATCCACATGTTTTGCTTGAAAACTTCATTCAAAACTTCTCACTGAATGAAGACCAACTTTGAAATTTTTTCAACTTCAATTACTTCTTAAAATATACGCCTGAGACACTTTAATCTGTTTGTGCAATCAAAGGGGGTTGACAAGCAATACAATCACATCTGTTTCATAATCAACATAAACATATGATCATTTATCATAGGCGATGTACAATCAGAAACGGTTTTTCATTAATTAGTTTGTTTTGACCATTTAAACAACTGTTTGCTAAATCATCATAATGGTATATTATTCTTGATCATTAAGATAGGTGATTAACTTACATTAATGTTAACCTGAAAATTAATTTTTTTAGCAAATTTTTTTTAGAAAGATATTGATTTAGATTTAGATTGAAGAATATTAATACTCTTTAAAATAAATTCTTGAAAAAAAAGCCTAAGATGAAAATATTAATGTTTTTCTGTTTCGAGCAGCCAACAATAGAGATAACTTGTTTGTATCATATTTCTATGCTTCATTATGCAAATTTGATTACTTGACAGTGCCTTCTGTGTAAATAATTAAGTAACTTTATTCCTGAATTGTTTAGGAAAGATCGCTCAGATCATGGTGGATTTTTGTTTATAAACCAGCATACAATTTCTGTTGATATAGTATGCGATAGAATTCAACCAATACCATCATAGTTGCTTTGGTTGAGCTAACAACTTTTTTTATTTATTTTACTTATGTGTAGACCTATCCTCAATATTCTGAGTAGATAGATTCAGAAGTGTTCTTATGCTTTAGTCAGTGAAAGAAAGTTTTAAAACATGACATATAAGAAATTATTCCTGTTGAAATAAATGTTTTTAACAGATTTTGAATGGTGTTTTTCTTTGCTCAACAGGCGTGTAAGGTTTGATGGGCCGATTGTGGGAAGAAGCATCAGTTTGTAATCTTCCACTTGAGAGTTTAAACTTTGTTTCAGGTTCCTTTTGCTAAACGGGTTTGATTTTAAGGTTTGATGAATTTTTTGCCAATAAACCACGATGGCACACCCTGTTTTCCTTTGTCAGGCAATTGTTTGAAATAATTTTGATTTCCATTCCTATTATACAGTTGAGGTGAAGAAAGTTATTTGCGCCACTGATTCGGCTTGGCCAGCAAGCATATAAGAGTCACATTGCGAGTGTGACATTCCGAGAATCTAGTAATAGCATTTGACTGATGAATTTTCCCATTGAGCCTTTGCCTTTCATGTTTAATCTGCAATTGAGGAAGGTAAGCAAGAGCCATCTTCATTGTATTTTCAGCCGGGAAATTTAATGTTTCAATGTCACAGCTTTTGACAAGTGTAAGTGTAAGTGAATTGTCATTCCATGATAACCAACCCATTTTTGATGTAAAACATCAACCTGCCCTGCGTTCAGTAACACAGATTACGCGGGATATTCACTAGCGCTCGTGTACATTTAAAGTTTTAAGAAGGATACACGCCGCGAGCAATGTGTTACTGAACGCAAGGCAGATGGACTAAAATTGACACTTTAGCACACCATTGCCCACCCGCAATGCCAACAAACACGACTTTGCACGTGTTGCATGCTTTAAGAATGCTTATAAAGCAAGTGACATTCTTGGTTCAAGTGAACTCTTTTGTCAAAAACAGTGTTAGTTACCTAATATTGATTAATTAGTTAAAACAATATTTAATTAATTGTTGTCAGGTCATAGATAAAGATAGAAATCGTTTTCTAAGCCGACTTCAGCCGCCTTAAGCTTTTTCATTGTTGAATGTGATGTAAAGAATGATCCATATTTTATTGCATCAAGAGCTTAAGTGATTACCTTTTCCCACTCGTTAACCTATGTGACCTGGGACTCATGAATATCATTAACCAAGCCTTAGTTCATTCATGGATGGACTCGGCATTTATGATGTGGAACATCATTGTTTTCATGAAATAAACGCACACAAAATTTATAGAATAAAAGTCACGATAAAGATAGATATAAAGGATGAAAAACTCATTTCCAAATTCAATTTTTAATCATTTTAATTTAAAATCTCACTTGGTGCATGTTTATCATGATGTCAAAAATTAAATAACTGATTAATCTACTTATAATAATATATTTCTTTCCTAATCCGACAGCGACCCTCTTACAATTTCAATTGTTATTTGCAGGTCAGTTGTAAATAATGATAAGTATTTCATTTCATCAAGCTAGAGTGAATTCCTTTGTCCTCATATGCTCTAAAATACCCTATATAATCCGGAAAAGCGTACGACAGTGCCAGTGGCCTTTAATACACATATACAGACATTAGAAGGTAAGCAGAAGTAAGTATATGTATTCTGAGTATAGAGGCATGACACAGGTATTTTGCTAGAACAGTTTAATGTAGATGTTAATTTGCAAATATCAGTATTCTTTAAGCACTTTCTTATATAAATATAACATCTATAGGATTTTCGATCTAATCATTTAAGCAAGGTGGAGAACTTGTAGGAAACTTATCCATAGGGACGATGCTCCCTTTTAACGTACATATTTGGGTTTATCGGGAGTCCGTTCTCCTTCAGGATTTTCTCATAGTTCACCTCTGCCCTCTCCATCCAGCTCTCCCAGTCTTTACTGGACTTCCAGGCATTCTCCTCGTCATCAAGGAACTTGTACAACATCTTAGCTTCATCGTCTGTGATTGTTTGTTTCGTTTGCCGATGTTTGTCAACAGCTTTCTTTTGTTTCTTTATTTGGTACTTCTTACCGTCTTGGTCAATTATTCCCTCAGGATCCCATGTGTATATCTTCCGATGTTCGTCAACCAATCTCTTCAACTCTTTTTTGTATGTCACCACTGCAGGTTCAAATTGGGTCGTTTTACCATTTTTGAAATCTGCAAGCGAATTTGCTCGACCATAGCTCTCAGCAAAGTCCAGTTTGATTGCATCCGCTATATTTCCGTTTTTAATAAGTTGTCTTTGATGATTGCGTAGAGCGACTGCGACTTTTGAATTTTTAGACGTCCCAACTTTGAGCATAGCATTTTGGTGGATTTCGTAAGGTAGGAGATGGGCTGGAAGTAAATTATTAACCACGCCGTCTGGGTAAGCACTGCCGGCTGGGACATGGTTGGATTCATACTTGCCACTGCCTTTTCTCTCTCCGTTGTATTTCTTAACCATGTAATGTGTACCTGACGCACTGTCACTGCGCTGGTTTATTTCCCTGTCAGAGTCAAACTTTCCACTATTTGATTTGACAGTATTCGCGGCGCTTTGGCCTTGGTTAGGTTGGTTTGCTGTTTTGTCTCTCTTGTTTGGTAATTTTGATCTTTGGCTACTACTTGGTGGCCGCTTATTGCAACGGTCTCCTCTCTTGATTCGACGTTTTCTTTCCTCACCAAGAGTGAATGCTTGATTACTTAGTTCCCTCAGTTTGTGGACAACCTCTTTCTCGCAGATACCAAGGGTAGAAATATCTTCAAACACGCAAAGTTCTGCCAACCAGGCGATGCCTATCTCGTCACCTTTAGCCATGCTGTCGAGGATACCATAGAGAGACGTCATGACCCGGATCATCGTTCTGGTGCTATTTCGACTAATTCCTTTTATTGTGAGGTCTGGATTGATGACATATTCTGAGTTTGTCTTCTTGAAGGCTAAGTGGTCGTCCATGTCTCGAAGTGTTTTCATCAAGGCTTCTTGACATCGTGTGAGGTGGTCAAAGTCTGTCGCTATGCAAAGTTCTCTGCTGTATTTGCGTCCAACCCTATCATTCCAAAGAATGAGACGGAGGATTACAAAAAGGGACACCAGATTGGACACGGTCTCTGGAGCACTTAGATGCTGCCATTTGGCTGTCAGGACTTCAGAAATGTTTCCAGGTAATCTCTCGTGGCTAGTGGCAAATTGGGCTTCCTCTGTGGTCAGGTGAAATTCTACATCTCTTCTACATCGTATGTGTGATCTTGAAGAAGGTTTCTTTGGCAAGCGGCCTTGTTTCAATTTCAGTTTGGCTCCTGCAAAAGCTCCAGACGCTGCATCTATCGCAAGCATACCAACGGTATCAAATATTTCCCCTGAGTCTGCTTCCCCCTTGGCCATCCTGTCGTACGAGTTCCACGAGCCATAGTATCTAGGTGACCCATCCTTCTTTGTTCCATGTATGGCTGTATCGATCCCAGTGACTAAGCCATCGTATGCATGCGATGCTGCTATGGTCGCTGCTGCGGCGCCTGCAGGGCCTCCGACAAAAAATCCTGCAGTTCCGGCAGCCATTGAGACAAGACTCCCGGAGGCACTCTTCATAGCATTTTCACCCATCTCCTCTTCCCCCAGTGCATAGTAGATCCCACCCTTGATGTGACCAACGATGGGAAGACCATCGGTAAGGTCATTCAAACTCAAAGCGAATTTCTCTTGTACTTTTCGCGCTTTCTCATTGTTTCCTTCAATAGCATGGGCGAGTGAAGTTATTTGAGACACGATCACGCACGTGTCTCTGAAGTTCTCCTGTGTTCGTCTCGCTCCTTCCTCATCCCCTGACATCACTTGGAACAGGCTCTTCAGCTGGGAAATAACGGGGATCGAGTCTACATTTCCCATGATCGAGCAACCCTGATGAATAAATAAAAATCATCAATTACTTGGAAATTGATAGAAATTATGTTGTTATTTTTTGCATACAGTACAATATAAATTTTGATTAATGTCTTCGTTACCTTGCACAAATATATATAGACTTAGCAAAATTGAAAACTTGACACAGGTAAATTCATGAAAGAGTTTCTGACTTGGTCAGTCTGTGGTCACTGTGGCAAGAGCCTTCAACTTTCATGAAAAACAATTTTAAATCACAGGATGAGAGTGCATCAAACAGCAACATTTGCACACCACCTGCGGCCAGAAGCGTCACGTGAGACAGCACTCCGGGAAGATGCAGCAATACGTTTACATCATCTTCGCCAGCGATTTGTAATGCAACTTCCACAAGTGGGGAGATGTTTGGTGGATAACACGACAAACTGTCAGAAATCGCGTGGGTACCGTGGACGGAGACCCTATAGAGGATTTATCCTTACACCCTTTCATCGCCGTAACCGGGTTGCGTGGGCCACAAGGCCATAAGGTTAACTCAACGACAGTGGAATTCCATTGTTTTAATTTACGAATCTTGATTCACCTTGAGATTTGCCGATTTGATAGCGGCGGTGTCATGGTTTGGGGGTCTTTCTGTGGGTCTCCACTGGTTGTTATTCAAGGGAACATAAATGCTGTCCAGTACAGAGATTAGAATTTGCAACCTGTTCTTCTGTTCATGCAGACTAACGCTCTGACGCAGAATTTTCTCGCAAATGCTGGTGTTCAAGTCCTGGATTGGCCATCGCGAAGCCCCGACCTCAGTCCCGAACACATCTGGGACGAACTGGGTCGACGTTAATCCACCACAGATTCAGACGTTGCAAAATCTCTGCCCCTTTGTTGAGTTATGGCGAAGTCTTTCTCCGTCAGTGTTCACTAACCTTCTAAGATGCAAGAGGAGACGTTGTGTATCTGTACGAGACGCTAGAGATGGGCACAATCGTCACTGATCGATTCTCATCATTCTATAAAACTCATTTGGGAGGGTATTCAGACGTCATCAACGATATCGACATTAAAGACAAACGCGGTTATGTGTTTCTGTCTTCTGATCATACCCAATTGATTTTTGCACAACATACGAATGCAATAATTGATTTATAACAAAATATAAAAGAAATCGTGCCAGAAAAACTAAGTGCCAAGTTTTCATTTTTGCTCAGTTTATTTCTATTATATGCATAGTTCAATCTGGATAGGTGAAAATTATATTTATTTATTGAACTCCTTTCTAAATACAGTGAAACTAAGCTTATTCGAACACCTGCTGTATGAAAACCCTATTTGATCAAATTATCACATGGTCCCGACTACCATTTTTGTATTATATCATTTAAAACTCTTACCCCTGGAAAATCGGTTTAATCTGAAGCATTTTGCCGAGAAACAATAAAAAGCTAAATGCAGACCATGTCACATACAAAAGAACACAGTCTGATAACTGCTATGGCGATAACTACACAATTCGCTACCAGTCGTAGACACGTGTTTTAATTTAATTTCAGTTTTTGCCTTGAAATTTAGGTGATGGCACAAATATGTTGAGTCAGAATTCATATATATTCGTCGCTTGATTCGATATAGGAACTGAGAAAGTAGTTTCGGTGAATGAACAAATAAATTAAAGGTGTTCACACAAAACCACCAACAGCGAGTCATAATATTATTCCTTCAATGGTTGTGGATGGGCGGGTAGATTAATGGAATGTTTGTAAATGGCAACGTCATAAAGTGAGTTATCCCAACCAGATTTGTTTGTCGATTATATAATATCATATTATGGTTTGTACTCTGTGAAGTCAATGATTCCGACCCGTAAATGGAAAGATGGTATCAAATGGTTGACCAAACGGTCCTAAAGTAATTACAGCGATGAAAGCTAGGATAATAGAATAAACGTACCTTCAAGACGTATGTCAGTAGATGGTTTCTGTCCTGCTCGTGTCTTAACTATGATTGTACCCCTCTTTATACATGTGAGTACGCCCACTTAACGGGAAATTTTCTGACTCAACTCATCAAGTTCAGATTATAAGGAAACTTTCATTCTTGTATTACTCTGTCGTATTTAGTAGACTTTGACAAACGAAAGTAGATCTCTTACTGAGGACAATAATGTCCTTATAAGGTGCATTACGTGGTCGTATCCAGTCCCATCCAGTTGTTGAGCATATGAAGAGTGCATATCCTTCCAACGAGGAAGATGAAACAAGATTTATTTTTAAGAAGTAGTATCCTGTTTGGTTATATTTCATATTAGAAAAGAAATCTTTTATTTGTGTTCTAGAAGAATTTATTGTTTCTACCAATCTAAAATCAATCGTAACAATTCAGGTGTGTTTTGAAAATAAGACTCATTCTGTCTTTATACAATTTTTTGGAAAGATAGTTCATATTTGACAAGCCAGATTTGAGTTTTTGGTATTCATTAGGTGATATAACTAGTATCTACATGAGGGGATTTGTAATTTAGGCTTCAAAGTATTTTAAAGCCCTTTATCGATTTTAAGTTTTAAGAAGTTGTACTCATAAGGTAATCAATATTGAATTCGTTTGAGGTAAATAGACCATACGTTACGTAATTTTAATATACATTAATAATTGATAACAAATAATTACAATTATTGGAAAACAACAATGTTTTGATTACTCACTCGAAGAAATATGATCGTTCTTACCCCACAAAATAATAATGATCCGGTTACTAAGTAACATATGTAACACAAGGATGTCTTCTCTTCCCATTGTTCTTTCATTTACAATATGAATAAGTAATATCAATAAAACAAATCATTTGAATAAGATATACATATGTAGCGATTACAGAGGCTGCACAAGATGAATTGTAAGGTAAGGGTGTTCAAGATGGATTGATATATATAAAAGTAGATCACTCTTTTTTTGTTAACTTATAAGCCTTGGTCTAAGCTCTGAATGACGATCAGTAAAACTGATGGTCACATTCATAAATGATTATCGTTTCAACTGAGTGTCTGCATTTTATTGCATTATTTGTTTATTCTATTTATCTTTTTCTATTGCGTCTAGTTTTAAAAAATCAATTTATTGTATATTTCGATTGTAATTTATTTATGCTGGACAAACATTATTTGGGATATTTGAATATTACGTATCTCTGCATTGACCACTAAATGAATTATTTGTCTTACGATCTTATCCCTAATTTAGTTTGTCCAGTATGGGGGATTTGTTTTCTGTTGTTTGTGTTTTGCTGTATTCATTCAGTTTTGAAGTTTTTTTAAATAAACCGTTTATATTGTAGGCCTTTATTTGAATTCCTAATGTGAATGTTGATGTTTATATGAAATTATCTTATAATAAATATTAATATAAACGTATACTACTTTCTGGCGAAACTGTTTTTTACACATTACGTAGCCTTGATATATGAAGAAAATAGCAAACATGTTTGATAGGAAATGATGCTTTAAGGTCAAGGCGACTGACAGGAAATCACGTGGAGCTGATTTAGCAATCCCGACGTCACGACTGGTACAACCTCAAAATATCTATTTCAGTCGCAATCGGCACGCTATCTTTCCGCCGGGCTTATTACGGGAAGTATACATTTTTGCGACTGTGTCATCACTCCATTTTAACAACGTATATTTTTTCATCTAATATTGTTTTAGATTATCGATGATATCCGTGTCTCATCAGCCTTTTAAGGCTTAATGTTGTTTTCTAAATTGATTTTGTAAAATGTTCCAAATGTTTTATGACAACATGTGAATAAAATATACTCTTCTTCTCTTTCTTCTATTAAACACGCCTAAAGAAATCTGATAGAATACAGAGGTCTACAAGTCCAGACCTCCTGACAGTTCTGCCCACCCGTCCAGAAATATGCTTTCCGTAATATTGGTGCTGTACTTTGGAGCCAACTTCCTGAAGACAACTTGAAGATCTGGCAATCTTCAGATAAGACCATTCTCTTCAGCAGAGCATATAACTGAGCACACATGAACTGTAGCCTCGATGTGATTTGCTTAGTTTATTTACATTTATTTTTATTACAAATTAATTTTGAACACTTTAATGATAGTATGAAGTATTATTTGGGAACATAAATATGTTTTTGCCAATTTTTATAATTACACGTTTAAGGTTCTCGAAATCATAAAACGCTTTTGAGGGTTATGTATGCTGAATAGAATGCAAGAAAGCTACGCTACGCCTCGGAAACCCACGATTCAAACAGGAGGTGTATTGAGCGATACACCTCGGGAAGTGTGGGTACATCTCATATATGTGCTGTGGATGTAAGTTGCATCTGGGAGTTTACCTGTTGGTGGGTGAGAGAGGGTAGAGGTGTCAATGCAGAGTAGTGACTTTCGGGTACGAGGAGTGAGGATAGGGGTATAGGATAGTGGTAACGTATCAAATCATTTTAAAATCTATATTATATATTATTAAGTTTAATCGTTTTAATTCTTTTTATCTTACTTTATTTTCAAAATATTGTTATACAAATGTAAATTTGATATTTCGATAATAAAGTAAGATACAAAAATAAAACCATTTAAACTTGAATTTTAGGTGTATAAGTTGATGTGATAGATAAATTAAAGATTCATAAAAAGGATTTGAAAAGTAATTACTTTTTCATTATATGATATATTTATGGGGTATGCCTTGAGCTTAGTAGTTGACGTTTGGTTCAGAAAATACTTAGATTATTTGATTATTGTTTATACATTTTAAAAGTTTATCATAGGGATAATTGTCAGTGTATCAGTGTCTATCACACTTATGTTTAGCCCTGATTTATCACAATAAACTTTCTTGGCTTATCATCTGTAGTCCTGATTTGATAGTTGCAGCTTTGTTTAATTGAGAGGCACACGTTTGAATTACATACTGTGAAACAAGAACAGCTGCATACCGAAAGTTCGTTCACTTACCAGTGAATCGTAGTGCAAATATCATGTAATTTGCGTTTCGTTTCAATAAAATAACTTCAGCAAAACTGACAATGGATCACCCACTGTCCATGTGATATAGCCATTCTTGAACTCTTTTTCGGATCGTCTGGTGTCTGGTGCAAAAATTCGAATTTTGGCATATCGATAAACACAGAGAGGGTCACATTTTCGAAATTTCGATTTCGTTAAATGTCAAATTCTATATCGATTTTCTGAGATTAAAACAAACATAAACACATTGCATTTGTGCTAAGGTACATACGTGACGTATTTTTTTAAGAAGATGATAACTAATGAATAATGTTATTCGGAATAATACATATTAGTGTTTTCGGAATTTTGACCCCTAGTCACTTCAATGACCTACCAAAACTGATACGGGTAATTGAGGGGTAGGATGAACATTTGCCTTAAAGAAGAATGGATCTGCATATGTTTATTGAAAATTCAATATTATACGCTTGTTTTCCGCAACGCTACTATACCTCAAATGCATCTAAAAAAACATGATATTTGCACTAGTATTTACAAATATGTGAACAAACTTTTGGCATGCAGCTGTATATCATGTGGCTACTTGAAGTCGAATGATTCATAGTTAGTAAATGTTTGATAAAAATAAACCACGATACTAAACAAAATCCGCCCGTCTGTCCGTTATATGTATATGCTACAAAATGACAAACTATTTGGGGAAAACAGAACAAAATTTGACAGAATTTATGCTTCAGGTGTATACAGCTACACTTTGGTAACACCACTGGGACACTGCGGCTGGGCTGAATTAAGAGGGTATAGAAACTCTATGGAGAGAGGCTGGGCTATTGGCCAAGCTCCGTCATGTGGTTTTGAAGGAACATGCAATGAAATGAAATGTTCTTTTACTAATTTTCTAACGTATTAAAGTAAGAAAATAATCTGAAATAATTGAAAACATGTTTACAAACACACTTTTAAAAAAGAATTGCCAGACAACTTGATAGTGCAGCGGGTCTGTTATTAGAGCAATCATTGACGCTTAATATGAATCACAACAGAACCGGTTGCTGAAAATTGAATGATTTTTAGCGCAGAACTGGACACAATCTGTATAAATGTTACATTAATAACCGATGCGAACGTAAAATCCCCATTCCTTGTCCTTTCAGAAGCTTTGAACTTGCCGCATTATGCTATGAATGATGGTTGATAAGGTATTAATTGTACATATAAGAATTGATTAGGCAAGAGCAATGCCAAAAACCTATCGAGATACTGAGAGCATTTATCTCACGCGAAAGCTGTACGCACGAAAAGTGAGTGAAAGCGTTTACTATGAATACAGATTTTTGGAAGAAATGGAGAGACATGTAAAGTAAGATTAACATCAATATGTGTTCTGTCACTACCAATTTTGACTCTAATGATTGAAACAATTTTCTCTTATAGACAAATGACATTCAAGTTCTTAGTGAAAATCGTTTCACAACTGTGGCTACACAGATAACGTTCATAATTCCTATCGCTGATTTAGAATAAACATCATTTAGTGAGCTCCTCATATGTTTAAGTCGTGTATGCACGACTAGTATACCGCTGTAAGTAGAGTTATGCATCATGAAAGTATAGGCGATGGACACGAAGTCATTTAATGATATCAATGTCCTGACTGTCATTTCTTTACATAAAAAGGCAACAATTTCAATGAGTGGGTGAAACATTTTGAATTTTTATCTATTCACAAGGCTGTTATATGACTCATACAATATGATTTTTCTAAATTGTATGTACTGATAGTATTATTTGATATGCCCATGATATGGAGCGAAAGGAGTTTCTTCTCATGCTGAAAACCAAGCTAACTTCTATATAGGTTCTTCCCTTTGCAGGAAATGGTACCTAGTTTTACACAATTAAAACCGTGTCCCCTTACACCTTATAAGTAATCGGAAGTATTTATTACGTATAATGGTATTTATTTATATATTTATATAAATTGAATTTCTCCATAACAAATTGATTAGATTTTTTTCGCACTTCTAGATCAGTCCTGTAGAGCTACTGTAGTGTGTTGTACATAATGATCCAAAAAATGTTCCCCGGGATGAAGGTCACGATCAGGTGACAGTGGAAACTACACATTTAATTACACACTTTTATCTAACATGACATAATACTACAAAATTCTAAAAAACCCTACAGAATGCCACAACTTTACACGTGTGTACTGTATGATTCGTACTGATCATACGTCAGTTAAAGAAAATTTCTTGCACTTATTAGAATAGACAAGAGAGAGACCAATCATCAATAATTAAACAAACCGCAGGTGATTGAAACTAACAACAGTGATAACAAGTTTGTTTCAGAAGGTAACTATCACAATTAAAAGGTAAAAGTTAAGATAAAAAGGGATACAAAAAGGGAATCAGGCTGAGAGCCCTTCTACACTCAGCTTTGTTTAATTTGTAACGTCCTCTTGAAATTTTACTCACTTGAAATATTCGCAAACAACTTAGCAAGCATTAATCCTTTGAACCATCGTTAGCATTCAATGTAAATCGATTTTGCTTTCAAGGAAAATCTATTTATCGACAAAATGAAAATGATTATATGTTTCTTCAATTTATTAACGTTTTAACATATCTCAATACTTTTTAACATGTTCGTCCGATGAATCAGCATATTGTTGTTTTGTTTAATGCAGAAAAGACACTTATCTAGATTCTGGAATACACCAAGGCCGTGAAATATGAGAAAGGTTATTTATCGAATTTTGTCACGAAACTACTAATTATTTGTAAAAAGGAGAACATTTTACGCAGATTCATCAGTGATCAATTAATCACTCTAAACCTGTGTTCGGTTTTGCTCTTCAAAATTTTAGAGAGCAGAAAAGGGGGACTTTGATCTGCAGAAATTAAAGTAGACAGATTAAGGGTTATTGAAATGGTAATAACAATGATGTTCATTAAATCATAACAACGTTAAAATATTGGTTATAATGTTAATATTAATTGTTCTGTTAAAGAATTATCCTCGTAAAGGTCCTTGTATCAAAGGTAATGAAAGAATCATAAGAGATTAAATTCTTGCAAACGCATCCGAAGTTTACAAAAGAAAAGGTAAAAAATCCTAAATCCGACGGAAAACCGAATGAGCAATTAAGTAATAGTTAAATAACTTATCTAATTAGTTAACTGAAGTTAAGAATCAATATTGAAGTTACCCTACAAAACTCAATCAACAGTTAAGAAGTATACAGCATTTGTATTTTCAAATATTTTAGTAAATATCAAATCAGAAGGCTTATAAGGAATAGCTGAGCTATGAATTTGTCACGTTTATCCTTTTAATACTTATCGTCGGTAGAAGATAAACTAGTGTGTCGGAAATCAGAGATATCATCTCCTAGCTTGATTGAGCTCGTAAATTTTGCAACGCAACTGAATCCGCGGCATTGTAAATCAATCAACATCACTCCTACCATATTCAAGTAAGCTTGTGAATTCATATTTTGAATTTTTTAATTAATGTTTCTTTTACACATATAAAACTCCCTCTAAATCTTTTACTTTCCTGACATTGTATTCATATCGGATAAATCTGAATGTTAGGTCGAAATACTAACAAATATCGCAAAACTGCATAAGTTTCATGCAAACTTTAAACTATGACCCGTCATTGAGAAGGTCATCATGAGTTGATAGTTTTTTTCATCTTGCTAAATCAACGTATATGAATCCCCTCTCGCTCCTTCCTAATACTCGAATCTCTTTCGGACTAAATCCCTCGTATGGTTGGCGGCTTGATATTCGTGGCTTTGCTCATCTGTTATTTTAAGGACATTGAAGCCATTAGTTTGAACTCAACTGATTTTTTCATCCGGGTTGTGCCGCTGTTGCTGAATGCGCGTCGTCTTGGCTGGTTAGATAGCAAGCGATACGACGCTTTTTGCTTGAAAGAGATCAGGGTATGAGGAAGGAGCGAGAGCAGATTCATATACACAATATTTTTGTTCAATCAGATCAAGTTGATTTTAATTTACATCTGCATTAGCAAGGATTAACTGTGTGTAGCACAGTGGTGTAGTGGTTAGCTTGCTTGCCTCTCACGCCAGAGACCCAGGTTCGAGTCCCGGTGGAGACACCATAAATTTGTGACTTGGGTCTCATCCTGTGTTTTGTCCCTGGAGCGCTTGTTTATCGGCAGCACCGAAAGTACTATCCCTCGAGGGTAATAATACTCATGGCGCTTTGAGCATGCTTTGTCATGGATATAAGCGCGATATAAGAAAGCTATTATTATATTAAAAATAATTCTACAATACAATACTCTATATACTCAATACTCTATAATACAATATCGAACTCACCAAGTTTAAACACATTTACCTTTGCTAGATTTACCCAATTAATGTTAAAACAGCCCTATTCAAGACATACTCAGAAATTTGAATTTGAAATATACAACTTAAACTCGGTCCTTTTTGGCTATGAACAACATCTATGACTTGGAATTATAAGCCATTTCCCTAAGATAAAGACTTAAGCGCCGTTGCAAGAGAACTTTGAGTGGCTCACAGGTCCAATCGACCGAAACGTTTCATTGGCCTTTCTCAAATCAAGGGCAGATGATTTGAATACAAGTTCCCAGGGTTGATAAAGTGATGACCATCGGGACATTCAGCCAGTGGTAACCGAATTGACAGTCAATCAACCAATCTTTATTCCTTTGTGGTTTGAGGCCATAGGCCCAGTCCACATTTCAGTAGTCACAGAGCGATACATATGTGCATTACATGTAAATAGTCATAGGTAATAAATAATAAGTGAGTTAATAAGCATGAACAATATTTGTCAATATATTATTGACATAACAATGAATCTCTGTAAGTCATAGCATTGTATATCAATATTGATAAGTTTTGGAAAACATCGTGATTGTCACTGGACATTAGCAGCCAATGAGATGACAGTTAATGAGATCAGCGAAATTAGAATTTCGGAACATTTCGGATATGACTGTTATTGGCTTCAAATGATAATGAAGTAACGCTGCTGAAAAGAATGCCCTGTGATATAAATCTAAATGATAATGCAAGTTCAAACCGAATTGAGAAGTTGTATTTAACCGTAAGCATTTATTTGTCTTCAGCATAAATAGAAATTAATGAGTGATTTCCGTTTTCTTTTGCATCTTTTATGATAGCAAGATTTTATTTTAAGAACATGAGCCTTGAACAAAGTGACGACTCAAATGATATTAGTTGTTTCCTCTCTTTGGCTAAACCTTGTCAGGTGTCTAATGTGTTGGAAACGTATTCAGTTGAGAAAAAAAACATGTTTGAATTAGTCTCTGCAATACCCTGTTTCTGCAGAAAGTGCATGAATGTCAAATTGAAGGTGTACATGGTTATTGAAGTTTGATATACTGTCAATGATAAACAAGTACATACAGTAAAAGTGTTCAACCTCCATATCGCCGGTAATGGCTGAAATATTGCTCAAGCGGCGTTAAACAATAACTCACTCACTCACTCATTCCACACTCATGTTTTTCACCAGTAACAACCTTCAGATAAGAAAGCCTTAAAAAGAACATCTCATTTAGATAACGTTTCACTACTTTTGGGTATTTACATTTATAACATTCTGGTTTTTAGTCTTTTGTAACATGTTCTGTTACAGAGATAATTAAAAGTCGATAATGGTTGTTGCAAATTGAGAATTGCATTCTTTTAAGTTTTTAAATGATAAAATGTATTACTTAGAGCAATACAATCCTTCAAAATGATAATGTTTGAAAAGATAATTCCACTAAAGGTTACCTAATGTTGTGTAACGCGTGTTAACTAACCGGATTCGTCTCTACAGAATCAAAAATCTTATAACCATTAACCAATTAAGCATTAATAATTGTTGGCAATTGTATGAAATTGTTATTTCAAGTTATCTCAATACTTTGCATTTTCAGTGATGTTTTGATTTGTAACACAACTGTTGTATCTGTGACCTGAAAGTTAAAGTTTATCACGTAGTCTCAACCATAAATATTGGGTACATTAAGTCAGTATCATTCCACATTCAATCACATTTTATTCCAACGTCCCACGTTAGTATTTCACATTAAAGGAATTAGTCACAAAATGAACTCTGTCTTTGTCATGTCATTTGACTTATTTTCGGTCAAATTCTCACAATTAAGTTACCAATGTAGGGGAGCAACAATAAGTATAATATGTATATAATGACAACGATTGACTGATTGGAGATATTTATCTTTAACGCAGAAAGATATATCAAAGTTTTCCTTCATATATCTAGAGATAGAGATGTAGAGGTACGACAGAATCAGCCATCTTGGATCTCTCTCAACTCCGGAAATGGTTTCTCTGCGCACATGCGCTTAATCAACTCCGTAGACGGATCACAATTTTCATTTTCGGGCAGGTGAGAGATCCAAGATGGCCGATTCTGTCGTAGTTTCTCTCTATATTATATACAAAGGTATTATGAATAATATATATGTTTATGAGTCTGGCTTTTGTGCTATCTTGATATTGATTTTATCGATTTGCAATTAAAAGGTAATGATCCGACCAATCACCCTACATTGACATATCAAGGGTAAGGTTGTAAGTTACGACAATGGGAGGTAAAACCCTACCAGGTGAACATTCGATATCAACAATCATCTAACTTTAGTTCAAGTACCCAGATGATCCCACAGGTATTCTACATCATGCAATTTTGAAATAATGATCCGTGTATAGTTAATGCAATTTTGTAGAGTGAAGTGGACATATAACCAAAACACAAATAAGTTGTCATGTGTTTGGGGATGGTAATTACTCGTTAAAATTTTTACCATTTGAAGTATCAATAGGTTGAAATTTATTGTAAATGTTGTGATTAATCCTTTCATTAGGCAAAGTTTATATTATCAAGATAAGGGTCATCTTATCAAAGCACTTAACAAAGTTATAACAATACCTAATATAATACAACTTTCAATATTCATAGCGCCAAATTTCAAGTCTTAGCTCACATATTGGGGTCTGTCGCAAATCATACTGAAAGTTATCTTTTGAAATTGCAAATACAAGGACATGACATGAGCTTTAAAGGCGTTCCAAAACATTTATTTCCATTATCTCGTATCAAACTATTTCATTAGGTCATCCTATAATAACAAGTCTAAAGGGCAAGTAACTCGAGTATAAAATGTTACTGTTGAACAGTCCCAGTGATAATTTGATGACTAAACCCTTGGTGACCGATGTTGAAGTTGCAATGAAACCTAAATTCATCTTCAGCTCAGCTCGATAACTTGACAAATATCTCGCCTTGTTTTTGATCATATCAGATTTCGAATGTACTCAATGTGCTTCAAAGATAACCCACTTTCGCGATTCGTTGGAGCTTCATTGCTTCATGACTGTCATGAAGGGATCTCCTTCGGAGGTCGTTTGTAAAGACTATTCTGATTGGCTGCTGTGAGAAGGCTTTATATATTTTCTGTCATGGGTGAAAAACGAATATAGAAATACTCTTATAGAAATAAATGAAACAAGAAAGTTTACGTTTATAAGAATCTCTTTTATGAAGGGATCGTAAAATGAAAGCAAGAATGATTCCTGCTCCTGCTATTACATTTCATGCAGATTGCCTGAAATATCTTTATGGTGATAGCAGAGTTTTATCACGAGGCTCTTAATTTTGTCCGTAATAATATCATTGATAAATGACAGATTTTACAATCATATCCAATAAAAAAACCTCTTTTAAATGGCTTATTGTCCAAGAGGCAAGCTAACCAATCACAAAGTTTTGATTTTTAATTCTTCTCTTATATCCAAAAGAAATGTAATACTACATTTCAAAAGTTTGTTCACATACCTGCTAATACTAGTGCAATTAGTATGTAATTTGGTATGTCTTTGAGGCTCGTGGCATTGCGAAACGGATGCTTTTGAATTTTCAATACAGAAGTGATTCATTCCATCTTAACGTCATCATATGCCATCGTATAAAGTTAACTGTAATATATTTTGGCAGGTCACCGAAGTGACTATGGGTCAAATTTTCGAAAACATTCATTTTTATTTTTCTCCACAAAATCCTTTATAAATGATTAACAATTTCAAATGCAAGTCACGCTCGTTCGTTTGCATTAAAACAGTCGAAATGAAAATATTTAATCGAAATTTTAGGAAATCAGAATTTCGAAAATGTGAACCCTGCTGTCTATCTAATCATGCAATGACACTAAGTCTTACCAATCCGACAATAAGTTAAAGTTAAGAGGTTGACAAGAAGAGATCCTTTACCGGTTCTGCTGAATTGTTTTTATTGACGTTCAAACCAAACCCAAATTTCATGATATTTGCACTAAGATATAGTACTAAGTGAAAAACGTTTGATATGCAGCTGTAGTATCGGTAATATATAGAGATCTTTGATCCAAAACTAACATTTTAATTCCCTTAAAAAAAGCTTTGAAAAAACTTGACAGACATCACTCAATTCGAAAAAAAATCTAAAGACATACAATTCTTTCCAACAGAGCTTTTAACCAACTGCTTTAGAGTAAATCTTGGATTAAGACGCTATGCTATGCTATACTTCCTGGTCGCGTCACGGGAAAAATTGTGTTCGCTTATGAGAGAAACATAATCTTTAACATTATTCAAAGCAGACAAAACGAAAAAAAATTAAGGGATATTTTCAGTAAGATTTATCACTAAGCGTAATTGTCATGTGTCATTTCGGCCTAGGTAAAAATAAAAGGCCTTTTTAAACTTTCATTAAAATCCAAACTTCTCATAGTTAATTATATATATATATATATATATACACATATATATGTAAAAGTTAAATGTTCATGGTTTATGTATCAATTTTGTAAATAGGACAGATTGTGAACTGGGGATTGCTATTTACAAAATGCGCTCAAATAATGAATAGCTGAGGAAAATTAAAGAACGATTCTTTTTTGATGGAAATACCTCGAAATTGAATTGTAACTAATATTAAATCATGTTGAGGTCGCATTTACTATATATATTTTAGTGGTATGCACATGACGTCATGAATCACGTCCCTTGGCATTGTTAACGCTATACTATTAGCAACACAATGCATAAGTTACCCTGATGATCACTATGTTGTGAAACCGGTTGGTAATGAACTTATATGAAGACCAATCTTCAGTTTGTTATTTTTAAAGAATATATATATATATATATATATATATATATATATATATATATATATATATATATATACATTAAGGGATATTGAATAATTGATGATAATTGATGGCAACGTCATAAAGACCCCATGATGATCACTGAATAGTGTGAAACCGGTCGGGGATTGAAATCATTTCCAGACTTTATATATAATTAAACACGATTCATTTGTTGTAACATAGTTAGATGTTTTAGACGTGCCATTCATATTGTGAATAAATGTAACATTGTTATATCTGGGAATGCTTTTTCTGAAAATGGGAAATTCGTGTATTTTTTCGGATTGAATCTCTTGCGGGATTTGAACTCAAACTCTCAGAGTCAGTCAGTACAACCAACACTAGCCGTGAATCGAAGAGCAAACCTCGTGTTGTCAGCATTGTATCAGCTGATCACATGGATGCTTGTTACCATGCTCGAGCTCCTCATGTGCCGTAGATATCATAAGCAAAATTATCATTCCATAAAGTATTTTTACTCAATGGACAGTCCTAAGAGAAAGGTTTAAAAGCAAGAATATAATTTAACTCTTCCACTCAACTTGACAATTTGGTGAAATATGGAGTAGATTTCAGTTTAAAGATATATTTGGATAAGTAAAGTGATATCACAGAAATGAAAATAAAGGTTGCCAGTGACAGGACAATGTTTTTCTAAATAAGCAGTTTTGAATCGAATGTCTTATATAGCCAGGCTGATTCATTTCCCTACCACAAATGATAAAAGAGTTCACAAAAATGGCCGCCAATGGTTTTTGATGGATACATGATAATTTCTTCTGCGATAAGCATCACTGTTTTCTTATGAAATTCTCTGTCAAAGAAAATAACCTATTTCTTTAGCATCTTTTGACGTCAGCAAAATGATAATTTTAGAGTAATTTAATCTTAAAATTTCTCCCGTTTATTGACTGTTTGCTGAAAGAGTAAACAAGTAAACATTCTCTACCCCTTTTGCCGCAAAAAGTTAATAATAAACAAATATGGTAATGATGACATACGTAAATAAATACCAATCCGGCTCAATAGAAGTCCATAGAAGAAGCATTATATTATAATTGGAAAAATGTATAAAGTTATATTGAATTTTTTTTTATATATTTGAATATCTAATTTGTGTCTTCCCTGGAAATATTATTTAGCAAAGTTATGAGCTATATCTGAGACATCTTTCGAAGCTTACAATCTATTTTAATATGTGTTATGAGAGACTTAAAGGAATGATATTTTACAGAGAGCAACGCTATTCCTTCGAATCTAGATGTCTTATAAGACGACAAGGCAGTAATTTCTGTTCAGACATTAGGGTCTTGATCCAAGGCAGGTCGATGTAACAGTCTCAAGTAACTCAACCATGACTCTAGATTTAAAGGAATCAGCCTCATTCCACTCTTAGAGTTATTTGGACCGAGCCTCGTTTGAGTCTTGATTATTTCGAGCTGGCCCTAAAAGACGTAAAGTGTTCTTTGAGGCCAGTCTAAAATAACTTAGGATCGTATTCTTCTAGAGTCATCTGAGGCTTATACACCGGCATTTATTTGCTATACATTAGGTAAAGCAAATATTACTTTTGAAACGGTTTGATGATTTTGAAGGAAGGTTTGAAAGTATGATTCAGTACACTGGCGGCACCAATAATTGACCCTACGATTAGTTTGAAATAGGGTTAGACCAAATTTTAAAATGCAATGTGATACATTGTATTAGAATTATTTATCTTATTTCTTATTTCATTACCAATAAGCAATAGTCGACACATAAAGGATAATTTGGGTTTCAATAATTGATGCCTGGCCAAGACTGATTTTATGTCCAACCACTGTGCAATCAAAAGGACATTACTTGCAGTGAACGTCATAAATGACAGTTGATTGGGATATTACACGGTGAGATACATTAGTGGGTTTGCAATAACAGAACCTGACATTCTAACTCCGATATAATTGACTGTGCGTCATGATCTGAATTTCTTGAATACTGTTTGTTACTGATAGATGTAAATTATACTCTTGATGCTGAATTTGCAGTCTTATAGTCAAAACCACTTGTCTAATATACGAGCATTTGTTATCTATGAAATGAAATTGTATTCAGTCATGAAATAGAACTTTTTAAACAACACTTTAGCATATTTTACCAATGTTGTGGTTAATTTCACATCTGTTAAATCTGTAGCCTGGTTTAGATATTAAAAGACAACAACAGCATTTTCTTTATTACGATGCTCCGTATACAGTGTAAAATATTTTATTTGTGTGTCACATGTTTATAAAATTGGGTACAGTGACAGTTTAAAAGCATAAAATAATATACAAGCACCAGGCCATATGGCCAATGAGACACACAAAACATTGTGTATACAAGTTAGATATTAAAGATTAGGATACAAGAATTATGTCAAATATGGGAGTGTTATAAATTATCATGATTGAGTTGACATCTTACGCCGATAAATACGTCTAACTAAGGCGGCCAGTGGATTTACAATAGTTTCTTGTTGTAAAAGGAATGTAGTTTGTTCAATATCTGATAACTGAGTGAAACTCGGGTACGAAATACTAACATTTTGGAACAGGTCATACCGGAGATCTGAGTAATATGGACAATTTACTAATAAGTGAACTTTATCTTCGACATATAAGAAATACTGAATGGATGTATGAAGCAGATAATTAATGCACTAAGTTTATTGACTAAATCTCAAGATAAACAAAAAGGTGACGATCTGATAAACTTATTAATTTGTCTTATGTTTTCCGCAACGAAATCTAATGACAATAACACAATTAATCAATGCAGTGCTCCCCTAATAGCAATATTTGTTGACTAACCTACAGATAAACAAAAGGTGACGTAGATGTTTATAGATGCTTCAGGACGATTTCATGAAATTATTAAACTATATAGTCAGTTCCCAAAACGAAAACTAATGAAATTAAGTCACAAACAGTTGATCAATACAGCACTTCACTAAACAGGTATTGTTTGATGACTAAACATATAGATAATTAAAAAGGTAACGCAGGTGTTCAAAGCTGGTTGAGGATGATCTGGTAAACTGATTTAATCATCTAAAGATTTCCCAAATCGAAACCTAATGACACTAAGACCATGATGAACTATAGCCTATCAGTACAGTAAATGCTCCCCTTGGACATTATTAGCTTTGATTTGTACACATGATAGAGATAACAGAGACAGTTTCCTTAGATTAGAGCGTTTATAAATCTTAGAGGCATATTCTGGTACACAATGAGTGCTCGACCCTAGCTTATACCGACTGAAGAATGAGCAACATCTACATCAGTGTTCGTTGATTCAGCAAAATGGAAGATGGGAGATAAAATACCATTTATAATAACATTTTAATTTCTTTGCTTTTGTTATATCTAACGATTTTTCTTCATTTTTTTCAGAGAACAGTCTCTTAAATACACAATGACACATGAGTCGGCATTTTCTTAAGTGGAGAGGCTGAAATAATGAAAAAATGTATAAGTTAAGTTTAGGGTTCAATAGTATAATTCTTATCTAATGTGTTGTGTAGTTTACCCACATACCTTACATGATGCTGCATGAGTAAACATCAATCGAGTGATAACTGAAATAACGCTGAAAATCAAAATATCTTCCAAAGCATATTTAGAATAAAGATATTAACATCCGTTTTTGTCTTTAAAAACTTAATTATGGCATTCTAGAAGTTGGCTGTATAAGGATGATAAGGATATGTTATGGAAGTACAACGTATTTGTTTTTACAATGGCGATGTTTCGGTATAGATCCTTATACCGTTTTCAAGTTTTTCATCCATAAAGATATCCTTATTCTCCTTAGATCTGTTACAGTGACACAGATCTAGAGTATATTTCATATATTATTATGCATTCTTCAGCGTAATTGAATCCGCTGATCCAGCTCCTTCCATATACCCTGATATCCTTTAGGCCAAAAATTCTGTTTCTAATCTATATGAATGTTAGCTATATGACCTTCTCTACACTAACAACCCATATCCGTTTCTGTATTTGTTGTGAATAAATTTTCAAAGGTAAATTCGTCGTGTGTCACGCTATTGTCAGATTTTAGATCCCAAAACTTACAAAATTAAAAGCATTAGGAGATACTTTTCAGAAAAACCTTTCGAGAGTACATACATGTACAGCTGTAGACCAAAAGTTTGTTCACATACCTGCAAATCGTAGTGCAAATATCATATCATTTTGCTTGTCTTTGAAACATCGTAGCTTTGCGAAAAAGAAATGGATTATTTTTTTATTTTCTATACAGAAGAGAAGATCCATTGCACCTTTACGCAATCGTATGTCATACCTAGCAGTTAACCGTAATAATTTTTGGCAGGTCACTGAAGTGACCAGGGGTCAAAATTTCGAAAACAGTACTTTTTATTTTTCTATACAAACTCCTTAATAGGTGATGAACACCTCTAAACACAAGTCATATTTGTTAGTTTGCATTAAGTCAATATGAGTTTGCTGATTTTGTTCTCCGAGAGTAAAAATTGAACATTTAATCGAAATTTTGGGAAATTGTGACCACTTCTGTCCATTTAATCATTCCAAAACCAAAATTTCATGATATGCACTAAGATAAAGTAGTAAGTAAACAAACTTTTGCAGCTGTACTCTGTGACCCTTTAAAGGTAAAAGATGCGACCTCCCCTCACATTTTCCCATTTTCAAAAAACAACAAATGCCCGTTTCAAAATGGAACATGTGTATTTCCCTTCACATTGCCCATTTTGAAAAAAAACAAATGTGAAGGGAGGTCGCATCTGGAACGAGGCTTTAGACCTCGATCTGGTCACTTCCGTCTTACGATGACGCAATAAAACTAGCTTTTCACTAATTGAAGCTCTAATTAAGAAGGTGACATAAACGTTATTCCACTTTTAAATTGGAGGTTGGTCATTTATGAATACGTTACGAGTGATACTTACCGATGTCACTTTATGAGTATGGTTATAACAGCACATATCTCGGAACTTGTGGATTACCTTGTTATATATTGTAAATGACCTGTATCGATGTCTCCCGTGCTTGTGTTTCCCCCCTCTCATTCATAAGTGAATTTCCAGACAGCGTATTCAACCATGACAAACTATGATCGTTCATTCAATCGGTTCACTTGTTGCGTGAGGAGTTAGCGCTAGCAGTAAACAACTAGTTTTAGAGTAACGTCCCTTGATTGGGTCAGTCCTTTATCGGTAATTGTAGGGATGATAGGTGACCTTTGTATAATTTACGTGAAAAACGTATCTCTGACGGGATAAAAAATCTGTCTTTTGTTGATATTATCGTCAACAAAATAAATACTTAAAGGGGTCTATTTTATAAACCTGTTGGTTTATTTTTTTAAAAATATTCTTTTTTTATTGAAGCGTGTTCTTTGAAAATGGAACTGTACCGTAGTTTCAAAAGCAAGTGGAACTGGTCTATACTGGTTTGACCTAATCACATTGTCGTTGCGCAAGGCAAATAAGTTCCTCATTATTTTTCTAATTAGTCATGTTAGAATGGAGATAAATCCATTCTGTTTTTTATTTTGGGGTTGTATGTCGTGCATTTTTCACCCCTGAATAAAAATTTCAAACCTCGCAATCTCGGTTTGAAATTAAATTTAGGGGTGAAAAATGCACGACATACAACCCCAAAATAAAAAAAACCATAATAGCTTTATCTCCTAAGTCAAGTAAGTATTTGCCTAGGATATGACTGAAGTTGATATCATATCTTTCTCATTATGGTAAAGCGATCACATTGACAAATGAATGAAACAAGGAGTCCATAAAGTTGGTGATGTGTGCCCATGGTAAACTCGGTGTGTTTTACTGAGCCTCTTAACTCTGGGTGTTAGGGTAATAGCAATAAGAAATTGACACAAGTGGACTCTGATTCTCAGATTAATTGTTAGTAACTCATATACTAAATCTTTCTAAAACTGCCAAAGCCTTTTAACTGGAAGTATTGGTTAAAGTAATTGATATTATTGGTTTGAATGAGGACTCACTAATCACAAACACACATGAATCTGTGCTTAAACTATATGTATGATTAGACCTAAGGCAATAATTTAGTAATTGACACTCATTGAATTTATAGGGTGGATATCATATCAGAATCCGTCGCGTTGAATACCGACGACAAAAGAACATTTATAGTTATATTAACCGTGAAAATTCGAGCAAAAACAAATATTTGTCAAGAGTAGGCAATGGTATTAAATGCGAAGGTCTTTAGTAAAATTATCTGGATATCCGGAATTTGGATAACAAAAGTTCATAGAAAAATTAATTTATGTCTATAAGTGCACAAGATTCCTTTTTAAAACATTGTTTGCCTGAAATGGTCGATATAAAAAAATATCTTTTTTGACAAAATCACTTGTGAATTTAAATGAGCCATGGTGGAAAAGAATTCAAGAGAAATTTCAAGTCTTCGAATGGCTTCTAGAAGTGATATGCAAAACTAGGGGTGAGGGATTTCTAGTAAAAAAACATTTTTATTGTAAAATTCACTGCGATTCGCAGATTTTCCTTATTCCTTTATCAGGTGATTCATTTGCATAACATGTTGATTTGTATTTGTGACACTTGTCGGATATCAAAGTGTCTATAGGGAAACTGCTAGATGACTGCATCGATCTGTTGGCAATCTTGAAGGTGAACAGATTGACATTTATATTTATCCTGAATAAGTTTCAGTTTACTTTTCCAAACTCATGCAAACAAATTACTTTACTGACCTGCCATCTTAAGAAAGTCGTCAATATAAATTCTAAATGAGTGATATTTGTAATTTTAACTTTCTGAATTCAAAATAAAACTGCACGCTTTCAGAGAGAATAACCCTTACATAAGTCAGTAGAACAAATTAACGAAGTACCTTTGCCCATGTCATTTGTGCATGTTTCTACTTTTGGTCAGGGACAAGTCTGTTTAAAGAACAAAATTCCGGTTGTGGAAATAGAATTAAAAGTTGTTGTCACTTTGAATAATCTATTTCGTTGCTGAGTGATTGGAATGCACTGTTATTCAAGGAGAGGCGAACTTGTGGTTATTTCTGGTATGTGATTGCTTCTCCAGACACTGTGAATTAGCGATTGTGCTGACACTGGTCATTTAATCGAACACACAACAATAAATCCTTGTAGCAAGACAAACCTTAAACAAACATGCACGAACACATTTTGTTTAACATGGAAAGAATCAAATGATATAAGTAATTGTTTTAGCACTTGCGTACGCTTGTAACCTGGTGTGTTCTGATTGTAAATGTCCATCAATAGTATAATCAACCGGTTAAAACTGTGATCATTTCTAAGCTCAAAACGGTTGGTAGTATTTGAAACTCACCCTTGGTAAATAACCGAGTCAATTTTTGATTAAGTTGGAAATATTTTATTCCTTCAATGAAAAAAATGAAGTGTAATGATCATTCCTTTGTGTAAGTGTACCCAAGGAGCTTATAAAGTTTCCTATATATGGGAGTCTAGATGACTGGATTGATGTGATGTTTATCCATTTCAAATACAATATCATAAAAAGGTTTTATTCATAAATTGTGTGGATTATGTATAAAATTGTATCCCCCCGTCATTATCTTCTAAATCATATATTTTAAACACGAGCACACATGCACATCCCACATTTGCCCAGGAACGATTCTTTACGCGAGTTACCGTATGTCGTCGTCTGTGACGTCATAACATCATTGCCTGTGACCTCACAGTGTCGGATCGTTGCAAGGGAAGCAAGCCGTTTTTGCCATTCATTTATATGGAATAGAATAGGTAATTAAGAAATAGTTATCCACTGGAGTGTCTCGTATGACTTTTACAAAACTTGAAGAAGCTTGTGTATTGGCCTCGCTCTCGCTCGGCTAGTACAAACATTCACTCTCGTTTATTAAAAGTAAAATGACACACTTCATCATTCAATATAAAAAAAAATTTTTTTCGGTTTCTCAAACATTGTCTACATAAGTCATTACAACATCATCGAAATAACCGACATTATTGACAAGATTGGGTAAGCATAATGTTAATTAAGCGAAAATGCATATTTATTTTGCATGTATGCAGATCTGTAAATAAGGATGAAAAATTATGTTTTCTCAAACATGTCATGGATCTTTACAGATACAAGTCAGTTTTTTTGTGATTGATTGATAACAACATTTTTGCACTGTTAAAGTGGTCACACACTTGTTTTGATAATGTAATTTAGCTTAGTGCAAAGTTTCCATTTCTAGAATTTTTTCTTGCTTGAAAGATTTTTCTATGTTTTTCTTTAAGACCTGGTTAACAGCCCAAAAGTCGTGTAAACGCACAAACTTTAGTTGTGCGTGCCTGTCCGTCGAGAATTTTTACACGATTAAAAATCACCGATTAATTGCGCAAGAACTACGGAAAGAGCACGCACAAATCACTAACAAACCACGCACTTCAGCGCATAGACACGTAAACAGGGCGAATACGTGGTTGTGAGAGACGAAATGTCCGCTGAAAAAACACGCGCACTTGCACTAATGAACTGCGTATGAATCGCGCATGATTCACGTATGAACTGCGCACAACGGGCACATACACGCGAACCATGCGTCGTATGACTGCTAATCGTCGGTGGAAAGTCATCGATGGACGCGATAGCGGCAACAAGTTCGCGAAGGATCACTCACATTCCACGCATATTTCGCACACTGTCCACGTAAGAACTACGCACACTATGCAAAACTTACGTTAAACAGCGCAGTACTGCGTAAACTTTTACCTAAAGCGCCAATCCGGCGAACATCCACGGACAACTACGGAGGTTCCACGTCAGACAAACTGATGAAATGAGCAAATCGCGCATGTATTGCGTACGACTCGAATCGTGTGCATGATTCATGCGTTTACGCGACTTTTGGGCTGTGTGACCAGGCCTTTACTGCTTTGGGCTATTTCTGATAATTGAAATATCTGGAACACAAGCTTCATATAATGGCCAACTGTTAAAAAAGTATTCATTCACACAATAAGGTTTCTGGTTTTTGGATTTGGAGGTTTGGATTATTTTTCTCTACTTGTAGTTCAACTGTCATATTTTGAACTGCTGTTTGACCAAAAACTTTGGAAATATTTTTTTACCCTATTGTGATTCATTTGATATTGTATTACTTTTCTGTATTAGACAATATCGCTATTGTAAACTCGTCTATTATTAGCAGTTACATTCTTATTATCATGTTCTCTATTGTTTGTCATAGTTTGCTGGTTGACGGGGGATATTTCCTATTCTATATTCATAAAAAATTTATGTCTGTCATAATTTCGCTAGTTTTATTATGTACCAATTAAATAAAATTTTCTGCCCTAAGTAAATATGGATGAATTTTGTGGTATGAAAAATTTACTTGGGGACAGCTATTTCTGCCTTTTCTGCAGTACCTTTATTCTGTCTGTTCTAAGATCTTAATGATCAAATTCATAAAAACTGATTTTGAGACATTTATTTTCTTCCGTTTGGATTGACGAGTTTGAAGAAACAATTTCACTTACACAAGACAATTGCTTGCATCAAAGCAAATGTGTTTTACTTATAGATGAAAAAGCAAGATCATTCAAAACAAAATATCTTCATCTTTTATTCAACAGCACTTGATACAGTTTAAGTTTGATTTAAATATTAAAAATTCTTGCCCTTAATACCAAGATACTTTTAATCATAATGGTTTGGGTCTTAACATTTGCTTCAGGGGTGATAGGATCTCTTATTTGTTTTAGTTGAGCATAGTTCAACTGTTTTCTCCTATCATGTCTTTTTCTAAATGAATTCACACTGCAAAGTGGAAACCTGGAATTTACAGCATATACAAGTAATACAAGCTAAAGGGACGAACCAAGATAAGAAGAATTCAACACGTTTCTAAATTAATTTGTGCACATTTTAACATCACTTTGTGCAAAATAAAGTTTCTTATAAAGGTAAAATAACTTTGCGTAGCTTAACCGAACTCGTTACGCTCGTTAAAGTCGTTTAATTGACAAAAACCAACAAGATTATTGCAGCCTTAGATTGTATTTTTTCAGTTCTGCAGTTTTTACAGATTAAAGAAAGTAAGTTAAACCGTAATACAAGGGTGCAATCACTGTGTTCATATTAACAAAAATGCCCTCAAAGTGATGGTGGGAACGATTATCGTAATATGTTTTTCTGTATTCAGGATCGATTTTATAGCCAAAAGGACCTTCTCTCCCACAGTCGCATTTACTGATTACAATGTCTGAGCTTGTATGTGACGTGGAGAACAAGAGCTGTTGCCTAAGCGTCTTACATATAACCTCCAGAACTGAGAATGGTGTAGTTACCGTCACCATTTTCATCAATAACTTACTACGAAAGGCATACACATCTTTACTTTGTCAATTTGACTGTCATTTCGTCCACCTTCCTCATAATTGAACAATACAAACCTATTGGTATATGTTTCCTTAACTTTAGAACTTTGACTTCTTTCTCTAGATTGTGAAACTTTTAGCACATTTGAACCTTTTCTTATCCTAAAGATTTTAAAAATAATTTTGTTCATAGTTGCTATGTTGTTCAGGTCATTACTCGTTGAGCTCGTGAGGCTGCTTTCAGACCTTGATGGTGAGGAAAGTCCTTAATAGATAGGTTCGAATCCAGCTAGAGTCACTTCTAAAAACTTGTATTCCTCTCAGCACGATTTTAATGAGACTGAACATATGTAATTTATCATATCAAGGTTTCTTCATAAAACGGAAGTTGTATTGGTTTACCAATCACCTATTTGATTCCTTTTGTTCTTACATTATCAGTCAAATAATTCTATTTGAAAGAAAACGTAACAGCATTGAATGTGTGTTGCAGACAGCGTATGGTTTGATGTATAGATAACAGGGTTTGCTGAAGACAGACACATATTCCTCAAGGAAAGTCATCTCTTTAGATGTCAAAGGGCAAAAGACAAAATATCTATTATTCATTTAGCAATTTGTGTATAAGGCTTACATTTTTCCAGACATACACTTAAGATTTTTCTCAAATTACAGCCTTCAAAAGTATTTGCCGTTAGGCATAGTGCTGGAATAATTGATTTACTTTCTGATATGATTATAGATTGGAGTCATCTGAGAACGGAACGTGATTTTGAAACAAAGATACAACAAATGACAGATTTTCCAGATAAGAAACCAATTAATGAGTCATCTTTCTTGAAATCAATACTTGCATGTTTTATGCTACTAGGGTATTATTAAAATGCTATTTTTCAATATGAAATTATTACAAACAAAAAGCCTTTTCATGGTAAAGGAACACCCGTGAATGATAAGACTAAGACATTGTTTATTCTTTGTTTTGCTTTTTCTTCTTCAGAACGTAAAGTCATAGGCAGTTAATCCATGTGTATAGACGTCTTGTCTCAGATTATCTCTCTGCATCTGTCTTTCTATCTGTCTGTTTGTCTGTCTATTTCTCTTTATCTCTTTCTCCTTTTTCTGTCTCTCTGTCTCAAAAGCAAAAACATCATATTCCATACATTCCACAACAAATTCCATGTAAAAGACTCCTTGACATGGGTATAATAAACTGAATTTAAGGCCTTTAATAAGAATAACTGGTGACACACCGTAAAACTATTTTATTCTTGTTCTCAAGAAAAAGTTACAAAAAGTAAAAAAAAGCTGACTTGTTTTTGCATTATAATTTACTAATGTTAAATTAAACTGTAGATATGTTAAACATGTAATATAATTCATCTTGTAAAATACTTTGATATTCATTCGGCTCATAGGCTATTTGATATAGCCTGATGAGCTACCGAGCAAAACGCTGTATTTTTCACACGTGTCCTCTATATGCATATTATGGAAAGGCGATGGAAAACATTTACGTAATACATGAAATTTTGTAGTCGTGGCCATTGTATTTGTGAAACATCAAGCAACACCTATAGTTCACTCAGTTAAAAAAATGTTCGTTTCTCTGGTCTTATATTGAAAACCAAAATTGTTGAATAAAATCAAGGTGATTAGGTTTCAGGTGACTGATGTTGTAACCATCTGCCGGTGAGTAATTGATTTCATAATGATTTGATTAGTAGTATATTTGATTGTGAAATGCATTTGTTTCAGGTTACTAAGTTACAATCTAACTATAACACTTGACTTGAACAGGCAAACACTTCTTACTTTTTTGGGAACGGGGAATTAATCCTAAGTCACAAAACAATAAAGCCTGCTGTTTGTCCACAATATGCTATACCCATTCAGACACTGTTCGCTGCATGCGAATACTCAAAGCATGACAGGTTGGTTGGTTAATTGTTAAGTGCAACGTGCACACATAATTGTAATCTCTCAAACAAAGATCTCTTACATGCGTGTGTACTGTATCCCATCTCAGTTCACTGCAGTGTAACCTACTGTGATGAAATGCTCTTTTAATTTTTCCTGATAAATAGGCCGGAACAAATGTTAAGAGTGTTTTGCTTTTCTACTTTAGCTAACGTTGTTTTATTCCGTCTTGTCGTAAATGTTCTAAGTGCATTAACGAAAATGATTAAAAGTTTCCATCACATAGAAGTGTACCGCACTACAAGCATGTCAAAAGGCTCTCCGAGTCGTTATCTTATTTACGCATCATGGCTACATTCACAATGAATTTGAAGATGCTTTGTCTGTTTTGATTTACCAAATGTTGTGATATTTGTAAGTTTTTAACATGAAAGCCCACACGGATCGTTTACGAGACAGAGCAGCTATTCGATGGACAATAGCTCTAGATCGGTGTGATTAAGAATGATAATGATAATCCATCAGCGGCGAGATAGTAATCGTTTGTAGTTGATGGAAACAATATGATTCAGGAGTATTGGATTCTACATCCATTCATGCATAGCAATTGCAAAAGGTTTCCGTATTCTAGTCAGATATGTTTGCATGCTGATCACCCACTGGAGGGCTGAATATATTATTCTCGTTCAAATACAGAGAAACGCCCGGGCGTATCGATCATTGTATAATTCTAAATTAATCTGTTAGAAGCACTTGACGATTTCTTTGAGCAATTAACAGACCACATGTATCAAACTGCATTGTGGCATGGATGACAAATTGAATTTATTCTAAGAAAAGATGTGACAGGTTAGATAATCAAGTGTCATTTCTTAGCATCGAAATGGACGTCAACATACAACGAATGAATCATTCGATGATAAATGCAGAAGGGTTCTAGATTTACTACACGTATAATACAGTATAATGACATAGAGGTTGAAGTAAAGTATGTGATTTAAATATTTATGGTTCAAGATTAATTTCATTTTGTTATGATATGTCCAGCATTAAGGAACCTTAGATTTAAATATTTACCATTTTTGTACCTCATATAACGTAAAAAGTAGTTTCATCAATTTAATGGCATCTTGTGAAGTGAATGTTATAAAAGCTCTACAGCTATATACCCACCATGCATTGCGTCTAAGACGACAATTGTTAATAAATTATCCAACCTGCTCACTGTTACCTGTATATGGGCCGGAGGCCACAGGTACTAAATAAAGAATCTGAATTTGAGTCTGAGATAGAGCATTATGTTACCGAAAACATTTGACTAAATTAATTAGGATTAATTAATTAAGGTAATTAGGGTTCCTTTTAACAGCCATATGACAAACATGTCTATCTCGTTTTCAGATCCAACTTAGTCTAATGAAGTACATCAATTTCCCATTTGATGAAATAAATCTATCAATACTTATATACCTTTAAGACTTCATACTCAGATTGTCTAGTAATCTTGCCATTCTATCAGACATGTGATTGTTTGTGAAAGTAGCTTGATATAATCATCTCAACATAGGATGCATAAACAATGCGAATACGGAAATCATTTTACTTTCAATAAAAAGTATGAAGAACAAATCAGGTTGAATTAAGCTTTACGTAGCTGTTCTATTGGTAAAAGCCAAGAACAATAAGTAAGGAATATAATGCTTAGTTAAATGAAAGATTATAAAGATTATAATCTTGAAATAATGAGGACACCAAATGTGAAGACTTGTTTTTAAAAACGATATAAACATGTCGATGCAGGGGCTTATATAGGTAGGACGACTTACCAAATCCATTTTTTTGTTTTTAGAAACGTTGACTTTATGTTTGATCCGTTTTGATAATTGACAGATGAAAATATGATAATGCATAGAAGATATCAATACACTTTTTTCACCTCTAACATTGAAGAGAAGCCACGTAACAGTTATTTTAGCAAATGTATTTAATGTAGGCGATGTTCTCAGCTTTAATTCATAGTCTTCTCCAGCAAATCCTCCTGTTCCATCTATATTTGTAATAGATACTTCAAATTGAACGACAGGCATTAGTTCCTCTTGTAATATTATTCAGGGATTAGCTCTAATATTCAAAGGAAGATCAATATTTGCATGATTTAGGAATATTGGGGCACAAAACATCGTAAACATATTGACAAATAATAATAGTACATGCTATTTGATGAATCCAATTTCTTTCCCCCGGGATTTAAAGTTTTGTACTCGACTATACGTTCACGGGTCTGGTTTATGAAACGGTTTCGAATACAACATGTTGTGTGAATTAGAAAAATCAACATCTGATATTCATTACATAAGTTTGAAACCTATTTTTTAATATCATAATGGTTTTGTTCCTGAGTGGATAACGTTTAAAATACACTTACTGAAGCCATATTTGGACAATTAAACAAAAGCTAACAGACAAATACTGAAATCTCTTTCTTATTTATTCTCAAAAGTGATTTGAAATTCGCTACAATTAATGTTTTAAATCATCATAGTAGCAAGTTCAACTCCAATAGGAAGAAAAAAACGAAGACCCTGCTGCCTTCCCATTTAGGTCACATGCCTCATAATTTAACTCTGATTCAAGCAGAGCCTTTTGAGGAAATATACTGATATGTATCAGTGCAAATAAGGATGTTAATTCCAAGCCTTTAATGTTGCCAAAACTTTGATATATATATATATCTTTAAAAGAACGCATTTGCCTCCCTAGTTGTCATAATTTACTCAGTGATTTTAATGTGTGACATAACTTTCTGAAACTTTACATATTGGTTAACTAAATGAATTTTCACATGTTACCAAGCCACTGACGGGATTCAAACCTTTATCTGTAAACTTTATTCTTTTTCTGTAATGTAACTCGTTCTAAAGTTGGCCATACACATTTCCTCAACCAGGGACATGGTGTAATTTGTATATTGTGGCCAACTAAAAACTATACAGTATGGTCTAGTATATATTTATGTGTAGGCAACGTCATTAAATCATTATTATATTAAACGAAAATCATTTATCAACAACTGTAATAGGCTGAAATAGCATTAAATGAATGGTTAAAATGACTAGATATAAAATATGAATAAACCTGTCATGAACCATAAGAACTGACCTGAAATATAAACATACCATAACATAATATCATCGTGGGGAATATATTTTATCCAGATGTAATAAATAGAGGATATTTGACATTTCTCGTCGAATACCATGGATATCTCATCGAGATGTAAATATATGATTTTCTACTTCACGAGATGAGATATTCATGGTATTCGACGAAAAATGTCAAATGTTCTATTTATTATGTTTCCCAAAACCCCGTAAATGACCCTAACTATATGAATTGAGAAGCTAAAGCACTTCGCTAGCGCGGCTGTTGCATGACGTCATTCAACTGTTTCATGACGTCACAGACGACGTCATATGATTGTTGCACCATTTTACAGAGTAGAATACCATTTTTATTTCACTCAGTGAAAATATGGGTTTTATTTTCACCGATAAATGGCATATTTCACCATTCGAAATTTAATAAAAGCCAAGATATGGTTAATCTTATTGTGACTTAATACGGAACCTACGCATTGTCTCCTGAATTGTTTAGCCAGTATGAGATATGACATTACTAACAAACATTGTCAATACTAATATCTGCAGGATGCCGACTCAATGTCTGTGCTACATGCGTTTCAGCGTAACTTATAACCCCTGCTGTCTGAATGTATATGTTCAATGAGTGGAAGCTATCGTATCTGAAATGGAAACAATCAATAATAATGTAACGACGCAGACAGAGAGACAGATTACGCATGGGGATGTCAGCAAATGTCAGATTTATAGAAACTGATGTACAATGAAATACATTTGCTTCTCAATAAAGAGTATGCTGGTTGCGAATCTTAAATGAATATATGTTGAAAATATGTTTCATTAGACCCTGAAGAAAGGTATTTGTACCATCTTTGTTATGGCTTTTAAAAGTTCTACACATTTATTCATAGGATTTCGAAAATTATTTCTCCATTTCAAGGGTTGATGTTGCAGAGAGTGCACAAATATATGAGACATCAATGTAACAAAATTGTAAATTCTTGCATTATTTACTTTCCATCAGATAATGAACAGCTGTTGAAAGTGTTTGATCGTAGTGTCAGCCTTTTGTAAAGAACATTTACAAATTTGAAAAGTACTTCCATCCACCCGGCGTTGCGTATACGATTGATCAATGTTTATTGAGAAAAGTTTTGAATTATAACTTAAACATTGGTACTGTCTTCCAAAATATTTGACAGCTTGGAAAAATAATTTTCATGATCGACAAACTGAAAAGCATCTGTTTCCTTTAAACGATTTAAAAGGTATACTGTCATGATTGGTGGGAATAGATTGACCAAATGCAGTCTTGTATCTATCTGGCTTTCATACTGAACAAATACACTAGGTAGATATAAGTCGTCATGAGGAGAGTATGAGACGATGAAGAACAAAATGATGTCCAGCATTAGCAAGGTATTCTTTTTCACAAGATTTGAAATTTATGATTTTGTTCCAGAAATTTATTCTGGTTATTTCAAGAGTATTACAGACAAATAAAACTGATAACAGTCAAGTCCTTTTTATGAAAATCAATTTCAAATTGAGATTCGTCATTATTTCTTCTTGATTAGTGAGCAACATTTGCTTTTTCTTTTACCTCCAATTGCTGAAAGGCGCCATGTTGATGTTCGATTTGATTATTTTGTCCTATATCTATCCACGTCTTGTTTGTGAAACACGTGAAAACAATATATTTTGCAAAAACATAAATATTGATTAATATCCTTCTCTGTATAATTTACTATAAGAAATCTTACATGATTTGATTAATTCAATATTTCTTGGTCATATTTGAGACTTTTCTTCATGCTACTTTCTCAATTTCGAATAATACAGTATTGGATGCTTCTTCTATTTAGAACATACATTATATTAACGTTTTGAAAAGGCTTTGTTAACTTTTAACTCTGGCCCAAATAATTCGACCTTTTATCAATAATACACGGTTAAACTAACCATAACTAACTTCATAACTTGTCTTTAAATATACTGTCCTGCTTAACTCATATGCTAATTTCAAACCAGTGCAATATCAGTGTATGATTTGATAAGGGTTAATGAACTGTAAAAAGTTATCACAGTCCCCTTTTCTGACCGGAATGCTATAATCTTTTACCCCTATTCAACGATGAAATCTGTTCCATGCCATACAGTAATCGAGTCTGTAACGCCTGATGAGCTTGACATTCAGAACCACCCCCACTCTAAATATGCCAGGTGATTTGGAGGAGGGAGATTAACACTTTGACAAGTAAAACCATCATATGGTGTCCTGCTTCCTTAGATACGATAAAGAAAAAAGTTGGATACATAGATAATGCTTAACGAGCTTATATTCAATATTCGCTTTTTCGAACGAGATCGTCTTTCAGCTTGGAACAGCAAAAGCGAGTTTGATAGGATGTCATACACAATTTCAAAAATGAATTGTTTTATATGGGAGGACGTCGAGTAATCTGCCATTCCTGTACCTTTGTGACGGCGGTTTCAAAATCGTAATGTCAAATGTGTATAGGTAATATCACAGGTTTATCGTCGAAGTGCACATGCCATACTGCAGAATGTTAAAAAGACCAGTTATAGATTAATTGGGATTAATAATAAGGTCGAAGTGATGTATTTATTGCATAGAATATACATGTTGGAACTTGTTTAGGTGTTTTTTGTGTACCCTTAAATCACTGAGAAATGATCTCAATTCATTCTAATTAGTTGTACTTCATATGTCTTGAAACACAACGTTTGCTTGCATAGCATCTTTTATCCAAATGAAAGACTTACAAATATGCAAAAATTTATCATTGTCAGATATAAATTTGAACTCTTAATGAAATGCACTGCTATTCAAACTAAGAAGCAACACTTTTAGAAAAATATGTCTTGAAATAAAGTTCAAAGGGGATTCGTGAAAATTTATAAATATTCATAGTCAATTTGTAAATTTGAATCATTCTTGATATTGTAATATAATTTCCTTTGATGGCCCGTTTATATCAGGACATATTGACGCCATATACATTTTTTAATGTATTTCTATATGATTTGAATCACAATACATCTAATATGTTCCTCCTTGAAAAAAAACGTAGCTTAGATGATAGAGTTGATAACAGTAACTTCTTTCTAGTTCGCTAGAATGTCAACAACAATCAATACTTTTCAATTTTATTGGATAGATTATTATTGGGTTTTTTCTCTTCCAGCTGTTCATAATGAAATAATGAAAATAACCCACGTCAAATGAATTTTACGTTTGACGATGATAAATTTGGTATACATTTGAAGATTGATTGAAGATTGTAGTTCATGAGAAAGTTCGATGATGTTAACATGCCTATCTTTGGTCTTTTAAGGTAACTTTAGTGAAAACATGTTCTCAAACAACGCACTCAGAACATGGAAATATGACTAGCTTTCGGAAATGTGGTATACTGAAAATATGAGCTTCAATCAGGATTGTTTTCAAATCAAATAAAAACGGGTTAATACTTATCTTTTGAGAGGCTTTTGCATCTAAAACGTAATATATATAAATTTTATTTTGATATATAAACGATGTATATGAATATTAAGGTCTAGTCTTTAGAGATGATATATTCTGAAAAGATAATTTGCAAAATAATAATAATGGACATTGTGTGTCTTAAGTCAAAACCATGATATTGTTACTAATTGTATGTACGAGTTCCTACAAAATCCATGTTTGAAAGGAATATATTTATCTTATGACTGATTGATGATATGAATACTCAGTAATATCCTGACACACCGACTTTTCCATTGAGTGGGCTCAGTGCTCCTTATCGTTTTTGTGATATTGTCCAAAAACATACCTTCAGTTACATGTCCCCCCCCCCCCCCCCCCCCTTCACTTTTAAGAAACAAATATATCCAAACTGCCCCTTGAAATGCCATCAAGCTCTAACATTATTAGATATGCGTTTCTGTATTAATCATATCGAAATTAAAATCAAAATCATTGCATTGATTAAACAATCGTCAATTGAAAAATATCAATTGATCATGCTAATTTTCAAATTTCTATCCTGTAACATTGCTCATGCATATTTTGAAACATGAAGCATATGGACAGATGGACATTATAAATCAGATGGAAAAATAATTAATACTTAAGACAAACATATCTTTGACAAAATTTAGAATGTTTGAAATGCTGTGGAAGGTATTTCATTTTCAATTGGGACAAACATCATGTGTTATAAACCTCGTCAAAACCATTATGTCAATAAGGTTGTGATTGCAACTTTTAACAGGTCTCTGCATGCCTATCATTCTTGCATTCTTAACAACAGACTACTAAGTAAATACTAATATAGATAGAAGATAATAAAATCACCACTCATGACCCAGTTCATTTTTATCTTTGAAATGGACTAGAACATCCAAAGCTTTAACGGACTGTGTTCCAATGTATTGACAAATGAAAGACAATCGTAACATTCCTAAACGATCATTCTTGCATTTTTAGAGAGAAAGAACGATATTTTTAGCTTACTGTTTAATGAAATAATGAGTAAATCTACTCTAGAAAACTTGCAAAAAGGCTACGAACTCGTTCAGGCCTCAAACCAAAGTTGAATGACAATTATCAATTACATAAACCAATCACCTACTCACAACATAAATATGAATCCCTTGTCACATTTAAGTTGTCCTGTCACACTTATTTACTTAAAAAATCTGCTTGTGTATCATCTGTCTTAAAATGCTTTCCCCAGCCCAAATATAAATAACGGGATAAAAAAGAACTGTCTACATTGATTGTAATAAACAGTCTTTTGCATTTCAGTGAAATACAAGAGATCCAATGATGTTGTACCTTTTCCTTGTTCACGTAGATCCTGTCTTAACCGTCTCAACAGACAATAGTACGTCTATCGAATGTGATTGAAGTAAGATTAAAAAAATGACTTTCAATGATGTGTAATGCATTCAAGTCAAATTCACTGTGTAAGAACTGTCCTTTCTTATATTTGAAACAAATACAGGAATTAGAATGGTTTATTCTAAATAGTTTGAAATAATGTTTAAACAGAAACCGTTTTAAATGTTGAAGCACATGAGAAGAACCATCCATGTAATTCGAGAATCCCTGATCAAAGGCTACTCTTCAAACACACGATTGCTTGGAAAATTTTAACGTAATAATACATAAACTTAATTTTCACTTCTCAGTTAAGAAGAGAATCTCGATTTGATTACCATTTTAAAGATGAAATATCAAACTGATGCGACGTCACATTACAACTTAAATGATAAAAACCTGTTGTAGTAGAAAGAAAAGATATCGGGATACACTAACGTGCAAAAGACAATGAATACCTGCAAATTAGCAAAGGCGAATAACCGCGAATTGATACAACATGTTCACCAGTGCTGGCCCGACTCAAGTTTAAATTTTCCAGTTTCTTAGAAAATTCGTGCCGTACTCCGATTTGACAGTTGTCATTGTTCTTGTTTATGTTGTGTCTACCGGTAGATATCACAAATACACTTTCATATGATGTATTTTTGAAGAGCGAAAATATTTTCAACTGGCTTACTTAGTCAAAGTTTGCCGCAAAGTTTCACGCGGCCGACTTCTTTCGAATGCCGTTCCCATGGTATGACGTCACAAAGGCAAACCGTTTTGACGCCACAATGTTAGCGTCGCTGTCACAATTGTTGTGGGCTAGTTCAAGACTTTTGTACTCGGGGTTTTACGATATTTTTCTACGAGCTTTATAATTGTTGATTTCGGTCTCGAATTCAACAAGTATATTTTAAGGTCTCGCTGTTACGAATGCCACTATTTGCTAATATCACAATGATGTTTGTAATGTAAATAATGCCGAGAAATACACATTAGTTAAATAAAATGTGGTAGCAAAAAAAAATCGAATATCACTGAATATGTCAAATATGATAAGATTTGTTAAGATTTGACATTGAAATGGACATGCTATTGGTATACAAAACATTTTTTCATAATTCGACAAATGCAATAAGAAAAGCACCATTAGGCTGTCAACATAATAATTCTGAATGACAGCCACAAGACAGCAAACGTTATCTCATCTTCATATCAATCCATAATGTTTCCCATATTGGTTAGCAATATCTATTTACATATACATATAACAAATGTCAGGTTGTCTCGCAATATCAACATCTTTCCAACATCAACTTGTCTCTGGCATGACAGAAATGGCTTTAAAAAGTGTGATATGTGCATAACTGTGGAAAACGATGGTGACAACATAACTGCTCCATTCTATCAAAAGGACACACGAAATAAAACTTAGTGTCATCTTGTTGTAATTAAAATGCACCACAAAGAGTATGAATGTAAATACTTTATGAAGAATTATTTAAGGTTTTGAAAAATCAAGATGAATACTTTTGATTTGTTCTGAAAACCCCTTTGAAACATATTTCCAACCATCTTTTTCCTAACATTTATGTTTTATTAATAATTACTAATGGTTTATAACTTCGATTTTTAGAAAGAGTAGAGTGTTAGATAATGATGGCATGTTTTTACTATAATTTGTAAGAGCATGAAAGCCGCTTTGCAAACAACCACGTCATTATAATCCATTACTTATAAATATTTTATATTTATACGATATAAAATGAATATTCATTTTTGCACTATCAACGGAATATCAACGTGTAAGCCATATACTCATCGTCACTCATATAAATCCCAACTTAAAGGTGAAAGCTGGTTCAATATCATTTTTGTAATACTAATAATTTTAGGAGAAGAAGTTTTCATCCTATTTATGTGCACTGAGCTTTCTGAGCTGCGTAATTACAAAACAATACGTACTGTTCTTTTACTTAAAAGACGATATTTCATTTTAACGGTACCGATATCTAAATGACAGATAAAACTGGTAATTATTCAATGATGACTTATTCATGAACATGTCTTGTTTATATTTTCTGATCGTGCTGTTTATTTGTCACAATAAATAGCTATCATCAATTCAATAGACAATAAGAAAGTTAATTTATTTTAAGGTACTGAAATAATGGTCGGTTGACTTTTAGGTCTATGAACTGAATGAAATGAACTAGCATGGCTTTACTTACTTCAGCTACAAACTTCCAGATCATAACTGAAAAGGAAAAGAAAGGAAAAGGGTTTATAAAAAAACAAAATACATTATATTCCATTGCTATGTTGTTCACCATTACATCAATCAAAATGATATCATCATATCTGTTATTGATATTTAGCATTGTGCATCTTAATTTACAATTGATTCTCCAGGGTATCTTATTGCATAACTTTATGATAACAGTTCATGATCGGTAATAATTCCAACAGATGTTTCTCCGTCATAAATTCCTATACAACCTCTGTCGTAATAGGAAGGTTTAAATGAGGAGTTGTTTAAATCTGCAAAATTAAATCACGTATTTCAGTGCAAACGTGAGTTTGATTTTTACTCATATCTTTGCAAGTTTTCATGAAATACTTTCCACAATCTTACAGCTACAGTCATTTCACCTTGCAACGAGACCTCTAATACAGATCGCCTTAACACGAAGTCAGTTATGTGGAGATATTGAAAGAGCATTGATCACGTAACAAGACATCACGATTTCCTGACTCACTGCTTTCAAAGTCAACATTTGTGAATCACGAAATTAACGAACTAAAAAAATATACATACTTGTTGTTGTTAAGTAAATATTTTGCATAAAATACAGTAAGTTAAGACTGTGTATTTTCAAGGTAAGATGATGAAGAACAAAACTCGACGACACTCAAGTAGCCCTTAAACGCACTAGTGCACACCAATATTTCGTAAACACAACGAATGCACATATACTGCATATCTCTCGATATTATTCAAAATCCTCACTCAAGTTATCTACCTCGTAAGTTATTTAACAAATATTTACGTATTCAGGCAGTAAAGACCGAAAGTATTTAATGCAACGTAACTTTAAATCCGCATGAACTACGGTATCGGAAATATTAAGATTTTACTTTAACCATAAAAAGAGGAAACGGCAGCCGCTTTGGTCAATCTAATAGCAATGCTAATGCTGTTTTATTAAATCGGTTTGTTTACAACATTGCTTTCATACAACATAATTCATTCTTTGTTCTAAGGTCAGAGTTTAGGTAAAATCAACAGCATGCACACGATACTAGTTCAGCCGCGTTCAACTGTCTATAATTTGTCCGTTTTGTGCACAGCTAACCATAGATTTTTTATATGGCCAAGCCGACAGAGGCTGTCTAAATCATTTCATTGTTGATTGCATGTCAATTGTAAATAATTTAAGTATTTCATTGCATCGATAGAATGCTCAAGTGAATGCATAAGTCCTCTTAAACCTTAAAATAGCCAATTTAAAGCGTAAAAGCTTGCACTAGTGCCTTTAAGGATACTCACTAAGTGTCAACGTTGGGTAAAAGTTAAAAATGTAATCAATCCTGAAGCTAAGAGCTAATGTTTTCTTTCATGATATTCTTTGGTACGAAATTTCCTCAATCGATATTGGAGGGGAGTGGTGATTTTTCTAATGGTATCATTTCCAGTTTAGAGAAAGAATTATCTTCAGTTAATTTTCAAAGTGTCATGAAATAGATTACGTGTTATTTGGTATTTGTTTTCCTCTTTTTTGTTTACTCAATTTTACAATTTTCTTTTGCAAACAAAATCTGACAGTAATTGGTCACTCTTTCATGACTCTTTTGATACTACCTAAAATAGTGTTGGAAAAGGCTCTGTCCATAGCTAATTTATACGCTATCGGCAGAACCACATTCCAACATATATGTGACATATTTCTCAACCGGATATTCTGAAAATTGTAAGGATTGATATCTTAACACCGAAACTTGAATGGCAGGAATGTTTCATCTCCAGTAAAAATGTTCTGTTCAAAGGACTCAAACAAGAAACTTGTTTAGACATGAAGGTAACATGGAGGCAACTCATAGGACATAAACGAGAATGATGAATCGTCTTCTTGCAGTATATCAATGAAGGTGGCGCATATAGTTTCAGTATTACTGGTGCGTTTTATGAAAATACACGCTATGTCAATGTGCTGTTTATTCCTCAGAATCGTTCAGCTCTTTAATTGATTAAAATCATCGTGAATAGTTATCAAATTTGATCAATAGATTTTAAGGAAAATCAAATATTTTGCCTTTTGTAATGAATTCCAGGAGATATTTAACTAAATTTGTTATTCTATATAATCATTACAATTATTACCACTTAGAAATTATCAACAGGGAAAAAATAATATCCTATTGCTTCTAAAATATATAAGCTTATCTTGTCTTAAAAATAAGTACCTAAGAGTCATGAGGATATCTGAATCTTGCAGCTAACAATTCTTTTTCATACATAAGTCTCCGTTAATGAAAAAAGATATAACCTCCATGAACTGAATCTTTTTCTATAATTAAGAAATATTGCTTACGGCTTGATGTCTGACATGAGGGGCCATATTGGGAGGTACATATAGATGATATTTTAGTTTTGTCAGCTTTTAGGATAGCTGGTAATGAGGAAAAATGTTTTCATTAAGAAACTGACAAAGGACAAGAAGGTTTTGAGTATAAATATAGTTACCAGGGAGCCAGCTGAATATGAGCTTCATATAGGCCACAGTGATTCATAGGTTTTCTACTGTCAAGAGATCAGAGCAAAAAGCATTGTCTATGTTTTATTATGCAAAATGTTTTCACACTTGTGTATATGTAAGAATTAATTATTCAGGAGACAAACTGCCATCAAAAATTTAAGACAAGATGAAAACTAAATAAGATAATTATGGTTTGTCAAACGAATACAGTGATTCCTTACATAGAATACACAGAATAGAATGTGTCTTTTGAAACTGTCAGAATCGTATCTTTTTTTATTTGTTTCGCGTTATCAACAATCAAGCTTCTGTTTCATGGTTTGTACTATTTAATGATTGATTGATAAAAGGCATACCTAAAAAGCGTAAATATCCTGCCAATTGGTATGAAACCTCATTCTGTAACTCATCATAAAACTCATCTAGTTAACCAACATGACTGTGTGTGAGTATTCATCTAAGTTTATAAAGCTATTTCCAACCTTAACATTAAATGTTAATTGCATAATTGAGGATTTTGTATTAATAAATCCCAATTACTAAAACACTTGAATTTTTGTTTCACATTTTACATTTTACAAAGTCAATGTACAAACTTTCCCATGCTATATCTCGTCCCTCCCTTTAACGTATTTCTCAAACATTAATATCTAATGGATTACCACAGAAACTTGGATTTGATCATAGTCACTTTTTGAAATTATTACAACGTCAGGAACTTATATAGATACAGAATTATTACAGACAGTTTAAGCAACTCAAGTTGTCAAAAGAACACCATTATAAACCTGGCTGAAACTGATAGTACTTTGAACGGTCACGAGTCAACAGTTTGAAATAATTCCTTTCTAAAACTCTGTTTGATGTGTTGAAATATGTGAAAAAATAACTTGTCTGCAACAAAGTAAAGATAAAACTTGTCACGCCATAACTGCAATATTTGCCCAGTTAGTTGATGTGCACACTCATCCACAGGTCAGTTGTCATGAAGAATAAATAAATCCAGAAGCAAAATGAAAAGTATGATCAATTTACAGCAAGTTTTATTGATTCACAAAAGTTGGCATAGAACCTGACAACAGTTTGTCAGATTTACAAACACATCACTCGATGTAGCAGGGACCATATGCATTTTGTAATGTTCTGAAAAGATGATTCCTTTTTATTTCCAGGCTCATACTCTCTTGGGAAGATTCATAATGATCGAAACCAAAAATAATTCTGGTTATTAAGGTTATTGTTAAATTGGTAGGATGTATCGAGTTCCCGACCAAAGCTTCCAGTCATCATTACAATTTCTGAAAGGTAAGATCTCAAAATAATTTGTAAATATATGGAACATATTCAATGCAGTTTAAGGTCGGCTATATTATTAGATAATTTTTAAAATTATTTTTGGTTAAAAATAGTTAAATATTAAGGCACTGCATTTAAAATTAATTCTAATTAAGCATTTTTTACACGAGTGATCAATTCGTCTTGAATTATCTGAACTCGTAAGTAAATTTAAAAACATCGACATACGTATTTTTCTGACATCAAAAACAAAATGTCAGAAAGTTTATGGATGTAATATCACATATATGATTTACGTCCGGTTACACACTAACTGAGTTCATAGGTTCAGAGGCTGTGATAAGTTACGCTGAGAATGGGGAAAGTACAGTCAGCCAGGCGCCATGTTGTATATGTGAACCACTCACATTAGTGGTTACCAGTGTAATACTGAGTTCAAATTGAATTACAGTACAATAATACTTTCCTCACTTGAACCATTGAAATATGCAATATGATAAGCTACCAAATATTGAAATATAACATTTCTACAAGCGTTTAATTAGTTTAAGATATGTGTATATTTTATTTTTATACTTTTGGAAAAATGCACCTTTGTCTGTCTATTAAATTCGATCGCTGATGCCTGAACTGTTTCACTGTCACTTCTGCAAACTAAATTTCTTATTGAATCCTGCTCTTTATGTGGATGACACTTAACTGTCAAAGTTTACAATTTCTTTTAATCCAATATGGCAGAATGTCTTACCATCGAAGTCACTCATATCTCCTAACTGTATCCTCACTGTAACTGAATGACAATGAAAGACGCCCATTAAGTTCTAACGCAATCCCTTTTACGATTTAGCACCGAATTGCCAAACTATCGTTTGAAGAGCAGCTACTGTTGTATATGTTACAGTCGATGTCTAAAATCAGTCAATCTGTAGATCGACTGAAATTTTTAGTCAATCTGTAGATTGCCTGATTCACTCAGGCAATGTATAGATTGACTGAAAAAAGCAGTCAATGTACAGATTGACTGAAAATTTAGGCTGATTTTCAGACAGATTGACTGAAATGAATTATGCTCAATAATGGGCCAAAATAATAACAAACAGTAATGTAGATGCTCATAGTTTTATTGACATATCATGGATTATTTCAATTTTTGTTTGGACATATGATGCTGCACAGTTGCATTTAGCATATCCCTGGCCACCACATCGGGACTCATTCTGTACTGCATGACGTAGGCCAACTTCAACATCCCTGGACATGTCCTCGATGATAAACAGCTTCTGGGTGCACAGATCAAACTGATTTCTGCTGTAGTGTCCCTTAAGTTGTTGAAGTTGGCCTACGTCATGCAGTCAAATTTCAGTCGATCTACAGATTGACTGATTTTAGACATTGACTGTAACATATATAAGCTAACATGATGATGTTTTTTACTCTGAAAATGGTTGTGGAAATTTAGGTCCATTTAATCGGATTTGTAATTAAACTGCATGCAAGAAATACTTCAATCCATTATTGATAATCAGTTCATAAGTGCCCTTAAATATTTTTACATAGCCAAAAGCGGCTTTTGAAAAACACTATCATATATACCATACATTGGTCACACTGAGAAATCGGCTTTTTCTTCACCATACTTAAACAGGAAACTATAATAATCTTATGCAACAAATATTATTCATGAAAATATTTTTCCGTCACAAAGTAAAGTCAAAGTAATACCAATTACGTGTTTCAATGAAAAACATAATCATATTACTAATAAGATTTTGTTAAAGTCGATTGATTGATTGTCCGGGTCGTGGTTTGTCTTCAAAATGTGAAATTGCATCTTCTTCATTATCAACTAATTCTATTTTTGCTGACAGAAAGGGATCACAGAGTGTCTTGGAAATTGGAAGCAAATAAGTTATTGAAAGGCAATCAGTCTTATAGAAAAGGGATTTGACAAGTCATTTTGATTTTTATTCATAGTGATGAATGAATGATGTTGCCGCAAGTTGATTTCAATGTAATAGTATAAAAGGCTCTAGATATTATTGAAACAAATTCAAATTGGTTGACTTCTCAGAATTTTTGCAAACTCAAAAGTTCCTCAATATGTCTAATCAGAGTAAACTGTTTGCGAATCATTATGGGATTTTAATGAATATATTTTGAACTTTGTTTGCGAATAAATGTACGATTTCAATGTTTATTAATTTGATTGAACCTAACTAATCCGTGCTGACTTCTTTCCCTCCCCTCGACGGAAAAGAGAGCTTCGTCGCCATATCTTTTAGACCGACCATATAGTTTTTAGGGTCAAGTGTCAATAAGAAGTAATACAAGAGTGAAGAAACAACGGGGAATGATGCATTGGCGTCAACAGTGATTATGTTAAAAAATGAGACATTGCTTTTACATAATCTCCAGTTTTATGTCCAGTTCAGAAACGTTTGGGTTACAATTTTAATAAGAAATGATTTGTTTTCTAAATTAAAACTGAATAATAGTAAAGATTATGGTTCCATCAACACCTATACGTACAACCACTCGTACAATTAAATGTATCAAACAGTGCAGATGTTGGGTTACATCTCTGAATAACTCTCAGGTTAGTGAAGTAGTGAATGCATGGTCTCTAATATGAATACAAATAGACTATCATCAAAACCACCACATTATTTTCGAGGCATATATTAACCCTGAGTACCTTGTACTGTGGAAGCAATCTATCATTTGGCTATAAAGATGTAACAACCCAATTAGCGTGGTATTATCGTCTGTTGAAAGAGTAACCAGAGCTTGAGTTCAGGTCAAAGCAATTTCAATAAAGGTCATATAAATATTTTCAACAACACGAATTTAGTTAAAAGTTAAAGCATATTCCAGTGAATGAAATTGAAGGAACGTAATTCATTCAAATATTCTTATGCAAAACATGCTTCATAATGGATAAATGTGACTATAAGAATTGACTATTAAAAATAGAAAATTGATGTCTGTCTATTCCTGGTAAACTGATGACAAAGGAAATATGTCTTCTTTTACAACTTCCTGTAAATATGACTTCTTTTACAACTTCCTGTAAATATGACTTCTTTTACAACTTCCTGTAAATATGACTTCTTTTACAACTTCCTGTAAATATGATTATGAAAACAGCGTTGGCAAGATCAGGAACTGTCCCCCATTTCATTAATGAGACATATAGCACATATTTCATTTTTAAAGACAAAACTGAAAATGGCTTACATACTCTTACAATCTGCTAATCCTAATTTAAAATGTTATTTCTAAAACCTTTCGAACTTGATTAAGACGTTCTTCATTTACCTTACTTTAAGTCTGTGTAGCAATACAGGTTAGACAATTGCACCATGTGTAATAACAGATTGAGGGGCATAACTCAGTGAAACATTCGGAAACAGCTACAGAACTCGATCAAAAGTGTCATCATGGATAAAACTACCCACAATTCATCTGAACACCAAAACGTACCACCCTTTCACGCACCAAGATAACCGTTCTCAACAACTTCAATAACGGATGCAATATTCAAGACTTTACTAAACATCATAGCTTTAGTTTTCAACCTCAATAAAAGATTATCATATGAGAATTATTGACCACTATTTGACATCAGACCCAATATTCAAATATAACTAAATTTCAGTTGTTAGAAGCATATACATCTGTCAAAAAATTATAAATCTGTAATTGTGATCTTGAAAGGAGGAAGAATAACATTGACCTATATTTTATTTCCAACAATAAGAAACTTTTGATAGGAAGTACCCAATGTGGGAGCTGGTAAGAATGGTAAACTGGTACAAAGACAACAGCTGGTTTATTCCAATTACTGACGAATCAACAAGTTGTGCCCTGGTGGCCCAGATGTTAAGCTTATGATGAAGCAGTAATCGCGGAAATGTATTTGCATTAGTGAAAAGAAGTCACACATAGTGTTCAGATACGGAAACCACAGCTGAGGGTATTAAATTAGGAGAGAATGATAATCGTAATTGACTGCTGAATACAACTTAGGTGTGAACAGATAGGATCACATTGTCGCGTTAACGAAATGAGCAAATAAAGGACCTTAGTCTTTCAATATGCTTGGCAATATACATATGGAGAATGTTTTTCACTTTCCCATTTGTTAATATCTTCTGTGTGTTTTTGTTGTTTGACATTACTGGATAGATTTATCATAAATGAAGAAGTGTTCACATAAAGTCTCAGATTTAAGAAATCTCTGTCTTCACATTTCATGTCATGTTGGAAAGTTGAGAGAGATCGGTCATGTATTCAGATATGTATTGTAGGATAATATCTGCAAGGTTATGTTTATAGAACTTTTTAACATTGACATTGTGGCATCAATCAAGATATCATTGTGAAGCATGTTTTATAGAAGCGTACCGATAAAGTTCATTATGTTCCCGAAAATTTAGTATTAAGTCAAAATGATTATTATAAAGACCATGGTCTTAAGTCGTTAAGGGGATGCAACTGTTTATGTGAGAGAACAGCTGACATTTGAACACGCTTTGAAAAGCTATTATATTGTGTCGGGAAACTCCCTAATAAATCATATTTCATTGCTTAACCTGATGGATATAGATTATAGATTGATAAATAGCACCGAAGCTCATTTGGGTTGAGGGAATAACATACATCAAAGTACATAAGAAAATAAAGTAAACATTAAAGGCATAAATGTACATATGACATATTTTAGGATACAGCATTTCTTCATAATATACATTACTATTTTTAAAATCAAAGTGACCCCGATATACTGAATGAAATTAAATCTGTACAAGTTTTCGATAGCCAAAATATGTTTATCACATCATTAACCATTGGTAAAAGTCCGTGAACATGTCAATACTGATATTACTCGACACAAGCAAAAGCTTGTACGATATCCGTTAAGGATGCTTACGACATAATTCAAACTGTTCTTGTGCATTTATGACTGATCTTTTGACGATTCAAATTGAACCATCATTTCAGAAATGCGTTTATCAATGAGATTTTAATTGAAAATAATGTAGAACGAGCACGATACTTAAGCCCGTTTTTTAATATTTCATATGGACCCGGCACAAATTTTAAGTTATGAATCAAATTCTGATACACTTAAAAAATCTCTTACATAAACGACTGAGAAGATGAAATAATGAAAGAATTTACTCTTCAACATTATTTGGAATTCAACTTTCCTTTGATTCCATTTAGTGAGTTTTGTTTTGAAACGGTTTCTTCTTTCAGGACAGGTTTTTGCAATATCATCAGATCAAATGCTATACACGTCGTTATCTTGTTCACTCTTACTGTCAAACTTTACAGAGGGCCATTAGACCATTAGAAGATTCTTGTGACAGTCTTTATAGTCTGTGATTAATCAAGTATTGGTATAGGATCCAAGACACCAGAGAATTCTCACTGAATTGAATCGACCATTTTCTCATCAAAAAGCCTCAATGGCTTAACACAATTCTCAATGTATTTATTCAAATCTGTGTATATGTCAGTCAGGACAATTGGGTAAAATGCAACGGTATTGTACTTCCTTAATACTTAAGATAAATGTCATTTTGTTAAAGAAAATACCACACAGAAGATATATCATCAGTTAGAAAAGTACGTACAATTCTCTCCAATGTAATTGTTAGCGTTTTGATAATACTATAAAGGTATCATTTTGGTGAATATCTTAAATAAAATATTACTGAATAAATGGTGTTCACAACTAAAGAAATTCAATCAAGATGTAACGATAAAACTGATGCTATCAAGACAATTTGAAAGGCTCTAGTCATAGCCGACATGCAGGATAACATTGTAATAAAAGTTACATCTCACTTAATGTTTCCTTTTCAATTAGCTTGACTACAAGCTTTAAAAGAAACCGCGGCCTTGATGTTACATCAACTGGGACTCATAAACTAAGATAAGTCGCCAGTTCGCTAGACGCTAACGTCGTCAGTGTGCGTAGGAAGGTCATCAGCATATAAAGAAGAAAGAAATCTAAGGATATATATATAAGTTTATCTATTTAACAAAATCCTAAATCCTTATTGACAAACCTTCTTTGAAAATGTCCCGTCCAACAATGTACCTATTTAAATAATATAAAGATAAAACTCAAATCATCCCTGTAACATTATTTTAAATTATGTTAAAAGGTAAATTGCTCATGAAAAACAATCTTCTGCAGGAGTGTTTTACTGACGTAGGTATGTATCGCAAAGATTTTAAAGAAAAACTTAATTTTGTTTGGTAACATTTTATTTATTTTGTTATACTTCATTTAGTTAAATTTCAAATACCTCACATTTGCAAATAGTGGTCATTAAGAAAATACGTATATATATACATTAGTTTTTCTTTTATATGTTTTCTTTGCACATTTTATATTTAATCATAGTAACTTGTTAATGTTTTTACCTCCATGTGTTTCTTATTCAGACATTTCAGGATATCTTTAAGAAAGATTTCTCAAAAGGAAACCAGGGATCACTCTTGGAGTCTCTTAATGCCATACATAGTACTTATCATCATGATATCAAACGAGGAGAGATCATATGGTTTCAATGAATAGGTTAGATTATCTGACGTTTAGTTTAAAAAGATGCCCCGAATGCTTTTAAAGTGACAGAATTTGATGATAAGATGCATGTAATGAAGGTTTGAAAAAGGATTTTAGAAGGGTTTTGGGAATATCAATTCGTCCGAATTCATGCAGTTTGGCTCGTTGATTTAGAAGTTATCTGACAGATTGAAAACAGCAATTATAGATTGTTGAGTCATGGTCATTTATTTCAAACATGTTTAAAAACTTATCAATTAATGTTACCGCTTTGTGTTTGATTCTCCAAAGACGTTTGACGGATATTCCTTGATCTTACTTTCAACATGCTAGAATTGTACAAACAATCTAATAGCGTTAAGCACATTTATCATTTCATAATGTCATGTCCTTTAACTGAGAGTTTTAAATGAGAGGAATTATTCATGATAAATACTTGAGTTATAATGTAATGTATGGCTTCCTCGTACGGTTTCAGGTCAACTGAATACGATTATCATTAATTACTAAAATGAAAGACTCCTTTGGCTGCTAAATCCTGGTTCGAATACCCATAGGCCCCGCAAGTTTCTCCCTCTAGCAGTTTGCCAGCAAGGCTGTTTAACATTACTTTAGCGATGTAGATCCATGTTTTATTTTATCAGACGCCCACATATTTTGTTACCATAAATGCGTTGTAGGCATTTTCCATGCAATAAAACTAGCCGTTGTGATATAAATGATATAAGATACCCTTTAATGAAACCCAAATCCGATCATCTCTATCTGAAAGTATTTGATCACAATTACACAAGCATAAGAGTGTGTATATATCAACACTTTAAACATATTGAGTTGACATATTTTCAATATTCAACACTTACGAGTTATGTGATCTATTTATTACATACGAAAGTTGATATGCTTGTGTTCACCATCAATCCATGAGTAACACTAGTAGACGGCGCAAAAATACTCTGTATAGTTTTAACAACATAAAGCAGTTTTCCGTTTTTCTTCTGTCTGCTTTTTCATAAAATACAATATTTTAAAATTTGTTGAAAAAGTAAACAAACACGTCGCAGGCACTCTAATATTAAAAACTAACGCTGTTGAGTCGACAAAAACCGCCATCCAATCAAGTCTTGGCGGGCTGTTGCCTCACAGTAGTCTACTGAACTGATCTAGAAGGAAGGTTCATTTTGTAAAGTTTGCACGTTTATATCAAGGACATTGTGATAATTAAATGATTCTGTATTGCTTCCTAAACTGAATTTTTTTAAACCCTACTGTATTTAGTCCTAAATATTAATGACTTCTTGTTGACAAAACTCGGTAGTAGTAAACAAAAGGGTGATAGCTCTTGCATGAGTAAATTAAACATATATATAAGTGTGCTTTAACTCAGATACATACCTGATTGTAATACCATTTTGCGATCGAATTTTTTACACATTCATCTTTTCTTAGAAAATGCAATGAATTGATAATTTGAAGCGGCAATTTGTTCGATTGCCACCGATGAACTTATTGCAAAAGTAATACGGCATTATGATGTCATCATTGTTGAATTATATGTTTTATGAAATCATATATCTGTAAACCAAAACTGTACTATGGGTCATTTGGCCTACATTATTGAATAAAGATCTGTTTGTCTGTCTGTCTGTCTATATGTTTTAATTAAACAACACTCGTTCGATAACTATCAACCGATTATACAAATCTTTTTTAAATAAACAAAATTCTCCCTTAAAGATATTCAAAACACATATGTAATAGAAAAATGTATATATATGAACTGTATTCTGGACATAGTAGATAATTGGTTGTGTTGATTTTGGGGTATACGATTTGCGAGTCAGTGAGAGATGTAATAAAGATAAGAAAAAACACTGATTGATATAGATAAGATTTCTTGGGATTGTTTTTGGAAGTAAAAACCATTTTGTCTAAAAAAATTAATAGTTGGTGAAAGATCTTTTTAACGTTTTACCAAATAATTTCTTAGCGTTTGCTACTATTACAGCTGCATATCAACAGTTTGTTCACTTACTACTGTATCTTAGTGCAAATATAATGTAATTTTGGTTTGGTTCGAATGTCAAAAAAACAACATCAGTAGAACTGACACAGGATCTGCAATTGTCAATGTGTAAAGTAGCCATGTATTAATTTATTGTGGGATTGTCAGGTCTCTCGAGCAAAATATCGAATTTTGGCATGCTTAAATGGACTGAAGAGGTAACAATTTCGAAATTACGATTTCCCAAAATGTTGATTAAAATGTTAAATTTACAATGTCGAAGAACAAAATTAGCAAACTCCTATTGACTTAATGCAAACGAACAAAAATGACTTGTGTTTAAACGTGTTAATCACCTATTAAGGAGTTTGTATGGAAAAATAAAAACTACTGTTTTCAAAATTTTGACCCCTGGTCACTTCAGTGACCTGCCAAAACTATCACGGTTAACTGCTAGGTATGGCATACGATTGCGTAAAGTTGCAATTAATCTTCTGTTCTGTAATAAAAATTCAAAATAATCCATCTATTTTTCGCAATGTTACGATGTTTCAAAGACATGCCAAAGTACACGATATTTGCACTACGATTTGCAGGTATGTGAACAAACTTTTGGTCTACAGCTGTATATAACAAATAATTGTACCATCTCTGCACATAAGCTTGAAGTGGCTCAAGGGAACTGTTTAAAAAACAATTTGACGAAGGTAAACAATGAAACCTCACGAATTCAGAAAGCTTTGACAAAGCAACCTGGAAGCTATTCACAAACACAGAACTGAACTCACTGCCAGACAAACTCTAGCCTATTGTATTCAAAGACTTTGTCGTAAAGACAGCAAGTTTCACCTTCATCTAGTTTAGTTATAAGGACGTCAAGAGAATAGGTGTTACTCATAGCAGAAACATTATAGTTTAAAAACCATGAAACGTCAGGACGTTTTCAAGGAGTCTAGTTTGTTCTTGGATACATTGTGTACAACTAAAACATTAAGGGATTCCATGCCTCAATGACGCTTATCAAGGTCGTTTAACTTCACTTACATGGTTTAATAGAGAATTAAGAATATACAAAGTGTATTGATGACTTCCATCAGAGCCGTTCGGTCACAATGTTCAACCACAAGCATTTGGAAGCTAGGAAATTTTGAAAGAATCACGTATATAAGCTGAATAAGAAGGGTAAAAGTAAACAAGGACAGCTTTTTTATAACCAGAATGTTAATCATAGTGACTAGTATGTCTAAGTTTCTAAAAACACAGCTTTCAATGGTGTAAGAAGTACCATATAAGCATCCATCTAGCTCCAGAGACATCTAAACCTTGGGAGTACCCAATCCAATGTGGTTGGAAACTTTTACAGCCACAACCAGAGGCATCGCACGGTTCTAACCTTAACCTCTCAATGTCATCTCCTCACTTTGCCCTATATCAGCTCTTACTCCTTTACAGACATTTCCTTTTGCTGCTGTTTCCTCATAAGAATGTCACGCATTGGGAAAGTTTGATCTAATGTGAATTTCACCACTTAGTAAAAGTATATTTAATGTGTTAGCTCGTCAATAGCTAAATATTCAAACTGTACGGCTTTCTTTTAAACAAGTGAAATGTTAAGTAGCATATGAAACATTTCATAAAAACATGTCTAATGATACATAAGTAAGTATAGAAATGTATTATTTGCTATTATTAATTTTGCAAGCTAATCAGTTTTTATATGGCTTGATTAACATAACATGTGCCTCTTACATTTAATGTTTCGTGGATAATTACTTATAATGCCATTATATGAGGATGTACATGAGAGTATAGCACAATATGATATATAATTTATTAATCATATAAGGTATTACACAAATAATACGCACAGTATAATCTAAGATAGTAAAGATATTTTCTTTGTAAACGACCTTTAAAAAATGTATTACACACTTCAAATTAACAATTCGTACAAAAACTATGTAGTGAAAAAAAGAACAATGCTTAAAATTTCTCATCGAAACAGACCCATACTTTATTTCAGGACATACTCGCAGACCTTTTCCTACTCTTTGCTTTTTTAGAAAAATGAACCAATATTTTTTTCTTAACATTTCTTGCCCATCTTACATAATATACATTGCCATTCATAACACCTCGTCCTCCATCTGAATTTGTCATGCTCATGATGACTATAACATTTCCTCACTCCCTGTCTTGTCAGGAAAAAATTACCAAACATTTCTTGTTTAAGATCTCTTCCTGTAAATAAGAGCTAAAGTCTCTTTCCTCATCCAAACGTCCTCAGTTTACATAAGAAACAGTGCAGTAATTAATTCCTCTTCCTGCTTCTGAACTTGTCATGCCCATGATAACTATAATCTTTTCTTACTCTTTTTCATGTTAGAATAATGACCCAACATTTTCGTCTTTGAGATCTCTTGCTCATAGTAGGAGACAAAGTCGTAAGTAATACCCCTCCCTGAAAGTACGGTGTTGGAAACAAACCCATTTTCAATTGTTTCTCTCTCCTGAAATTGTCAAGCTCATGACTCGTTATCAAAGCTTTGTCTGCATCTGTTTATTCCCACAACCAATAATGATTTAGAAAACATTCCCGGTATCCTCTTCTATTCCAAAAGAACTCTCGCTTGCTCTGACACCCCGGCAGCCATTTTGTTTTCCATCATTGCACACACTCATTTGGAGACTGTGATTATGGCTGCTCCGTGACCGGACCGGGGAACCAACAAATGAGGTCTTAGTGTATCTTGAACCGATGCTTCTGTGGTCCTGAAAGTTGCTTAGTTTCTTTCGTACTGCAGACTGTACCTGGACATACGATGAAAAAGTGATTGATGTCTTTGATATTTTCATTTGATCATTTAATCATTTAGTGCAAATTTTGATATAGACATTTCTTTTGTTATTAGGAAGTTATCATAAAACAAATCTAAGTATATTTAATTTTTTTAAATCAAAGTTAAATTCACCACATTAGAATCAAGATGATCTTCTTATAACTAAGTAATGTAAAACTATTCATAATGGTAATCGTGTTTAAAGTGTGAAAGACCAATTTCTGTTCAACGATAAACAGTAATGAACTCGGCATTGTGTTAAATATAAACATAAATAGGTTAATTGATACAAATACTAGTGACCTACCTCTCCATTCAGAAAGCAATAAAATACAGCAACAAACAGACCCTGAAAAATTGCAAATATCACAGGATAAAATTACATAAGTGATTGACTTTGTTATAGGTATATTAACATCTTATGTCAATAGATATGTTTAACATTGCTGGTAAACTTTGTATTCTAACCTCTTCTCATGTTTTATGAATGGATTTTGTTTAAGTGATAATTTTTCAATTAAAAAAATGTCAGTAACTGTAATTTATCGAAACAACTATTAATGGTAATTGATAATAGTCGAGGTAAGACATGAGAACATTTTATTAGTGGTGATTATATGTTATATCAGTATACACATCTACTTACCAGAAATATCAACGAGTTGATTGATCTTTAAAAACTATTGAAATAAATAAATAAACCATTTTTACATTACCAAATAATATTTTACTCTGTCCTTTCGTTAATATGAATGTCCATTGCAGACAAAATTTCCTACTTCAGACTCACCTGGAAGGACTGGAGAAAAGCGTTAGCATAGTTATATACAGCGTGAACCACGGGGTCGTCACTGGGGGTGATGAGGAACAACACATACGTCACTCCTAGGAGAGGGAACAGGAAGATTGTCGCCTTCACAGCTTTCCTGGAACAGTAATAGGTAATTGCAGATTTAAATCTAATGACCATGATGATAAATAAAGTTTTCAAAGATTACGTAAGAAAAAATGAGAATCTTACTTATTATTAGACTTAATTACAATTAGACTTACACTTATAAATATGATTTAGATAGACATAATGAAAACATACTTTCTTCTGATTAAAAGATCTTGAGACTTTTATTAAAAAGTATTAAGATTCAGCAACTCAATAAGTCCTGCTTGGAGTGTTATGCCTTCATTAAGATATAACATAAATGACGGCCAGTTTTTACACAGACAAATACATGTACTTAAAAAGGTCATGATGATGTCACACAAATAAATGTCAGAGGTTTGTAAAACTATTAATGCTGATGTTGAACAAGTATATTTTCTTCGAGGGTGAATATGAGTGAATTGATAAAAATATCCAAATGTTAGTAAATGTCAACAAAAAAAACTATACACGCCTTGTGAAATCCGATGAGTATGATTATTTCATTGTAATGTGTTGTTGTCCCGGCTCTCATTAAACACCTAGTTATAGACTTACTTTCATAACCACAAACGCAAAGCAGTTAAGCACAAAAATACTACTGTTAATATAGAGTTCACAATTTTAAAAAAATGCAGCGAGTTGAAGCATTGATTTACCATAAAAATCATTGCTTGGCTGGAGATGATTTTATTTGACATTTCATATCTCTAACAATTATTATGCATACCTACTGTAGGTTACACGAAGCGTAAATAATGTCTCTTTATTGCTTACAGAATAAACGAAGCAGCAAGTCCTTCAAAATCACTGGTATGTGAGCACGCTCTTTATCTGCAGCCAGGCAGAATTTGAAATTTTTAAATTTAGTTGGATTTTTGTATGTGTTGGGAGCTGTAACATCTTAAAAATTTTGAATGCTCCTACCTGTACTGCCTTGTTTCCAAGTTGTGAGATGCTTTTAGTTTTGTAATCAACACCCATATGATGGCGGAAAGGAAACATATGTTGCTCTGAAACATGAAATACAAATTATCATATCATTTGTACATTTGCAACACAAAAGTTTGTTTTACTATGTAAGTGTACCCATGTAAAATGATACTTTTGGGAGATTTTGAATTAGGCGAGGCTTCTAAGATTCTAGGCCGAGAAACGTTCAAATTAGGACAGAGGTTGTATAGGAATCAATAACAGAGCTACCTCTGATGGGAGAGAAGAATTTGTAGGCAATTGTTTGGTCAAAATGTACAGTATATTTTAAGATAAGGATATATCTTGAAAATAATTCGAATTCACAAACTTTAAGATAATCAAGAAAATTCAGTTTTGCATTTTAGACTCAAATGTTGCAGAAATGCCTGCGTGATGTGTCTGTGTAGAAAGATGAGTATCATCTTGAAGTTTATGAAAGAAATATGTTTTTTTTAAATCTACAACGAGTGTTGAATTAGTCATCTTCAGTAAACACCAAATTACATGACATTTGAAAGTTTATGAAAGACACTTTTGTTCAGCAGTTTCATGCTTTTTATATGCTGGGCTATAGCAAGTCCTTTGATATCAACATGAGTCGCTCTAAGTTTACTATCATAAAGAGTGTTTGATATCAGAATCAAAAATAAAAAATCATTATGCAATGGAAATTGTACATCCCTGAACACTACTCTTAGCCTCACAGTGTCTGAGAATTGAGGGGTCATGTATTATTATCCTAGTGTCATTTGTAAAACAAAAAGTGATGTGATGTTCTCGACAATGGCTAGCATTGTGTAAAATCCATTGTCAACATGATATTTCCTATGATATTTTCCATGATCATAAATGATCATATCTCCTATGGAACAGAGTTTTTGACGATAAAAGAAATAATTTAATGAAACTATATAATTTATTGCACCTTAAGCAGAGGTTTAATTCCAACAAATTAAAGGTCACACTGAAAACCAGTCTTTCGTTTTATTTTACATCTAGTATCTGTAAAAGTAGAAAAATTATCAATGTCAATGACAATGCAGCTTTGATACATTGCACCAGTTTCATTATTTTGCACTGTAACCCCTTATTATGAAGGCGTTTTTTGCACATTTATGTGATATTTTGTGAAACGTGAGCAGATAAATCAATGCATTATTATGAACGTAAATTACAAAGGTAAAGGCTTTGTTTGCTCAAATGTTATTAATCGCAATTGAAATGGCTTACATCATCATTTGTACATACCAGGAGCACAAAGAATATAGGAGAGTGTAAGATGTAGTCGAAGTGGCTGTCACTCGGTAACCAGCAACTGAAATGAGGGGGCATGATTGATGACATCATCGGAACAGTGTTTCTGCTATTACAACCAGAGCGACAGTTAGGTTATACGTTTTAGTATTTCATGAGATTTATTTGTTCATCGACATCTGTATTGCATTAGGAAGTAGCAGATCATGGAAGGGTGTTAAACCTTCTACTTACTGGTTGTCATCTATCGTAGATTTGATGGCTATCCATGCTATCACGTACAGGAACGGAATACCTGAAGAATGTCATTACTTTGATGTCAGTCATGTAAAATTAAGGTATCATAACGTCGAACCTATACTAAAAAATTCTGCAGGTGTTAACAAAATTATGACGAATGTATTTGTTAAGTTCAAGAAGATCTAGACATTAGTTATTTACAAGGCTGTTAAGATGATAATCTTGTTTAAATATGTTTTCCCACGACAATGTTCTTGGACTTATCCTATTGGAATAAAATATGATGCTACACATCAGTAGCTGAATCTTAAGTTGACTTGCCTTCAGGATGACATTACAACATTAATCCTTGAGAAAGAACACCTCCTAGACGAAAACACACTCCTTATTTTAAAAGACTGTACAGAGAAAATAATGATTGCCAAAACATCTCAAGGACTTACCCCATCCAACCAGCAAATAGTGCCAGAGTTTGATCTTATCTGCAGAGTAGGCCCACACGATGATGGTGAAGAGGTACAAGCCTTCCACTAACATCCAGAAGAAGTTGGTTCCATGAAGGTAGTTGTACACTGTTACAATCCCTTTGCAAATCCACTGATCACATGAAAGAAATTAGGTTATTTATGCTGAGAAGTACCTAAAACAAAAATCTTAACAATTCATTAATGTGAGTCAATTTATAGTACCCAAACGATAAGGGTATATTAACTCAAAAGAATCTATACCACTCCTATGTCCATATTAAAATGTTTCTAGTCAGGGTGTTTTTCATTTGGTTCATAAATATATAGTATATTCTATATGCTGTTTGAGTGGCATTCTAGAAGTTGTGGGTATAGGGACCAGTACAATAAAGAAGTTGATTATCCATAAAAAATTCCTTGTTGTCCTTATATTCTATATGATGGAAAATAAACATTATTTACTTATTTGTAGATAGAATCATCCAACATCAGACTACAGACCATAAACCCATAATCCTTTCATGTTGTCTGAATCGTGATCATAATTGATAAAGATAGATTATTCACAATGCAGAAGGCATGTGCTATGGTTTTATCGAATCAATTATTAGTGTAAACTATTTGAGCTCATCACTATTGAACGAAATAGTTCATGTCTAATCCTGACTAACATACTAAGAGAAATAGGCTTTCCCTTTTGCGGTAAATGACCCCCTCCTCTTGTAGGAATTTGAACATTGTTTCCCTTTGACCTTGTTGAATCTAATAGCACTTGTAACACTCATTGTTCATCATTTCATTTATCAGGAAGTATGTGCATGGATTGTGTATTTATGAATAGCAACTACTTTAAAACTATCGAAACCTCGAGATCAGTCTTGTAAACCTCCAGTAGGATGTTGTACATGATGATCCATACAACGTTCCTCAGGATGAAGGTCACGATCAGGTGACAGTGGATCACATTCCTCAGACATCTTAGACTCCTGAAAAGACACAATATAGTACATTATCAATAGCGAAACATTATGGGCAAGATATGATAAACACTCTAGAACACTCTTAAATCAAAAACACATCAGATTGTCTTAAAGCCATTTGTTTTAGCATGGTTACCCATTCTCCTTTTAGAGAGTATTTTTTTAATACATTTTCAAAATCGTCTCTTAAATAAGGCCCTACATACTAAGCCCTGTACAGGTATAATAGCTGTAATTACTAACACACTGACTTTGCATTTTGAGAGTTTATATATACTAATAGTTCTAATGAAAGAACTGAAATTGTTATGATATACAATGGTATAGAAGTGATTAGACTTTATTAGAATCTAATCCATTGTTATGAAGCACTAAGAACATGGAACTGTGAATATTTTGACGCCTCAAACCAACAACATACACTTTCTTGAGGCTTCATATGATAATGTATGTACCTGAAGTACAGGAAGATGACGAGAGCGATCACCAGAGCCACGGTAGTCACAAGAAAACCAACATTGTAGATCACCCTCACACCAAGCCTGTCTGGACGTAGGGCCTGTTTAGAAGAATAATTGCTAGCCATTTAAACATTTGTGAACACAATCAGACTAACATGAAATGTGACTGTATTTGAATATCATAACCATTTATTCTATTGTCTGATTCAGATCAATGGCTAATTTGTTATTTTAGCGATATGTTTGTATTAGTTTTATTTTAAGATAACTTACAAACCTTTTGACGAAGGTGTTATCATGTCGTCATGAAAATTTGTCAATAATTAATTAAAAAATACGTGTTTGGCACATGACATTCCATAATTCATCGACATCATTAAGTTCTTTCCGCAAAAGGACATGGTGTGAATAAATACCTTGATATATCAATGTAATGACCATTACGTGTGTAAATGGTATGAACACTTTGCACTGCATCATGTCCTCAATCTCAATAAAACCACTTAATACACCGGTATAATCAACATTTCAACTTTCTCTAAGTAAAGCAGTGTATTAAACTTAGTGCCTTTATATCACTGTATCAATATTTCATCAAGTATTGAAAATCACAATATTGTTAATTACCTAGGTATGTATGGTCATCGTAGCATTGTTGGTCACGTGCATGACCAGAAACCAGTTTACAGTTTCAAGAACTTCTCAATTATCCAAAATGAAACGCTGTCATTTTACTTTTTTTACTTTAAGTATACAATATCATTGTATTGTTTGGTCATCAGGTGTTTAACATTGCAGTATTTTTATTCAGGGAGATGTGGTTGAAAAGTATGTTCATTTAATGGACGATGACAGGGCATTGTTCACTACTTTTCTATCTAGATCTAAAGGAAAATTATCCAATGGAATAAGACTCCAAATAAACTGTTGATATATGTGTATTACAACAACTGATAGTGTTATTTAGGTGTTCAGAATTCACACAAAAATGGACATGAGACGCTCACATCGATGGTGTGTTCCCCAGGTTGATAGCTGAGGCAACTTCTGTAGTCTGAAGTATTGTCCCAAACCCCTTCTATGTTGCAGTAACGTGTAGCGTTTTCTGAAATGGAAAAGATAGTAGGATAATAGGAGAAAGTTATCCTTTTGAATCGTATGGACACTCTTTCCTTTATTATCTGATATTACATCATATCATCAATGAGATCGTAAACCACGCCCCTTCAGCAATTCTGTTATTCAAAATAACAAATACTGTCGAACTAATGTAGCGATGCATCTCTCTATCTCTCTCTCTCTCGATATAAATATATCTTGGTATATCATGCACTTATTATCTATTTCAAATAATTGTCCCAAAAAACCCAACGCAAAAAGCAAAGCAACTATTGCGTACCAGAATTTTACTCATGGTTCTGAGAATCAATATAAATAAATTCACAGGAAATCAAAGAAACGATTTGCCATTGATTTATGTTCAGATCCATGCATGTTTGTATGTCAAATTAACAAGGCATCTAATTGGTACTATCTCCTTTATCCCGCCAACCATATTTAAGGTTCTTTAAAGCTTGCAGCCTTGACAAAACTTTATTTCAATGAAAGGAATACAATAATAAAATAATTCTCCTTTTCAAAAGGATATGATGATAAAGCATTATCAACATCTCACATTCTTCAGTTAATCTGAGCTGCATGAGAGAAACTATGGATGTTTTATTCATTCGTATAGAATGCCCTCTAACTTTAGGACTTGTATTAACTCTGGGAATAGTCTTAAAAAATGACACTGGATGAAAATCATTTGGAAATTTTATCTGTCAGAATTAAATACAAAAGGGCAAAATAAGATTCGTATGTCTCGTTTCTCGAGTCAGTCAGTCCTTACATTGATTTTTAAATTCTAAACGTCATCATATTTAGATAATTTTGTCAAGATGATTGCAAAATGATACCAAAATTGAGCTTTCTTAAAGGCAGGGCTTACGTCACTACCGTTCATTTCAATCAAATAAAACAAGTTGATACGTATGGATAATGATAGCATAGACTATTGAGCTCACATTTCCCCTTAATAATCTAGATTTAGCTGTAGAAGAATAAAACCAGAATGCACGCACTGTCAGTTTGTGGGAGCAATGGCGATACGTTCCATGGTCTACCATCTTCTTCTTATGAGGGTAATTCAATTTGGTAATTGTAACCCTATGTTTCCTCTTTTTCCAGTTCCTCCCTTCTTTTTCATACACTGTTTACGTTACATGAGGTTCTCTTACTTTGATTTTGGACACTAATGAAGACTTAACCTAATTTGAGAACATTGCAGCATCTGTAATTAGCTTGAGAAAAAATCATTTCCTATCTTTTATGCTTAGTTCGTCTTAAACACATGATGACCATGAAGAAGTGGAATACATGAGCCGATGTGATCTTTAAATAAAACACCTTTATTGGTAACAGACATAACCTTATGATAAATACTACTTCATCAAGTGGATTGTTGATTATCATAGAGAGATGGCCAGCTGTACAAAATGTCCAATTTCATGGTCGCTCCTTACACTCTGATCAGAGCTATCGTACTATAAACACTAATATTTTACAGAATATTATTGAGTTTGTATGCGAAAAGAAACGTCTTTGCCAATATTGCAGCTTCCCCAAACCCCTACCCCCAGATACTCTGCAGTTGACTATGTGTTGACTACACTCGAAAGTCTTGTACATTAATAAAAACGAGTATGTTGAGACTAGAGTCTGCTATTAGATGCAGCTAAAACAATGAGAACGAGCATTTATAAGCTCAGTTGTAAAGACGCTACGATTGGCTACTGCAAGAATATGAGTTCACTAAACCAGAAGGCCAGACTGTAATTTATCCAGTGATCCAGGTATAACCAAATTCTTCAATGTCAAAGCTTATATTTTCTATCGTTGGTGAGGCACCAATATAGAAATGTATTAAAGAATATAATAAGATATATTACCCATATGGGAAGTTGGACACAGGGTATTATTTTTCCTGTAAGTCACACGGGAGTTACACACTTTCTTGGCATTTGATTAGTTGATGTGAACCAATGAAAATAAACGTTTTGCCGGAACTATTTCATTCATCTTTCATACTTTTCCCGACTGGTAATTTGTTTACAAATATTCTGCATTTTAACAATGTGTAATAAGTCCACGTAGTTGCCATTCGTAATTCCTCTGATGTGCCGCAGCAAAAAAGTGAAATGTGTCTGTCAAACTGAACACAATTTTTAAATTAGCGGTTACTGAAAACTACATGTCCTCACGTTTAAGCTATACAGTCGCGAAGAAGCGCCTGGTTTCGTTCGATTGTAATGACGTCATAGACACGAACGGCTATGACGTCACAGTAACATCGGTTACGTCACAAGAATTTCAGATTGAGCCGTCCCGTAGTATCACTGTAGGGCGTCACTGGCCTCTTCAAATTAACATAAAACGGTTGATAGTTATCAATTTGAATTACGATTATGAAAAGAAGGGATATACTTTCAACAACACTTTCATTTAGCTTTTATTTTGAAACTTTTTCACTAATGGCAATTTAGCCGTGCGTAGGAAAGTGTCAAATAAAACCGCAGCACACGTGCATGAATTTGGAGATTCGACAACCAAATCCTTTAAAGAGAAACGTTTATTTCCATTATATTCGAGTTAAAGTCTTTTAAAAAAACTTATGGGTAATATAAACAATAACCAACTCGTGACGGGAACGACAGATTATCTTTCCCTCGTTATATTAATTGTGTAATTCTCTCGCCAAGGCTCGAGAATTACGAAATTAATATAACTCGGGAAAGATAATCTGTCATTCCCCGTCACTTGTTAGTTATTGTCTATGTCTTTTCCTTTGAAAGGAATCTCCTACATAAGTGGATTTTTAACTGGGTACAAGATTTTTGCCTGCTCATAATATTATAGTAAATGAAATTTGCCTGAAATATCTTAATTGTGATATCAGACCTTTATTGCTACGCCCTAATTTCTCTTCGATAGTATCATTCAGACATGACAGAAAGTACTAACATAGTCCATCTATATATGGCTGGTATCTCGGCACGACAGGCGTATAAAACGCAAGGTAAATTCATTGCAAAAGGCTGATTTATCTTCATGTTTCAATACAAATTCCCTGATAAGGTCTTAGCTAAAAAAGCCTTAGTTTAATGTTATTTTTCAAATGTTGTTTATCTTGGTATTATAACAACATCGATGAATGCATTGAACTAAGTCTCCAACCACGAGTTCTAAACTACTAGGCAAAAGAAAGGTTTCACTTTTATTTTTTTCATGAAAACATTAAGAGGGCTGGTAAGGGTTTGATTCTAAGGAGGAAATAATAGTGTTACTGCATGGTTTCTTCTACACGAACGCATCGCATCGAACACAGCCACTGAAATTGTGCATTCACAAACATGTGCAAAACGTGTTTTTGAGGCATGATTTGTGATGCACGTGCAGGAAAGTTGCATTTATACCCTTGTTGGACAGAGCAGACATTCAGTTACATAAAGACCACCGAAAGTATGCCAAAACTTATGCAAGCACAACGTGACCAAGCGATCGGTATGTCCACTTTGGGGGCTTCACAAGGTCAAATGGCAAAAACCTTTAACTGCAGCCCATCGTCGACTTCGTTTGACTGGTAAGCGAGCCTACCGCCCCTTCCGTGGAATGGCTTCAACGCAGAGTACGATGGACACGTACTGTACTCCGGTGGCAGTGACGTTACTGGGAAAGGGTGCTGTTAACAGACGAGAGCTGGTTTGGCTATTCAGGAACGATGGCAGGGTTCGAGTTTATCGACGAAGGGTCGGGCGTCTCGCATCAAACTGCATTTGAGAGGTTCACCAGTTTGGAGGCGGAGCCATCTTGGTGTGTGTGTGTGGGAAGGGGGTGGTGAGGAATTTGTGGCAAAATAACGATGCCGCTGATTATTCAGCGAGGGAATCTGACTGGCCAGCCAAACATTGATGAGGTACTTTTCATCCAACAATAGCCGAGTAGATTGATATTGCAACTGCCAGAATTGTTGGAGACTACTTCGAGACGTCAACGTCACTGTTTTGTCGTGGCGGCCAACTCATCAGATATGAACCCCATTTAACACTTTTGGGATCACCTTAACCCCCATTTGAGACCGCTTTGTTAAGCTCTGTTAAACATATGGAACAGCATCCCTGCTGACGTCATCCGACGCCTGACGACTTCAATGAGGAGGCGTTTACTTGCTTGCATTGATGCTCAGGGTTGTCACACTCGCTACTGATGACAGACTCCGTGGTTCCTGTACCTACTGAGAGTTTCTTGTCTTTAAACTCAAAATTTGTGTTATTTTAAAATATTGAACCCCTGTCTCTTTCCAAATTAAATGCCAATATTCGGATGTTTCTTCAAGAGAATATTTGAAAATAATTTCTTTTTATGAAACAATCGTCAGAATTCTCATATCTGCGTTTGTAGTTTATTTCATACATGAACATATGAGTGAATTCTTTCTTTTGCATGGTAGTTTATAACAAAGTAAATACCTGACATAGCAAAGCTTTGCAGCATAAAATAAAAAAGAAAACCAAACGATTAATCGTAATAATGCTTAGATTGTATCAAAAGGGAAAATAAGAAAAAAACAATTTACAATTAAATTGTTTTAAAGGTAGCCTATTTTACGAAACATTGCACACTACATTACTCAACTGTTTCCTTTCCGTAACATTTATATAATCAGAGAAATAAACCAAATTTGTCAACATTTGACATTCAGATTCACAAGTCTCTGCAGGAAGTTATAGTACTAAAATTTTAGTACTTTCTTCCGAAATTAATTCTTACCCAATTGATGACTTCAATAGTCACAGCAAATATCATAGTCTCTTCAGATTTTGTTTTATTTGATTTTATGTTTTATTCCAACATATCTTTCTTTATTTCCTAATTCTTTACTTACTTACTTATTTACGTACTTACTTTATTCCGACTTAATGTAGTTTTGAACTTTGAACAGCATCTATATATTAAGCTGTTTGTCATATTTTTAAAAAAATTGCAACAATTGTTATAATATTTTTACATATCACATGCTCCTAAATACAACGAACGTTTTTTATTTGATTTTTTAATACCTCATTTGTTGTATCAAGAAAAGAAAACTTTATGTTAACATATTAAAATGTTAGAAGATATAATAATATTTACAAATTACAATTTGTTTTGTTGAATTGATGAATTGACGAAATATAATCCTGAATAAAAAATAAGTCAAAGATTTTCAATTGGATATATATATTTTGCAAGTAGTTTTTGCAAATGTAAAACTTTTTGACAAAATCTTGATATAAATAACGGGTTGATGATGATCAATAACAAAAGTGGAGGTATATCTTACAAAGAATTAAGTTCATTATGAAACTACTGTTAGATCTCTTATGTCAGCCATGCATCAACAATATGATTTTATTGAAATAATTTCAAAGCCAAGGTGTCAAATATACCTACGATTCGGATCAACGATGCTAAGTCCTTTCGGGCAGGAGATGATTGCAAAACTGTCCTCCTTGGTGACGGGCCAGCAGGAGAACTCGTCAAATGAAGCTTTACAGTACTTGAAGCTGGAGTCTGTAATATCAAGAGTAGCGTTAAGGTTTCTCCTCTCACAGTCTCGTTGACTCTGTAGTCGGAGTAGTCTTGCTATCAGATGGTTATCCATGCTTGGGAGCTGAACCTTACAGTCGGTTTTTTAATTCAATAGGAAGTCCAAACACGGGTGATCCAGTCCTGCTTATATCATCACCAAGTTAAAAAAGAACTTGTATCCTACATCTAAGATACTAGAGTCAGCTTCGTGAAATATAAGATCCAATCACACTTTCAGTAAACCCAGAGAACAAAAGTCACTTGAGCATAACTTCTTGTATAAAAAGCCTGATTCATTTCAAAAGTCAAAGGACACAGTCAGCTTGAGTTACAATTCGACTGAACATAAGATGTAAACATACATAGCAGAAGATGAAAGCGGATTGTCCTACAACTCTTTCCAAAATAGAATTCAACAATGTCACAGATACTTAGCACATCGGTCTTCAATGACTCTGTAGATAAGAAGACTCAGCAGTCGCAAGTAACGTCCAACAAAACAAAGGTCATAGCATTTGTCCACGAGACCCACAGATCTTAGGCATTTCTATTTGTGCTTGACGTCAATTCACGATTTAATCCAAAAGTGGTTTCAACACATGTCAAAGGCAAACCCGATTTGCACACGTTCCAATTTATAAGATGTGAAAAGAGAACTTCTGTTCACTGACAGACTGGATAGATTTTTTTTATTCTATCTGTTATGAAGTATATTCTAAATCAATCGTCGTTAGCTGTCTCCTTTTAAAGACAAAACATGTTTCAGTCCACATTCAGAAATATGCACAGTTTGTGTAATTTCAAACTTTAGCACACTCATAGGTATTATCCAATAAGAACACGTTTAACAATATACAACAAGCTCAAGCCAATCAGCTTGTTCCACTAAGTCCCTATGTTAGAACACAGCATGTAGTTGCTCTTACGACACTGCTGTTGTGTGGATTGATCAATAATGATAGTAGTGGCTTAACGTCCAACACTGAAGTAATCCATTTCATCACAAATGTTAAAATATCTTTCCAGTGGATCAAACAGCCATGTGAGCGGATCGTTCATGGCAATTGTTAATACATTACTTCCACCAAACCTGATTCAATTAGAAACCAAATTGCTTTAACAAGAACAAACTTTCATAGCATCATTATTTTATAAAATTTCATGTCTTTGATTTTCAAATAGAACAATATCGACTTTTATAGAAATATTGTTAACATTGTCCCATGTGGATTGATTTCAGTTTTACAGATTCCACTTCTATAGCTGATATTATTATTGCACCGAGATTATGAAGCCGTAGAGATTATGACCTCGGTCTTGAGCTGCAGAGAGAAATTTGCATGATTATATAAGGCTTTATCCAGGGCCAATTGATATGAACAAGTAGATATCCAGTCAGATGCTTCGAACTTTTAATTGGATATCCTTGTCAAGTAACACAAGTTGATCCTCCACTTATACATAAAAAATTGTAAAAAAGATCACACCTTATCCGCTTCATACTGCAGCGATGTAATTGCGAGTGACATGCAGCGGTGATGCTAGTGTTATTAGGGTTACAAATCAGCGATCTCTTACCCAGAGGAGATAGCGGGCTCTGTGTGGTTGTTCAGCTGTCTACATACGATCAATAGATCTATGAGGAATCTAGTTAAAGCATAGCTCGTTTTAGATGTGTGTTGTCAGCAATAAACGGAGCTTGCTGGTTACTCTAGTAATATTAAACCCAAGGATTTTTTTATGTCTTCTTCCTGTATAAAGGCTAAGTAATAATTGGCAGGGCACGCTGGTAGAAACCTACAAAATTAAACTCAATTGACATTGTTAAAAGTGAATTTCATGTTGATGTATTTGTTATCCACACTTCAATTTACACAGGCAATTTCGCTTGCTTCTAATGTTTTGCCAAAAACTTCAAAATGGGTGAATCTGCGTCTTTGATTTAGCTCAATGTCTAATTGTCTTAATTGGTAATAATTTCTTAGAAAAAAATTATTTCTGATATGGTAAGATATAAGCAGTGATGTATTTATAACATTTGTGCCTAGTAACAACTGTTTAGCCAAGGATATGTATATAGATAAATTTGTATAGATATGTGTATAAATAATCACTTGGCAGGTTATCTCTGGTTCATGTTTGGTGGCACTGAATTTCTCAACAATATGAAACGACGCGGCATAAACATCGTATTTATGAAGCCACATTCACTGCATCAGTGTTCATTGATTCTATGTATTTAGGATTGCAGGGGAAAAGCATATATACTTAACAGAATGGTTGTGACATGATATATTTAGATGCAAATGATCAGTAATTTATATATTTTTAAAATATATAAACTGTTATAAATTGAACACAACAATTTGTTTTGCAATCCTAAAAAGAAGAGGAATGAGAAATTTATTGGGTTTTCATGGAAGGTTTAACTATGTTTCTTTCCTATTTCATTCACATCCTTAGAGTTGCTTCATCTTAGGGTTAGAATAATAATGACGAAGTCCTATTTCAACCATTTCCATTAAATATACAAGTATATGTAAGAATAAGTGTTTTCAAAGCAAAAGTTCTTTTCGTGAAGATAATGATATCCTCATCATCTTGAGATTTATGTTCAAATGTTGGACATTATTTGTGCATTAGCTGTGATCTATGAATACTGATGTGCTTCTATTTGGTGTTGATTGATTCAGAGCATCAATCAAGTTGGATCAATGATAAACGCTTCCTAAATGTCTGATTCATTTTCAATCGTTAGAATGAAGATGAAGTTTAGTTGCTATTGAATCATGATGCCTTATTTCCATACAGCCAAAAATCCCTTTTATGACATTTTAGTATCTCACGATAAAGCTTGATCGCGTAAATGATTTGAATGTCTTGGTCAATGTCAATTTACAGTCCCAGAATGAACCGAGATACACCTTATATTTGTTAAAACTCTCCAAAACGTTTCATGAGAGTTACCTGCCCCTAGCTACTGATGCCGAATGATTTTGCCAGAGTCATTGTGATTGGAAAGGCTGGTGTACGTGAGAATGTGCGCTACAGTTGGCTGCAGAAAGACCAAGTGGAGAGGAAAGCCATATACAGAACGAGTTCGAATCTCGATAAATTCAGTATTTTGAAATTTGTATTCCTCGGAACATGGTCTTAATGACTGAAAGATTTCTCAAAATGGAGAAAATCAAACACCACTCAGCATCTGTTATGGAGGTTGTATTGATATAAGAATCTCATTTTAAGTTTATACACGTCATGTTAGCCATGTGAGCATAATAGAAGTATAGATTTAGGAGTGAGTTATTCCCAGATTATTTGTTTTTCTGAATAACAGAATTTCTGAAGGGAATTGGTTTACTATCTTATTGTTATTGTCATGTCTTATATCATAAATTATATGAAGTATAATTACGATAAAAATGGATAAACTACTCTATCACTACTTCACGTCATATTCAAGATAAAAAAAAGAATTAGTGCATGATAACTGTCTAAACGTAACTGGACCTGGTAACCTCATATTATATTAGGGTCTGGGACAATACTTCAGATTACCAAAGTTGTCTAAGCTATCAAACCAGATAACACAAGAACGATGTGAGCTTTGGATGTTAATTTTGGTGTGAATTCTGAAATGTTTCAATATTTTGATAAAAAACTAGTACATATATATTCACAGTTGATTTGAAATATTTGTGGCAGAGGACATTGTTCGCAATAGCTATAGCAATGTTTATGGCGAGAATGATTTTTTAATAATGACCATTGACCGGTACATTGACACAATTCGCAACCACCATATACATGACTGACAATGCTACGACGATAAAACGGCTAAATATAGTGCTATTGTAAAGTTCAAGAAAGATCAGAGATATCAAGGCGATAGGTATAAAGACAGTTCTTCATTTGCAGTAATTGACAAGTTCTTGAACACCTTTTTTTCTGGTTATAAATGTCATGTACATGACTGACAATGCGACGACGACAATTAAAACCTTGTGACTTAACAATAACGTATTTTTTACCGGTACCGTATTCTAAATATAGGTTGTTTTGTCAACTAATGTATTATCCAAAGGGAAATAATGCAGTGCAGTGTGGTCATATAATTTACTTTTGTAATGGTCATCACATTATTATATCATTATTATACCTTTTGCTACAAGAAATTGATAATGTTGATGACCTGTGGAGTGTGTGATACGTGTATTTGTAAGCACGTCCTCTTTTTAAAGATGTCGTTCGCTATTTTCCATAATGACATAGTAACTCCTTTGATTTATTGTAGTTCATTTTGAATTAAACTGGTACAAAAATATAGCAAAGGTAACAATTTTAATATTTAAAGAAAACTCATTTTGCCAATAAAATACATGATTACGATAATTAATGAGGACAAAACATTTGTAATAACAAATAGTTTAATGAAAACCAATTTTGACCTATTCAGCCTTTCCGTCCAGGCAGGTGATATACTGTCTACAATGGTGATCTACAATGTGGGTTTTTTAGTGATCGCTCTCTTTATCTTTCTTTTCGTCAGGTATGTACAATATAATACAAAGCCTTAAGAAAGTCTTTTGTTGGTTTAAGACCAGTCATAGTTACGTTACTTTATAGAGCTTCGTAACAATTGGTTTACAATTTTTGACTGTGGTGACTGAAGTGTGGTGGCACGTACAGCTATCCTGCCTTTAAAAGTATATACATGTAGGTTCTAATTTCAGAGATGATTTGAAGAATGAAAATTAATGAAAATATAATTTCTAATGAAGGAGAACGGGTTACAATACAAGAAGAACTACCATTGTTACTGTAGTTCAGTTTGAAACGTAATGTCTTATTAGAAGTTTTGGTTATAGTTACATACGCCTGGATAACAAAATTGTTATATCTTTGCTGCTTGAATTTTGATATCCACTTACGTTAACTACTGGCAATCATAAATACTTTATCTCAAAACTATGATTTCAGGCATTTCAAGGACTTAAGTTCATACTGTTTTTGAACTTTTACCAAATCATTCAACTCGCTGCAAGAATTCATTTCGTGCTTCCAGAACCTTAACATGGTCTGATAGTATGAATGTTCTTTTAGTTTAAGTTTAAGTGTTTAGCATATCCTTTCCATCATGATTTGTATGTTAGTTATATATTGTGTCCTTTAAGAGTCTAAGATGTCTGATGAATGTGATCCATTGTCGCTTGATCGTGACCTTCATCCTGAGGAACGTTGTGTGGATCATCATGTACAACTGGAGGTTTACAATAGCTCTACAGGACTGATCTCGAGGTATGGATAGTTCTTAAATGCTTATACCGAAATTCTGTTTATGAGGCACTTTATCTATGAATCACAAAATCGATTTCCCTACCATATTAAAAATATTCACACAAAAATAGCCTTTGATACTTATATGGCTACAGATACTTATGCTGTTAGGTGCATAAATATACATAGTATTACATGACTTATGGTATGTCAAAATGAAATCATGCGGCCATAAACTGCATTACATGAATGAATATTTATAACGTATTTCCAAAGTGTTTTACTGTTTACAAATTTTCACACTTACCTTTCATGTGATCAGTGGATTTGCAAAGGGATTGTAACAGTATACAAGCACCTTCACGGAACCAACTTCTTCTGGATGTTCGTGGAAGGCTTGTACCTCTTCACCATCATCGTCTGGGCCTACTCTGCAGATAAGATAAAACTCTGGCACTATATGCTGGTTGGATGGGGTGGGTCATTGAGATGTTTTGTCGATATTATTTCTCTCAACTATCAAGTACGTTTTTGATAGACCATTTGAATTTATAGAGATTAAAGAAGAATGTTTACATATATTTTTTTGTCAAGAGGAAACCCTAGCGGTGGAGAACATGAATATTCAGTTAGTTCAGAAATTACTTCTCTTTATAAAACATTATAAAGGGTTTCCTTTCTTGAGGATTAATTTATTAATTTATTAATGAAAGAGCTGTCCATATCATATTCAAGAATATCAAGAATATATTTGTTGCGTCATATGTTCTTGTGATAAAAGTAATTATTTTAGTCAAGTTGTTGAAAAATATATCTTATCTAAATTCTCATCTTAACAGCATGGCAGACAACGTAATGTCAAGACCTTCTAGAATCTAACTACATGCTCCAAAATTATGTAAACACCTACAGAACTTTTAGGAAGTATAATAATTGTCAAATTCAACAGTATCATACTTAAATTTTTCATGAGTGAGATCGTAGCTATGACATGCTTCAGGTATTCCGTACCTGTACTTGACAGATTGGATAGCCATCAACTCTATAGTTGATAACAACTAGTAAGTAGAAGGTTCGGCATGCTTTCATAATCTACTGCTTCTTAATGCATTACAGATGTCGATGAATAAGAGGATTCTCATGAATTACTATCTGGTCAAACGTAACTCCTTACGTTTATAACAGCAGAAACACCAATCCTATGATGTGTAGGTTGATGACATCAATCATTTGCCGTATCTTACGGGGAGTGTGGGAGGTATCTATTTTATGTTTCTTATTATGTTAAATGCATAGTATTGGATACGGTTGTTAAGAATGCAACGCCAAAGGTATGCTTTTCAAAGTTATAATATGTTACTGTCCATTGCTGAGAGAAAAAGACCAGGTTGGGTCAACCATGTCAAATATTTATTATTTCGGTATGGCTTCGGCTTCGTTTGGATAAGCCAAGCAGTGGGAGATCCCAATTATTTTGTTCATGTTTTTAGACAACGTGTGAGAGAATGTTCATATCAGAATTGGCATTCTTCTCTTGAAAGTGATTCCCTAAAGTTTTATAATTCCCATAAGTCTTTTCTTAGTTGTGAAAAATATTTGTTAAACATAAGTTCGTATGAACATAGACGTGTATTAACTTTATTTAGAAGTGGATTTCTGAGCAGAAAAAATTTGTATAGTAATGACACCCACATCCGTAAACACTGTTATGTACCACTAAGTGAAAAAACATGTCTTGTATGACTGTGTTTATTTTGCTAAGGAGAAAGAACGTTTCATCCCAGATAATGCTTCAAATTTATGTCTTTTGAATGAAAATATCTTTCTTGTTTATCTTGTAAAATTCCTTAAACATGTATTTGAATGTATAAAACAAAAATGGTAACTCTGTAACATATTCTTGCAATCTAATTTGTACTTTGGCTTTTTGGCCTTTCTACAAATAAAATATCTTGAATATCTTTAATCTTGATTCTTGAATAACATCAATCATGCCACCTCATTTCAGTTGCTGGTTACCGAGTGACAGTCACTACGACTACATCTTACACTCTCCTATATTTTTTGTTCTCCTGAATGAAACGCTCCGTGATGGAGTGAAATGATATTGAAGATAGTTTTGTAGTGTACACATTCTTACAGTATCATATTCTTATACAAATTTCTGATAAAGCCTCATAATTCTTCTTATACGGAAAATAAGTTATAATGTAAGTACATAATATTGCATTAAATTCTTTGCTCCAGTATTGTATATTGTTTTTCGCTGATAATCGGCATCCTTCTGCTTATCATTTCTACACAAGGGCGGTTAGCTGGTCTCAGTCGTAAATTGTGATAAAAAACCGGACGGTGGCTCGAGCCAATGTCTCAAACGTAATTCTGGACAGTGATTCAGAGAAGACACAAAAACAAACATGTTAAGTAGGTCATTTAAATAATGTTTATGTAATGGGACTTTGACTTTTTAATATTGATATTGCTAATTTCAGATTATCATTGACAAAAAGAAAATATCATTATTTGGGCATTTTAGAAATAAATATGCAAGTTTAAATAGGCAATTTGAAATCCATTCAGGACACATGATATTTTGAATCGCTGCGGCCACACACCCCGTAAGGTCAAGGTGACGGGCGGCCATTTGTCCCATCAGCATTAAGTTGGGCGTGGAAATAGTCTTTCGGCCGTCCTCATTAAATAACCCCAAAGATTTATTTGTTTAAGTGAGTTGGAGTAGAAAGGCAAATCATTTGACATCATGTCTGCATAGATTTTATATTGATTGCGTGCGTATTTATTGTAGCATTCGGTCAAGAAAGCGGGTGGGGCGAATGGAGTGTCTGGCCTTTCCATATGCTATTAACAGAGGAACAATTCTATTCAGGGGGTGTTCTCAAATTTTTTTTATAAATTTTATATATTTTTTTTAAATGATCCGAGGGCCTGTGGAACCATGTTGATATAAAAAAACATATGGGAGGAAAGTCCAGCATTACTTTGGAACAAGGGCAAAGATGACTTATTCAACCATCGAAAGATATTTTGAGAAGATGATATAAACATATTCCTATCACATACTCAACAAGATACTCATAATCTTATAGGAAAAAATCTGGCAGGCAACATTGAAGTCTCAAATGCAAAAACTAAAATTTCTATATTATGTAAATAACTCTTCAATGTGTTTATTTTACCAAATAATAATAGTAATGTGTTAATTTGTTACTGAGTGCAGATAATGATGTTTTGAAGAGATGTTCAAGTTTGTTTTTTCTGACCAATGTCCTTTCTTTAGAGTGATAAAATTGCTTCTGACTTTCCAGGTATCAATTCCTTTTGTATGTGGTGTTTAAACAATCCCTTCTTAAATTTATCCAAGGTTTAGAAAATGATCAAAAGGTTCGTTTTTGAGATGTGTAGTCTTCACGGGCAGAAGTATTTGTGTGCTTTACTGCTTTGCTTCTTTGGTTTTGAAATTAGTCAATGACTAGCTATAGGTTTTTTGCGAGATCCAATACAAAAAAACAAACTACAATTGGATGATCATAGTCATGTGATTTCACATGGCGTATAAAGTTATTCTGATTTATATTAATGTACATGTTATTCAAACAGCCTGAAAATTATATTTGGTAACGGTCAGCAATAATGTTATGACAAACCCTTGAAATTGATATAATTGATAATCTGAAAACCTTTTTCATCTATCATCTATATGTTTCTACATCCTTTAAAAAAGCACAAGCATGCATTACGTTGATAGAACATTTTATCATTAAAACAGATCAAGTCATTTTATAAATCAAGTTTTGAATGAATAATGTATTAGTCGTGTTTATCTAAAAACCCTTAACTGTCAAAGTCTCAGAATAATTCAAAGTGCTATTTTTGTCATATTTAATATTTATCATACTATATCTGACATCATGGTCATTACATTTACAGTTGCAATTACCACTGACTGTTCCAGGAAAGCTGTTAAGGCGACGATCATCCTGTTCCCTCTCCTAGGAGTGACATATGTGTTGTTTCTCTCACCCAGTGACAATCCCTTGGTACACGATGTGTATAACTCTACTAACGCTCCTCTCCAGTCCTTCCAGGTAAGTCTGAATTGGGAGATTGTTATCCGCAATGTACATTCATATTAACGAAATGATTAATTAAATACTTAATTTTTACATATTCATTGCAACAGTGTTCGTTTCAAAATTATGTTACAGTAAAAACGCTGTTTTTCAAGACGTTTAATAACTTATTGGTTTTTTTTCATGTAGATGGATGGCATTCATGATGCACTATAGTATTACCTGTAATCCAAGAACATTGTTATAGATGATTGATTTTTTAAAATATCACCACTACTAGATGACTTATAACGTGCTCGGCCCAACCTTAACTGGCATTATTTAGAATTACAACCACTTTATAAATAAAGCCAAAAGACATTACTTGACATTTTCTGTTTTAGGGAAATGGATGAGTTGAACACATGCATAAATTCATTAATATTAACATATATATTGTATATAAAGGGTAAAATAAAAAATAGATTTCTACATAGCAAATATATATATATATATTTAAGGTAAAATACAAAGTTAGAATGTTAATATACTTGCAAATTGAATATCATGTTATGAAATTTCAGGGTCTTTTAGATACTGTAATTTATTGCCTTCTGTATGTATAGGTACGTCACCAATAGATTTTTGAAAAAAAAAGAAGAAAATGTTTGGTCATTATTCTAACAAGAACGAGACTAAGAAAAGATTATAGTCGTCATGAGCATGACAAGTTCAGAAGCAGGAAGAGGAATTATTTACTGCACTGTTTCTTATGTAAACTGAGGAACAGATCTTGATAACGAAGTTTATGGCTCATTATTCTGAAAAGACAGAGTGAGAAAATGTTATTAAAACTCTGGCACATTATAACTCATTACAACTCAAGTACTCCTCTCATTTTAAAAAAAGGCTTTCATGACATCATAAAGTTCTCGAAATGATAAATGTGTTTAACTCTATTAGATTGTTTGTAAAATTTCTGGCATGTTGAAGACAGATCAAGGCGTATCCTCCAACATATTTACAGAATCAAACAAAATACATTAGGATTAAATGAGAAGATTTAAAACATGTTCAAAATAAATGGCCATTACTCAAAAACCTTAAATTGCAGTTTTCAATCAGATAACTTTCAAATTAAACCAGCGTCTTTGAAATTGCACGAGATGATAAATTTGGACAATTTTCTATTTTGTACAAAAAGTAAAATTTTCCGATCCTTGTTTACTAGCATGTTATGAAAAAAATTCTGTCACTTCAAAAGCATTTGCAAAGTAATTTTAATTTAAAGATCATACATTCTAATCTGTTCCTTGAAATAATAATGTTTCTCTTTGTTGTGTGATAATAATTCTTTTATTTCTTTGGAAAATTTTGCATAGGAATCAGAAGAATAAGAATCTAAAAATAAGTTAAATCAACATACTGAATAATAATTTTCCTTCTTTTCATCATCAATACAGACATTAACTTGCAAAAATTAAACATCGCATTCCATTGACATTTTTTTTAAAGAACACCAAGTTTGTATATGCACAGAACTGTATTACGTCCTTTTAATGCAATTTTGTGAGTTAGACATGATGATTTTATCCTTATGCACAACTCATGTGGTATGTACAAAATGCATGCCTCATGTACAGTGCAGATGATGTTGTCAATCAACAAAACGTTTGCTTACACTATTAAGAAATGTCAAAGACTTTGATCATTGTGTTTGAGAGAACGTTTCCCAAAGTTGTTGTTCTTGTGAAATATCTTCATTCAGAGAGTTTCTGACGGTGCATTAAGATAGATAGAGAATTTGTAAAGGTAAGTACCAACCGTACAATAATCAACCAATAATGTGCTGCTACTCGTCATTTCTATCTATTACGTAGTGCTCCTCGTCTATCTATAACTTACTAAATGAAATTGAAATGATTTTTAACTATTATATAGATTTTGTCATGTCTGTCAAAATATCAAGATTAAAACCAAATGAAATTGTTCTTTACAACCTTGTGCTTTAAGATGTAAACTGACATTATTTCAATCATTAGCCGTTACAGTTTCAAGTTTAAACATAATTTCATGGGGAGGATTCTATTTTATCTTCATATTCATAGAAAGTATGTATAATAAGACGGAAAATTTGTAAAGAAAGTTTGTGTATTTTGTGTCCTTATTCTTGTTAAATCTTTATATGTTATCGACCTTCTTCTTCACACTACCGAGGATAAGGTTTAACAAGCAGGCGATTATCTCAGTTTATGATTCCCAGTTGATGCCACATAAACTTGGAATTTCCTTTTAAAGCTTGTAGTCAAGTTTACTAGATAGGAAGCATTAAGTGAGATGTAACTGTTATTACACTTTCATTTTGTTAATCACTTATCGTTGAAACCTTTCAAATTGTCTTGATAGCAAGAAGGGTATCATTATCGGTTCTGTATTCAAGAAGTTTTGGGAAACAGTACATATTTAATACAACTTTAGATAACACTTTCAGAAAAATGAAATATGATAAATGTAATAACATTATTTCTATATTACATATTACATATATTGTATTGTAAAGCCTTTTTGCGAACTGAATACAAGATTGTAGATATGTTTTGGATGGTGCACAAACGTACAATGCTTCTACTTTTTATTTGATCTTCTAAATTGACATATACAAGATACATTGAGAAGAAATGAATTAAGCCACCAAATTGTTTTCATTAGAAACCTTTTTAAGAAGAGAATGAAAAAAAATGTCAAAACATAAATAGAAGGATTTGATAGAAAATGAAATGTTGTTGAAACCGTGAGAAACTTGAACCAATATAAGTTATTGTAATCCGAATAACGCCGATAGGAATTGAACAGATGGCTCATTTTGTACTATCTGTAACAAAAGTAAAACGTTACAAGAATTTTAACAAAAAGGATACTGATAAAGAAACACAATGAACCATGTGGATAATCCGCATAGAAAACGAAATTTGGGGAAATAACTTAAAAGGTAAATTCAGAAACGTTTGATTTCGTCGACTAATCGATTAATGGATTGATGAAAAGACGCCTTCTAGACGACCAGGGATTATGTTCTCAATGTACTATTCGATTCGTGGAGCAACCCGTTGTTCCAAGTAAATAGTAAACGACAAATGCTGTCTCACTGACATAATCACAATTATTCTAAAAAGTTTGAAATTTTCCTAAATAACAACTGCAATTATCCGTTAGAGGGACATGGATATATGCGTCATTGACTGGCGTATGCCAGAATAACCTATGACTATACTAGGAGGATGATTGACTTTTACATTTCGGATATTCCTGTTACCTTCAAATGTACTAATTCTATAAATGTCAAAGCTGAAATGGTCTATTTTTAGAAGAATGTTAACAAAGACAGGTGTCATGTACATGTTTAAGCAATATGTGATTGTCAGTTATGAAAATATTGACATGATGTAAAGAAACATAAAAAATTAAGATCTTGTAAACTTTCTACTTCTGTTAACATACATACTCACTTAAATGGCATTTTGAATTTAATCGTTTCAAGGTTGAACTTTGAAATAGTGTAAAGATTATTGACTTATAGGTCATTATATTGAAATAAGATCATATGTACGTTCGACTTGGAATTTTCGTTAAATAAAAAGGCATCACAACTGAACAGACCAGCAAATTAGTTAAATAATATTTGAGTTTATCTTTAAAAAGTTGACAATTTCATGTAGTATTTGTGTGTGTGGTTTGTGGCACGGGCTTACTAGCAGGAAATTACATATTTAGATATTGTTCCCCTTAAACTATTCTTATTAGTAAAATATGTGTGGTGTTATAAGCTCTGGTGGGAACGCAAACTTTTCCAAAATATCTCATTAATTTTTATTTCATTGATTAGGTTCCAACATTTTATGCTTACGATTTTGGAATTCTGTTATCGACAGTTTTTACTTAACAGGTTTGAGTCACAGAGCAATTAATCTGTGATTTATGCTCGCTTTATAGTAGTGACTGCTACAAGTCAAAGTAATTGAATTTGTTCATCGGGGTTCTTATCTCCAAAACTTTCTTCGGGAAAATAAAGTCTTATCTTATCTTATCTTATTGAATTTTCACGTTCATACCGTTGTGAGTTCGAAGGTTTACGCTGCTAAATAAGAAGATTTAAAGAAAAACAGATATCCAAAGAGAGATTGAAAGTGTTTTTCGTTTGAAACCTGAAATTCGTGCACTATACCTTATTACTTTATTTTCTGATACATTCTCTTGTTTGTTACCAGACAACATACAATTCTAGGTGAAGTTAAGTTAATTGTCAAATGCTTATTATAGTCCAGGCGACTACCAACCTGAGATGAATTCATCACAAAGGTAATTATTCAAACTGTATTTCTGCCTCAGGGACAGAGTCTTTCATGCTTAGTTGCTTTACCAGAGGCTCTCCAATTAAATACGTCTTGTCTCCGGCCTTAAGGAATACATGCATAATCATATCTCGAGTTAAGGGTGAGCGTTAATAACAGATACAGTTGTGTGCGTTTGTTAAAAGTCTAGACTAGAAGCATTGATGTGAAGTAAGAAAGAAAGTAGACACAAAGAACTCCCTTTAAAATGATTTCAATAGGAAAATTATAAAAGTTTGTAATTGCCTTGGATTATAGGGCAATCCTTGAATTCGGTTTATGAAACATATTAAGTGAAGAATTTGCCTGAATGTTGGTGCTGACCATGTATTTAAGTCATTATTTGAATTCCTGAAAATGTTAATATACGACAATCAACGAATAAGTTAAAGCCATTTTGAGATTCGGAAAAAATATGAGTTTATAGTTCTACATATGACTGCCAAGGTAGGTGTTGTCAACTCGATATTACAGATAATGTAAAATGAAAATATATGCTAATGTTTTTCAACACTACTTCATTGTTTTTTTTTGCAAAACAAGGGAATTAAGCAAGTTACAATTGAGGTATTTTCTTTTCTAATTCTAAGTCATGCAAAGTTTTTGAGTTGAAAAAATTCCTGTTTCCTATAATCTCACTTTTATCTTTGACATGTACATTGGGAATGCAACAGGCTTTACGTTTGATTTGAGACGTTTATTCAATTCATGATATTCTTACTTAGAAAATTAACATATGCTACTTCCTTGTAATGTCATTTCATATCTCTGGGGCCCAGGTTTGGTATTCAATCAATAAAGGAAGGTTTTATGATCTTTCATAAGTAATAAGAGTACGATTATCTGACTGTTACGAGTGAGTTTAGATGGTAGAATTAAACCTGCTCATTAATAAAGAAAAGACCAGCAGTAAATAGTACCAGGTTTAATACAAGAGTAAATTGGTATAATATGGCAGTTTAACACTAACAATTACCAAGCAAGATCAGAAATTGTACCTTATTGTTCAGAGTCACATAGTTCCTTGTTAGCACCAATAAATCCAATTTCAGAATAAATGCACAAATCCAAATTCAGTTATCCAAAGGGGTAAGGTAAGGTCCAAAACGAATTCTCCCAGAAATGATAAATTACAGGGTTTTTATACTAAATGTTAAATGTTTAGCTATGGAAGTAATTGGAGCTTGCAGCTTGAGTGTTGAAGCGATAAGCTACTAATTAAAATCAAAGCCCAAGCTGATTAGACAACAAGCTGGATGTGCTAACAAATAGGTAATAAGCTTTCAGCTGATAAAACATACAAACATGTTATTTTTGGTATTTAAGAGATATGTATAAAATATATGAATAATAATGGTTAAAACATGTTATCATAACACTGACTATGTTTTGATCTGACAAGAAAATTAACTAACAAACACATTTCATTATAGTTTTTTTTTCAATGGCTCAATAATGATTTAAAAGATGGACATTAGATAAATATCAAATCCAATCACGTCCCGACAAATTTGATAAAAAATAAACTAAAATGTGTGTAGGAACTGGTAATCGAATGATAAGTGCGGGCAGTTGTTCTTTTACTCTGAAGTTAGGGGTTCGAATATTGCAATGGGCACAACAAGTTAAGGAAAATAATTTGTTCTTAATTAACAATGTAATGTCACAATGAAGTCTATTCCAGTTGTCTTCACAGATATGTTAATCTTGGTATCAGTTCGCAAATTAACAGCAAAAGCTATTCGGATATGTTTGAGATATTTCAAGTGACAGTGGCAATACATTCTGCTCACATTCATTCAAGGTACAACTCACATTGATATCATCAATAAAAGCATTCTGTTGTGCCCTAAAAAAGACGAATACCCTTTAAGATAGTGGAAATCCGTTTGGCAAGGCTGGTATGATGTTATCAGAGCTGAAAACCGACTTAATAGAATACATAATGAAGCATTACACTGTCACGTGATCTTGGACTAAGTTAGTTTTTGCAAACATAGTTTGATCTCTTGTCTTAATTCTGATTTTACGTGCACAATATGTTGACAAATTTAAACACATGTATGGTGTGATGAGGTTGAACAACGTTTTGTTGAACGTCCTGTGATTAATTCAATTACTCAAAGCAAAAATCTACTATGATCACCGACGGTTATGCAACTAAATTAGCTAGCATGTTTGATGAGCATCATCTGACCAAATGTTACAATAAGTGTTAGGTGTAATCTTCAAAAGATGCTTAATCTGTTATAACATTGCCTTAAAAATATTCATAAAAATAACATCTTTGTAGTTAGCTAGTTTCATTTGTGGTTGAAATCCTTTATTAAAACGAGAAAGATGTGCTCTCACAAAAATGTTTGAGTTTCGACCATGAATTTTTTAATTCAATTCTATTCAATCACATTTAATGTCATAATGATGTTCTCCAATCTTTGATCGCACTATTTTTTGACTGTTTCATAATTCATTAACAAAAGCAAAGTCACTCTGATTTCATTCATCTAGTTTGACACGGTTGTTAGAAGCGTTTTTGTTTTCTTTGCAATCCTGATTCCCTCCTTCATTTGTTAAAATCAATTTTCAATCACATTTCAAAATCATAAATATTGCATAATAGCATTGATCGTAAATGAAAGGGAATATTGCTTTTGAGTAGAAATTGGGCTTTTACCACTTCATTGATATCTTATAGCCAAAAAAAAGGTTATGTCAACTTTTATTATATGCACTTTGATCATTTATGATATCAATGCTTGATCTGAAATAGTAAATTATGTCAAATATATCAAAACACAATACTTAATAACAACAAACATAACTTTAAATCGTTTCATGGTTTACCTAACTAATACCTTTTTCCATTAAAAATTGTTGTATTTCACCATTCTCTACAACTTTCGACTGAGAACCTTTTTGTAGACATGAATGGTGAACTCTTATTTACGTTTCCTTATCAGTAAAATCATCTGATTTAGCTAAATACAACTTACAATATTGTTATTCATCTCTGTTTTGAGGTGAGGTGAGGTGAGGTGAGTTGGTGTTTAACGCCGCTTTCAAGATTATTTCACTTATATCGCGGCTGCTAGTATTATTGCAGGGAGAAAGCCCGCAACACTATTGGCTATGCATTGCGGTGAAACCTGCGAGCATCGGTTGGAAATAGCGAACCATGGGTGGTCCTGCGCTGAATTTCAGTGTAGCATTGCACCTAAACCTGATTGCGTGTAGAACAGTTCTCTACTGCAGACAAAGTTGCCGAGCCCCTGGCGGGATTCGAACCACGGACCTCCTGATCCGAAGCCGAACGCGCTAACCCCCATCTCTGTTTTGAAATTATCTAGTAAATTTATTCATTTCATTTTATTGTTACATAATTTACTTAGCGGCAAGCATTAAGACAAAATGCTGGTAATTATTTTCCTATGTTAACAAGCGCTTCTGGCTCGATGCGCTGCGCTAATTAGTGAACAAATATTGAGGGCGAGAAAAATATGGTTTATGACGACTAACTTCAAGAACATTTTTCTTATGGGGAGAAATAATTTTTCAGTACTTTGATGGTTTTGTACCAATCAGTACAATAAAGTCGATATTGGAAGAATTCCCAAAGTCGTCATTATTCGTAACATTGACCATGGATACGTTTTACAAGTATACAAAATACTTTGACTGAGGAAACATTATTTTCGTAAGAAAACAATATAAGCCAATGGGTAGTCATAGGCTGCATATAACTAAAATCAAAATTGTATTGTAAATATGAAAATGATACTCAGGTATGGGATACAATCATAAAGTTTCTTCATTTCCTCAAAACGCTTTAGCTTTGGGAGAAAGATAATTGAAGGGTTCGAACTGAAGTGAACACCAATTTTCCTATTATTTGAACTAAATTTGCAAGTAATGAAACAATCGTTTTTTAACAGCTGTAAAGATAATTTCCTTTCAAATACAATGTCATTATTATCACATATAAACACTTACAGTCTTGTCCTTTATTAGAAACTGTTCAAATACACTTGTACGGACAAACAGGACATTGGCTTCTAATGAGTACGCCCCATGTACACAGTTGTAGCTCCTTGCTATTTAGATTTCTAGCAAAATATAACTGCAAGTAAAATCATCCATGTTACAAGGTAACAGCAACTGAGTATCATCCTGAAAATACATCAGCAAAAATCATCCTGGCTTGCCTCAGTACACTACTGTAATCAGAGTCCCATATAGCATAACCAGTCAATATGATTTATGTGTCCTGGGAAAGATGTCCGAATTAGCGAACAAGGACTTCCAATTGAATATGAAATCATCAGAAACTACAGCATGACATGTTTAATTGGATAGCCTCAGGTGAAACATCCACCCATGATTGATATGCGCCCTCGGGTAAGAGAAGTTATAGTCCTAGCGTAATAAATATATTCATAAATGAAGCTTGACATGGTGAGTTACTTTTCCTCAATAACTGTTCACCAAGAGAACATGTATCTTTATTTATTACTTTCCAACACTGCGACCCAGTTTGAATGATAAGGACAAGATACAAATAAAAATTCTTCTTTATTGTTCACAAGACGTCAGTTCTCTTATGATGACATGTTTATGTAAATGATCGTAAAACTTTTGACCCAGAAACAATCTTGGTGTTGACCATTCTAATATTGACTCTAACACGTTAACATGCTAATATTGATAGATCACCTCTTTGTCCAAATTTGATAATTACAAATTTCCTTATTGAACATGCAATTAATCTCCATAAGGAAACTGCCCTCCCGCCTTCTGACGTGGGAGATGCACACCGAACCATGTTTGTCACTCACTGTATATAACATGGTTCATATTTTATATAGTGCGACGTGGCTCATGTTTATTAGTAAAATAGACGCATTGCATAGAAAATTCTGAAGGTTTATTGACCTTTATTAGTTTATCTTTGACACAAAAACGCTGGAAAATCTTGTTGAACTGTCAGAAATAAAAATACTTTTCTCCAACAATACAAATAATTGCTATCAAAATACCTTTTTGTTACCCAACATATCAAATTGAGACTCGTATAAAATCCAGGATGTCATAATTATATCTTTTCTGTAACATAATCTCATATTGGTGTAGTTTCTGCAGATATTTGACATCTTTATAATAGACTTGTCCATGTATGAGTCACCAATGTTTTTCAACTCTTTTGGATCTTTATTGAATTATTGCAATGTTATGTTCAAATTTATTATTTATCTTTTTTTATTGAGATACCTTATGTTGAGGTAAATCACTTTTATGATTCACGATCAACTAAAAGTAATATAAACTTCTTTCAGAGGAAGTTCTTTTGACATTTACTAAGAAATATGCATGCAGAAAAAAGATCAAATTTGATTTTCAAGATTTCTTTAGATTTAGTTATCAAATATAGATTGTCTGCCTGGTCCACGAGGGTAAAGAGTTCCTGTTGTATACCTAACCTTCCTTACCTGAAATTAACTGTTACTTGGCACTTCAATGTCCAGCAGAGAACAATATTCTGTCTTTGTCAAAGATTAAAGACCTGCGACTCAAGATCAACCAAATCATGCCTGCGATATCACACAAGTTCTGCAGAGGACCATTACATTTGGGTCTGACTCGAAAAGACTTTATCTTTAGCACTAGCTACACAGTACCCAAGCTCGAAGGTTCAAAATATCCTTTGTTTAACAGGGGTTTATGGTCTGATGTTCTTCACATCACTCCCATGGTCTTGTTATCAAGAACATCCCTACTCCAATTGACTTGCATCTTACGAAACAAATAATTAATGAAAGGTCTTATAATAAACTTCTGTGGAATAGTGTTATTTGAGCAATATATTCTGTATGTGCTGTGGGACTGGAATTTGTTAGTTCAAAATATAATTCATCCCTCAATATTTAAAATACCTATAGTACAAGCCGCACATTTACATTGAAACTGAATTTTGTTCAACCCAAGGTCAAGCAATGTGAAATGTATCTTTAATGAACAATGCAGTTACATTCACCATAGCTGTTTGATATGGCATACCCAATTAACGACAGACATTTCAGTACACATTTTACTAAAATGTTACTACTATTATGTAGATAATCGGAACAAAAGTCCAAGGAATCTAGCATTTAATGTAGTTCAAGAAACCGTCACTGCTGCAGATCAGCATGTGTTCCTGGACATTTAAAGAGCGGTAATTCTTTGTGATTTTACTTTAAATTTCAGCACGTCAAGAAGGAATTCAACATAATCTTATTCTTAAAATACAAAATCATATGAGGGTCAAGTAAGAGCAAACAAAGGTATTAGATCATTGATTATTAATCATTCGTACTCTTCCCGATCATGAATCAAATATTTTCTCATGTAAATTAACCTAACTATCCTCTGTATCTTTTATTTTCAATTGCTCATTTCAAACAAAAAGTTGATTTGTTTATGTTTCAAGACATGTTTATGTTTTTTATACCATGTCTCTGTGCAATCAGTACCAAAATACCATGTGTTGTTTAACAATAGTCATTTGCCCTCTGATTGGTTTCAGTGTTTTAAACGACAGTATTGTTACGTATATTCACCATCTAATGAAAACCTGCCTTCATCTTGGAATGTTCATTTTTTGCGTTTAATTGTCCATTTTCCTTACTAAATCTGTAACCTATGTTATTCTGTTTTAGGAGGACAGTTTCGTTTTATGAATTTGAAGTAGTTTTTGTCTAAATAAATTTAGTTTATATATATAATAAATTTATCTACTTTTCTGCTAAAACATGTCATTTTGTATTTACGAAATTTAACAGAGAACGCGTATCGATGAAAAAACCTTATTATATACATATTCATCGTGGCGTCTTACAGTCTGACCTATCAGGTTCTTGTTGTTAAATATTACCACTAAACCAGATTACTTCATGTCAGGGTATGACATAGAGAACTCAATGACCCGCAATATTACTTTAACAGATCATTCCTGTATGTGTCTTTTAATGGCAGCCCATTTGTTATTTATGACAAGAAAGCATTACATAAGTTTCAATCAATTTAAGACACAAATACGGGAATGGGGCCAGTTCCTTAGATTGAAGAAGCCATACAATAAGAAGGAAAGTATGCATTGTTCTATGGACGAATGGTACCCAATTCTTTTACCATTTTTCATTTTCGTTCTGCTTTTTAGTCGTGACATAGTCCAATAGAATGAATTGCAGAATTTACATTCACATTTGGTGCTCTAACTCTCTAACAAGGTTTGTCCTTGTTTGTCGTAAAAGTGCATTTGAGACACTGCCTATGTTAGATTTATTGAATAATAAGTCTCTAATGCACTTTTACGACTTGAAGAGTCCTTCATTGACACCTATAGACCCTCCCTAAATAAACAATGAGATGATTACCCTTAAATCACTGACATATATTTCTAACTACACTGCAGCTATTTAAAAACAAAAGAGATTATATCACATTTACATATTGCTGTTCAAGCATCTAAGCATGAAGAGTGAGCAGTAATTCCGCTATAGTAATAATAATATTGTAATATTATAGAATTAATAATAATTCTCATAATTTAAAGATTCAAAAGCAGCACTATAAGAAAAATAAGGAAACGGTTGAGCCATCTGCTTTAATATGTAAAAAATGTGACTACATGACTATTGAAGATGAATTCCATTTTATTAAAAAATGTCCATACTATACCGTTAGCAGAGATATATTTATTCCAGAGTATCTTCGCCAGTACCCTACCCGAGAAAAACTTCAGCAACTTTTGACGTCAGTAAGCATAGTTGTGTTAATAGGACTTTGTAATTGAAAAGAAATCTATGTGAAATGAATTTCGTATTTAGTCTTGCCATATTCAAGTGTTCAAGTAACTGTCTTAGCATCTTGATTCGGTTCACTGTAAAATTCAAGCATATGACAAATAACAGATAACAATTTTACGCCATCAATTTTTTTTAAATATATGGAAATGACTGGCAATATATTTAAAATAAATCTGTTTTCAAACTGAACCTCACAAATGGTTTATTTGTTTATGTTAAACTAGGACACGCGCAACTCTAGTAACGGGAGACGACCTACTGTCAAGAGTTATCTCCCTTGTCCCACTATTAAGTAAACAAAGGCCACGCTACTCTTGTTTTTTTAGCCCTACCTGTAAACGCTAAGTGTATCTTCCCATATTATTACAGTCAAATCTATTATGCTGGAACAAGAGTAAGCTCTTATCCAAATGAAATGTTGGTGCCGAAAAAAAACCTTGACAAATCACGAGGATTGCCAACGACCTGTCTGTTCACTCGCTTGAAGCGAGGTTGTCCATCACAGAGCTGGGATTGAAATGGTGAACCAGAAAGCCAATACACACACATATCATATATCGCCGACTTTTCATTCATGTTGAACAGTGATATAAAAATCATATTTGTGAATTCATATATAAAAGAATAACACTCCGTTCGCGTTTGATATTTAACTCGAAAACAGGATATATCTCCATATCAAACTCGCGGACACATGGTAACTTATATTATACAAACATGAAGCACACTTAACATAAAGTCTTTATTTACCTTCTTAAAAATATTGGGAGAGCCTTCGGGTTATTGGAAGTGTTTGGTTTGGAAATTGAGAACATGCTACCACCTTCATAGGTGCTTCATTCACTGCCATGATGTCAAGATACAATGAAGCATACCGATATCATTAGGACAAAGGAGCACTGGTTAGGACGAGACAAGGTCAAGTTGATCATATATAAAATCAAGTAAGTTATGATTCAAGCATAGATAAAATATGTAGTTTGAGAACAATTTTGCAAAACTGACCATTCAAATGCCATCAAACAATATCAAATTAAATGTGTCTATTTAGTGAATTTATTTCAACTGAATGCCCCAGTTCCAGGTTAATATGCTTATCTGACACTACGAGAAATGCCCTACATCCTGAAGTGCAGACAAATCATATTTACTTATTATGTTATAGAGTACTTGGACAATGAAAGGGATGCTGGGGCACATTGAAGACGACATTTAAGGATACAGATTTTTTATTTTAGATCTTGACATGATTTTCAATCTGTAACTAATAAGCATAAGGTAATGTATTATTTGTGAAAGATAAATTTCCACGAGCCCACGAAACCAAAGATATCATATAAATCATTTACGCTATAAACTTTCACCTGGTTAACGCAATTAATTCAAATTTAACTATCTTCCTCAGAACTTGCATGACATGGAAGCGGCATTACACGCGGATTGGCAGCAATTGCCTCAAGCGCGATTTCTACGTCTGATGAGGGCAATGATGTGAAGATTTCAAGCTGTCATGTGACTATGATTGTATTGAAATAAACAGTGGTTTATCAAACAAGTAAAGAAGTGAGCACAGCTCACATACCCCCGCTTCAAACTATAGTCTGGCTTTCTTTGTTGGTCTTACCCTCAAAAAGCTCACTTAGTGATCATGGTTGATAAGTGTATTAAGTTTGTTGAAGCTAGCATGTATAGTTTAGGAGATATGCTCAGGAAAAAGCACTTTGTCAGATAGTCATTGTTTTAGTAACGTTTCCATGTAAAACGCAAAAAATAAAAATAATTTTTTGGTCTTACCCTCAAGAGACACACCAATATGGATAAGTGTATGAAGTTTGGTGATGATAGCATGTACGGTTTAGAAGATATACTCCGGACAAAGGACTTAGTCATAAATTCACTGTTTTAGTCATGTTTCCATGGAAACCGCAAAAAATAAAAATCATTTGTTGGTCTAACCCTCAAAAGGCACATCTAGGGATCATGGTTGATAAGTGTATAAATTTTGATGAAGCTAGCATGTATAGTTTAGGAGATATGCTCCGGACAAAGGACTTGGTCATAGAGTCACTGTTTTAGTCATGTTTCCATGGAAACCGCAAAAAATAAAAATCATTTGTTAGTCTAACCCTTAAAAAGGCACATCTAGGGATCATGGTTGATAAGTGTATAAATTTTGATGAAGCTAGCATGTATAGTTTAGGAGATATGCTCTGGACAAAGGACTTGGTCATAAAGTCACTGTTTTAGTCATGTTTCCATGGAAACCGCAAAAAATAAAAATCTTTTGTTGGTCTTACCCTCAAAAGGCACATCTAGGGATCATGGTTGATAAGTGTATGAAGTTTGGTGAAGCTAGCATGTATAGTTTAGGAGATATGCTCCGGACAAAGAACTTAGTCATAGAGTCACTGTTTTAGTCATGTTTCCATGGAAACCGCAAGAAATAAAAATCATTTGTTAGTCTAACCCTCAAAAGGCACATCTAGGGATCATGGTTGATAAGTGTATGAAGTTTGGTGAAGCTAGCATGTATAGTTTAGGAGATATGCTCCGGACAAAGGACTTGGTCATAGAGTCACTGTATTAGTCATGTTTCCATGGAAACTGCAAAAAATAAAAATCATTTGTTGGTCTAACCCTCAAAAGGCACATCTAGGGATCATGGTTGATAAGTGTATGAAGTTTGGTGAAGCTAGCATGTATAGTTTAGGAGATATGCTCCGGACAAAGATATGTGACGGACGGACAGACGGGCAGACAGACAGACGGACAGACGGACAGACAGACAGACGGACAGACGGACGGACAGAATGAACGCTATATACCCCCGCTTACGCTGTAAGGCGGGGGTATAAAAAGTTATATTTAAACGAAATACAGATATGCTGCTTTATTTTTTAAGTATGTGAGAGAGTATATCTGTTTGAATCTTTCGTAAATACCCTCTATCTTTAAGCAGTATCAAAAGGGCCTAAGATAACTGAAGCACTGCTTGTTAAATATGTTGAAAGTTTTTGACTTTTAAAAACTTGTTTGATATCTATATAACCTATTTGACATCGTTCCATTTCATTCGACTGTTTAATACAGGGATTTATCTCTTGGAAATCAAATCTTATAATTGACTGGGAAGTCAATCTGTTTTGGCACGTTTAGAAATACATTGTCTCATGTTCGCTTCAGTAATCCAATGAAGTCTATAACATTTACAGATATTGTCTAGAAACTGTCAGAGGGATATTTACCTGTAGATAAACAGCTATCATCTGTCACATATTGACAAAGTAATGTATGTATCAACATTACAAGTAGCATGTGGTCTGTGTGTATGATGGGAAATCTGACAAGTTAACTTCTGCAAATCCGTCTGAATTTCTGTAACCTGATGATACTTGTTATTTTCTTTCTGAAATTAGGCATATCATGGCAAATGATGACAAGTTTTGGCAACTTCAGTGAACTCTTTGAAACGTATGAATTAGTATGAGTTTCATGTATTCAGTTAGAAGTTCCTATCCTCTAAAACAACACAGCAAAAATAACTTCATTTCCATACTTGCGGAAATGAAGCGGATTTGGGGTAATATAGATTTCCGCAACGTTTCTGTAATCCTGAAATGAAAGGTTATGGTATCCGCATCATTTCCGCAATGGAAACAATCAACTGTTTATTTCCGCAACGTATTTAGGATGGAAATCTAAACATAACATTTCCATTTTGTTTCCGCCAAGTGTAAATAATAGGATTTTCAGTGGAATAAGTTTCCACATGCATTCCGACCCAGCAAACATCATTTTATTTCCGCAGTTGCGGAAATCAAGTGGATTTTGATTTTGTTCATTTCCGCAATATATCCGCATCATGAAACTTGTTTCCTATGTTTTACATTGTAAATGTATAGCCTCCTTAGTTTTGACATTTTTATGTTTGATATGAATTTCTTACCTTTATCAAAAGTTTGCTGTTGAACATTTCTATACTATATAAGTTGAAATACGCAAACGCTTACTTTGATGCTGATGGTTTGATTAATTTTAAAATGGTTCTGCTTTGTACATTCATGCGAGCGATTGATATCTATCTCAGATAAAAAAATTCGGACGAAAAATATTGGTTTTGAATTATGATATATATTATGATATAATTAATTGATGGTCTTTCAACTGCACAATATTCACAATTCACTATAGGAGAGCTGAGCCTAACGCCCGCTGAAACTGGTAAAGAGTGTATCTTATTGGAGAAAGATATATATGCCAAACTGTTTCATTAGTGTTGTATTATAGAGTAGTACTGTCACAGGATTTTTTCAGTTCTGCACATGGACAAAAAAACGGTGAATTCTTTATGATCGAAAACTGGACAAAGTAGGTCTATCAAGGCTGACATGCGCCATTTACCAAACGTTATTTTACACTTTTCTAAAGTCGACAGAACGACAAATATTGGTCAATAATGTTTATCAGGTTGTATAATTAGTATAACTGTAACACATAACAGGCAGGTTTTTAGGTTTACAAGTATTACGGTAGTTTGAACATACTTATATAGTATTTAGACACTAATCAAGACCATTAAAATTTCATAAAAAATACACGGTAACTTCAAGTTTGAATTCATTAATAAATTGGAGATTATTAGCAACTATGAAAGGGAATTTTTCACTACGAAAGGATATAAAATATAATCATTAGATAAATGTTTTAAAATGATAATTATTCATCGGTCAGTGAATTCGAAAAATATACTTTCTTTATTAACCAACTACCATTGGCATTGCTAAGTATGCCCTATCAGATAATCTTAATTTGTTTACGAGACTGTTAGAAATTTCGGATTTTACTATAGATTAACATGGTTTCAACTATATTCTGTATCATTACCGACAATAAAAAACTTATTAGAATGGCATTTAACATAAAATCTAAATTTACAACCTCTTTTCTAAAAAATCTTCCACAGCTGACGAACTCGGTGTTCGCACTTTTGTATATTATGTTTTCCGGCCGATTTCGGCCATTTCCGTCAGTGACATCATACCAGCGAGTCATTTCAGTGACGTACCACATTCGAGCAGACGACGGTGAACGTCAATGTTAGGACAGTTTATACTTTGCCTACACTATTTAGGCTTCGGCTGAAACTCTTAAATCATCTTGGTATGAAAGTGGATTTCACATTTCATGGGTTTCACAAATCAACGGAGACAGTACAACGAAAAGGGTGTACAGATTTACTACTATTTGTTTTTCCCACGGCGACGTGCCTTCACGACTCTTTTCCCCAGCCATGAGCGAGGGAAATTCAGCCTTTGTACATAGCTTTGGGTGCGAATAATGTTGTTGTCCATGAAGTTCCACCAGGAATGAGAATCAGATGGCAGACGGGTTTGCTCCAGTCAAAACTCTGCGTGGCGAGAAAGACTGAGTGAGGGGGCATTTCGAAAAGGGCGAAATCTGGAATATCTGGAGGTAACGTATCTATGGATATTTTTTATTCTTGAAAATTTCATTCATATAATATTAATAATCATCATTTTCTTTATCTTATATCTTGTTTCACTGAGTCAAAGTTGTTATCATGGCCTACAAGATTTTCTGCTCATTTCCGATTTACCGTCAATCGCTTATGTAAATAGCAGAGCCTTAAATTCCTTTCTCTCACAAGTTCAGATAACAAAACTTCTGATTATATTGCTATGATATCCGGTGACGTGGTAATTGTGTAAGATTGTAAATTCCACTTATTTCAGGTGACCAACAACAATGTTCATGCTCGTTTCGGGAGAAAAGACAGTGACTTTTCAAGTAAACAAAACGCGATTCAGCAAACAGTGCACCGTGAGGCAGCATTTTCAGGTCTCACGTATGTATCCCCACATTACCTGTTTTCGAGCGTCACGTCTTTTCGAGCCCCTAAAACACGGGCATGGATTTCTCTCAAAACATCAGTTAGAAAATAACTACATAACGATATATTAAGGGAAGGGTCCAAAATCATCGGAAATAATGTTTTTCTTTGTGTAAGTCTGTAATTTCGGACATTAAACCATAAAATATTAATCCGGTAAAATAAACATTTAATTACACTAATACCGTTTATAGTCGTGTTCAAAAGCTACCAACATTCCAAACCATACGTTAGCGAACAGTTTGATCTTATTTTTATTGAAGAACATGAACTTTCTGTCAAAAATACATGACTGGCATCATGTGACATCTTATTTTAAACTCGCCGAGCGATCAACAGTTGGGGTCGTCTCATAAGCGATCGGTCTATTTCCACCCGGTTTGGCAGGCCGCCAAAGAATGTCGGGTCGTTGATATATTCATATGCTGCCGCAAATTGCAAGTCGACAAGTTCTTGAAAAGTCAGATATCATCACTAATTTAAATCAAAATACCTTTGATGTCATCAAAATTTTAAAAGATGAAGAATTATTTGAACTATAGGATTTCATTTTCATACGTATAACTAAGGGTCTACAACTCACATCTCTCGCATCACGGACATAAAGACAAGTGGCACAGCAACAGATAGAGGACTATTGAATCGTTAATGGTATTAAATTTTTAACGATTTACGTTGGGTATGTGTAGAATTTTATGAAAAGGTTTGTCTGTTTACAAATTTTATCGACTTTGTTTATCAATGAAATACCCGCATATTAGCTAAGGCAAATCACTGCGAATTAATACAACATGTTCACTCGTGCCGGCCCGACTCAAGTTTTAATTGTCAAGCTTCTTAGAAAATTCGTGCCGCACTCCGATTTGACTGTTGTCTTTGTCCTACTTTAGATTGTGTCTATCGGTAGAAATTACAAATACACTTCAATATGATTTATTTTTGAAGAACGAAAATATTTTCGGGTGTTGAATGACAATGAATCCCAAAAATTTTACAAACACAACTATTTATCTTCTAAATCATACTAAAGTGTATTAACTAGTTGTAATATCTACCAGTAGACACAATCTAAAAAAAAACAACTATCAAATTGGAGTACGCCACAAATTTTATTCATGGATCCGCGCATCTCCGTTAAGCCCCGCCCCCCTTGGATACTGTTGCTAAACACCCCACGCTTTCAAACAAAATGGCCGCTGCCTGTCAAAGCAATTCCCTCACTTGCATTCCTGAAAGTTTTTCTATGTCCTTTTTACCTAATGCAGAAACAATATCAACTAAGAGTATTGAGAAGGGACTTAACTACTATCAGCAAGGCTACATTCATGAGGTTACCATACAGCTCCCAACCGTGTTTGCCAAATGTTGGCCGTCACTCCGCAAAACCGACCCGCCTCACAAACTTTCCCTAGACCTTGATACCGACCGCATTAAAGCAGCTTACTGTTCTTGAAAAGCTGGGTAAGTAAAGATTTAATGAGTTTATTATGAGTTAATTATTGCGTACACTTTTGTTATAATGTCAAAGCAACAGTTGCGTTGGTTCTTTATTGTGATTGCCCCTATTATTGATATTTTAGTAGGCAAGTATCGATGCTTTGAAATGAACATGAGCTGTAATGATTATTTTAATCGATGAATATGTGAATTCACCGAATCAAATGATTTTTTAAATATGCTTTAGTAATCTTAGGAAACAATGAACATTGCATTACAGGCTAGGCCTGAATCATCAATGGTAAGTAATAAACGAGGTTGGACCTAAAAAGCCTGATATCTCCTAATGTATGCTCTATTAATGTTTATTGTTTGTGATTTTTGTCTTTCAGATTAAGTGGTAAATGTTCCCACATAATTGGCCTTATCAAGACTTTGCAGGGATTTAAGCTCCACAACTTAAAAGAGATTCCAACAGACCTAAGTTCTACTTCTATGCCACAACAATGGAACAAGCCAAGGGGAGACAAAATCATTCCAGTGCCAATAAGCCAAGTTGTAGTTGCTAGACCAACTGAACAACGCAAGCGGAAGCCAATAAAATGCAACACCAACATGAATTACAAGTAAATTAATATTTTATTCAATCAATCATCATATACTTTTGAAAAATCAATTTATCACCTAATCATTGCAAAAATTGTCTAGTCATACTTTTAATATTTCTCTACAGTGGTCAGAATAATCTACTGAATATATGAAAATTTTTAAAAATTATATTTTATTCAAAATGAACACTGTCCTTTACAATTCAATGTAAAGATTATGTTATTTAAAATAACAAACACTTAAAATTTATAGTCTGCAGAATTGATAATTGCTAGTTCTGTATAAATAATTATTTTATTCATGTATTTCAGGCTACCTAAGGTTGACTTAGGAAGTCTGCAAGCTGTTCAGGGCACACCACTCCTGCATAGAACATCTCAGCGGAATGATCTGACTTTAGTGAAGACCCCGATGGGTGATGTACCAATTGGATCTGCATTGTCTTACCAGGTTGGTAGAGAAACAATCTTTAATAGCAAGAGTTCTTGTAATAGAAGTAATTTGACCTCCGAGAAATAATAAAAATAGCATTGCACTTTCTGTTTTTATGACACATACATCATTTCTTAACAAAGACATCCTGAAATAATGTCAGATGACAACAAACAGACCAAATCTTGTTAATTCTTGAAAATAAAGATGTTGGGACACAATTTGACAATAGTTTATATTGCTTTACCTTGTTAATAAGTCTCTCAATGTGAACTCTGTGTTTTGCCACTTTTTCTGTTGTCAAATTTTCTCCCATGTTAAATTGCTTGCCCATCCTCCCTTTTGGAGGTATATTCAGTTTCAACTCTAACTCTTCAATTTCATTCTTTATTTGAAATCCTTTATCCACCATGATGCCATCACCTTTATTAATGTATCCAATTTCCTTCAATGACTTTATGACATCATAAAATCCAGACTGCTCAGTAATGGCTTTATCAGATACTGAACCTGTAAATAACTCTGAAACAAACATCAAGCTTCCATTTGGACCACCCCCAATCAAACCTTTCAGAGTTGATGAAGATTTATAATCACTGTACACTTGACTTTTCAAACGTAGGGCAGATGGGGTCTGTGTTTTGACTTCAGTACCATCAATGATGATAAGTGTTGTTGGGTAGTCTTTGTGATATTTGTCAGGCATTTGTTGTATGATATCATCTCTATGTGGCCATATTGGAATCTGTCCTAGTTTAAAATACAATAGATCAAGCAAAGTATTGAACACAATACCTGCTGATTGAGGACTAAGTCCAAAGCGGACAGCAATGTCTTTAAGTCCAAACCCATGCCTTAAGCGACAGAGGGTGAGCAATAATGCATTCTGAGAAGTCAGTTTCTTGATGTCTTTTCTCCCTGAAGAATAATCAATCTTTGAACCTTGAGGAAGTAGAAATGTAAGAAGTGCAAGGAATCTCACATATGTGACACCTGTGTAGTGCTGAAATAGGTTGCTAATTTTTAGACCCCTGGTGATCACAACATCAGTTGAAAATAAAGATGTCTGCTGCTGATCTCTCTTCAGTTCCTCAATAGTTTTCTCTTGTAATGCCACTTTTGTATTCAGCTTGCTTATTTCTTTGGACTTGTCTTCTAGTTGTCGTGCCAAGTCATGTTTTTCTGCCGCCAGAGCTAGCATATCCATTGCTGATATCCCTGAAATATAAAAAAATAAATCAACATATGTATATTGTATTTTTATATCACCAGAATAAATACTTATAACAATCTATATTTCAGATCAAGTATGTCAAGAATGAGACACCAAGTAGTCACAGATGTGGGAGCACAAGTGTTAATCTACCGCCACCTTTGAAGCTTTCTCAGGAATTTTGTTATCTTAATGATGAAAATACAATCTGTAAAGATCCGAAATTTCTTGAAATGCAAACACAGAGTCAGTCGAGTGATCTCTGGTATGAAGAACGGGGCAAAAGATTAACTTCTTCAAATTTTGGAAAAATTATATCTAGAAAGAAAACACCAAATCAGAGCTTCCTGAATTCTATTTTCATGACCAAAACTATAAAAGCAAAATCACTTGAATATGGCAAAAAACATGAAACTGATGCCAAAGCAAGATATCTTCAACTGTTCCCAGATAGACATTTTCATGGTTGTGGGTTTGTTGTAAGTAATCAGTTTTCATTTCTGGGTGGGACACCAGATGGGAAAATCTGTGATAATGGTGACAGTGGGATCATAGAGATCAAATGCCCCTACACAGTCAGGAACATGACCATCGAAAGTGCATGTGAATCTTCAGATTTGTTTTTGAAGGAGGAAGATGGTAAAATTTCTCTGAAAAGATCTCATAACTATTATGCACAAGTACAGGGACAACTGATGGTGACAGGGTGCACTTTTTGTGAATTTATTGTCTTCACTCAACTTGACATGCATGTTGAAAGAATATCACCAGATATTCCTTTCATGCAGTCAATGCTCGTGAAACTTGCTATCTTTTACAGAGATCATGCTCTTCCCTACCTCAACAAAGAATCAAGAAATGAACAATAATACATATACAAGTATAAACACATACATGTTCCATCAGTCTGTATGGCAGTGCTGGTCATATTAGTAGTGGGCTTGGTTTGTGCCTCCTCAGTGAGTGTCCACGCTCTAGTGGAGTCGGTGTTCAGTCTGAAAGAGATAATGAATGTATTTGACAAGATTTAGGTGACGGTTAGGTCACAAGTCATATTGCATGAGTAAATAGACTAGGGTTTGGCACTACAAAATAAACAAACATTATTTAATAGTTTAAAAATACACTTATGCAGACGCTTTATGTCTTTTGGCAAGTATTAAACAATAATGACCTATTTGAACTTTTGTATTTGCTCCTTAATAAACTTACATGAGGTATGTTAATTAAATTGTTTTGGTTTTTTTAATACACACATGTCAGTATTCTCTCCTAAAATAGAAAACTTCTGCTTTTTGGTCAATGTGGAGGAAGTGACTTGACTAGAGCGTTTAAGGGGTGGTCTCCTGACTGGTTTGGGACATGCTCCATCTGCAGGCACAGGGTCAGGGTACTCTTTGGTTGGTCCTTTTCCTCCTACAAAATGCTGAAATTAGAGGGAATGTTGTTACTAAAAAAAATTAAAGATAAGTTATATTATCATCCAAATGTATTTCAATTTGTTTGAAGAAAAAAATCAAAATGTCAAAAGCAAATCATTTTTCAATTCCTAAAGTCTTGTAAATTGACAAATTTTTAAATGTATATAAGTTCTCACATTGGTATATGTCATTCATTTATAAAACTACAACTATTCCACATAGAGAAATAAATAAAAAACCAATTATAAACATGCAGTCAAAGCGATTTTAAAAATAGATTGGTAATATTCAGCAACAAGGAATTCGTCGTCGCGCCTTCTTTTTTTATAACAAAATGATAGACGCGCCATCTTGGGTAGATGACTTAAAAATTTGTTTGTTGCCAAATATTCAAAATTATTTCCATAGGTGAGAGAACGGTCGGAAACAGTAACATCAGAGGTTATCTTTCCATCCGTGTGTTCACTGAAGTTAGGCGTATCATAATCGTTTCCCCATCAAAATCGGCGGGAAAAGTACACTTCGGACTTTAAAGGGTAAGTCCAATGAAAAATGAAAATTAAGCCTTTCAAACAATGTATATTCGTAAATCCATTCATTTCGGCCAATAATTTTTAGATATTTTACTTAAATTACAATAAAAATTCAAAGTTGGAAATATTACGTTTTGACGGCTTTGATGGGGGCCGCCATATTGCTATCTCGAACGGTAAACGAGAGCGAGAAACAGCGGGAGTATGACATCAGCGACACACCACGAAATTAGGAGACACCGCACAATAGCATTACCGCGCAATGCCCGCCTGACACGCTTGGGCTGCTCCAACCGAAACGGCCGGGGAAAAGACGTCCCCGGTCACGGTAAATCATATTTTCAGATCCTAAAACCTGACAGGTATAAAAACTTGTCAAAACGTTGTCTACATAACATTGGAACGGGCTGGACGGTTCGACTTTCAAGTTCGGCCGCCACAAGGTTTGAATACTTCCGACATTTTGTTCAAATGATTAATCACTAAATATCATTAGTTTGAATTAAGTGATTGTTTTCACAAGTTTTTAATTTCAAATGATAATATATAATCTAAGTGGTATCAACGAAAATTATTTTCATGATAATGGGTTTTTTTCCTTGCCATAATAAACAAATATCGGTTAGATCTAGTAAAAGCGAATCCTAAAGCGAAAGCTCGCTCTTTTAGTGGCATGTTCGTAATCAAACTGATATTCGCCCATACGCATACGATTTTATCTGATTCGACCAATATTTGGCTTAATTATGTTTGGATTTGGAATTAAAAGTGTGACTAGCAATTTGTTAGTAAGTCACACTCTAAATATTAGTATTCCCACAAAATACCCAATGCATTTACTATTGGTACGAAATCAATTTGATTGCGAATTAGGTTGAAATTTTACTCTATGATCAATGCATTCTATTTGGCATTTATATGGCATGGAATAGGATCTTAATTTCATTGAATTTCATTGTTTGCTTTGGTATTTTTTTTACATATTTTGAAAAAAATATGTATTATTAGCATGATTTTTTTAAATTCAACTGGTTACTTGTTGACTATTTTAGAATAAAAAATTTCAGACAATGCATAATTATGGTAAGACTTACCTTGCAGAACTTTTACATTAAATCAAATTCTGTTGTTTGTGAAAAAGTTATCTTTGAATGATAATTTATAGATGAATAAATATGTATTTTTTGGTCTTCTTTTAAGATGTGTGACTATAATTTTGATTTGTTGACAGTGTTAAGTAATTGTTTAATAATTTTTGGTACAGGTTGTTTGTGGAGAACATTTTGAACGGGACTGCTTTGATGACAATATCCAGGCAAGAGTATTGGGAAGCGGTCAACTGAGAATATTAAGAGCAGATGCAGATACCTACTCTCTTTGCTCATAAAAAAAGACCAAGACCGAGGATAAGGCCTTGTTGAAAGGAAAACGAGACAGGTAACTATATTAAGAGAAAAAAAGCATACACATGTACATTACTGTTTTTCAGTATGTTTTGCATGAAAAATGTTTTTAATAACACAGTATCAGATGGAAATTAGGATAAATAAAGTCATGAACATTATCTGAGTAAATATTATTGTAACATGCCCGCGTGTCGGTCCCTTTGATGTCGGCCGTGGTGTATCTAAAAATTTCACCACGGCCTGAAGTAAATTTTGATCGTAGCTATCTCATAGTCTATCATATCACTTTGTCATCATTCAAAAGAGACAATCTTCATAGGAAACCAGGAGGGTAGTAACTGTGTCAACTACTTTGCTGTGAGTGCAAGCATTCACAATTTCTTATCAAAATGTTATCAGTAGCAGCATCAGAATTCAGCAACCTTCAACAACTGCCAGCAGAAGGAACTCAAATGTACTTGTTTATTATCATCATGTAGACCCACCAAACTTGAAATGGTTTTGTTACCAATTTTAAAACCTGGTGAGCTACAGAGTCATTGGATCTATTATTTAACTAATGCATTAAGTTGTAATTTTTAGTATAATACAGTTTTTACATTTTATTTTAGAGCATTGGAGTTCAGAAGAATGACTGGTGTAGAGACTGTGGCCACACTACTAACCACAAATGCAGCGGCCCAGACACATCCTCCTCAAACATACTTTTGGACCATTCCTACCATAATTCACAGTTCACAGTTAATGTTTATGAAATTAATCATAATGACATGGACAGTCAATCACTTGACATTGTTGACAATTTTGTTGACAATTGTAATGAATCATTTTCTTCACAATTTGTTGATACTTGTAAGAATCATCTGTTCAAAATGAATCATTTTCTTCACATATATCAAGTGAAACATCTTTTTATGAACCCCCATCTGATGCAGATACGCAAAGTGGGGATAACAAACCAGAATGTGACCATATTTTCAATGTCATCTCTCAAGATAAATATTGTGTATTTTCAGATTCACTTGATGAGCTTTTGTACCAGAATCATTGTAAATCCTGTTCATGTCCTGTACATGAAATAAAAAAATAATTTTTTGGTAGTATGATATCGGCAAAGTTATATTGTAAAGGGGTCATGAGGTTCTTTATTGGAGGTCACAGTCATAAAGTTGCATCATCATCTGGTATTATTGTTATTGGGGCCCACCTTTGATGAGTGATTGTCTGCAAGTTGTCACAAGTTTTCTTTGAATTGAAATATTTATGTCACTTTGTATATCTCTGAAGGTATTGTGCTTCCCAGCTTATTTGAGAAATTTGAGGTACAATTGAGATTTTTTGACTGATAAGCTCTTTCAAGTTTCACTGTAGTTGAAATTGTCAGATATTATTCATGTGATATATAGAGGATATTATATGAGTGTCCATGACATACTATGTTTACGACACGAGTGCCTAATATTAGTATTTCCCGAGCGAGAGCGAGGGATATACTGATATTAAGGCACGAGTGTCGTAAACATAGTATGTCATGGACACGAATATGATATTCTGTTTATTACCGAAGTCGAGAAATCAAAGAAACTGATCTAAATCAACATCCAAGCATAGGCATAGGCGCATTTGGAACACAACGTCATAGGCAAACTGTGACGTCAAAGCATTGTTTTTTACGTGACATCACAATGAAAAAGTGATATGTTGCCCTAGGGCATCGTATGAAAAATATGAACCCCGATATGATTGCCCTCGTAGGTGATAAAATTGTATATCCAAGCGTGTTAAGAATATCAACTTCTTCTGATATTCAAAAGTAGTTAATCAATAATTCTACTTTCGCATTAGCTGAATTGATACAAATTATTTGCTGATTTGTTAAATGATTTTATGGATGTAAACTTGAAATTATTTAACATTAGTGTAAATAATTGACAGAGTGTTGTGGATAGTAAGCCAATATTGTGGAACCTTAAAACAATTGGACTGATTGATTAGCTGCCAATATTGAACCTTGGCTCAGGTACTACACATATTATAATAATTGAATTAATGATAATAATTGTGATCGATGTTTTTTGTCCACTCATGATTAGAATACTAATTTTCTTACTCAAATAAAACAATCATCTTTTCAAATATTCCCTGTTTTTTGTTATTGCAGACAGGTCATAAAACAAAGTTAGGGTGATATCACTCATGAAGGGCCATAGCTTGGCTAACTTTTTTCAAGCCAGTATAATCTTGTCCTGGAAACTGATCTCTTATTTTCCTGACTGTACAAGCAGGGATCACTTTTCACACCCCTTTCTCAAGTTTCTGCCTGCTGTGAGCCCATGACATAAAGTTTCTATATGCCTTGAGCCTTGACTGTCTGAAAAAGGTAACGGGTGTTTTATTATGCTATCAAAATGTTTTCCAAATGCTTCCAGAAAACTGTCTGTCATTTTCTATCATAAGTCTACTCTTTATCTAGAAGAGGGTGTTTATCTAATAAATTATAAGTACTGATAATGTAGAAAATATATAAATTTTTCAGTTGGTCTTTTATGTATGAAAAATTCGCCAATTAATTAACAATAATATGTAAATAAAAAATAAATTAATTTATTGGTTTATTTGTACTTTTGTTGTTTATGTTATTTTATTATTCATAGCTAGTTTCTCATGAATAAGGAAGCAGCTGTATATCGATAATCCATAGACTTTTGATGCTGAATATCATACTACGACTTACTTTTGATTTAAAAAAACCCAGCCAGTTATTGGTATTGAAGGTTTATAAAAAAAAGGAAATAAAAATTTTGACAGAAATAACAGTTTTACAATTATTATTCCGTTTTCAAATTATCATTACGTTGAAACCAAAATAAAACATGCCGAAATTTACATATTTAGACAACAATCACTATCGTCCACCCAACCCCTTAAATAGCATGAATTGGATATAAGACATGAGTAATACCGCTGGGCTATGGCAAATCGTTGAAAAGTCTATGTGCTCAGTAATACACGAAATGCCAACGGTTCGATCGTGCAAGTACGAAACTTTTTGGACAACATGCCATGTCTTCGAATCGACCACGATCACCGGATTCAGTATCCGAGTCGCTACTGCTGTTATCGCTTTCCTGAACTTCCCCTTCCACAACCTGCATGAGGTTCAAACATGTAAGGTTTTAAACTAAACGCCATAGCTGGTTGTAAAAGAGAAAAAAAACGCGACTGGGTTTTGCAATATGACTCATGTCTATTTTTCTTTACAAGTGCGCAGCGCGTATATACAGCAACTCTAGTTTTCGTTCGCAAACTCTACAGCACAAAGATGTTCGGAGATTACAAATCAAAGCTCCTTACACCGATTTCTTGTGGTGTGTCGATGACGTCATTTTTTCATAGAAAATGGCGACCCCCTTCATCGTGCAAATGCACAGGTTTAAAATTATGTAACTAATTAACCCAATGACCAAAAAATTTAGAAAATTATGAGAAATCGTCTTATGACACAAACTTTCGATAGAATTAACTTGAATCTTTCTTGGACTTACCCTTTAAGTTTAACTTTCGGTGCGAATTCATCGCACTTAAATCTTAGTTCAATAGAGTATCTTATAAATAAAATTACACGTTTGATAATGCTGACAATTTGTTTTACCTTGGAACAGACAGCTTTGTGTTGATTAATTCTTGATAAGTTCAGTTGCTCGTTTGGACGACCGCAGGCTTTAATCCATCGCTTGCACTTTTCTTCATTCCGCTTGACAGTTGGAAATCGGAAAAAAAATCCTCCCTCCAGCCTCTCGGGGTAACGCTCATCAGCATTGCATGTCCCCCATGCACATCGTAACACCATTATTATATTTTCACCACACGGTAACTAGGCACAACAAACTTTGTTTGTGGGTAAAATATGGCGGACACTCCCTTACACTCCGCACTAAATGCTACGTTTTTTCTGATTGGTTGATGCCAGCTGTCAATCACTTTGCGCGGATCCATGAATAGAAACTGAAAACCTAAAACTTTAGTCAGGCCGGCACTAGTGAAATTGTTGTATCAACTCGCAGTGATTCGCCTTTGCTAATTTGCAGGTATTCATTGTCATTCAACATAGGTTAATTTTTTCAAATCAACCAATCAGAATGGAGAATACAATGAAGTCATGTCACAGTTGCCCATGTAAACAATTTATTAAATTTGCCACAACAAACTAGTTCCAAATAATGGAAGCTATAAACGGTTGCAAAATACCATATATCCCGTAAAAACAAACCAAATTAACACAAAAAAACACTCTTTAAACTCAATTTTGACCATTAATTTCAAACCTTTTTATGTCAGCTTGACCTTCTGACGAGTAACGATAAAGTATATCGCCACTGAGTTGAGTGATGATAAGGGTTATCACCACTGTGGCCTGACAGGGTATATTTCACTGGATTTATATTAATTCCCTAATAGGGGCCACACCCTAAAACTCTATTTATAAGGCCACAAGGCTACACCGTAAAAAAAAGTTTTGCATTTTCACCATGAGAAGCGAAAGACCTGGAAAGTTGAAATCTTGTGTGCAGTTTCCATAATTGACGGGGATGATTATTTATAGATTTGGTGATAACCCCTGACCCCTAATAAGGGCTCTAGTGACAAGCCCTAAAACCAATTTGCATCTCCAGAATAAATAAAAAGCCCAAAGTTTACATAACAACTTGATGACCTGTTTGTGGGGTTGGGGGGAACACCATGATTTAATGATCAACTACCCTTGTCTGTAAGTCTCAGTTACAGAAAAGAATTAAAGTTACATGATTCATAATCTTGGCCACTAATCTAAGAAGATGTTCCAGCTCACATTATTGTAGATACTGTGATATGAAAAAACAAGAGTGCTTGTTATAATAGGTTAATACTTTCCCATTGAAACCTCATTCATTAGCAACAATATATATCTATATACCCAGTGGTGAACATGGATCTACAATTATGTTGCCAAAACTTTCTTGATAACATGTCATTATAATGTTTTTTAATGTAGATGGTACTGCTGTGAAATATTTGTGACTTTTTGTTTGTACTTGAATTTCTGCAGTAATTCCAACTACTTATGTTAATTATTATAACTTTTGTGAATTCTAAGCTCACCAGGAACCTTTGTATTTCAGTGTAACAAAGAAAAAGTACAATCAATATGGAAGAGGGGTAATCAGGTTTGCTGGAGAAAAAAGGTTGCATCTGATGAGTGACAAAGATTCGGTGAGAAAAGGTAAATAAGAATTGAGGAAAAGGGTTGGAAAAAACTTGATAGAGCAAGAATAAACTAAACCAGAACAAATAGTTCTTTGTCCTGATGAATATATGAGGAAAGCAAAATTTAATCACATCTACCAGCAAAATATTTACTTTTATTTAGAGTTTAAAACTCTGTAATTACTTTGTTTGAATTAAATGAAAAAACATCACTTGAATGCTGAAATCCTATGTAGCCATACCATGACCAGCAGATTATTATTGCATATTTTCTCATATTTTCTTGAGAATTACCATTCTTTCATTTCATTAATAAATCTTCAAACTCAGATGGTTATTCATTCAAAGAATGAATAGCCACAGAGCCAACATAGTCTCCCCTACATCTCCCCCATTAAATCCGATTTCCTAAGGCTTGAAAACTTAAATATCTTGATTCTTTAATGCCAATTGTGTTTGTGAAATGGAGATGTAATAACTGTCTGTCTCCTGAAATAGCTTTGACTACATACTCGCATTGTTATTATCACATTTGTAATAAAATTTTAGTTTTGTGTAGATTTCTTTAAGGAAAAGGAGGTATAAAGTTTGAATTCCTTCAGTATTCTTTGTAAGTAATGAAATGGATTTATGTCTCTCTTTTTTTCCCCCTATTCATATAAAAACTCCATGATGTGATATTTTTTCAGATTCAGATGTTGAGAAGAATGATGCAAGTCAAACTCATGATGAACAATTGCAACAATAAACATCTTGAGATGAATCATTCTCCAGTGGACTGAGCAAAGTAAGAATTTTGAAATTTTTGACAGAAATAATGTTGAAGATTTATAGAACTTTTAGTTTATCAAGCCTGAAAGGCGAGGATTGAATGATGCTTACAAACAATGATATCTAAGAAGAATGCTATCTGACTTTTATAATAAATATTGGGTACATTTATACATGTATGACCCAACTTTTTAGCTCTATGATAAAAGTGTAAACATTCTAAGATTTATATCTGTTTTTAATGATTTGTAATTATCAGTTGACAGCTTAATTTGACATCTAAATTTGACAAGATAGCCTTATAATTATGGGTGTCTAACATTTTCATATTTTCAACTTCTTCAAAACTGTTACAACTCCATTTTATTGGGAATTGTACTTTTGGTTAAGGCCTGATACATTAAATGATGAATGACTGAACTATATTTTTGTCTGTTGACATCGATAATGACAGTTGACAACAAGGAAAAACACTAACAGAGTTTGGACAACATTCATCATATTGCAATGATATATTAATTTTATGTACATACCGATATATACTACTAAAGGAATGTTATTTGTTGCTTTATTTTCAGTAGAATACTGAATCTGTATGGGGAGAGAGCGGTGACTGTAATATTGAACCTGAATTTTTGGAGCGCGGCAAGATCGTCATCATCGACAAATGCTACACATCATCAGCTTGATATCTAGCTAAAGGATTTTAAATTGATTTACTATATTCAGCGTAATTTACAACTGTAAAATCCCAAGACTTTATATTTGTTTATAGCCCTCTTGCCCTTCCGTGCATCCTGAATCTTCAAATTGGGAAACTTGGTATGAATGTTACCTTAGGGGTCTTGATGTGACCAAACACAGCAATAGTTTATTGCTTTATTTCTTTTCCAGAGCATTCCTCAAAAAGTATTTGACTTGGAAACTTCAAATTTAGTATGAATGCCAATTACAAAATATTATTTTTGTTTGAGTTATCTTTATATGAATGTTTAATTAACATGGAACAAATTTCTTATCTGATGCCACAATGGAAATGTGACATCTAGAAAAAAGAAACTTTTAGTTGTTTTTTGCACATTCAATCTTGAATGAGTGTGAAAACCAATTCCCAAATATTGTGTTTATCAGAGTTATGGCCCTTGAATATGTAATTGAACTCGGTGATAATGATTGGTCTGATGCTCCAATTCGGAAAAGTTTCCTCAGAAACTGATACATCTAAACGAATGACATATTTGGTTACGGGCATATCTGATGATACTCTAAAGTAACAGCCCTTGAAGCCCTTGAGGTTTGATTTTCAATTGAGGACAGTTTTTTCCATTGGCCTTTACATTGAGGGGAATATCTTAATATTGTTTTCTTGATCAAGTTAAAAAGTTGTTTCAAAAATTATATTTTTCACTGACCGGTAGCCGATTGTAGGGGTGTGTGAGCCATGGTCACTTTTTAGTTCATCTTGCCTAAAAGGCTAGATGAGTTTATGTTATGATATTGCGCCCAGCTTTAGTTTTCCTATTTCAACTTCTTCTCTTGAATCACATGCATCAACTCAAGAAATTTGAAATCCTGTAAGGCCAAATAAGGGGCCACACCCTGAAAACTTATTTTCATCTTCTTCTCAGGATCCAAAAGGCCTAGAAAGACAAAATCATGTGTAGTGACTATAAGCGATTATAATTTACAGATTTGGTTACCCTTGACCTATAATAAGCCTTCAGGGGCCACACCAAAAAAAACTATTTTACATTATTATATCACTTTATTACATAGTAGAATGCTCTGATTAGATTTTTTAATTTTTTATTGGAATGAAGAGATGTCTATTTTCTTTTTAATAAATCAGCTTGATAATGACTTAAAGTTACACTCTTTTCAATGAAAATATCAAAAAGTATCTTGTTGTCTAGCCAGGATTTTCAACTTCTTTGGATTTTTTTGGTTCTGTTGAAAAGTGAACATTGTAGGATTTTTCATTTTGAATGAACTTATGATTTATATGGGTAATACATATTTTCAAAACTAGAAATGATTGCAAATTAATTTTTATCATCCAAAACTCTGTTCCACAGGAGGTATCCTTTTGGCAGTAGATTTTGAACAATGCCCCTCTGACGTCAAGGATATGACATCACAGTTGTTTTACATCATCAAGTTATGACATCACAATGCTATGATGTCATAAGCACTATGACATCACAATGCTATGACATCACCCCACTTGGAGTCTGAGGGTAGCACGGTGTTCAGTAATGTTCATTTGTCATTCAAATGTAATGAAAAATGATTTTTGATGATAAATATAATTTCACCCTTGTGTCTTCTGATATCAAATATATCAACACTATTTGATGAAAGTTACAAATAACATTGTATCATTGTAGTTTGAATTATTTGGATTTAGACAACTCTATCTTCTTGTAAATCTTATGATGGTTTTTGATAGTTATTTTGAGTTATTGACATCTGAATGGATATGTCATATTTTGATGACTTGTATTAATAAATAGCTGTTGATCATTCTTTTTTGCTCTGTTGTCATTTCACTGATTTATAATAAATTGCGGCAGTAATAAAATGCTGGCATTAAGTAAAGGTAAATTACCGAGTTTTATCTATTGATTAAATTTCAGTTTCATAGAAAAAAATCTCTTATTTAAAATGAAACTTTTGCTGAAATTCAGCGGAAATGAATAGGATTCATAGTTGGAAATGCAATGGAAACATTCAGGTTTAATAGTTGCGGAAATGCAATGGAAACGTTCAGTATTTATATTTGCGGAAATGCAGTGGAAATCATGAGGATTTTATTGTTTGAATTTCCATTTGCGGAAACCATGCAGAAAGTGGGTTACTGAAACTGGACGGAAACTTTCCGGATAGTGTGTCATTATGCATTTCCGCACTTGCGGAAATTAACATGAAATGTGCGGAAACATAACTGAAACTAACGGTAAAATAAAATTTCCGTTATGTTTCCGCAAAAATTCCGGATTGCGGAAATTAAGTTATTTTTGCTGTGCAATGATTATGATAAAACTATTTGGTATACATCCCTCATAAGTTCCTTTATGGATAATAATCAAAAATATAATTTCATGGTCACCGATTTCATCAGGAAATAAACATAAGTCTTGAAGCCTTTTTTACAAGTATTAAAAGCTTACTTGTCCATGAAAAGATATTTAGATGTTAAGGTCATAATGTGTAACGTAGTATTAATTTTGTTTGTGTGATTATTTAATTCATTGAGATTTTACAATTCTTACTTTCTTTGGAATTGGGATACCATAGTGGCAAAAGTTCATGTCTTCTGTTCAAAAGGTTTAAAAAATTATGCATGTTTTCTCTAGTAAACTGTTCTACACACTCATGAAATTTAATGCAGTGTATAAAGGTTCAAGATCCAGGTTTATATAACGACAACGTAAAGTCAAGACTGTGTGGTTAACTTCATAAATGCAGTAATATGTTCTCAGTGAGATATCCTTAAGATATATGATACTTGTAATGGAACAACATACTGAAAATACTACTCAAAGTTTAATCAAATAAATAAGGTAAGAGACATAACCTTTGTCCTATAATAAAAGCTCGGGATGCAGTTGTATTTTTTCTTTAATATCAACATTGAGTGGTCCATATGGTAAAGCAGTGTCCATTGTCGAGCATAAGCTTTGTTGGTAAGAACAAAATGTAACTTTGTGGTTTGTTTTGGAAGGATATGACGTGAATGGAAACAAATTATGAGTCTTTGTTATATATTTCTACATGGTTATGCAAGGTTTAATATTCGATATCAACCATTCTAATATTATTAATTCTCATAAATGGTCTATATGAAATTAATCATTTAAGCTCAACAAGCATTTCAGGAGATAATTTCGAGCATTGAAAACAAGAACAGTGCAATTCATATGAAATGAAATTAACAATAATAGTTATATTGTCCTCTTTCATTTTTACCAATGCGAGACCATGAAATGTGATTAAGTTATAGAACTAGTTCGCTTTTAATGTAATTCTAATTCTATTGCATATGAAAACACTGAGCACATCAAAGGAGTCTTCAGGAAAGATAATATTTTGTTCTTTAGAAGTTTTGATTTAACACAAAATATTATACTACTCATTCTACCCAATGAACTGTTCATAACACTACCCTTTCGTTTATATTGTAAGAATGTATTCATAAACCAGGTTTCAATGTTAGAAGAATTTCAACGTTTAGTCCTCAAACTTGTTTTCATGTTCTCAAAGCCAATAGATGCAATGAGGATAGGCCTTTTTAAAAGGAATATTACAACATTATAGTATAAATACAATTAGAACTAAGTTCCTAAAAGTAAATGTGTTGTGCTTACATATATTTCATATACAGTTTGTTTTTTGTACATAAGAAAATGATTTCATTTTACTGACACGGGGATTGCTTTTGAAGCTTATCCTTGATTAAAAGGCAGTCGGTCTGTAAAAAACGTCCACAAGATAAGAGATCAACTTGATAGTTTTAAGTCTACAGTTGATGACTATATATCGTTTAAACAATAACATGATATTTTATCTCTTTGCTTTCAATGTCTGTTGATCTGATTTTGTTTCAGAAGTATGTGTCTGACTCAAAAATATGTTATCTCAAATCATACACCGTCTGCAATGTGCGTTCAATGCTCTTAGATTTTCTTCCAAATTAGATTAGATGAATGAAAGTATAGCATATATAAGTATCAAACAATTGACAATTGAGACAGAATAGGTACAATATATACAATAAAGTTTTACTCATTGATATTTGAACACGCTTCACGGCCAAATGTCCTTTTTGCAGAAGCTGCAATAAACTAGAATAACTCCTTATTTCTCAACATGTTTCGAGGTTGAGGAATGAATTAAAATTGGCTTTTAAGTACCATGTAGTCATGAATGTCTCATTGTTTCAAACATGAAATATGAAATGAAGCAGGTGTGAATATCGAAAATATATGGAAACAATATATGCTATTCTTCTTTAATGAATTTTTTTAATTTAAGGTGACTAGTCCTATAAATATGCATAACATGACCAATCATCTCACTTTTAGTGTAGAAATCAAATACCAACACGAACTTGACATTCACTTTTTTTCATGTTGTTTTGATTCTGACGACATGCATTATCAAAAACATCTGTCACCATTATACACACCAAGTTTAGCAAACCAAAATGTTAAGTAATTCAACTGTTTAATTGATGATTATCGCCGATCAGTTGATAAGATTGTTTGAATAATCAACTCTTTTATTAAAAACGGATAATTCCTGACAAGATATATTCAAACAGTGACTGGAATGTTTCTGTTTTTGATTAACAGTGTTACAGAGAGTAGAGTTTATAATTATCCATGGTGACCTCATCATTGTCAATATCATTATACGTTTACATAAACATCGCAGAACAAACTAAACATTTTGACATTGTGTAAAACGTCATATTACGCTGATGAGCATCATACACGTCCCTATTATCTTTCAAATCATTAAACATTGACAGTCATTTTTGTCTAATATTTCTTATATTCAAAAGCTAAGTAACACGAATGTTTTTAACTAATAGACTGAAGTCACCAAGTCCAAAGAGCTGATGATGATAATGACCACGATATTTTATCGGCAAATCACATTGGATATCTTTCTGTATCCTTTTTAGAATGAACTACAGAAGGTTTAAACCACATGTTTGCTAGTTTGTATGATAAAAATGTAAAAATTACGTTATCTCCATTTTATATACCTCAATAAAGTAGCTTACTGAAATACAGATTACTAATAAATTATATTACAACTTTCCTAGCTAAAGGCCCTTATCCACCTTTCTTTAAAAACTTTAGATTTCATATTTCTTCGAATAGATTAGATAAGAATAGCTAATGCGAAATCTATTATCTTCAAAGGGTCAAACATCTCATTAACAGTTTCAATTATTAGTACTTGAGGACGAAAACCTGCATATATCTTTTTTAGTTTGAACACTTTTAATTATTGGACCTAGGTAAATTCGCGTAGCCTCACTGAACATTGTACTTTTATTCAAGGGCTCATTTAGTTGATTACAAAATATTATCTCCTTGTTAAATTAGTGGATAATAAACGTTTTATCAAAACCTAATTACAAATTTATCATATATTAGGTATTTTGGGCAAATAATACCCTTTTTCAGCAGTTTTCAATTCTATATTGTCCACATAGAAACAATTGTCTACTATCTATCAGAATTTTTTAACAATGGTGTAGATAGACTCAGATGTGTTAATCAGTAAATGCACTATGCATATGAGAAGGTCTCTTCAGGCTGAAAGATCAATCCTGTAAAAAGGTTATTCACTACAGTTGTGATCACTTACTATCATACAATCATTTTAAAAATAAAATATTAAAAAACTATATGTCATTAACAAACTTCACATATGAATAAGGATATCATTAGCATGATTTAATAACTACCGGGACGCGTCCCATCTTAAGATGGGACAGGATTCAATTTGGGATAATACACTTACTATCATACAATAATTTTTAAACTAATACGTCAGTATTCATCATAGCTGATTGCTTGGTTCTATGCTTGTTCAAAACTATTATGCCTTTCAAGTTTTTTACTTGATAATTTGACTTGTTCAAAATTAACAGAGTGTAAATAGAACATACAATCAACATAACATTCGTCCTCATGTCTCAATAAATAATTTTGTCAATCTGGAGCAAAAATATGATCGTCATTTTGACTAGTTTAGGATTTTGAGTTGGCATTTAACCTCCCTATCGATTTTATTGATCAACAAATCATTGATTAGGGAAGCTTTAATGAATCTTGATCTAGCATGTTATTCTCCTCAACCTGCCTGTCAAGTGGTTCTTATCAAAGAAAATGATGTGATGATAAGTCGATATCATGTATTCATTTCTTTGGATTTCAGCTCACACTGTCCTTTGTTTTCTTTTTCGAATGTTTGCTTTAGAGGCTCACTATCGATAATTCCTGGTTTCAAAATAAAGACAAATAATACTTTTTATATTACAAATTCCTTTACACAGGGAACTACATAAAATGTTTCATTTTAAAACAATAAACAAACTAAAGTTAACCTTATCGATCAAAATATAAAAAAATTAATCAAAGTATAAAATTAAAATTGTCCTTGCCACGTGTTTTTGTTGATAATACTTGTTAAATTCAAGATACATCTCTTTTGAAGTATTAATTATATCTAAATTCACTGGGCGTTTTAATAAGATATTGCAATATCATGGAGAAGCAAATAAGTTTGCTTTGATTCAATCAATTATCTTGAGTCAAATAAAATTGTCACTTGCAATTTGTCAACCCACGAGTGAAGCGGTTAACCAAATAAGATATTGTTTATTGCATTTATTGTTTATCCAATTTACCTAATTCAGGTGCTCTGAAACTGTCAGCATTTCCAAAAGGAGATTTAAATGAAAAGAATAAAAGAATAAAACAAAGATGAAGAATTTTGTGATAAAGCGACATCAATTTCTCAATTCTTTTGTTAATTTGTCCTGCTTGACAGAATTTCAGGAGTCAATTCACTTTTTTAAAATAGTGTCCAACTGTATAGCTTATATGAACGCTCCATTAAACGATGATATGACAATCATTTGGAAATTTTCATTCGAAACACAACTGAATCTGTAATACAAAACATCTCTTAGAATGTAAATATTTTTCTGTCAGTCATCTCTGTTACGAAATAATTTGGAATAAGCAAATGTCCCCAGTAAAACCAGCAAAATATAACAAGTTTTTTAAATTCAAAATTGTCCTAATGTTCCTCTTTAACCATGTCCCAAAAATCAGGGCCAAAAACTCCCTCATCAATAAAATAGTTTAACACAATTATCAGAATTTGGAATTTCCTCATAGCAGGTTTAGCCGACTGCATCAGGGGTAGGGGACGTCAGAAAATCCTCAAGGTTAAACGGCATTTTGCTGGTTTAACAATTAACTTTCAGAAATAAGTTGGGGTTTTTAGTCTCAAATGCCGCACGAGCCCCCAATTTTGTTACGAATTAATTTGGAATAAGAAAATGTCCCCAGTCAAACCAGCAAAATATAACAAGACAATTGTATATTAATTACAATTTAATCAATCAAATAATAAACAAAGTGTTTAAGGTTACAATATCAAGCTAATACAAGCTATAAAACAATATCAAATAAGTCACACTAATTAGCTAACTAAATATATTCACCAGCCCTTATGAATCACACAGTTGATGAATGTAGAAAACAGTCAGTGGGTCTTGATAGGAGATAGATGAATCCGGCTTGTAAAGGTATCCAAAAACAGTGGCAAGGCAGATGATCGCAAAGTTGATTGCAAGAAACAAGATGAGTAAGAGTTCTAATGCCAGCCTATTTATAGGTTAGATACCTTCAAGAATGTTCTTTAAAGTTCCACGACAAACTCCAATCAGAAGTGTCCAACTCAGGCAATCAAGAAATAGATAGAACATTCTAGAATAGATGATTCTAGACACTGCCAGCTAAGACTATCAAAACAAGTGTAAGTGTGACCCACTAAACAATACAACAATGTTTTGCAATGTTAAACTTTTAAACAATCACATACTCATAACATCTCATTGGAATGTGTGCGTCAACAAGTCATCTTATTCAATAAGTTAAGTTAATTGCAAAACAATAGCAAAGTTAAGCTTTCTGAATGACCAAATAAGAAAAAAGGCTGATAAAATTGGATAAAGAAAGGCAAGAATATTGTGTATGGTGTCATGACAATGATGTCCGACCTCTTTAATCTAAACTAAACTGAAGAGAAGGAAATCTTCATTAAGACTAATTTTAAGTAATGAATATTTTCCGAGTTATGGTTTTGAAAAGGAAACCGAGAATGCACGCACTGACAGATGGACTAAGAGACGGATTTCATTCCTTCTGTCATGTCAACATATTTTCTTGGGGAATGTTTGGTAATTGCAACCTTATTTTTTCGCGTTGTAACACTTTCTCCCTTTGACATTTTTCTTTTTCATAAACTGTTTACTTTAGTCATTTTAATTTGATTAGGGCACTAACGAAGTATTAACCTATTTGAAAATGTAGCAGCTTCTGTAATTAGCTAGGGGAAACTCATTTCCTATTCTATTGATGTTTAGAGGGCCTAAAAAGCATTTTAATGCAGTGACCGTAAAGCGTTAGGATGAAGCATTTACTGTAGTAGATACGTATTTTCTTTATCTCTATAAGAAAATGCCTTAGAGTTTTGGACTTAAAACTTTTTATTTTCAGATATTTTCTGTCGCCAAATAGAGTGATTTTTATCGTTTGTTTTTAGGTAAAACATATTAACAATAACTTCAATAACCATGGAAAAAGCTTTGTCATCAGATAAATGAGAAAATCTATACATCATCCAGGAACTCATTCTGATTGCCTCTGGAAAATGTTAGTTGAGCAAAAGAGGAATATGTATGAATGAGATAAAAGTGTTTGCTACCATTTGAATAATGATATTAGCTAAATGCATTCTTTCTATATCAATACCCTCTCGTCCGACATTCATGTGAACTGACATATTCATGATTTGAATCAATATGTTATTTCACTAATTCAAAAAAGCAGGAACAAATACAAAAAAATGGTTTGATGTCTATAAAATGCTTACGACCACTATAAGATGTAAGAATAATGTTTTATGAATGAGGAGACAACTGTGACAATATAAGTGCAAATTATTCAGTGAAGTCGACAGAAGGATAAAAATACAGACTGAACATGCAAAAACAATTTAACAGTTGCTTGCAATGGGGGTAAGGTTTCAATTATGGTACAAAATAGAAGCGTTAAAAAAAGCAAATGTTTACACCTAAAAAAAGTAATGAAAGTCCAAGTTTTTCTTGATCTCTTCCTTTTTTCCCGAACGCCATCTGAACACATGAGGGTTTCAGGGGTATATTCAGAGCTCTTCTCACAAATGAATTAACAAAATGGAATGGAACCAATGGCCGCACAGACTGCTCAGCCTCTTGTTAAAAAAGGGGACATTTTGTGGCAAACATTTCTGGGTTACAGCATGTTGTAACATTCTGTGTTATCGATAACCAGTCTAAATCCGGAACAGTCGACATTCATTTTCATCACGTCGTTTTCTTTAAATGGATGGAATGAAGTTCAATATATTGTTAAATGATAGACATGTATGATGGCAAAGCTAAACAAAAATGCTTATCAAATGTTTTCCCAGTTACCTAACTGTATGACAATTTGTATCGATGTCATGTGTAAATGTATTGCTCTTGAAAATATTTAAATTTATTTCAAAGCCAGTATTGTTATATAACACAGTCGAGGGTTTGTATGCATTATCTCCGCCATAGTTCCACGATATCCCAAAATACCTTTCCCCTAACATTAGCCAATCACGTGACTTTGCTCGAAATAACCCAAAGCTCAAACATTAAGAGATTTATGATTGGTTACTGCAGCTAAAAAAGGCTGGACTGTCAAAAACGACTGCCATCCAATTTTCTCTACTGCCATAGCTAATGTTTCCTGTCGTGGACTCAGTACCAATATAGACATACCTGAAAATAAGTTATTTTCCGTATATATAAATCTCTTACATAAGTGGATCGTAAAATGGGAGTAAGATTTCCTCCTGCCTTTGAAGTTATGATGATGTAGTAAATGAAGTTTGCCGAAATAACTTAATGGTGATATCAGAGTTCCATTACTTCGCTGTAATTTGTTAGTAATAGTGTCATTGAGAAATTACAGAAACTTCCAACATATCCATCTAGGTATGGCTGGTATGCTTGGCACGACAGGCGTAACAATCTCATGGCATCATTGCTGCAAGACTGGAATATCTCTATGATACAAGTTGAGCCCGACTCCATCCCCGGGCGTTGCCCATGCTAATTGTGGTCTGCACGAGTCTTTATGAGCGTGCAACACATGCATGTACAAATTTGGTGATGAAAGACCGGAACCTACGTGGCTGTATAAAAGCAATCATCATGAATTCTACGTGAAGATCTATTGCTAAATGTAATTTACAAATAGTCGCAGAGTTTGTATTGTTTCAAACAATCATGTCATGCCTTAAACTGAGTCTCCAATCACCAGTTCTATTAATAACACAATACGTGAGGTCGCACACAGCACCAACCACAGAAACGACGCATAGTTAGGGTTACAACAAATCAATAGCAATAATGCTAAAATAACATCAAATATCAGTATGGACAAAGCATATCATTATTGAATTTGAAGGCATATGAATGCAACACTGCACTCTAGACGTGTAAAATCCATCTGCTATCTTATCCTTCTATGCCTTTTGATGAAGAACTCCAATATATATATACATTACGCAACGGATTCCCTTGGGGAACATTTATAGTCAGAAATAAGAGAGATAAACCCTTTTATAACAACACTTGCCAATCAGATTCACAAGTTTCTCTATCGGACCCTTCAGTTTCAAAATATATTTAGTTATCATAAAACCAGCATCTAACCTGAAAACCCTAGAAATCCTTACTTCATTTAATTTTTTCTAAGCAGTCATGTCATTACTTAACACTTCTTTTTTGAAACTTCCGCAATCTACCATTTTGTCAAACACCTGTAAGTGCTTGTGTCTGCAAAGGCAATACAGTTCAATTCAGCATCTTAATTGAAGGAGAGTATTTATATATAAACTGTCATTCACAATCTATGTAAGCATATGTATCATACTCACACTTTAGTACTTTCATAGCTTCAACTACTACAACGGCCATGAATACAAAAGTCGTAGTCAATATCATAATCTCTTCAGATTTCGTCTGTTTGGAAAGTTATATTCCAACATATATCTTTCTTTATTTCACAATTATTTTCAACCTAATGTAACATTTCGTACACAAATAAATGATCATACTGTAATTGGGCATATTAAATATAAAAAAACGGCCATTTTATTTGATACAATTGCTTCAACTATGCTTTTACATAAACTCCATTTATTACACAGTGATATTTTGTATTGGATCAGTTGACTTAGATAACCTTTGCGTTCACAACATGATCTGTTTTGTTTGGAATGACACCAAAATGATTGGCGACGATATTTGTAAGGTTTTAAGACCTTGATATTTAACAGCAATATTGAAAGCTGAGCAAATGATAAAAAGTTCTCTGGCAGTTTGAGATGAGGTGAGGTGATTTGGTGTTTAACGCCGCTTCCAAGGGCATTGGCTTATATAAGTTGGTATTATTTACAGGGACACAGCCATGAAATGTTAAGATGTTAAGATGTTAGATATGTTACACATTAAAATAAACATCCTTGGATAGCTAAAGTGAAGAAATAAAGATATATAATCCTGGAATGTCCTTAAAATAAGTCCAATATTTTCAAATTGGATAGAAGATTTTGCAAGTATTTAGTGCAAATGCGAAACATTCCGACACGATTCCTCTTTAAATAAATAATGGTTCGAAAATGATCCATTAGAAAAGTGTAAGTATATCTTATAAAACTTCCTGAAACCACTCTCAGATTGCTCATACTAGCAACGTATTCATTAAAAAATTCTAAGATTTTACATAGTGTTTTCATATCCGAGTCAAACATTTGGAGAGTTATAAAGATAACGTATGGAAAAACATATGATGTCAAAAGGGCCGATGTTTTGAATGAATGATGCTAAGTCCTTTCGGGCAGGAGATGACTGCAAAACTGTCCTCCTTGGTGACGGGCCAGCACGAGAACTCATCAAACGATGCATTACAGTACTTGAAGCTGGAGTCTGAAATATAGAGAGAAGCATTATGGTTTCTTCCCTAACAGTCTCTTTGACTCTGTAGTCGGACTAATCTTACTATCAGGTGGTTATCCATGCTCTGTAGTCGGACTAGTCTTGCTATCAGGTGGTTATCCAGTCGTACGGTCACTGTTGGAATGCAGTAGGAGTATTTCAGTGGTGATCAAGAGAAGATGCTGTCAAGAATCAGAACCACAATGTCATAAGACTTGAAAAGTCCTCAAAACACAAGAGTCTCAGCATTTGTAATAAACATAAAAATATTAGGTATTGTCATTTGTGTTAGTAATCAATTCATGGTTTAATCCAAAGGAGCATTTAACACTTATCAGTTATCAATACCGAACTGCACAGGCTCCAATACTGGTGATTTAGAGTAAGAAGAGGTAGAATCTGTATGCTAATTTACAGTAACAGTAGCTTCTGTATTTTATGTGTTTTGAACTATATTCTAAATGACAGTCCAACAACGTCATACTGCAGCGATGTAATTGCGAGTGACATGCAGCGGTGATGCTAGCATTATCGGGGTTACAAATTAGCGATCTCATACCCAGAGGAGATAGCGGTCTCTGTGTGGCTGCTCAGATGTGTAACATACGATCAATAGATCTATGAGTTACATAGTTGAAGCATAGCTCGTTTTAGATGTGCGTTGTCAGCATTACATAGGGCTTGCTGATAACTCTACTAAAAGTAATCCCAAGAGGTTTTTTGGATTTCTTTCTGAAAAAGAGTTTAGTCACAATTTGCGCTCTACGTTTGTGTTTGTTTATAATTTAACTTTCTTCTCAGGGAATAAACATTTGGCATATGGTATATCAGATATAGAAAAATATGTATTATAAATTTCTTTTTTGTGCTGCATTATTCTTCGAGTCAAAAAGTAATGTCTTCTTAGTTACATATTTCTGAACATTATCACACAATGATTGACAAAAGTACTATTTAAAAAGTGGCATGATTATTTAATAATTAATGTAGGAATGAAATCGATTAATGGAAGGAGGCCCTTAAATCAAGTTCCCTTTAATCAAGAAACGTTGACTGAAGAAATATGAAGGATGGTGAAATCTGTATGCTTACATAATTTTAAAAAGTAAATAGATCAGTGTTATTGAGCACCATTAAGGTTTTCTTTTACGTTAAATAAACTAGCGTCAATAAACAGTTCACATCTCATACACCAGTATCAATATTTCCCCTGTAAAAGATGATAAGGGTCACATAACTATCATTAAGCTTCTAAATGTTGTAAATCCAGTGTAAATTGGAGAAGACTGAGCTCCTCTAGTGTGTCTGGCATGAAAAGCTTAGACAAAATCTAAGGCTGTTTTTCCTTTATAGTCCTTATGCAAGATTATCAAATAGAAAGGGCTGTGAAAGAATGTAGTTTTAAGACAGATGTGTGGATATCGCATAAGCAGTTGATCTATTCATATAATTAGTCATGAGAAACAATAAGAAGCCTTAAGTTTGCAAATACCGGATTTTAAGAAAAAGAATGGTGTTTATGTTTATAATATCTTTGGGCGAGCTTTTAAACATTAAAAAAGTATTTACAATGAATAAGGTATGACTATATGGTTATCAACTGGAGTCAAAACATGAATCCAAGGAAAGAAATCAATTGAAAGTGTTGTAGTCTTGAAGGTGAGTATTAAATAAACTGAAGTGGTTGAATCTTTAAAGTACCTGTCAATTTGACAATATCTCAAACATGGCTAGCATAATTTTAAATGGCTGGTATAGATCAGTGTCAATTCAAAGAGTTTCTTAATTTGTGCTTTTCCCCAAAGTGTCTTGATAATATTGACATCAAACTTCATTTATACCAAACATGCATACACTGACATCATCTTTCCCCAGAAAAGATATAACGTGCCTAATCGGTTGCCCTCTCAAGACTGTGAGTCGGGCTCTCCCTTTCAACTGCATCACTTTAGGTCCAGATTTGTTCAGATACTTCTTCGAAATGCCTGAAGCTTTATTCATCTTGGAAACCATACTATACTTTTTCACCACTTTTCCGCATATAACTGTAGACAGAACTTTCCCAGTATTCCGTAAAGGATTTGACTGATGTGAAGATTTGATTTCATTAGGTATTGCATAAGCTACTTGGCGTGGACTAACCCCGCTCTGGTACAACTAATTGCAAACGCTTGTTGAATATGTGTTCTCGGCTTCAGTGTGCATGTTCTCTGTATTGTAAGCCTTTGCTGTTCGGTTAGACATTGAGGTGTCACTCTGGATGTATATTTCACCCTCTCGGATCTCTTTGTCCATGTATGTCACTTCCTCCTCAGAACTGCAATTTTAGACCTCATTTGCAAAATAGTTGAGTTTGCTTTTCGAAATGCATTTGTTCTTCTGACACCAAAAGGTATTTTCTACCAGAATTGTTGATACTGAACTTCTTGTTTGACTTTCACTGCTGGTTACAGACTGAACTGCTGCCTGAACATTTTCAACAGACAGTGTACTTGAAATAGCATCAGATTGCTTAAGTTCGAAACTTCAACGTTTTAGCATGTTTTTTCTTTCGTTCCCGGGACATTAAACTGTTCTATTTATTCCTCTCCCTAACTGATTTCTGTTTTCTTTTTTAGTAGCTGTCTTCTGGTTTTCGATAGTGCTTTTCTCTCGATCTTTTGTAGCTAAATAAGTTGCATTATCCTTCTTCCTCTCTCTGTATTCCTGCTGATATTCTGCACACGTCTTTCCCATTGCCTACCAAAAGTGAAAGAAGAACGCATCAGAGTATATGAAAACGAATCTTCGTTTTCAATACTTACTTCGGGATTAAGTAAAATAATTAGGAATTGCAAGTAAAAATATAATGTGCTTCTATTGCTTAAGTTGATAGAATCTAACAACAGAAGGGAAACATATGTGAAAAGATACTTACTGTTGATGTGTTCCAATATTTACCCTCAATTCACTTAAACAAGTCTTCATTCCCGCCAAAGTGTATCTACCGGAAGTTTTATAGTCGGAATTAGTGAAATGGTATCGATACCATCATGCTTCTCTATTAAAAAGCGTATCTGACAAAACGTATCTGATGCATGTAAACGACATTTGCAGCTCTTTGCAGCAGTTACACCAAACATATCTCCAATGAATCAGCATTTGTGTGTTGTTTTAGTTTTCCTTATCGTAATTCTCTGAATCACATATATATCTCAAAATTAACTGGAAATGAGTTTTTAAGGAGGCAATTTCAACGTAACGTACAAGGTTATTTTCATTTATATGTTGATCTATGATTTTACTATGCTTAAAGTGCCAATGACAATGCATATTGTGGAAACTTGGGGTTGAATAATATCTAAAGTCGTTTGCATCATTGAGAATGAATTTAGCTTTGAAATTGTTTAACATATCTGATCGTTATTTTAGGAACAAGAATTTAATGAAATTTTTTAAAGATTGCACTTTCGGCAATTTTATAACCAACTGGAAACTGTTTATTTACATAACATTACCTTGAAATCCCACTTATTTTTGAAGATTATGTCAATGATGAAATTAAAGTAATGGGAAAAGTTAAAGTGACAGCAAAAAGGGGCCATACAAAACCTGTGTTTATACAAACGCAATGTTAAAAGAGCACGTACTGTATTATTGATATATAATTTGGCTGATGTCAACTGATATGATAAAGGCTATTTTACTGGTTGCGTTAATACTTCTTGTGAAATGTGTGGGACACTTGAAGAGTGGACAATGCTACCTTTATCTGAAAATTAATAAAAAGTCCTTTTCATGATTTTGATGTGGAAAATTATATCATTATCTTAAGATTTATGATCGCATGGTGACAATTATTTGTACATAAGCTGTGATATATGTATACTGATGTGTTTCTATTTGGTGTTGGTTGATTCAGAGCATCAATCAAATTGGATCAATAATAAACGCTGTCTGAATATCTGATTAATTTTCCATGTTGTTAAAGATGACGATAACGTTTAGTTTTTATTGAATCATGTTTCTTATTTTGTAATCTTAAATGTAGACTCTAGATGGCCGAAATAAATCCTTTATGACACTATAATATCTCATCTCGGGATAAAGCTCGATTACGTGAATGTTTTCAGTTTGTACATGCCTCAGTCATTAGAAGTGCATTATCAACATGATTCGAGATACAGCCAAGGCCTCTTACCACTTTTTAAAACAATGTAATTAATTACTCTGAGGTAAGTCCTTTCAAAGCATATCACACTGCTGCATCAACATAACTCTTTTCAAACCATAAAAGTTAGTCGATCAAGGATTTAACTGTTGTTTAAATACTTAATCAAAATATATATCATTGCAAGTTTTTTTTAAAGATTTTATATTTCAATATTTTCATTCAATTTTCCTTCCAGGGATCGCATGATCACTTTCAAAATAAGTATTACATATTTCGTTCCTGAAAAAGTCTTCAGTAACTTTCGTAAATAGGAGGTGAGAACACCATTTAAAACACTTTAGTTTCAGATGAAAAAAAATATGAAAGCTGCCTTCATTGGAATGTAAAAGGCTTATGTTCCGGTTAAAATGATTATTATAAACTAGTTTCTAATCACACGTCATATGTACATAACAAACCGTGGTAGAAAATAATTAACTTCTATAAGTTCATCTTCTTTTACGGCAGTTGGCTGTTTCTTTGTTCTAATCGTACTAAACTGGCTATTTGTTAAAAGCCTCTTTAATCCAATAGAAAGCTCTTAGTGCTCATACAGTTTTTATTTTGTTTTAGTTTTTATTATAGCTTTATATATTGAACATGCATATACAATTTAATCGTTTTCGTTACTTTGTATCATATTTTATTTCATGACATCTTATTCAAAACAGGTTCTTGAGCTTTCATCTCTTATCTTATCTTATCTTTTATTGTATCTTATCTTATCTTATCTTACCTTATCTTACCTTTTATTGTATCTTATTCTTAAAACAGTTTTTAAACACTTTAATGAGCAGAGAAACTACTCAATTCAGCATAGCATTATCCCTATATATATAGCATTATCCATTAGCAGTGCATGAGGTGTTCAGTATTTACGAAGTAAGGAATGTTCAAATTCAGGGCCTTACTTACAGGGCAAGAGAATAAGAATGCATGTGCAAATCATGACATGGGCAGTTAAAACTCGTGATTTAAACAAAGCGTTTAGATGTTAAAAACAGTTAATAAATAATACCAACTTCAAACTGATAACTCTATAAGAGTTTACCCGTCTACGTGAGTATGTGCTTTCAGACAATTTTTTTTATTACAAATCCTTTACCATATACGGGAACAGTGATAACATTTTCATGAGATTAGTGATAATTTTGTTCTCAAACTATGGGTTTGTTCACACGTGAGGTCAAATCACTTTGGCCAAATAGGTTAACTAGGCCTTTTCAGATTCATACGATGTCTGTATTTATTGAGACACCTAATACTGTAATATTCTGATTCCATATTGTAACATTCTAATCCAATAACCCAGCTTCATGGAATGTAACCAAAATTGACCGAGTCAGATTGGATTGATCAAATCAAGTAAAAGGATTTCTTACAGCTAGTTGTACAGAAAAGAAAAAAACTCAGTAATTACGTTTTGCAGAATATGTAGGTTTCATTTTTTTGTCTGTATACAAACAAGCCATGGATCGATTTAGATCAAAGCAATCAGCTTTAAAATCGTCGTGACGCCTTTCAACAATATACAGAAACAGGAAATGTTGTCCCTTGGTGAATCTGATTATGAAATGGACTTTCATAAATCGATTTCAAATTATGTTTGTGATTTAACCTGGCTGAAGTTTTTTAATCAGAAGATTATATCAGAAATTCATATGAAAATCTTTATTCAGGAATCACTCCACAAGTAACACAATGAGAAATGTCTCGCCATTTCGCAAAAAATTAAAACGGATTCCTGATGATAAGTACACTGACATCTTTTTCTCATGAGGATGCTATATTAAGCCAACTAAAAAATTGCTCATCATCTTTAGAGGAAGAAAATGTTGAAAAAGACTACTTGCGGTACTGATCAATACTTGAAATGTCAACTTAAAGAGACGATCCATGACTTGTTGGAGTCGAATCTTCCAAACTTCATCCATTGTATTTTGTAAAGGAATACCAAGAGTTTCTGAGAAATATTTGTTGAAAACTATACACAATTTGATCAAAAGTGGGATATGCATAGTAATTATGAATTATGTGACTATTGGGAATGACTATGTGAGTTGCGTCATTGCATGATTAAGTGTATCAAAGACAAACAATATTTCATTAAAAACCAGGGTTATACCTAAAGCTTCAGTTTGTTAAAATCACATGGTTAACATCAACGATGCTTATTTTCTCACTTACCTAACAAAATAAGTAGTTTGTGAAACATAGTTAAGTGAAAAAACACCTCATGCATGTCGAAACGTTATTGGAATCTATGAATGCAATAATGTGTCACGGACTTGACTCTGTTTTGTTGCTCTAATTTGAATCATTTCATCTTTTCTCTAATAATGAGAGTTAGAATGAGAACAAGTCTGGCATGGGATGTTAATGACATTTTATTTTTATTTGCTTTGTAATGTATGTATAAAAAGAACAAAGTACTATATATGGCATCACATCTTGGTTCACGTATATCCATATGTATGGCTTATCGAATGAAGCTAATGAACAAGTCCAAGTTGTCAAATTTGGCAATCATTTCCAGTTATATTAGTAGTAAAAGCTCCTGATTACCAAAGTTCTTAAAATCTAAAAGGGACTTGTGATGAGGTTACAGTACCTCCTGGTTTGCCTCAATACCCAACTATAGTCAGAGTCCCATATAACATAGTCAGCTATTATGATTTGTCTGTGCTTGAAGACAGATGGAACAGATAACCAACTTAACCAACAACTAGGACATCCAATTAAATATGAATTCATCAGGGACCAAGGCAAGACATGTTTAATTGGATAGCCTCTGGTGAAACTTCAAGCCATGATTGATATGGGCCCTGGGGGTTGTGAAATTATAGTTTCTGCTCAAAAAATGTATACATTACTGAAGCTTGACATTGATAGTGTGTTTTTTCGTTATACTTTTATAAGACAATCTTCTAAGAGAGGATACGTATCTTTCTTTAATAATTATCCATCATTATAAATAGTTTTGTATTATTTAACGTTGACTTTGATTACGAAATTTGAATTATCTCTATTCGTTTGTAAGTCTTCAATTCAAATATTATGACGTGTTCATCGTTAATGAACGTCAACTTTTTTATCACAAAACAGTTTCAGTGTTTACGATGCTAATATTGACACTGACGGGTCACCCATGATAATATTGATAGGTGGCAACCTCGTCAAACCTTTGTTGATATTCAATTTCAAGATCGAAAACATAATTTTTCCCCCGTTAGGAAAAAAATGTACTATCTCCTCGTGGCTTTTCAAATGGATGTCAGTCCAATTTATTTCAATGCGCAAAATAATTATCAATGTTATTCATCATACAAATCTTTAAAATTTGCATCTGTGTTGCCACATATACTTATTAGCTTATTTCATTGGAAAGCTCTGCATGTTTTAGACTTGGATTATGACGCCAAAGATTAAGGAAGCAGAGTTGGGATGTCTTCATAACATAGAAATAGATCTGAAAAGAAGAGTGCACTGGTTGTTTTTTTTGTGGAAAGCCAAATCGAGGGTACATTAAGTTTATCATATAAGTTTATCAATACATCATTATTACATTATCATTTCATACTTTATTTGAAAGATCTTACCGATTAAATATTTGTTTGGTTAAGTATAAAGAAGTTTGACATCATTAGCTTGTTGCCCAATGAGAAAACATTGATACATTAAACTTGACATCGGTGCTACAAGTGCTGAATTGCTTCTTGGTCCTTCATATTTATGACAAGGCATTAATTATTATATGATATTATATTTATGATATATTCTATCATTACGTATGCTTTATATTTACTAATTGTAAGATGAGGTACAACATGCTTTGTTTCTTTGATTTCGTTTGACTAATTGATAACAGAAGACATTTGGGGAGATTCTCTAAAAATAAATACTCCAGTCACATGTCAATTTACACTCTTGACTAATAGATTCCTGCATCACCTTGACAGATATACTAAGCAGCAAAAAAAAGTCAGTACAATTTAAATCTAGATAGGCACTTTTATCAAATCATTACAGAAATCGATTTAAAAACCGGATCATAGAAATATTGTTATACATCATGTTGAAAGATCAGTGAATAGCTCATCATAATGAACATGTAAAACTTTACAGTCTATACACAGTCTTTACTACAGTTTCTGGTAGTGTCAATAGCATCAGCATAGCGTCTGTGCAAGGAATGTACCAATCGATTGATGGACGCCATCGGCACCTAGAACCACACCCATAGTAAGGCCTGGCGCAATATATTGACTGTGTTTTCATCCCAAAGATGTGCAATCGGTTTTAAGTCCGGACTAAGTGCATAACGTTGGCACCATTGTGCTGTAGAAAACCCCATGTAGCTCTCGCGGTGTGGGCATGGGCGTTGTCATGATGGAAAATGTTGTTCTGATGACTTTCGAAATATGATATGTTATTCAGGCCGATTTGAACCTTAAACTATAATGCTTGAACCTGCCTTTTCTTCGAGCCTTTTTCCTTGAAAATTTGATCCGAATAACGCAGGCCACGTTGACCAGTTGACCCGCAGTACCGAATCTCATCTGTGAACCGATCCCGGTGTCGCAAGTTTTGATGTTGTTTGGCAAGCTGTAGACGTTCACGCCGATGACGAGAGGTGAGGATTGGTCCATGGTAAGGTTTTTGGCAATGTAGGTTCTCTCTTGTAAGATGTCGGTGCACTGTATCAGCGCTGATTAGTGTTCCGTGTGTTCACTCTGTCTAGCCTGCTGTTTTTGATGCCTGCGTGAAGGGATTCTGTTCCTGTTCAAACTGAGGGAGTAAAGGGGCCCTTCACAATCTAGGATTTGACCCCTATACTCTCTCAGTTTTACATAAATGCGAGCTGTGAGCCCTTCACGATCTAGGAATCGACCCGTATACCCTTTTAGTTTGACATAAAGACGAGCTGAGAGTCCATCACAATCTGGGAATCGACCCCCATACCCCCTAAGTTTGACAAAGAGACACGCTGTGAGCCCTTCACAATCCAGGAATTGATAAATAGAAAACCTTAATAAGCTAGATAATTCCCATTTTATAATGATGAAAATACTATTAAAACACAAATTCCTAGATTGTGATAATTCCCAGATTGTTCAGGTCGCACAATCTGAAGATTGTTTAAACAATCTAGGAATGATAAATATTCCTAGATTGTGAGCAAACAAACTGGCGAACAATCTGCAGATTCCTAGGTCCTAGGTTTCTCTGTGCTGTCGTGAGTCTCAGCATCTTGGAGACGTTTTAGTATGAATGATTCAAGCTTTTATGGGTTGCATTTTATAGGGTTGGTCAGCAACAAAAGGCTTTACCATTAGCTTACAATTTTCAAATTGAAGTCGCGTTTTTGAGATCGTTTACTGGGTTCAATTCTGAATTTGGGAAGGAACGATCTTGCACAAATAAAGTTGGTGACGTTGTAAAAGATATACAATAAAAACATTTAGTACCTTCAATGTTATGCGTCTAATCAAATTAAGATATACCAACCTGGCATTTTTTGCTGTGTTATTTAATTTTCTGAATTATTTCATTTTTAAAGAAATTGTTCTCATTTGGCATCCACGTTAGATCATCAGTCTCTTTAAATCAACTTTAACTCTTTTTTTATTTCACGTCATTATCAATATATTATAGGAACAAAGTAACACTTAAACAAGTTTCTCTCAACTAGAAAGATAATTGCAAACTTCTCATTAGGGGCAGAGGCAATAGATCTGTAATTAGAGAATTTCTGATGAAACGAGTTAGCTTCAAAGATGTTGCTTGTCTCAGTGGGACACAAAGCAGATAGAGTACCCTCAAGAGTAAAGAGAACTCAGGTTTGTAGGCGACTGGACCTTTAGAATATAAGATGATATTTCTTACATTATAACACCTTCAATCTGATCGCTGTTCATAGAAACAATTTGACATTCGAAGAAACCTTTAGAATCCCATATTGCGTATAGCATTTTTATCTCTTTCATTCTTACGATATATAACTTTTTACCATTTTTAGGTCATCTGTTGGCCCAAACGTTGGTTTTAAATTTAACCTTCCTACCTACCTCAAAGTAAATAGAACTTTTGTTTGTAGGCGACTGGACCTTTGCAATAAAAGATTATATTTCTTTCAATATGTCAGTGATTCCGAGAAAGGATAAATTTGATTCTTTTTTTATACATGCTCAGGAGTAACACGTATAAGGGAAACGCGCAATAACAATGTTTTAGCCCCTTATCAAGTAGTCAAACTTAAAAAAAGGGTCCCTGGAGTGAGGCATAAGATGCTAGGTTTCTTCTACTATACAGAACGCTGTGATTGACGAGATTTAACCTTGACATGAAGGATTGTGATATACTAACTGATATAGAAATATTTTGCCTTTGGTTATTTGTACACATGTGCTTTTTCCTAAATTTGAATTTAAAAACATCTTACAAAGTGCAGTGGCACGTTTTTGGGTAAGATTTATTTCGTCAGAATAGCCTCAATAAACATCAGTATGTTTTCTTTAGAGAGTCAAAAGTCACTACTCTAACCGGTCAATCGAAGTTGTAGAGGAAATGATAAAGCATCCAGCAAACTCCACTGGGAACTATTTTTTGTAAACATCTTTTAACCATTTGAATGGATTTTGATCATGGAGAATTTATTTCAAAACATTTTCATTTAGATAACAACCATTGCTTTGCAGTTGGAAATATGATTTATTTATCTAAAATCGTGCGACACCTCGATATAAAAATCCGAGTCGAAATATTGTCACGGGCAACTGTTGTGTCACAAGCAGATTGTGTCTGTTTGATATATAAACGAGTGTATGAAAGTAACAAGACAACAAGTAGTGTTTAAAAAGCATTATGTTTACAGTAGGTTACACTTTAATCAAGATAAGTAGTTGCCCTTATTCGTAATGTTTATGCATTGTATCATGAGTTGAATGTGTTGTCATAAACAGCCACTTACATAAAAAAATTCACATATCATATTTATAGAAAAGTCATTTTTATCATGATAGAAATGTGCCTCTGACATTTTCATGCTGAAAGGATGTTGAGATTGCTAGACAACCTGACATTTGGCATCTTTCTAAGTATCGATATGAAGATTTTTGACCAGAGGAGGAAAGTTTAAGGACTGCATGAGATTACATGCGACCTGCAGATGTGATCGAGATATAGAGATACGACTGTTAAAAGAACTTTTTACCTTCGAGAATACTTTTTAAAGTAAAAATTATGTTTCTCGTTTAACAATATGTCAGACTACGATATGCAACGTATAATGACCTAATGAATACATGTCCATTTGCTTTTTAAGATGTTATCATAGTTGATACGATATCTGTTACATGCCTCTTGATTCGGAATAATTATCTTAGTGTCTCGATTAAACATCATTTGTTACAATAGTTTAAAGAAAAAACGTGTATCAAATTCCTACTAAATTGCCAACATTGTATTTTCTTTGACAACGATGACAAAAGCATATCTGTTACATGCCTCTTGATTCGGAATAATTATCCTATTGTCTCGATTAAACATCATTTGTTACAATAGTTTTAAAAAAAAACGTGTATCAAATTCGTACTAAATTGCCAACAGTGTATTTTGATTAATATTAATGACAATAACATCGGCTCGCACTTATTAAAATTTGCTTGCTTATGACAATCTCCATCACATTTCAACAAAACAAAACAGCATAAAAATAATTTTTAATTGGTTTTTCTTCTATGGTTTCTCGTTATTCTGAACAATCGTACGTGGGAGGAGGTCAGAAGCTCTTCAGGACGAAATAAGAAGGCGGACAGTTTTGTCCTTACAGTAATCAATATATCAATAAAGACAAGACTAGACTTGTAAATTGAAGGACCATGAACATTGTTTTGACACATATTCAGTGGAATAATTTACGGCGACTCTTATTTGTCACCGCAAAAACAGTCTAATAAATGATATTCAATATATTCAATATACCTTCAAAAATGTAAAGAAGCTCGCCTAAATGAAGCCTTTCACCATCCAAATAATGGCATGGTTATTTTGCGTATATATTTTTAATTTTGTCACTGAACTGTGTTTTATATAATTACGTGCATCGTACAGGTCAGCACGAATGATTTCATGGTGGTATGTGAGGGTCAATGTTGACATGAAAATTATTCTCTATTCTCAAACACTGTTTTTCTAATCTCTCATTTCTTTTTTGTTGAAATGATTTTCCTTATATATACATATGTGTCAAAACAAAGTAGCATTCGTCTGTTTATTACTCCAAACATCTGTCAACTTCTGCAAACAGCTAAATGCGATGGGGCATTATTTTCTCTTGTAGGAATAATTGAAATACTCTTCAATAATAACCAATATGAGAAATGGTTATACAGCAAACCAAAGCTCAACAGGTTTTCGAACAGTAGCAGTCGGTAGAGTCTCGATCATTTGAAAATGCAAAAATCAAATTAAAAAAATAAAGTAAATGTAGATATTAAAGACTTTTGTTAAAGAAAGTTTAAACAAAAAGAACCCTGATACAATATATATCCATCAACATTGCAAAGACAAATAAGTTGTATGTGTTCACCAAAATTTTTTTTGAAACCTCATTGACATCACACAGGCAATCATATACTTTGTTCCCTGAAAGGGGGAGTATCACTTTTTCATATTATTATGATTTCGTAAAATTTTTCCAAATATATGTTTATGCTAAAAGGCTTCATTGTATCAAAAACCTCAGACTGGTTATTCTTAGTCGTTGATGAAAGTGTCGAGCATAAAAAAAATTACTGGCGGCCATTTTAGTGTTGACACCTTTTGATCATAAATGGCAGTGGAATGGACTGGTGTAATTTAACCGAAGATGCTACAGTCGTGTGATAATTGCTTCTTTTCATTGAAATGATTGCTTTGCAAATGGTAACATTTATTTGTATTTAGAAAATCAACTAAAATAATTTTATAAAAATGTTTTTCTTCAGGAATCAAACTTTATAATACCTTAAATAAGAATATGTTTATTTGACAAATCAATAATGTTTTATGATGCATATTTTGCTAAAAAGGCTTTGAACAAAGTATGTGTTTTATATCAGTTAAAGGAAACCTTAGCGTTGACATCATGTTCACTAAGATTCCATTGACCTAAATCCCATTTGGGTTACTCTTTCAACACTGGTTAATACAAAACTAATTGAAGATTGATTTCGTCAAAAGTACGATATGCTCAGAGTTAAATTTTTCTTGAAAGGCAGATTTTTATTCATTTTATGCATTTAATGAATAAATGTGTAACGTTTCGTATGAACTGTAAAAAGCAAAAGTTCAATAGTTCAATACTGTAAATTATTAAAGTATCTGTATATATTTTTGGTTATTTTAACCGTAAATAACAACAATGTTTATCTTAATGTTTATTTTTTCAATGTTTCTATTGTATCATTTAATTCTAATTCAATATATTTCAAACATTCAGATTAATCATTACAATATAAGGTGTATGCTTTACAGGAGCGCTAGGCGAGTGACGGCACTCGTACAAAGATGACACATCAATCTGTACCCAAGAACTTACTTATCACACTGACATGAGAAATTTGCTGCGATGATTTGCTTGCGACCATTTGACCCTAAAAGTAATCAAAATGGAGTCGTCCGTCTCCACTGAAATGTTACCAGTACTTTTTTCTCGCTTGAACATAATTAAAAGTGATTTAAAGTCAATTGAGTGTGCAAGAAATGACATGTTAGAAAAACACTGCTGCAATTGATATTCACGAAAACAGCTAATCGAATAAATGTGAACTCTGATCCCAGTGTGCGTCAATACGTAACGTCATTTGTTGTTATGTGACGCCTCATCTGTGTGAAGAGCGGTTACAGTGGGCCAGCGGGGTATATAAAATTTGTGCACCGTGAGATTTTATAGCCGCGGGGTAATGATATAAAAAGTATCAACAGTAAGACAATCAAGAAGGAGTATTTTACTGTAAGGTCATATAAATGAAATTATTCAAAGTATGTCAGTAAAACTTTATCACTGTTTAGTTTGATCAAATAATCATATATGTTATTTTGAGAATATTCTGACCTGAAATGAAGTCTACGTAAATAGAGGATATTATATGAGTGTCTATGAATACTATGTTTACGACACCAGTGCCTTAATATTAGTACTTCCTGAGCGAGAGCGAGGGGTATACTGATATGTAGGCACAGGTGTAGTGAACATATTATGTCATGAGCACGAATATGATATTCTGTTTATTACCAAAGTCGCGAAATCAAAGGCAATCAACAAAATCAACCTCAAAGCACAGGCGGTAAACCGCCATTATCTCGACTTGGACAGCAATGTCGGCTACTCATTGGCTAAAAGCGGTCACGTGCCGTAGGTATATTTTTCTATGTTAAACTGGGTCACGCGCAACCCTAGTAACAGAGACGACTTGCTGCCAAGAGTTATCTCCCTTGTCCCACTGTTAGGTAAACAAAGGCTACGCAACGCTTGTTTGTTGAAACCTTATTATTAGCTCAGTGTATTTTCCACTAATTGAAGTCATTCGCATTTCATTAATGGAACAAGTAATTTTTGTACAAAGGAAATGTTCGTGCGAAAATACCTTGACAAGTTACAAGACTTTCCATTGGCCTACCGGTTCATTAGCCCATAGCGAGGTTGCCCATCAGTGAGCTGAAGATTGGAATCGTGAACTAGCAAACCAATCTCTATACACATATTAGTCGAGGTTATCGCCGACTTTTCATTCATACCGAACATTAAAACCAACCTAAGCATTATTTGGTGATGCCTGCATGTTCTATGCGTCCGACACGTTCATGCTCAATCGCATCTTTCACGACGGTCCGCCATGACAGTCAGGAATTTACGGCGATTTTAGCGCCGCTTCAAATCGAACGTTTCCAAGGTGGAACGTATATATGAGGTCACGTGACCAAACAATCAAAACTTAAAAAGCCCCGCAATATTCTTTATATTTATTCAAGTTCATAAGTCTGTAATTTCTGTCTAGTACCGCTGCACGGTACTAGACTATACTTTTCGTGCTCTAAACGGTCATACAAAAATCATATTTGTAAATTCATAAATAAAAGAATAACATTGACAAGATAAGCCGCCATTTTGACCCATCCAATCTTGCAAGCCATATTTAAAGCATAAAATAAGGGTCCTCGTCGAGATAAATACGTTACCATGTGTCCACGAGTTTGATATTTAACTTCGTTCTCGTTTGATATTTAACTCGGACACATGATATATCTCCATATCAAACTCGTGGACACATGGTAACTTATATTGTTACGTTTGGACCGCAACGTCATAGGCGAACTGTGACGTCAAAGCATTGTTTATGACGTGACGTTACAATGTAAAAGTGACATCTTGCCCTAGGGCATCGTATGAAAAATATGAACCCCGATATGATTGCCCTAGTAGGTAATTATCATATGAAATAAATACAGTTTTATTCAAAACGTGATTACTCTTGCCATGGACATATTTACAATTTCTTTCAATGTTTACATCATGCAGCAAATGAGAAAGAATTTTTAAAAAACACAAAAACACTTCATCATCCAATGCTGTGCAACAGGATAGAATAAAACATATCTGCTGGTCACTTAATATGAATAACATGATTAGTATTTTATGAAGTGTAACGTTGATCATGTTTACTATTACTATAAACAAATGTTAGCATAAAACAAGAATGTTTATGAAACATTATTATATGATGTATGATATGAAATACTTCGTAATCTCGTTTACCTGTCGTAAAACAAACAGTGGATATTAAAATGATGTATCGCTGGCTTTGCATGTCAACTTTGTATGATATTTATGATAAAACACAGCATGTCGTCATCATTTATTTTTCTGTAACATAATAGAATATTTTGTATATTCTGCAGATATTTGATTCTGTGCTTGGTATTTTTCCATGTCTGAGTCACAATTTCCTTTTCCATTGCATTATCAGTTTTTGATGAATTCTTTCATTATCATTTCCAAACAGATTATCACTGTCTTCACAACACAAACAAAATCTGTTACAAAACAATATTCTTAAATTATTAAGGGCGTCTTTGAAAAATCGAGATCTTTAATGGCCACACAAATTTTGGAAAAAGTGCATTAAGTGTGCATATATTTTCTTCATAGCCAAAATCTAAAAATTGCTAATCGAATTTATAAGCTTGAGAATGGCATTATTCCTTTACAATATATGGATGTAACGTGTATGTCTTGAGGATAGTGTGTTGTCTAAGTCAGGGCTCTATTATTAATGATTACATAGAAAGACAGGAACACTTGTTCAGCAGTGGAGTAATAGCAACATTAAAGTTGTTTAGTAGTTTGATAACATTTGGATGATCAATAGTCTTGATTATCTGTAAATTACACAAAGGTTTCGCCGACATTGCTACATCCTGTGTAGTAATTTCATAAATTAAGAGAGATTATATTCAAACTGGGACACTGATAATTTCAAATGTAATAATGAATTAGATTTAATTTTAATGTATCTCTGTATATAATTCAATCCAATTCAGCAAACGGCCTTAGGCCCACGTACAAAACATAAATACAAAACAAGAAAATAAGAAAATTGCTCTATTAGCTTACTTAACTAAATTTTGTAAAAAATTTTTACCAGGATTAACTATTCGAAAATATTAAAGAAAGATAATTATAATATGTTGAAACTTTTTGTATTTTCTTATATACATTACCAGTAACCTAGTTTGGCATGTGTCATTGGGCAAGCGTTAAATTGACAACAACTTGCATAACATAAACAGACGCCAATGCATTTTGGCACTTCAACATAGGTTCTTTTATTCCTTTCATTTTGCTAATCTAATGAAGACAGATCTTGTGTAGACAGAAACAAATGCAGAAATAATTATCTTTCACATAAAAGTATGTAAGGTTATTTGTCAGTCCGAAACATAGTTCTGCCGTCAGTCTTGTCGAGTTTCTAGTTCATAAATCTTCCTTACACAATTTTGTCCTTTTTTGGACGTTGAAGGTAAAATCACTGATCTTTTAATTGCATCAAAATCTGAGTTTTAAAGAGCATTTTGTAAATCATTGACTGAACGCTTTTTTAAACCAATATTTTTGGATTATGAACTTGCAGTCAATGTCATTTCTCTGTGATCAAGCGATTTCTTAATACAAGTTGATGGCATTATGTTTATCAAATGATAGGTATATCCCGATAAATTACAGACATGTGTTATTGTCACAGAGTTTCAGAGAATGCATATGTTTATATCTTTCTGAAATACTCTATATAGTTAGGCAGTAGCAGATGGGCCGAGCATAATTGAAGGCCTACTTGTTAAATATGTGGAAGTTTGCGACTTTCATAAACTTGTATTTTATCTATGTAACATATTTGGTATTGTAACATTTCAGTTCGACTGTTTGATACACGGACTTATATCTAGGAAATCAAATCACATAATTGAATTGGGAAGTCAATCTGTTTTGACACATTCAGAAATACATGTCCCATGTTCGCTCCAGTAATCCAATGAAGTCTATTACATTTACAGATATTATCTAGGAACTGTCAGATGGATATTTACCTGTAGATAAACAGCGATCATCTGTCACATATTGACAAAGTAATGTATGTATCAGCATTACAAGAAGTAATTGGTCTGTGCCACATCTAGTGGTAAGTTGGTGAATCTGACAAGTTATTGTCAGGTTATTTGCTAACTTCTGCAAAACAATATGAATTTCTGTTACCTGAATATACTTTTCATTTTGTTTCTGAATTTATGTATCTGTAATGACAACTGATGCTTTGAGCTATTCACGATGAATACTGTACTAACGGTGAAAACTGCACTAACGGACAATGACAAAGTTATTTTCCTTGCTGCATTTTTTTGCCTCCATTGTAAGGTAACTATCAGAATATTGAAAGGAATCGTTTTTTTCTACGTTGTGTTTCTACAAGAAACAGATATTTACATTTGTAACGGACATTCTCCTCAGCAAGATTTACAATACAGGGGCAACTTGAGTAAACTTTCGTTTTCGTCTAAATGTATTCAGTTGTCTGTTTTTCATCTTTAATAAATCGATGATTATGCTTTGACTATTTGTTATTCATTCCTCATGAATTAATTTAATGATAATCAGAAACATCAGTGCAAGGGTAATGTACATGTCCTGATGGAAGGAAACAGGACCTTGCATGGTGACACACATCCAGTATGTCCCTATCATGTGGATAGGGACATACTGGATGTGGAAAAGTAATTTACGTTTATAAGAGATTGTGAATGAATTATAGAATGCCAGATATATGAATGATGAAATAGCACATTATTACACATTGCAATGAGTCAGTCAAATACAATCATAATGACTGCAACATGAGCAACGATGTAGCAAGATGTACACGAGGTACAATACATACAATTTCAACATTCATCATTCTGAGTCTGTGAAATACACATTCTTAAGTGATGGAAACCTCTTTTTTGTCGACCCTATGATATTTTTATCTTCTCCCTTCATATTCTCTCTTCACCTTCTCTCTTCGCATTTTCTCTTCACATATCTTCACCTTCTCTCTTCATATTCTCTTTATATTCTCTCTTTACCTTCTCTCTTCACCTTCTCTCTTCACCTCTCTTTATATTCTATCTTCTCATTCTCTCTTCTCATTCTCTCTTCTCATTCTCTCTTCACCTTCTCTCTTCATCATCTCTCTTATTCTCTCCTCATATTCTCTCTTCACGTCTCTTCATATTCCCTCTTCAAATTCTCTCTTCACCTTCTCTCTTCGCATTCTCTCTTCACATCTCTTCACCTTCTCTCTTCATACCCTTTTTTCATATTCCCTCTTCAAATTCTCTCTTCACCTTCTCTCTTCGCATTCTCTCTTCACATCTCTTCACCTTCTCTCTTCACCTTATCTCTTTACCTTCTATCTTTACCTCCTCTTTTCACCTTCTTTCTTCACCTTCTCTCTCACCTTCTCTCTCACCTTCTCTCTTCGCATTCTCTCTTCACCTTTCTTCGCCTTCTCTTTTAGCATTCTCTCTTCGCCTTCTTTCTTCGCATTCTCTCCTCGCATTCTCTCTTCACATTCTCTCTTCACATTCAGTTCACATTCATGTCTCTCTTCTCATTCAGTTCACATTCATGAGAATTCAGTTTGCCAGTCGACTTTAGAGAGCATTTTCCTGCTTAGCATTAGCTTTTTGCATATCAACATGACGTGTCCATCAGTGTGTGGTGTGCTCTAATAAAATATTACATAAATAGACAAAGGTTAATATTCTGTGATACATATTTCAAGTAAGTAATTCGATAAGATTTGGTTATAGTTCAAAGTGTCATAGATAATGGCCATTGACATCATTTTATTCTCAACAAGCATTATAGGAAATTATTGTGAATGGGCATAACATGCAAAGGCACTCTTATTCATTCACGTTCATGAAAAATGCATTAGAATTAAAGCCAACTTTACCAATAAATTTTATATTGTCCCATTTCATTTCTCAAGACTGAAGTGAAAGGTAATTAAGTATTTCAACCAGTTCGCCTTTAATGTTATTTTTATTCTATTTTGTAATGAAACACTTAGCACATCAAAGGAGTCTTCAGAAATGAGAAATGTTTTTGTTGTTTGATGTTTAGTTTTGACAAAACAGTTTGTAATACTAATGTTATTGGAAAACCAGGTTTTAATGTAAAAATGTTTTTGGAAAACAAAGATTTATTATAAGAATGTTATTGTTTTCCTATTCAATCCTTTTTCTTCTTTCCATGTTTTCATTTATAGTAAGCTCAGCAAAAGAAATAAATACATAAAGAGAGGAATCTTAAAAGGAATTTTTTTCTTCATACTATGAACAAACTTGAAAATAAGATTTTCTTAACCAGTTCAGTGACTTGAAATGGGTACCTTAACAAAGACATAGACTTCATTGTGTGAAGTACCCCTGGTCGGAACTAAGCAAACAAATATTCATTCATCTGATAATGAATAATACACTGTATTAAAGAGTATAAATATGATTACTATTTTAGTTCAAAGATAAAACAGGTAAAAACCTTAATTTCATTACAAGAACATTATAATATAAAACCTTATTACACACCTTAACTTCAAATTACTACTTTTATGTTTTACAGGAAGAAAAAAAGACAAACTCTCTGGTTTGATTTCACTAGGGTTATCAACAAGCTCTGTGTGATACTGACAACGCACATCTAAAACGAGCTATGTTTTAACTAGATTCCTCAAAGATCCATTGATCGTATGGAAACAGCTGAAAAGCCACACAGACCCTGTTACGTCTTCTGGGTAAGAGATCGCCGATTTGAAACACCAATAACACTAGCGTCACCATTGCATTTCCCATGCAATTACTTTGCTGCAGTATAAAGCAGATATGGCGTTTTAAAACGTAAGTAGAAAAAAGGCGTTTGAAGATTGCCATAACTATTTTAGCCAGCCTGTAGAATTTTACATAGATATCCAAACTAAAACCATCTGCTAGGATATTGACTTGGCCAAATAAACTGGCCATTGATAAATCATTTTATAAACAGCAGCTCTCTACTCTAGGTATCAGTAATAGGAAAGAAATTGTACAGCTGAAATCAGGCCATAATGTTATATTTTCATGGAAGTGTAACCAGTATTTCTTTAACAATTCACAATGAGTGATCTGTTTCAAAATCGAATAGTTTTGTTAACAGTGAAGCTATGAATGTGAATACAGTTTGTAAAACCTCGTATAATAGGTTTATCTGCATTTGATTTCCTAGTTAAAAAGTAGATAAGCTTTGAAAATGACATTTAGAAAGTGATGTCCTCAGAACAATCCCTTTACGTCACTGTTACCGGCATTCATAGGAATAAATTCACAGTTGAAATAGGTCCATTTTAACATAAAACACATAAGGTCACATAGTAAATAGAATTTATGCTTTCTCGTAAGGTTGAAAGGTAAATATTTCACTCGTGGCTGCATCACTCGTAAAATACCTACGCATCTACCTTAATCAGATAAACATAGTATGTGTTTAGAAAACAGACATTTTCTGTTGGAGAACGGTGTTTAGACAATAACATGAAAAACATGCCATATTGCTTGATAGAGACATGGTGTTACATGCCTGGTAATTCTAATAACTAAAAGTTTAGTATAAAATATTCTAGTAAAAAGATATGAAACTCTTCAAGGATAAACATTGTATCAAATGTTCCATGCATACTCAGCCTTTTGTTTCATTTCAAAGTATTCAATTGCTTACCTGTATTAATCTATGAAACACTGGTTTCTTATTTCATCATTTGGCACAATAACATTTCCGATTTTGTTGCGTCTGACATTTGAAAATCCAAAAAGCAATTTGTTATCAATGTGCTAAAATTTCAAAACTGATGTTAAATATCAAGGTCTTAATACATTATAAATAGCTTCGCATGTAGTTTCTTTCAATCCAGACCAATAATAATGTTCTTAGCACAAAAAACTTCTGATTAAAAAATTCCAAAACAAAATATCTCTGTAGTTTATTTATGGAAATGTAAAAGTATATTTTAATCTCTCAGATAAATTACACTGTGCAATGGTCGTTTAAAAGTAATTAAAGTACAATCATCTAATTGTTTTAGTAATTTAGAATGGAGTCCCTTAAAATAATTGTGGACAAGACAAAAAGATGTGGGATATATCTGTTCAGACAGTAAAAAATCGGAAGAAACTGTGATATCGAGTATGACTTGGTAGTTATTTCCGGAAGAAAGTACTAAAGTTTGAGTAATATAACTGCTCGCATAGAATGTTGGTAACTATTTATGCATTATATATATAAGGCATAAATAAACTGTACTGAAGTGGCATTGTACTGAACTGTACTTTGTTTAAGTCCTTAATAAAGATTTAAGAAGTGGTTGGTATTGATATGATTGATTGGAAAAAGAAATAGTTATTCTGTTAAAATTTCTATTAGAAATTTGAGGCTTTATGCTGGCTTTCTGATAAAAATGGAGAGTTTGATCCTGACTGATGCGATGCAGAGACTTGTGAATTTGATTGGCATTGATTGAGATTTTGGGTTTATAACTCTGATATTGTAAATGTTACCGAAGAGAATCGGTTGAGTAATGTTTAGATATGGCGGTTTTCAAATGGCAAGGAAGGATAAGGTAGTAGATGGGTTTTGCACTATGTTATATAAATGTGCCTTAGGTAATTAAATATTCAATAGTGTTATGCTTGTTTATATTCTCTTTATTTGCAAATTTGGCATTATTGCTATCAATTTGTTACATAACTATGCGTTATTGATGCGGTTGCTACTTTGTGCGACTCAGTTTAAAGCAAAACATAAATGTTATAAACAATACCAAGTCTACAGTTATTAGTAAGATTGGATTCAGAATAAAACCTTCACGTAGAATTCATATTTCTATCATAACTCAGTCTTACAGCAATGAAGCACTTTGATTACTGCGCCTGTCGTGCCGAGAATACCAGCAATACACGGATGGAATATGTAAATTCTCAATGACAGTATTACTGATAGATTAAAGTAGAGTAATATAACTCTGATATCCCCATTACGTTATTTCAGGCAAACTTCATCTACTATAACATCATAACTTCGGAAACAGGAAGAAATCTTCCAATCCAATTGTACGATCCACTTATATAAGAGATTTAAATAAAAGGAAACACAACTTATGTCATTCGTAAGTATGTCTATATCGGAACCGAAACCACAACATTAGCTTTGACAGTAGAGAAAATTGATTCAAGCTGAATCACGGGAATTATCAATAGTCTGCTCTTCTGTTTTTATGAACTCTTTCTACATATTCTCGTAATAGGCTGAGCAAAATATGTAATTATTATTATTATATTGATCAACCGTGAAATATAGCCATTTGACTGGATAAAAACCAGCAGTTTAGGAGAACATTAGCGCATTTCTCATATATGTGTACGTTTTTGCCATGAGGGTTAACAACGACCATGAATATTGATATTCCGATGAACAGCATGGTCCTATGCTTGGTTGGTTGACAATTAATATGATAATTACCACCCTACCTGATGTAAGGAGTAAGCAAGTATATAACTTGTCATATTTTGATTTTTGATCTTATGTTCTAATTGCACAATTGACACTTCATGTTCACAGGTAATTTCTCGGAGTATATGCTTTTGCGCCATTAGAGAACTGTCTTTATCGGAGGATATATTTACTTCAAACTTGTTTAGAAGATTTAAACACTCGCTGGCATATACATAACTGAAAACGGAGCATAGAAAAGTCCATGAATAGACAAACATTCTGTTATCCACAAAGTATTGATTCATTTTCATGTGAAATCCGACATTGGTAGCCAAAACAAAAAACGACGATGTTATTCATATGAGATGTAACTGTCATTTTGTTCAACATTTTATTTCTTGTGATAAAATATGATTATCTGATGAGACGTACACGGAAACGTACACAAGATTGTGTCACGGATGCTGAAAATAGGAACATAATCAATTACTCCTTTGTAACTTGGTTTATGATACGAATGAAAATACATTACATGAATTTGTGATAGAACAGAGCTCCTTAGGTTAAACTGCTCATTATCATTTAGATTTTTAATCAGAAATCATTTACGACAATATTATTTAATGATTTTCGAAACATTGTAATGTATACGTAAAAGCAACCATTGTTAAAACCATCCATTTAATAAAACTCTGAAATCAAGTCATTCCCATTGACTGTCATGTATATTGTTTTTGCATATTTGTTGTTGATTCAAAATGACTTCATTAGTTCTCGATTAGATCTATACATATACATCTGTTAAAGATTCTCCCTTCATGCATATAACCTGGATTTGTAATTTACATCTGAGAAGATTTTCCATTTGATACATATGATCTAGATTTGATTTTATAAGTGGAAACTATTATAACACCCGTTTTATCTATGACTGTCATGGGGTATATTATCAATATTCGATTGATAAGAATCTTATTCCTCTGAAAGTGCTTGTTTCGGGTAGGAGATTGTGTGAAGATATGAAAACTCTTCAACAATTGCCTAGTTGAGTTTCTTAAAACCAACATTGGCGCAATCCTTGTTATCAAAGTAAAAAAGCAATAGGCTCTTCTGCTATAGTATCATCATCATTTTCATCCTGCTAAATCAGCGTATATGAATCCGCTCTGGCTCCTTCCATATACCCTGATCTCTCTCAAGCCAAAAGCCTTGTATCGCTAGATATCTAACCAGCCAAGAAGACGGCTTGCATTCAGCAACAAAGGCACAGCCCGTATGAAACATCCGTTGAGTTTAAGATAGTAGTTTCACGCTCCTTGCATTACGACATTCCATTGGCTGAAATAATAACAGGTGAACACAGCCACGAATATTAAGCAGACCCGAACAAGGCATTTGGCCTAAAATAGGCCAGGGTATAAGGAAGGGGCGGGAGCGGATACAAATTAGCTGATTAAGCAGGATGCATAATTTTATTCCTTTGTATTTGTTAGTCTACAAGAGGGTAGGACAGGAGGGTCTCGACATATTAAAAATGCATTTACCTAAAATCGTTACAAGAATTGCTTATAAACACTTTTGAACTGATGTAACAGATATTTACCTTTTTGCTCAAATCATTTTTTTCAGGGGAATTACAATGACTTTCTAGCTGATCAATTTCACGGCGTTTTTCTGATGATAACAAAGCTTTTCCCATTGCTACTGTACTGATTGTTTATGTGTTTAACCTAATTAGTAGATTGAACGTGGAAAAGGTGTCATGTTATTGATTTCCTTGTGGAGATGAAAGAAATTCGCACATCTTAAGGTCATAACATCTTTGAATAGTGGACAATATTTTTTTCAGTAATAGGAAAGCTTGACAGCATTGCTCTTTCACCGACAGTATTTTGAAAGGCCCTTACAGAACAAAAAATCATCTGAACTTATCTGATAATAATAAAGTCCTAAAAGTCTAAGCCATTTGCTTATGCAAATAAAGCCATTTCAATGTGTGAAATATGTATCCACTATGATAGACGCTTCGTAAAAAGTCTAAAAATTTACGTTTTAAGGTCACAGCTTACAAAATCGAAAGCCATGTGTAAAGACGGACTAAACATCAAAAGAAAAGGAAATGACTTTCCTCGAACTAATTACAGATGCCGTTATATTATCAAATTAGGTTAACTCTTCATTGTGTTAGAAAATCAATGAAAGATAACTTAATGTAAAGTAAACAGTGTATGAAAAAGAAATTACAGAGAAACATAGTGGTACAAAGAGGAAAATCAGGGTACAATTACAAATTATTAGACTAAGAAAGAAAGACTAGAAATTGGTAGACTAAAAAAAATTTCACCATTCCTCCGTCCATCTGCCATTGCGTGCATCCTGGATGTTCTTTCAAAAACCATAATTCAAGCCATTATATTTTTACTAAAATTTGCAAATGGAACAAAGACTGTGCCAATGGAGATTTCCTCTTCTACAGCTTAATGAAGAATATAAATGTTGCATGTGACATAATAGATGGAAAATAGTCTTGAGTGTCATTATCAACTTGTATCAGCAATATTACATCTTTGGTTAACATGAATTGTAGTGACGGAAGCGCCGCCATTTTATTTAGATCTAAGAAGTGACACGTGACATCATTGACAATAATTCTTGATTATCATTATCAAATGGTGTGTTAGTTTCCAAAACCCCATCATTCAGAAAGCTCATTTTTTCTGTATTGCAATTGACTTAAATTTTCAAGTGAAAAAAGAGAAAAGGGTCCACACGAAATGATTTTTTTCATGTAATTATGATAATATCATTCAGTTTGCGAATCAGATAGACTAATTAATGCTAATTGCTATATACATCAAGACAAAAGAGACAATCACTTTATTTTCACTTATGTCAGTTGTGTTTCAAATTAAAGTTTCAAACTGATTTCCATTCTGTATCAATGTTTAAAACAGAGATGATGCAAGCTCAACGTTTAGAAACTTTTCCATAAAAGTAACTAAATGATTCCGGAGATTATGTTATGGGGTCAGATAAACTAAAGAATGTTGTTATAGTCTTTGCATAAGCTTATTGAAATTACATTAATAAACGCTTTAAAGCTTTAAAGAACGTGAATATGGTTGGAGGGGTAATTAGATAGTGGCAACTAGATGTCTCCTTAGTTGTTGAATGTGTCATACATGCATATATTATTGGTGACAGCATGACTCATTATAAGTCGTCAGAAATATTGTAGGATAATTCAAATTAAACCTGATACAAACATATTACAAATATAACAATTTACCATTGATAAAGTCCGACAATAATAAAGTACACAATTATGATTTCATTGTGAGTTGTCCTAACACACAATTTTAATGTAAGCTATATTTGTGATAACAAGTATCTTAATGAAAAGCAAAGTTGTTCTTTTCTTGTGTCATCATCCTCCTGTATTGGTTTTCGTCGTCAAAACTTCATAGATGCGTGTGTTTATAGCGCTTTAAAACAATTGATTTGTCTCTAATAAAATCTTATAATAGCTTGTATAACATTGAACATAATAAAATTTCCATCGCATTTATCTGAACCGATTATATCCAGAAAATCACAAAATGCTTAATCAGTTTTGTGGCACTTACGTCTGTATTACCCTTAAAATATCCTTATATTTGGTTTCATATTTTCGAGAAGACTTTTAGAAATGTTTAAAAATACGTCTTAAAGTTAAACGATTCCTTGTCACGTTGGGAGATTTCTTGATACTTGTAACACTAAAAAGTTGATATCTTCTCTGCTTGAATTTTGACATCTGTTTCATTAAACTACCGGCATACAGAGATACATAATAGCAAACCTCTATCATTTCAAACATTTCTATTGACTTCAGTTCAAAAAAGTTTCTCTAAACCCATTGTCATTGTTAGACATGGACAACTATTTCTTTCCCAAATGGCCAGCTCAAACACGTAATGTAAAGAATTACCAATCAATCTAGTTAAATCAAAGCATCAGAGTTTTTTTATACTTATCATTTTGGTGTGATAAGTTTTCTTGCAGTCATGCAGTTTTAAGAACTTTAACTAGAATGTATTTAGTTCTCTTCAATATTCATAACTAAATTTCTTCCTGTGACTAGTGGATTTGCAAAGGGATTTTGACAATATACAACTGCCTTAATGGAACCAACTTCTTCTGGGTGTTCGTGGAAGGCTTGTACCTCTTCACCATCATCGTGTGGGCCTACTCTGCAGATAAGATCAAACTCTGGCACTATATGCTGGATGGATGGGGTAAGTCATTGTGATGTATTGTCAGTAAAACGTTTCTCCGGATAGTATTTTGAACTACGAAGTATATTTTCTATAGGTTTTAGAAGTTGTAAACATTTTCATATATTATTTGTCAAGAGAAACCTCTTGAAGAGTAGAAGAAAATATTCAGACCTCTCTTTTATCACAGAGGTTTGCTTTCTTGAGTATTAATTTAGTTAAGTATTTTTGAAAGAACAGTCCACATCAATAACTTATTTGTTTAGTCTTGTGTCATTCCGATAATTGACAAGTCGTTGAAGGTTGTCGGGTAAATAAATGTTTGTTTACAAAACACTTCAACATTTATGTCAAAATTTTAGTAATAGCATTTTAGTATACTAGTCAAATGATCGATTTTTGCTAGATTTGTGCTTAAACTTTTCTAAATTTTCTTTGTACATTATGAATGATATTTTGTATGTTCTCTTTATAATTCTGTATGATTCATGAGGATAAATTCTGTTCTGTTCTGTAAAGCTGAGTATCGTTCGTGGTTACTTTTCAAAGTATCCGCAGATCCAATTATTACCTAATTCTTTATTAGAAGAAATTATCTCATTTAAAACTCTCCACATAGAATTTCAAGATGAAATTGAATTCTCGAAACGATAAATGAGCTTAACTCTATATGATGAATTTACAATTTCTTGCAAAAGTAAGATCAAGGGATACCCATCAAATGTGTCTTGAGAATCAAATACTAAGCTTTAGGATGAATTGATAATAAATATCTAAATGCTGGAAATAGCTGTTTTTAATATGTCAAACAGATTACAACTGTCATCAGTGAAAACGCTTCAATCAGTCAATTTGAAATAAGAAGATCTGATGAATTTGGATAACTTTCCTGTTTCTATAAAAAATCAATTGCAATATCCTCTTTAAATTCGTTCATAAAGAGTATGTTGTCAACAAAAGTTGTCATTTCCAAGGCATGAGTAATATCATGATAAACTAAACATCTATTCATTGGAAGAATAAAGGTGTTCTTCATTTTATGAAATCATGACGATGCATTGATCTTGATCTAATCCTGCACAAAGGGATAAACAAAACTACAACAACATATTTATGTAATTATTATGTAAAATAAGTGTCAAAAAGCTTTTTATCATGAATTAAAGAAATGTGACAAAGAAAGTGACAAATGTTTTCTTGGGGTCCACATCGAGCAATTATACAACTACAAGGATCTAAAACATAAATACCAGTTGTTGTTGATGAAAATAAATATTTTGAACTAAGCCTTATTTTGTTTAAGAGTTGGTTTGTTTTTAAAGGTTCAATCATTTTTTAATAAAAACTTTATGATTGTAAAATATTATGATTATGACCTCGTGCGCCGTGTTACAGTCGGCTTTTTTTTTATCATAAGCATGTTCCAGTTTCAATATTCATGTTACAAGGATGTTTTGAGGTTTTCATAATATGGTAGAAAAGATCAATTGTTTGACATGAAATTTACAAGGAAAGTTTGACACTAAGGGTCTGAGGTTTTGTAATATATATCCTTATTTTTTGTGTTTATATGCTGTTAACCTACCTCAACACACTAACGACGATCAGGTCTAGCGAGCAGGCGACTTCATGAGTTTCAGTTGATGCAACATCAACGTGGAGTTTCTTCTTTAGAGGTTGCATCTTGCATGGAATTCTATAGTTAAGACGTGTTTACCAACACCTAATTTTCGATTAAACTTTTACTAAACTTTCATCAAAATAATATGTATTAATGTAATCACATATTAATATAATATCAATTAGTAAGAAACTTTTCTAACAGATTACATGCTTGTAGATATTTCTGTGTGGCGCTGTCTACAAACCGATCAAAACTACTTAAATTAGGAAAAAAATACAATGCCCCTGCTTATAATTTAATCTTTCGGATTGACATATAAAAATACAAAATAAAAAAATGAATCATAATTCATATGTATCAGTTGTAAATCTCTGTGCAGGCTTTTTGGTAATTGCCTGACATCTCAATCAAATTTTAACGTTAGGCTTTGTGACACACTCAAAGTTGGAGAATATACATTAGCTCCATAACTTCCATATGGCATCATCTAAGCTGAAAATGTTGGCCAATGTGCCCCAATTAATACAAAATGGCACATATATATGAGTCAGAAATATATTTTTTATTTTAGAAAAAAAAATCATAAAGATTTACAGAAACTAGTTATTTCACTTTCATTTTATTCCTACAACTTTGGAATATTCTAGAAAACAACGGCACTTATCAATTAGAGTGATTTGCACAACACTATAGGCCACTGACATCTGCCAGCATAAACTAAAACCGTACTCAGTGATTGACTTATCTATTTCAGACACGGCAGTGCTTGTTACACTTACAGCTGTAACAATACATGTTTAGAAGGAGGATGACAGGTGTCAAGTACATGATTTCCAATTATTTCATTGCTAGTTATGTAAACGTTGATACGATTTAAAAAACATTTACAAATATATTAACTTCTGATAACATACATATTTCCATACTTTTTACTTCATACAGTTCATCGTTTTAGGGTTGAACGAGTAATTATTTAGGGTCGACTGGTTATTGTTTCAATATTTGTATGATATAACAAATTTTAAAAGCAAAAAGGCATCAAGTTTATCTTTAAAAAGACGAATGTGATGTTCAAAGCCGAGAAATACAAATAAAAAGCGTTCATGGTTTGTTCATTATACAAAATCTCAAACAGTTTGAAAATATACATATGCAGCTATTCCCCTTTAAACTATCGAATGTGTAGGATACGTCTGTTGTTTGGTCATATTAAGACCTCCGACGTTGGCAAAATCATTAAACAAAAAAGTGGATGTTTCAAAATGCAAGACAATGACCGCATTGAGCGTTTGAATTCTGGGTTTGTCAGTAATAAAATAAAAGGTTCATCTCCTACTGGTGGCCAATTAGTCTTTGATTGTTCCTTGCTTTATAGGTATTCAGCAGTTAACAGTAATCGACTTTGTTTGTGCGCATACATCTATTAACTGTACACATTAAAACGGTTTTGACCTGGCAGGTTCCTCTGCTCAATAACAAGATAAAAATCTAGACATATAAAGAGAAATTTAAAAGAATTCTTATTTAATTTGAAAACTAATAGATAACTGATCTTTTTTTATCAAGTTTAAGTTTTAAGTTAAATTTTTCTTACAATTTTTCTACTTTGGTTTCAGACAAAAGAAATTTCTTGGCGCTGGTAATTTAATTTTCATGTCAATAAAAAAGATTCTGTGGACTACTAACTTGAGGGGAATTTATGACAATGGTAATTATTCAAAGTGTATTTCTACCTCAGGGACAGAGTCTTTCATGCTCGACCGCTTCACTAGAGGCTATCCAATTAATGATATCTTGTCTACGGACCTTATGAATACGTTTACAATTATATTTCTCCTTGAGGCTGAATGTTATCATCTGATACAATTGTGCGTTAAAAGTCTAGACTAGAACCATAGATTTTAAGTAAATTAAGAAATAAATTGGACATTTGAAAAGTTCAATATATAAAATATTAAAATATTAAATATTAAAAATAAAAGACTGAAGATGATTCTTTGCATATCAATTCATTACCAACCGGTTTCACAAAAATGTGATTATCAGGGTATAAAACATGTTGTTGATGCTGTACATCATATATATAATGACTTTACCCATCATTTCCCCATATGCTTGATAACGGTATAAGGATTAGTACCGAAACGTCGCCACTGTGTAATGAAGAAGTTGTATGTCCATATACCATTGTCGTCCTTATACTACCAACGTCTAGAATGCCACTGAAACAATTCAATATATGAATTGTTTAGACTCGAAGTATATTGAAAGTCTTGCTTGAGAAACAACAAAAGTCTATCCTTCTTCCTATTTAATCAAGTTAACAATGTCAGGCCATTGCTTTACTTTCACAAGTATGTCAGTTCTGTATCCCAATTATTACCAATACATCAAGGAGGATTATTATTGTCACATATTTTACCAGAGTCAGATGTGGTTTCTATATCTGAACATTACGTGTCACTTCTTTTTATAATACAAATTAATTTCCGATAATTTACCGGTTCATCACAAGATTGACATCCGGGCTTCAAGAGCCCTATCTGTTAACTGTTCAATAATTGGCACATAACAGCTGTTGTCTCTCTACCACTATAGAAGTCTTTATTGTATGGTACTTTTGTCCCACATTCGAGCACTTCTTTTTAAATCAAACAACTGATTTGACTAATGGAAGGAAATGGAAGTAGAGCCATCAATATCCATGTTAATCTTTACTGTACAACTGAATGAGGGGCAATTTACGTTTATTTTAAAATACAGTTGCATGTTAACTTTGAAGACAAGTGTGCTCAATTAACATTCCCTTAGCGGAAGTCACTGAACGCCCCCTTTTGTGCATTTGCGTAATATAAACATGGCAGCAAGTACTTCAAACACTTTTCAACAATGATAATTTGTATTGGGAACGAATAATAATGCTTTATTAACTTCAACAACTAGAAGGAAGTGAAAAAAATTGCTTTTCAACAGGGACGTGCGACGGCATAAAGAATTACTTAATAAATCATTGATCCTGATAATATACTTCAGTAACTATCCACGTGAAGCAGTCTGACTATAAAACTCTGTCTAACTAGTTAAGGTAAAACACAAAAAAATGTAATGATAGTCCTTATAGTTGTAATAAAAGAAATTTCGTAATAAGCAAAGATAAAGAAAAAGCAGACGAAGTCGACACTATCCCCACCAAGCAGGACACTTGTCAACTATATCATATCTGACGTTCCAGTTAATGACTTATATGAATATTTCATCACAGAACATTTTCACTCTATGTATCATATTAGGTCTCCAAATAATTGGTAACAAATTAAACAAACACGAGATGAGTGTTACATTAACTACCGATTTTCCTTCGGCTTAGGTATAAATTTGTTTTATCAATACCTAATTGTTTTGGGTAGAAGTATTTTGGCATCAAGATATCCAGGGTGAAAAGAATGAAAATAAAGCAATGTGGTAGACATTTGGTAGATATGGTAAATACTGGTGGATACCTAGATGGTATTTGTTTCTTTAATCATTATTTTAGTATTTGATTACCTACTAACAGGAAACAACTGGCTGTTGGTGTAAAGATCTCAGTATAAAGATATGAAAATCTACTGTATAGAAACGTTGTATGGACATTGATTTTAGAGACAGTGAAGAATCTAAGGTGATAAATGAACCTTTGTATTTCAGTTACATTTTAATTCAAGTCATTGTGCCCAAGTCAACCTTAGATAATTAGCGTTAGTTACTAGTATTTGACTCTGGTATATGGCGTCATTCAAAACTGTTATTTTCCCTCAATAGAATTCTGTTTCTTACATTATTACATACATCTAAAATATGGTTCAATGGTTCATGTAAGGAACAAAAAGATTTCATGAAAACACCTGAACGGCGGTTTCATATTTAATGATATATAAAAGATATCTTTAACAAACACTCACGAAAACTATATGACAATTGGCACTGACATTAATCAAATTTTTCTTACAAGTTTAGAATACTCTTAATCACATTCGGACTCATTTGGAGTGATATGCATAACGTTATAGGGGCCATTGCCGTCTGTCAGGATAAATTAATACCGTACACAGTCGATGATTGACAGTATCTGTTCTAGATATGACAGTAACGGTTCTTGTTATATAAACATGTACATATTCACTTCATAGACAAGCTGTGATAGGTCATGTTTAGAAGTTTGAAATTACAAATAGATGTCATGTACATGTTTTGAAAAAGAGTTATTATTATGTGTGAAAATATTGACATGGTTTAAAGATGCATGTAAAAAGCGTGTTTTGAAAAACGAATATTCATATAATTACTTGAACTGCAGTTTGATTTTAAAATTTTTTTCTTTTCTTTTTTGAAAATTTGTTTAATTTTTGTCTGTATACTGGTTATCTACTTATGCTTGAATAAGTTTTTATTCGGGGTCATTTGAATAATATTGTAACACGAAAAAGTTTCAAATCAAACAGGAAACGGCATGATACCAAAATACATCAGAAAATTAGCACTAGTTTATCTAAATTGATCTTTACAAAGTTTCTACACAAGTTGAGAAATAGGGAGATAAGAAAAAGGAACATTACTGGTTTGTGCAGTCAAAACAGATCGAGGTTCACTAGCAAGAAATTACACATTGGAATGTGTTCCCTCTTAAGCCATTCCAAAGTGTAAAATATATTTGTTGTTCTAGTTGTATCTCCAACTTTGCTAAAATAACTCAAACATTAAAGAGGATGTTTGAACATGCATGTTAAGGAATCAATCTGGTATTGGAATTCTGCGATGTGCAATTATTCGTCTTCTTTGTTTTCAGCAACATTCATTTCGGGGTAACCACCAGTGTTGTTAAGTTGATTGTCCAATGCATGGCTGGGATGAATTGAGCACAAAGGTAATTATTCGAACTGTATTTCTGCCCTATAAAAAGATTCTTTCATGCCTAGTTACTTCACCAGAGGCTCTCCAATTAAATATATCTTGTCTCCGACCCTTATGAATACCTTTACAGGTATGTCTTTAGTTCATTTTATCTCTATTCTTACGGTAGTTTTCACAAATACGTTTCATCTGACTGATCGGACATAATATAGAAATATAAATTAAACTGACGGGCTTTTTTTATTGATAGGCAATTCATAACTATACTATATTCTCTACTAGTTTATATGATAATCTTAATACAGCACCCTTGCAATAATTACGTAATTTTCAATCACGTCACTATTGGTGTCTTTTGGAAAGGCTATCTTATTTCAACATAATTATGCAAGGTTATTGGGTTTCGCTTTCCATATTCACACTGTTTATCTTATAATAATAAAGACATTGAAATAAAAAGATATTAACATTTGAAATTAGTATTTTTTATATTGTAAAAGTTATTTTTGCATTCATGATCTTCTTACGTAAATATTTAACATATGTAATTTCCTCAATACCTTTTGTACTCTATAATAAAAAATGCTTCAGAATGTTACATAGGTGTTAAGATTTATATCATCTGAATATTTTTTGATCAGATAAATCAACATCTTCATGCTCTGATAACTTTGGAAGTCGATATAATTTTAGGTTTGTTAAAAGGTTTGATTAAAAAATTCAAACATTTTATGATAGCCATATTGGCATTTTGAATATTTCTGAGACTGGGATGTAGAGAAAAGGCTTATCACTTCCTGACAAATAGGATGTAAATATGAAACTAAAGTAAACCTGGATCTGGGAACATTACAAAGAACGTCTCTCGTCTTCAATCGTATTTATGAGTTTGTCTGGCCAATGAAAATGGTTCTGTTGATTCTGTATTTTCAAATTCTGATTCTTGTAACAAGTTCTATTCGTTTTCGCTTAGCGAAATAGATTAGTCAAATACTATTATCCCAAACTGATTTTTTGATGATTATTTATTTCTGTGGTCATGTTCAAATTTCATTGTTGTGTACAAAACGTTTTAAGAATAATCTTAGTGTTTCCCAATCAGTGTCAACTCAACAGGGGTCATGACCGTTTATGTGATCTTTCAACTTCGATAACTTTAATCAATCAAAGGGTGTTATCCAAATGGAAAGAAGTCAAATTTTATTGGATATACGCAGTTTTAAAAAAATGAAATTATGTTATCATTTAAATGGTAATGAAGATTTGACATTCTTGTTAAGAATACCATCACAACATTCTTTCATCTTTGATCTTTAAATGATTATTTAATGATGAATTCTTTATGGATTCAAAGTGACAGTTGAATTTATTATGGATTAAGTTCTAATACACATTGTGTTTGAAAAGGCTGCCATTGGATAGAGCTTTTTTCAATTTACCTAAAGGATTCTTGACAGGGAGGGCGATTGATGTCATTTTCCATCACTAGCAGTGCATCTTCTCACGCTCGTGTGTTGCCTTCCTTCCTTAAAATTCCGCAAGCAACGCGACTGATAAAGTAGTAAATTTAAACGAAAAGAATAGGTAATGATAGCGAATATGTGATCCTTAAAATAACAATGTTAATTTACATTGAAGTTTTTCTCAAGTGTATTATCAGATGTGTTTACCCTTATTATTGGCACGCGAAGTAACTACATAGACAAACCGGATATAAATGAGATATCACATTTGATAATAACATGACATTCTGTCTACTTTTATGTCAGGTACAACTCACTTTGATATTATTCATAGGCAGGACAATGCCACAAAATAGATCAATTTATAAGAAAGTATAATGTTGAATCGACATTTATGTCACCTATAGACTGATTCACAATAGTTATTTAAATTGGCATAATCTATGATTATTTGTAGAGAAGTCGGTTTTATACCATTATAACATGCGTTATCAACTACTTTCGATGTTAAAATGATTCGAGATCTCGTTGAGTCTCATACAATCATATGATAACGTAACGGATATGAAAAACATTTTGTTTGTCACACATGGTAAATCATAAACTCATAACCTGAACACAATGAACGGGTATAAATTTTATGTTAGATAATAGTGATATTAAAATAATTCCTACATGATCAGTATTCTTCAATAATCTTATATTAAAAATATATATATGTATATTAAAAATATATATATGTACTTCCCAAAGACATGTTAGAATTGTGACTTACAAATTAGCGTTTACAAAGTTATATGCATTACACGTTTTTTTAAACCCACATTCCAAGCCTGTAATTTTGAAAGCTGATATTTTAATAGTGATTCAATAAAGATTGTTAGTTTTTCTTCTTTGTTTTGACAATTACCTTGCGATTTGATTAAATATCAATTAAAAGGCTTCACAAATATATGTTCAGAAACTTTTATGGGTAAGTTTAGGTTTTGCTTTTTTACCCCTAAATGTGTCTTATTGAAAAAATTGGAGAGAATTCCATCATCTTAAATAATTATACGTCTCTATTGGCAACGAAATTAGTCACTGTTGTTAGCAGGGGTGCGCATACAAAATTCACAAGACATTTTTTAAATGATAAAGTTAATTTTTTGTGACTTTCCAGACCTAACTTATCAATTATAACATTTGCCTATGAAGAATTTTCATTGAGAAAGTAATTTTATTTCTCTCAAATTATTCAGATTAGAATAATTTTCATCATTCTCAATCTCTTGAATTTCAACAATTCAATATTATTTTAATCATCACGAAATTATTTTAGATAATATTTTTTTGAGAAATTGAAGGTTTGAAATGATAAAAGCAAACATGTTAATGGACATGACAAGGATACTTTTTAGAGATTGTATATCCTATAGGTAAAACCAGGATATGAAGTAACCAAAATCATAAGACATTATTAAATCATATTAATCCCGAAGAGAATTTCATTGTTTCAATGCTGGTCAAGAAAACCTCTCTCTATTTTTTGGAAAACGAAATTTAAATTAGTTTTGGTTGTTGAGAGACAGAAATATCAAGCTGAAAAATACTTTTTGCAGATGCTCCTGTTTGAGAGTCAGACCCCTTACCAATCTTGCCAAAGGGATATCCCTGTAGCCAAAGCCAAATGCTTTCAACATCACAATTCAATAGTCACTCCCTCCATGAAATAACTTGTCCTCAACAATTCCAGACATATGCTTATTAAGGACTCAATCAAAGTCCTATATGAAATTATTTATAAACCTGAAAATAAAAAGGAAAAGGAAAAGGAAGTGTAGAGGAATTGAGGAATAGCCTTATGAGAAATGTTATGCTGAAAATCACATAAACACCATATTTAAAGTAAACTTTTTATTGATAATGCCAAACTCTGCCCTCATGAATAAACTCTGAGAATTTGCTTTTCATGAAGCCTTTGAACAAGTGCAATTCTAAGTTCTCGAAAGGTTATTGATGGCTTGTGTAAAGAGGTATATGTTTAAGAATGTCATTGTATGAATTGTACCTGTTAGATAATGTGATGCTGTATTCTTGATTCACTGTAATTTTTCAAAAAAAGGTTTTTAAGGACATTGAAGAGTTTTATTAGATATATATTCCCCGAAAGACGTTTTGCAGGCTCAAAAGGATAAACTTGACCTATGCTACTTATCTTTAAATTTTGGATAAAAAACATTATCACATTACTATGAGAAACTTAAACAGTTTTTGAAAACTGTTAAGTTGATTGGGGAAGCCTTATAACAGGAAATATTTTGTAATACAGTCACTTAGATAGAACTTCCGTGCGTTTTTTCTGATTGATGGAATAACCAATTTACGGTACGATTCCACAACATTTAATGACATACAAGATAAAATGTGTTTTTAAATGTGATTCTCTCATTATGTACACCTTGATTTATCTCTGCATCTCTCTTAAAATAGAAATTTCTCATTTATGTACTGTCAGCAGGGACATATAAACTGAATCTAAGACAAACTCATTAGACTTTAAGTCATTAACTGCCTGTAAATAGATGGAAAGGAAATTGTGATGCACACACGAAAGAAGTAAAAACATGATGGTTTTCTGACTGTGGTTTCATTTTTATAACACAGAAGTGTATAGCATATTGTGTATATATATTGGATATAAATATATACTTTCAATTCAATAGAAGTAAGGGATTATGATAAGTTTTAGCATTTGAGGTGATATGGGCAAGGGTATTTATACAATTGAAAATAATCAATCTCTTAATCCGTGATTCCAACGGGCACTTTCTGTGATGTCAAGATATCAAGCTTATAAAAAAACTTGCTTGTGAGATAAATACGAAGATTTAAAAGGAAAAAAGTTAAGCATTTTAAAACACATAAGTGTAATATATGTATCAATTGTCGTTACTATGTTGTCTTTGTAAAACGGATTTATACGTGTCCTGTGTTGTTTTTGTATCAGAAAGATAAAACAAATTCAGCTTTATACCTGGATTTATGAGTTTAGAATAAAATCCTCTAAAAATGCTATGCATCGAATAAAAATGAAAAAAACGTGAGACATTTTCAGATGTTTCTTTCCTTTGGTATATTAAGCATTGATATTTTTATTGAACATAGATAACAAATGACTATTTAACACTAAATTAAGCTTAATTAGCTTTTAGATGATCTAGCGTCGTTTTGTGATTTCAGTAACTCAATTTATTCAATCTCTGAAAACATTGCAACATTTCGTTTTTTAAATAGTTGAAAAACCTATATGTATATTATTGAAAAAAACAACCTCATTTGTATACCTAAATGTTCTTTAAGTTATAATCTTTATTTTCATATCATCAAAAACATCTTAAATGATACAAAGCATTTTACATTGCTTTTTACTTTTAGCTAAAGTGAAAATCTTTGAAGCTTCAAGGGCAATGTGTGTATGCACTGCGATTCAGAAAAGAAAACAGGTCTTCGTTTATACCTTAGATATAGTCTTTAGCCCGTTTTAATTATGTTTACTTTAAACTATGCTTAAAACCAGGATATGTAACTTTACATTCGTATCTAATCAATAAGAACTAATATTTGACTGATAAAGACTGAAGCCCTTTTAAAAAAGCTTGACAAGGCTTGGTTTATCAAACCCTGAACTTTTGAAAATCGACTTAATATAATATTAAACTGTCGTGCGATCTTGGACTAAGTTGACTTTGATAACATCCATTGATCTCTTGTTAACATTCTGTTTTTAATTGTAGGAACAAATCTGTACACATATTTGATCTGTTGCGTTTTCCGACTTCAATCATATCAAATATTTCAACCAGCACTTTACATTTACAGAAAGTTCAACAAATTAAGACACATATTTGAATTGCGTGTTTGAGGAGAACCATTTGACGAGATTTTTACAATGTGTGTTAATGTAATCCTCAGTAAACGCTTACTGTCATAAAATTTCCTTAATGGTCATGAAAAAGAAAGCTTTTGTTGTGTACTAGTTCTAGATCGTTTCACACCTCTTTTACAACTTCAAAACAAGAGAGACGTGCACTAACGAAAAATTTCTAATTGAATTACAATAATCACTTTTGACGTGTAAAAGATCCTCTTTTGATCACTTTTTATTGTACATTGTTACCAAAAACGAAATCACTTTGTGCAGTTTATCAGCAGAATGTTTGCTTGCTTTACAAACTTGAATTACTCGCAGTGAACTAGAATCTGGTGGCAATGATACGCCGAAAAAAATGCATTCCTTTGCAATATTTGTAATATTAACACTTTTGGTACATATCAGTGTAAAACTTATTGATATTCTCTCACAAGGTACATTTTAGTAGAATTTAGGTGTCAAACATTTATTTTATGCCTAAAACTTTAAAGATCTTTTGATGTTGAACATATGGAATTTCTATACATGGTTTGTAAATGTTTATCAATACAATTATAGAAAGTCAAACAAAATAACAAATAACAAAATTGTTTTTATCCTTTGTTGTTTCACCTATCTAATACTCGATCTTCCCCCTAGTTTTTGAACAAAGTGCAATACTTGAAAATAAGTGACAAACTATTCTACGTAAAAATATGACAAAGAACTTTTAATCCGGTGAAATACTTTACAAGTTGATAACAAATAAGACGTGTTACTAAGAGTTATAATTTACGACAAATGACGAAGCAGTGTTATTTACAACTTCTGACAACTTTTAGATGAGAGGAAATCAGAAAAGGACGAGTGGTATGTTGCAAAATTTTAAACGAGTGAGAGCATAAGCATTAAGATGAGTAACAAAATGTATGACAAAACTGATTCCTTTCTCATGATTGATAAAATGCAATTATTCCAATGGTTGACAGTGCCATATTCAGACGTTGGAGCCATTATCAATAAATAAAAAATAATTTTGATATTCTGCGAAAGTTATTTTGTAATATTGACTTATTCTGATTATATTCTTCCCTCGTTTAACTTAATGGGGCTTAAATAAAGTGAATAAATTTAATTAATATTTCCGCATGCTTTCCTACAGTTAATGACTTTTCAAAGTGAACACGATTTGTTATTATCCTAACATTTGCAAAGGAAACGTCAATGGAAAATTGTATTTTGAGTGTCGTCAGTTCCTTTGAAAACAATGAATGAAAGTTTAGATACTTTTTTAACGTCTTGCATTGCTTTTGTTTTTCCCCCAAAATTATTGGTGAAAAATTAATATATAATCCAACAGAAAAGAAAAACGATATAATGATTCATCAGACAATGTCCCTTATCGATCACAGGATCATATTTCATTTACTTTTAGCTGTTACTCGTTTCCTTTTAAACGTTCCCAATAAAGGATGCAGAAAATGATTGGTGTTGCATGAGGTCTTTAAGGTCTCAATGGGAACACCTATTCATCAGGAAAAAAAAATTAAGCTGAACATAATTTGTCACTAGTATATTTTTTCCTTTTATTTTGTCTATGCTTACATTATGTATTCAATCGAAATTCAATAGAGTGAGCAAACAGTCTCATCCATATGTATTACTCTCTCAAATCATATGTTAAATAGAATCATATTCTTCAAAATGAAACATTTGTACTGTTTCGAAATATTAACTGCACAATCAGTATGATGAAATATGCGTTTAAAAGTCATTGAATTTCGGAAATGCCAATTTGATGAATATACCATTACTTACTCCTAGTGTTCAAGGGGCAGTGAAATGATTTATTATTTATTATTATTATTATCATTTTCTCTCGATCACCAATAGTTTAAACAAATCAAACAAATAACCCGTAGTCATAGCAGAAATACTCAAGTATAGAAACCATCAGCCACATTTTTTAGCTTTGTAGCTCATCAGGTCTGAAAGACCCGATGGGCTTATGGCATGGCATGGCGTCCGTCGTCCGTCCATCCGTCCGTCCATCCGTAAACTTTTCACTTTTTCGACTTCTTCTCCAGAACCAATGACTCTGAGAGCTGAAATTTTATGTGCATACTCCTTGGCAAATGGGGATTCTAAATTGTAGATTTCGTGACCCCATGACCCCAAATGAGGTCAGAGGGGTCAAAACATGAAAAACCTATTTTCATCTTCTTCTCCAGTTCCAAAAGGTCCAGAGAGCTGAATAGTTGTGTGTAGACTCCTTGGGCACTGGAGATTCTAAATTGTAGGTTTGGTGACCCCATGACCCCCAATGGGGTCACAGGGGTCAAAACCTAAAAAACCTAATTTCATCTTTTTCCCTAGTTCTAAAAGGTCTAGAGAGCTGAAAAGGTGTGTGCAGACTCCTTGGCCAACGGGGATTCTAAATTGTAGGTTTGGTGACCCCATGAAATGGGGTCATGGGATCAAAACCTAAAAAAACCTAATTTCATCTTTTTCCCTAGTTCCAAAAGGTCTAGAGAGCTGAAAAATTGTGTGAAGACTCCTTGGACACTGGGGATTCTAAATTGTAGGTTTGGTGACCACTTGACCCCAAATGGGGTCACAGGGGTCAAAACCTTAAAATCCTACTTTCATCTTCTTCTCCAGTTCCAAAAGGTCTTAATAGCTTAATAGTTGTGTGTAGACTCCTTGGACAATGGGGATTCTGAATTGTAGGTTCGGTGACCCCTTGACCCAAATGGGCAATGGGCCTTTTTTATTTGATTGTGATTAACTTTTAAGAAATACATTGTTGTTTTCTTTCCTCAACATAACAATTTGCAATGTCCCAATGTGTTTGTCACTTGATTTGATTTACTTATATCTGAATATTCTTATCCAAGAGAGCATAATTTGAAAAAAAATATATTAGTTTTGCTGTAATTGAATTATTAATGAACAAAACCTGCTAAGTGCCCTTTAGTCCGTAATTTATGTGGCTATTTACTTTTGTTTATTTTTTCACTCGGGGTTATTAGATATAAATGCATTTATGGTTAGACAAAATTGGCCCGACACAAGGACGGACTAAATAATTTTACAGCCCGTCCTCAACCAAAGTTACCCATCTCGGACGTTGGGACAGGCTATCTTTCCTACACTGCCCATGACCCCATGGTCTAAACCCAAACACCTATTTCTATCAAAACTCTGATGAGCTACAGAGCCCATGGCTCTATTTTTAATAATTTGAGGTGGGCAAATGGAGTCCTTTTAGCTTACCCAGTCATGGTATGTTCGTTAATACATCTTCCTTTGATAAAAAAAAAACTTGTTTTGCAACTGGATTTTGTTTTTGTAAGATCATTTTGTTTACCTAAAAACCTGCTAAAGAACCTTTTAAGAGTAGTTTTAAAACAATATAATTCTATTGACACCATCTTAATGAAAAAGTAATCCATCGTGAATCAGTAAAGAAATGTCTTGCCCCTTAAAGTTAAAAAATCAAATGTGCGTTGAAAAGTTCGAAAATATAATCTTTTTTCACCAACGAGGAAAGAATGATTTATATACATTTGACATTTAAAGTTGAAAATGTAATGTTATTCTATATCTGGGTTCTTTTCAATTTAAAATGCAACAAATCTCACTTTCAGATAGAAACTTGACACATATGTGTATTTATCACTTATTCATAAACATTACTTTTCGGATAAAATTAATGATATAGATAGAATTTAGAAAGGAAAAAGTATAGAGAAAATTTTATACTGACCTGCAAAAAAAAATTATATTCACTTACTCCTTTTGACTTTGAGGGAGATGGAAGGTAATTTAAAATGATTCTATGGTAACATCAGATAAGCTTCAACTCTAGCTTAAGATAACACCGACTCAATAAAACGCATAAAGATTATCTTCTTGATTCAAGTACATCTCATTACTTGTGAGAAGCAATCATATATATATATATATATATAGCTTGCTTGCCTTCGGCTGTTTAGCTGTCTCTTCCATAACTTTATGATTGACTGTTTCTTTTGGGACGCCGCCTGGGTAACTTCTTTTTCTTCTCTGTCTTTGAAAATATGTCCATAGGTGTTTTGGATGTATCCAAATAATCTGTCCTCTAGTCCCTCCTCCGTATTTGTGTTTTCTGGTATCCCGAGGAACTGTTGGATTGAGGACAATTGTAATTTAATAGCTTGTAATTCTTGCATTACCTCAGCACTTGTTGGTAACTGTTGTCCAGGCTGGCTGGGTCCTTCAATGATGTCTCCATACGAGGCCATGGTGAAGTCTTCCTGCGTTGCACGATATATGAAAAGTTGAATTGGTTCAAACGCAAGGTCACATATAGATTAAATATAACATACTTCACATAGTCGTTTGAAGAATCATTTTAATCCGATACTAGTATTTCGTCAATAGTATTGACTCATCAGGGATGAAACGATATGATCGTTAACATCGCATTACAAGCGTTTTTATAACAAAATATACGTACAATGTACAAGGATATATTGTAAATTATGCTAATCAGGTGACATCATGGTTCTTCCTTGTTGGTCTTCTGATTGACACAATCACTCTCTTATGAGTTTACCCCTTGAGCAATATGTTAATGTGACATAATCCCTTTTGTTTTTAAATAGCTCAATTGTAGTTAGAGATATATGTCAGTGATTTAAGGGTAATCATCTCATTGTTTATTTAGTGAGGGTCTATAGGTGTCAATGAAGGACTCTTCAAGTCGTAAAAGTGCATTTGAGACACTGCCCATGTTAGATTTATGAAATAATTTATAGAAAGGAAATATTTTGAAATCACCATTTGCACAAGTAGAAAGATGTTTATTTACAAATAAACAGCGGTATCTGCTATCGTTATTGTGTTGTCTGTGTAAGGTTACCCTATTTCTTAGGCATTCAGTTTTACCAATATAGGATTTTTTACACTTAGGGCACATTATTGCATAAATGACATTTTTTGAATTGCAATCAAAGTTAGATTTTATTTCAAATGTTTTGCCATTGTCAAATGTGAAAGACGAGCCTTCTAATAAATGGGGACATGTGCCACATCTTTTATTTGAACATTTGGAAACTGAAGGTCTTTCTGTTGGGTTTTGAATACCATCATATTTAGCCCTTGTTAAGATGTGTTTAAGATTTTTGTGCTGTCTTTTGCTTTTAATGATTTTATTTCTTTTCAACATTTGGCCTAACCTCTTGTCTTGACTAAGCATAGGTAAGTTCCGATGTATAACAGGGAATAATTCCGCATTGTTTTTATTATGTGTTGTCACAAAAGCGATTGTGTTTTGGTCCTCATTTATTTTATCTTTAGGAGTACGTAACTCTTCAAGAGTGAGTGCCTGTGCTTTATTTATTCCATCTTTGATAAGAGGTTCTGGATAGCCTCGCTGCAATAGTGAAGATTTTAGTTCCTCTAATGTCGGTCGGGTGTTTTCACGACGTTTGGTTCAGTTGTGTTGTTTACTGTCACAGTTGCTTCCTTATTAGATGGATGACGGGACCTGGTGTTCTGAAAAGGCTGTTCTGTGGTTGCTTCCCATCTTCTTTTTGTGGTAGGGGCATGACTTTGGTTTGTTGGGTTCTGGTGTTGGACAGGTCCCTGCCTCTGTTGAGTAGTTTGGTCCCTTTGTTCCTGCCACTGTTGAGTAGATTGGCCCCTTTGTCTTTGTCTCTGTTGGTGAGGTTGGTCCCTTTGTGGTCGTCCGTGTTCTCTGTGCCGGTGTTGTCTCCTGTTTTGTTGAGGCCATTGTTGTCTGCTGTTTTGTTGGGGCCTTTGTGGACGCCTTTGTTGCCATCGTTGTCCACGTTGATGGTTCCCCATTGGGCGACTGTCAGTGTTGATGTCTCGTGTTGGAGCTTCCATCAACCATGTTTCTGTTTTGGCCCACTGGTTCATTATTTTGTTGTCAGTGCGTTGCGTATCCAATTTCCATAATGATTGTAGTTTTTCTTGGATAGGGCCGGAAGATATCTCACTCAACAATATGGTCATTTCCTCGTCGATATTTGAGTACTTTTCCACACTAACCTTGTGTTGTTTGAGGAGTTTTTCACACTCCTTTTCCATTTGGCGTATTCCAAAGCTTGTTATTTCGTCTAAGCTTTTCTCACAGTCAAAGAGTTCCATGAATTTATTTGGAATAAACGGAGTTTCTCTTTCTAAATATGCTTGGAAAATGTCTGCCGTTCCCTTTGTCCGAATAGCTTCATTGTAAGCTTGCCTTCGGCTGTTTAGCTGTCTCTTCCATAACTTTATGATTGACTGTTTCTTTTGGGACGCCGCCTGGGTAACTTCTTTTTCTTCTCTGTCTTTGAAAATATGTCCATAGGTGTTTTGGATGTATCCAAATAATCTGTCCTCTAGTCCCTCCTCCGTATTTGTGTTTTCTGGTATCCCGAGGAACTGTTGGATTGAGGACAATTGTAATTTAATAGCTTGTAATTCTTGCATTACCTCAGCACTTGTTGGCAGCTGTTGTCCAGGCTGGCTGGGTCCTTCAATGATGTCTCCATACGAGGCCATGGTGAAGTCTTCCTGCGTTGCACGATATATGAAAAGTTGAATTGGTTCAAACGCAAGGTCACATATAGATTAAATATAACATACTTCACATAGTCGTTTGAAGAATCATTTTAATCCGATACTAGTATTTCGTCAATAGTATTGACTCATCAGGGATGAAACGATATGATCGTTAACATCGCATTACAAGCGTTTTTATAACAAAATATACGTACAATGTACAAGGATATATTGTAAATTATGCTAATCAGGTGACATCATGGTTCTTCCTTGTTGGTCTTCTGATTGACACAATCACTCTCTTATGAGTTTACCCCTTGAGCAATATGTTAATGTGACATAATCCCTTTTGTTTTTAAATAGCTCAATTGTAGTTAGAGATATATGTCAGTGATTTAAGGGTAATCATCTCATTGTTTATTTAGTGAGGGTCTATAGGTGTCAATGAAGGACTCTTCAAGTCGTAAAAGTGCATTTGAGACACTGCCCATGTTAGATTTATGAAATAATTTATAGAAAGGAAATATTTTGAAATCACCATTTGCACAAGTAGAAAGATGTTTATTTACAAATAAACAGCGGTATCTGCTATCGTTATTGTGTTGTCTGTGTAAGGTTACCCTATTTCTTAGGCATTCAGTTTTACCAATATAGGATTTTTTACACTTAGGGCACATTATTGCATAAATGACATTTTTTGAATTGCAATCAAAGTTAGATTTTATTTCAAATGTTTTGCCATTGTCAAATGTGAAAGACGAGCCTTCTAATAAATGGGGACATGTGCCACATCTTTTATTTGAACATTTGGAAACTGAAGGTCTTTCTGTTGGGTTTTGAATACCATCATATTTAGCCCTTGTTAAGATGTGTTTAAGATTTTTGGGCTGTCTTTTGCTTTTAATGATTTTATTTCTTTTCAACATTTGGCCTAACCTCTTGTCTTGACTAAGCATAGGTAAGTTCCGATGTATAACAGGGAATAATTCCGCATTGTTTTTATTATGTGTTGTCACAAAAGCGATTGTGTTTTGGTCCTCATTTATTTTATCTTTAGGAGTACGTAACTCTTCAAGAGTGAGTGCCTGTGCTTCATTTATTCCATCTTTGATAAGAGGTTCTGGATAGCCTCGCTGCAATAGTGAAGATTTTAGTTCCTCTAATGTCGGTCGGGTGTTTTCACGACGTTTGGTTTAGTTGTGTTGTTTACTGTCACAGTTGCTTCCTTATTAGATGGATGACGGGACCTGGTGTTCTGAAAAGGCTGTTCTGTGGTTGCTTCCCATCTTCTTTTTGTGGTAGGGGCATGACTTTGGTTTGTTGGGTTCTGGTGTTGGACAGGTCCCTGCCTCTGTTGAGTAGTTTGGTCCCTTTGTTCCTGCCACTGTTGAGTAGATTGGCCCCTTTGTCTTTGTCTCTGTTGGTGAGGTTGGTCCCTTTGTGGTCGTCCGTGTTCTCTGTGCCGGTGTTGTCTCCTGTTTTGTTGAGGCCATTGTTGTCTGCTGTTTTGTTGGGGCCTTTGTGGACGCCTTTGTTGCCATCGTTGTCCACGTTGATGGTTCCCCATTGGGCGACTGTCAGTGTTGATGTCTCGTGTTGGAGCTTCCATCAACCATGTGACTAAACAGTGTGAAAAACTCCTCAAACAACACAAGGTTAGTGTGGAAAAGTACTCAAATATCGACGAGGAAATGACCATATTGTTGAGTGAGATATCTTCCGGCCCTATCCAAGAAAAACTACAATCATTATGGAAATTGGATACGCAACGCACTGACAACAAAATAATGAACCAGTGGGCCAAAACAGAAACATGGTTGATGGAAGCTCCAACACGAGACATCAACACTGACAGTCGCCCAATGGGGAACCATCAACGTGGACAACGATGGCAACAAAGGCGTCCACAAAGGCCCCAACAAAACAGCAGACAACAATGGCCTCAACAAAACAGGAGACAACACCGGCACAGAGAACACGGACGACCACAAAGGGACCAACCTCACCAACAGAGACAAAGACAAAGGGGCCAATCTACTCAACAGTGGCAGGAACAAAGGGACCAAACTACTCAACAGAGGCAGGGACCTGTCCAACACCAGAACCCAACAAACCAAAGTCATGCCCCTACCACAAAAAGAAGATGGGAAGCAACCACAGAACAGCCTTTTCAGAACACCAGGTCCCGTCATCCATCTAATAAGGAAGCAACTGTGACAGTAAACAACACAACTGAACCAAACGTCGTGAAAACACCCGACCGACATTAGAGGAACTAAAATCTTCACTATTGCAGCGAGGCTATCCAGAACCTCTTATCAAAGATGGAATAAATAAAGCATAGGCACTCACTCTTGAAGAGTTACGTACTCCTAAAGATAAAATAAATGAGGACCAAAACACAATCGCTTTTGTGACAACACATAATAAAAACAATGCGGAATTATTCCCTGTTATACATCGGAACTTACCTATGCTTAGTCAAGACAAGAGGTTAGGCCAAATGTTGAAAAGAAATAAAATCATTAAAAGCAAAAGACAGCACAAAAATCTTAAACACATCTTAACAAGGGCTAAATATGATGGTATTCAAAACCCAACAGAAAGACCTTCAGTTTCCAAATGTTCAAATAAAAGATGTGGCACATGTCCCCATTTATTAGAAGGCTCGTCTTTCACATTTGACAATGGCAAAACATTTGAAATAAAATCTAACTTTGATTGCAATTCAAAAAATGTCATTTATGCAATAATGTGCCCTAAGTGTAAAAAATCCTATATTGGTAAAACTGAATGCCTAAGAAATAGGGTAACCTTACACAGACAACACAATAACGATAGCAGATACCGCTGTTTATTTGTAAATAAACATCTTTCTACTTGTGCAAATGGTGATTTCAAAATATTTCCTTTCTATAAATTATTTCATAAATTTAACATGGGCAGTGTCTCAAATGCACTTTTACGACTTGAAGAGTCCTTCATTGACACCTATAGACCCTCACTAAATAAACAATGAGATGATTACCCTTAAATCACTGACATATATCTCTAACTACAATTGAGCTATTTAAAAACAAAAGGGATTATGTCACATTAACATATTGCTCAAGGGGTAAACTCATAAGAGAGTGATTGTGTCAATCAGAAGACCAACAAGGAAGAACCATGATGTCACCTGATTAGCATAATTTACAATATATCCTTGTACATTGTACGTATATTTTGTTATAAAAACGCTTGTAATGCGATGTTAACGATCATATCGTTTCATCCCTGATGAGTCAATATTATTGACGAAATACTAGTATCGGATTAAAATGATTCTTCAAACGACTATGTGAAGTATGTTATATTTAATGTATATATATATATATATATATATATATATATATATATATATATATATATATATATATATATATATATATATATAGAAAGTTGAATTGGTTCAAACGCAAGGTCACATATAGATGAAATATAACATACTTCACATAGTCGTTTGAAGAATCATTTTAATCCGATACTAGTATTTCGTCAATAGTATTGACTCATCAGGGATGAAACGATATGATCGTTAACATCGCATTACAAGCGTTTTTATAACAAAATATACGCACAATGTACAATGATATATTGTAAATTATGCTAATCAGGTGACATCATGGTTCTTCCTTGTTGGTCTTCTGATTGACACAATCACTCTCTTATGAGTTTACCCCTTGAGCAATATGTTAATGTGACATAATCCCTTTTGTTTTTAAATAGCTCAATTGTAGTTAGAGATATATGTCAGTGATTTAAGGGTAATCATCTCATTGTTTATTTAGTGAGGGTCTATAGGTGTCAATGAAGGACTCTTCAAGTCGTAAAAGTGCATTTGAGACACTGCCCATGTTAGATTTATGAAATAATTTATAGAAAGGAAATATTTTGAAATCACCATTTGCACAAGTAGAGAGATGTTTATTTACAAATAAACAGCGGTATCTGCTATCGTTATTGTGTTGTCTGTGTAAGGTTACCCTATTTCTTAGGCATTCAGTTTTACCAATATAGGATATTTTACACTTAGGGCACATTATTGCATAAATGACATTTTTTGAATTGCAATCAAAGTTAGATTTTATTTCAAATGTTTTGCCATTGTCAAATGTGAAAGACGAGCCTTCTAATAAATGGGGACATGTGCCACATCTTTTATTTGAACATTTGGAAACTGAAGGTCTTTCTGTTGGGTTTTGAATACCATCATATTTAGCCCTTGTTAAGATGTGTTTAAGATTTTTGGGCTGTCTTTTGCTTTTAATGATTTTATTTCTTTTCAACATTTGGCCTAACCTCTTGTCTTGACTAAGCATCGGTAAGTTCCGATGTATAACAGGGAATAATTCCGCATTGTTTTTATTATGTGTTGTCACAAAAGCGATTGTGTTTTGGTCCTCATTTATTTTATCTTTAGGAGTACGTAACTCTTCAAGAGTGAGTGCCTGTGCTTTATTTATTCCATCTTTGATAAGAGGTTCTGGATAGCCTCGCTGCAATAGTGAAGATTTTAGTTCCTCTAATCTTAGAGACCTGAGGTTTTCATTACTAATTATGGCACAGACACGTCTAGCTAGACAATAGGGCAAGTTTGTTTTGACATGTTGTTCATGTACGCTTTTGAAATGGAGATATTGTTTTGTGTCTGTTGCCTTATGGAAAATATCAGTTATGATGTGAGTATTATCCTTCTTGATAAGTATGTCTAAAAAGGTAATTCTGTCTCACTTGTTTCCATTGTGAATTTGATGTTGGGATGCATGTTTTGTAGAGTGTCATATATTTGGTATATGTCCCCTTTAGATTTTTCCCAAAATGTGAAACAATCATCAAGGTATCTTTTCCATTTTAAGATGAATTCATTTGCAAAATTCTTGTCGAATTTTTCCTCTATGGTAGTATAGAGATTTTCTTCTAGGTACGCTAGTACTAAATTGGCATAGACTGGCGCAAATTTTGTCCCCATTGCCGTACCTAGAATTTGAAGATATGAATTTTGATTGAATTGAAATGTGTTGTTTTCTAGAATAAATTCAGCTGATGTAAGGATGAAATCTTTGCTAAAACGTGGATGGATTGACTCAGGATGTTTGTCAATCCAGAATTCTAGTGCAGTTTTGCCTAGCTCATGTGGGATATTACTGTATAGGGAAGTCACATCAAAGCTAACTAAGATTGTATCATTTGTGACTCTATCTGGAATATGCTTTAGAAAATCTAGATCTGTGCCATAATTAGTAATGAAAACCTCAGGTCTCTAAGATTAGAGAAACTAAAATCTTCACTATTGCAGCGAGGCTATCCAGAACCTCTTATCAAAGATGGAATAAATAAGGCACAGGCACTCACTCTTGAAGAGTTACGTACTCCTAAAGATAAAATAAATGAGGACCAAAACACAATCGCTTTTGTGACAACACATAATAAAAACAATGCGGAATTATTCCCTGTTATACATCGGAACTTACCGATGCTTAGTCAAGACAAGAGGTTAGGCCAAATGTTGAAAAGAAATAAAATCATTAAAAGCAAAAGACAGCCCAAAAATCTTAAACACATCTTAACAAGGGCTAAATATGATGGTATTCAAAACCCAACAGAAAGACCTTCAGTTTCCAAATGTTCAAATAAAAGATGTGGCACATGTCCCCATTTATTAGAAGGCTCGTCTTTCAAATTTGACAATGGCAAAACATTTGAAATAAAATCTAACTTTGATTGCAATTCAAAAAATGTCATTTATGCAATAATGTGCCCTAAGTGTAAAAAATCCTATATTGGTAAAACTGAATGCCTAAGAAATAGGGTAACCTTACACAGACAACACAATAACGATAGCAGATACCGCTGTTTATTTGTAAATAAACATCTCTCTACTTGTGCAAATGGTGATTTCAAAATATTTCCTTTCTATAAATTATTTCATAAATCTAACATGGGCAGTGTCTCAAATGCACTTTTACGACTTGAAGAGTCCTTCATTGACACCTATAGACCCTCACTAAATAAACAATGAGATGATTACCCTTAAATCACTGACATATATCTCTAACTACAATTGAGCTATTTAAAAACAAAAGGGATTATGTCACATTAACATATTGCTCAAGGGGTAAACTCATAAGAGAGTGATTGTGTCAATCAGAAGACCAACAAGGAAGAACCATGATGTCACCTGATTAGCATAATTTACAATATATCATTGTACATTGTGCGTATATTTTGTTATAAAAACGCTTGTAATGCGATGTTAACGATCATATCGTTTCATCCCTGATGAGTCAATACTATTGACGAAATACTAGTATCGGATTAAAATGATTCTTCAAACGACTATGTGAAGTATGTTATATATATATATATATATATATATATATATATATATAGATTAAGTATAACATACTTCACATAGTAGTTTGCAGAATTGACGAAATACTAGTATCGGATTAAAATGATTCTTCAAACGACTATGTGAAGTATGTTATATATATATATATATATAGATTAAGTATAACATACTTCACATAGTAGTTTGCAGAATCATTTTAATCGGATACTAGTATTTCGTCAATAATATTGACTCATCAAGAATGAAACGATATGATCGGTAACATCGCATTACAATCGTTTTTATAACAAAGACACGTATATTTTGTTATAAAAACGCTTGTAATGCGACGTTAACGATACTAGTATCGGGTAAAAATGATTCTGCAAACGACTATATGAAGTATGTTATATTTAATCTATATGTGACCTTGCGTTTGAACCAATTCAACTGTTCATATATATGTCAGAAAATTTATATCAAGAAGACAAAGCTGAATTTAAGAAGGAGAAAGAATGTTGATCTATAACAAATTAAACAAAATCAAAATGGCACCATCATAAAAAAGATGTTTAAAATGTTTTCTGTTTTATGGATAGACAAGGTTAATTGCATTGAATCTAAATGCATGGTGCAAAATGAAATTATGAAATAGATATATTATTGAAATTTATAAGAATAATTATTGCAAGTCTAGTCGTTTATTCCTATGAAGGCCATTGTCCAATATACAATCTGATAGATTATGATAAATACACGAAAAACAAATGACAAAATCAAGCTTTACACTATGTTTCATATACATAACATATCATTTATAAAAATAATTAAAGCTCAAGCTTAATTAAAAAATGGAATATTACGTTCCTCTATTTCATTTACTTTAATACAAGCTATGTTTTATAATACAATATATATGTTTTGTGCAAGCTATATCTATGAAATGCAACTACAACTCACGTGTCCCTTTTGAACCTATCATGATGTTATTGTAAAAGTCAGTCACTTCATTAGTTCTTATGGTTTTTATACAACACATTTTTCTTTTATTACATCAGTCCTGAGAGGTTGAAGTTCCTCCATCAGAGGTATTGATACATTTGAAGTAAAACAAGGGGAAATAGCACACTTACAGACAAAAAGTATTTTTAGAAAGTTCCATGTTAACAGTCTTTGTTGTTGATTTTTTTTCTTGAAACATATCTTTGAGTGGTTTTTCAAAATTCAGTTAATTTGTAAAATATGTTAGATTAGAAAGTTGCATATTTAGCTTCCCATGCTGAAAAATCCACAAATGTCAATGTTTCCAAAGTAGACATTCTTTCCGAGTCTTTCATGCACGAAACTCGGTTTCAGGTATGAATAAAATCTCGTTTATTTTTAAATGAATATTCCACTGAAAAGCTAAACATGCACGACCTTGTAACTAGTATTGCGACAGTGCCAATGTCTAAAACGTTATTTAACGAAACTAATTTAGGGCAGAGAGAAAAATAAACATCGATTATTTGCCTATTTGGTTATTTAACTAATGTTAACGTAAGAATTTCGACATTCTAATATGATATGGCTGGTTTCAGATTTCATTGAAAACAAAAAAATTGCATAATTTTGGTTTTGATATGAGTTAAAAAGCATGTACGAGGAATAATTTGCTTGAATGTTGGCAGTGACCATCGATCGCAGTGGAAAATTAAACGTCTTGAGTAATTTCATCCCTTAAAAATTTCTATATAACTATAACACAACTATAAATAGTTATTCTAATGCAACACAATGTTTAGTTTGCAATAATTGTGTCAAATTGCAATCTCTTCACAAATGTGGAATTTTTGAAAGCATTTTTTAAACGTATTGAGTTATAAAAAAATCTCCTGTTTTTATATTTCAACTCATTGTTTATCTTTGGTATGTTCTTTGTGAATCTGAAGGACATGAATATTTACACAATTTTAGAGAATTATTCCGTTCAAGTTCTTTTTACATGGAAAATTAATATTTGCTACTTCCTCAATACCCTTTGATATCTCTAGGGATCTCCTGATGTTACATAAGTATCTTACCGTGTGTTGATCAGACATATCACCGTCCACGGACTTTTATACATATTAATCCGATTTCCGTTCAATGGAAATGGAAAACCAGATTTTATGGATAGTCACTGACTTATTCTAAGGGTTGGGAACTCGAGGTAAATATTGTTAAAACTAAGATAATGGTTTTCAGAAAAGGTGGTAAAGTTAAATCGACAGAGCACTGGGTTTATAATGGTACGGTTATTGATGTTGTCGATACTTTTACATATTTAGGAATAGTTTTTAACTATAATAACTTATTCTCGAAGGCTACATTGCAGTTGTTCGATCAGGGTAGGAAGGCGCTCTTTTCTATATATAATTATATTAGGTCATTGTCATTGGATCCCGAATCTCTTTTATTCGTTTTTGATTGTTATGTCGGCAGTATATTATTTTATGCATCCGAGATTTGGGGACATAATAAAGGCTTAAACAATGAAAGATTACACTTGGATTATTGTAAAAAGAACTTAGGTGTTAAGAAACCAACATGTAACTCAATGGTTTATGCGGAATAAGGTCGTTATCCGTTGCTATTTAAAAGACAATATAACATGGTTAAATATTGGTGTTAGCTTTTTTTGTTTGATAACAGTATTTTAAGAGGTTGTTATGAATATCTGTATGAGGACATGGAAACTCATGGTGTCGAGAATTGGGCGTATCGGGTTAAAGGTATATTGTCGTTTCAGTGAGATATGGTTGAAGCAGGAATTACCAATAGATTATCTATCAGTTAAAAAACAAAGAATTAATGATCATGCGGTCCAGTATATCTTTAGTCAGTTGTCTAGTTCTTCTAAATGTGATATATATTATAACCTGTGATGGTGGTTTAGCTGCAGTTGACATTTGCTGCAGTTGACGTTCTTGACATTTGATGTTGGGAATCCCGATAGTGGACATATGGATCGCTTGGTCACATTGCGTTTGCGTTAGTTTTGACATACTTTTGGTGTTCTATATGTTACTGAGTGTATTTATATATGCACCATTGCTGAACGTGCATCACAGATAATGCCCCAAAAACACGTTTTGCACGTGATTGTGAATTCACAATTCCAGTGGCTGCGACTGATGCGATGCGTTCGTGCAGAGGAAACGATGCAGTACTACTATCATTTCTTGCTTTGAATCAATTTTAATTGTGATTCTATCATTATGTACATCTTGATGTATCCCTCTTCAAACAGAAAATACACTTTAATGTGATGTTTACAGGGACATATAAACTGTATCTAAGATCACCTCATTAGACTTGAAGTAATTAAATGCTTGTATAAAGATGATATTTTTGACAGAAATAATCTGATACTTACACAACAGGAGAGAAAAGTGTATGATACATCGTATGTATTTCTTTATCTTCCACAAAAACTTAACATTTCTTATGCGACCTTTACAGAACATTTACAACTATATCAAACACTTAAGTGTTATGGCACAAGTAGAATACAGTATACAATTTTTAGAAAACATTTATTTAATATAAACAACCCGGCAAAAGAAAGTTTTCACACATTTGTCAAGTCCATAAAATAAAAACAAACGCAGATATGACAATTCTGTCGATTGGTTTGTAAAAAGAAATCATATTCCAATATTCTCATCAAAAAGCATCCAAATATCAGCGTTTAAATTGCCCCCAAAACACAAGAAAAGAGATAGGGGTCAACATAATAGATTACACAAATGTGGAGTTAAAAGACAAGTGTACAGAAACTCTGTTGTCATAGGAATCACGGAGTCTGTCATCAGTAGCGAGTGTGACCACCCTGGGCATCAATGCGAGCAAGTACACATTGAAGTCGTCAGGCGTCGGATGACGTCAGTAGGGATCCTGTTACGTATGAGAGCAGAGCTTGCTCCATTCTCTCCCAACAGAGGTAGCTCCGTCATAAATTTCTATACAACCTCTGTCTTAATTCGAAGGTTTCTCGGTCTTCCTCCACTTTCCCCTAGCGGGACAATATTGCAACTATACTACCTGGCTATATTTCAGCCAATAAAAACAACGAATGCATGAATATATTTGATGTCACACAGGCCTGTGCAATTAAACAGTCGGAGGCGTTTGTTTTCTGTAAAGACGACTCAACATGCAAGGTGAATATTCGAATCAAGTTTAGCTTCCGGGAAGCTTACGGAAATAACTTAACCGATTTGAATGATAACTTTTGAAACGTCGTCGCTGATTGCACAACTAACTTTGATTGCATCCAATCAGCGTTCTACATTTCGTGCACAAGAAACCTTGGAATTAAGACAGAGGTTGTATAGAAAATTATGACGGAGCTACCTCTGTTGGGAGAGAATCGTTTTTGATTGTTATGTCGGCAGTATATTATTTTATGCATCCGAGATTTGGGGACATAATAAAGGATTAAACAATGAAAGACTACACTTGGATTATTGTAAAAAGATCTTAGGTGTTAAGAAACCAACATGTAACTCAATGGTTTATGCGGAATAAGGTCGTTATCCGTTGCTATTTAAAAGACAATATAACATGGTTAAATATTGGTGTTAGCTTTTTGTGTTTGATAAAAGTATTTTAAGAGGTTGTTATGAATATCTGTATGAGGACATGGAAACTCATGGTGTCGAGAATTGGGCGTATCGGGTTAAAGGTATATTGTCGTTTCAGTGAGATATGGTTGAAGCAGGAATTACCAATAGATTATCTATCAGTTAAAAAACAAAGAATTAATGATCATGCGGTCCAGTATATCTTTAGTCAGTTGTCTAGTTCTTCTAAATGTGATATATATTATAACCTGTGATGGTGGTTTAGCTGCAGTTGAAGGTTCTTGACATTTGATGTTGTGAAGCCCGATAGTCACATTGCGTTTGCGTTAGTTTTGGCATACTTTTGGTGTTCTATATGTTACTGAGTGTCTGCTCTTTCCTAGGGTATTTATGCACCATTGCTGAACGTGCATCACAAATAATGCCCCAAAAACACGTGAATGCACAATTCCAGTGGCTGCGACCGATGTGATGCGTTCGTGCAGAAGAAACGATGCAGTACTACTATCATTTCTTGCTTTGAATCAAACCTGCAAAGCCCTTTGAATTTTTTCTTAATAAAAGTGAAAAATGTCTTCTGCTTTGAGTTAACTTGAATTGAGAGACCTATAAACGTGAAAGACGCATCCTTAATTTTTAAATGATTTACGCAGTGGCTATTATTCAAGCCTGTCATATTGTTTATTCAAAACATGTAACATATATTCATTCTCTTATAGAACCTTTCTGTTCTTAATATCCTTTAAAACAATAGTTTGAAAAAGTGACCATGAGACCTTTAAAGATGTTTAATGCCTCGTTGAGTTATTAAGAATATTTATGATACATAACAAATTGCCATTTAACACTTGATTAACTTGATTAACATACAAATGATTTAGTATCATTTGACAATAGATCCATTCAATGCATTTCGGAAAACATAGAAACATCTAAATTTTTAAATATTCAGGCACCATCATCATCCAAAATAACATTTGTATATCTAAATATTCGTTATTTGAATATCATTTTAAACATCTTAAATCGTACAAAGCATTTTACACTGCTATTAACAAATGTTTACTTTTAGCAAAAATAAAAGTCTTTTTGTTTTATTGATAATGTGTCGGTGCATTGAGATTTATCAATGCAAACAGAGATTTATTTAGATATTCCACACTATGCTTTAAACCAAACAATCTACCAAAACAGCTAACTAAAAACTATGAAGCTAATAAAACCTAATGTATCATTACCATATTCAAATATTTGGTTGACAGAGGTTTAATCCCTTTACAGACAGCTTGACGAGGCTGGTTTGACCTACTCTGAAATGTTGAAACCAAACAGATTTAATAGAATACACAATGAAGCATTACACTGCCACACAGATTCTTGGACTCAAGTTGCTAACATTCTTTGATCTCTTGTATTCATTTGCTTTTACTTGCAAGAAAGGTAAACAAATTAAGACAGATGTTTGAAGTGATGTGTTTTAATGGCTCGTTGTTGATAAATTTCATTAAACATATCACATATTGCAATGAACATTTTATGGTTACACAACTAGATTAATAAAATAGCTTGTTTGATGAAAATAGAATAGATGTTACAACACGTGATAATGTATTCTTCAATAAACGCTTACTCTGTCAGTAAATTACCTCAACGTTCACAACAAAATACCTTTGTAGTGAAATATCTTGATTTAATGTCACTCATGTTTTACATTTTATATCAAATCCATATAGAGGTGCGTTCACAAGAAAATAGCAATTCGAATCCAAACGATCACATTTAATTTGTTAAAGATGATCTTACAACAATGTGTGATCACTAGATCAAAGTATGAAAAAAAGTGACAAATTGCAGGGTTTTTTTATACAGTTGAGGGTAAATGTGATTCTTTTAATACTACTTATAAAATGAAGTTATCACAATGAATGATAAAATGACATATTCGATGCTACCTGACATGATGCTGCGGGATAGTTTAATCAGGAAATTTCATATTATTGGATTGTTGTTTTTGAATTATAGCTTATGCTTATATTCTATTTATTACTTTCCCCATATTTCCTGTTTGACAAGGAAAAGTAAATATCTATCTCCTTTATTGCTTATGTTTGATCCTTCTACTTCGAGTTTATGGGTGGTACTAGTGAAATAGGTTAACTATCTTACCGGAAACTCTCGTCCCTCACACACGACTGCATGCGTTCCACGCTCCCATATCCAACTTCCGTTCTTCCGCGCATGCGTCAGTCTCACCCCGCAGTGAATTGCCATAGCAACATACATTATCACTGGCACTTTTATCATTGAAACTGATATGACATTCTCAGACAATAATCTTTTGAAATGTCCACGGAAATTTTTTTTACTGTTGAATGAAAGTAGGCAATTTCATATCTCTTTTTGGGCCATGAAAAGTAAGTGGTAATTGAACATAATTCTGCAAACAGTCTCGTTAACATCTATTACTGTCTCAACTGATATGGTGAAAAAGAATGAAATTCGACAAAATTAACCATAAAAAGGACTTCATAAAATCTTAATTGCACAGTCGTCTTGAATGAAGAAAAGGTTTCTAACATCATTGAAATTTTTTAATGTAAGTTTGTTGCTGAATCGTTTGGATGTTATAAAATGTTGTGATTTGAGTCTCTCGGTTTGCTCATTTAAAAACTGATCTTTTTGTGTAATTAGTTAAATATGAATGTTTTTTCTTGAATACTGAAGCAGAAGAAAACATGATGATGTTAATAATACAATGTATTGAAAATGAAATTCCTTTTCGTCCATTTTGGATTCAATGTTGACTCACATTGATATCATATCCACCGTGACTCTTTTAACAATGCACATTTAATGTTGGAATCTGACCTGTTTAGTTTAGTTAAACCTAGTTTTAGATATAAAAACAATTTTTATAACTGAATCATGATAAACTAAGTATTTTCTTCTGTCAACAACGAGAAAAAGGATGGTTAATATGAACCTTTGACATTTAATGTTGAAATATTTATGTAACTTTATTTCTTTGTTGTTTTCAATTTATAAAAATGCGATAAGTCTCAGTTTCAAGACCAGATCCACACGACACAACCAATTTGAAAGATATAAACAAGTAATGGACTTTCTTTCTGTCCACGATGATATTGTAAAAAGTTATCCTCAATTTCAAACTTGGGTTTCAATACATTGTTAGTGTTGTTGAAAGAAAATCTTTAATACAGGGTAGTCTTAGTTTATGAAACATTTTGGTCACTTTGGTGCCGCATCAGAGTGTGGGTTTTTGTTTTTCGATGTCTTATTCCTTACGAACCGGTAACAATGGATCATTATAAAATCTTATTAATTGATTTAAAACCTGGTACATTAGTAAATACCCGATGCTTAGAGTATACAAAATAAATGCAAAGCATAAGTCAGAAAACAACATTTATAATGAGACATTATTTATCAAATCATTAAGATATTCGAGTTTTTGCATTTAGACCCTGGGGTTTCAAAAATCCCTGCCATACAATGAGTGACATATATCACTATGTATAGGAATATGTTGTCCCATCACCTAAGGTAAATATTACACAAAGAAAAAAAAAAGTTTCCGTGAAGCGAAGATATCTCAAATATTTTTTAATTTTAGTAATTTTTTCCGACTCAACATTAGAGAATAAAGATTAACACATAATTTCCCCATGTGGCATCATCCAATAATAATTTCAATCACTAGAATCCTTATCATAACATTGTAACATATTCTTCTCTTTCCGAACTAAGTGGATGATTGGTTCATTCATTCCAGATCTGACAGTTCTTAAAACACATAGATTTACTTATTCTGTTGATTGAAAGCTAAAATAGGTTATGTATAAAAAGTTGATAACACAGAAAAATGTTTTAGAATAGTCTTCAATAACGATATTGACATAAAATAAATAAACATGTGAAATATGTTTTTGTTAAAATATTTTTATTTTTGTTAACATTGATTATGTACATAATTACCTTAACCGCCGTTTGTATTTGTTAGGTTTTAAGTTTGAATTTGAAAACGTGTAATGTTGATTGAGTGTAGGTCATCTTTTTTTTGGTAATGAGTTCATATATAGGTTTGTTTTATAAAGTTATATATTTGAAAATGATTGTAAAACAATTGGTAGCAACATGATGTCCTAACACATCGGCAATTTAGCATATCCTCTTTTTTAGCTGATTTTAAAAATGTGACACTTAAAAGTTTTGTGTAATATTCAAGGCAGTTAAAATGGGAGATATGGATAAGATGTGTATCTGGTTTGTGCGGTGTCCAAAAATCAAACAAATAGCAAGAAAATGCACATTAGGATATGCTTTTAACCATTCAAACGTGAAAACCATATCTGTGTTGTTGTTGGTTCTTGTGGAACCTTTAACATTGCAAAAATGATATAAACCTAATAGATGATATTGGTAAAATACAGCTGCATGCCAAAATTTGTTCACATACCTGAATATACTAGTGCAAATATCATTTAATTTGAGATGTGTTTGAGGTATCGTAGCGTTGCGAAAAAGAAACGTTTAATGCAATACACATACACAGATCCATTATTCTTTAAGGCAAAGGTTTATCGTACCCCATACTTACCCGTAACAGTTTTGGCAGGTGATTGAAGTGACCAGGGGTCAAAATTCCGAAAACACTAAAAAAATTTTCTCCATAAAATCCTTTATAAGTTATCAGCTTCTTTAAAACATTAGTCACGTTTGTTCCTTAACACAAAGTCAATGGGATTATGTTGCTCTTAATCTCGGAGAGTCGATATGGAACATTTTATTCGACATTTAACAAAATCGACATTTCAAAAATGTGACCCCGTCTGTCCATATCAATATGCCGAAATTTGAATTTTTGAACTAGTGACCAGACAATGCCAAAATGTGTTTAAGAATGGCTATTTCACACGTGGACAGTGATCCATTGTCAGTCTTGCTGAAGTTATTCTATTGACGTTGAAACGAAACCCAAATTACATGACATTTGCACTACGATTCAGTGGTAAGTGAACAAACTTTCGGTATGCAGCTGTATATGGGGAAAGAATGATGAATTTAGTGATCCAGTGAGAAACATTAAAATTTAGCGAACGGATACGTTTTTTTAAATTTATTGAAACAATATCTAGTGAATGAATTTCTATTTCACAACTGGAGCAGTTCTATGGGTGCGAGGTGAGGACGTTCCCTCTCTCTATGATGCCGGAGCGCATCAAACCTCTCACCTGCTTCACCTGGAAACCTCTCATTGTGCACGTGAGTTCTGCATGTAGTTTTGACTTAACTGCCTTTTTCTTGTATGCTGAAATGCACAGTAAGGATTAGGTATTATTTGTGGAAGCGAAATTCTGTGCATTTAGAGCATTGATATATGGCTCTTGAAAATAACACCCTTTGAAAAATGTGCAATAGGATTGCTCTCTAAGCAAATGTGTCTTTGATCACATTTAAACGGCAAAATTTATACGCCAATTGTCAGCCTAGCCCTTTAGAAAGAGCTTATGAAGCGTCTTGGCAGTTGAGATCACATGAGTAAACAAAGTAAATGTGGGCTTCTGTTAACATGGAATGTTCTCCTGCCCCATTGAGGTTTTCATATTCGGTCACGCCTCTTACAGTTTCAACCCCGCGATTGTCCTGACAACATAATATTTAACGTGGTGACTGAAAAAAACTCAAAATTAATTCTTATTATCTTTTCCAGGCCAACCTCCCGAAAGCGGACACATTGATTTGGATGGACACAGCTCACAGTATTTGACTTCAAAATTATTCTTTAATCAATAATCAAATTCTTATTGTTAAAATTTTTAACGTTTACACTTCTAATAACAGGACTAGGATAAAATAAATAGATAGAGGTATAAAAGGTAGTATTTTTTGTTTGATACTTGTAGATAATTAAAGACATATTAATGTTTCATGACACATCTTTTTGTTTGTAATCATACTTCACAATTGTTTAAGTGTTGGTAAATTAATTGTCAATTGTATATAAAAGGTTGTACACTACCAACCTGAGATGAATTTATCACTTTGTACACTACCAACCTGAGATGAATTTATCACTATCATTCAAACTCTTTGTCTGCCTTAGGGACAGAGACGTTTCTTCTTGTTTCATTACCCAAAGGCTCTCCAATTAAAGCTGTCTAGTTTCTGGTTCTTATGAATACGTTTACAATTAGCACTTGTTTGAGAAAGAAAAAATGTGATGGACTCATTTAAAAATAAATTTTATGGCACAATTTAATAAAATTGCTTATATCTACCTTAGAATGTAATATTGTATTTAAAGTTTTTTCAAAATTTCAGTGAATATGTCAAACATAATAAAAAACATTAAATATTTGAATATATGACAACCAGTGATTATAGATATGGTTATTTTGAAGCTCTGAGGAAATTACAACCTTAAGTGTTTTTACCTTTTATTACAATGTATTATTCACGATATAACAAAGGTATGAACGTTCAGATTATCTGGCCAGACAATCAACATTTACATGCTCAGAAGACGTAGAAGATTTCATTACTGGTTTGAAAAACGATTTCAAACATACAAATTTAACTTTCATGAATACAATATAGGCATTTGGAATACTTATGTGACTGTGATGTAAAGAAAAGGTCATTTACTTACTGATAAATATGATGCAGATATAAGCTTAAGTTATTCTGGATCATTAAACATTACGTGAAACCTGTCTCGTCTTCATTTCTACCTCATGCGATTGTCTGGGCAAAATAACCATTTTATTGATCATTCAGTTTTGTAATCAACAACAAACTTGTCAAATTCATAGTCTGATTCTTAATACAATCATTTATTACCCATATGGTTAATCATAAGTGATGGCATATTTTCAATATGAGCACATGTGCACATATCACTTTTGCCTAGCAACGATTGTTTCAGTGCGAGTTAACGTATTATGTCGTCTGTGACGTCATCAAACCATTGTTCGTGACGTCACTGAAGCGGGCCGCGGCAAAGAAAGGAGGCCGCTTTCCGTGTGTTTGAAATAAAATAGAATCGGTTATAAAGAAATTATAACCCTCAGAATTGTGTCATATGACTTTTACGAACTCGTGCGAACTTGTGTATAACCCTCGCTCTCGCTCGGGTAATAAAAAGATTCGCACTCATTTCGTAAAATTCATATGACACACTTCCTCGGGTAATAATCTCTATTTACGTCTCATAAAAGAGACTAGTCAAGTACCATTATCCCTAACTTTTATCTTGTCATTTATTGGTTTGATCATGCATAAATTTCTGTTATGTGTTACAAAATGTTTTTAATCATATGAATCTGTCATACCGTTCTGAGCCTCCGCAACAGGGTTCATGTCTCTTGGCCTTTTATGTGATCTTTTACCTTTCACTACTTTCCCCCAACAGAGGCTTTCATATGAAAAGGAAATTTGTCAAATATTTTTCTGTTTTCATTTATGCTGTTTTCATTTAAATGAATTCAATCCTTACAAATGATAATTTGATTTGACATTCTTGTTAAGATAACGATCATAACATTCATCTTTTATCCTTGAATCATTGCCTAATCAATATCAATATTTAAGTGACAATTGAAAATATATTGATTAAGTTATGAATTTGCAATCTATTATGTGATTGGAAAGGCTGTTTGATCAGGGCGTTTTTTCATTACTCTAAAGAATTCTCATTGTTATCCTTCAACAACTGAAATTGACATCCATTACAAGTCTTTAGTAGGTTTATCTCATTATCATTTCTAGTGGTCGAGGGGATGATATTTCAGTATGGTCAATTCTGCCAGTTGTTGTTAATTTCCTTCCTTAGGCGATGAAATCGCGCAAGCGACGTAAGAAAAACGTATTTGTACAGCTAATGTGATCCCGAAAATAACAATATTACGTCACATTGAAATTGTTTAGTATATGTCTCCACAAATGTGTTCATCTTTGTAAGAAAAATACCAGCATAAACAAACCGTATATGATTGAGATATTACAACTGACAAACATACAACATTCTGTCAACGTTCTTCTGTCTAAGGTACAACGTTCATTGATACCATTGATAGACACGACAGTGCCGCAAAATACATCAGTTTGTAACAAAGAATATGAGATACTTTAACATTTTCAAAATACATATAATGTGGAAATGATTCAAGATCTCATTGAGTTGTCAAAATAAAAAAAATCTATATATTCTGATAGAAAGTGGTCATATCATAATAATTTCTACCGACATCAGTATTTCAAAATAATCTAATATAGAGAAAAACTTTATTTATGATAGAATTGTGACTTACATTTTTAAATTATATATACCAATATTCCAAGCCAACAACTAAATATAGTTTTTCAACAAAATGGCTGGTGTAAATTTCTCGTTTTGACTATCATTTTGCGATTTAAATTCAATAAAAGGCTTCAACACAATGTATGGTGAAAAATTATATGTATCTAGTTTACGATTTCTCTTTCTTCCCCTCTATTAAACATTTTCAAATACTTGGAGGTAGAAGAGACGTTTAATAAAAACACCTATTAAGAAGGGGTTTTGAGAATGAATGACACAACATAATTGATTGATACCTTGAAATTATATTCATTCAGATTTCAGTTTTTTAAAAGTGCAAAATACATATCTAATTGTGGATCAAATTAAAAATGTAAGAGTCTTTCTGGAATGATTTGAGAGGCATTGGCATTATATCACAACAAAATAATGTGGACGCAGAAAACACTGATGAACTCAATATGTATTTATGGTTCAAACCTAATTTCAAAGCACTAAACACTTTATAAAAAATGGGCAGAGAAAGGAATAATATGTATCAGAGATATGATGTGATGGAAATAGAAACCTTCAACGAAAAATACTATTTTATAGGTACTCTAATTGGATATAGTTACTGAATCTATTTATTTCCTGAATTTTGGAAACATACTGATCATTGCTGCCATTTCTATTCACGTTATGAATTCGAATATTTACAATTGCCAGATAAATGTTTTAAAAGGACCAGAAGGCTGTTGTTATTTGTATACCTTATTACAAAAAACGTGTTAAATAAAATCTACCAACTACCGCATCTATCGTTTTGACAAAAAAGGATTAAAATAAAAAAAATTGCCTGATGTATAAACAAAATAAATTGCTACGCAATTTTATACAAAATTTGTTTCTGTTATACATCGATAAAGTCACACAAAAATTAGCACAATCCTTATAATTACAAAATCAACACTATTTCCAAAGATTTTTTGAATTATTTAAACAAATCTTGAAAAAATGGTCGTGAACATTACGTTAGTTTGCAGCTTGTTACACACAATACATTTTGGACTCAATATTGTGAAATTCATGATTTACAAAGGAAGATGATTTCATTTCGTTTTCATTAGCATTGACACTGATGCAATCAAAGTTCGTCTGAAATCGAGTCCGCATTTCTTTAATAACCCTCTTTAGCATATCACGTGACATTCAAAATGGCTACCTTTTGTGAAACGATTCGAACTATCAAACTTCAGGTTACAAAAATCAAGACTTTTTAGTGAAGGAAATAATATTATTAGTGAAAAGGAGACGAAAGTATTATCTGATTATCAACGCGGTAGTGAAGACGATGAGATGCGACCATTTCTTATTTTGCATAAGAATCAAAGTAACGCCCAGTTGTCATAACGTTGTTTCGATAGCAAACGTTTATCATTAAAATGGTCCATTATTCAACATTTATTCAATTACTTTTTATCCTAGCATAATTTTCGTTCAAAATGAGATTTAATTCAATCAGTCAGTCTGCCTGTCTGAACTTAATATTTTCGAATTCTATATAAAAAAAACACTGAAAAGAAAACGTTAATTTGACACATTACTGTTTATGCTCCATAAAATATTTGAAGACTGGGTTAATTGATTAATTACTTCACACCCAAAAAGCAGACAGCTATTTTCCTCGATAAGCCATTGTGTTAAATTCGGCAGATTTTAATCATTTTTATTATTCAAATTACCTTGAACGGAACCAATCTATATTGTGTTTAGATGAACGATATTTTTTAGTTAAGTAGATAAGTTTTAGATTGACTGGTGTGAAATTGTGAACTTGCCGTTATTCAACAACAAACTAAGAAAGGAGAACCAGAAGCATAGGAATTTATGGTGATATTCATTTACCGTGGTTCAATAATCACCTATTGAGATAACAGTTGTTTTCATCGTCTACAGAGCTAGTAAGTAAGACCATGACGTGGTAATATAACAGGTTTCTGGAAATACTTCAAATTGTCTCTTCCCCTGGATCGTAAAAGTCAACAAGGACATACATTGTACAAACCGAATCCAAGACAAATCTGTATGTTACTTGTACAATTTAATCCTATATTACCGATTTGTTGTAAATTAACATAACATAATAAAACAAGAGACAGGATATTGGAATAAAATGAAATATAATTTGCAAACAGAGCCCCGTGCATGATATGCATATGTCCTGTTTTACTCAATGTCAGTCAATTTGGAGAAAAAAAGGATATCAAAGTCTAGGAGTGTCTTGTTTTTCCGTGTCAACATTACTGACTTAAATACGAAAATAAACATTTCAAACAGGAGCAAGCATCATTGACAAGAAACTCAATTGTATTTTAAGTGGAAGCAAACAATGTTTTGGAATAACACATATATCAGTAACATAAACTTAATAAGATGACCATGAAATATTTATGAAATTATTATATCATTGAACATATTATTGTAGCAAATGCGACATTCTTTGCAATAATATAGACACTTTTTGCTAAAAAAAATCGTATAAACAAAATCTTTTAAAGTATACTCTTAAGTGTTTATGCTCAAGTGAAATTTTAGAAGCTTATTAAAAGTTTGTGTGAAGAGGAATACCTTTAAGGAAAAAGTGCACTTATTACAACATATTTTGCTGTATTCTGGATTCACTGTAATTTTTCAGTCGAAATAAAGAGACATTCAAGAGAAAGATTTACAAGTTTTATTCCCCGGAAGATGTTTTGCAAGGGTTTAAATATGGAGAATTTGCTAATACTGCTTACGTTGCCAAGGGAATAATTGCATTTATAATAAAACCTTAAGTTGATTAGAAAATATACTATAATGAGACATGTTTCATTATGCAATCTCTTACACAAAATTTCGCTGAGGAAATTATCAAATCATGTTACCATTCCCTAAGAAGAATTACATTTTAAGGAAAATGTGTTTTTAATTGTGATGCTCTCGTTATGTGCATCTTGATTTATCTCTGTATCCCTCTTCAAAAAAGAAATTACTCTTTATATAAACTGAATCTAAGACCACCTCATTAGACATAAGGTCATTAATTGCCTGTATAAAAATGAAAGAAAGAAATCTGATGCATACACGACAGAAGGGATAACATGAGGATATCCTTACTGTAATTTCTATCTTCCACATAAACTGATAATTTCTGAGGCAACCCTTACAATGTATATGCAACCGAGTACACTAATGTTGCTTACTTAAAACAGGTCGCCTATATTCATTCTACCAAATTTTTATTTGATTTAACATCCTCATCTGAATAACAATAAAGAAACAAATTCAGATTTACCTATCTTTGATGTTTGATATATTTGGGGTTTGATTTTTGTACCCTGCTGAAAAAAATGTGTAGAGGTATCACAAACAAACACAATTACATGTTCCTTCCTTATCCTTCTTATCCCATTATTAGAAATTTTAATGATAAATATATATGTACAAATGTATATATTTGCCAGATGTAGTTGTTCTTAACATTATTTTCAAAAATGCATCACATGAAAATTTATAAGAAAGGAAAAGCAACTATTTTTCTTATGTTTTTTCTTTCGTTATGATATCCAAAATTGATGTGAATATTTATGATTTATATATAAATAGCAAAGTCCTTTTAAACATCCAAAATAGATTACATGATTTCGTGTTCTTTGGTAACTGCAATAGCTCCATTCATCCGTCTATGAAAATAGAATAACATATCGATTTTGATGACAATGCAGTTTTATCTCAATTTTATTTGTAATACTTTAGAAACCAATTACATTGAAACAAAATAGGTACATCTAAGTGTTTTAAAAGTAACATGCTTTGTCTTTGTGATTCGAAGCATCATAAGAAAGCAAATTTTAGATTGCTTTTAATGCTTTTACGAGTAATGTATCTATGAATTCAGTAATGCAGTAAAAGAGATATTTATTTTAATTTTCCCTCTCCCATATTCTAAAGCCAAGGCTTTAAATCAGTTATTGGATGAAGAATTGCAAATTGATGTTTAAAGTAAATAATTGAAACCAGATGTTTCATTTTAGATATCAACTGAAAGAAGCCATATCACTGTGGAGACAGCGGAGGTCCGTTTGACAAGGCTGGTTTGATCTAATGTCAACTGTTCAAAACAGACTTAATCGAATACACAATAAAGCATTACACTGTAATGCAACTTGGAGTAAGTTCATTTTGCTAACATTCTTTGATCTTTAATTTAATCTGCTACAATTTGCAGGACATGTTTACAAATTTTAACACATATTTGATGATATTTGACGCATTGTTGGAGATAATGTCTTTACTCATATGAAATATTTGAATGAGAACTTTACACTTACACAACGAGATCAAATAGCTGTTTGATGAAAAGCATTAGATCATATGTTACAATATGTGTTTATTTAATCTTCAATAGACACTATCATAAAAGTACCTTAAAATCCATTACAAAAGGAAACCTTTGTAGTTAAATAGCTTGATTTAATGTTAAACCCTTGATTTACTTCTTCCATCAAAATCAGAAAAACGTTCGCTCATCAAAATAGTTAAGCTTTGAAAACGATTAAAAAAAAATTCAATTCTAGATAAATAGATTTGATGTGTTGAAGATCCTTTTACAATAATCTCTGACCACATTTTTACTTGACCCTTGACAAATACATTAAAATCCAAATGAAGCGAATCTGATTCACTTTAAATGTACTAAATGTAATATATATAAAACAAGAACTCTTGATTAGTGATATCAATGCTTTAAATGACGATAAGCATCGAGTTCGAGTTCCTTAGAGTCAGGCAACATCGCCAGCATTGACCATACTGGCATCTAATCAACTCACCCATTTCGCCTTGACCTTTTTAAATTCAAATTGTTACTTTTAGTTTAGTTTTCTTTCAAAAATGAGAAAAGTATGATTTAATGGCATTTGCTATTTGAATTTTCATTTTTGTGTTGTTAACATTTAAAAGGGCAAGAAAAAGGCCTAGACAATGCAAATGAAGAGGCTGCACTTCTCGACACATATAAATAAAAATGTTTACTCTTTTTCAAACTATTTCACCTAATTATAACTTTTCTGATTAAATGTAAGTTAAAAAATAAAACGTTTATAGAAGCTGTTATATATTAGCACGGTCAATAAAATGTTGAGAAATTTATAAAGAGATTTTTATAACTGATCTGCAAAATTAATTGGTTTTTCGCATTTGATTGTCAGTTAAGTACGTGTTTAACACATTTTAGAACAAGAATCGGCGCAAAATAATTTTTTCATTGACACTTTATGTACTTTTTTGTGCCGAAGATAATACTTTCATCCCTTAATTTCAAACTTTTGTTTCAATACAGTGTAATGTTGTTGACAAACATTTGATACAGGGTTAGCTTGTAAAATTTTATCGTAACTTTAAGGATATTCCTTAAGGATGATTCTCTCTAATTCAAATTACTTATTGACGGTATTTACATCACAAACTACTTTATAAATGCGAATGTGTGAATATCTGATTATTTGATATACTAACTGTTACTGTTAATTGTCTGATGAGAACAATGCATGAGTCAGAATACAAAATATTATGAAACGCTGTCGTAACATATTAACATAAGGTTTTGGGTGACACAAAACATTGATTTTGTCTGTTTTAGATTTGGGAGGTTAAAATATCATTCTAAAAGATTCTTCAGATTTGCTTTTAACTTTAACATCGAGTCAATTAAACCCTCAAACCTAATATTCTTGATTTACTCATTTAATGTGAAAAGGAATTTACATCTACAAGCGTTGTCTACTAATGATGCAGAATGTTTTGGCATCACTGGGAACACGGTAAACAATGCTATAACGTCACAATGTTGATGACGTAACAATGCCTTGACATCATAATGCTGATGACATCACATCACTATGACTTCACTATTTAAGATGTCTAGTGGCAGTTTAATGTTTTGAGATTGATTTTGTTATTGAAAACTGTTGGTGAAGGAGTTTGGAAGATAACAAAATCTCACCCTCATTTCTTCTGATATCAAATATATAGACCCTCGTTGATTAAAGTAATAACATCCTCTGCAAGCCTCGGATATTTTTCAAATTAACCAACTAGTGTTGATATATTTGATGATAGATGATACTTTGGTGAGATTCTCTATATATCCAATATGTATGTAATGTAAGGTAAAACAATACTTCAAAGAACCATGTAACAATCAAAGGAGAGGGTATCCTAAGTTGGAGAACATGTTCCCAATCCGTTTCTTCATGAATAAAATATGTTTAAATCACAATAAATCCCATCACCCATGCACCCCCTTCTTCCTCCCCATAACGACAATTTAGGAAATATCGACAACGGGCCTGTATTATAGTGCCCTTATTTTGCAGTAACCATTTGGTCCTTGATTGGATTTTCATAATTAAAGGTAGCGACGCATCTTTATTCAGAGCTTCGTTGCTCTTATTAGTAATGACAATATCCCTTTCATTAATGTTTTCACGTAAGTAAATTGATATATACTCTCCGAAAGTGAAGTGTTTAAGCGAAGGAAATTACAATGGAACACTAAAGATTAGCGTATTAGTTTCGCCATCATGGTGCAGACATTTGATTAAAGGTTTGATTTCTTACAATGATTACATTACAATCCGTCTCAACTCAATGTCTTTGTAGTACCATGCTCACGTAAAGTATTTCATGTGTTGCAATTATTCACACCAATTTAACCTACCAGTTTGCATCAATATTATGTTCAAATAAATGTATCGATAGAAACACACATTTCTCCTGCTCAAACTTGACAAATATAAAACGGACCTTAAGCTATCTGAATTGCAAGTAAGCGACGCTGGTGTATTGACGTGGTGAAATGATGTGCAAACACTCAATGATTTCTATAGTTATATGATGGAAGAAGTGCATTTCTTTGTGGGGAAAGTTTTTTCGTCCATCTGGGAATCGAATGTCAACAAAATCATAAAAATTACCCATTGGTAAGTGTAAAGTCAATATTTGCACAGCAATCAAACAGGTTGAAGTGGCCTAATAGTTTAATGCGTTTTTTTACTTCGTCATAATATTAATGAAATAACGTCCCATTAAATTCATACTTTTGTATTTTCCAGTGTATTTTAAATTCAGCCACACTAACGAGTAAGAGATGTATAACATTTTTGACTCGTTACTATTATATAAACACACGAGCAATGTTTTCCAAATAACAATTAGTTCTAACATTCTTTTTTTTTGGTAGATCAGAAAAAGTTAATAAAACTAAAAAACTAAATGAATGACTGTCGATTGTCGTTTCAGTCTGTCACACTTGCTTTGAAATATGATAAATAAAAATAGCAAAAAACCGTTTATCCACACTGTAGCCCTGTCGTTGCTTTTAAAAAAACTAATTTTAGGACACAAGTGATTATTTCTTAAAAAAATGTTAACAACTCTTTTCTTTATTAAAAAAACCCACTTTAATTAACTTGATGTTTATAAAGACATGACAGCGCTCTACTGGTAGACAAAAAAACCTGTATTTTTCAAAGTTAGCAGCTGTGAGCATAACAGTAAACAAAAATCATGAACAGTTGCTCTTACTTTAAGGCATTATATGATGGAAAGAAATTAACTGGCTTTAAGTTGTAACCACAAGATTCTTACCACATTTGACAAAGTTGTTTCTCTACATATTCGTGGCTGCTGAAAGGTATAGCTATTAATATTGTATTAATGAAGATTGATTCAGTCCGAGCCATCCGATGTATACTCTTTCTTATATATAACCTTCCTACACGTGAGGAATCAATTCTCCTTTTTTTAAAGAGAGAGAGAGAGAGAGAGAGAGAGAGAGAGAGAGAGAGAGAGAGAGAGAGAGAGAGAGAGAGAGAGAGAGAGAGAGAGAGAGAGAGAGAGAGAGAGAGAGAGAGAGAGAGAGAGAATTTTATTCAGCATTGGAGGTCGCGTGGCCCAGAGTACAAATACAAAAATAGTGTACAATGTATACTAATGTTAATGTACATGAACATGTTGGTGTGCGAGCTTAATTTCATACATACAAATTTCTTTTTAAATATATAGCAAAACCTTTTTTGCAAGACAAAAGTTCAACAAACTTTTGCTGCGTTGGAAAATGACAAAATCGATTTCCACATTCCTGAAACATCCAGGCATATGAATAACCAGTCTGAAATAGTAACAATCTAACATGTGAAGCCCAGTTTACACTGCCTGTTTCATCCTGTGCTCTAAGCATGTTATAACAGGCGTGGGGATTTCGTGACGAGTCCATATGAATCAACCTACACCTACATATATATATATATCAAAAAGAAGAAGATGCAGTTGAATTATATTATATTATTAAATTATAATTCATATATATATATATATATATATATATATATATATAAACTTAAATGTATTTTTTTAAAGAGCAGATAATAGACATTTGATGGATATGTTGGATACATCCGCATGAAATGTTGAATATTTGCTTCTAAACAATATAATGGATTATTAATGAAATTGAATTAGATATCTGACTGTTAAATACAAGTTACGAGTAATGTCCTTTTTTATCAAATCCACATCAAATTTTATAAAAACACTCTCTGGCACATGAATAAAGTTTGGACAAAGACAATCTAGGAAATAGTTCTCGAAATAATTCACTGACACGTTTAATGTGCATCTTTCCATGCTTAACGTGAAGGATATTTTATACAAATTTGTTTGTTATATCCTTGACATATCACGAGTAAGAAAGCTTCTAGATGCTGATGTTCAAACTCAAATGATAATGCCAGAAAAAGGAAACTTTTGCGTAACATGATAGGGGATGTTGTCGGTTAAACATGGCTTTCCCTATTGAACAATCTTCTCACGTATGCCGTATGCTTACACAAGGTAAGATGGGTGGGTTCGCCAATGATAGGGACTAGTGCATTTTAAAGCCATGCGGGAAGCATGTATTAAAACTTGAAGTGATCCAGGGATTTGAATGAGTATCGTAACCATTTGCTTGTCACAATCATGCTCTCTTAACTGAAAATATAGAACTATTTAGATGACGTAGCATGTGCGGCGACGCATGTATATTCTGTCATTGTACCTTGTTTCATATAGACATCTACATGTAAACGAAAACAAAGTGTTCTCATAACGACAACAGAAATGTTAAAATCAGGCCATGTAATCAGTTTTTGGTAAATTGTGACTCAATTATTAATCTGAAATAAAATTTCAAATGATCACTCTTCTGTGATGCACGCAAGAAAATATAAAATGGTAAAACTAAAATTGAAAGGATAGTTGATGGAGTGGTATATTTTCATTTTCCAGATCTATTAGATGCATTGTTTCTCAACATAAAAGCCACATTACACGTTTTGAGATTAATCACTTTGTGTCTATAACTATTTTTCTGAGTTTCAAAATAAGTTATTTTTTAGATAGGAATGGAAGATATTTACGTAATTTACTTATTTTCTTCATGTCACCAAAGTCTTTGGCAAATGCAATTGTTCTGATGACAGAATGCAAAATATTATCACCTCCTAAAGGTATTACTTTACGCATAGGGGTTCAGAGAAACTCAGATATTAGGTGCGATGTAATGCATGAATTTCGAAAGACGACCTTTAATCTGAGCTAATAGTGTGCTTGAAATGTATGATTGATAAAACCAATTGTAAAGTTTGTTTGGTCATAAATCAAAGCAGATTTATCGCCTCAACTATGACCCTGAGAGGAGGCTAATCCCTTAGAAGATATTAGAATATATTCATGAAGGACTTATATCTATGTATAATGATTTGAAAACGACAACCAAGAAAACCAGATGCTGTCTTGGGATTTTAGATCAAATGCCTATACTTCACCATCTTTAATCTCTGATGTTCCATCTGCATGTGCTAAGGTACATGTGATGATTCTCTGAATCCTTTATCTTGATTCGGTTTTGAGAAAATATGGCCCCTAGAAATTAACCCTAATGGCAGTTGATGCAAACGTTCTTTTGGTTTTGAATTTTCAAACCTGAAAAGTAAATTACAAATTTAATGGCAAGTCCAAAAAACGATTTCATTATACTTTGGTTTGCCTCTCCAAAACCTGCAATATAACTTGACTCAACAGATATAGTAAAGAGAGAAAACGTTACATATTGACAAAGGTTACCTAGTAATTGTGTTCATGTCATAAGTTGTTGAATAGGATTTTTCTTAACAGTTTAAAAAGGCAAACAATGTTTACATTGGAAAAAATATTTATTTTGATAGTTAATTTTTCGATAATCATTGGGATGTACTATAAGAGCAGCTGGAAATATCAATGTCCTGTAAGATGATATTTTCAAACAAATAAAACTCGATTATATCGGAATAGCCTGGGGCTAATAATTGCTATGTAAGGCCTTTGTAATGAATAACATCTTTATCATCCTACTTATATCTCTCCTGCAAAAAGACAGAAGTTTTACGTCTTTAGGAGCCCTTGACATTTATGTTACGCAAAAATTGCCATATCATATGTCGTAATGTACTAAACTAGAATCCATCTTAGGTAACAAATAAGGTTCCATTTCTAAGCCAATTGCTATTGTAACCTGCTATACCAATACACTTTGCTTTTCTTACGGACAACATATAATTTTAAATTACATTTGAAGAAAATAACAATGCCTATTTACTAACAAAAGCTGTGCGTCTAGCAATAAGCCACGTACAAATGGATAGAATAATTAAATGTTAGATATATATTTAATTATTTTTTTATTTCAAGGTATTAAGAAGCTGAAAAAACTGTATCCTTAGACTAAGCACTTCGATGAATCTTGTATAAACTAAAATTTTAAATTTGAAAATTTTTCGATAGCCTTTGTTTATTTAAAATGAAAATCGTATGATTTTGCTGATTCTGATTTAAAAATTGTTTCTTCTATCATGTGTTTCCTTCACCCTACTTCCTGTACCAAACATATGATATCATAAGGAACTTTTATTCAATTTTATTCATTTATGACAAGAAGGAGAAATAAATTCTAAACCAGGTTAAACTAGTAAATACGTTAATTGGACGAGGGTTAATGTAGATATTATTTGAGATCTTAGTTTAACGCCAAAAGTGATCATCAATGTTTTAATAACTGAGAACTTGTTGAACAACGCTGATTATATGTGATACATTCCAAATAAGACATTCAAAATAATTCATGACTCCAGACAAGAAATGAGTTATATTTTACTGATAGATAATGGTATAAGTGGAGACACAATATCAGTATAATTTGTTCATTGTCAAACACATACATTAAGATTATTAGCCGATTAAGTGTGTCATGTGACTTTTATGAAATGAGTGTGAATCTTTGCCGAGTGTCATAATCCCTTTATTTTCTATTTCAATCCATCTAAATCGCATAGAAATATTCAATAAAAGGCCTGCTTCATTGTGTCAGCCGGTTAAGGAGACGTCGTGAAAGATGCTTTTATGACGTCACAGACGACAAAATACCGTATCACACGCTGAAACAAACGTTGCTAGGCCAAAGTGACATGTGCACATGTGCTAAAAAAACTGCTCATATTGAAAATGTGTCCCTTCTTATGATTTACCATATGGGTGATAAACATAATTTTGACAAAGGTTAGTCTTTTTTATATAACAGTTGTTACGCGTGTCTTCAAAATTGTGAATTGTTGAATTATTTAACATAAACAATAAAGCATAAAACATGAAATCATTCTACGTGGCGTTGACGATAAGTGCAGTTATATTCCTAAATCAAAATGTATCAATATGATAGAATACCTTTAATACTTCTTTAGTACAAAAGAAGGCGAATCACAAAATGTCATAGTATATTGTCGTGAGTAATAGCCAATTGGACACACATGTCTTTTCTTGTGTGAATGTATTTGGTATCAGTCATGCCCATGCTACTGTAAAGAGCATTTTCTAATTTTGGACTTGAGTGTTATCTCAGTGAGAGCTCTTCTAACACAAGTTAGCACCGTAAACACGGACACATTTTCTTGATCAAATATGATGGTCACTTAGAAAGTAGACATACAGATGCCCATTTGAGCGTGTGGTCTTTATTTCTGAATTACGCTCAGAAAGATCAGGTGTATCTAGTACTCAATGAAATATGCTAGAGGATCTCTTGCTCTTTGTCTTAATTAGTTCAGGCTATTGGGCTAATAATATTTCGCCCGTCTTAGTTACTGCCGTGTAATATTTATACTGCAGAATTAAACTAGTGAAATATCGCTGCATGTACAGTGTATGATGTCATAAAAGTGTGTATGTGTGACGTCACAATGACAGCCAATGTTAGTGATCGACATTCATGCTTGATTTATGTGGGCGAGTCATAAAGCGAATAGTAAACTTCGACCATTTAATATATTTATTTACTTAGCTTGTGAATGGTTTGGTATCGAACTCTCTTTTGCTCTTATATACTTAATCATTAACTTGTTTAATAAAATAGCTTTAAATAGAAGGTCGGTTAGTACCCTCTATGTATTTCATTGTCAACTTGAATAATCAACGTATTGCACAGCATTATTTAGATAACAACACCTCCTCATGAGACGTCATGAGAGTTATATAGTATTAAGAGTTAAAATTAAATGAAAACTAAAGACAGATAAAACAAATATATGACATCGCTGCTATTGCCTGTAAACTGATCTGCATGTAGGATATAGAATGTGAAATAACAGATAACAGGTGCTTAGGTAAAATCTACCTCTGTACATATCAGTTAATACTGACCATGCTAGATCCCCCTATTATAGAAAAATATTAATGTACGAATTTACAGATTTTCCTGCGAATGTGATTAGAAAAACAAAAAGTGTCTGTATTTGCTTCAAATAATCTTATCTACCGGAAAACAGTAAATAATTTTAATATTTATGACAAAGGAAGTTATTTACCTAATGCAATATTGAATGCAATATTATATATACACAAATTATATATAACTAGTATGTGATGCAAAGTTTGACAATGATAAGTGACAAGCATAATGAAAATGACTCGTCACTTTATAAAATATTGTTCAGAATGTCTCAGGGAAAGTTTCTTGGCACAAGCCTAAGAATTGTGTCCAATCCACACCGTACACACGTTGGTTAAGCCTGAATTTGACGATATTGATTGAAATGAACAATTCAAATCAATCAATCTCACACAGTAAGACACAACTAATTTGATATTTGAAGACATCAATTGAGGTCAATTGACCAGTACATTTCACTGTCTTCATGTACATTTATCCATTCAAACTAATCTCTGTCTCTATCAATTGTGTATTTTTTTACATGTAAATGGCGTAAATGTTTTCTTTTAGAAATATAGTTAAGTGCAAACATTAAACACGAGTGAAAATTACTGTTTAGTATCCTGGGGTAATATGGCGCTTTTTGAAAGATTTCTTCCTTCAAATGTTCCGTAGGGGATATATGTACGTATCAACACTTGAGGTGATTTTGTGTGTACACCTTTTTATCACTTGAGGTACACATTACGAAATAGAATTGCGCATCTTAACCGCTCATTGGACATTCTGTTTTAACCCTTATCCTACCAAGCTACTTTGTCGACAGCAAGTACCAAATCGGGCCTAAGAGGCCCGGTGTATCAGGTCACAACTAGAAACTTAAAGTCATTTGTTGACTTTTCAACCTTTTACTTCTTTGCTGACACAATAGAGGGTTTCAAGCGTCACATAAAAGCCAATGGGTAAGAATCATTCAAACAATTTGTTTTCCTTTTATATATCTTAACTAAGATGTTAATATTTATATTAATATATGCAAATTTTGCTTTAAAGATGTTTCACAGAAATCGTTCAGCGTTTTGCTTGTTGATGATTAAAACATTTAAATGTTGCCCTAAATATGAATGTATTACTTCTAAATTAGGTTTATTAATATTCATAAATAGATAACATACATAACGTGAATGGTAATATAATACCGTTGTACCATTTCAACTTAGTTACTCCTTCTGGATTGATGCATGCTTTATTAGGACAATCAGAAAGATGTTTATAGATCCATATGGACAAGTGGTTAATATAATTAGTTTTCACTCTAAGACACTTTCTTAAGAATTATTTCCCCCTGACTGAGTCTCTTCAGCAAAAGGGCTCAATGATCATGATCACAGATACGTTTCAGAAACTGATTTACATAAATTTCCAAATACCAATAAACCTGTATTGAAAACTTAGAGGAAAATAAGTATGCTCCATTCCGACAAGTTATGTCAAAAATTATGTATTTGTTTTGAATTATTTTTCATGTTAAATCCCTCAAACGTTAAGTCCTTGAATAGCATACAATGCTCCATGACAAAACTACATTTCATTTGATAAGACACAGTACCATGGGGTAGAGATAAGTTTATTTCCACAAATTATGAATAATGAATGAATGTCAACCATGAAAAGATCTAACACTGGTATATTCCGAAGAGATTAGACATACTGTTCTAGAGCGCTTTCCTTACCCATCTGCTCGAGCATATGATATACGGTACAGTGACGACATAGTAGGAATATTACAAATAACTTTGATTTTTTTTCTGAAATAATGACAATTTGACAACTTGAAAGTAAGAGCAATTTTCCTTTAGTGTAATTCTATACATTTTTCTGACGTTGAAACAAATGACCAAACACAGATGGTGCTCCCCTCATACAACATTTGTAAAATGTAGTAAAAGGCTTCAAAGCCCTACTATGACTTGAAAAATCTGAAAAAATAAATCAATCTGAACCATGCTATTGTTTTAGCTTATACAATATATTATATAAGCATTAGATGCACTGGAGATCATATACAATACTGGCATGTAGCATGATGAACAGAACTTGGTAAATGGAAGGCGTTTGCGGACAGACATGTACTTCAGGAAGTTTTACAATCATCACAAATCAGTGTTGTTACGCTTTGCAATAAAATCTTTGAATCTGTTTGGTGAGATTGTGGTTCTTAACAGTGGAATTCCATAGGATCTACTGCATACCATACTTTTATATATCATGTTCTGCTTGATATGTCCCACACAAATCAGAACACCAATTGCTCTAATTTCAACCTCGTCAGTTTACGGTGTTGTTTTACTTTCATTCGTTGCATCAATATTTGTGTACACAACTACATCCTTTATAAAACTGTCAGTGATCTACAATCCAAAAGCATCAAACTCTCACAACTTTTTGAAATGGTCCACGGAAAATATTACATTCTTCAATGCGTGATTTGACAGGTGAATGAACATTTCATTGTGCTCTATTCTTTCCACAGAAGAATCGTTCTGGGTACAACCTCATTTATCCTTACTTATTGTCTCCTTCAACCTGAATGACTGGCAGTTGTCTCAGCTAAGGGCTATTGCAGGCACAGTTAGTTATGATGCATCTGAGAAAGGGGATATGATCGGGCCTCAGAGGCCCGGCTTGGTACTTTTTGTATGTAAAATTTAAATTTCTCTCCTAAAATGTTTTGGACAAAATATTTCATTTTAGATTAAAAGTATACATGTCATATACCGAGTTGGAGGATTCCCTGAAGGATGAGGCCTGATAATGGAACGTTTCAGTTTGTGTGGGCTTATAAAGAGTCCTCTGGGCCTCTAAGACCCACCTTGGTCGGATAAGGGTTAAAAAGGCTTCTTTTTATAAAAAGCATGGTCTAGTAATTGCAAACATTCTTTTTGGTTTTCGTGAGATCATTTTATTTATCTAAAAATGTGCTCCTGCAATTTGTTGTTACAATGTAATATTTTGAACGTTTGTATTGCAAATTTTACACATAAGATATATAAGGCCTGGTGATAGAGTTATACTCCTCTCGGTTGTCTGACTCTGAAAAAGCGGGTTCGAACCATGAAAGGATTCGACCAGTAAATGACAGGAATTTGTACTACTGCAGTTAGGGTAATCCCTAATATACATGTGTTCATTATTATTGAAATAACACACATTTCTGAAGTTATTTCTCGTAGATGATGTTTTTGAAAGGGGACTGAAATGATTTGGTGCCATATTGCAGTAGTATTGAATTTCCTTTGGTGACCTTAATCATTATTCACAGGAAGAAAATTTTAGAAAAGAAGTGTTTTTCCGATCAGTAAACTCATCTCGAGAGGACTATGCGCTGTAGATGTCATTGGAATATGAAATGCGAGCTTTTTGCATTTGTTATTAAGGTTTTTAGGGATAAGGGAAATGATCTATAAGAATGTAATCGTATTGACACTAACGAAATGCAAATATAAATCCATCACGGGATCTCACTGAAGCAATATTTAGCCACTTAACGTAATATTTAACAACCAATTCAATTGGCCATATAATGGTTTCTCTTTCACATAGCATAATTTCTTTTAAGTTTACATAAGACATTGCGATTTGAATATCAATTATTGCAGTTTTCTATGAAACTTTTGCTAATATTGAATAGTTTCATTATTCATTTATATGTTATCTTAAATAATGGTATATAAATATCAATTAAGACAGTTTGTACTTGTATTGAGGCGTTTTTTTCTAAAATGGTTTTGATTAATGTTATGCTTAGAAATAAATAAAATCCCTTTAAAAAAAAGTAAAAAAAGAATCCCTCAATGCTTTTGAGCTAGGTGGTAAGATGACATACTAAGTCTACTACTAACTCAAAAGCATACAGCTATATCGTTAACACTCGATTATTATGGAAAGAAATTTCCCATTTTCGAGCCAAAATGTATATCGTTTCATTGAAAATCAATATGTTAACATAAAGAGGCATTAAAGATATAAGAAATATAATATATATATGTAATAGAGAGAACGCTTTTATGAAAACAACAGTACAATTAATTATTATCCGAAAAGTAATTGCCATGATACACCACACATAGTATGATAATTGCCATGAGACGTTACTTTCACCTTGAAAATGTAAATAGCTCTTAAATAAATTGCCTAACACTAAATTGACATTTGTGAATGGCCAAGTAATGCTAACTTCATAAATATCGTATCTATTCTACTACTTGTATATCTGAATCAAGTGTCTTTACATTAAACATTTCATCAACCCTTGACTTTTATGGTTTAAAAAGGTATACATATTATACATAGTTTCCAAAGGTTATCTGTCATAGATAACGCGTTTGGTCCTATTTAAGACTTCTGACTAGCAGACAGATAATAAGTAAGCTCTATCATAACATTAAATCTTCGATACGCCATTTGTTTGACTTTACCTTCTTATATGTTCTTAAATAGGATCTCATTCAAGTGTGGGACAGCGAAAAACGGATGATATTATGAAACATATAATATTCATAATAGCATGTTACTTGATTTTAATAATTTTCACATAGAAGAAGATAATGCTTTAATTCATGTTAATGGAGCTGTTTAAGTTTGGCCTTATAGATTCGTAGAATGAAATAGAAAACAAGATCAAAGTATTACTTTTTTCATTTTACTTTTCAACATAGTCTTCATTGACATTAATACATTTCGACCAGTAATGTTCCAGCTTCATTGTTTTATTATTGTAGATTTCCGCATCGTTGGTGTCAAGCAATCTCCACAGTGACAATCAGGATGTTCTTACCAGCAAAATCACGTCCATGTGAATGATTCTTCAGATTGCCAAAGAGGGAAAAGTCTGATGATGCCAAATCTGGACAGTAGGCGGGATGAGAAAGAATTCAAAGCCACGGTATTGACAGCAACTTGTGCTGTGTGGACTTGAGCAATGTTGTGAAGAAACAGCACTCCTGCACTGAGCTACCCTCGCTACTTGGACTTCATGGCTGCCCTTTTTTTATCATTAGTATGATATGCCCCGTTGATAGTTTGGCCCTTCTTTAAGTGATTTATCATGATGAAACCCTGGCTATCTCCAAAAAACAGAGGCTTTCCTCTTTTCAGCAGATGGACCTTGCTTGAATATATAGGGGGCATGCTTCCACTGTTCATTTAGTTTATGGTCTGAGGGTCAAGTGATGTCCAATGTCTCATACTGGGTAACTTATCGTTCAGAAAATTATCCCTGTCTCCCCTTAAACGAGTTCCTTTGAAATGTCCAGGTGTTTCTGTTTCTGGTCACTTGCATTTGTTCCTGAAACGATTCTCGGACAAAGTTTCATTTGAGCTTGACATTGATTATGATTCGATGTATTGTATACTTTCATACTAATCTTAATTCTACTAGTTTGGCGTTAAACGTATCAGTTGTGTAGCAATAAGAAGAAATCTAACATAAATTAAGAAAACAACTGAGTGAAATTACGATTTATACAACAAGAAATGTTAATATGTGGTTTCAAGTAGAGTTTTTATCTTATTGTAACGCTGTTGCAATCATTTTCTAGAACGATACATGACACTTTATCTAATGAATATTTTCAAAGTTGTTTTACCGACTTTAACTTGTTAGATGAGACAGCTTATAGTTTATGAATGGTGAAGCTTTCCCTTACTATTCGTTGTTGACAAGTAATCGATATAATTTCAATACTAACAGACACATTTATATCACTTAAGTTGTCAGAAAGAGTAATTTTACACTAGCAGGTCAATGTTGGGTGTACACATGGTAATGTATATGACTGAAATCCAATAAGGCACTGTAATTATTTGGTATCAGTTTCGTGAGTGAACTTTCACTCAATTCTCTGCTCGTTTTCTTTACGTTTCAGTTTTATCCCTTAAGTATGCAATGCAGTCTTTTTATACGAAACAAACGCAAACATTTTATTTCAAGAAATCGAGTTCATTTCTTGTCTCCCATATTGTCTTTCACACTTTCAAGTTAACAAAAGCACCAAAAAAATTATACTGACGTCATTGGAAGTTTGCTGTATTAAATGAAAAATGAGTTCTTATGAAATTGTAAAGAAATTACTTAAGCTACTTTTACATAGTAAATTATTAAAGAAGGCGAGCAATTTTGTTCTGAATATTGGCGGAAACATGTGTGCATGAACTGTCTTGTTATTTACATGACGTTTAGTTGAAGATGTTTCTTAACACATAGTAAGTCTTCAGAGTAGTATAAGTCATATCAAAAAGCATGTTCTGGATCAGATGTTTAAAACAATAAGGTCACTTTCATATTTTGAAAATGTCAACCTATTGAATACGAACACAATCATGTGACCTTTACTGGGATAGTATTTCTTTTTAAATTTGATAGATGATGTAAAGGACCTTGTTTTTGTACAGTTAACGTCTTTTGAGATCATTTATCACATTTAAAAAGAATACTATCACAGCAAAGGTCATATCCAAACATGTCATTGAGCAATTATTATTCTAATCAAGATTCATTCTAGACATTTTGACCGCTGTAACATATTATTAGTACACCCTTAACCCACTGGATCCATCTGTCAATTTCCAAATCTCATTACTCTTGAGCCAAGACTTATTGCCAAGGGTAAGTGTAATGTGACCACTCTCTACTTGGCACTTGACTGGTTTATACTGATTTTAGTTAACCCTTAATCTATCGATTTCACAAGCGTAAGTCACTGAGTTCCATTATGATGTATTGGCTCATGTCAACCACAGCCTGTAAACATCATGGACAAATCTGTTATAAAACTGTCCATTTAAAGACGTATAAGCCAGCAATTATCTTCGAGCAAACGTTGTCATCTTAGCTCCTTGCACAATAGCACCTTGTCCATTGGAAGGTAAATGTCAAGTATTATCTATGCAGGAAATCGTGCTTGGCAAAATCATAAACCTCAACCATTTCTCAAAGGCATTGTAGCCTGTTAACACGTAAAGCGAATACTTTACCAATTTACCTATTAAGTATTAGTTATTGGTTATTTGTAGGTGTAGAACAATGCGTCATTCAAGAAGAGGAAACGCATTGTGAACACCAATTAACAAATTATTCAACATAGGGACATGGGCTTGTTGAGCTTAGCAAAATTTGGCATATTAGTTTTAAGACCCCGTTTATTGAATATAGATAAATGTCTTCAAATGGCAATATTTGTTTTTTTTTTCTTCGTATTTGCATCATAATTTTCTTAGAGACGTCCTACAGCGCCTGTAAATATATTCATATTTTAACGTAGTGTTTGACTAAAACACAATTACTCTATCAAGGCATATTTAGTTGCTATTGTTTAAAAAATAGTGACGTTATTATTGAAAATAATACTGTATAAGTCTCTACTTTCGTTCCATTGTCAGTTTCATGAATGTAAATTCATCGTGGTTCTAGCAATCAATTTGTGAAAGATTATACCACATCTTTAAATTTCTCAAATAATCAACGAGATATCAAATGCTCTTTGACTTATTTTGTAAGACAGCTTTCAGATTTGTTTATCTTTTTTACATTTCACATTTACACATAGGATAACCAAAACATTCACTGACTAGATAATGAGACTTTTCATATTCATTGAAAGGTGGTACAGTAAAAATCAGGTATGAAAGTTTAGATGCATATCTTCAGTTACATAGCAATCAAACATTAACTGAATTTGTTATCAGCTGATGACATTTAAGAAAATTAACAATTGAACTTAATGTACGAGTAAATACCTCATATGTCAGTAGATTTTCGCTTAGGTATTGAATTGCTGGATTCATGAAATTCCTGATAAAGTATGAAATTAAACACTTAATACACTATCCAACTTGTAATTTGAATGTCCCCAGTGATGAGATATTGATGGTCATCAGTTACAAACATGCTCAGGAATTTTTAGGAGGAGCTTTATGTATTTTCAATGAAATGTAGAATTTATTGTTGACAATACACTTAGCTTAACCATTGCCCATGCGTCAGTAGCTGAATTCCTTCGATCTGAACTCACCAGTTAAGATTAGATGAAGTGATACACATAAACACTCTCTATAGTATATCATTGTTATGCTTGGCAATTTGACTTGTTAATGGCGTTCTTTCTGAACCTTATCATGACGGACTGATATGTCTTAATTACAAGACCCTTTATCAAGATTCATGATAAATTGACGGGATTCGAGCACTAAATCAAAAAGAGAAAGAGAAAGATGTGTTGAATACGCTGACCAATCTGCCATGATATAAGTCCTTTGCAATGTATCACATAAGTTGTAAATTCCTGAATATCTAGTCGTAAATTCTTCAAGCACTAATGTTTTACCAAATGGCCACGTTGTATAAACGTCCCAATCTAATGAACCTCTCCCAATATACTATTTATAGACAGTATATACACACATCAAAAACAATGATTCAAAGGGGAGCATTTGTTGGAGTGATAATCTGCAATATTTTAGCATAAACAAGTCATTAGGGTTTTGATGTGGAGTATAAAGAGATGAACTGATTCGTTCATCAGATCGTCCTCCATATCAGTGTAAACCATTTAACAATTATTGTTTGTTCTTTTCAATTTATGTTTAAGTACCATTTAAGTATTTGATATATGTTTATTTCATGGTGTCATTTTCTAGTCAGAAAGTGTTGATTAACAAATTTCAATTTCAATAAATAAGATCACAGTCAATTCCGAGGGTATTTACGAATTTACAATTCTGTCTCCTACAATTTGTGGAGCTCTATCAGAGACAAATGCTTTTTAAAACACCGATTTAATCACTCGAACAATTGGTAGTCTTTATTCGACAATAAGTGTTTCTTGTTATCATAGTTCGTTCAACAGCAAAAAGTTCCTAAGAGAAATAACGTTCTTAAGTTGATTTAAATACTTCAACTGTAAGAACCAATCTGTTAAAGCTTTCTAAGAACGATTTGTCAACACCTGTTCATAGTTCAGTGCAGGAAAAACTTACAATGACATCAAATCCACAAACCTTTCTTGATTATGTGTATTGACCTGAGGCAATCGATTTCCTCTCACCATTATAGGATTACTAATCAGGGTAATTGCATTTAAATCTAATTTTTGGGTGGGCAAAGACAAAGATTGCAGCATACATGTATATACCTTGGATCATCTAGAAGATTAATCTAAAGGAGATCTGTTTGAGTGGTAACGTGTTTACAATTTCTATTTCTTTTAATGATCAACTATACCTTGATATTGTTTATGTGCTGTAAACAATTGTAAAACCAGACTTCGAGCTGACGGTGAAAATATGAATCACTGCAAAGATAGAACTCATCATTTCCTATTCGTAAACACAGTAAAAACCGCAAAAAAGGTTAACTAATTTCATCAAAACCATAACATTTTATGACACATCATCCACTAACTAATGATGTTTGCTTGAAGAACACTGAAGGCAGCTTACGCATCCATTTTCGAGTTAAAACTCAAGAAACTAATTAACAAGTAACGTTTGCTGTTTACTATGGAGAAGCAAGAGGGCGCATTATTTTGAGTCATGGACAAAAAATTCCTACATGTAGTATTCAGTATGACTTCTGGGTCAATTCCAAACCAATGAACACCTGCTTTCGCCCCTTGCGAAGCCCTCAAGTAAATGGAAGACAACGACGATGCTTTATTTTCTATGGTGTGCAGTCTTACGAAGTTTCTTTTCTCTGTTTGCCTTACATGGCCTAAGGAGGACAGGTGTTAATTAATCTTAATTCGTAAAGTATACCCTCAATTATTAAGTTTTGCATTTTCGTTACCAAAAACAACTTCTGTGGATCTACACCAAAACGTGGCAGTAGATAAAAAGGGTTATTATTCTGCACATTCGCTTCCTCATTTAAAATATAAAATGACTTGAAATGCCGTTTTTAAATCACTTAAATCTACAAATACAATTACGGAAAACTACTAAAGATAAGGCATACACATGTGCTTTGAAGGACTTAATGTCTTTAATGAGCGAAAATGAGTTATGAGCTAATTACTGTGCATTGGGGTTTTATACAAGAGTTTAACCTCATTTATCGAACAGGATCATTATTTGGTATTTTAGTTTGAATAAGTGAAATCTCCTATATTTAACATTCTTAAGTTCCAGACTTTCAACCCTGAATACAATGATCTGCTTCAAGATATTTCTGTCTCCAATCTTCTTTAACAACATGTATTTTTGAAGCCGACACTTTAAGAAAAATTGCTTTCAATTCCCCTAGGGGAAAGATGCTAGGTGATGTTGGACAGGACAGATTAAAACCTTTGTTGTATATCGTGGTGTCTTTTAAAATAGCTGATAACTTCACCCATGACGATGCATGTCTGAACTCTTATTGTAATTGAATGTTTTGCTATGACGTGACAAGTAAAGTTCATTAGTCTAAGACCGTTTGAATAAACAATACTAATAACTTTCAATTATATAAATCAGTCTAAATTGTCCCCTAGTTATAAAAGTGAACCTTTAGAAGATGTTGGTTCTAATAACTGCTTCCCCCAAAGATAGGGTATATAAAAAACCTGATGACACTCAAAATTACCCGTTTGTTATAAAAAAAAAAGGTTTTTCAGCCACGTAGGTTTTAATTTTTTCATTCTATTGCTTTACTGATTCACTATTTAAAAATAAAGTTATTGTTATTTACTGGAATTTGATTTTAATTTCATTGGCATGAGCTTGAAGAAACATCTGAAATTAACTAAGATATAGTAAGATAAAGAAAATAAGTTTGCTTGAGTGATTACACACGATAAACTATATATTGCAGATAGAAGTACTTTAGAACTTGTTAAATCTATCAATAACAATTTGGATAATGCTGAATTTATATGTTTGGAATGTGATTGCAAATTGACTTGCTATTTGCCAATTGAACTTTTGAAATGTATTCTATTTTGACATGAAATAAACACCAATGGAATGATTTTGTAAATTCAAAGGTGGTACTTTTCTATGTTATGATGCATAATATGAACTGATATGAAATTTTAAAAATAAAAATGTGATATGTATAAAATTGAAAATTCAAATCTCACTTAAAATCATATACTTGGTTCAATTGAAAAACACTGATGTATCTTGAATTTAACATATCGAAATTAAAAATATGTATGAGCTTAAAATCAATTGCTTGTCTTAATGTTTTCTTTATGTCATTAGTCTGATGTCATTTTCAAATAAACACAATTAGTGTTCTCTTAATCAGACTCTTGTTAATGTATATCTATCTACTAAAGACATTGCAAGTTGCCATTAGGACATTGTCCTGCCTCTTAACTGATGATGTATTCCTATTAATGATTGATTCTGAAAAGAAAACTTTGAGTCAATAGTGTTTGTCATTGCCTTAAAGGGGCAGTAGTACGTTTTATGAAAGATTTATCTTTCATATTTTCCCCAAGAAACATTAGTTAATGACTTCTGTATTACTTTCATATGGTTTAAACATCTCATTACTCAACCAGATCATCCGTAGTCAAAGAGAAAATAATCTAGTCTCATGCAAAAGCAACTGACAGCCATGTCTATGGGAACAATTTAAGGTTGGGATTGTCATTTGAGGTAGGGAAATAGATTTGCATAGCTGAACCGATCATGATAAGTTTGTTTTAAAGCTGCTCCTTTTGATGGAAAACATTGTCTTCAATTTATAAAACATTTATTTTCATTCTTATGAGATAACTGTATTCATCTAAACGTTTTTCTGTCTCTTTAGATAAATTTAAGATAATAGTCTAGCAGTCTAGATAGTCTAGTCATATTTTTGCATTGAACACATACTCAGAACCGGTTGATAGATAACCAATTATATATTGAATAAGGTTAACATAAATATTTCGTGACAACTAGAACAAAAAGTCTGTAACATTAATCTGTTTTTTGTTTTAATTGAAGGACAAAACACAAATTTCTGAAAACTTCCAAATTGCAGTGCAATTCATACCAGTCTCCTTCCCTCAGAATTCCTGGTTTGGTTAAACCGTCTTCTTTGTTAATAAGTCGCATTGTTTAGCAATGTTTTTGAAGGACTACTGAGTGTAGCAACAGTAAGATAGAGAGCGCATAAGGGAATGTTGATAAAAGCTACAAGATTTGACTTTGTCAGTGAGCTGTTCAGAGAAATGAAACCGTTTTGGTCTTCTAATTTGATATATTCTACCGATTGTATTTTACACTATGTGAGTATATTACCGTTTGTTTGAACATGAAATGTAGAAAATGTTCAGAATTACACATTGCAATTTTTATCATCAAATGACAGAACACATAAGATACACCATCTCTTTTAGTCTGTAGTTTATAACATGTATCTCGGTAATGTAAGACTTCGTGACAGTTGTTTTAAGCAATAATAAAAATAATGAATTTGATATACTTCAACAACGTAATAATTCTTCATTTTCTCCTAAAGTCTACTGTTGATATGTATTTGGTCTTTTCATCGACTCTTAAGACAGGTTAAATATTTAATGACGTGTGAATATGAGTTTATTTACAGATAAACATCTGCTTAATACTAATGAAAACTATAAGGGTGAAGGTTAAAATTAATGATTTCACATCAGCATGTTTCTTTTTTCATAATTAACCTGATAGATATAATTATGGTTTTGATAGCAAACACAAAGTGAAATCAAGTAAGTTTTTTTTTAAAAGGATTCCAAAGCTATCTTTATTGTAACGTTTTGCTAACGAGCTTTGACTAATTACACTTTGATTTTTTATTGTTCTGTTATCGAAACGTCACATTTAGTATGTTTGTCATGTAAATGCTTGGATATCATATATACTATTCACCTTACTATTCCATGAGAATGTTGCCCCTAAACTTTGGTACACATCTTATAAATTCTTATCAAGCTGGTAGAAAGAATATTGACGCGAAAACCTTTCAATTCATATAAGTTAAAGAGTTTGACATGGTTACATATGAAAGACACAAGAATAATGAATTTGCAAAATTGTTATGAATAACCTTATTCATCCTGCTACATCAGCGTAATTGAATCCGCGGATCCAGTTCCTTCCATATACCCTGATATCCTTTAGGCCAAAAGCCTCGTATCGCTAGCTATCTAACCAGCCAACAAGACGACTCGCATCCAGCAACAGCGGCACAACCCGGATGGAAAATTCCGTTACTTCAAGAGAGTAGCTTCAAGCTCTTTGGATAACGACATTTTGTTGGCTTAAATAATAATAGGTGAGCACTTTGAATTGTGAAGATTAGCTTTCATGAAACCTTTGTCAGGTTTGGAAAAAACCTTTGCACTTTTGCACCTTTGCACCATCTTTTTTGGCCTATACAGGCTCACATTTGGTCGGGTAAACGCAGAATCAATGAACACCCACATCAGCAGCTATGGCATCGCTATTTACCGTTTCATGAGAACTGTTGATCTTTCTACTGATGGTAAAAAAAGCTATCTTATCAAAATAATAATGAAAAGTATATAACAATTAAAATGTCATGGATTTTGCTTTGAGAACATCAAGTTTGTCAGGAATGGCTAAGAAACTTAACCATTTCCTGAATGTTGTAGAGGAAAAGGACAAGACACAGAACGCAAGCATCAGGTATACAGATGTCTAATATATATGAAATAATCAAATAACAACAACGTTGTATACAGTCTTGTTCGTGGCCAACCAGTTGTCGTGAATGAGTTTTGTTAGATCATATAATCATGATTCGGCTGATGGACGAAACACGAAACATATTTACTACGAATTAACTTCTTTGTGTTTACATTTATATCAAGTTGTTGATTATTACAAAGCTACGTTTAAAGAGCGTTGTTATTGATCTTACTAGACTTGATTAGAATAAGCCTTGAGGGAAAACGGTATTCATATTCCAAAATAAATGGACAATTATTTTTCAGTCTTATCACACAAACCAACATATAGTGTGAGTACAGGCGTGTATATACTCACACTATCAGTTTCTAAAATTATATTCTAGTACGATATCATTCTCTCATAACAAATGCCTTCAGTTCCTGAATATATTTTACAAATATCAATGCCTGATAATCGATTATATTGTCCCTTGGATAATCAATTATTTGTCTTCTGTTCGTAAATACCCTTTATTACATTGAAGCATTTCCATGGCAAGATAAACATAATCATGATTGAATGCAATATAAATAAGTTAGTCTTATCATCAAATATTTTTTATTGTTACGGATACTCTTTCAGAACATACATTATGTACTTATTGATTTAAATTAGTATTAGAATTAGTTAGCTTTTTAGCAGTGCAGCGCAGATTTTTCTAAAGCAAAAACCAAACCAACTTGACTTTGACGAAAGATGGCGGATTGAAAGCCAATAGAACGTTCACTTCAAATTGATCAAGTATTAGATTAGCTCGCCTTCAACACAGCAATTCTGTCCGCATAGAAGACAAATGGGTCTCCATTGAGGAATGTTTCCCTCCCACCGTAAAGGATTGCAAAGCAAATAAATTGTCCCAATATTTCCCCCCAATTTGATTACCCACTATCGGTACTTCGTCAAACTTCCCATTTCTATGTTGAAGGCGATCTTCATATCAAAATTTTCCAGTGCTTTTCACTATAAAATATACAATTAAGAACATTTAATTCCTTTCTCAGAGATCATAAAACTTGATTATTCTTGTCTATTTGATGAGTGTTTGTATAAGCCTACTAGGCGAGTTGTTATAAATTTGGAGAGTGGCGGTTAACGGTCGGTATTTGGCTTTAGGAAATGTCCTCTTCAATGAATTAGAACATATCTGCTGGTGCCTCACAAAACATTAAGGTTATGTAAAGTCCATATGTATGTAACTTATTCCTCTATGTAATTTTCCATTTCCAGAATTTGAAGACATAACAAAAAAATCAGGATGGTCCACTTCCCTTCCTATCTATCCCACACTGTGTGTTATTTAAATCTCATCATATCGTTGCAATATAATCGTTGCTGACTGGTCATCCCTAGAGATTACAGAATCATTATATAAAAGCTAAGTGGATATCTCGTGTCGTGAAATCAACTTCACTTGAATAACCTCACACATGCATATTTGTCGTTATGCAATTGATTGTATTACGTAGATAAGAAATATGTGTTATCTTATATCAGAGGACAATAAGATATCATGATTTAATGTAACTGTGCATTTTCTATGAGAATTAACCTTTTTTGAGAGTATATTGTTAATAGAGGTTGTGATGCTGTGCAATAAGAGATATTGTGTACTAAAAAGACGATATTCATGTATGTATTTTATATCTTAAATTGATAAAAGGTCAACCTTAAAAATAATCGTTGAATAGTCACGTAGGTGCCCTCTGTGTAATTTCGTCCGGAAAATGTCAGGAATAATGGATTTACCAGCACTGAGATGATTAAATGGTGTTAATTCACCCTTCTCAAGCAACTATGACCATTGTAAGAGGTCATTCTTCATTGTATACGTTGATACACTGTTGAAAAAATCAAAACAAAGAGGAGATTTGTGGTTCATTTTTATCAACAATAAACACTATCCAAATAAACAATATCAACATGTAATAATAACATGGTCGATGATTCTATTATTTTCTTTAAAACGAATAAATATAAGCTCAACAAATAAGTATATCTCTTGTTTCAAAATTAGATGAACAGTAGCAACAAATGTAAGAATAAATTTTCTGAAAATAATTGCTACAGAAAATAAAGTTTATCATAGGCGGAGCGAATTAGAAAACATGTATGTACAATACAACCTAAAACCATCTAAACTAATATGACATTGCATATTGATATTCAGATTTAAAATAAGGATAGCATAATCAAACTTAAAGCTTAAAGTCTTCTTTATTTGTTTTAGTATGTGGCTTCAAACGTTTTCCCCACAGAGTTCTTAAAAGAATAAGACTTTTTGTATATAACACGCGATTACATAGTGAACTAATTTTTATCAACAGACAACAAAACAATATTGAAATTAACAGCAAAATAATCATGTACAAAACGTCTTGTCTTTTCTAATATGATATGTGAATAACAAATACGATATACCACACCATGGTGATAGTATGCAAACAATATATATAAATAATTAAACATGGTCTATAATCGTCTAAAATTTAGATATGTACCTTCACGTTTATATGTTAACATAACATAACAATAAATATTCAAATACACTCTTATTAATGATAACATGAGCTTTATGGATTTATGATAAAATGCAGCGCTTATGACCAATAACTAAATATATGTTAGAGAACAATTGGGATATGGTTGAACAGGTGACAGAAACTTATAAAGTTTAACTGCACAATTTGAGCAAACGTGGCAAAGTATGTTCAGAGCAGTCATAATTTGCATGGTCTGGACACATGGTGATCAACATTGAACATATGAGATCAGGAGAAAAGTGCAAGAAGAAGTTCATCATTGAATAAATACAAAAGCTAAACAAACACAAATGTAAAATACAGTTAACTTTCAAGTAGTAAGGAATAACAGTTAATTTTTCTTCTTTTCTTCATTAGCGAAAGTGTGTAGTATAGCAATATGATTAAGGTTTTGATATCACTTTCTATGATTGAAAGAAAAAGTCTTATCAATAGTTTTTTTACTAGTTTTTTTTATCTTGAACTTATTATTCAAATTCCATTTAACAAACCTCGGAAATGTAGTTATTTTTCACTTTTACATTATAAATAAGTCAGTACGATAGCGGTAATTACGTGATAAACAATTGGACTTGTCCAAAATATTTATACATATTTGAAGTATGCTTGATTCCCTTGAAGAAATGTAAACATGTTTTTGAAATGCATATAGGCAGCAAAACAAATATTGGCAAAATCACTGTAAAAACAACATTTCCATTTAAGCAGATGCTACATTTATAAAAATAACCAAGAACTTGAATAATGAAAATGAAACCATTCCGCCATCCTCCTTTTATATAGCCTTGAAAAAGGTAGGATTACTCTGCATAATCCCAGAAGCCATATCAAATACGAAATTCTTCATTTTCATAAGCTTCCTCTAAACAACCATTGAGAACAATTAAAAAAACTCATTTTCTTTGTTCGTAATCATAACCATGTCAAAATGGATCTCCTTTGAAGTTTCCGTGAGATATATATTTTGATTCTTATATTCTGAAAACATATTTGATTCTGGATTCACATAAGATTGACAGCGTGTATTTCATTTGCTGCATCACATTAAACCTTTATTATAGACATAATCCCACTCAAGAGACTTCATACTCACGTAATGCCATAACATAACAAACTTAAAAACTTGGGAAACATCCAAATAACAAAAGTGTTTCCGATCAAATCATGAATTGGAAATTATGAACAAACAATTGTAATTCTTTTTGCCCACGCTTGATAAAGGGTTTAAAGAATCACATGTAAAAAAGGACATGTATTCTTTAAAACAAATAACGAAATAGTATTTACAATCGAGACTCAAAGACTGTAAAATGTGTACAATAAAGAAATCAACAAATTATATCTTTTTCGACTTTTATTTCCCTTTGTCATGACCATCCTACAAAACATTGTTAGGTGTAGTTACTTGTTTTTGTAGTTTTGCGTTTTTCATTGACATGGTTTTACAAAGATTGAAAAATACTATCTCTCACACAATTTTCAACGACAACAGTTATAATATTGCGCAACCTCTCAATGCGTGTACCAGTACCAAAATGACAACGTTCTAAACAAACAGTTGAAATGTACATAGGGTGGTGACCTCCATACACTCATTAACTTTAGGGTTTGATCGCTTATTGCAAAGGTCATATATCTGTCTCTGTTCACCTGGTTGATAAAACAATTAGATCAATGAATATCAATGTCATCCCCGAACATTAAAATCTCCTCCAAACGTCATACAACCACAATGCATGACAAATTGTAGTCATATGTAAATTTCACCTCTTGCTTATCCTTTTTGAATATTTCACTTAGCTTCAAAGCTCTTTTCTGACATCTCTTCGTCTTCGGCAATCGCAATATTTGGAATCATGACATTTTCAATATTTCCCCCCTTTGTCTTTTTCAAACATACTCTTCCTTGAAACTCTTTCTCCCACACAAACAAACGTGTTTCCGAGTCTTCCAGCCAATCACGAGTCACAAAACATTTTCAGTGTCTTCCTCCAATCCATGAGAGCTCTCACTCGCTCTGTGACCCCGGCAGCCATTTTGTTTTCCTCCATTACACACACTCATCTGAAGGCTCTGGTTATAGTTGCTAGGCGACCGGACCGGAGAACCAACAAACGATGTCTTTGTGTATCTTGTAACAATGCTTCTGTTGTCCTGGTAGTTGCTCAACTTCTTCCGGATGGCGGACTGTACCTGAAAGGGAGAACGAGTCAAGAGTACCAAGCTTTGCATTCAAACCAAACATCATCAGAATCAATCACCCTGAATAATCTTGAGGGTATATGTTTCAATAATTTCTACCAATACAATGGAATTATCAAAGTTCTTCCTGGTGATCTTATAAATTATCTGATCTGGCGTTGCTCTCTTACTGTTGCCAATCAGATAAGTATTAACAACGTTGTTTTAAATATATATTCGCTGTGTTTAAGTGCAGTCAGCAACCTCAGCACAGTGCAAGTTTAGGCACTTGTCCATCCTCTTAATACCGAGTGCCAACCAAGGATATATAAAAATCTATCTATTGACTTATTTTTGTAAGAATTAGCCGGGAATCGAACCCAGACACTCGGCATATATAATTATAAACTCGTATTCAGTGATTATTATCGATGTTTAGAATTATAACTCGGCAACAATATTTGCAAAAAATAGTTCTTCTTTTCATGAACACTAAGAAACTGTACATTATGTATCCATTCTCAAAAACATGCATTTAAGACATTCAAAGTGACATACCTCTCCATTCAGAAAGCAATAAAAGACAGCAACAAAAAGCCCCTGAAAAGTTATGAAAAAATGCTTTGAAGTTCATGCATACAAATATATTCCAGAATATAGACTTTTGATACTTTAAGGTTAAACTCATGTCTAGAATTGTTCATGGGATGACATAGAAGAAAGATCATGTGACGCAAGTGATTCCAGTTTTAAACTAAACATGTAGAAAAAGAGCCCATTGCTCTTTGCTAATCAGACATATCGCGTTATTAGATAAATCATCACCAAACATATAATGACAATTTGCATCTAATATATATCAGTATTTAAGCTTTCCTTGTATATAGTTTTAAGATGTAACTTCTCATAGCCAGTTTCTCGTGTTGAAAAACCTTTGAAAATACTAAACGGAGTTAATCAGGAACAATGCTTAAAATAAGGAAAATAATATTTCTAGCCACTCTCAACTATGTTCTACCTTTGTTACATCCTCCATACTGATAACAACATAGTTTAGCACATAACCATACACTAATTGTTTGACTCTCCCAACGTACATATAAAATGTTAATAACTTTCAGCTTTTGGACCAATACCTGGAAGGATTGGAGAAGAGCGTTAGCATAGTTAAACACAGCGTGAACCACGGGGTCGTCACTTGGCGAGATGAGGAACAACACATACGTCACTCCCAGGAGCGGGAACAGGATGATCGTCGCCTTTACAGCTTTCCTGAAACAGTCAATTATAATACGTATGTAAATTCAAATACCATGAGGACAAAAATTGTTTAATATGCGAGTAGTGGGGCTCCTTCCAGACCACTGTGGAAAGTAAATATCTGATAGAGTGAGTTCGAATTTCGTTGAAAACATATTTCCAGACTTTTATTCCTCGTAACATGACCGTTTCATACTTCTATTCTATTGTAGGGTAAGCAATGAAACAAACAATCGTTTAGCAATGATGTCTTGTGATCATTAAACGATCTGGATCACATAGCTAACATTTCATTGTCATATCTATCGCGGCCAATTTATTGGCAAAAGGAAAGATCACTTACCCACAGGCCAGTTTAATCAACATAAATCGTCAAGTTGCATTTATCGTATAATGAATTGTCAAAGCGTAAATGTAACAGGCAACCATTAGAGTCGCTTTCATCAGATTCGATTGTTTTTAGTACTGTTTGCTTGAATTAACTTTTAAAAAAGGATAATTTAAGAAATGCCACGTCTTACTTTCTTTTGAGTCTATTTTTGACAATGTTCTTCATCTAAGTTACTTATAACACGAAAAGGCACATTCTGCAACAGTTGATTAGCTTATTCTAGTGCAGTTTTCATACCAGGCTTTTACCAGACAATCTAGAATTTTAATTAGAAAAATCAATATAGGTCATCACGATCCGACTATAGTCAAAGGCTATGACCATAGCTATAGTTAAAATGTCTAAATTACGAAGAAACATTTCATTGTCATATCTATCGCAGCCAATTTATTGGCATAAGGAAAGATCACTTAACCACAAGCCAGTTTAATCAACATAAATCGTCAAGTTGCATTTATCGTAGAATGAATTGTCAAAGCGTAAATGTAACAGGCAACCCTTAAAGTTGCCTTAATCAGTACAGGTCATCACGATCCGACTATCGTCATGGGCTATAACCATTCTTTTCATTGAATACCTGACTATCATTGAATGCAGATACCATCTCAATTTAAAGAGATTAAACACGCAATAACAAACATACGCCTTGTGACTGATACATACACAAAAACGGAAGCATTTTATAAAATTGTATTCAAATGTATTCTGCAATTTCGTAATGATAATGAAATTCAGCGTTATTATCCATCAATCTGAATTTCCATTTTTAGAATATTGTATTTTTGCAAATCTTAAACCATACCCTTAACTGATATCCAAGATAAACATCTCCTTATTATTAAAATCTGAGATCGAAGTAGCTGTAATATAGCAATCAACGTTTTGTATCTTATTTCTGTGAATATTTATTGATGTATTCATTTCCTTAATAATCAAGAAAGTTAGTATAGAGAACAGCAAACTATCCTCGTTGATTTAGATATAGCTCATTTAAGCGGATCACTTAAGATGGAGATTGAATTCGAGGAAAGTTATGTTATAAGGAAGTTATTAACTTATCTCACATACGACAAATCTGTTTACCTGTACTGCCTTGTTTCCAAGTTGTGAGATGCTTTTAGTTTTGTAATCAACACCCAGATGATGGCGGAGAGAAAACAAATGTTGCTCTGAAATATGAAAAATAAGAATAACATTAACAAAATTGTGCTCAGAGAATCCTGGTTTTATTTGTTTTAATATCTCATAAGTTTAGTCTTTTGTGTTAAAATAACAGACTTGAGAACCTACTGATAATTATGTAGTCGCCATTTTTTCTTGGGTTGGGTCATTGTCTTATTTTCGATCTTAGTGAAGTGGAAAGGAAAATGTTTTAAAAGTAATAGAGTGAACCAACTTTGATGGTCTACTTTGATAATGTATGCAAGTTGTTTAAAAATAAATCGATTTTGTTTTGGATATGATTATGTCGTTATTTTCTTTAAACAATGACCAAATACTGAGATTTGTAATGTTTATCTTCTTAACACAATTTCACAATTCTAAGATAAAGGTTTTGTTCCATGTTCCTCTGAGGACATAAGTTATTATGATAAAGAGGTGTAACTTTTCTTTTGGTATTCAGTTTATTATTACAATGAAAAGATTCCTAGGTTGATTGTGTAGAAACCTAATGCAAAGCTTCGGCAAATATCAACTATGTCATATTTTAATTATTCCATGGCGACTGGCGAGACACCGGTAATTCTCAGAAAAAAAGTTGAATTCATTGCAATGCACGCCATATTTCAGTATAAAAACAACCTTGGCGTTATCTATAAACTTGTACAGTTTCACTTTGTTAACATTGCCAACGTTATTGTTTGATTTTCACAATTACTTGATATAATATTTACATAACACAAGCATCGTGTATGACATTCCGAAATTAACTAATGGAAGAATTATCTCCATTAGCGGGGTATAGAATAAATAAATTCCACACGGAAGTTTACCGACGTCAATACGAAGCAAGCTAATTTCAATGCAAGAAAAAGTCTAGTGAAAAAATCTATAGATAGAAATGTGGAATCTTCAGAAGTTTGCTTGTGATAAATGAATAATACATCTTCAGTAAATGTCAATGCAAAATTCAACCCTGAAAATTGAAATCTTCGTATTGTACGGATAAGATTTAATGCAACTACGAGTTCAGCTATTCCTTTGAACAATTATTCAAATTTTGCAAATCTCTGTCTCCCTGTCTCTGTCTGTCTGTCTGTCTGTCTGTCTGTCTGTCTGTCTGTCTGTCTCTCTCTCTCTCTCTCTCTCTCTCTCTCTCTCTCTATCCTTTAAGATCAGAACTGCGTAGTGTCAGACATTGTCATTCTTCTAAGGAGGTTTTAAGTTAATATAATATGGCTTAATACATACGAGGAGGACAAAGAATATAGGAGAGTGTAAGATGTAGTCGTAGTGGGTGTCACTCGGTAACCAGCAACTGAAATATAAATATTGAACGTCTTAATTATACCAGCATAAATATTCCCGATCGAGAGTGTGTTAAATATCATTTGAGATAAATATCACACGAGATAAATATGTCCAATCATCCCTAATGTTCACTTGTCAGTACATGTGGATTTCCTATCAACAAAATACATTCTCACATCTCCAAAGGATGTCAAAACTCGTAAAGTAATTAATAGTAAAACGACTGAGGAAATGATCATTTGTTTACAGTCCCGGCATTACTTTCGCTACAGAATTGATTTCGGATGGAAAAATAATGAATAAGAATGCTTTTATCCATGGATCCAATGAACTTTTTTAACAAGTTGCGACTGTTCCCTCATTCGTCAAAACAATATCAACGATTCACACTTATATTTCCAATCACGACCTTGATGAGATATTCATAAGAAAACAAGTAACTATGAAAGTCGGTTAAATCTACTTTTTACCTTCCTCAATAATTCTGACGGTTTGTTTCCAGATGATGTTTTTTAATAACAATGGCAGGGTGTTTCAAATAACTATATCGAATCATCTACTGTATGGCAAAGCAGATAAATGTTGACAATGCTATAAAAATGACGTAAGGCCTACTACTTACTGATTGTTGTCAATTGAAGATTTCACAGCAACCCATAGTATTATATACACGAACGGAATTCCTGTAACAAAAATCGCAACATGTGAATTGTACTTGATTCAATAGTTATCTGCGATGTCTTACTGCACACACCAATCCCGAACAAGTCTCTTACTTTGTCTGAAATGACATTCAATGTCGTGTATTAGTTGTATAGCAACACTTTGACATCGTTCCAAATGATTTATCGTACAAGGACTGAACATTCCCGAAATATATCCTTACAATATCAAGAATTCCTTTAACAGGCATAATATCAACTTTAGATGATTTATTGTAATCTTGATCAATATCAAAGATGCGATATCTATTTGATTTGAGTGGACATAATGATATTCTAAATGTTTTTTTGAAGATGGACACACACAATTTAAGAGTAAAAGGACAATCCCTAAATTAATGAGGTATCACGTCAAACAGAGTTTAAATAGCAGCCAAACTGACCTGGCGACCTTAAAGGTAAAGTAAAGGCCACAAGAATGCACTGGTGTCTGTGCAATTCCCTAATGTAGCATAGCGCTAAATTGAACCATTGTTGCAATGGTTCCAGAGATAATTTGCGAACAAATAGTTTGAAAAGCGGACTAACTGACGAAGTAATCTTGAAAATAAGCCCAGGGTCACAACATTGACAGGTGGCAGGGTATTCTCCTAATGTAAATCGTAAAAAATTCGAGGACTTTGGAAGCTTCTCTTCATGTGAGATCGCGTAAACAAGAATCTGGATGTGCGTACTACAGAGGGAAGCTGTTGAAACAATGTCCCTCGTTCCGCGTTGCAGCGTCTTTACAGGAGAAATTACCATCTACAAAAAATCTCAGTAACTTACCCCATCCAACCAGCATATAGTGCCAGAGTTTGATCTTATCTGCAGAGTAGGCCCACACGATGATGGTGAAGAGGTACAAGCCTTCCACGAACATCCAGAAGAAGTTGGTTCCATGAAGGTAGTTATATACTGTCACAATCCCTTTGCAAATCCACTGTACAAATACATGTTCATAATATGGTGAGAAATGTAAAGAGTGAACCACAAGCAAGTTGACATACATGTTAATCAGTTCCTATACGTATTTATTTTACACTAAACCTATAAAATCAGTAGATCGGTGTTTTATTTAAAGTATAGAAATACTTGCACTGACTGGATTATTATTTTAAGGCAATGCACGATTTTGTGAAATTAAAATAAGTATTGTATTGATATACAGTTATGATGTCATGATATATATGATAATGATCTATCGATTAATACTGATACAATTTGACAATGTCAAATATATGAATACTTAATTTATTCAATCGTTCATATTATAAAAGTACAAACACATTTTTTCATTACTGGATAACTTATTTGATCGGGCAGATTTAAATGCTTACGCATTCCAAAGGTTTGTGTGATTGTTTTAGTGAGTTTGTCAGAATGGCCGCCAATGGTTGAAATATTGCCAAAAATAATAACTCACTCACTCACTATTTATCAGTTTGTCGATCAAGCAATACATGTTTAACCAATAATAAACATATCCTTGTTTGTGGAAATGTACGGTTATCTCATCACAGATACGTAGGCCATTTACCACAGAAAGTTTAAAAGGGAATAAGAAAACTAGATCTTTATACTACTGGGAATACTTTGTACCTGGGAAAATACTATCAGACTACTTTGAAAATTATTCACACCTCGAGATCAGTCTTGTAGAGCTCCAGTAGGGTGTTGTACATGATGATCCACACAACGTTCCTCAGGATGAAGGTCACGATCAGGTGACAGTGGATCACATTCCTCAGACATCTTAGACTCCTGGAAAGACACAACAGTAATTATTTATAACGAAACATGATGGAAAAGATTTCGGAAACGCTCCTGGTTCCTGTAAAAATACAGTATGTCACAACTTAATACAGATTTTTTCGTTCGTATTATATTTTTCTGCAGAATAAATCAGGCTAAGATTCATGGACCTATGCAATAAAACGGGACACTAATTGAAAGAGTAAAGACAGAATAAACCTTCCCATTGCGTAAATCGAATAGAGGTATATGAGTTATTATTTACGATAAATCAACCCTTTATTATCATCTGTATTAGTACAAAACAAAATCAATTTTTTTCTGTGAGAAAAACAAAATCAGAGAAGAAAAGAATTTTATATGCTAACATATTACGCATATACAATACTGGATACGATACAAAGAGGGTGTGTTTTCGTGACATAAAGCAATATTCTTGTTTCATACAATAAAGTCAAAACTCACTCACGAAAAATTATTCTCCATATGAAAATATTATTTTATCTAATATATGAAAGGAGTTTTAGATAAATTGCCATTGAAGATCTAGACTTTCTTACAAAAGCTACTGTTGAGGTCAAATATTATCAACTACAGTCTTAGAGTTAGATCAACGATACAATGTAACGTAACGTTTGCGTTGCTAACTCGAAATTCCATACCTGACATTATGAAATCATACAAACGTTTGTGTTTTGCTCTTCAAAAGTAAAATGTTTGGGAAGTTGGCTTTTATTCAAATAAATTAAATCCAACCAACTCAGTATAAAATAGATCCTTTGAAGTTGTATTCTGCAAACAAATAACCCCAAAATGATTAAGGCATAATGCATATCGATCGCAATTGCTAGCGACCCGCACCCAAATACGTTATTTGACAAATAAGACCGGAAGTGTTGCGACGTTGAATGGACGTCGACATTGGCAATATGAAAAATTGTATATGGCCTGAAAAAGCCAAAAGGGCAGCAGCTATGATAAATACAACAGCAATGTTCAATACCGTGAATAAGGAAATATGAATATATATCTTAAAAATGAATGTTTCATTCTTTATTCCCATTTAAGAGATTACGGTTTATTCAAAAGCTGAAAATATTCCTAGTTCAACCGTTTTAAACAATTAATAATTGGAAATTGTACAAAACCGTCACTTTCTTTCGACATTCCTTCGTGACCTCGGCCACCATAACGTTTTCATAATTGATTGCAGGCTAATTCTAAAGAATAATAAGTATTTTATTGCATCAATAGACGGCTAATGTGCGTGCATACGTCCTCAAACACCCTAAAAGGCCACTTTTTGCGCGAAAATGCAACCACCGTTGCGTTAAAGAGCATCTCCATTAACATGTGTTTTTTTTTAGTTGATTCTTTCATTATTCATGTAGGGATGCTGCATAAAAGCTACTCAATACAGAAAACAGTAAAATGCATCTCAAACAAGATTCATCTGCTATTTTAAACCTGGTTTGTTTTTATTGTCCTGATGCATTAAAGTGTTTTCAAGTCAATATTGTGTCCCTTGGAGAGTAATCCCTTAAATAAAAACTTTTCGTAACTTCAGATTTATTTTCGGAAAGATATCATCAATACTCTCACCATATAAAGACAAATGTTGATCGTTCCATTTGACAATTGATTCCTCGACGCCATGAATCAAACTATCAAATGCTTTATACGATTAATCGCATACCTGAAGTACAGGAAGATGACGAGAGCGATCACCAGAGCCACGGTAGTCACAAGAAAACCAACATTGTAGATTACCCGCACACCAAGCCTGTCTGGAGGTAACGCCTGGAACGGGGACGAAATTATACATCATTACCGTCCATACAAGTTCAACGCTTTAATAATCATTAAATCACTTGAGTGGGATTAAATATCGACAGCGTGCCAAGGGAACACACAGATTTATGGTCAAATGAATGAAATCGTTCTGGTAGGTTCTCAACCTTATCTTTGCGATTATAAAAGAAACACAAACATAAAAATTCTGAATACTGTTGTTTTGCACTGTCACGATTTTAATTCATATAAATTAACATAACATGAATCAAGCTGTAAAATTATTGATGGTTCTACATAAAGGCATTGATCTACATGTAATTAAACTCTTATATTATATGATATATATATGATTATATATATATATATATATATGTATATATAAGAGAGAGAGAGAGAGAGAGAGAGAGAGAGAGAGAGAGAGACAGAGACAGAGAGAGAGAGAGAGAGAGAGAGAGAGAGAGAGAGAGAGAGAGACAGAGACAGAGACACAGACACAGAGAGAGACAGAGAGAGACACAGAGAGAGACAGAGAGAGAGAGAGAGAGAGAGAGAGAGAGAGAGAGAGAGAGAGAGAGAGAGAGAGAGAGAGAGAGAGAGGGGAGGGGGGACAGACAGACAGGCACCGGATTCACAAATTTAAGTTATAGAAATACTCACATCGATGGGATGTTCTCCCGGCAGTGAGTCGAGGCAATCGTTGTAATCAGAAGTATTGTCCCATACACCGCCTACGTTGCAGTAACGTGTGGCATTTTCTGAAATGAAATATAAGTGTGAGAATATCGTATAACATTTAAGTTGAAACAACTTAAGATCCTGAATATTTCACAAAGGTCTTCTACGAATAATGCTTACTATGTGCTAGTGACATTATTTTCTTCCCAAAGAGCTAGCGCAACTCCCTACGTTAACCCCTGTTTTAATTTGAGCAGATTCCCCTCCCGGGATAAATGCAACACATTTCTTTAACTAACGAATCAATTATAGCATGGACTTGAGCTACCAACGTGCTAGCATTTCCATTGATTTTGAAGGAGATAAGGTAATCTAGGGTTACAAATTTACTATTTCCAGTTTCTAAAAATCGTTCAATTCGCCTTGCTGATAAATGGACAAATGGGTGGCAAATCTATTTCTTTGTCGTAATATTCATTTGTTTGAATTTTAAGATTATTAAAATTCAATATTAATCTTAAATTGTTCAGGCCATGTAAAGTACATGTAAGTATGATGTAAGGTAAGTATGCTTTGCAAGCCATTGATAAATACATGTTTAAATGTGACGATCCTCAAAAGCATTGTACTCGATACTATATAACAAAGAGATTAAAAAACTAGAAACAGGACATACATACTAGATTTCTTAAATAAAGTTCATATGTTCTACTAAATTCACAAATAAACTTCATATTTCTACTAAATTCTACAAATAATCCCCCCAATTCAACAGTTCTGGCAACTTTCAAAAGCTATAATAAATAACCGTACAGCCAGGTCTGCAAAAATATATCAATCTCAAAGTTGATACGTTTAATATAGGGATTGATTTTGCTGTCCATTCAAAAACACCTTCATGTACGATCATATGCCAAGTTTGAGAAGCAAGTTAAGAACTGCTGAGGCAAGCACTTGTCACTTTTATCTCATTTTTTCTTCTTCTTTGTGATTTTAACCGAAGTTTGACAAGCATGGATGTAACGTTTGAATCATTCAGCCGTCACTTTTATCTGTCGTATCACGTCAAATATTATTTGATGGTCTTTGAAGCTTTCATCGTATACAAAAAGTGGCATCGATTTCATTGAAAGGAAAAGAAAAACGTCCCCTTTTATTCACGCTTTTAGAAGCATATCGTGATAAGGCGCCATCAACTTTTCACATTCTTCCGTTAATCTGACAAGCATGATCGAACTCCAGGAAGCATTTATTCATTCCTGTAGAGGGCTCTTTAGCCATAACTCTTGTTTTGACGTGGAGAATATTCTAAAACAACAATACGGAAGGAAAATTATTTGAAAACTTCCATTTGAAAACACAAGAAATTAACGTAAATATCCTGAATGACGAATTAACCGATTGCCTCATTGTGGAAGTATGAAGCAAAGAAAATCAATTTGTCATTGATGTTTTCATTAATATAAAAAGTTTTTGTGTTCTAATTTCATCTATAGCTAAAGAAAAAAGAGCCGTGTTCGACGTCTTATCTTCTATAGTATAATCTGGTATATTACACTCAAAACGTGATGTCTGTAACGTCTTAGGAAACAAAACAAAAATTCTGGGCACATTTCTAACCTTAGTTATTATCTTAATATCTTGTCAGAATGCCATTCAGATTGCCTATAATGCATTTATACCTAATCGGTCCAGGTGAGAAGGTTATCCTATTTCCATAAGATTAAAAGAAAGAGGAAAATCTAATTGATGGTGTTCACGTGTGTCAAAACAAATCTACGGGAAATGCAGGATTATGGGAAAGGTCAATATGCTAATTATATGATGTTTCAGCGCAAGGACAGATATTATATGTATGTTACAATGACACGCAATTGTTACAAGGAATGTAAACCTTACATACATAATGTTCAGAAAAAATCGACATGGACATGACTACATCTTTCATATTTAGTTTGCGAAAATATAATCGGAAAGAAAGTATGTCATTACTTTAAATATCAAAGCAAAACAATTTTGAAAGGAAAAAATATTGTAATTGTTTGTATCCTTATCGACATCTCGTGTATCCACTTTTATTTGTTTTAGGGTCATTGACCTGCTCTATGTGAACCTCCGACATTCGCTTGTATTTTCGACACAATGACTACTTCCCGTTAAATAATTAAGCAATGGTAAACTTGACTTTGAGTGCTGTTAAAACTATAGTTAAACATCCTGTTGCGATACGAGATCTTGGAATTTTGGCCACTCTATATTGGCGGCTCATACTGGATTTAACCTGAATCCTCACAATACGTGCAGTCATGATGACCTAATGCATAACATACTGAAAAAACCCATCGCCGATTACACGTTCATTTTAAGTAAATGACATATGATGACAAAATATTATTTTGGCAATTAGTGACGGCGTAACGATGAAAAAGGCTCCCAAATCCAATGAATGACCAGTTCCATTTTTCATTATTGATATGGTGACTCCTATGAATATGCAATTTGATCCCAGCCCATTAAACAAAATCATCTTCAGTTGAATGTTATACATAGGATAAAAATTTCAACGGTGAATAATGACCAATAGAACCATTCTCTGGCGGAGACCATTTTCAATTTTACACCGGTAATGACAGCCAATTATCATTCTTGCTGTATATGTGGGTAGGGTCTGTTGACTGTTATTGCTAAATGCTTAATCATTTTATAAATGTATGTGTGTATGATAGACATGGTCTGCCATTAGGAAGCTATTGTAACTCAACGCGAAGCGATTGGGGGAAATTGAATAAAAACATTTATACAACGATACAGCTATGACATATTTCAAGATTTGATTTGAAGTTGTAACTGCTGAAATAGCTTTTTTAATCTGAAATCTCGTATTACAAAGCTTTGTCGTTAATAAAATATTCTCACGATGTCTTGTCTTGTATTCTTGATTTCTACTGATCTGTGGTATTTCTAACTGTATATGTGAATCGATTTGTTTGTCACTAAGCGAATCTACTTTTTTATAGCAACAATATGTGCTATATTTATACATAAAGTACACTAAAAAAACTATCCCTTCGTCATTTATAGTTTCTCACGCATCTGATTACACGAGCTAAAAAGCAATATCAACCTTAATAAAAGAAATTGCAAATTTTTTACCTGTTTACTTCCTTTATATTTTCATATATATATAAATATATAATATATATATAACACGACTAACTCGTCCTAATTTGCCATCCTCTCACGTGCGAGCTTTGAAAGCTCACGGAAGTGACTAGGGTGCGAGTTTGCAAAATAGATTTCACATATGATCATATGTTGATTCAGCTTTCCTATATCTGTATATGGACAACGTATTTGATAACTGTATCAGGATAATCGTGAAGTTATTTTCGGAGCCATTGTAGATTTAACATTCATTTTACTTATCCTATGTGACTACATTATTCTATCCGATTGAAAGTTTGGAGAGGGAGAACCAAGTTTAACTAGTGTGTCATAACAGTTCGATGGATATGGTACCAGATTAAGGTGAAACGGAAGTTTAACAAACCATAAAATGATACGACGGTGACACTGATGTTAAACATTCCTCAATTATCAAGAGCTGTGTAAGTCAATAACGAGCATTGTTAATTAGTTGATAATATTCTATCGTATCTTCTTGTACAATATCTAGAATTACCCCTCGACCTTAAACCTTTAGCAACTATATAAAGTTAAGTATAATTGTGCATATCATAGCTGTAAAAGTTGGATAGATTACTTTTAGTGTATCTTATGTTGTTTTTGGTTAAAGTATCATGAAACCTGACTCTCATTTGAAATACGATTTTCACTTAATAACAGTCATAATATTTGGAGTAATAATTACAAGCAATTTAACGACATAAGTAGCTCGTTCGAGTCGCTGTAAACGATTATTATGAAAACTCCCGCTGAATTTGAGTACCTTATTGTGCACTGATGACTGATTACCCAACGTTACTTTTAAATCATATTGATAAAGCAAGAGTTTAGTCCTGTGTCTTTTATTTGTGGTATCTGAAGGCAAATTTGTAACATTATTTTAGAAATACACGTATAACAGTTGTGTTATTAATATTCTCCGTTACAGTGTCCCAAGTTACAGTAGCAGTGTTGTGGCAGCTTATAGTTAAAGGTTGCCTGATACATATGTTATTGTGCTACATGATATGCTTGTGAGCAACTGGTTTCATAATTGTTGTTAGATAAAACACATTATAATGCGTATGTTAAAACATAGCAGGGCCTTGTTATATATAACTCCCCTATCGCTTAGGAAATACTTAGAAGGCGTAATAATCTATACCTTGCTAAAATAGACATAAACTCAATATTGTGGATGTCCATTGACAATACAATTTCTATATCATAACTGTATACAGGCGGTATCAATGACTTCAAAAAGTTTCAAAGAATTTCAGTTCAAATTAATCTCAGTATCGTTCACATATGAAATGAAATTTTTTCGAAACATAATGAATTCCAATTGTCAATCAACTATTTTAAATCTTGGTAAATATATATTTTTTGCATTTAAGCTTTATGCTACGCTTCATAAATGAATTGTATTAGTAAAAAAGTAAAATGGTTATCACTTATTTCAATTGTACATAGCATGAAATGTTGATTTGCATATCTAATTATTCTTCGGGACTAATGTTCATATGATTATTTTTTCAAAAACATATATATTTTGCAAATGTATGTTATGTCCTGTGGGCCTGTGGCCTCTTTGACAGAAATAAACTATCTATCTATTCACATATACATTTACCTCCTAATCTTTTGTTTCCTTGTTTTGTTTGTCTTCATGCTTTGCTCCGAAATAAATACTCTGTTGGTCCATATACATGCATTTATTCATTTCATTTGCATCTGTTAAGGCAAATCTAGTACAACAGTTCTTACAACTTAACAATGCACATAATACTGAAATGTGCGGTTGCACATAGTAATAAAACTTCGGTTGCACATAGTAATAAAACTTCGGTTGCACATAGTAATAAAACTTCGGTTGCACATAGTAATGAAAACTGGGGTTGCTAAATGTCAAAAATGTTAATTTGATAGCATCAATGTCAACGACACCTTTCCATATACAATCTTTATCTATAGAGAAATATGTATTATAGGATGAGTTACATCAGGTGACATTTCCGTTGAGAATATGATACATCGGTTGGGATGACAGAGAATACATGGTCCCATTATCTTGTATGTTATTAGACCTTGATATCTAACAGTGACTTTAAAAACTGAACGTTTCCTGGACAATGTATCTTATCTGTTATTTTCATACCATCACTGTCCTTCAAACGTCCTCCAAATGTATTGGTGTATTACTATGTCTCACATTCCTTCTTCTGGTATTATTAATGATTTGTTTTATATTACTAATAATTATTTCATTATGTTTTCTCAGATAGGTAAACAGGGAATTAACATTACAACCAAAAATAACTTTACATGAATAACTCTTACGAACATGTCGCGAATTGTCAAGTAAAGATTTGTGCACATGTAAAGGCAATTTGGAATTCTTATGGTTAAATAAGATGTATGTGTATATGGCAATGACCCGAGTGAAAAATAAGTAAATGTTTCTAATATATTACCCGTATATACTTCAGAAACTAAAACAGGTGCACTACATCTGCCAGTATAGAATATATATAACAAACACTTACTTTTACTGGTAGACAGTGCTATCCCTGATTAGTTTACATGATGTGGGAGAGACGTCAAGTCGCCCAAAGCCTTCTCTGACAATACTTTGATTCCTACAGGAAATTGTACTTTTCCTTATAGTATTTCGTTTGACCTAATCAGTTATTCCTTATTCTTGAAGAAAGAGCTGTGTCTTTAAAGATACAAATACAAATGACGTTGCGTGGATGAATGTTATATATATATATATAAAACATATAACTCTGTACAATAATATCAATCCTGTACTTGCGAGGGTACCTAACATGAGTAAAGTTGCACGCAGACCTCAAGGCCGAATATATTAGAATAGCCATGCCGCCTATAAGAAAGTTGACATAAAAACGTGCGATATTTGGCATCAGAGGACCTGGAAAACTTATCAAATACGACGACAAAAATACTTTGAAAAAATCACCTTGTGTTGTCTTGTAGGTTCAGCACAGCAATAAATGAACACACCCCGTATCTAGAAACGATATAGATACGCACTAGAAACTTTCGAGTTTTTACTTTTATCGAAATATTCGAATAATCATAACCTTTTTCAACAACTACATGCTTACTTTCCTTATTGTGAACTTTTGAACAAAATGGTATATATAGAAAGAGAATTCTAAGATGCATAGCGGTAAGAACAATCGAAAAAAAGTACTTTATCAGACAATAAAGGTATACTTTTTTCATGACGTAACAATTGAATGAGGTTATATCCGCTCGTCTCCGCTGCCCCCTTGTGAACACGCGTCCACGGTAACCTTTCATCTCTGTTATTTCGATGAACATGGCTTAACCCTATGGATGTCTATCGTTAGCATCACCTTCAACGTTCATGACAGCAGCAATAAAAAAGATGTCCGGATTCAGTCCACCATCACGCTTCCAAATCAAACAATACCCATAATTCTTTGTGGAATGTTAACCACGTGATAAGCCTTATACGGGCAATGTGGCCCGCACTGCATAATCGCACGACATGAGTTTGTTAAAGTAAAGTTTTTTTAAAAAACAAGAGGTGTATATTTGTTTGTTTAAGTTTTCAAAGAAAAAAATGGGAAGAAAATATAGCTCAAAATTGAATACATGAAAAAGCTAAGCTTTAACCAACTAAATATCGTTTTAAACTAGGGGTTGGGTCCCATACTTGGAATAGCTAACAGTTAGCCCTGTTCATGGATTATTAATGTCAGCAATGTAAACCCTATATTTTATTTCTAGATTATTAAAATCGGAGTGGTCTCCGTATAGCTTATTTTAGCATTTTAGAAATGAAATAAAGTTCGCTCTACCCCAATGTGTTTTGTAATAAAGTATAGTTTTCCCCTGAACTATTATAACGTTATGGCACTAGGACCCGTCCTTGTGCTTTAACTATAATAGTTCAGGGCAAAACTATACTTTATTACAAAACACATTGTGGTAGAGCGAACTTTATTTCTTATAAATAATTGATATTCAACTAGTGTGTAAATAGTGTTTAAAAAATATCGAAGTACTTCTACGTCCGACCACAGGAGCAGACGTGACACGCATGTCTATCATAGCGGGTAGTCAAATCAATATGAAAAAAAATCCCATGTCCCTTTTTTATTTGAACTATTTATTTTGAGGATTAATTTTGCGGGGGGTGGTGAATTCTCTTTTCCCCCTTTTATAAAAGCATAACAACTAATATAGTTTAAAAATCTTATCTGTCTAACATATTGGTAATAAAAGTATAAATAAGTATTCTACAGGAAGAATAAACGATCTCATATTTTCTTTTTTCTTATTAATATGCGAGATAACGGTTTATAAAATTTCCTTGATGAAATAAAAACTGGCATATCTAGACTTTTGACAATTATAGATAACATTGTCTATTCAATGAATTAATTATACGATTCGTTGAAACAGAAACATGAGATTACCGTTTCGAACAAAATATCAGACAAGGAAAAAATGCTTTAAAAGTCGATTTCCTTCAGCACATATTTTGGTTTTATATATACAATTACATAGATAAATAATATTATAACAGTTAGATGTTTCTTGGCTTTTTAAATGTTAAATATATAACCTTTAATCGAAATAAAAAAAGACGATAGTTGGATTCTAAACGAGCAACATGAACATTTGAAACTGATATTTCAGAGCAAAAGTAAGCAGAATGCATGAAATGCGAATGATAACTTACTTCATAAAATGGTATAATTTATTTCTAAATAAAGACCTATCACTATAACGACGTTTCTATTCAAAATGACTTTTGTAATTTTCTAAAATATTCAACATAGGAAAACGATTTGATATCAGTGTGGTACACTTAGAGTGCTAACTTGGATATCTAAATACCCATATACAAGTTCAATTAATTAAATTTGTGAATTTCATTTCTTAATTCGAATTGTAAAATGTACTTACGGTTCGGATCAACGATGCTAAGTCCTTTCGGGCAGGGGATGACTGCAAAACTGCCCTCTTTGGTGACGGGCCAGCAGGAGAACTCATCAAATGAAGCATTACAGTACTTGAAGCTGGAGTCTGAAATTTCGAGAGTAGCATTTAAGTTTCTCCTCTCACACTCTCGTTGACTCTGTAGTCGTAGAAGTCTTGCTATTATGTGGTTATCCATTTGCTAAGTTTGACCTCATGCACTTATTAAATCCAGAAGGTGTCACAGCACTTGTTCATAGATCATCACATAACATTACACGCGTTTGAGGTCCACAGGGCACATGTCGGTGCACATGTATCATAGATATGAGGTTTCTTCCAGGTGCATATCAATATGGAAGAAAACGTCGAAACACTTGTATTGGTACATAAGGACAAAGATCTTATTTTATCACTAGTTTTCATAGTTTAACTACAATTTAGATAGATACATGGTCCGTTAGCAGTGTATCATATTTCGTGGTGTAAGTCACACGACACAGGACACACATGTTTGATTGACAATTCCAGTGAACATGTTGTCTCAATAGTAAATACTTCTCTTCATGGCCAAAGGTTTATAGATCCTAACCCTTGTAACAGGGAACCACAGAACACAAGTCTTCACACATTGACAGAAGTCAGGACCAGACGTCTGAACACTCGTGGCCTTATCAAACAAGTCTCACCACTTGTCAGCGGGTACATACGGTTTGCACACGGCCTCATTAAATGTCTTAGTCTTCCGTGATAATTATATATTTTCTATCAACGCCGTCTTGCACTAATACGAGGACCTATAAATCGATAAGATCGTGAAAAACACGCACACTCTTAAACGTAAAGACACTGTTGCCCATCTTCAGGCATGGTGCTAATCCAAGAAAGACACTTTTATCAATTTGAACTAAGTTCAAGCCAATCAAGAGGTTTTACTTGATTCGCATGTTAAAAAGGCTGCTTGCGCTGCCTGTTACGACACTGCCGTTGTGTAGAGTGATCAATGATGATGGTAGCGGCTTAGCGTCTAACACTGAAGTAATCCATTTCATCATAAAGGATTGAAACACTTTTCATCGGCCAACTCACCGCATCGTTCATTGCCATTGTTAATGCATTACTTCCACTCTACTCTGATTTAATTAGAAACAAAATTGATTTTGCTAGAACGAAATGCAGTCACAGTACAAATCTCCTGCTCTTATGAAACCTCTTGTTTTAAAAGTCACACAGAACAACCAAGCATAATATCTGAAGACATCGTATATACACATCCCTAATAAACGATTTGTTTTCCACATTTTCACAATTCCATTCTCCCTTTCAAATTCTGATGTAACGAGCATGAACTTGAGACGATTATAATCATACTCCTAGTTGCAGACGGAATTGCCTGGTTAAAATAGTTGCAAAAAGCAAAGTTCTATCTAGCCAAATAGATAAGCTAGAAAATGGACGAGCTGAGATTGGATATCTCTTTCAGAATTCAAAAGTTTTAGTTAAAAAACCAAACCAGTAGAGGCCCTTCTCCAATTAGATATAGACCTTTGAAACGAACGCCCCTTATCTCCTTTAAACTTCAACGATGTAATTGCGAGTGACATGCAGTGGTGATGCTAGTGTTATTGGGGTTACAAATCAGCGATCTCTCTCATCTCCCTGCGAGATAGTCAGGCTCTGTATGGCTGGTTGTTCAGCTGTCTACATACGATCAATAGATCTACAAGATCTCATTCAAGAAAAGTGCTTCGTGTACTACAATCGGCATCGTCTTGAAGTCAAGAACTCAAATCCACGATAGAATGTTTGTGTTTTTTCGTTAGAACTGTGAACATTTAAAAAGTAATTATCGCTTGACATGTACAATTAATCAACTGTCCACATTGTTTTGAAGGATATTGAAACCTGAATGTTTTAAGTATCTAAATGTGTATAGTATATATCACCCTAGCCCCCAGCCCTGTTTTAAATCACAAAGGTTAAGTGTCGGAAAAAATAATATTGCGTCACACACAGATAGCTTTATAAAATTATTCTTGACCTTATGCATATAAAATAGGTTGAAGAATTATATGGCTGTTGCGGGAAGTTCATGATAAAGCAATGCCAAATAACTTTCATCGCTGGGTAAAATGTACCGAAAAAACATATGTTATTGAATGAACTTAGTGAATCAATATTTAACTCACGGGACCCAACGCAGATTGAGTCGCATGGTCAATAATATGACGTTCATATTAGCTGCTTTTTACATATTGCTTGCCTATTTGGGATACGAACATACAAAGACTAGATCTAGATCTAACTTTCAGGAAATCTGATTATCATGCTGAATTCACGCAAAATGCCAATTGCAAATTGAAGGAAGCATCTCTCGTCTCTAAGTGAAATATGTTCGCCACAAGAGCAAACGAGTAAGCGACTGCGAAAGTATGCAAGTTTAAATTTGCAATAGAAGTTAGTAATTTCAACTTTCATTTACAATCGTGGTATCTTAAAAAAATGACAAAAACCCTTAAACGTTTAGATCTTAAACGGAGGATTTATATACTGTCAGTATACCATGAAAATCATCACACTGGTTATTTGCATAAGCCAAGGCTCGCAAAAAACAATGTTTATTCCTAATGCATGATATTTACCATTCGTAAACACATTCACATGATAATCTTTATATATTCTCTTTTAAAATATAATATATTAAAGGTTGTCTGAATATTTTTAACTTTTCATTCAATTCTCTCCGCAGTATAGAAAGTTCCTGCAAAGGACTTTATTAACGGACGTTAGTGACACACTTGTTTCCTTTTCAAGTGGCAACGAATTTGTACATATTAAGGACGCAGTCAAGTAATTCTTGTAGTAGTTGTCTTTTGTGCAGCGTACTTGTATCTTTAGAGTCACATGCATGTCATTTTCAGAAAACAATATTATGCTATAAGCTAGAGAGTCTGATTAAGATTGACCGTGTTTTGACGAATAAAAAGAATATGAAGGGATTCGAACTCGTTCTATATAGAGATTTCCTCTCCACAGCGATCGGACATCAGCTTCATTACTCTCATGTTTTGACGCTTCAGGAGCTAGGTGCAAGTATTTCTGGTGAATCTTTCGTTAAAGTTACTCACTGCCATCCTACTTTTAAACGTGATAGTGTGATTGGTCCACTAATGACAAGATTTTGTCTGCACACAATTGGTGTCAGAACGTGAGAGTAGTCAGAGACCTTTCAGACCCTTGTGAAGAATAAAACTAAGCCCCAGATAAAATTTTGAATTCTGGAACAGTGACACATTAAACTTTTTTTCCTCGGATGACGGTCAAATTCAATCTGTCAGTACGTAACACGCAGGTTACGCAGACCGGTAATCACAAATCAAAAGTTCGACTTCTTATCGGTCACAAACTTTTCCGTTTTCGAGGAAAGAAAATAGTTTGCTCAACAATTTCCCCCATGAACAGATGTGGTGCAAGCCTTAAGTGTATATTTTATTTTTTGCTAGTAATCTAGTTTATTATTGCTTTCATGTACTACAGACTGCCAGATCTTGAACAAATGTGTTAATCAAATTGCCTGATGGTAATGAGTTATTTCATTTTATAAACTTACTTAAGATGAGACAAGAGTTATGAATCCAAACATACTGAATGATGTTAAATAATTAAAAAAATGCTTATAATGTGAATTATTTAACACTTGATTGACCTAAATGTTTACCAAAGTGAAAATCATTAACATTGACACACTATTAGTATGTATCATGTTTGTTTTATATAAAATAAGTTCCTTTTTTATTTTGTAAATATTGTGTTGTCGTATATTCCATTTCTAAACCACATCCAAAGATCTTAATTAACTTCAACTTTCTACTATTTTGTATCTGCTTTTCGTTAAATATATATATATCTCTTAAACCAAATATTGGTTTCTTGAAAACAATTTAGTGTTTAAGGATTGAGAAATCAATCCTCTTGTCTTTTTCTCCCCGCTTGAAATATGTGATCGTAGTGATATGGGATTTAACGCAGCTTTCAAGAGTATTTCTCTTATATTGCGGCTGCTAGTATTAGTGCAGGGAGAAAGCCCAAAACACCATAGTGTCTGTGCAATGCGGTGAAACCTGCGAGCACCAGCTCGAACTAGTATGGGTGGTACTGCACTGAAATCAGTGTATCATTGCACCCATCTCACTGCGTGTAGAACAGTTCTCTACTGCAAACAAAGTTACCAAGCCTCTGGCGGGATTCGAACCACAGCCCACTTGTAATAGATACAAACATGTAAAGTATTAAGACGAATTATATGATTTTTACGAAAACCCTTTAAGACTGACCCTTAATAAACACTTTGTTAAAAGTGGTTTAAGGTTAAAGTGTGCGAATATACAATGGTGAAAAATCTTGAAATAATGGTTCTGTATTGGGGGTATTGCATGGCAATTTATCAGGATTGCCACCTCTAGACACTACCACAGACATGGGAACAACTCATTTGGTTTGCAATCATTCATTGAGCGAGACACTCAGGTTTCTATTGAGACGCTAGTTTATTTCTATTTGTCTTTCCTGGCGGAGAAAGACCATTTGTCTTCAGTCCAATTTTATCCATGAGGCTTCTTAACTTAAGGGTTAAATTAGATATGGAGAGCTTTATATAAGAGCTTTAATTGTAACCGTTCCCATACCTCGAAGCAGCAGGGAGTATATGTTGTACATGAAACCTGTTTTTAAAAAGAATCAATGATGATGCGACCGGAAATCTTTCTTTCAAAGATTTCTGTAAAAAAATGATATTGTTTGATCATTGTTCGTCTCATGGACTACAATGTTGAAACTGCAGGTATGTAGTAATTGCAAAGTTGAAATATGAATGCTGTGGAAGATGAGCCACATTGAATCATCACTTTTCCTATCTATAGTCTACGTTATGAACCATAAACAACCGATTGAGGCTACCGGCATATGTACATTGTTGCCTCTTGTAAAGCTTTACTGATAGCGATTGCTGTATCATATCTTGAATTCGTAGATTATCATAAAAGCTCCAGACAGATACGTTTTACATAAGCTGTCGAAGTGCATACTGATCCAAACTTATTTACTTATGATTTATTACGAGCGTAAACATAAATGACACAACAATAAATGAATAAATTTCGCCCTTTCAATAATCTGTTGTTGATACTCAAATCATGTCTACCGTGGGAAAAAGTTATGATTCGAAAAAAAATTATTTATTTGTTTAAATATCGTCATGTCTTTTTATGAGATAATCTACTCTTAATTAGTTACATACTGGAAAAATAAAATACTTGATTATATTCATGAAAACACTACAAACATATTTTGACGCCATGATCGTAAGTCTAAAAGGTATCTGTTTTGCTTTGTATACGTGTATACGTGTAAAGCACCGAAAACAAAACAAAACACAATATTTGTTTCATGAGATAAATGCGAATGTAAGTAACAGAATCGTGGGGTTTACACATTATCTGTAGCAGATAAGGATTTACTTGTTGTTGGATATTTCATGTCTAATATAAAAATTATTTTTATCATTTATCTACATTCTGCCAAATACATTACTTGCTATTGTTTATGAAAGACACTAAAATCCTTTTTTACCTTAGCTGTTAACATGAGCGAACGCCTACACTGTATTTAGTATTAGTTTTGATATACAAATGATTTGTTGATTGAAAAACAGTTAATAATACATACTTTTATAATGTATATGTATGGTTGAGGTCTTAGTGGAGGGAAGGTGAGTAAAGTTTTTATATCGGTTAAGGTTTGAAATGAGAAAATGATGAATAAATTTCTCTCTCTATGCTGCTTTTCTTTTGACATGGAATCTCTTTATCTGAGTGCTACACAGATAATATTTGTTTCATTCGATTTAAGCCGAACGTTAAGGAATGAAGTATATATTCAAACTAAAGCTTTCCACTCCTTATTGTTTGACTCTTAAAGTAGAATTAAATTTTAGTTCATGTAAATTCTACGGCAATATTTTGTCGATTAAATAAAATATAAATCTAATATTCAGAAATTAAAAAAACATGTTTACGGGTGTCAATCACTAATTTATTGAAAAAAAAGACTATAAATTGTCTGTCTGGTTCACCAAGACATCAGATTTACATTTATTCTCGACGCATGAAGAGACAGGAGAGATATCTGTAAAGTTATTGATATTTAACGGTGAATAAGGACAGTTATATTTTCATCCACTGACGCAGCATTTTTGAATTCATTGAGATTCCGTTAGAAATATATACAAAGCTCACATACTGGAACAAAGCGGGCAATTCAAATTATTTCTTCTAAAATACACTTTGTTGAATGTTTACCTGCAACTTACAGTTTATCGTTAAATCACTTCAAATGTATAATGCAAGAAGGACAATCTAAAATGACACAACTAAGTTGTTTAAATCGTGTACAACAGGAAGTCATTACACAAAAAACCAAAAGAAGCCCTTAAGTCATTGAAGATTCATTTGAATGACTCTTTTTTTATTACGTTTTTTTTACATATTTGATTAACATTTACACGATGATATATGATTGATGTGAATGAATGTTACATAACGGACAACAGTAATTATGAGATAACCAGCCTGACTGAATGGTGGTTTTGGCGTGTAAACTACAGCAAATGAAATAACTCTTGGAAGGTTTAGTTATAATTTTTTTTTCAAATTGTTAAGACTTTTGTGTCTAAGATCGGGTAAATGTATTCCTTTAAGCATAAACATTATTATAGGAGAATATATGTTGTTTTGTGTAGAACAAGTGTATTAAGTACTGAAAATATCTACGAAATCGTGACCCAAAATCAACAACGTTGCAAATATATAATGTTTAGCAATAAATCATCATCAACCAAGCAAGCAAGTTTGACTGACAAATCAACCTTGGACATATCAATTAGTGATAACGTCAACAACAATGAAAACACATGAAAAAATGTTTCCTGTTGGTAGTGTTATGTAATAGTGTCGAAATGCACGCAACGCAATTTGTTCGTGAATCCTCGTTTCAAAAAGATGCACATGAGAATGGAGTTAATTGTTCGAATGGATTCTCTCCTACATGTTACTGTCTTCTGCTGTCAGATCAAACGATTTTATTTTCTTGATTTTATAATTTTCTTTATAATGTTAACAGCAAACATATAATTTCAACATGAAAAGCATGATCCTTTAATTTGTCTATAGGTAACGGTTTATATGTTCATAGGTTTCCACGAGATCAGAGTTTACTCATTTAACCAGCAAGCAACGTATACGTTACCTCATTACCAATGAAAAATCAAATGTTAATGTTAGTAATCTTGAATAGATATATTTTTTTATTAACATATTTCTGGTTTGGAGCATCGAGATAAGAGATTTTAAGACGATGAATTTATCATATTCATTATTAATTATTCATGAATAATTACATCCTTGGTCCGATTTCATACTTCTATTTTTAAAATGTTTCTGTAAAATCATATTGATAGTTTTGATTGACAACAGAATATGCATCTACGTTTATTGGTTTTATACAATAGAAGAAGAATGTTTTAACAATTTAAGGATCAGTCCATAAACTGCATGTTTCATATAATTTAAAAAAGTAATACTAAGTTTCATTATCAGACCAGTCACTGTTAAGGGAACCACCCAAATTTATCCATCAAGACTTGAAGACAAGAGAATGAGACTTCGGATTTCTTTTTACACCAATATTATACAAGTAGTAATGAGACTGATACATCCTAAATACAATTCCAAAATAATTCAAAATTAGCATTGAAAATGTAACGTCAGTAACACACACACAAACAATTCATATTCACTAATTAAGATAAGTTAAGAAAACAAACATAGTCGTTTTCACTTATAATCATAACAATGTCGCAAAAAAGCTTGGAAGTCCTGTCCTGTCATAAGTAAGCAAAAACAGTTATTACAATATAGAAACATGGTTTTTGTTTCTATGGTCGTTATCTATGAATTGTCAAATTCTGAAGATAACTCTCAACATGTCATTTTATATAAACAGAGGCTACTTGAAAGTCAGGTAACATTATTATGTCTGTGATCCAACAATAACAACAAGCATTGTTATCATTTACAGTATTGAATAAATAGATTCCTATCGAATGCCATTTTGGAATGCAACAGTACTGCGACATATGTCATTAGGAAAACGTCATTTAAAACAGACAACTGACAGAAAAAAGAGTAAAAAGCGTATGACAAGTGCCATCAATACAACATTAGAATATCATTTCGGCTTCTGCCCGTGTGTGTACGTTGTTTCTGAGCGAAAACTTTAACCGTTAGTACGTTATGGGTTGATTACGTTGTTAATTTCATCTTTCACAATGTTTTTCTAAAAGAACTAGCGCCGGCTGCATTTTCTTAGTGATTCCCTATCGAGGTATTTCGTATACGTTTTATATCTTCAGCATTAATGAAGCCTTTTCAGGGTTTAGTGTGTGAAAGATTTGTTTGGTCAGCTTTAGTAGGTGAAGAAGAAAAAGCAACAGCAGCGACAGTAGTAGTAGTGGGAGTTGTGGTGGACGTCGTAGTAGTAATAATGAAAGTAGTATTAGCAGAAGTAGTAGTAGTAGTAGTAGTAGTTGTAGTAGTAGTAGTTGTAGTAGTGGCAGTTGCATTCAAACATTGAGAAACGTCTGACCATCGTCAATATTTGAAAAGCTCATTGGAGCAGGCTACAGGTATCAATTTTCCGAATTAAGTGTTTGAATTTTCTCGATTACAAATATTGAATAGTGTTATATCAGAGACGATGATAATGATAGTTTAGATAAAATCAAATGCACAAGGATTGAAATAAATCGGAAAACACTGAAAAAATTATGTCGTCAACCATAAACATATCTTTGGTCATATGGAAAAGAATATCAGAATTTACTCCTTTTGAGAAAGGAATTTTAAGTTTCTAATTTGCCTTTCTTATGATTAAATGCAATGAAGATCGTGATGTGAGCTTGACCTTAACCATAGTCATTGAAAGCCAGGGTTTCCTTTCACAAACCTCCCATTCTTTAACATTGCAGAAAGGTAACTTCAGAGACCTACGGTCACCTTTAGGCTTTGTGAAAGGAGGCCCTGACCCATACCGATAGTGGTTACAAACATTGGGACAACTAATTTGCTTGCAATCCTTCACAGCCGGAGACAACCATTCAATGAAGAGCAATTTGTCTACCCTGGTGGACAGGATTTGCTGTGTTGAGGGCGATCTAATTTTATACTGAATTTGGTCTCGTCATCGTCTTTGTTTGTTTGTTTTTTGCTTTACATGAACAAATCTGCACTGTACTTCTCATATGATATCACTATTATACTATTTTCAAAGCATGATAACTATTTGATATACATTTTAAAGAATTTACACAGAATAACAAATAATTGAATGGAACCAGGAATACCCTGTCATGACACACACGTTTCGTAAAATATGCACACATTTATTCTCTATAAATTATCAAATTTAAAGCAGGTACAATATTACCTTTAGTAACATAATTCAAGTTGAGTATCATAAATCATAAACGAATAACATATTTGTATTGTTTATTAATAAGGGCCATATTTCGCGGTCCTTTCAAAATTTCCTATACCAACTATACCATACTATACTACTATATCTATACCAACTTTATCATTATCCAGTTGAATATCCTTTAACATCTCAGACTGACTTCTGTCTCGTATGAGACGTGTGCGAATCGCAAAGGTAGCGGAACTTCAGGCTTCTAAGCGCTTTAGGAATAGACTGAATGCTTCATTTTAAACAGCAGGGCCGATTGGTCAACTTACAATCTATAGTATTAACGAAGCTGATTGCAGTATTCAACGGAAATGCAGTTACGTAAATAATGAGATAAGACAGACACGTTTTTTCCCCATTCGTTTCGGAATACTGAATCCATTAGCTCCAATCGATACACCAATAACAACGCTGATAACATTTGTATGTAATTATCAGCAGTTAAAGGTGAATTAAAACAAGGAAGTTGACTTTGTACGAAATTGTATCGTGATGTCCTTGAACATTGCTGATTAGGACAGAAAACAAATAAGCATCATGCCAATTGATTGATCATGAAGTAGACTGCAACGTTTTCTGTTTTATTGATTGTTATAAATGATGTACATAGAATTTGCGTAATCTTTCTCATAATCAACATTATCTTAAGATTATTTACAAAACGCAGGAAATGGTTTAGTTTTTGAATGTTTATAATTCCCATATCACTTCTATATATACTGGTCAGACGTTTATGTGAAAATGAAATTTTGTATTCTCACAACATGAAATAGCTTTCTTGTTTAAACAGTAAATAAAGAGTCAAATACACATTATGCTCAAGAGAATATGAAGAATTTTTACTTTATCAAAGTACAATAGGAAGTCAATATTTCATAGAAGTGAATAGAGATGAACGTATTGAATTTCCCTCGTATATACTCCCTGGAAACATACTAAATATGGCATGTGGGATAGCCTTGGCTCTGTATCCAAACAATTCGTTCAATGCACTTGCAGGGAAACAAAAGTCCCTATTTAATCAATTTTATGAGTTTTGATTAGAAAATGAAAATATAAACAACGTTCATTATTTAATCTATTCATTTCTTTTATGAATCTTATGTTTATTTTACGAATTTTACACTGTTATTTTTATACATTTTTGTATTTATGAAAACGAATATAAAGCATTAATGATTGATGCAAGTTACCACGATTTTGAGATTTTGTGATATTGTGACAATCTTTCCATGACAACGTTACAATTGGTTTAAACGCCATTATGGAGATTGGCAATCACGGTAATGATGACAAGAAATTGATTGATCCTTGTCAATAAATATAGTTAAGACCGGTTTGATACTTTTGTTAGTATTTCCTACACTATGAAGAGATGTTGACAGGACTGACTTACTAGCTGTACCTTGATTAGTTCTTGCTTTTGAGACAGTTGTATAACGTGGTTCTTCACTCGTAACTTTTATTTGTAATTTTATTGGAACGACTATGTTAACGTCATTCTGTATATCATATTATCAAGATTATAAATTATTTTGAACGTGTTTTGAATTTAGTGTATTTTGTTATGGCAAATGTATTCAGGTCATAAAGACATGCAATAGTCAGTGTCTATAAACACGAGGTCTTTGCAGATTTAAAGTTTGCTTGATAAAATACACTAAGATTTGTGATATCATGCATGTTATTCCACACAATCTAATTTGAATTCAATGCAACGAATCAATTGTAATCCAGTACAGTATTATTTTTTTCGTTATGAAACGCTCAGCTCATACTGCAATTGATATTAAACTGGAAATCAAAAGGAACAACAGTGAAAAGGTTGATAAGATGAAAATGTAATGAACCGAATCGCTTCATCTCTTGATATGCCGAATCGAAACTCTAACGATTATTTAACGATCAATGGATACTGGTTATCGCTCCAACAAATGCTCCCTTTTGAATTATTAGCTTTGATGTTTAATCACTTAAGGGGAATAGTATAAGCTCTCTGTAAACAAGATAAAGTCAGAACGGGACAGGTTCATTAAATTGGAACCTTTATCATACAGATTCAGCTTATAGTGAAACAATAGTGCTTGCCCTAATAGAATAAGCCATGACTACATAATATAGGGATTCAGTACTAGATTTTTGAAAATTGGCAGTTAATGGCTAAGCCAATGTCATATATTATGAAGGATAAAAACCATTATTTAAAGATTAAGCATTTTCATTTGTGTCTACATAAGCGAATACTACATAAATCGCATTGACGACACATTCGCAATAGAAAAAAAATATTAGAAAGTCGGACCGTTCCATATACGATTTTGTTGTGGAGGAAACCATGTCTTTTATAACAATGATATTAATTTTAAACAGTTATATTGAAACATACATTGTCATTGATAACCTATTGCAAACGAGATATTCCTAAATATCCCTCGAGTATATTTATCAGTTATCGGTATCTTTATAATATTCACAATTGAGTAACAAAATATTACCTGTTTAATGTCATCCAGCACTTTAATACTTAAACCATTGTGTACTGACCCAATAGGAAATTATCGGTAAATGTTGATCAGTCAGTTATTGTTCCTGAAGGATAATCACTGAGAAGAAGCTCATTTAAAACTTTGTTGCTATCTACTGGCGAAACACATATCAAATCCATACGTTGTAAATATTAGTTATCCTCGGGGTTTTGTACTGTAATTTTACAATATTTCATAGCAACCACATCCTAAAACTTTTTGTTATTTTTTAATCTATGTACAACTATCTTGTCAGTTCGGATGGGTTAAAGGCAACAAGCATAAGAATAAATTTAGTCGGATTAATATCTGTTTCAAAGAAAGAAACAATTTGCTATGCTATCCACATTTACATTTTGTTTTGTGTTGAATAGCAAATCTACAAATATTCATTTGACTGCACCAAGTTAGTTTGGAACATTTAAAGGTATCAATAAATGCAATGGAGATTTGTGGAAATAATCACCTAATTGAAATTAATGAAACATATACATATGATATTGCAGTCAAGTGCAAACTTCATTTAAACTAGATATCTAATATGTAATACTTTTTAGGTAATAACCCAATACTTATCTTTTGGCCACACTTCCCAAATAGAAACTAATGACAATGAGTATGGTATACTGTATTCAGTCGAATATTGTTCTGAAAGTAGTAACTAGATAGTATCAAGTGTTTATAGATAAAATGCATTATTTTGTAAAGTCCCTTTTTGACATTCCTTATTGTAAATCAAGTCGATTGTTTCCTTTCGTGTTTGTCGTCAGTTTTATATAGATATTCAAATATAAATATAATTTCAAAATAAAGTAATAAAACCTACGAATTAAACTGTACTAAAGCCTTAATAATTCAAGTCACAGCCTCGTCAGCTTCTGTCATTTTTAATAGGTTTGTTTACGTCAGCTTTGATCTAATTACGTCTGGTTTCTAGTTCTGTTACTTTAAATAATACGAATGTGTCTGTGTAAGGGAAGTGGGTAGTTACTCTAGTTCACTGTTGAATCTTGAATAACAGAATGATAATTATAATCAATGTTATATTAAGTGAGACAACGTTTTACAACTGCTTAGATTATCACAAAGCTTCATTTCATATTGTATCGTTTATAGGGACTGCATTATCTGCCAAATGTAGAAACTCAAAGCTACAATTTCACGGTAAGTATCAAAACTCCGATGTCAATTGACAATCGCCAAAGTTAAGATGTGAAGAGATCTAACCAAAATAGATTCCTTTAGGAAGCCTTAATTATAATTCTCAACTCACAAGATTATACATTTTCTCATTGGGAAGTAAAGCATGCTATTTGATCTTTTTGATTAATACTTTTTTAATTGGCTGTTGTTATTTAACATTGTTGCAGGTAGAGTACAAACCTTAACAGAGTGTGGTTTCTAAAATCAAAGTCTTCGGTAGTACAAATATAATTCTATTTTGATGTCCAAATTATGAATATCAGAGCAAACGCCTATTCTTTAGTACACGGTTTAAAAACCAGTTTTATTTACTTTCAAACTAGTTTCGTTTACGGTGATAAAATGAATATTTCAAACGTACCAATGCAATGTTCTATATAACGGCAACGAACTTATATATACATGTGCATAAATTCACCTTTATGTCTTTGCGATAAATACATCAAGGTAAACATTTTTAGCCAAATAACTTTACTTAAAAAAATACCTGAAATAAATGAGATAAGAATATCAGTGAATTGAAAAGATAATCAACATAACAAAATCTTAAAATATTTTATTTATTTTCGTTAGTTGAACAGCCATCTTACTGCAAGTAATGTAGCATGTTTTCTGTGAGAAAGTCTAAAGTCTGACGTACTAAATTGGATAAGCTCGGCAAATACAATTTTTCAATTTCAAACGATTAATAAGTTCGGACTCACAATGGAATGGCCGGAATGGGGAAAACTCAAGTACAACAAGAACATCGAAAAAAAGGTTAGCAATGCTTTAAACATACATTTAACCATATGATTTTTCAGGCACATTTTCTGTATCAATGGTATTTTACAGTAGCCTTCCAATGCGCCACTGATTTTTTGTTATAAGAAGCTAACATGACGATGTTAGCTCTAAGTTAATTGATGCCTTATTATTGTCATCTATGAGAGTTTGATCCGACTATATATAACAGATTTTGCCCTGAGGTAAACAGGCTTTGCTTGACATCAGATAATACATCAGGTACCTTAAGTAATAGGATTCAGTGAATGACACATGTGAAATGGATAGATTAGGGGTTAACTAATAACATTATAAACCGGTCATGGGCCAAGCGGAACGTGGCTCTATTACACTAAGCCTTGGCAATAGGTCTTGGCTCCAGAGTAATTTTAAGATTTGGAGATGGATCCAGAAGGTTAAGGGTGTACTAATAATATGTTACAGTGTTACGATTATTTAACGATAAAAGAGTACTGGTTATCGCTCCAACAAATGCTCCCTTTTGAATTCTAAGCTTTGATGTGTACTGACTTGAGGGAAATAGTATATCAGCTCTCTGTATACAAGATAAAGGGAGATGGTTCATAAGATTGGAACGTTTACAAATCATACAGACTCAGCATGAGGTGAATCAGTAGTGCTTGACATAAGTCATGACTGCAGAGTTTAAAACTCAGTGTTAAATATTGGAAAAATGGCAGTTAATGGGTAAGCAAGTGTCATATATTTTGAAGGAAATATACCTATTATCTAAAGATTTCTTGTTAATTTCAATTTATGTGAACGCTACATATACTACTTTATATATACATAAAACATACTATATTGCACTGAAAACAAGTACACGATAATTTATAAAAATCAGGGTTCTATTCTACAAAGCAGTTGTATTGTTACAATCAGCTGTAGCGCATTATTTAAACATTGGTCACAATCGATTTTAGTCCAGGCCGTCCCTGTTAAGATTTTGTGGTGGAAGAAATTCGAGAATTTTTAACAACAACGATTTGAACTGGAAACAGTTATATTGAAACTTACAACACGGAAACAAGTCTCTTCTTTCTTCTCCTTTCCTATCGGTATTTAAACATTATTCGCATTTCAATAATAGATGGGGTCGTGAATTGCCCATTTAATTTCATACTTCATCAGACATTTTATGAATCCAAAACTTAAAAAATTCAAGCAATATGTACTGCCATAAGAAGACATTCTCTGTAAATCTTGTTCAATCAGTAATTGTTCTAAATATTATTCCCTTAGAAAAAATTCCCTTAACATTTTATTGCCATCTACTGATGAAATACATCTCAAATTTTATACTTTGTCTATATTAGTTTTCCTGTGGGTGTTGTACTTTTACTTTACAATATTCCATTCCACAAAAGTTGTGTTGTCATGTATCTTGTCTTAAAAGGTCACAGGCATAAGAATAAATGTAATGTTTAATTCATATATGTTTCCTTTTATTAGAAATAATTTGGTATGATATGAAATTCTATATTTTGATTTGTTTGGTATAACAAATAATGCCAATATTCATTTGATTGCACCAAGTTCGTATTGGACCATTTAAGGTATGAGTAAAATGCAATGGAGGTTCCCAGGAAGTAATCGTCTAAATGATATGAAAGATATATATTTACATGACATTGCAAGCATGTAAAAACCTTTGCTATAAAATGTGATGACATTGGTGATGTTTTTTTATGCTTAGTGAAATAAATGTGCTTAGTTTGTGACCAGTATACTACATAAATGAACATGTCTTAACCATGGTTAATAAATGAAAAAAACTTGTAGTCACCTGTAGGCACTACAAAAATAATAACTAACTAATGACTGTCAGTTCCCTCCTCTTTTTCGAAAGAACTGAAAGAATGGCGTGCGGGTTAATGGCATCTTCTAAAGGATGAGAATTAGCAAATGATTTGCAAGAGAAAATAATCACATTGATCAATTCATTTTACTGCCAAAATTCTAGTTTTATCGTTATTATCGTTAAGTTTAAATTTACATTTAGTTTGTTGTCATCAAAGTTTCAAGTTTCAAGTTAACAGAAGTATAATCCTTCTACAATCATTTAATAGATTGACAAAGCGAACAATAATTGCAAAAAATATTGATTAATGTAATTTGATTTGAAACGTTCATGTTTGTAAAATCAATGATAAAGTTTCTATCCAATTAACTGAAAACTGACGCCCCTAGCATAACTGGTCATGGATTTATTATTTGCAATGCTTTGTTTCAATCCTGTTATTTTAAAAGAGAATCTCGTTAACACAGGGCGACATCATGATCAATACAAAGTGGTGGCAAGTAGGCTATTTCCTTATAGATATATTCTTTTACTTGTTATTTCCCAAATAAAAAATGATGACTACGATTATGAAATACTGTAAGTAATCAGTCTAATAATTGTTCCAAAAAATCTCTATATCTACTGTTTCTGTCCGTTTGTATACTGATAAATGTAACATTTGTCTTATATTCTTTGTCATTTGAGAGACGTTTGTATTTAACAGGTCTACCTTTTCAAATTACTATTGGATAAAATTTAAATGTAAAATGTTAAAATATCAAATATAGATTTAGAATACAGTAAACTTGAATAGTGTATTATAAAATTCAAATTTGAGAGCACTTTGAAATCTTACATTTTAGCATGTCAGAAGCTTGAAAGAGAGTAGTTATAATACTATTAAGAATTTATCCCGAACATTCAAGAAATATCATGGAATATTCTGGATATCGGAGAAAATATTCACTCCGTCATTAATAGTTTGTAATAGTTTTATACTTGATATACTTTGTACTTAGTTTTCAAATACTCGATCTAAACTATTTAGAATGAAAAAACAAAAGAACCGTATCATTAATTTCTTTGTGAATATTCATTACAAAAATAACACGAACACGAAGTGTATTCTATCACTAAATAAATTCTAAATACAACAACATTTTTAATGGACTTTTCAGATATGTTTCCCAACTCTCTGACTTTGATATTTCTTACTGCAGATTATGTCTATTTTGTATTGTTCCTTTAAATATTTGTCAGTTTTAGATGAATGTTCTTAACATTTTTTAGGTGAACTAATGAATCGTATGAAGAAACTCTATTATCAATTGTGATTATTCGATTAATAGTCTTATCTTATTTCTGTCATCCATAATAGGTTTGTTTAAGTATCTTTGATCTACAAACATCTGGTTTCTAATTCTGTTTTCTGAAGTGGTTCTAATGGGTCTGTGTTAGGGACGTGGATAGTTATCCTAGTCCACTGGTAAATCTTGAATAACATACTGATAATGATAGTCAATTTCATATCACAGGAGGCAACATTTAGAAGCTCGGCAGATAGATACAAAGTTAATTTGATATTGTACCTACCTAATTTGCATTATCTATCACAAATAGGAACTCAAAATATAAAAACCCCACTTAAGTAAGTGTCCATAATAGGCATACAGGAATTCCTTTATATATACAGTTGAAAGAAACAGTTTATCTGATTTTTGCCATTGAAATGTGTAAAGAATCTGTGACTGTTTGCATCATGATTGATTTATTGAGTCATAGTTAAATCATGAACTTAATCATCAACAAGTTAAAATTTGTGAAACAATAAACGATTCCTGCAACACTTCAGTATATATATGCTTATAATTCCCAACTCACATGATTGCATAATTCACACAAAAAATATTAGACCTTCAAATACCAAGCACACTACAGGATAGAAAAAAACCAATTGCAGTTTGAATCGAATCATTTGAATTTTCATGTGTTTTGGAAAAAACTTTCAATTCATTGTTGATTGATTGTAACATTGTAGCGGATAGTTTTGACTGTGTGGTTTCTACAATAAACCTCTTTGATAATGTCCAAATAGAACCTCCTGCAATATCAAAATAACGAATATCTTAATAAATGCCGTTTCTGAAGTGCTAGGTTTCAAAACCAGTTTCATTTACCTTTATACAATGATTAGACACCAATGTTTAAAAAGTACCAATGCAAAAGTTTACAACTACAGTGAAATTATTCATATGTGTGGTTAGACCTAAACTCTTTCAATAGAATTTAACTGACTTTGCTAATTAGACTTCATAAATCGGCCCTTTAGTCTTTCAGATGATTGTCTGATGATTAAGACGTCTTGGACATTTAAAGTCATAAAGTAAAAACATTCAATATTCAAATAATTTTTCAGTTCAACAGCCATGTTACTATAGGAATAGTGACATGTTTTCTTATAAAGTACTAGTAAACTAACCTTCCAAGTGGGAAAAGCTAGGCAAAAACATTATCCAACTTTAAATGATTTAAAGTTTAGATTTTAAGTTCGAATTCGCACTGAAATGTCCGTCTGAAGTTTTTGCGAGTTTATGTGATTTTACTACTGGAGATTGAGATGATCACTTTAATGATAGTACATTTTGTGTAAACTCGACTTTAATGAAGAATATGTTGAGATTGGTCCATCTCAAAAAGGGCGATTAACATGTTATGATGTGGTTATCAGGCATAATTCTCTGTATAAAAGGCATTCTACCGTAACCTCCCAATAAACCAGTGATTTCCTATAAGAACCTGAGATGACGATGTTAGCTCTAAGTTAATTGATGCCCTATAAGTGTCATCATGGACAGTTTGATACTAGTATTTGTAACAGATTCGGCCCTGAGGTAAACACGCTGTGCTTGGCATCAAGCAATACATCATGTGCCTTTATAATGGGACTCGGATATGTGAAATCGATAGATTAGGGGTTAACTAATAACATTATAAACCAGTCAAGTGCCAAGCAGAAAGTGCTTCAATTACACTTACCCTTAGCAATACGTCTTGGCTCCAGAGTAATGAGTATTGGAAATTGACAGATGGATCCAGTAGGTTAAGGGTGTACTAATAATATGTTACAGTGGTCAAAATGTCAAGGATGAATCTTGATTAGAATAATGATTTTCTATGCAACATTTGGCCATTGCCTTTGCTGTAAGAGAGCTTCCTTCTAAACGTGATAGCATGATGAAAGAACTCGATGGTGTTGACACTCAAGGGCTGATGCTGGTTTGAATTTGTCAAGTGCTATATTGTTTAAAACGTCTGATTCTAATAAAGTTGATTGATCTCCTTTATGTTACTTCTTCTTAAACGTACCAAGACAAGACATTTCATACTGTAGGTTGTTTCTGTAAACATCCAGTAACATTTGTTATGCTTTCTTAGAACAATTGATAAACGAAAACTCATCAAAAATGTGTTTATGAATTAAAATGTTTACGTGATGTGTAAAGTAAATAAATAAATATCGCATTCTTTACTTCACAAGTCAATGTGTAATGTTAACAATTCTTCTTATTATGTTTTTTAGGACATACTTGCTGTGAGTATGTTCAGTCAGCAGAATGCCTACAAGAATAGAGACATCTTTCTAAGATTTCCTTGGCAGGATTAAAATTTCATCTGATATTTTTAGTATCTGTTAAAAAATTGAAACCATTTTAAGCCTGTTGCTTTTAGAAATAAAATAACTAAAGATTTCATGATGAATCAGACAGAACACCAATTGCTATTTCCAAAAATTTAATGACATGATAACATGTAACAATAGGAAGAAGACCATGTTAGTATTTTAGCCATTTTATTAAAGAATTACAGTATTCAAGACCATCAAAACTTTGCTTACATTACTTACTTACTATTGAAAATTGAATACCATTTTGTTTACAAGCACTGATTTTAATTTACGAAGACTATATATGATCAAACATTCCACTTTGCATAAGCTACAATGAGCTTAATTCGATGTCTAAGGACTACGAGAGGGTGGGGGGACTATGGGGGTTGCAATATTGTGGCTTGTATGATGAAAAATGTATCATACCACATTGCCGATAATTGCTTTTCTTCTTATCAGATATCTTTAACAAAAGTGTAACTTGCAGATAGTTTTATTCCAGGATTTGTTTACAGATCTTTCTCTACATTTTTCATATATGTATATTACGAATATAATAAGAGAAGGTAACATATCATGATTGATTGTTAAGATAATGCATATTTTGAGGAGATGACATTGTTCCGTGCAATCTGGGAATGATCACAATCTGCAGATTGTTCGCTCACAATCTGCAGATTGTTCGAACAATCTAGGAATTTTTTTCATTCCTAGATTGTTTAAACAATCTGCAGATTGTGAGACCTGTACACTCTGGGAATGATCACAATCTGGGAATTTGCTTGTTTGTAGAATATCTTGCATTATAAAATGAGAATTGTCTACTTTATTTAGGTTTTTCTTTGTGTATGCATCCAAATGATGGAGAATAGTAAAACTGTTGTCAAGTCATAGATTGTGACAGGTTCATAGCTCGCATATATATCAAACTGACGGAGTATAGGGATCCAATCCTAGATTGTGAAGGGCTTACAGATCGACATTATATCAAACTGAGAGGGTATAGGGGTCGATTCTCAGATTGTGAAGGGCTCATTTCTCACCTATATGTCAAACTGAGGGAGTATTGGGATCTATTCTCAGATTGTGATGGCTCATAGCTCACCTTTATTTAAACTGAGGGAGTATAGGGATCTATTCTCAGATTGTGAAAGGCTCACAGCTAACCTTTATTTAAACTGAGAGGGTATAGCAGTCGATTCTCAGATTGTGATGGGCTCATAGCTCGCCTATAAACCAAACTGAGGGAGTATATGGGTCGATTCCTAGATTGTGAAGGGCTCACCGCTTGCCTTTAACTCAAACTGACGGAGTGTAAGGGTCGATTCTCAGATTGTGAAGGGCTTACATCTCACCTTTTTTTAAACTGAGAGAAAATAGAAGTCGATTCTCAGATTGTGAAGGGCTCAGATATCGTCATTATGTCAAACTGAGGGAGTATAGGGATGGATTCCTAGATTGTGAAGGGCTCATAGCGCGTCTATATGTTAAACTGAGGGAGTATAGGGATCTATTCTTAGATTGTGAAGGGCTCATAGCCCGCCTATATGTCAAACTTATGGTGTATATGGGTCGATTCTCAGATTGTGAAGGGCTCATAGCTCGCGTTAATGTCCAACTGTCAGAGTACAGGGATCTATTCTCAGATTGTGAAGGCTCATAGCTCACCTTTTTTTAAACTGGGAGGAAATAGAAGTCGATTCTCAGATTGTGAAGGGCTCAGATATCGTCATTATGTGAAACTGAGGGAGAATAGGGATCGATTCCTAGGTTGTGAAGGGCATTGCGCTTGTCGTTGTGTATTATATAGCTAGTAGAGGGTTCAATTCACACATTGTGAATATGTGGAGGTAGAAAACTAAATTTGTATATCGATTCTGCGATTTTCAAATTTTCATTAATCATAGTTTGCGGTAACCCGAATAACACTGTTTGGAGGGTGTTACTATTTATGTAGAAGTAAGAATTATGGTTTAAACATATCTTTATTTCCGAAAATGAAACAAAGATTGGCAAAAAGCTATAATAGCTTATTTGAACGCCGCTCTTTTACATGATACATAAAGCTGGAAACAAACACAAGAAAATGTGAAAATAAAAAAGCAAAGAAACAATGTATAATGTTAACATGTAGTTACGTAATAGGATTTGAAATAGTGCCTGGTATATGCCTAGTATTGAAGTCTGCTGCAGCCTCCGCACGAAACAAAGTAAAGTGAAAATAGTTATAGATAATTGCAGAATGTCAAGAAAATGTATTCCTCGTGTTGATAAAATAGTGTAATGATTCAAGAATATTGCTGTTTTCCAGGATAGTCAGATTATCGTTGCCGTATAAAACTGTAAGAATTATTTCTTATATGTGTAAAAGGTTTGCATATGAAAATCATTAATAACAATTCACTATGAAAAGTTAATTTAATATCTGAAAAGTTAATTACACTGAAATTTAATTCTTCATTCTCGCTTATTTGACTTAAGTTAGGTTAATTGACCATTATTACTATCTGTATTTACACAAAACACTATAATCTCCTTTGGTATGAATTACTTGCATAGACACTTACACTTACAAGGTACAATTATATTAAGCATTGTCTACCTTTGCATTTGGTAGAGATTTAATAAAAGAGCTATAAAAATCGGTTGGTATCATTTATGAAATGATATACAGATATTATGAGGGATTCGTTAGCACTCTGTGACAAGGATTTGTCGCCGCTCAAGGTAGATTTTAATGTTATATCGTTTTTAAAAAAGTATTGATCGGAATCTATAATATAGTTGGCATTTAAAGAAGTAATGAAAAGGATCCTCCCGAATGTTCCCACAAGAACAGGCAGGATTTACTGACAACAATAAGTGGACTTGCTTTGCGTAGTATATTTTCAATATGATGCTGCCATTTTCCATCTTCATTTTCCATTTTCATCTGTGTAAACATGCTTCTATACTCCCTTAATTTGACGTAAAGACGACCTATGAGCCCTTCACAATCTGTGAATCGACTCTTATACCCTCTCAGTTTGATAAATAGGCAAGCTATGAGCCCTTCACAATCTGAGAATTGACCCCTATACTCCTCTCAGTTTATCATAAAGCCGATCTGGGAGCCCTTCATAATCTGAGAATCGACTGCTATACCCTCTCAGTTTAGATAAAGATGAGCTGTGAGCCCTTAACAATCTGGGAATTGATCCCTATACACCGTCAGTTTGACATATAGGCGAGTTGTGAGCCCTTCACAATCTAGGAATCGGCCCCTATATCCCTCGGTTTGACATAAAGACGAGCTATGAGCCCGTCACAATCTGAGAATTGACTGCCATACCCTCTCAGTTTAAATAAAGGTGAGCTGTGAGCCCTTCACAATCTGGGAATCAACCCCTATACTCCCTCAGTTTGACATATAAGTGAGATGTGAGCCATTTACAATCTGAGAATTGACCCCTTTATTCTGTCAGTTTAAATAAAGGTGAGCTATGAGCCCTTCACAATCTAGGAATCGGCCCCTTTACTGCGTCAGTTTGATTTATAGGCGAACTGTGAGCCCGTCACAATCTAAGAATCGACTGCTATACCCTCTCAGTTTAAATAAAGGTGAGCTATGAGCCCTTCACAATCTAGGAATCAACCCATACGCCCCCTAAATTTGACATAAAGGCGAGCTGAGAGTCCTTCACAATCTGGGAATCGGCCCCCATACCCCCTCATTTTGAGAAAGAGACAAGCTGATTGCTCATCACAATCTAGGAATCGATCCTTATACTTGCTAAATAGAAAAACCTTAATAAGCTAGATAATTCCCATTTTATAATGATGAAAATACTACTAAAACACAAATTACCAGATTGTGATCATTCCCAGATTGTTCAGGTCGCACAATCTGCAGATTGTTTACACAATCAAGGAATCCCTAGATTGTGAGCAAACAATCTGCAGATTGTTCGAACAATCTGCAGATTGTGATATACCCCAGATTGTTCGTAACAACATCATGATTAATGTATCCAAAATCTTGAAACAGAATATGAAACCAAAATAGAAATAAAATGATTTTAATATTTGTCTTACTTGTCATTGTCTTCGTTCTTTTAAAAACCATCAACAAACAATTTCCCTTACCTCAAAGAGATATTACTGAGCTATTGTATGGACATACCTGGCAACGACTTACCTGAAATGAAAAGGAAACATTACATTTGCTGTTTACTCCTTGGACTATAACAACTTCCAAGCAATTGTTAACAAACAATTTACAACTTTATAATGTTCACCTCAGGGTAAGTTGGAATAAGTACTATACTAGCGACTCGTTAAGAAAACTTTGATAAGAAAATGCTATGCTTTAGAATTGATATTTGATAACTTTGTCTTGTCTTATGTTTACTTTACTGATACGTATACAATATACCGGTACAATCCAAATACATTTAAGATAACTACCTAAATTTAAAAACAAGAAGTGTACTTAAATATTCTATTAACCAAGATGAATATGCTAAATACATATTCTGCAAGAACTCCCAATCATCCCTTCTGATTTTATAACCTCTGAATAAACATTATGAACTATGTAACGGTTTTCTCACAGAACTCCCTCTATGGATGTGTAGCAATAATCAATGCCCTACTTGTCACTACAAGCTCTGATCTGAACTGTAATGGATGCCTTTCAGTGCCGTTCAACATAACAGAATATTGCCAACTGAAATACCGAAATGCAAAAGATTACCAAAATGGTAGATATAAAACCGGTCGATGCTGGACATAACTAATTTGTTATAAGAGTTGCACAGTCACAAGAAACCGCTAAAGAGACGTCTAACATTCAAAAGACCAATGGAGCCATATTGTTTGCGACCATTCAACTGCTCTACATGTTTGGATAACGCTCGGCACAGGGATGTCTGTTCGACCATCTAATCTGTCTAGCAATAAAGGCAACCAATTTTGCACAGTGGCAACGTCTACAATAGGTTCCTTAAACTAATATGCTGAGGTATTCCGGTTAAAGATTACCTATGTATTTTTGTCAACTTGTCCAAAATAATCTTTTTCTTCCCAATATGGATAATTTTGGGATGAGATTGTTCATTTATATAAGTGGCAAAGCTGTGGTGTACCGTGTCTATACCTTTCCTTATGTCCATGAGATGTCGATAGATTTTACTCTTAACAAACTAATCCCTCTTCAGAGCCGAGGTGGCAATTGCTCTCGCTATACCTCCAGACTAATTACTGTCCACTTCTTGTAGCCTTTCTCGTCATTTCCCTTGTAGAAAATGTTGCCTTAATCAAGCACAAGGGGGAACTACCCACATTTAATCTTCATTGTACAGACTGCATAAACACCAAAGGCTTCAAGTAATTTCCTTGCTTGAAAATTAGAGACCTCAGAGTTGAAGGTCTCGGCACATACTTCTGCGTTCAGTTCTTAATATGTGCATTTTTCGACATACAAGTCAACGATAGAGAAACAAAAAGTTAAAAATGACTTAAATGACAATACAATTAGGACAAAGGTTTTAACAAAATTCAAAATTTACAATTCTTGTTTACTTACTTGTATTATTTTTACCTATGTTAAAACCTTCAATAAGTAAACATAGTTTTACATTACATAATTACATAATCTCAGGACAAACAGGCCTACCTTGCTTATACTGAGATTCAAAATATCTCTAACTACCGCCATAATGAACGACTGTGCTTTTAGGACGGTTTGCATCATGCGTGAGATGTAATTACTGCGTTTCAGGAGGCTTAATTGGCTATAAAGTTTATAATGTCTATTACTGTTTCATGACGGTCACTAAAACATTTGGTTATAAATAATGTTTCCATCTTTTGATTGAAAAACATTGCCTTGAAATTTGAAACGTTTATTTAAATTTTCGTGAGATCACTTTATCAAAAAAACGTGCTTCTGTACTGTATATCTTTGATGTTAGCATGAATGAAACTGCTCTGTTAAAAAAAACGAAGTTCGTAAAGATTAAAAGACTCAGGTGTGATAAGCCTATTGTTCATGTATATATTTACATATGTGTAAATATTTACATTTTGTTCATGCTTCATCACAACGAAAACAAGAAAGAACTGTTTTGGTGTTTTTCTTCTTTCATTACAGCTGCTACCTTTTACTGTTGGGAATACACTATACTCTACACCTCCACCAATACCAATTTGCAGGGCGGAAACCGTCATCTTAAGGTCCTTAATCCAGGATTTCTGGCTACTTTAGTTGTCTCACAAATACACCCAGACGTCCGTAAATATAATGACAAGGAAGAACTTGAATGCTGTAATGATACGCCTCTATATAGGTTTATAGGTTTATTCGAGACATGAATATCGAGATTGTGATAAGTGTTTTTTGAGGACCATTCAACTTTGATGAATATGCATTAATCATAAACAAATAAACATAGTTTCAGTATATATTGTATTTGATTGAATGAACCATATTTTGACGTTTACTTCCGAAAACCCTTAGATTGAAGTAATGTCCGTATTGTAGATCTTTGTATACCCCTTAATTTAATGTTAATCTAGTTATTGACGTTGTAAATTACAGAGTTTATATAATAAATATCTTAGTTTCTAAAAACAATACCTTGTGGTCCTTTAAAAACAATGAAACCTGCTTTTCCTTTGTCTTTCTTCATGTAAAGATATTCATTATTTGTTTCGAAATTTATCATAGAATCATATTGCATATAAACAGTAAACCGAATCATCATGTAAAAGTACAAAATGCTGTAATTTTGTTATTTAAAAAACTCTTATATTTACCATTTATCACAACCAATAAACGCTTTTTAACATTTTGCAAAATTGCTTCGTCCACTTTTGTTACCGCCTTTATACAAAAATACATTTGAAAGTAAAATCCAAGAAAAACATAATTGTATAACATGCATTTAATTTGCAAATAATGAGATGTGTTGTCCATACATATTCGTTTTGAGAATAAACCATATAGGAAATACAACCAATAACGCAGACGGTTTGTTTTTGGCTTATTGATAACATATTTCACAAAAGACAGACAGATATTTCCTAAAGTTAACAATTTTGGTAGATGTCAAATGTCACATTGCATAACGTACATTTAATAGTTTTGAGCATACAGTCTGAATGATTTAAATGAAGTTGACATTTTATCTGATATAATGTTTTCCAGACAGACATATAGGCAGAATGTCAAATAACCGAATAGAATAAACCCGTCATGTCACAGAGACTGCTGAAGTTTATCATTTATCTTGTCATCTTCTCAATAGTAAAGTTTTGTGGATGTACATTCAAAGACATGATTGAAATACATGATCGTTTTCATGACAATAAATCAATGAATGTCTGAGCAATATTGGTTGTCGGAAATCACTATATCCTGTGGAATTGTCTTAATGTATTTCATACTGGGGATGTAGCTAAGTAAATAGAGTGACCGCCCATCACCAGTGATCGAGTCTTGGTCGTGTCATACGAACATAAATTTGAAGATGGGAGTTTTTGCTTCCTTGCTTGACACACAATATACACAATACAGGCGTGACTGGCGCTGCACTTTGATTGCCTGGTGCACTGCGCACCATGCGAATTACTTATAAAATACTTTTACAAAGAACAATAACAAGTTATTATTAATATTGCATTACGATTTTTGTTCAAATTTGGTTGACAAACTTGTTGCATGAACAAATTAATTTTTTATTCAAAAAGTGTCTTTGAAAATGCACTCATGATAAAAACCATAAAAACAAATTGACGATTCAGTGTAAGGAATGAAACAAAATGATTTTAATGCCAGTTAAATGTATTGAGAATTAAATGTGATGTGAGTTATTGGTAACTATAATTTTGACATAATTTTAGCCGTTATAGCATGCAATTAATAAAACAATATGAATTAAACATTTAGTATTTAAATCACCTCACCTCACTTCACCTCCAGAATGAAAATCAAGATGTTAATGGAAACCATTGTCAACTTTCTTGTGTCCCTTAAAACATACTAATGCGGCTATTTCTGCTCGACAACGTCACATTAAATGATCTTTTGACAACAATTTGGGGAAAACTAAGCCGTTATTCAAAGTATAGCATTGACATATGGATATTTACTTTTTTAATTGAACCCATACCATTATCGCCTGGTAATGGCCATATAGAGTGTTTTATGGGTCAAATTGGACAAATATAAAACAATGGTATTATTATATCGAAAAGAATTGACTGATAAAGGAAATTGCTCATCGATTTCCTGATTTGAGTTATAAGGGTTCAAATTTTGATTTCTAATCGAAAACTAGACAATGGACATGAAATGGTGAGCACCCATTAGTCAAACTTCATTTTGGAGCAATTAAATAAGACAACTATGGTTTGATATTGATAAAAGTGTTGTGTACATTGCATGAAACATTTGGGTTTCTGAACATTCCTATTGCCTCTTTTTTAAATATAATTGAACCAACTAAAATGTCATGCATTTTGCAACATTAGTGTGAATATTGTAACTAGAATAATTTCATGTGCTATTTTGACAACTATAAATGTAAATTTCTTAAAACACAATCCAACCATATTTGTGTCTGGATTTTGATTATCTATCACATTAGCAAAGCGGAATAATAATAAGTAATACATTTGGATCACATTCAAGGGCTTTATTATGACATTCCACTTTTACGTGTAAACATAATTAACCAACGGCTTTTTCGACACTGCACTGCTTATGGTACTATGTCTTGTGAACACCATATACTAAAACAAATCGTCTTGTATGAAACAAGCACTTATTCACTTATTTTTCCTCATCATCATGTTTTGCCTAAGCTATTAACATGAGCGAACAACTACACTGTATATCTTTGCATTTATTTTACATGAAACATGTAACAAGCACTTTTTCACTTGTCATTATTTGTCTCACTTTTGTTCTCAAAATCATTAGTTTTGACATGAAATTTCCGTCTCAGAGAACTACGCTTAGGACACACACACTATAGTTTATTTCGTTTGAAAAAAGCGAACTGCAAATGACTAAAAAATAAGGTTTACTTTTTAACTACAACTCTCCCATTCTAATTGTTAAATATAAGAAGTAGACTCCTATTGTTTTCACGTAATTTACCTGACCACATTGTGTTGATTAAATGAAATATAAACACAATGTTCGGACATGATAAAAATTATTTACTGGCGCCAATCACTTAATTATTGAAAAAGGCCTCCAAATATGTTCGTCTAGTTCAACCTAGACATCAGATTCACATTTATACTTGAGAGTGTGAAGATAAAGTGCGATATTTTACTGTCAAAATATTGATATTTGAAAATAAATAGGGACAGGAATATATAGAGCCAATGATATTTTTTGTTGATGGCAAGAAGGACTGATTCACGTATATCATTTTCATCTACAAACCCCAAATAGTGAAACAAAACTGTCAATTGGAATATATTTCAATACTGTACAAGTTGTTGTTGGTTCAACTTTTGCAAATAATATATTGTTATCAATCTTTTTCAGATTGTTAACTGTTTGTATCTAGGTATCTAGATATTTGATTTTTTTAATGTTTGGTATGGCAACTCTAACAGTATAATACTCATTCCTACAGTATGAACTAAGCTTTTAAATTATCATCAAATTTGAACCTATTTTGTTTTGTGTAGAACAAAATTTGTTAAGCTATGAAAATATCTCACAAATCCTAACTTGAAAGCATTGTAGTTTCAGCTATGTAATATTACATATTCATTTACCAAGCGAGGTTGACTGATGTTAACCTTTTACTTAACAATTCTCTCTTCAAAATATTTTTCATGTGATCAACAATTAGTACTGCTGAACAAAAGTGTCGAACAATAAAACATTTTTTAATGTGAATGTAGTTAATTGTTGCTATGGATGACTATTTTTTATACTGTCCACGCCGCTTATGGCTGAAATATTGCCCGAGCGGAGTTAAACAATAACTCACTCAATTTATACTGTTTTCTGCTGTCAGATGAAGCGATTTGAAAATTGTATTCATAATGTTGCCAACAAATAAATATTTCCGACATTTAAACCATGAATATTTCATTTGAGGTCCTATTATATTGTGCCATATTCCCCATGGCAGAACGAAACAATGTGCAAGTTGTCATTTTTACATATTTCCATGGGTACCCCCTCAGCGTCACACCAAAAGGTGAATGTCCCCATATCTTTGGTTCTAATTATCATAGAACCATAATCTTGGTATCTAAATGTATGTTTAGAAGGTCACTGAATCCATTTACAGACATTTCAGATAGCTACCAAGAGTCATTTGTACGAAATTTTAGGTTTCCGTTACAAAAACTCATAATTCATGACTTCAATCGGTAACAATTCTATTTTCTCTTCTCCACAGTTAATGTATATCATTTTATTTTACATTATTTGCACTGAGAGTAGAATTATGAATACTTGTAACCCTTTTGTTGACTTATGTGTACTTATAACACACAAATTAAGTGTCCAAAAGCAAACCAAGGGACCTACCCTTAATCTACTATCATTGAAATACACCAACTCAGCCTTGGAAAAAATCTATTTTCTCTTCTCTACAGTTAATGTATATCACTTTATTTTACATTATTTGCACTAAGAATAGAATTATGAGTACTTGTATCCCTTTTGTTGACTTATGTGTACTTATAACACACAAATTAAGTGTCCAAAAGCAAACCAAGGGACCTACCGTTAATCTACTATCATTGAAATACACCAACTCGGCCTTGGGAAAAACTTACAATTTTGTATTTTGAATGTGTTGTTTTACTTCTAAATCATTGGGGATTTAAAGGGATAGATTTAAAGGGCACAAAGAAGAAAGATAACACATAGGTACTAATTCCGTCATTACACACATCACAGGCATGTAGTATAGGAGTACATTCTTGCAAATTATTCATTTTCAATCTCAATTTGACTGTTTGATTCAGCTGCTTTTTGGACATCAGCAATTTATCAAAATCATAGTATTAAGAGAGAGCATCATCATAAATAACATCACCATACACTACACACCACAACAACCATCAATTATCATCCTCAAAGCTGTCATGTTGCGGGGCCTTGATGTCGACCAACTCTCTAGGAAGAGCGCACTGGCTCTAGCTTCCCATCCACAAGAGTCGAACTATGACTCTCATTAGCAACAAGAACAACAGGTATTGGAACAGAGATGTATTCCATAGAGCCACCTGCTAATTGAAATGCATTGTATGATACTCTAGGCTTTTGATGGTATCATGATGGTGTCCATGTTACATTGTTTGACTCATCTTCACAGCAATAGTCATTCAGTTGCAGACAGCAAACTTAATCAACATTTTTTATGTCAGGTCCACCATACCAACAACAAAACTGAAATCCTTATAGGGCTTTTATAAGTGATATGTAACTGAAATCCTTATAGGGCTTTTATAAGTGATATGTAACTGAAATCCTTATAGGGCTTTTATAAGTGATATGTAACTGAAATCCTTATAGGGCTTTTATAAGTGATATGTACATAAGGAAGACAAAATTTTCTGCGTAACAACTTTATTTTAAAATTCATGTTCCTGAGTACATGATTACTCCATCAGGTTGGTTGTAGGATATATGAATTTTGGTACATATAACCACAACAAGTAAACATTAAACAATAGTGAGGAAACCTAATTTTCGAGATTAATCATATGAGAATGTAATACAATATGGATTTCCAGTAAATGCATATATGAAGGCACCTAGCTCACCAAACATATCTGATGGCACAACCTTATAGTCACTTGATCTGACATGAAAAACTTTGAAGTCACCGTAGGAATGAGCAACTTAATGCTGTAATTTTATCAATAGATATATCAAACAAAATATGTCTGCATCTCTAGACAACAGAACAATAGGACCCCTAGTGGCCGGTGGACTACAACTGTTTCCAGAAGTTCAGATATTACTAATTCAACCAACTCGCAGTGGATAATTTCGTATGTTGTTTGATCAAATTATTCAAACTAAATCAGATAGACACCTAGGTATGAAGAATTGTAATAAAACAATTATGTTTTGTCGCTTTCATAGCACATCTCTCTTCTGGGGCTCAATACAAACTTAGTGCATAGTTGTCCCTGGAAATATAGATAAATTGAAACGGCACTAATGAAACTGATCGCAATCTTGCAACAGAAATGCATATAGTTTATTGATTAATTTGACATGAGACAGGCAAGTTTTCATCCATTCGTTTCGGAATATGAATATATTTGCCTTTGCATTATCTAATTGAAAGATCAATAACAGCGCTGCTAAAATGTCTAAAAGTTTACTTTGTAGGAAAATGTATCGTGATGTCCTTGAATAACACTGATTATGAGAGGAAGCAAAAAACAAATTCGTTGGTCATGAACAAGACTGCAACGTTTGCTGTTTGATTGATTTATACATATTGTAGACTTGACTTTTGCGTAACTGTTTCTTTTTTGTGTGTTTTGTTTTCTAATTATCACCGATGTGATGTTTATCCTGCGGAAAAGGGAGAGTTTGCTTCGCATAACAAATATGCTCTTAAACTTAAAACTTAAAGAATATACCTGCTCTATTTAATAGCTGAGAAGGCAGGGTCTGCATATTCTAAAACATAATTACCATATTATTGCACCTGTTGCGATTTAACAAAAGAAAGGTATTTACAACAACTGACAAAATGTAAACACAAGTATATAATAATTTATTACAATAACTAAGTTCAAAGAAGGCCCCTCGACAATAAATAGATTACCTGACAAGAAATAAGTTGTAATATCTGATTGGTAAACAAGAAATTGATATGTGATTCGTCTTTCAAAAAGGTGCAAACATGAAATAGAACAAGTTCTCAAACTTTGAGTTTCGGACATTTGTAATAGACTTTTCAAAATACAGTAATTTAGTAAGAAATAATACAGCAATTGTTTACAAGGCAATGTTATATTTATTAGTTATTATTTTAGACTTAAACATCTCGTAAAGTGTAACAACAATTATACCTTACATATGTTGAGAATACATTGAATTTTGATAATTACTTTAGCTTAATTCACTTTGTGTTGCTATCAATTTTTTATCAAGCAGATTATGAAGTATTAAAACATGCTGTTGTCACAATCAAAGATCGATACAATCCCATATGACTTAATTTTAAGACTTATCAGACATTTGTATACACATGTCATTGATATTTAAGTTGTGTTAAGTGTCAATAAAAATACCGAAGACACATTAACATTAGACTGAAGAGAAGAGGATGAATTTCAACGTTATCGAAGTATATTAGATCAATTTGTTTGAGTATTGCTTATAAATAATAACTGTTACAAAATTCTTACATTACGTTATACATGTTATCAACTATAGTCTATAAGAAATGTGGAAATGTCTATAATGTATTTATTATTTGCTCAACAAAGTGATTTTATGATGTTCTACATATAATGTTCAAAGGACCTGAAGTGGAAAGATATGTAACTGGATTAAAATATCATCTTTACGAAAAGAACAAATTAGAAGGTCAATCATTTCATTTCGCTGAGCAGCTCATTGGCCAATTCAAGACTTATAGTATTTAGTCTATGCCTGCGGCAAAAGGTCAGAAATTACCAATGTTTACGACTCATTGCACTGTAATAAAAACAAGAAATTTGTAAATAAACAACAAGTGACCCAAAATTGCGCAAGTTACGTCGTGTGGGGAAAACTGTCGTGCGGGCAAAGTTTTCCAAAGGCGTTTTCCGATGAAACTGGACTTTTTTTTAATAAACTAGGTGTATTCTAAATGATACATGAGATTCTCATAATCACTGGTCTTGTTTCCTTCAATAACACAAAAACAGATTTACGTATTGTTATGTTATCCTTATTTGATGAGCTTGAGATATTTAATAGCTATATGTAATAGATTATCTTCCTTCCTTTATTTTAAGCTATGATAAACACTCGTGACCCAAAGCTATCTTTTCAAATAAAACATTACCAGGAAAACATCATCAGTGAAGAAGCGGTACAATGTCCTAATGGACACAAGAATGTCTTTAGTAGATAGCTATGCATTTACAAGAATCTGATTACAGGAACACTAAATGTGTTTCTTTGAAAATGACATTAGACTAATGACATAAGAAAACATAAAGACGAGCATTTCTTACCATTTACAGTAATTGCCTACCTTAAACATGCAAACCCTCCAGCTACATCTTTGATTGAAAGATGTGAAATTTAAGATTTAAGGTTTATAAATTCAACTAGATATGACTTTAATTTAGATTTAGTTTTACAATCGCAATTATGATCCATATGTTTTACGCATATTTTGATCATCCTTAAGTTTTTCAATAAATTTGCCAATAGTTCTATGACTATCATTGATATCAGGTGACAATCATTTCTAACCATAAAGACTGTCAGTACCTTAATTTGGAAAATTGCAAGCAAATACAGTAGTAAGAAAACATGTTTGTACGATTCAAATAACAAGAGAAGGTAACATTGTTCAATAAACATTGAATAATGTTACCACATTCAGGCAACAATGTTACTGCTACAAGTTAGTTAATGATATAAATATGATATTTTAAATTTTATTTTTTATTTTTTTCTGAAACTTAACATCGGTAACAATCGATTTTAAATCATGTGTTAAAGATCACAAAATTTAGGTCAAAAATAGTAAAATTTTATATAAGAAAATTGAAAAAACTAAAAATGCTTAAGGAATTCAAAAATTATGTGACGAGAGCTCCTTTCTCAAGCAAATAGAAATCTTTGCTCAAGTGAAAAAGACATTTATTCTGCAAGCTAGTAAACATTCAACATTTGGGAGGTTTGGTATCTATTAGGCTACCTGATCTGCCTGATGCCAAATCTTGTACCACGCACGTGTGATTTCAAATTGCGAAAGAGGAAGGTAAAGTTGTTCAAAGACACATTGTTGAAGTGCAGCCTGTGCAATGCGACTCTTATGCACTTGAGCGTATTATTGAAGAAACATGCCTACAACAGTCAACATGCCGTGCCTCTTCTTCTTGAACTCTGATTTTAATTGCGTCAACATGCCAGGATGGTAGGCTCAGTGTAGATTTAGATGGTTTATAGTCTATAATTATCATGCCTCTTTACTCCCAGTAAATGGCCGCCATGATCTTGCCAGCAGTGGGAATTCTGAAATTCTTGGGTGGAGAAGAGTTCTCATGCTTCTCTTGCATAGGTTCTTGCTTGGTGCCAGGATCCCAGTTATCCATGTAACCAGACGGGAGTGAAACTTATCTAGATCAGCATTGTACATGTCGAAGAGCTCATGACTGGATTCAACTCTTTGGTGTCGATGTTATGCATTTACGTTTTGTAGTACCCATCTTGCATATGGATGTGCTCATGAATCATGTTTAAACACTTCCAGGAGAAATATCTTATCCATCTTTATTCTACGATCAGACACGGTTCAGCCCTGAACCCGTGCAACCATATCATCTGTATTGGCTTCATAAGTTATTGTCATCGTCCAAGGAGCTGCCTTGCCGCTGAAACTCAGCTGACCATGTTGCAGCAGTAGAATATTGAGGGGCTTCTTTCCAATACACATTGGTCATATGTCTATGTATGTCAACCCTTCATTTGAGAGAAACATGATAACTACACAGTGCTTAGTTTTAGAATTTCCATGACTGAAAGGGGTTAACTGTGTTCAACAGACTGTAAAACTCAAGTACATGATCTGGAAGGTTTGTTTATGTCTGAAAACTGTCATCAGATGGCCTATCTTTATAATGACATCAACAATGATGTCTTCAGGTATGTATCAATACTCACTTCTATATAGACTTTCCCTCATATGTTTGCCAAAGAGTAAGTAAGTAATTAAGTGAATTTTTGGTTATTAAGTAACTATGAATCATGGAAATTATACAGACACAACAACTTATTTCGTAATTGAGCTTTCTATGTGGTGAATAAAATGATAGCGAGTTTCATACTTCCTGTCTTATTAGTATATTTTAAAAGATAATGGTGATGATACAAATTTAAAATTGAAAATTAAAGCTTCATGATATATACCTTAATCTATATGACATTTACATTAGTTATAGTTGGTTTTAAACACGATCACTTACAGGAAAGTTGAATATGCACATTTCATATATAGAGATTATTATACGACCAAGTGTGTCATATGATATATACAAAACGAGTGTCAAATGTTGTATTACCGAGTGCATAGTTAAGTCTCTAGCTTCGCCTAATAGAGAGAAACATACTGGGAAAATAGTATATGTAAAGTATATGACCATTTGCTACTAGTTTACGTTTAGCAAGTAATATACCGATACTGCTTTCACAAATAGTGAAACTGTTACATCGCTGTGGAAAGATAAATGTTAGCATAGTAGTGACGCGGCCATTTTAATGTGTTGATCGACGTTCAAGCAAGACCGCTAGAATGAGTTATTCAGCTGAAGATAAATGACAGAAAGAGATGAAATTCAACATCATATGTTTAATAACTTTGAATATTAATATGGCATCATCGATGAAACGTAAGTGTTTACGTTCGAAGGTTTTATACGTCATCTTTAGATTCTCAGTTATTTGGCTTGAGGCGATGTATACGACATGCACTCACTCACACTGGTACCTAAACCGGAATTTCTGTCGCCGAATACTCTGTTCTCTCAAACGATAACGAGGAATTTGTTCGCTTGTACCTGCTTCCTTACGATTACAAACACATTGACACTTCCAAGTGGCTGATTTTTGTCAAAGATTTTAACAACAATTTATTTTAACAAGAGAGTTGACAGGCGAAAACGTTGCCATATTATCGGCTAGCTGCTACCTAGACTTGTGAAAATCTTACAACCAAATTTTGCAGGAAAACTGGAAAATAACGTATATAAAGTTAATATTTGTTGACGTTGGTTTATTTAGTGACAATTTATGAATAAAGAAAGCGTTTATTGTTGTTATGATTCCCGACTTGTAATCTCGTCTCATTGTGATTGAAAACCGTGAATGAAATTTACGCTACGTAGTAAAAAATTATGAATGGAAAAAGTAGTCCCTCGTCTCGTTCACAGAGGTCAATGTCATATTTCAACCAATCAGATACGCTAAAAGTGATATGTGCACATGTGCTCGTATCGAAAATATTAACTCGCTTATCATCAACCATATGGATAATAATTATGAATACGTTGTTAGAAGATGAGTCTTTATTGCATATCTAGTCCATTTGTTTCACAACATTATCAGTAGAGTTTTGTTTCCATCACAATTAACCCCTCCTGATAACACTGTAATCTCAAAACAAAATGTACTAAGAAGTGTAATCTCATATATGAATTTATTCTATTCAACAGAATACTTTTTGAAATTAATTATATAAATTAGGATTTAAGTCCATTCTTCTTTAGTTTGGGGATGTATGCAGTGACGTTTTTACCCCTAAATTGAATTTCAAATCGGGCCTACATTTAGTTTACTGTAGCTACAATCATTGAATAGATTTTCAAAGCTCCACAAAAAACAAAAGTTAGCAAACATAAAGATTAGTGTAATTTGATTAAAAATTGAACTACGTTTCTTGACAATAAAATGAACACAAACCCACAATACATAACTGGGTATGGTTTTATCGTTGGCAATACTTTGTATCAATTTGTATGTCCAAACAAACCAAATTTACACATGTTAAATAACAAATAAAATATACATTAAACATTATTTCTAAATACAATTATGGAAAAATGCAAAAGATGAATCTCGTTTATGAAGACAAGGCGACATTGTAATGATACAAAGTGGTTGCTTGTAGGCTAATACCTAATAAATATAATTGTTTACTAGTCATTTTCTAAATCAAAAACTAATGACCAGGATTATGAGGTACCATAAGTAATCAGTCTAATAATTGTTCCAAAAGTAGTAACTAGAATGTGTTTGTCTACACGAAATAGTTAATAATGACTCTTTATAGATAAAATGGAGTAATAATAGTAACGTAAAGAGATAAGGAAGTCTCTGATGTAGATTCATGACCGTATTGTAAACAACCAGTGCCTGATTTCAAGCAATTTCTCATGACTCCAGGGTAATATTGTTTCGATATTGACACCTATTTGATTGGGAGGTTAAGGGTCAGCTCCTTACGTCCTCCATCTAGAGAGAATCTGTTTCTGCACTGCACATAACTCATCCCAATAACTCGAGGTCTTTTGAGATATGAATGAACACCCGGAGACAATAGGATCAAACATGTGCTCATTGTGGTTACAATTTGGTAAACACAGGTTGCTTGGTAAACTTATTACAAAATTTATATCAAAGAACTTTACATATATATTTCATTAACCAAACGGTCCTCAACAGTATGGCTATTTTGATATTATACATTCATATGGTCGTCTTTCTGGAGTATGGTGATTATAATTTTCATATACCTTTCACGAAAATAATCACAGTTGCTTTTGAATAAAATTAAATTTTCACAATCACTTTGCGTGACACATTTCCCATAAAGTTATATTTATATCCTCAGCAAATGCTTGTAAAGCATTCGATAGAAGTTTTTACACAACATCTCCACATTCAGAAACAATTGCCCTTGCATTTGATGTAATCCTCTTCTATCTAAAACCAAGCGTTGATGATAAAATGATTAGAGCTGTGTCCAATGATACATGGTCATCTCACCAAAATAACCAGATAATGGTGTGGAAAAACTTGAGGAAATAACAGTTGTTGTGAAGAAAAGCCTTTAGCCGGAGACAGTTGATCATCAAATTCTCTCTCATTTTCTTTATCAAATTAAAATAACAACCAAAATGTCAGGGTAAGATATCAACTAACATTTTTCAAACAGCCAAATTTAGACAAAACGATCTACTGCTTCTGTCAGTTTTAATGCCAATGGATATATAATTTGTCTTATATTCTGGCTAATCCGAGGGACGTTCGGGTACATTAAATAGATGTTGAACCTCACATCTTCAAAGAGTTATTAGAATGTTGTCAAGAATTCATTGCGCATTTCCAAGAAATGCTGTTCCATACACCTCAGAAATGTCAATAGTGTAATCATATTAGATTTGAAACACTTTGAGCTTAGCTTCAAGCACTAAATCTAAACCATTTTAAATGAGTTTACAATAGAAACATACAAGTTATATCATTGGGAATGTTCATTAAAGTGATAAACAGGCCATAGAATGGTTCTTTGAATACATTCATATCTTTAATGGACTAATCATATATCTATTCTCAGCTCCCTAGATTTAATATTCCCTATTGTAGATCAAGTCTTTTGTTTCCTTTGGTATTTGTGAGTTATAACTAAATATTCCTAAAACTTCCAAAGTGAACTAATGAAACCCACGTAGATATCTGTACCAAATTATAATATTTCAATTGACAGCCTTATCAGCTTCTGTCATACAAAATAGGTATGCTTACGTAGGCTTTGATCCCATAACGGCTGGTTTCTAGTTCTCTTGTCGTATGTGATACTAATGTGTCTGTGTTAGGGACGTAGATAGTTATTTTAGTTCGTAACATCATATCATTATCATAACCATAGTCACAGTTATGGTATGTGAGGCCTCATTTAAAAGCTGCGAAGATAATGACAAAGTAAAATTTTCCATTGTATCATCTACATAGTCTTCATTCTCTCAACTCACAACCCATGGTTCGCTAGTTCCAGCCGATGCTCGCAGGTTTCACCGCAATGCATAGCCACAATGGTGTTGCGGGCTTTCTCCCTGCAATAATACTAGCAGCCGCGATATAAGTGAAATAATCTTGAAAGCGGCCTTAAACACCAGCTCGCCTCACGTAAAATTTGCCATTGTATCATCTACAGAGTCTACAGTCTCTCAACTCAAAACTCAAATCTCGCTGGAAGTATTAAAAATGCCAAATGACAGACATTTGTACAATACACTTTCTAAAATCCCTTAAATGGTAACTTTGAAAGAGCAATAACAATAAAATAAAAGACCTAAGTGGATATGATGCACATACAGGAAGTCGTTTATATATTCCTTTGAAGGGAACAATTGATATAATATTTGCTACGGAACTGGGTATAAATCTATAACCTTTTCCTTCAGGATGATATATTCAATAAGATTTATATCAGTAAGTGTGAAAAGTTCTAAACAAAATCCGCTTCATATAAGAAATCCATATTATAATTCTCAACTGACATGTTTAAACAAATCATGACCATCTTACCAATAACAGAGCAAACAACAGCAAATTGAATTCATTCATTTGGGTTGTCAGTTTGTTAAGTTAAATAATCAAGCATGCAATATGGCCTTTTTAGATAATTCATTTTTGATGGACTATTGTCACTTAAACATGTTGCAGATAGAGCACAAACGTAAATAATGTGTGGTTTCTAAATTCAGCCTCTTCGATAGTACAAAAAATATATTCTCCTATAAAGTCCATATAATGAATATCCGAACTAATGCCCTGTTGCTGTAAGTAAGGCATTAGGTTTTCTGAGAGAAAATCTCAGGAACAGCGAATATTTCTTAGAAGCTAAGATGACGATGTTTGCTCTAAGTTAATTGATGTCTTATTAGTATCATCTTTGACAGTTTGATTCTACTATTTATAACAGATTTGGCTCCGAGGTAAACAGGCTGTGCTTGACATCAGATAATACATCATAAGCATTTAAAGTAAGATTCAATGAATGACACATGTGAAATCGATAGAGTAGGGGTTAACTAATAACATTATAAACTAGTCAAGTGCCAAGCAGAAAGTTGTCACATTACGCATGGCCTGGGTAATATTTCCTAATGAGTAATGAGATTTGGAGACTGACAGATGGATCCAGTAGGTTAAGGGTGTACTGGTAATATGTTTACATGTCAAGAATGAATCTTGAATAGAATAATAATCAGTCCATGCAACCTTTGGCCATGTTCTTGCTGTGATAGTATATATTTTATTTATATTAATTTCATTGTTAACATGAAGATTGTTTATTTAAAAATTCAAATTACAATTTTTTTAAATAAATAAAAATATATTGTTTTCAGATTAAAGAATTTTCAAATATGTGCCCATCTTTATCATGCTATTACTCATATTTTTGGGATGGTTAGTTTATTGAATGTAAGTGGTAGACCTGTGGAGGAGCTATCTATGAATCTATGAATAATGTCAATAGTTTTTATTGTGAACAAACTGACCACTCTTCAGCATTTAGGTGGAAATTACTCTCTACATTTCTACAGACTAATTACTGTCAACTAATTGTGGCTTTTCTCGTCATTCTCTGGTATGAAATGTTGCCCTAATCAAGTACAAGGGGGAACTACCCACATTTAATCTTCATTGTACAGACTGGATTAACACCAAGAGCTTCAAGTAATTTCCTTGCTCTATAATTAAAGACCTCAGAGTTGAAGGTCGAAGCACATACTTCTCTGCATTCATTACTTATAATGTATATTGCTCTACATTCAAGTCAACGATAAGATAATCCAAAACATTGAAAAAAGATTTGATAACATTTCAAATAGGTCGCAGATTTTAACATTATTCAGAATTTACACTTAGGGTTTCTCATATGTATTTGATTATTTCTCTTTGCTCCTGTTGGTGTTTTTTCGAGTGAATAAAGATTGATTGACTGATTGATTGTTACCGATTATATTTGAAGAAGTAAACTTTAGCAATAGGTCAAATGCGTTTACAATACATAATTACGTAACCTCAGGTCAAACGGGCCAACTGTTTCTAAGATTGTTTTAAACTACAGAGATAAAGAATATGTTTTTTGGATGGTCACTTGCATGCATTGGGAGTAATCATTGTGTTTCATTTATTCATAATGTTTTGGTTTTGAATTAAGTAATTGTCCTGAAATCGGAAATATTCATTTTCTTATTTATCTACGAAAAAGGTGCTACAGCTATTTTAAAAACTGTAAAGTTATGCTTGCTAGCATAAATGAATCTGCGCTGTCAATAAATGGAAGTTAACACTGATGAAATGTCTGACAGTTATATTTTGTCGGTGAACAAAGAATTAGGTGTCTAGGAGTCATATGTGTTAAACATTTACATTTTGTTCATGCTGTAACATAAAGGGAGTAAGAAAGAAATGTTATGGTGTTCACCTTCTTTCATTACAGCTGCTGCCTTTACCTCTTGGGAATACTCATGACCTTCGTCATCAGTGCCAATTGACAGGGCGGAAACCTTCATCTAAAAGTCTAGGTTTTCTGGCTACCTTAGTTGTCTCACAAATAAAAGCTCTCTGTACTGACAGGATAATACTTGCATGCTGTATTGAACCACCTGTACGTATATAGTTTAATACGTGTTTTGGGTTTATGAATATTGAAATTGTGATAACTTGTTTTTGAAGACCACTTAATTATGATTAATAATCATCAATACTGAATAAATAAATTTACTGCAGTATACATTGTCCTTAAAGGATGAACCATATTTCGACGATAAATAGCATATTTTGTGTTGACAATATCATAAACACTTTGTAACAACAATACTTGGCTGCCAATCAAAAACAATGAAACCTGCTTTTCGCTGGATTTCTTCATGTAAAGATATTCATTACCTGTTTTGCATTTTAGATTACTATTGAATATTCTCAACATTTAAGCAAGTCATTATGACTTGCTGAAATTTAGATTATACCTCTTTTATTTAGCATTTATCATAACCAATCTACGCTTCTTAATTAATTTGCAAATTGCTACGTCAATTCCTGCAAACACCTTTTTAGAAAAATATATTTTGACATTATGAAACTATGGTAAATGAATTCATATTGAAATTGTATAACGTATTTTTAATTTACAAATAAAAAGATTTGTTTTCAATTAGTGGTGTAACGATTCATCGATAGTATCGATGTTTGCATCGTCTACTACGCGATACGAGTGCATCGATACAAAACATGTTTAGACAATATATCAGAATATTTTTATCGTGAGGGTCCACGATACATCGATGTATTGCCATAAGACACAATATATCCCGATACTGTTAACATAATTTGTTTCAAACAAATAACTATAAAAGCTAAAAAAGTTTTTCTTCTATTTCAGAGATAACAGTGATTAGAACAAAAACAGAAAGAGAAATCATATGATTTTTCTGATATTTTATATGTAATTTCACAGTCTCTCCAAATTTGTGATTTCCCTTCATGTAATATCTATGAAAAGTTGGTATCTCAGAAATAACATTTCTTTTCTATGTCCTATCTATAGTTCTTTCATAAACTGTAGAGAATCGGGATACGTATTGTATCGCAACCACCGTATCGTGATGATAATCGTACCGCAGGTTCCTAGGCAATAATTCCATGATATATCGTCTCGTATGATAAAAAAAGAATCGGGATATATCGTCTCGCCACTATGGCCAGGATACACAGGTCTATTTTCAATGTATATTTCGAGAATCTGTTTATGCATATTTTTAAGACTACACCATAAAGTAAATGTAGCCCATTATACAGGCAGTATCTTTTAGCTTGTTGGTAAAATATTGTTTACAAGACTCAGACAGATATTTCCTAAATATAACCAGTTAGGTAGAAATTAAAAGTCATATTGCGTACATTTACTCGTTTTCAGCATACAGTATGAATGATTAAAATGAAGTTGACATTTTATCTGATATCAAGTTTTCGAGACAGACAAATGGGCAGAATGTCAAATAACTGATTAGGATAAACTCGTCATGTCACAGGGACTGCTGAAGTTTATCATTGATCTTGTCATCTTCTCAATAGTAACGTTTTGTAGATGTAAATACGAAAATATAATTGAAATACATGATCCAATTGAAATTCATAATCGTTTTCGTGACAAGAAATCAATGAAGGTCTGTCGGCATCATTGGTTGTGGAGATTACTTTGCCATGATTCACTGATTTGTTGTTGCGTCTTTCATGCATTCTGACTTTCATCGTTGCATGAACAAATGATTTTCTAATTACAATGAGACTAACAAAATACTTTCAAAATGAAACTATCAACATTGTTAGAATGTAATAATTTAGTGTACGTAATCAAAGCAAATATCTTAATTTGATATGTTGAATTCATCGTGAACAAATATGATGTGACTTATTGTAGAGATCGCTTTGATATTAATTGAGCCATTATAGCATTAAATTGATAAGACAATACGAATACCACATTAAGTTTTGTAATTACTGCATGTCTAGAACGATAATCAACTTGATACTGGAAACCATTGTCAATTTACTCAAAACATATAAACTTCTTCTATCTTATATTAATAGACAAAACATTGGGAAGACCTTCGCCATAAATCAAAGTGACTAATGGATATATATTTCCGTAAATAATGTTATCATGCCAATGTCTCTGTAAATGGCCAAAGAGTATGTTTTGGAGTCAATTCGTTTAAATGTGTGCAATGGTGTTATTGTATCATAAAGCATTCAATATCAATAAAACTTGAAATGTTGAAGCTCATTGGTTTCGTAAATTGACAATAAAAGGTTTAATGTTTTTATTTTCATGAAAATCATGATAATGGACAGTGAATGGTGAATGCAAATGAGTCAACTTTAATTTTGGACAGTTTTGGTTTATATTAATAAACAGGTTATATGAGTAATACATTTTGGAGGTAAAAGTTTGGTTTTCTAGGAAAACAAGTATAATGTCATTTACAAAAATACACAATATACCTTATTGAGAATATGATACAATTTTAGTGCAGTGTACTAGAATTGTTACACATGGTATTTTGAGAACTATGACTACCAAGTTTTATGAAAAAACATGAATCCATGTTATTCTGGTTTTAATTGAAAAACATAGTGGTTGCAAAAAGTCGGTTTTGTGCAATTACATCCACACAATGACATTGAATAAACCTTTATTGCAATGAGGTATTTTTCCTTTGAAAACGTGCAAAATTTCAGCCTCCACTGTCTGGACACCTGTCTTTGTATGACATGATCTTGAAACTTGAAACATGAACAAATGTTAATGTTAACGTCAAGTTCAGATAATATTAATATTAAGTTAAACTTATAATTTGTCATAGTAGATATGATTGTAACGGTATCTATTTTAATGTCCTGAGTTTAAAATTTGAATAATATTTTGATACAGATGTAATAAAACTATATTAATAATATTATAAAAGACTGTTCAAACTGAAGAATATGATGATATTCATAGGCAAATTTATAAGTGGCTACTTGACCTAGATGTATGACTTGTGTGTAAGCAACTTGAAATTGTGGGAAATAAAAATGAAAAAAAATTTAAAAAATGAACAAATGTTAACAGATTGTTAACGTTTATAAGAGTTACCAGTATAGACACCACAAACTCAAAAATACTTAAAAATAAACTCTTCAAAAAAAGAAACTTGACATTCATGCAAAATTGATTTTTTCGAAACGGGTCAATTGTTTTCATGATACATACCTGTAATTTAAAGAAAGGCTTGCTCAAAAGTGTAAATTTACCAAAAACAATGGCCCAAAAAGTTTACGTTGTGTTCAGGGACGAAAACGAGCGATTCGTCCAAATGCATTTTCTACCAAAGCACGTGCAGCATGGGATCATGAAGGTTTACATGCAGACACGTCTGCTTTAGGGTTTAAAAAGCCATATCAGCCGCTGTTCATTCAGACTACAGCGACCTGAAGAATGCCAAGACTGAACAGAGCGCAACAACTTCATTGGCAGACTGCAAGCAGGAGCGACGCAGCGAGATGTTGCAACACACTTTGGCGTGTCCAGACAGACAATCTCTTCATTGTGGACCCGTTTCAACACCCGACACAGCGTTGATGATAGGCCAAGGTCAGGCAGACCAAGGGTGACTACTCGGGCCCAAGATCGGTACATCCGACTGCTCCACCTTCGGGAACGCACCAGGAGAGCAACGTCAACAACAACGCAGATACCAGGCCTGCGTCGAATTTCCGACCAAACGGTACGCAACAGGCTGAGAGAGGCTGGACTTTTTCCACGACGACCGGTTCGACGTCTTGTTTTAACGCAACGTCATCTGGCGGAACGTCTCCAGTGGTGTCAACAGAGGATGAGATGGGCACGTGCAAGGTGGAAAACCGTTCTCTTCACTGATGAGTCCCGTTTTCTGCTTTGACGAAGTGATGGAAAAGCACGTGTCTACCGACGTCGTGGAGAACGTTATGCTACCAACTGTGTTCAAGAGGTTGTCCCATTTGGAGGTGGGAGTGTCATGGTGTGGGCCAGGATTCGTCACGGTGTTAGGACACCCCTTGTGCATGTTGTGGGTAACCTCACAGGAGTACGGTATAGGGACTTGATCCTACAGCCTTTCGTTATTCCTCACGTCAACGTCCATGGTGGTCTCTTTCAGCAGGACAATGCTCGACCACATGTTGCACGTGTTTGTCAAGACTTTTTACAGCGTAACAATGTCCAGACATTGCCATGGCCAGCCAGGTCACCAGATTTGTCACCAATTGAGCATCTCTGGGACGAACTGGACGAGTGCGTGGTAGGAATCCACCACCCAAAACACTTCCAGGACTTCTTGCAGCACTTCAGCACGAATGGCAGAACCTTCCACAGGCTGTGATTGACAACTTGATTGCAACCATGGGTCGTCGGTGCCAAGCAATAATCAATGCCAATGGTGGCCATACCCGATACTGACATTTGTGCACCCCTGTGATGTTGAAACATTTGTGCACCTGTGCATTTCAAGATCATGCTTATTCTGAATAAAATTTACTGAACAGAGATCTTCAAACAGCGTTTTAGTTTTCATTTCAATGTTGAATCTGTGGTCTTTATATTGAACTTTGAAAGTCAGTGTCAAGTTTCTTTTTTTTGGAAGAGTTTATAACAATCACAGGCATCGACTGAGTGATTCAGTGTTAGTTTGTTAGTCATTGTTTCGATGAATATTCAAGCTAAAACTATCGTAACATTTCATCAAGATTGATTGTGAGTGTCGTTTCAATTAATATAACCGTTTCAACCTTTACCTTCAATACGACTGTCGAACATCCTTAGGGGTATTCAATACTTCCACGCTGCTAATACAACAAGTCATTTATTATCACACCGGAAAACGAGTCCTCATTATTCAAACAAATGAGTGTCTAGTCCTAATGTGAGAGCAGTTACTCCAATTATGTTATCCTTTCAAAGTGCTAACCAACAAATACATCAATCAAGTTTATGCAAACTTGGTTTTAGGCTACCTTGAAGAGAAGTTTTATCTACAACTAAAAGACATGTATGGGGATGAATTCTTGACAGAATTCATATCCAAATTGAAACGATACCTAGATGACTGTTTTCTATTATGGGAAACATCTAAGGGAAATATTTTAGATATCTTCCATATACTGCAGAACATGCATCCAAATATAAAATTCACATTTGAAACAAACCCGTTTTAGACATCCTTATCATAAAGGAAGGGACTAAACTATTGACGGATATTTACCATAAACCTACTGACACACAGCTTTATCTTCATTTCAAGAGTTCTCATGAAAGGCATGTCAAAACAAATGTACCACCTTATTTAGAAAAGACCGACGGAAATGAATTCATCGTATTAAATTAAAAAAGATTGATCCACTCCGAACAATCCGATGTTTACTCTTTTCTATACATAATTTTCCTTCACGTGAGAAATCAATTCTCCTGTTATATATCTATATATCTATATATATATATATATATATATATATATATATATATATATATATATATATAATATATTGGAACGATTAACGGTGCATGACGTACATGAGTTGGAAAATAATATTTTCCTGAAAATATATCTAAGCTAAAGGAAATTTTGAACTTTTTTGAAAAGATAAAAAAAACTATGTTAGCTCCTGTCGTACACAAGTATAAATGCAAATAACCTATTTTATGTATTAGCTCTAAAAAATTTGAATATGTTTGTTCACAAATATTGCTCAGAAATTGGCGACAGCCAAACATTGCTTAGCCCTATCTACCATAAGAAACTTCAGATTAGCTAAAATAATTGTTCCAAGGTTGCATTGACTAACATAACACATTTTTTTTTACTTAGAATAAGTTGGTATTTGCTTCTTATTATGAGCATCTATTTATTCATGAGTAGTCTGTTTGTAATATTGTTCATCCAGTAAATCTTCAACTTCAGAAAATTTTACTTACTCAAGCTTACTTCTTCACTGTGTTATTTCAATCAAATGAGTTATTTTTTGTTTTACCACGAAACATGTTTTCTCACTCTGAACTAATCAACAACTGTATCAACTCTTTCTAAGGACTATTTCAGCTATTTCAAATTAGCATGAAGATCTACAATTGCAAGACCAAGACACCTACCTGACATCACGTTAGTCCAGAAACTGACCATCCGCCTGTACAATAATGGACCGATTGGCTTCTGTGTTCACGCTTGTTGTTAACATGCTTCTTGTCGCTGTTATTTGACGTCCTTCTGTCTGTGTAATTAGTCACTTACTGTCCCAGTATATCACTTCTTTAATTAGGCATTGACACATATAACACATCTCTTACACCAAATCATTAGATTACCAGGCTCTGCATTTGATTAGTTAGTAGCTTTTTGCATTCACCACCAGAATAGAGCTGTATTTACAGCAACAAACACCATTTCACGTTTTCAAACATTTAAAATATGATTGTTGTCCACTGTCTTGTCGATTAGTTTTTTCTTTTTCTTTTTGGAACTATAAACAAACGAGATAAAACATACATTCAGAACAACAACAATGATGCCGCTGCGATATCCATTTACAATTAACAATCTAGGGCCTATTTGTTTTTCCAAATTTACAATGTCTTGAACATTTTCGATGAGGAAGCAAATCCTAGTGCTACTTATAAAACTCCTACAATCGCTGATAATGATAGAAAATACTTTTGAAATAGACCATTAACACTATTGAGGTCAAAGCTACTTTCTTCAGACATGTGCTTTTAAATTTGGCAGTCTTTAACCATTGATAACGTTCAGATGGTAAGTTACCAAAAACTGCATTCAAACATGTATGCACTCTTTATACAAATATAATTTTAACAAGTGAGATAAACTTTCCAATGCAAATTTTAAAGTGTTTTAATCAATATTTATCATATCATATAAATAAATAAAGGAAAGCTCGTTGTGTAATAATATCTGAAGTGATTTCTTAGATTGTAATGAGAAAGAATCCCATGATTGAAACCGTTCGGTTTTGGATCAAGTGGTCCGTGGTTCGAATCCCACCAGGGGCTCAAAGCTTTGACTGCAGTCAGGTTTTGGGTTCAATGCAACACTCAATTTCAGCGCAGTACAATCCATGGTGTGCGAGTTTCAAACGATGATCGCAGGTTTCACCGCAATGCATAGCAACAATACAGTTGCAGGCTTTCTCAAAACGCTTCGCTTTGGTTAAGTTACCTGTTCTTTTCTAGACACATCTGGGAGTTCTGGGAACGCCTTGAGCTTCTTGGGGGTTCTACATTTGCATAAGCTATAATTCTACTGCATCAATGTTTTCCCACTTATGGAATTCCTATATATATCAAGCAGTTTCATCCAAGAATTGTCATGTAGACAAGACTCACCTTACAAACTGCTGTTGGACGAAGAAATTTGGTGAAAATACTTTTAGCTTGTCTCATTTGATATTGAACTTTTAATTTGCATGACCTTCATGTTGTAATTTTAACCTCTTGTTTTTTTGAATTGTTATAATTATACATTATTTTTTATTTTATGTTGATGGTTTGATTGAGAATATTCACACTTGAGAGGAGGGATCCAATGAATAAACCAAATGTAATCTCATAACATTGGTTACAATTTTCAGAGGTCTAGGATGGGTTGATACATCAAATTCAACACTATATATGTCTGTTATACCACATACCTGCAATGAACCAAATTTAAGAATTGTTTATTAATCATACAATTGAGGTAAGAGACGATGGTGTTATCGATATCGATTACAAAGTGTAAAGGAATCACAACTGTTATCAAGATGTTGTAATAATTACTCATCTAACACATCATTTGAAGAAGCTTACCAAGTGTCTCTTACTGGAATGTGCGAAAATAACAGACATGATTTCAAATAAACCAAGTACGGAAAATAAGTGTTTGGCATAATTCATGCATGAATCGATGTAACAGATGATAGTGTTATCGGTAATATAGGTTGTCATCACATTTACAAAGTGTAAATGAATCACTTCTGTTATAAACAAGTAGTACTGATTACTTATGGATATTCAACACGTGAGTTGAACTACAACACCATCTGATAATGAACAATTGATAAGTACGAATAAGATGACAAAACAATGTCTTTCAAATCATTTTAGTTCTAGAAGGAACAATTTGTAGAAAAACAGGCGTTTTAAAAATTTAAATTCTGTAAAGCAAACTGTCATTGAAGAATAATTCCAAATTGAATTTTCATCAAAGATAGGATATTTTGATGGTTGCTGGCCTGGTCATTGTATGTGTCATAGAATATCCGCTTACTTTGTGTTAAAGGAAGTAAAATTTTGTTTGACAAATGAAAAAAGTTTTATACTTCTCCTCCTTGTGTAGATTATGACATCAACGTTGCTAGGATACATTATTAAAATGTTTCTCTTTTACGCAATAATACGTCATTACATGCGATTTCAACAACCATGCATCTAGTGTATAAGCAAATAGCATACAATTTGACAATCCTTTTGGTAATAGATCTGTCTGGCATCCAGTCTATGCTGACGTTTCTAAGAGGATCAACAGCTCAGTGTATATCTATGAGCAGTGGTTTGACAGTTCGATTTTCCCTGTTCCTTGATATAAGCTTTTCTTTTGAAAGATTATATTGGCATGATAGCTGTGTACATCTTGCATCACTAAATCTAATTCACCTTCATTTGTCAGAAAGCTTGCGTTGTGTTTATCAGTCTTGTTCAAACCGTGGTTAACAAAGACGTTATAATTTCATTATATTTGAGTAAAACTGAATCATTTCCCAACACAGGGTAATGTTCAATCCAAATAATTACTTCACATTACTTCACACAAGGAGTCACTTGTTCCTGATCTACTTTATAGGGAGATCCTGATTCACAGCAATAACCGCGGCAATAATCACATCCATAAACATCTAAAGCAATAAGGAAAGTCTCTTGTGTAAAGTTTGTTCTACTGGAATTGGTACTGCTACACCACAATCTGACCATGTTATTAGAAGCCATTTTTAGGAGGAGATGATTTTACACCTGGCTGGATCTACATAGAGTTTTTTTGTATGTGCCGGCAACGGAATAATTTCTTAAATACTAAATTTGTGTTTTAAGTTAGGTGATAATAAGACATAACATACCAAACAACTTCAAGAGATACTTTTCTTGAAATTATGAATTATGAGGATATTCAGGGCGAATTGAGTTGTTTTATTATGACTTTTGTTGCTGTTAAATTTCAATTATACAGACCACGCATTACTTACTCTCACAATAATGAGTCTTACTCTTGTAAAATGAAAACATGACACTTAGTTTTTCTGGCACAACCATTTTGATATTTGTTTTAAATCAAGTATTGCATTCGTATGTTGTGCAAGGATGAATTGGGTATGATCAGAAGACAGAAACACATAATCACGTTTGTCTGTAATGTTGATAACGATTGTGTCCACCTCTAGCGTCTCGTAAGTCACACAACGTCTCCTAATGGATCTTAGAACGTTAGTGAACATTGCCCGAGGAAGACGTCGTCATTGCTCAACAAAGTAACGTTGAAGATCTTGCAACGTCTGTGCAAACTTGAGTGTGGCGTATACCTTGTCTGCGGTACACACGTGCCTTGTCGTCGGCAAATGATTAGTCACCAAAACCAATGGAATTCCACTGTCGTTGAGTTAATCTTAAGTGCCCACGCAATCCGTCCCCCAAACATCTCCCTACTTGTGAAAGTTGCAGTTACAAATTGGTTGCGAAGATGACGTAAACATATTGCTGCATCTTCCCAAAGTGACGTCACACGTGACGCTCCTGGCCGCGGGCGGTCTTCAACTGGTCCCGTTTGATGCACTCTCTTCCTGAGATTTAAAACTGTTTGTTGTGAACAGTTGACGGCTCTTACCACAATGACCACAGACTGACCATGGAGCCTCCCCATAGCGCGTTGACGTTCTACATTTGTAAGGCGCAGCATTGCCAAAGGTCATCATAATTAAACGTTCAATTTGTTTTTCCAAATGAGCTTTAATGTGCTTACTCAGTTCATGCAAACATGCATCGATTGACCTCACTACATGCCAATATTGTCAATGAATACTACCGTTGCTTCAGAAAACCCAATGCACATACATAAAATATAACTTTGTGAAGGAGAACTGTGAAAACAATCCATGTATACATAAATGCACATACCAGCCGAGATTACCAAAACTCCTTCTCATATCACTTTGCCATTATTTACAAACTATACAACACATCTCCCAATCTTCCAGATAAGTATGGACTGAGCTTGATGGTTGCTTCATATCTTCTCATATCATGGCGGAAACATTAGGTCATTGATTTCAAATCCAAATTCATTAGAATGACAATAATTTGCATATTTATTCAGTAAAAAGGTACACTATCGTGCAATTGACTTTAAGTTTGAGTGTTTATTCCAGAATAACAGTGGAATGTTATAATTATTGTCAGCTTGGGCATCAAATCGTTTCCAATTATTTTGAGGAGACAGTTTTCATCTTTAAAGTTTCGAAAGCGACCTTCATGTAGAAAATTCCTCAAACGGTTCACATACAAAATTCTGGTATTTTGAAGTGTTCATTTACAATATGTGTTCTAATAAAACTTCAGAGAGCCTAACTTTTAAATTAGTGTCATAAAATCAGCGTGAGATCAGTAAGGGTTAAGTTCACACAGATAAGAGTTTGCTGTGGTCATGATTATAGTCTCAGGTGTCTCGATTATTGCCTTTAGTAATGCAAGCCTTGTCGGCATTTTAAGTAAATATTTAGTAGTCGTCTGAGATTATGGGAAACTGATAGCAGTACATTCACAGTAGTGTTCCTCAAACTGTTGGAAATTTTTATTTTCAATTGAGTGTTTGTGTTTGTTCCCATGTTTTCATAGATATCCCGATGTTACTATTTTAGATAATGACATTTTCTTACTAATTATATAAAATCTACATATTGCTCAGACGTCTTTGATTTGAAAAAAATATAACATACGTGTATGCAAATTAAAGATCACATTCCTGAAGCATCACTATAATACGGGCCAAAGCGATTTACCCTGAATATGGAAATTGATTAAACAATATCACGATGAAAACAAATATCAATATGTCGTCTAATTTTCTGCGTGCCTAATGTATATTTAATATGTTTGTGGTACCAATATTTTCAGCAGTTTTGTAGATGACATTTAAATAGTCTATATTATACAAACACAACTGGCAGTTTAAATGTCTATGGAAAAGTGTTTCACTTGAGTTGAATTACTTAAACATAGTGAAATGGAGTAATGTTATAATAAGTGTCAGATTGCTTTGCTTGATCAGTCTATACAAAACATTCCTGTGTCTCTTTGCTTAAATTAAGAACACAATTAAAAGATCTCTTTATCTGGACTAGCATAACATTATCGGCAACCCATTGGTCAAGACCAGTCAATTGTCAGAGACATACTTTTTATGTTAAGGTTTGTCGGGCGTATCCTACGCAAACACGCACTGCAAAGAGACCCTTTCCTGCGCTGAGTTATAGTACCTACATACATACATGTATCTAGAGGGAAATTATCTAGTAGAAAATCCCACTTTAACGTTACTTGAGAGAAGGATGCACTCACTCTGAAAACGAATTAGGGTCTATTGGCTTTCAACATTAGGTCGAGGTATTTACATTCAAACGTTCAAATATACCTGCACTCTGATGCATGTGATGCAATGTATCTCTCACTTGCATTAATATCCTTTGCACCTTGCATGACAATCTGCCATATTCTTTACACAATAGTTACATGACATGATCTGTCACAGTAGTCGTTATAGTCTAGATTGTCCTCTGTGTTTGTTGAGGTAAATATTTTACAATGTTGGTACAAGTGAGATAGATAGCATAGGCCTGAATATCAAACTCCTTCTGTCAGGGTAACTTAAAAGTTTAATATAATGCATTTTCTGTGCAATCGGAAAGCACCCACTTTACAGTTTTAAGATGCTCATACACAATATAGGACCTTATAGTCTATTCAAGAGCATATCATTTTGTTTCTAATGACTGAAATTGGATGCCATTTCTTGTTGAAATCATGATTAGAGAAGATTATTCAATATTAACATCAAAGGTTCACTTCAAAGGGCACTTTTCAAAGATGCTAATGAATTATTGAAAATTGTATCTTTTATGTCAAAATGTAACAAACACCAAAAATGTTGGCAGTAATATGGCAATATTCCGCCAACAAAGCCCCTACTTAATATTGCGTCATAAATCGAGTTATCTATCCACGAGTAGCTTTGATGTGATGTGTACAGGGGTTATTGGCAACTTCAGATTCAGCATTAAAACACATTAGAACACATTGATAGCATGTCCATTATCTGACACAGCTTTATATACTGCCTTGGGACTACCACAGTAGTGATATGAACCTGAACAAATCACACCATTTAAAAGGATAACAGATTGTGTACTGTGACGTTTAACGGTGTCAAGCACACTGTATAATTACTATGACAAAGTTCTCGTTTCTTTACAAATGTATACATGTCCTCTATAGTTGTACGTGTGTCAAATGTATATTAAACATATATTTCAAATGAATGTACTACTAATGACTCATAGGTGTTTCAAAACACCGAAATGTGTATGGGAGGCGTGGATGAGAAGGAAGTAAAATGTCAAAGACAGATTGTCGAGATCAAATAATCATCTCCAGAAATAAATCCAGACTTCAGAATTGCATAATCACCAGTGCATATGTTCTAATACAAAAACGATTTCATTGCAGAAAATTTATTTCATATCAGGGCGTTAGTTTTTGGAGGCCTAGTATAACTTTCATAATACAAATACAGAAAAACTGGACCAATACAGGAAAATTAGGCATAGAAACGAATATGGACCAATTGTAATATGAATATTTATCAATTATCACTTTTTCATCATTTATGGCCAATATCATTTGATTCATTGGCCATTGAGACAGGGACAATCCAGGAAAACAGTGTCAACGAACCATAACAGGACTCAGTGCATGCGCAAATAATTTTAAGAAAGATAGGCGGGTCATTGCGAAAGTTTCCACAGATATTTCAGTCAACAAATCTTTATTTAGTATTTTGATTTTGAAGGTAAAAAACTCGTTTTAGATGAGTTTTTAAAGATAACTGTCATTAATTTTATAGTTTGATACTGGCTGAGTTAAAGGTCATTGTTCTCTTGTATGGGTTTCTTATTGCATCTGTTGGAATTACATCTGGTCTCAGAACTGTGATTTTTCCAATGTGGAAACACCTTACGATATAAGATCTCAAGCATCAATCTTTATTAGCCAAAGGGACACGTTGCTGATTTAAGTAGAGGTAGCAAACCTTGTAAATTAATGTAATTTTATCATTAAACACAGACAACCACGCATGTAATAAATTACAAAGAGAACAGAATTTACCCTCCTTTATTAAGCTTTAAACGTTCCAACTTATCCTACTCACTTCCATGTCGATGAGTAATAACAGTATGCAATCTGAGATCAAAGAAGTTATGACTTTGAACTTGTACCGTCTTTATATTAAACTTGCATTTTATTTGACAATAACATAGAGCCAATAGTAAGAGCTTCATTGGTATTCACAAGGTATGATGATATGATGCAAATGAATGAGAATCTAAAAGTTTTATTGCTTTAATGGTTTCATAAATCACAGATAGCATATTTGTTAAACAGCGATCCATGTTGCATATAAAATCACCTAAAGATAAAGCAAGATGCCAATTATTAGAACTTAAGCACAAAATTGTGTTTGTTTTTACTTTTTTTTAAAATGTTGAAATAATATTGTCTCAAGTCTGTTAACTTTCTTATTCTTATTCATGTTGATTTTCTAGAAAAAAATACCTTACCTTTTTCACTCAATTATCAGTGGTTTTACTTCTTCGTTTGACACTTACCTGAAAGAGAAAGAGAGGATAATTAGTAAGGTATTTTCTAAACATAACATTGACAGATTATCTGAATCTTAGTAGTAACAGAAAAAGATTGGGTAAATAAATTGTAATCGGTAATGTGAGATTTCTGTTTGAGTTTTGTAACTAGCCAACATCAAGTGCTACACGTCAAGTCGTCCAGATTAGTAAAAAAACCCATTGAAATTCGTGAGTTGGCATTTTATTGGATAAGTGATTTTTCGAGGTCGAAAACTAGACAGAACGTTTACAAAGTAATCTCGTTATGTTATTTTCTTGTTATCTTCTTCATAATAATATTTTTCCGACATACATAAATAACTGAAATTGAAATATACGGCAGGAAATCAATGAATATCTATTAGATGTAAAAAGCGTTTGTGTAAGTCATGCACATCTAGATGTAACAGACGATGGTGTTATAGGCGATATAAGTTGTCTTCAGATGTACACAGTGAAAAGTCTCTTTCATGTTATAAACACGCAGTACTAATTACTCTGTAGTTATTCAACACATGGGTGTTACTTACTCACTGACTGTGAATAATGTAATAGTGGGAATTAGAAAGGAAAAAATTATCATGCGTGTGTGTATGCTTGAATGTGCAAATAGAGTATTTATATAATATCAGCCATTCAAGACAAGTTTGCAAATAATTAATCTAATGGCTTGATGGTTTAAAGTGAATGAATAGTCATCAAGTTCATAAGGATCACTTCACTAAGGTTATTATTATTATAATTATTATTATTATTATTATTATTATTATTATTATTATTATTATTATTATCATTATCATTATCATTATCATTATCATTATTATTATTATTAATTAATTATTAATTATTATTTTGGCCATGCAGCAATATTTATATTTGTGCATGATTAAAACTACTTTGCGATAGACTATAACAGAGCACCGTATAACTTAGTTAAATTAAACACCCTTTGATTTTACATAAACCAAAACGAAACGAACAAGACACTGATTTATGGTGGAATTGTATTTGACATGACTGTACTTGAATAACCCAAAGTTTACAAACTCCACATAACCATTGTGTAGTGCATGTCATCAAGGTAGATAGGGTAAATAATTGAGAAAGCCGTTTTCTCTTTTGCTCCATTTTATGAGATTACACAAACCCTCATAACACTAAGGTAACTAATGCATAAGCAAATGGCATGCGAAGTGACTATCATTTTGTTAATAAATCTGTCTGCTACCAGTCTTTGCTGATATATCTGTATTCATCTCTGAGTAATTGATTGAAAGTTCGATCCCTTCTTCTCTTCAAGAGACTCATTTCTTTTATAAGATCTGTACTGGCATAGCAGAAGACCCAAATGATAGAATACTAAGTCTTCATTTACCTCCGAGACTCTTTTTTTCAGTCTGACCATCTTATATAAATGTATCGCTTTGTTAGTTTTTTAACTGTCATGTTTATATGAACAGAAGTTGTTTTATACAACAGATAAGACTTCTTTATTCTATGGAAGCGACGTTTCGACATTAGAATTTATGCTCAACAACGACATTAAAATCTATGTTGAAACGTCACTTCAACGGAATATAGAAGTTGCTTATCCATAAAAATTATCTTTATCCTTCATTTCACTTTGTTCGGTATTGCAAGAATGGATCCGCATGACATCATTTGAGGAAAGACACCATGAGGCCATGATGAAATGATAAAAGCTCTTTGAAGGTTAACTTTAAAGAACAACTCTGAGTTGAACTTCAGTTTGTATTTGTATCTGTAGATTTAAACTTCTTGTATAAAACCTGTTAAACTACGTCAATCAAGTAAAGTCAAACATCTATGCAATTTATGAAGTGATAAAGAAGAGTTTCATCGACCAAAATCCAATTGATTTACAAAATAAAACTGATTTTCCAAGTTTAATTCCATATATCCTACACAATCTTAGGTGCTTTGGTAAAACAAAGTTGAAAGTTGAGTAATCAGACATGACATAACAAACATATCGCAAGGACAATCTTTTTGATTTGTTAGTAATAATGAGATAGTTGGAATTTTTTAAGAAGGAGATGACAAGAGACGGTTTACTAAGTGAAGATATCAACTTATCGGATTTCCGAATAACTTCTGCTTTCTATGTTTCAGAGATTAATAATGGATATGTTTAAGACAAAGAAGGGCCAAGATTCTGAAGAACTGATGAATTGATCCGCTTTTACTCACCAACTAAAACTGCCTTTTCAGTGTATAACCTTTTCTATATTTTACCTTTGCAACAAAAACTACTTAACACAAGGATGTTTTATGTCTTCAAATATGAAAATCAATATACTCTTACGGAATTTGTATATAAACGGATATGAAGATGGTTGTGGATGATACAATTCTATGACTTTAAATTTTTAAATTCTACATGCATTATAATGTTATCCTATTGGAATTAATCTTTTCCTATTATATGGAATGGCAAGTCATTGAGTAACGACTCAAACACGAGGTTAGTCTATATGCATTAAATACAAAGACAAAAGACACTGATACGAAGACAAAATAACAACATAACATGTGTGTACTCTTCAGTTTCAGCTTAAATGTGTTCATATGAAAACTAGTGAGAACTTGTGAGAAAATACGAGTAAATAATGTTATAAAAAAACCCATGAACAATACTATTACTGGAGAAAGCAGGCTTCGTTGCTGTTTGAATCGAAAGAGTAAATCAAATGTAAAGAAAACTGAATTTCTAAAAAGATTCAATTTCAATTCCTTTCTTTCATCAAATAGTCATTTTGTTTCTGCATTTCGCACAATTTAATGTAACCTGTTGAAGTAAAAAGCTGCTGAAAAGAAACAAAGTGCTGATATCGTCAATGAATTAAATTATTGCCTCAGGTAGATAACCCAACAGGCCCCTACGTGTGTGAAGAAGAATTGTGAAAACATATTCATATACCAACTGAAATTACTATTTTAGAAAAATCTTTCTCAATATTACTTTGCCACGACCAAAAAAACTTTAACATAATTTCCCTCAATTTCGGTTACAGTTAAAACTGAGTTAAACTGATCTCGATGGTTGCTTAATTTTTTTAATACTTCTGTCTGAGTTTTGATATGTCATTGATTTCAAAATACACACTGATCAGGGTAGCTTTTAAAAAGGTGACATATCATGCAATTGAATACACAATTACAGAGATATTCTAGACATATAGTGAAACTTACAAATATTGTCAGCTTCATGATCCAATCTCTTTCAAAGAAATATTTTCAAAGGAAATCTTTTAGAAAACTACTTTTGTAACCAATGTGTAATTTCTTCAAAGTCAGAATGCGATTACATAGAATCTGACAAGATGGATGTACAGCTTTCATTTGTAAATTTTCCGAAGGTAGCTAAAGGTTTCATTAGGGGAGAAAAGTCTTCAAAGGATTCATTGAGAAAATGGTGGTATTTTGAAGTGTTAAGTGAAGATGCGTGTTCTAATGAAATGGAAACTTCAAAATCAGTGCATGAAAATCAGCATGAGGTCAGATAGAGTTAAGTATCCATTAATATAGGTTTGCCTTGCCAATGATTAAACACTTCTGGGATCTGGATTACTGCCTCTTGTATTACAAGCCTTATCAGCACTTTTAAGTAGGCGTCTGAGGTCTTGCGAAATTGCTTTTCATGCGTTTAGAAATTAGCGTAGTTTTTGTTAAACTGTTGAAAATTAGTAATTTTGAGTTTGTTCGAAAGTTCATTTTTTTATTACCGTTACTTTTCAGATGATAAAAGTATGGTAAAATACTTATTTTAGTACAATTTGTGACTTACTTCATAAACTTCAAGAATGACCGAATGAACAAAAATGTAAATTCTTGAATCATCACTGTAATATGGCCAAAAGCAAATTCGTTACTTAAGACTTACTTATAATATACCATTATAAAAGCATTTGTATTCATATATTATTAATGTTCTGGTATGGGGAAAAAAGGAAAAAGGACAATTTCGTGCTGCCGAAAACTTTGTCACGTGCATGACTCAACTATAACATACCAAACGAATCATTCAAATATAACTGTACTTTGTATTACAAATTATGCAATGCATGTTTCACTTTCAGTCATCTCCTTTGCACCTTTCGGCATAATCTGACATGACAATTAGGGATTTTAGAATTGTGATTGTTGATTCCTAACAAATATAGTTACACATACATGTTACAATAATATGAGCAGCCCGCTCTAACAGTCTACAATGAGACAATGGGACATACGTAGAGGTTAATGTCTTACCAACTATCTACACATGATCAATCCAATATCAAGATCCCTTTTCTGTGCTGTTCAACAATCTGAATGCAGACACTTTTAATTTACAATTATAAGATGTTTACAAACGTTTTATGACTTGGAAAAATCTTAAGGTTTTGGTACCAAAAACGTTTGGTGCTTTTCATATCATTACGTTATACTTAGCAAGCTTGTGTTCTATCTTTTTCTGCTATTGATAAGACAACGGATGATTTTTCTAAGTTGCTTAGGGCATATCTACGATTTGAAAGTAGGGATAATAACACTTTAAATACTTTTTGTCCGAAGATTGTTCCGAAAATTACTTTCATCAACAAGAAAACATTTGATCACAGCACATTATTCATTATTAACGAGAAAGATTCAAGAGTCGCCATTGGATGATAGAACGCTATATATTTTATGTAAATTTGAAACAAACACAACAAATCCTGACAGTAATAAGTGAATCTCCTCTCTCACCAAAGCTCCAACTAAATAAAGTGTCAAAAAGTGAATTATTTATTAACATGTAGCTTTAACGTGAGGGATATGAGCAAATTGAGATTAAGCATCAAAACACATTGACAGCATGTTCAGTTACTGATAGAGGTCTAATACTGCATTTGGACTGTCACAGTGTGATACGAAACTGAACATATCACCCTATCAAACAATGATATTAGATAGTATAGTTAAGGGATAAGCGGGCTGAGGTGTAAAACAGAATGTTGCATAATATAAAATTGTAACGACAAAGGTCTTGACGTTTTAGAAATGAGTCACTGTTCTGTAAAGGTTTCCCAGTATAAAATAAACATAGAAATGTTTATCCATAAAAGTGTCGAATGAGTTTGTGTTTCCAAGGATGGGGTAGGTAGGAAGTGGGAGGAAAGTATAGTGTTGAAAGCAGATCAACAAGATAAAACCAAACCGTTTTTAATTTAAGTTATACACATCTGTAGTTCTCAATCTTGAGTTCTAAACGCAAAATGTCCAATACATATACTAACCAACACAGCGACTACATGGTATATTAGGACAAACTGGAAAACTTAAGACTTAGTAAGTCGTCACTCACAACATCAGTCAAAGTTCTCCTATCAAAACAGAAAACAGTTCTGTCATTTCACTAAACAGTTGCAATTGTGTGATTGTTACACACATTTCTTTCTATAGTAAAAATAAATTTTAAGGATTTGAGTTGACATGTAACAATAATTGTGCAATAAAAGATGCATTCAATGCCATATGTTTGACAATACTAAGAGTGCAGCTATTTCACATTTTCTAAACCTTACACATTAATATGTTTCATATTGTTAGGGATTAAGGGATTAATTACTGAAAGAGGATTAAATTGATTTAAAGATTGAATGTTTCTCATTTTTATCCATCTATTATGAATCAAAAGAGACACTTGGCTGATTTAAGTAGAGGTAGTAAACTTTTGATTAATATAATTCTATCAATTGCCACAGATGACACGCATGTAATACAATAAAGAACAGAAATTACCCTGCTGTATTAAGCTTTTAACATGCCAACTTACCCTACTCCACGTGGATGAGCAATAACAATATGCAATCTGAGATCAAAGAAGTTGTGACTTTGAACTTAAACCGTCTTGATATTAAACTTGCATTTTATTTGACAATAACACACAACCAATAGTAAGAGCTTCATTGTGATTAACAAATTGTGATGGTATAATGCAAATGAATGAGAAAATATAAATGCTAATGGTAAAATAGTATCATAAATGACATATAGCATATCTGAAAAAAACATCGAGCCACGGTTCATATCAAAATTAATGTTGAAATAGCGTTTGCAAGCTAGAATTTCGAAACTTTTTCCTCGATTGTTATTCTTCTTACTTTAAAGTTAGACACTAACCTGACACAGAAACAGAGGTAAACAAGTTAGATATTTTTAATCGTTTCTATATCACAACACTGAATATGGCTATTAGTTGTGACAGACTACGATTTGGTAAAAGATTGTAATCAGTAATGTAAGATTTCTATTTGAGTTTTCTAACTAAGCCAACATGATATTCTGGAATAAATCGCTACATGTTGTCCCAAAATGTAAAATGAGGAGCAAGTCGTTCAGATTAAGGCTGTGGTTTTAAATCTAGTGAAGAGCTTATATGGAATTACGCATGTGATAAAATGTAAAGCTTCGTTTGAAGGTTTCAATTCCAATTACATAATATTTTGTTATACACATTATTTCATGATAAAACGCAGATGGGATACTGAAATAGCTTAATGTAAAGCAATCCAAACCATGAATGTTGAATGGTGTCTATTGTTGATATCATTTGTTGTATCAAATCATATCACAAAACCTATCATAACATCCTTGTTTCAAATAACATACTTTTCGCAGTTACTACTGATATGAACAAAAGTACTCTTGTTTAATAAACAATGACAGTGACATTATTTACTTACTGTTAGGTTTTGTGAAAATCTCTCACATTGAATAAACATTAGTCGAACAAGAGTTAAGTTATTGAAACTTCAAATCTAAGATCAGAAATTCAGCCGGATGAAATGCCACAGCCGAAGTCTACTTGTGCAGAATTCTCAGTCAGGAAAACAACCCACTGACGTCGAAATCAGAGACTTCATTACTTGTTTATACCTATAGCCTTGACTTTATATATACTAATTTATACTATTATGGATTTTAAACTGTTCATTGTAAGCATTATAAATTGTAAGAAGACAGAAATGTCTGCATTATACACTTCAGGGGACTATTGTAGGTTTGTAGTCAAAAGGGCCACGAACCATGGAGTCAAAAGGGCCGTGGTGATAGTCAAAAGGGCCGAAGTGATAGTCAAAAGGGCCGAGGTGATAGTCAAAAGGGCCATGGTGATAGTCAAAAGGGCCATGGTGATAGTCAAAACGGCCGTGGTGATAGTCAAAAGGGCCGTGGTGATGGTCAAAAGGGCCATGACACATAGATAAAGGGGGCCATGTTGATAGTCAAAAAGGCCGTGGTGATAGTCAAAAGGGCCGGGGTGATAATCAAAAGGGCCGTGGTGATAGTAAAAAAAAGCCGATGTGATAGTCAAAAGGGCCATGGTGATAGTCAAAAGGGCCGAAGTGATAGTCAAAAGGGCGGTGGTGTTAGTCAAAAGGGCCGAGACACATAGATAAAGAAGGCCATGGTGATAGTCAAAAGGGCCGTGGTGATAGTAAAAGGGCCGAGACATATAGTCAAAAGGGCCGTGACAAATATAGTCAAAAAGGCCCTGCTCCACGTTAAATTATCCGAAAAACTTAATTTTAGTTTACTGATTGTTTATTTTTTAAAAGGATATTTATAACAATTTCATAAATCATGAGTTCACATTATCATAATATCATTCATTATGATAGATTTATCAATATTGTGTTCAAAGATGATCCCTGTTATTTGTTTACTCATTATAATTTGTTTGCAATTCTAATAAACACATACTTTTGTATTATGTCAGGTAGGAAATGTTGCTAATATATTTTCGTTCTACAAATTATTGGTGTTTTTACAATGCCATCATACCAATTATTGTCACTACTTCTCTCTCGTTTTTTTGTATGATTAGTAAAGGGGCTAAGATAGTAAGTGTATTTTGAAATTAATTCTTGCGACTCGATAGGTTCAAAATAACGAACAGTTATATATTAGTTGGTATTACTCACCAATTTGGTAGGGTTCATAAGTTGTTAAAAATTAATTGGTAATACTCAACAACTCGTTAAGCTCCAACTACCAAACAAATAAAATCTAACTGCAACGGAAACCAGAAAAACGACCCACGTTTAAAGATATTATATCCCAGTTTTGTATCCGACTTCAATCCCCATTTTCATAAAAACAATACATTCAAGTAAATAAAACACCAAACAGAGTTTCGATGCGTCCTTTAATTAAAAAGATATAACGGTTCAAAGTGCGTAGAAATTGGCCACCTCGAAAGCCCAATTAAAAAAGTCCCTAGAGTGGCCTGAGCTCTCCTTCGGCTGATGTGACGTAATAGACAGGACTCACTCCGCGTTTGTTTGTAAACAAGTATATATCAATGCAGATATGGGTCGCATTCGTCTACGTTTTCATTGAGACATGCCTTCTTCATGTGTTGTTGCCAACTGTACTAATAAGAAATCAGGAGACATTCAACTGCATCAGTCTCCGAAGGATCCTGTCCAATTCGCGAATTTGAAAAAGTTTGTTAGTCAGAAAAGAGCGAAGTGGAGTCCCAATGACAGGTCTGTCATCTGCTCCGATAATTTCATAGAGGACTGTTATGATTTTTCCTACGATTTCAAAACGGACTTCGGACCTCCCTCAAAGGAAAAGACTCGTCAAAATGCCGTACCAACAGTTAATAAACAGAAAAAGATGAAAATAGGCCCGCTACCCGTCTGTCCAGCGAGATATGACAATCAACCATATCGGAAGAGAAAATGGATGGAATACTTTGAGAAGAGGGAACGAAAGAGGGTAAGGAATTTGAAAGATAGGCTAATTCAAATTTCTATCCAGGGGGAGGTGGGATAAATAATCATGAAACTTTTTGGGAGTTGATTTTAGTTGATGATTTTGCAGACGAATGTTGAGTTTTTATCTGCAGTATAAATTTATGTCTCTTAGGATTAGTCGGAGAAATTATTAATTCAAACCCCAACAATTGTTTACATTTTTAGTATTTGATTACATATAGGGTTGAAAAATTAATCGAGTTGAACTAAATAATTATTTTAAAAATTTGATAATTTATAACCTATTTGATATTGATAAACATTGCAGTATGAAATAATATATTTTGTAATACAGATTTGTTAATATATTTTCATGTGTCAAGTGTATTGACAAACCTAATTACCTTCATCAAGTTTCAATAAAGGCTGTTGATCATGTGTGAGGGTAAAGTTAGATAATTAATCAGTGCCTTGTGTATTACCTTTTAGAAATGTGCCAGGTGCTGAGGTCATTAAGTTTATTGCTTAATTGCCATAATGTACAGGTGTGCGGCATTTCATGTAGACTGTTAGGTAACAACTTTATGACTATATTGTCTGGTGTGAAAAAGTAGTGTTAGGTAACTTAAAACCTCTCTCTGGTAAAATACCGGTAATAAAGTACCGAAGGAAATTGAAATAATATGCTTTTCAGCGTTAATATTTTCATTTGGTTGAAATACTTAAAACTGAAAAAGAATTTCATAGTTACATTACTTTTCAAAGCAGGCTTTTACTAAAATCACAATCAACAATAAATGTTGTGTTATTATTGACAATATTGGCCTACGTCACTCTAGATTAGTACCACACTCTTTATATCAAACACTGACCATTAACTCACATAAAAGAACAATAATCTGTATCCTTACTATGAAAAATACATTAGTACGTAAGTCTAAGTTTTTATGAAGGTTGCAAATCGCGAATCAAGAGGTACATTTACTAAAAATTTGATCTTTATTATCAACTGGTTAATAAGCCCCAAAACAGCTGTTTGGAACCATCGTATCCTATTCCGAGATCCGGAAGTTGCCGAGAGGCAGTCCATCAAAAGCGAGATCTCATTGTTACAGTCATGCAAAGCAGAAACACAGAGTTACGATATTGAGTTGACACCCAAACATGGCACAAAGTAGTAACAAATATTCTACATATACAATGGTCAATCTACTACACAGGGGAATAGTCGATTTGTCTAGATGTTCAAACAAAAAACAGTCACAATGGCGGCAGATATCAGTTTGGGTTCACTATCGGAGATTAACAACACAAACAAATAACAAGTTAATTAATGTCAAACAGAATATGTCGATGTATTGATATTAATAGCTTTGGTGACTAAGGGGCTTTTTATAAGTACAATTAGTGAAAATATAACCGTTCACGTTCGCTGGAATCTATATTGTAAACAATGACACAGATCAGCCAGTCGTTAACGAGTCCTGTCTATGTCGTCACAACCCCCCTAGCACCTGATTGGCTAATAAAACGTTTGGCGTCTGTTTTCCGGAAGTGTTTATAAAACATGTTTTTTCTGCTATTTTCAGGTGGATGTGAACCTAAATAGTTCTTGATATTTATTCTTAACTATGTTATGAAGTATTTCCGCTAATCGTACCCCCTATGTATTATCTTTAAAGACAAAATCGCATCACAATGTAGCAATTCGCATCGAAAAGTTACGAAATAGCTTCATTTAAGCGACGATCAGAACTTTAAACGTGCGATAGCGCCAAATGAAACACTCGATACGCAACACATTTACTGAGCACTCGTAGTAAGCTCAAGTTCATTGGAAGCCCATGTTCGCTTATGTTCGGAATTGCGCAGTTATTGTTATGTAAATGTGAATAGGATCTTTGTGTTATGCTATTTACTGTAAATCATAATGTTCACAAAAGTATACGTGACACTCACTTTGACTTGATATATAAAACACATGCTTTATTGGATCAAGTTTAGCATTGATTGCTAAAGGCAGATTTTACGAGTCTACTGAAGTTGTTCTGACTTTTTGTTTTCAATATAGCCAATATAAAATATAAGAACGTAACAGAGATCAGTGTTCATCTACAGTTGATTGATGGTTACTATGGATTCTCATCTGTCTACACAGATCGATTTTAAATAATGGAAATTGTTGTTTCAAATGCAAACCTTTACACATATATCATGAGAAAATATTCCTAATACAATCTCTGTTTGACCAATGATGTAAGTTCGATAAGGACTATTTGATTCGTTTTAGGACGTCTTAAATGTACGTCTTTGATGTTTTAATGAATTAACTTCCAAGAACATAGTACTTGTATAATGTCAACAACATTTTTATGTACTATGTACTAGTTATTCACAAAGGATAGGTTAATTATGACTTCCAATATCAACTTCATATGGCAGCAGTGTTTTGTTCCTGGCTCTGCAGAAACTTATGTGACTTTTCTTTTACCGTTGTATGTACATATTAAATCAAATGTATATTGTTTTGGAATCTTAGAATGAAGTTCTGATAACACTGCATAAATAGCAAAGAATGGGTTGTTGGTGTTTATGTTTTTCCACTTAATCTTTTTATTGTTGAAATTATTCCATAACCATTGCCTACGCTTCGATTAATACCAAACAATATTCATAAAGTCCTGAATCTAATAAAGGAGACTCACAAATACAATCAGGTTTTTGTAGTAAGAAAGTAATTGAATGCTATGTTGAAACACCCGTACCCGTATAGCAAAGTTGGTAACTCAAATACTTTGTTAAGTATGGTATTTAGTTAATTGAATTGTATGAAACCTTAACCATAAGGCTATTTGTTATTTTTAAATTTTACTTAGAACACTTAACGTCAATACAGATTACCATTTAGGAAGTATGATGTACCAGCTTTTTTCCGTGAAAATAACCCTCAATTTACGATTAATCATTACCAAACCATTCCTTTTACCCCTTAACCATGATGACTAAAACACTTTAACAAAGAAGAAGCTCCCCTTTTGTGTAAATACTCACACCGTGTAAAGAATGTGTATGACTGGACTGACCACAACGTGTCTTCACTTCTTCTTAACAATTTGACACACCGATCTTAAAAAATAAGTAACTGTAGTCTTCTACCTGTTAATCTTATATCATTTTTTTTCATAAAAATAACCCTTAATTTACCATGAATAAAAACCAATTAAGACCTTACAAAGCCCCCAACTAGTGCCTCCATTTATAAAACCATATTTTAAAGATACATCAAAGATACAAATAAACACAGAACACCACACATTCTAGATAAGTAAAATAACGTAAAACCCTTTATTATACGGTTCGCATCTTATTTGAAATACGTTTCTCCAGACAAAAACATAGGCAGAATATCAAATCAAATTACTAAGTACGACAAACTCGTCATGTCAACAGGACTGCTGAAATTTATCATTTATCTTGTCATCTTTTCCATGATATATTTGATGATGTACATACGAGAACATAATTGAAATATATGATCGGTTTTATGACTGGAAATCAATGTTTGTCTGTCGGCGTCACTGGTTATAGGAGATTACAATATCCTCGGATTTGTCTTGACGACTTTCATACAAATTGGCTTTGTTAGTTAATGTTTTCATCAAAAAGTTTCAAGTGAAAATTCTCAACATTTGTCAAAACATTTAAACATTTGTATAGCTTACTACAAACATCTATATAGGTGAATGAGCTATCAATATGATTATTTAGCTTTGCGTAGGCAATATCAAGACATAAGAATCATCTCAACAACCACATATCACGAAACTCAGTCTACATAGAGGATTCTTAACGACCTTCTTAATACTTTTTTTATATAACGAGTTGATGATCAAATATAAAACGAGCGAAAGCGAGTTTGATACCAAATCATTATCAATTTTGATAAAAAATAGTATTGAATTAAGGAGAATTTAGTATTCTATCTATTACTTGACCTCATTAATCAAGCATGTTTGCAGAAAGTGTACTGAACGAAACATTTCCACGACTTGGCCGTCATTGTGACGGCGGTGCCAACATTGTGAACTCACAACCACGCTATGTTGTGACGTCAGTCGTGCAGCGGTATTACACGAGTTTAATATCGCCGTATAAATATTACACTGCATTATCTTTCAAGGGACGAGTAATAAATCAAGATATACAGGTGTTAAATCATTGCATGTAAACTATAAACCTTCAGATGTGTTTTCAGATTTTCTAATTCCACATGTTCCTATAGTGATCATTGCATAATTTCTTTGTAATAATTCCGAGAACCAAACGTTCAACCAAAAACAGCTATCATGATGAATTTATTATTTTATTTTTTGTTCTATGAAAAACAACCCTTATGTTATTTGTGATATAACTAAACAAATGTTACAGGTAAGTCCTCTCACTAAAAACCAATTGGCAAGTGTAATAAAACTCGTGAAATGCAATTCTAACTCTTCTGTTAGACTTCTACGTATACAAATAACCAATACACATACCTGACATCAAGTTGGTCCAGAAACTGACCATCCGCTTGTACAATGTGGACCGATTAACTGCAGGGTTCCTTCCTAAAGTTAACATAGTTCTGGTAGCTGTTACTGGACGTCCTACTGTATAATTACTCACTAACAGTCCCAGTATATAGCTGCACTAATGAGGTATTTAGACTTTTGACACTTTTCGCACACATATCAATTAGTTTATCAGAAGGTCAAACTTTCGTGGTTATTATCTATTGGTTTACAGCACCTGAGTGTTGTTGACTTTAAAGAAAGAATAGCTCGTTTATTTTTGAAACTTGAAATTTGTAATAATTGTGTTACTATTCTTGATCAAATCTATATTTAATCTTTAAAACTTTCCCCATCAAAACATCATGATACCTTGATCCGTAAACAATGGCAAACAATTAAGGGCCTACTGTTTGAAAGTTTCATTACCGACTACCACTTATCATTTACTGATTATAGTTTTGAGGTATCATACATATTGTTCATTCAAATTTGAGTTAAAAGTTTGCTTTTATCTTCATATGTATCGTTTATGAATTGTTCTTATTTTCATAGCGACTGAGTAACAGAAACATGCATATCGGAATTTAGATTTTGACTCGAGTTGGACATTTCTTGAGTTGATGATTAAGGTGTATGCAACACAAATCTTGATTGACATGAATTAATTTGACTTTGAACATGTGAACAATTAAGATAAGTATTACTTTGAAAATGAGGTTTAACTTACCAAAGTTTTTTTTCGGAAGAGTTTTATAATGAATATGTATTCAATTAAGAAAATAATGTGTGTAATAAGAGCATTGGTAATTATATTACTTTGTTAATAGTAGGTAACCCTTAGTTAAACCCAGTATCATCCTTTCAAAGTTAGCGAGGTTGTTCAGAGGTAAGGATCATTGAAAGGAACATTGACCTTATAAAGAAACTGACTTCGACAACATCTATGATGTTCAGGTGTACCAGGTTGCAATGGCCAATATTTTAATGAACTCAGTTTTTTATGTTAGTCCTTCATAAAATGATGTAACAAACGGTGACGTTATTAGTATTATAAGTTGTCATCACATTACAAAGTGTGAATGAATCAGTCCTGTGATCAATATTTAGTGCTAATTACTCGCTGGATATTCAACACACGGTTTGAACTATCTCACCAACTGACTGTGAATAATTGATGATAACGAATGTGAAAGGACGAGACAGTCCATCAAACTGGCTGCTTCGCACCTTAGCCCTCAATTTAACAAAACTTTCTTTTTCTGTTTTCCCTTACCAATCTCTCTACAACTGTTCTTTTTGTTCTTCGTTCTTGTTTATTTAAAACAACTTGTATGACACCTGTTCTCACCGCCTACGACAATACTGACATCTGTAGGAAGGTGATATTTCTGTGCATTGGCTTTTTATAATTTTTTACAGGAAATCCATTTTGATAATTCGTTCAAAACTTCATCTTGATCAAAACTACTTGCAACATGTTTGCATACTTAACATTGAAATATACAAGTTTTAGATTAGCTGGTATAAATGCACGGATTTAATAGTTCATTTAGCGTGTAAAAATAAATATCAGCCATTAAAGTAAATAATGCGAACACTTAAGTAAGTGGCTTGATGGATATAAGAGAGTGAATAATGTTAAAGTTTTCACTGAGGTGATTACGATTATGAGTTTAAAAATCAGTGGGCTTAAAAACATCCAAAATAAACCTGAATCCTGAGTTGAAAACGAAGATTGGGGCTTTGTATGGCTTATTTAGAGCTATTATGATATTCAAATATCATACGGATATCCAATGACAGAATGTTCATCTCAAATCAATGATTCCTTATGCATACCTGTGCACGATTTATACTACCGTGCATTAGATTTTACAAGAGCACATGTATCTAAACTAAATTAAACATATTCTGATATTTACATTATCTGAAACGAAGCCTGTATGACACTGATTTATGGTGAATTTGTGTTTGTGATTTCTGTACTTCGATAACCCAAAGGTTACAAACTCCTCAAAACCATTGTGTAGTATTTTCCATCAAGCTAGCTAGAGTAAATAATTAAGGAAGACGTTTTCTCTCTTGTTCCATTTTATGAGATTACACAAACCCTCATAACACTCAGAAAACTAATGCATAAGCAAATGGCATGCGATTTGACAATTATTTTGGTAATAAATCTGTCTGGAACCAGTCTTTGCTGACGTCTCTAATCACTATCAATATCTGTATATTCATCTCTGAGCAGTGGGTAAACATTTCGATATCACACTTTTTCAAGACAGTCATATCTTTTTGAAGGTTTATATAGCAACCATGCAAACACTCCAGTACTAAATTTTAATTCACCTTCACGGCACTTTGTGTTCAACTATTTTGATAGATAAGTTGTATTCTTTCCCTTTCTTATACCATTTTAATACAGAATTGACAATAAAAACAATATTTCATGACCTATGTAAAATATTAGAAAACTAATTGTATAGATACATAATTCTATTTTTCTCTATCAGTTGATAAGGTATTAATATCTTGCTCTTAAAAATCTTCTTATGAATGATTTGTAACTGATTTAAAAGATTGTCTTCGGTCGATGTTCTGTCGAAAAGACAGGTTGAGATAGCAAAACATCATTTGCTTGAATGTGCAAGGTTTGTGAGTAATGGATCGATATGATGCGACTTAAAGAAGCCATAAAGCGAAGACATAATGTTGTAATTGCCTTGAAGGTTAAGTTCTTGCAACATTGACGTCATTTGAGCTTGATTTTGTTTTGTCTTATACTGACGTGTTGATTCCAAACTTTTTTTGAATTTTGTCAATCAAATTAAATTGGGGATTTAAGCAAATTATGGCTTGATATTAAAAAAGTTTCATCAACAACCAAATATCTTAGGTAAAAAAAGGATATTTCGTAAAACATTATCCCCTGATCACGTTACAATCCAAAAACGAAAATACCCCCCGAGTGTCTGTAGTTCCTGAACACAATTTTTTTGCGTCTTGTGTGTTTCTTTTGTAAAAACATGAACTACAGAAAAAGCACTGATTTAAAAATTGTTATTTTTTATTTAGAAATTACATATTTTTAAGGATATGACAATATTATCACTTTTGATATAGCGACTATTCAAAACGTTTATAGCAATTATCTTATAAGGATATGATAGCAATCATATAATATGGTAATTCAAAATTGAAACATTTTCATGAATTCAATTGTACGTAACGCTGGTGAGTTGTTATATTTCATTTAAATTTGTTTCAGACATTTTAAGTTATCAATACAATTTTATATGTTTTTTACTCAATTGTTTTCACACATTTTTATCATGTTAAATGTATTTACAAGTGATTATCATCTGTTATAATCTCATTTCCGTTTGTTACTATGAAGTTTTGTTTGCTTACCTTTATTAAATCTTTTGTGATGTAAAGGGTGTGTGAAATAGCACGTGTTTTGGTGACGTCACGATCTTACGACACTAACGAACTTGCGACCACTTTGTAATAATGAGCTATTACTAACCTCATCAATCCGTCACTATCAAAACAGAAAATTGTAAAACAATGTTTTAAAGACGTTACCCATTCCCTTTCATTTTGTAATATCGCACCCATGTCCTAATATAGTTTGATGTTTCATCCAAACAACTTCTTTACATCAATGTCCAGAAAGTGAGTAACAAACACCAAGATTTGCAACATTCCTGATCTACAGAGAAATCACCGACAGATAGCAATAATCACTGCTGTTAATACAGCTTTAAGCAGCTAAGGCAATAAGGAAGTTCTCATGTGTAAATTTTGTTTGAACTGAATCGGTGAGACGACACCACAATCTGACAACATTTTCTGAAGATATAGTTCAGGAGGAGATAATGTGAAACTTCAGTGGATATAGATATATACAGTTTTTTTATATGCGGGTAACAAGATAACTGTTTAAATACACAGTTTACTGTTTTAGTTTGGTCTTTACATAACAAACATATTGGAAGGTTAATTCGAAGATAACTTCTCCAATGAAGAGATGACTTTTGAAATATGACTTCAAACTATACTATACTATAAAACTAACTCTTCAAGCTAACTTATAAAACTAATTGATATTTCGTTAAGAATAATATTCAACCAGAACTTTTGCACCTTACAATTTTTTTGAAGAGCTCACGGGAATTTCATATGTAAAGTTAAAATGTAATGTACGACCGTTGTTGAGGAGACATAAAACCAAATTGAAAATCTTTAGGAGTATTGTAAAATAGGAAAAAACTGTGTCTTGGGAGTGAAAGTAAATATATATTGACAATATTAGCTAACGGCATGTGGAAATATCTGTGATATCTATCATATAACATCATCCTTTTGCTGTAAAATATGTATGCTGTAAGATCTGCTAAATAACTTCAAAATTTATTTAACTGTTTTACCTGATTAGAACATGAAAATGTGAAAATTAACCATAAGTAGATTATTTTTTTGTATATATTAAGAACTTTGGTGTTTGAGTATTTATACTAGTTTCTGTGATGGAACATGTAATTTACATGAACATGAGCAATCTTACTTACGTATTGTTATGGGATAGTTTTACCCATTGATTTGTCATTGTTTGTTTCAAGAATTATACAAAAGGCAATGTAAATTTTCGTATATAATAAAACAAATAAATGAAAATAATAAACCCAAATTCATGTTTGATTAATGTAAAAGTTATATAAAATGTTTAAGTCAAAATTTTAATTTATCACACCACACTTTCGCTTGTGAATAAATCAAAACCCTAAAGAACATATCGTCGGAATACTTCCAATATTAATCCCTCAACTCTTATGTAACCTCTTTACGAGTTTGTTATAGATGATACTTATTCTTTTACGTTCATGCCCTTTCAAGTCAGGTATTCATGATTAATTCTAAAGTGTTAGACCTTTGCGATAAGGAAATGTTTACAAGATAAATCAATTATAAGGTTACACAAATACATACTGTTATATGCAATCCCATGAGATTTGAAAATTATTTTTTGAAGAGTAAATCGTTCCACATTATCTTAAATGTATTTAATTCAGTTTTTAAGAATATCAAACAAACTTTGATTATATTCACGCATAGTTTTATAAAGCCATTCGTAATCTATATATTCAAAATGTTGCAAAAGAACTGTTTTTTATTTGTCTTCTGGCTCTGCTAAACTCTCATCATCATCCAAAGTCTTGCTAAGATAGGCCTTGCCTCACCTTTTATATGTAAATCGTCTGGGAAGCTGCAACGGAACTTGATACTGCACGAGAAATAATATGAGAATTGCAGCTTTTCGCCGAAGAGGCGCTTCACTTAAAATAAGAAATTTGACGGGTTGATTTAGCCAGTGATAGAGACTAGTGAAACTTAAAACCATGCGGGGGAAGGTGATCTCTCTGAGCCAGGGAAAGTATCTTCTATAAAGGATTTTAAGACTGACATGTTACAACACTCCATAATCTGGCATTGTTATATGAAGACAATATTTGAGAGCACACGATTCAAACCCTTAATGATTTCGTACTGACAATCTGCTTCTGATAATTCAATGTTATTATCGAAAAATAATGAAAGGGGACTTATTCTTTTAGGTTTGATACATATCTCAGCACAGAAATATGATTGTTATTTATTCAGTTTGACAGATTTTATTCAATAAGCAAATAATATCTCCTGCTTTTTTCTTGCTGCCTTTTAGAAATAAAGTCACAAAAGGTTTACGTCCAAAATAAAGTGTTGAAAATATGTTAAGTTTTCAAGAATAAAGTATTTGGTTATGGAACCATTTTACAGAATAACATAATCACTCTCAGTCGATATTTCAGTACTTGAACTTCAATTTACCTGGTAAAAAAGAAGTTTTATTTAAAAGTGGCAAGATAACTTGAATTTTGAATTTAGTGACATAGTTTACTACAAGTAAAATATTGTCATATTTTTCAGTCAATATATTCTTTTTACAGACCAGGCATTAACCACAGTCATATTAATCAGTCTTATTCTTTTAAATTGTGACATTCATCATTGATGCTTAATCACAAACTCACAATAAATTTGCCAATAAATACGTCTTCGTAGATATCTGTGTCAGCGAGATGCTTTCGTGACTATATTCGACAGGTTGATGCTCTAATATAAGCTAAAAACGAGACTGTCGTCCGGTTTATGAGGTGAAGCTATTAACTTCACAAATCTGTGAATATATCTTGCTTATCTAAGTCCTGAACTTTATGGATAATTGTGAGACAATGAAGAATAAACAAGCTTTAAAATGTGATAAAAAGATAATTTCTTATTCATCTTCTTATACTAGTACTTTCTTTACAGATGGGATTCAATGTTTTAGAATTGTCATCAATGTATTAGACATTTCTAAAAACGACAGTTGACGCTCTTTGTTATCAAAGTTCTCTAAACTAAGTCTAAGCACCGCCCATGTGTTACATAACATCATGTTTCAAAAATACCACTTGTTTTGAAATCCTTCGAAAAAATCATTCAAGAGTTTCTAAATAGAGTTTATGAACGTGCGGATAATTATTTCCAACGCTTGCAATCGTCAATCTCATAGGAACTAGGGTCATTCTAGAAAGGTTTTTCTATTACAAGACATCTCATAAGACGTTCATCACTTATTTAGAGTATATTTATTATGCAAATACACAATGATAATATAAAGAGACGATAGATATAGATATAAAATGTTTGCATTCTTTACTTTCTGCTGAAATACGTTTATTGTGAATTAAATTATGCAAATGTTTGAGTGTTCTATAGACTTTTTAGTTTAAAATAAATGTATTAATCAGGAGAACAATGTTTGCAAACTATGTCTATAAAGATTTGGTTAAATCACTTTTTCAGGTTATGTGAGAATTAAGCAAATTTTGAATGGTTTCGTTTGTCAATGATTTCAAAATATGTCTTGGTCAGAACAAAAATGTGTGCATACTTGTTCATTAGAAATGCAACATCGTTAATCATTTTCCCACACAACTAGAGGCAATTTTTAAAATTATTGTCACTTTCATGGTTATATCTTTTTCAAAGAAACCAAATTCGTATCAAGAAACTTTTTAGAAACCCACCTTTGTGACCAATATGTAACTTTGTCAAAGTCAGAATTAGCTTAAGATATTAGTTACATTAATTCTGGAGAACATGAATCCACAGTTTCCGTCTGTAAAGTTTCCAAAGGGAGCTTAAGGTTTCATTAGGAATTTTAAAGTCTTCAAAGGGTTCCATGTGGAAATGCTGGTATTTTGAAGTGTTAAGTTAAGCTGTGCCCTATGATGAAACCTGGGAAAGCAAAACTTCAAAGTCAGTGTCAGAAAATCAGCACGATGTCAGAAAATGTAAGTGTCCACAGATAAGTGTTGCCTTGCCAATGATTAAACGCTTTAGGCGTCTGGATTACTGCCTCTAGTAAAACAAGCCTAGTCAGCAATTTTAAAGTAAATATTTTAAAGTCGTCTGAGATCAAGAGAAATGTCATTTACAGTCCATATTTCAAAGACGAAAGATAGACAGGTATATAGACAAACCGATTGAAAGCAATATGCTCTCTCATCAAAACCACAATTTTATCAAGCGTGGTAAATAGAGTAATCTATCCACTGCCGGATGATATTGAGAAATAAATACTTTGAACCTTGAATTAAACATTCGTGGGTAGCTTTGATGTGATTTCTACTGGTGCGATAGGCTTTACACTTTACAGTAAAACACATGAATAGAATGTTCTTCACTGGTAGATGTTTTAATTAAACTTAAGGATCGTCTGAAAGTATTGTCAACTTGAGCAGGAAGCGTACCAAAGAGCATACGAGATGGAGTGGTGTAAGGATATAAGTTATCATACAATATATTGCTTAGATAATACCTGAAGATTTGTGCAATTGAGTCATTGTATTGCTTGCTTCATTATCCAAATAAACAGTTAACAAACATTAAAACTGAAAGTGATCTAAATATATCCAAGGTTCGGAACCGGATCTGAATACAAGTTACAATTGATGTTGGGAGTGGGAGGTTGATTATAATCTGTAAAAAAACAAGTAAATTTCCTCTTGATTTTCATGTAAATTAAATTGGCATATTTTTCTTATTATGTTTGGCAATATCAAATAGAAACCATCTTCAGATAATTTCAGATAAGTATGGTAAATTGCTTGATAAGGTAAAAGGGGCAGTAGCTTAGTAGTAGAGTTGAGAGGGCAGTAGAGTTTTTAGCTAAGCAAGATGATCTCATGAAAGGGAAAATAGATAGTACCAATTGCAAGACAAACTTGTTATTCAATGAAAAGATGAAGTTCTAAAACAAAGGTACCATGTTCTGTTAGGCAATGCGCAATCATTTACCTCCTTTATCTTCAGTTGATTAAAATGCATTCAAATAATACTGCCCCTTTCAAGTATTTTAGTTGTTTCATTTTGCTGCACCATTTCAACTAATAAATGCCGGTTCCACTCATTAGCATTCCTTCGTAGTAAACTAACAATACAACACATAAAAATGAACACAACATGTCTTACTAATTAAAGCAAAAGCAATTATGGATATAGAGCAATAGAGGATTCATAAATTGAGGGGGGGGGGGAATCTTTTGTTTGAACGAAAATTTTACGTTTTCAATCATCGTATATGAGCAAGATAGTCACCAAGTTGATTTGAAAACAGGAAGCTAATTTTAACAAATATAATGATAAAATTAAGGTAACTGATAACTCAAGTGCAATATATAAAAGAAATTACTTCCTACGAAGATATCTACAGTGTATTAATCCCCTCATTACGATATTAATGAATGGTACATAGGATTACAGTGTTTAACTTTGTTCTCAATAAACAATTTATCTGTCAATATAGAAAAAAATTCAGAAAGGTTCACTTTGACTAGAACGTAACTTTGCAAATTGATGCGAGTCAATAATGTTTTCCTATAAAATGATAAAAGTGAAAGCAAAGTTTTATACTAAAAAGCTCTCGAGTTAGCCTCATTAGATGAACCAAGATTATACTTTATATGCTGCTGCTTTACTTTATAATGATGATATGTGTCCCTGTTGCTTTACTTACCGCTTACTTATGACCACTTTCAAGATAAAGCTTCTTAGCTTTTATCTCTAATATCACGATGTTTTAAATAAGCATCTGGGCACTTACCTCAAACAAAAATGGAAGGTATCTTGAATAATTACAATATTACAAAATTGTTACAACAAGTGAATAAGAACTATTGATCAGTGTTCTGTGTAGCGGCAGATTTGATAAAATACTTAAAATTTAATGTTTGCGATCAAAATTAAAACCTTGTTGAAACCTATTGTTAATTTTCTAAAAAGAAATTGATACAGACTGAAGATGAATGTGATTACCTGGAGAAGTTTTCTAAGTTTTATGTTCGGTTAAGGGTCTTCAAAGGGTAATTTTTAAGTTTTAAAGGGATCTTAAGACATAGCGTTTTTTTGACAGTTATCAGAGGAAATGTGTGAAAACTTTCAGCAAAAGTTTAAAACTCATTACGAAATGCTTTGAGGGAGAAATATCTCTCTTATAACTGAATGTGGTTATTTTAGTATTCACATGCGAAGTGTAGAAATCAATTTATTTACAATGAAAACCTAAAAGGATAAAAAGTCAAATTAAAACTTATTAAATTAACAATCAATCAGAATTATTAAATCTGCTTGTTACAGATCATGTAATTCGGCTGGATGTTCGCTCCTCAGTCACAGTTACAAAATTCAAATAACCTTAAATCATAATGTTCTTCTATAATAAACCAAAATGAAACGGTAATTTCTCAATTTTGATGATTCCTGACTAAATATTCATCAAAATAAAGAAACGTAGTATCTTCATTTTGAAATAATTCACAATTTTGCTGACTCAGCAATTTTAATTGTAACTATTATTTCAGCAAGTTCTAATTTCTTTTTTTCTTAGAAAGTTGATGTTGTTGAATGAATATGGTTTGTATGAATGCGTTCAGGTTTAAAGATAATGAGTGGGAGAAAGCATGTATTTAATTAGTCCAAAAATAGCTTGAATATTGATAATTTAATTGAAATGTTTGAATACCTGTTTGTTTAAAAAAAGTTTAATACAGTAACTGATTAAAATTTAAGATTTCTCCGAAAAGGATCATTTCCCCATAGACTCCCATGTTAAAACTTTGACTGACATATGGATCTTTGTTTTAAAATATCTCGAAAAAAACACACACTAACCTCTATTTTGTTAGGTGGATATTTCAAGCAAATACACTTAACCTTAGAAAAAAACAAGTTAAAAAAAAGTTTAATACTTTAAATTTGAGGAGCTGACGTCCTTAAATTGTAGAAAGAGAACTGCATACATTTTTACTTGAAAGTACAGTTTCATGCATCAGGATTTTATACGTTTCATATTTCCTGGTATTGCGTGGATTTCTATTGTTTCATACAGGAAGTAACTAATCTTTGAGTCGTTAATATATAGATAAACTTGCAACAACTTTAAACACGTATAGTATGTTTAGGTTTCAATTAAACCTTCTGATAATCTATATCGCTATCAATAATACAAAGCATTTTACAAGAGGTACTCAATCCTTTCAAATCTGCTGACCTAACAGGTTATTTATATGAAGCCAGGGAAATAAACTAGCATCCTTAACAAGTTAAAGTCTCGTTCTTTCAGTATAGAATAACCACGCCAATCATAGAATACAGAAGGCAGGGTTACCAAGTGAAAAATACCAGTAAACAGGAAGCTTTCAAGTGACAACAGATTTTTAAATCAACATTGTTAAACGTTGTCATGGCCGGAAGACGAGTATTATAAACCTGTTAGAGAGAGTAAGTTGATATATATAGTTGTCCATGCCTCCTTCGTAACCGACTTCAGAAAGGTTAATTTTCTGTGGGGATAACGCAAAATGTTATGGAATACGTGGAAAAGATTAGGAAAGATTGATTATACTGAGTATGTACATATGACATGAGGATTGTAATTTAAAAACAATTTCCCTGAAACATTTAAAGGATGTTGCTAGTGAGAAGATAAATCATCTGCCGTATTATCATTGTATAACCACACTGACGATAATCCGTTCTTTTTAATATTTAAGCAATGCTTAACGCTATTTTTCTAAAGGTAATAGTTTCCCGTTGCCCTACAAAAGATAACTTTTAATGGAAGTGTTTGATAGGTCAATTATCACTTGCAGCTGAATCGGTCACAATAGATTGCCGTATGTTGGGTTTACTTGCAGAGAGACTGGGACATGGAGATATGGAGCGTTGAACACATTATATTTATACAGACCCAGTCTCATACCTGACATAGTTTATTTCAGAAACTGACCACCCCCTTAAACCAAATGAGTGATCATCTTCTGTGTCCGAGAGTTTTTTGTATGTGTTATTAAAAACACATCTTTTCTATTTCTTAATAAAGATCCCATATACCGCTTCACTAATTCTATTATATTTCTCACAACTTTGTGTTAACTTTAATTATGGTGTTACTGACTTTTTTATTGTCCCACTGGGTTACGTCAGGGATGCATATTGAGTCCCTTGTTATTTTCCTTTTTCATTAGTAAGTTGTATTATGATATTGTAAGTAAAGGTAAGCATGCTATACAGATGTATCCTGACATCATTGAAATTCTAATGCTTCTTTTTGTTGACGATGTTATTTTACTGTCTGATACTGTTATTAGTTTACAAAACCATTTAGATATATTGCATAAATACACTAAAGAACGGAAATTATCAGTGAATTTGGATAAGACAAAAATTACAGTGTAAAGAGAAATGGTATTTCAATGGAAATGGAATTAATGTATTTAAACGTTATAAATATCTTGGTGTAATTTTCAACTCAACTTGGAAAATGGACAAGTGTGTACTAGACTTGGCACGGCGTGGCAAGCGAGCATTACTTAATATCATGTCTATCTCTCACAAATTTGGAGTCCTGACACCAAAATGTATTTGATCACAGATACAACCAATTTGTTTATATGGATCTGAAGAGTGGGGTTACCAACGAAATGAATGTTTGGAAAGAATTCACTTATTAGCCTGTAAAAAAGTTATTGTTTGTTGGAATGTCTACACAAAATTGTATGATCTATGGAGAATGTGGAAGATACCCTCTCTTCATATATATTGGTTGAAGATTCTCCGGATGCCAGAACATCGACTTCCCAAAATTGCATACAACATGATGTTCCACTTAGATAGTATTGGAAAGACAACATGGGTGTCGCACATAAATAAAATGGGCGAAACCGCATTAGTGGTGGTTGGCCCTTTTGCAAGGGAAATAACTCGTGCGGTTCATCTAGAAGCTAACCAATTTGGTTTCGAATCCCTGCTGTAAAGTCCGATATCTATGATTCTAATTTGCCGATCTTTTCATAAAATATTACTAAGGAATTCCTTTTTGGTGTAAATAATTTTCATGATTATTTCCCATCAAGATAAGATTATCTCAAATGTGGTCCCCCTTCTTTCGCTCCTTATAGAGGCCGTAACGAGGGGGACCACATTTCTTACGAGACAGTTTTTGAAGCTTAATAACTTTAAACGTATTATGTAATGCCCCCACATTGTATTTGAGGATCAAGTACGACATTATTTAAATAAATAAGTACACTATGGGAACTATTCTACGAAGTAATGTGGATCCAAGTTATTTTTGGCCGACTGAGAGAAGGACGATCGTGTACACAGCCATAGCAACGAGCAGGGCTTTCTCATTGGTCAAAAGAAGGTCAGGTCAGGGATCATGGATCATCCGTGTACGTTCATTGGTTGATGCATTTGATACAAGGTCAGGACAAAGTTGCGATGGAGCGTGGTTTCCATCTACGATTGAGACTAGACAAAAGTTCGCCCACATTTCAAATATGAAACAAAAACCATCAGAATCTGTTTCTACCAGTGTAAAAGAAAATGCAGTTCAGGACTTTTTAAAGTGTTGATGGAAACATCTCAATAAAATCCAAAACCATGCTATCATGTTTTCTTAAGATTCAATTGATTTAATTGTTTTGTTCCCCTCAATATGAATATAATTTTTTTTATATCTTAACATGTTAGAATCCACATTTTCTGTATCAAAATCATGATTTTATAGTTTTTAAAATTGTGGGCCCCCTAATTTTGTGGCATGTAGGTGACTGATAAAAGAGGGCCCACATTTAAGATATTAAACAAAACGCACTAGCTGTTTATAAATACCAGTGTTCCCCATTATATAAGAAAATGCAGTGAAGGATTTTTTAATTGTTGATGGAAATATCTCAATAAAATCAAGCAGGTAAGATTTCATCGAACTAATCATTTAATATAAGTTCTCAAATACCTTTCTTGTTTTCTTAAATTCAATTAATTTAACAGTTTTGTTCCCCTCAAAATCAAAAATAATAATTTAAAATTCTCAACATTTTAGAATTCATATTTTCTCTATTGGCATCATGATTTGATGCTTTTTTAAAATGTGGTCCCCCTATTTTTTTTCTTTATAGTAGAGTGACAAGAGGGACCACATTTGAAATATTACACAAAAACATCAAGATTACAGTGTTCCCCATTATATAAGAAAATGCAGTGAAGGATTTTTTAATTGTTGATGGAAATATCTCAATAAAATCAAGCAGGTAAGATTTCATCGAACTAATCATTTAATATAAGTTCTCAAATACCTTTCTTGTTTTCTTAAATTCAATTAATTTAACAGTTTTGTTCCCCTCAAAATCAAAAATAATAATTTAAAATTCTCAACATTTTAGAATTCATATTTTCTCTATTGGCATCATGATTTGATGCTTTTTTAAAATGTGGTCCCCCTATTTTTTTTCTTTATAGTAGAATGACAAGAGGGACCACATTTGAAATATTACACAAAAACATCAAGATTACAGTGTTCCCCATTATATAAGAAAATGCAGTGAAGGATTTTTTAATTGTTGATGGAAATATCTCAATAAAATCAAGCAGGTAAGATTTCATCGAACTAATCATTTAATATAAGTTCTCAAATACCTTTCTTGTTTTCTTAAATTCGATTAATTTAACAGTTTTGTTCCCCTCAAAATCAAAAATCAAAATTTAAAATTCTCAACATTTTAGAATTCATATTTTCTCTATTTACATCATGATTTGATGCTTTTTTTAAATGTGGTCCCCCTATTTTTTTTCTTTATAGTAGAGTGACATGAGGGACCACATTTGAAATATTACACAAAAACATCAAGATTAAAATCTGTTAATTAATATCAGTACATGATTTCATGGGTTTTTAAAATGTGGGCCCTCTTAGTTTGTCGCTTATAGGAGATTGACAACAGAGGGCCCACATTTGAAATATTACACTAAAACATAAATATTAGAATCTAATTCATACAAGCCTAGTCCAAAAGATGCAGATCTTCCTTCTTAAATGTTGATGGGAAAATATTTATAACGACAGGAAGAAAATGTTTAAATTAATTTTAAAAAATAAAACTTAAGGGCACCTGTTCATTAGTATTTTTCTTATACTAGTGTTGACCACGTTTTGACTTCCAGTTTAATATTAAATGATATGCATATGAAGTCAGTGGGTCCACGTACACTACAGTCTTTTAATATGAAGCCGATATTCTTTGACAAACTAACAATTATCGGAACGTACCTGTTTATTTATTGATTTTCAAAAAAAAAAATGCGTCAAAGCTTTGAGACACGAATACGTAAACAAACCGATAGCTCTGCATACTGGATTCGACTTTGGAGTTACTTCCCTTGAAAAACGGCAAACCACCACTAATGCGGTTTCGCCATAAAATGTTATTTACTCATGGATATGGTTTTATATGGATAAGTCAAACTGTTGATAATGTACACATGTTTTGAAAGATTTCAGTCACGTGGCAGTTAGTATGTTTTATCAAGGATGGCAATCCAATATAGAAAGCAGTTCACGTTAATATATATACAGAAAGTTCAAGATTCTACTAGGACCAGATCTAGAGAAATACCTATCAGTTCCTACAAACAGTTTTCTGAGAAAGTTATATATCAAATATAGACTTGGTTTACTAAAACTAATGATACACTATGGAAGATATATTTCCCTTGAAAGAATACAAAGACTATGTCCATTATGCAACGACGCTATTGAAGATGAAATACATTTAACATTTGATTGTCCATATTATACTGAACTAAGAACTAAATATATACCAGAACGGATTCTATCTAAGACGAGTGTAACATGATTCATTTCTATTATGACATCAAGAGATGACGATGTTATATTTAAATTCTCTTTATTTTTAAAGCATGAGATGGAAGTAAGAAATAGTGTTTTGAACAATAGCTTTTGACTTAGAAACTGTTATAAATTACAAAATATATGATTGCTGAAGTCCTTCACGTCACCAATTGAATGAACCCTATGTTCCCAAATTACAAACCTTTAAATTGTATGTTTATATGTACCACTGTATATGGGCCTGAGGCCTTGACTGCAATAAACAATCTTTGACTTTGAAAGTTTTGGTTTTGCATATCAGAAGATCACATTTATATTGTGAAAACTTTTAAGCAATGTTACACCTAACTGTATCTGCATTTTCAGAAACAAACCCTTTAAATGTCAATTTCAAAACATCTTTTTCAGGTCATGAAGACTAACTGTTTTCGTTATATTTATTATTGAAATCAAAGTTAAACCAAACAACATAATTATAATGACAGATTACTATGTACATCATTTTTATATATTAATGCATCGATGTTACCTCACACCTTTGTCGCTGAAGGTACTGTCACTAGAGACATTTCTCAGATTGGAAATGATAGTTTGCAATATCAAAGATAAACATATTCAATTGTGAAAATTTTCAAAAGTTGAAAATTGTTGTCGTAACAAAAATTATGATTAGAAAACCTTTCAAATTCACCTAAACACGAGAGTTGTTATCACGTTTAAGTATTGGTTTTCTTTAAGACTATACCTTTTGCTCATACATATGAGTTGAATAACAATACCTCAATTCTGAAATTCCAGTGATAATGTCGATACAGAATTGATTGGACTGATTAAGCTCTTCAGTGAGTGTTGCCCTAAAAAAGCTGGTATAGATGAACATTAGACCACAGATGCGATGGTGCTAGGATTATAGGTATTGTCATGACATGTAATAGATGTAGATTTATCACACTTGTTGTCATAAATACGTTCAAGTCACTACTAACTAAACATTTCAAACATGATTTACTCACAAACTCATAGTAAGTATTTGCATTGTGGTTAACGTGAAAGAATAAACTGTCATCAATTCACTTAAATCCAAAGTTGAAAATGTGAATATTCAAAGTTTCAAATTTGATGGCATTCCTTTTGAAAAAGATTTGGAATTTAATTTTGTTACAGAAAAAAACCAGTTTACATTCATTCATATAGAAATACTCTAATCTAGCATTCGACATTAATGTAGCGATGAAAACCTGGTGTTTAAAAGTCACGCTTGTTTTCCATGTAGCTAGGATAAGCAATAAAGACAGACGTTTTCTCTTTTACATGATTATATGAGATCACCAAAACCCTCAACACACTCATGTATCTAATGTAAAGGCAAATGGCATGCGATGTGACAATCATTCTGGTAATATATATGTCTTGTATCTGTCTGTGCTGACAAACCTTTTCAGGATCAATGTATCTCTATTAATCTTTAATCAATGGATTGGCAATTTGGAACTCCCTTTTCTTCTGGAAAAAATAGTATTTATAACTTCTACTGGTATGAGATTCGTACTCATTATTGCAATGCTCATATCCCCTTTAACGGTTAAGGGCAAGCTTATACCATCCATAGCAGTGTTTTAAGAGAGTTACTTTCAAATCTGTCACATGTTTATCATTTTTACAGATTAGTAGTGTTGGTGTACATGCTTTGCAAAACAAGAATTACCTACGTACAAAAAATCGTATGTTTGCCCTGATACAAAATAAAGTGACAGTTCTTACAATAAGTTTGCATCATAGGCTATATTTTGAATACCAGATATAGAATTCCACCGTCTCCTATTCTACTTAGAACATTTTTATATACAATATCTGAAGCAATTGTTTAATAATATAATAATAATAATAATAATAATAATAATAATAATAATAATAACTTTCTTATACCGCGCATATATCCATAGAGGATGAGTACTTCAACAGAGAGACATACAGCTATGTGTTCTCTTCCAATACATCCGTACATCAAGACTACTTTTAAATGCTTATCAAATAAAACATACATACATCAACCCAACTGGTAAAATCTTGCTAAACCGAGATTATGTCATTCAGAATAATCGTTTTTTCGTATGTTGCATTTACTTAGTTGGTTATTCAGTTATCCTAATCAGGAGCTATATGTGCATTAACTGTTCGTTGTTTACAGTCACTAAGTTATCCTAATGTGAAGCTATATGTGTATTAACTGTTCGTTGTTTACAGTCACTAAGTTATCCTAATGTGAAGCTATATGTGTATTAACTGTTCGTTGTTTACAGTCACTAAGTTATCCTAAAGTGAAGCTATATGTGCATTAACTGTTCGTTGTTTACAGAGTCACTAAGTAATCCTAATGTGAAGCTATATGTGCATTAACTGTTCGTTGTTTACAGAGTCACTACGTAATCCTAATGTGAAGCTATATGTGCATTAACTGATCGTTGTTTACAGTCACTAAGTTATCCTAATATGAAGCTATATGTGCATTAACTGTTCGTTGTTTACAGTCACTAAGTAATCCTAATGTGAAGCTATATGTGCATTAACTGTTCGTTGTTTACAGAGTCACTAAGTAATCCTAATGTGAAGCTATATGTGCATTAACTGTTCGTTGTTTACAGTCACTAAGTAATCCTAATGTGAAGCTATATGTGCATTAACTGTTCGTTGTTTACAGAGTCACTAAGTAATCCTAATGTGAAGCTATATGTGCATTAACTGTTCGTTGTTTACAGTCACTAAGTAATCCTAATGTGAAGCTATATGTGCATTAACTGTTCGTTGTTTACAGTCACTAAGTTATCCTAAAGTGAAGCTATATGTGCATTAACTGTTCGTTGTTTACAGTCACTAAGTTATCCTAATGTGAAGCTATATGTGCATTAACTGTTCGTTGTTTACAGTCACTAAGTTATCCTAATGTGAAGCTATATGTGCATTAACTGTTCGTTGTTTACAGTCACTAAGTTATCCTAAAGTGAAGCTATATGTGCATTAACTGTTCGTTGTTTACAGAGTCACTAAGTAATCCTAATGTGAAGCTATATGTGCATTAACTGTTCGTTGTTTACAGAGTCACTACGTAATCCTAAAGTGAAGCTATATGTGCATTAACTGATCGTTGTTTACAGTCACTAAGTTATCCTAATGTGAAGCTATATGTGCATTAACTGATCGTTGTTTACAGTCACTAAGTTATCCTAATGTGAAGCTATATGTGCATTAACTGATCGTTGTTTACAGTCACTAAGTTATCCTAAAGTGAAGCTATATGTGCATTAACTGTTCGTTGTTTACAGAGTCACTAAGTAATCCTAATGTGAAGCTATATGTGCATTAACTGTTCGTTGTTTACAGTCACTAAGTAATCCTAATGTGAAGCTATATGTGCATTAACTGATCGTTGTTTACAGTCACTAAGTAATCCTAATGTGAAGCTATATGTGCATTAACTGATCGTTGTTTACAGTCACTAAGTAATCCTAATGTGAAGCTATATGTGCATTAACTGTTCGTTGTTTACAGTCACTAAGTAATCCTAATGTGAAGCTATATGTGCATTAACTGATCGTTGTTTACAGTCACTAAGTTATCCTAAAGTGAAGCTATATGTGCATTAACTGTTCGTTGTTTACAGAGTCCCTAAGTAATCCTAATGTGAAGCTATATGTGCATTAACTGTTCGTTGTTTACAGTCACTAAGTAATCCTAATGTGAAGCTATATGTGCATTAACTGATCGTTGTTTACAGTCACTAAGTTATCCTAAAGTGAAGCTATATGTGCATTAACTGTTCGTTGTTTACAGAGTCCCTAAGTAATCCTAATGTGAAGCTATATGTGCATTAACTGATCGTTGTTTACAGTCACTAAGTAATCCTAATGTGAAGCTATATGTGCATTAACTGATCGTTGTTTACAGTCACTAAGTTATCCTAAAGTGAAGCTATATGTGCATTAACTGATCGTTGTTTACAGAGTCACTAAGTAATCCTAATGTGAAGCTATATGTGCATTAACTGTTCGTTGTTTACAGTCACTAAGTAATCCTAATGTGAAGCTATATGTGCATTAACTGATCGTTGTTTACAGTCACTAAGTTATCCTAAAGTGAAGCTATATGTGCATTAACTGTTCGTTGTTTACAGAGTCACTACGTAATCCTAATGTGAAGCTATATGTGTATTAACTGTTCGTTGTTTACAAAGTCAATAAATTATCCTAATGTAAAGCTATATGTGCATTAACTGTTCGTTGTTTACAGTCACTAAGTAATCCTAATGTGAAGCTATATGTGCATTAACTGTTCGTTGTTTACAGTCACTAAGTAATCCTAATGTGAAGCTATATGTGCATTAACTGATCGTTGTTTACAGTCACTAAGTTATCCTAAAGTGAAGCTATATGTGCATTAACTGATCGTTGTTTACAGAGTCACTAAGTAATCCTAATGTGAAGCTATATGTGCATTAACTGTTCGTTGTTTACAGTCACTAAGTAATCCTAATGTGAAGCTATATGTGCATTAACTGATCGTTGTTTACAGTCACTAAGTTATCCTAAAGTGAAGCTATATGTGCATTAACTGTTCGTTGTTTACAGAGTCACTACGTAATCCTAATGTGAAGCTATATGTGTATTAACTGTTCGTTGTTTACAGAGTCAATAAATTATCCTAATGTAAAGCTATATGTGCATTAACTGTTCGTTGTTTACAGTCACTAAGTAATCCTAATGTGAAGCTATATGTGCATTAACTGTTCGTTGTTTACAGTCACTAAGTAATCCTAATGTGAAGCTATATGTGCATTAACTGTTCGTTGTTTACAGTCACTAAGTAATCCTAATGTGAAGCTATATGTGCATTAACTGATCGTTGTTTACAGTCACTAAGTTATCCTAAAGTGAAGCTATATGTGCATTAACTGTTCGTTGTTTACAGAGTCCCTAAGTAATCCTAATGTGAAGCTATATGTGCATTAACTGATCGTTGTTTACAGTCACTAAGTAATCCTAATGTGAAGCTATATGTGCATTAACTGATCGTTGTTTACAGTCACTAAGTTATCCTAAAGTGAAGCTATATGTGCATTAACTGATCGTTGTTTACAGAGTCACTAAGTAATCCTAATGTGAAGCTATATGTGCATTAACTGTTCGTTGTTTACAGTCACTAAGTAATCCTAATGTGAAGCTATATGTGCATTAACTGTTCGTTGTTTACAGTCACTAAGTTATCCTAAAGTGAAGCTATATGTGCATTAACTGTTCGTTGTTTACAGAGTCACTACGTAATCCTAATGTGAAGCTATATGTGCATTAACTGTTCGTTGTTTACAGTCACTAAGTTATCCTAATGTGAAGCTATATGTGTATTAACTGTTCGTTGTTTACAGAGTCCCTAAGTAATCCTAATGTGAAGCTATATGTGCATTAACTGTTCGTTGTTTACAGAGTCAATAAATTATCCTAATGTGAAGCTATATGTGCATTAACTGTTCGTTGTTTACAGTCACTAAGTTATCCTAATGTGAAGCTATATGTGTATTAACTGATCGTTGTTTACAGTCACTAAGTTCTCCTAATGTGAAGCTATATGTGCATTAACTGTTCGTTGTTTACAGTCACTAAGTTATCCTAAAGTGAAGCTATATGTGTATTAACTGTTCGTTGTTTACAGTCACTAAGTTATCCTAATGTGAAGCTATATGTGCATTAACTGTTCGTTGTTTACAGAGTCACTAAGTTATCCTAATGTGAAGCTATATGTGCATTAACTGATCGTTGTTTACAGTCACTAAGTTATCCTAATGTGAAGCTATATGTGCATTAACTGATCGTTGTTTACAGTCACTAAGTTATCCTAATGTGAAGCTATATGTGCATTAACTGATCGTTGTTTACAGTCACTAAGTAATCCTAATATGAAGCTATATGTGCATTAACTGTTCGTTGTTTACAGTCACTAAGTTATCCTAATGTGAAGCTATATGTGCATTAACTGATCGTTGTTTACAGTCACTAAGTTATCCTAATGTGAAGCTATATGTGCATTAACTGATCGTTGTTTACAGTCACTAAGTAATCCTAATATGAAGCTATATGTGCATTAACTGTTCGTTGTTTACAGTCACTAAGTTATCCTAATGTGAAGCTATATGTGCATTAACTGATCGTTGTTTACAGTCACTAAGTTATCCTAATGTGAAGCTATATGTGCATTAACTGATCGTTGTTTACAATCACTAAGTTATCCTAATGTGAAGCTATATGTGTATTAACTGATCGTTGTTTACAGTCACTAAGTTATCCTAATGTGAAGCTATATGTGCATTAACTGTTCGTTGTTTACAGTCACTAAGTTATCCTAAAGTGAAGCTATATGTGTATTAACTGTTCGTTGTTTACAGTCACTAAGTTATCCTAATGTGAAGCTATATGTGCATTAACTGTTCGTTGTTTACAGAGTCACTAAGTTATCCTAATGTGAAGCTATATGTGCATTAACTGATCGTTGTTTACAGTCACTAAGTTCTCCTAATGTGAAGCTATATGTGCATTAACTGATCGTTGTTTACAGTCACTAAGTTATCCTAATGTGAAGCTATATGTGCATTAACTGATCGTTGTTTACAGTCACTAAGTTATCCTAATATGAAGCTATATGTGCATTAACTGTTCGTTGTTTACAGTCACTAAGTTATCCTAATGTGAAGCTATATGTGCATTAACTGATCGTTGTTTACAGTCACTAAGTTATCCTAATGTGAAGCTATATGTGCATTAACTGATCGTTGTTTACAGTCACTAAGTTATCCTAATGTGAAGCTATATGTGCATTAACTGATCGTTGTTTACAGTCACTAAGTTATCCTAATATGAAGCTATATGTGCATTAACTGTTCGTTGTTTACAGTCACTAAGTTATCCTAATGTGAAGCTATATGTGTATTAACTGTTCGTTGTTTACAGTCACTAAGTTATCCTAATGTGAAGCTATATGTGCATTAACTGATCGTTGTTTACAGTCACTAAGTTATCCTAAAGTGAAGCTATATGTGCATTAACTGTTCGTTGTTTACAGAGTCACTAAGTAATCCTAATGTGAAGCTATATGTGCATTAACTGTTCGTTGTTTACAGTCACTAAGTAATCCTAATCTGAAGCTATATGTGCATTAACTGTTCGTTGTTTACAGTCACTAAGTTATCCTAAAGTGAAGCTATATGTGCATTAACTGTTCGTTGTTTACAGTCACTAAGTAATCCTAATGTGAAGCTATATGTGCATTAACTGTTCGTTGTTTACAGTCACTAAGTTATCCTAATGTGAAGCTATATGTGCATTAACTGTTCGTTGTTTACAATGCAATTAGGGTAAATGTAGCATCGTGATTTATTTCACTGCAAGGAACGTCTGCAGTTGCTATGTTGCACTTTGCTTTCAGGAGATCTGAAGCAACATGTTGACTAACTGCTCCAAAGTTAAAAACTAAAACATCATCCTAAAACGTATTATACAATGATCTACTTAAAGACGAGGGACGATAAATATCCACATTAATCAGGCTACTTATTGTTCCATATATTAACTGATGGTTTCCCTCTGACAAGAAATGATAAAATTGAGATAAATTTGCCAATAAATAGAGCTTTGTAGACATCTCGTAGACAGAGACAGTCTTTTATGTGCCAAATCGATGACAGGAATGGTTGATAATGCAATATAAGCTGAGATTGAGATCAGTAGGTTTATGATGTGAAGATATTAACTTCAGAATCTCTGAAGATCTTTAATTCCAAAGGTTCAAAGGCTATTTGAAATATTTTCAGACGAGTAAAAGACCAAAACAAAGACACTATCTCTTCTCTGAATTATACTCTAAATCAAATCGAAAGATCGTAAATGATTGAAAAGAAATCATCAAAAAAAGACACAACCAACTCAAAATGTTGTACTAAAAATTGTTTCAACGAACCAAAAAGGTTTTTGAAAAACTACCATTTATATTTCATGCTTTGTGACAACAATGTCACTACACCTTAATTGGTAAATAATTAAAAGCTAAATGATAGGCCCGTGTTATGATTATCTCAGCGGTGACACACCAAGCTGAGCCCTACATATACATCTAAAATGTTATTAAACATTGTTCTCATTTTGTTAAAAGTAAGTTTTCCGTAAGTGTCAAAGTTGGCTAGTCCATTCACTTTAATGTTGTGCTAAGTAAATTATGATAATTTACTTTTAATTCAAAATATAATTCAGAGGGGAGATTTTGACTCAAACGGACGGTAAAATTTGATCTGATGTTCTAATTAGAGATAACCTTTGTGACGACTATAAACAATGCCCTGATGTCATCAAATATGTAACGTCAAATGATCTGAAGATATGTTTTTTCATTCTTTCTCCTAATTAAGTTTGATGATGCCAGTATATAAAGTTAAACTTAATAAAACTTTTCACAGGGAATGGAAGAGGAAGTCCCACTAATCTCTTCTGATATGATAAAAAAACAAATGGATAACAGCCCCTTTTCTGACTCACAGACTTAGATTAAAAGTACAATTTTTCATATGTGTGAAAATAGACGCTGCCGTATTTTCAATTACTATGGAGTTAATTTTACATGATACTTCGAAACTACTTTGCAACCAGGTTAAAAGTTATTGTCTTGTCATTAACTGATTCTTTATCAACTTACGGAATCGATAATGTTGTTAATACAGATATATTGCCAGCAATAAACATAGCTCTGTACATATCCTGGTGACAGAAAATCTCTTGTGTAATGTTTGTGAGGTTGAAAGTGGTAATGATACACCAGAACCCGACAAGAACGTCTGAGGACAGTGTTTAGGAGCAAATGAATCTACAGCTTTTAATTGATTCCCTTCTCGTTTTTACGTATGCTCCACAGAATAATTGCAAAAGATGAAAATAAAGTACTCGTGTATCTTACTTAGAATCAACATTTTAATGAGTTTTTGTTTTTGTGACAATTTGTCAATGGTAAATGCATTTGGTAGTCTTGAGGACTGTGGTTGAGTGGAGATAGTTTTAAACAGTAGGTTTTTTTTGTCAATTGAATGTCATGAACCGAAACCTCGAAGGTCGTTAAGAAAATTGTCAATTATCGAGTAAATATCAACTTCCTCTTTTCATTAACAAATTGTCTTGCAGTTGGAAACATTAATTTTCGTTTTCGTGAGATCACTTTATTTATTTGATCATAGTGCTATTGCCAAAAACGGACCAAAACTGACGAAAGACGTGAAGTGAAAATAGCTAAAAACAATAAACAAAAACTTTAAATGGTAGCCTATTTTCCTATCTTTGACGAAACTCATCCTTCTTTGGAATAGTAAAAGAATTTAAATTATGAACACAGAATTCAACTTGTTGAAATTTCCAAAAAAGTGACATTTACCGTTTTGTTTGAATAAAAAGAGTAACAGCCTAATACAATATATTACAGTTAAACTATTACAGCGTTTCCATTTCTTATTCTTAAAGAAGTTACATTACCTTTACAATTTATCCTTAAAAAGTAATTGTTTGTTCCACCTCCAAAACTTTTTCAGATATTGTTATTGATATTAACATCGAAATTTTAGGCAAATAACAATGAGTCGCAAACAAAATTGTTTTAAACAGGGCTTTTATTTCAGAGAGTGAGTGAGGAATTGTTCTGCGCCTCTTGGGCAATATTTTAACCATTAGCGGTGGGGGTTTTACAACATCAAGATTCTGTCTGAAAAGTTACCTTAAACTTGATTTTCTAAGAAAGGAAAAAAACTTCACTGGAAATACTTGGTCATATTTACTTTGCATTCTATAGTAAGCTGAAGAGAAGTCATGATGAGTAAATGAACTTGATTTCTAATGCTCCTCATTCCAGGTTATAAGTTTTCCGAGTACCTATAGTTCCAGGCAAACCTTTTTTTTTGAAAAATGTTCGATAGTTGATTGAGATCTAACGACATCGTTATAGAAAGATTTTTATGATTATTTATGATTTTCCTTTAAACTGTAAGAAATTACAGTTTTCATCGAATTTTCAAATTTTCATTCATAATTTATCCTACTAGGCTCATAATTATCAAGTTTTGCACGATTCTGTAAGCAGAATAATTTCAGTAGGAATTGAAGAAAATATGATTCATCACATAATTTATGGAACTTTTCTCTGATAAGTGAGAAATATAAATTGTTCACATGATTATATCGGTAAATCAAACTGATAAAAACTAGGTCTTTGTCTGAAACTGTTAAGAGCTCAAACAAGGAACTAATAGATAAACTCTTCAAAAAGAAACTTGAGATTCATGCGAAATTGATTTTTTCGAAACGGGTCAATTTTTTTCATGATACATACCTGTAAATTAAAGAAAGGCTTGCTCAAAAGTGTAAATTTACCAAAAGCAATGGCCGAAAAAGTTTACGTTGTGTTCAGGGACGAAAACGAGCGATTCGTCCAAATGCATTTTCTGCCAAAGCACGTGCAGCATGGGATCATGAAGGTTTACATGCAGACACGTCTGCTTTAGGGGTATAAAAAGCCACATCAGCCGCTGTTCATTCAGAATACACAACATCGGTACAGCGACCTGAAGAATGCCAAGACTGAAAAGAGCGCAACGCAACAAACTTTATTGGCAGAGCAGGAGCGACGCAGCGAGATGTTGCAACACACTTTGGTGTGTCCAGACAGACAATCTCTTCATTGTGGACCTGTTTCAACACCCGAAACAGCGTTGATGATAGGCCAAGGTCAGGCAGACCAAGGGTGACTACTCGGGCTCTCAAGATCGGTACATCCGACTGCTCCACCTTCGGGAACGCACCAGGACAGCAACGTCAACAACAACGCAGATACCAGGCCTGCGTCGAATTTCCGACCAAACGGTACGCAACAGGCTGAGAGAGGCTGGACTTTTTCCATGACGACAAGTTCGACGTCCCGTTTTAACTCAACGTCATCTGGCGGAACGTCTCCAGTGGTGTCAACAGAGGATGAGATGGGCACGTGCAAGGTGGAGAACCGTTCTCTTCACTGATGAGTCCCGTTTTCTGCTTCGACGAAGTGATGGACGAGCACGTGTATACCGACGTCGTGGAGAACGTTATGCTGCCAACTGTGTTCAGGAGGTTGTCCCATTCGGGGGTGGGAGTGTCATGGTGTGGGCCGGGATTCGTCACGGTGTTAGGACATCCCTTGTGCATGTTGTGGGTAACCTCACAGGAGTACGGTATAGGGACTTGATCCTACAGCCTTGCGTTATTCCTCACGTCAACGTCCATGGTGGTCTCTTTCAGCAGGACAATGCTCGACCACATGTTGCACGTGTTTGTCAAGACTTTTTACAGCGTAATGTCCAGACATTGCCAAGGCCAGCCAGGTCACCAGATTTGTCACCAATTGAGCATCTCTGGGACAAACTGGATTGACGCGTGCGCAGTAGGAATTCACCACCCCAAACACTTCTAGGACTTCTTGCAGCACTTCAGCACGAATGGCAGAACGTTCCACAGGCTGTGATTGACAACTTGATTGCATCCATGGGTCGTCGGGGCCAAGCAATAATCAATGCCAATGGTGGCCATACCCGAAACTGACATTTGTGCACCCCTGTGATGTTGAAACGCTTGTGCACCTGTGCATTTCAAGATCATGCTTATTCTGAATAAAATTTACTGAACAGAGATCTTCAAACAGCGTTTTAGTTTTCATTTCAATGTTTAACTTGCATCTGTGTTTTTTTATTGAACTTTGAAAGTCAGTGTCAAGTTTGTTTTTTTGAAGAGTTTTATAATATAAAGTATTTCATTACGAGCTGACATACATATACAGTTTTATGTCAAACTGATACGTTATCGAAGAAATTGAGAGGTATATTACCGTATATTTTTCAACAGTAAGCATCTGGAAATGCCAATCTTATGTCCAGCATTATTTACTGTTGAATATCAAAAGATTATGATTGTTCTGTTGTTTCATTCACATCATTACCTTTGATCTCGGTTAATTAACAAAAGAGTAAAGATTTCATCCCATGTCATATACACACAATATAAAATATATGTGGTTGTTTGAAAACAAATTAAAAGGAATAAATTTTGATAATATATTTATTCAAATGAAATGAAGATAGCAAATTAATTATCAGTTTTGTTACTAAAGTTATTAGATTTCAAAGTATGTATTAAGGATCCATAAAGGATTGTATCAATACAAGATGATTAATATTTTTGGTACTATTTATCTTATAATTATTATTTTGTAACAATCAATATCCACATTATTCAGTCCATTTCTTGTGGCATACATGGATTTATTGTTTTCTAGTGACGAGCTATGACAGAATCGCGATAAATTTGCCAATAAAAACGGATTTGTAGATCTCTCTAAGCCAGAGGCAGTCTTTTATGTGCCCAATCGATGACAGGAAATGCTGACGTTGCTATATAAGCTGAACTTGAGATTAGGAGTAAAGGTTTATGAGGTGAAGATATTAACTTCCGAATCCCTAAATATCTTTTGTTTGCTAAGCTTCAAAGTGAGACAGACAAGAAAAAACAAAAGGCTGAGACACAATCTTGAATTATCGCAATGACTGGAATCAACACTAAGGTTAATAGAAAAGACACTCAAACTCTGAAAAAAGTTTACTTACAAAATAAAACAGTTGTTAAAGAAATCAACATTGTTTTATTAGATACCTCTTGCTTTGTGACAATAGTGTCATGACATCTATGATAACAGCCAGGTCAGCAAGATTCCTACATTTAGATCAGAAAGGAATTAAACCACGTTGCAATTTGTTGAAAAGAATTTTTAACCACGCATGTAAAAGTTGGTGTGTCTTTGTCATTAATTGTAATGTTACGTTGAGTCAATTGTAACGATTGTAATGACTCATTTTTAAGTTACAATATAATTTATAGGGGAAATGTTGTCTCTGTAAAATCTAATCTAAATACTGGCTTACCTTTGTTAAAATGTTTGTCCAAGGATAATATCCTTTAAATGACAAATTTAACCAATTACCTGACCTCATCGACTACATAACGTCACAATGATTTTGAAGATATTCAGTTTGATGTCATAAATGATGTCATTTACGACAAATATATAATAAAAGGTTCTCCAGTCTGCAAAAGGTGTACTTTTTACTGCAATTAAACGTAGAGAATGTTTAAATTTACTAATCTCTTGTGATATGATAATAAACAAAGCTATGAAAATTATCCGATTTTAAACTTTTGTGACTCACTTTTTTGGTTTAAAAGTATATTTTACTTTTGTTCAAAAGTAAGAATAGAGTATGATGCATCTTAAATCTTATGACGTACATTTTACATGATAATTCGAAAGTACTTTGCAAACAGAACATATGTATTATTGTTATTGGCTTGCTCAATACAAACATTAGCTGTTCTTTATCAACTTATGGTTGCAATTATGCTCTTGATATAGATATATTGCCAGCAATTAACATAGCTTCGTACATATCCTGGCGACAGAAAATCTCTTGTGTAATGTTTGTGAGGCTGAAAGTGGTGATGATACACCACAACCTGCCATCGTAGTCTGAGAACTGTGTTTAGGAGCAAATACATCTACACATCAGCTCTAAATTGATTTCGTTCTCGTTTTCCAGTACTCTTCACAGAATAATTGTAAAAAAATGAACAAAACGGTATTTGTGCATTTCATTTTAAAGATGAAACATTTTGATCATGTCTAGTTGAACAAATTCTGCCTGTTTTTGTGGCTTTATGTTGTTTTACCTTGCAGAAATGTATTTGGTAGTCTTAGGATCGTTGCTGGAATTCAGTAGGCATGGTTTGTTGTTAATTGAAATCTAACCTTAAAGTATGAATGAAATAAAAACTGAGAAAACAGAAAAAACTTTATTTAGTTTTTGTGTCGGTTGTTAAGAAGGAGCATGTTGACGATGTGTCATGTTTTTGCTAAATTTTACAACTTTAATAATTTATGTATCAGAATTGCCTTCTCCACGCATTTAGTGGCTCGTATGTTGAAGCTCTATTTGTATATAATCATTCATTGACAAATTCAAAATAAAAGCATCATCTGAACTTTGTTAGAAAGTTTGTATGAAATTAATTTCAAGGTCTGAAATTTACCATCTGTGAAATAGGAAAAAAATATTGTGTAATTCTGAATGCGGATTGCTGCTAGTTGAAATTTCAATTTGCATACAAAGGTAAATACCAACAAATTTACTATTCATTTGAGTGAATCTGTTTCAGGTTTTTCATTTTTAAAGTCTGACACATTTTCACACTATAATAATGTTTGACATTGAAAAATTATATATTACAGATTACTATATACAGACTGACTTTAATGGGCGTATTAAACTTGGTTTTAGAAAAGACAACTGTGAAATTGCTAGTATTCTTTTCCTAATTGGTTTCACTCACGAAGACTACATCCTTTAAATCTTATTTTCATAACATTGGCAAAATCATTACAACTTTCCTCAAAGTATGAATTATTTTTATTCTCAAAAAACTTATTTCTTAAAAATTAACTTTGTTTTTGGGTTTTCCATAAATATAAGGAAGTCGTATATGTATAGAAAAATATTTTCAGGTTGTTGTTGTATGAATGGGGAAAAGTTTTCAAAAGCGACCTTACACTATATCATAGTGACCCAACACTATATTCAAAGGCGAGGTCATTACAGGATTTTTTGGAAGTATAGGCTGAGGATTAGAAGTGCTATATTGACCTCAGAAAGAGAAACTTCAAAGTAGGGATCAGAAAATCGCAGAAAGAATTCAGTATACACAGACAAGAGCTTGATAATAGAACAATTTAAGGTTTCAAGAATCTCAATTACATATAGCCTCAGGCAATCTTTGCCTAGAGTTTATGGCAAATATTTGATTGTTATCAATGGCGATATTGTTCTCAAAATGTATTTAAAACATATCATTTTCTATTAAACTTGATCTAATGATCGTTTTTATTGAGTCTTTGATTTGGCTAAAATGATCAGCTTTTGTTATGAATATGCTTAAAGACCCGTTTTGATATTATTTGAAATGATGACCGGATCACTTGCTGATATATGTCTTAAAGGAAATTCGTTCGACCATTGTATAACGAATTAAAGCAATTCATCCTTGAAATTGAATTAACATCACAAATACGCAAAGAGGAAAAGTAGTATTCTCATCAAATTAATGTTAAAATATTATGTTATATATATTATTTTAATACATTTAGTTAAAATAAGTTGTATTTTGTATTGAGTACAAACATACTTTGTCGTCCCGTTATGATGCTTGAATTGAAACTTACATCATTCTGTATGTTTACCTGTATGCACAGTGTACTTTAACACATTCTGACGTTACAGAATTTAGTTACTCTTACTTTAGTTACTGAAATACACACTCCACTTTGGATGCAATAAAACAATTCATTATTTATGGAAGATTTCATAACAACATTTTGAAATTTAGTTAAAAAACGATGTTATCAACATTGACAATTGTCAATGCATAATTACAATTACAATCCAAAAGATCGTTCGTCTAATTAAGAAGATTCCAAAACGATGTTTTCTTGAGAACATTTTTTGGGAAACATGAAACAGATATTCTAAAAGTTTGAATAGACTTTTGTAAAGAAATGATGACCTTTTCTTATGTGAATGTGAGTGTATGAACAAGGAAGTAATAGATACAGTATTTCCATAAAAAAACTGACAAACACACAAACGGTTTTACCGCAATAAAAACAGAGTCAAAACCAAAAAGTCTGAGGTAACTTATGATTTATGTTTCAACAAAAGAACGTTTTTATATTAAACATATTTAGAATATCAACACTTTATGTTTGTTTTGTTTTCATTTCCATAAATATTCTTAATCATCGTTAATGAACTAGAGTGTAAAGTATTTTCCCCACATCATATAAACAAATTATTGAATGTATTTGGTGGTTTGTAAAACACTTAAACCCATTAAGGTTGATAATATCTTTATCCAAATGGAATAGAAGTCATTAGATTTCAAAGTGCCTACTTACACTCCACAAAGAGAGATATATTAACACAGATAACAAATATTTATTTGATGTAGTTATGACATTATCCTGAATCTGTTCTTGCTTATTGTCACTCAATAACGTAAGGTCTAACAATACAGATAAAACATCATGATTATTGTTCATTGAAGCTGTGGTTAATTATTCGCAGTTTTCACTAATTTTCAAATGTTATTTTTCAGTTGCATGTTAAGATGTTAAAACATATAAACTCAGTTACCAACTCTTATGTAAAACCAATACAGACATTGATGATAAAAACAAAAAAGTAAAAAGAAAACCAAAGAAAGATCTGTTACCTATGTTAAAAAGAACGAAATGTAAACTATTTTTTGTAAACATAACAAGTGTCATACATATCTTATTTACACGTCATACTGATAATTTGGCGTCATATTTATGTTACTTGGATCATTTAAATTTAAACGCATTTCTGTAATGCCATTTAATATATTGACATAACGTCAGTGATCATGCCCGCTATGCTGGTTTACCAAGTCGTTATAGCATATGCTTAAATCCATTACACAGTTGATAAACAATTTATTCAACCAATACTATGCTATCTATATAACTTGTACTAACTTCATGTACTGATGTTTATGTCTCTCCCTCGAGTAAAACAAAGTCAATACTTCTTAGGAAAAATCTAGCTGTAAGTTTTGTTCATTCTAAAAATGATACAAAATCACTTGTAACCTGTGGCAATTTGCATCTTTAAATGCAAGCCAATTAACTTTTATAGCGGAAGTCAGAAAATCCTCAATCTAATCCTAACATAAAATGGATGGAAGCTCTTTCTCTTTTGAGATGAATGTCTCAATGATTAAGTTAAACTTAACGAACACATGCTGGACAGATTCGGTAAGTGTAAATCAAATACTAATCGGCAGTCCAATTAGATTAGACTTTTTATACATAGTTTAATAGTTCATGAACATGCTATACTTTAGGTTCATATTATAAGATACTATTTTAGATGACCCAAATATAAATACAGTCATGCTAAAGTTATATATTATGAAACTGAAAGACTAATGACCAAACATCTAAGCAACCGTCTTCATGAACTACGTTGCTACAATAGTTTAATAGTTAAAGATTGATACTACTCAGCCTTTGATATTTATTGATGATTATCATAATGAAATAGTCTATCATCAACGTTAACATGTCATCATTTAAACTTTCTTACAAACAGTGAGAAGTTGGAAATGAAAACACTTTAAAGAGGTACCCGTCGATAGTTTATCACCAAAATAACTTTCATCAACATGGAAATTACAGGAGATTTCTCAATATTAACGTGAAAAGCCAATATGCCAATTTCACAGTGCATGTTGCAGAGAAGCACTGGGGAATTAAAGTTCTTTACCTTTTATGTAACAGACAGACAAAATGAAGCAGTCTGCACTCTCACCAAAGTACCTCCTTTATCAAGCATGATGAAGGGAGCAATCTGTTTACGAGTAGCTTTCATGTGACGTGTACAGGGAATATGGGCAACTTCATACTTGTAGGGTGCAACACATGGATAGCTCATTTATTAACTGATAAAAATGATTTTGACCTGCATGGCCATATGAAAATAAATATCAAAACGGATTATAATCGTAATGTTTAAACGCCTTTCAATATATAACCTTTTTTAAAGAGTAAAACAGGTTTTATAGAAACTGAGATTAAGGAAGCTAAGATGATGAAGTATCATTTTCTTATTTTGATCCATCTTTTATTTGACAAATGCAACGACGGGTGATGTTAAAGTATTTAATAAAATGTTATCATTAATGACATGACCCATGAGTAATAAATAAAACGGAGAACAGAAATTACCCTCTTAAAATTTACATAATGTGTTTCAACTTAATCTTCTCATTTCCATTTTGATGATAAATAATAACAATATTCATTATTTGACATAAAGTAATATTATTTGTTTTTAAAATGTGTCATTTCCTAAGCAAAAATACCAAACATATAACTCAGCGTGTCTTTCATAATATGATGCAAATTGATGAGAAGCTATAAACGTTTCATCATATTATACTTAATTACACTTTGAGAAAGAAAGACAACACGTTGCAAATGCAAGGTTTAATTTGTCCTGATGTGAGTTATTTGATGAATCAACGGGCTATTGTGTAACATTACCTTGAATACCATACAAGGATCTAAATGTGTTTAAAATTGTCGTTTCAGTCAGTATAAGGCAATAACTTCTTAATATTTGTGTACGGGTTTCAGTGAATAAACGTGAAAGTTGGACTTACCTGAAACAAAAGCTAATTTCAATTATTGAATTGATTATTAATAGTTATTGATATGACAACAGGAACTGCTATATTAGTTTCGTTGTCGCTTCAAAATGAGATCATAAGATCATAAGAGACTTACATATGTTACAACAATTATACGGCGACAATACATAGTGTCAAACGAAGTAACTTTAAAGTAACACCCATCAAAAGGTTTGTCAGATGTGGTTCAAGCAGCTCAAAGACTGCCAGGGCGTATGAAAGTTACATCCTAAAAAAGAATTTTAAACCATAGTATTCACACGGAGAGTTCACTATTGAAGTTTAGAATTACTGCCACAAAAGCAGCAGGGTGTCAGATGAGTAAAATATACAAAAACAAGATTTGTGATGCTACAGGCTACTAGTAATGGAGCACTCATTAATGATAAACCTCAACCAAGATAGCAGTTTGAAGATAAATAATAGCAATTGTCGAAAATTTGGAAAATAGTTATCTAAAGTCCATAAGAACTCATTTATTAAATCAACTAATTTGGATACATATCAAAATCATTTATGGGAAGAGGAACATTGTGTCCAGAAATGTTACGGTCTGATAGTTCGTGTTGATAGTCTAGTTTGTATTTGTATAATATAGTGTGGCACTATTCTTCAAAATTTTCAAAAACAAATTGTGTTATGGAGCTGATCGTGTGTTACGCAAAACAGTTTTGACAAAAATCAGTCTATACTTGTCAAAACAAACCAGCCAGAGAACTACAATTTTCTAAACGGAATTAATTATCAGTATGAAGCAATGGTGCTTGATGCTCAACAAATTTGAATGCAACTAACAAGATTTTGTATTTCTATCAAACAACTGCACAACCTGTGTGGGAAGAAAGAACTTGAGTAACCTATTTGGTGACTGAATGTTTTTCAAGTTCTTGACATTGAGCTAAATTTCGATTCGATAGTACATAAAGCAGTTGTTATTTAAGTATACATAGTACTCTAACCTGTTCTTATTGAGGGAACTCTGATGGTAGGTAATGGACATTATAGAGGAAAAGCTCGATAAATTCACATGATTACATCAGTGTTCTCTCTTCACATCTTCTAATGTTGTCTATTATGGCTCACAAAACTAATCCCTACTTTATACCTAGACTTAATTGACTTGACAGTCACCTTCGTTGGATCAACGTAACCTCTGCGCCAACAACACTTGAAACTTGGTTTGAATATGATATAACATCATCTTTCATTTATATATTATTGATTGACAATCTTGTGTTTTATCGAAAATGTTTTAAACTTAATTTGCACCAGCTTCATACAAGAACTTATATCTCCCTGCCGCACATAAATTGAATGATCAAGTGAAATGGCAATATGATTGAATATATTTCCAACTTTTTCCAAACAAGTTGTAAGCAGCAAAACGTATGTTTGTAAAAGATTCTTCTACATAATATGTTCTGAAAAGATAAAACATGCAGATATCAAATCTGCAAGTTTTTCCCTCTAAAGTTTTTCCATGGAGCCTTACAAAACTAACCTAGAAAAACAAAAAACAAAAGAGTTACATGAGATCATAATGTTTACATTACTCTAGCTCTACAATGAAAGTTGGTATTCAGTTGTAGGATATACTCATGAGATATAGTTGTACTATTTGAATTAAGACCTCATCGGTAAACAATATACAAATTTAAGAATGCATTTACTAATCTTAAAATGTACCAATTTGAAACGAAAAACCTTCAAGCTCAAATGAAATTTAGAAAACTCTAACCATTCTAAAGAGATAATTTCCAAAAATACAATATCTTATAAATCTTAATTATAAAAACCTAAAATTCATATCATCCCTAATTTTATAAACCAAAGATAGACATCTTCTGCTAAAGAATTGTTATTTTGGATAGGGATGTTCACTCATTTATTTTAGAGTGAACAATAAACAAAGAGACGTATGCAATTAGTATTTGGTCTGTTTATCACTGCAAAGCAGATTATAAAACCAGGCATAAAATAACCCAATCTGCCGAGTACACATTGTATTGATTGAATATCAATTTTCATAAAACCAGTGATATTCACACAAGTAATTTGACCATGCGGGAATTAGGTCAGTTTTTTGTTCTTTAGGCCTCCGGCCCATATACAAATGGTTATAGTTTACAATGAGGATATAGATTTTTACAAAGATTTCATAGCAGAATTTACAATTCAGACATTAATTTGTCGAGTTTTATAAAGAGTGCTAGATCTTCCTGGAAGACATAAACGAAATAAAGACAGTTGTACGGGTACTTTGAAAGATAACAGAGGGAAATATATTTATTCTCAGTGTGGAAAAACATAATGTATATAGAATTCTTCTATGGATTTACAAAATGGACATTTTCTTAAGTGTCTATTGAAAATCTTCTGTTCGTATTAACAGCTTAATTTAACAAGTCCAATCGGAAATTTACAAATGCTATTTCTTGATGTTATTATTGTAAGACATAATTCCGGCTGGATAACATGTAAATTGTTCAATTTATGAGATATGTTTATAAAGTAATACATATTAGCATTGTGGACTCATTGTTATATACATAAATCACACACACTATTCGCCATACAATATTCACCAAGATAGCTATTCAGTGAGTTCTGAGTGATTTATTCTAACCCTGACCAAAAGCAACGTGTTCCTTGTATGACACAGCACTAAACACGTCAATCGTTATATTCAGTTACCATGTAATCTACAATTCATTCATGATATGATTGTTTCGCAGAAATGTTGTTCCATTGATTGTCCTGCCAAAGAGAACTGTTCTACATGCAGTAAAGATTTCAGCGCAGCACCACCATTGGCTTGATTAAAGTGGCTTGAAACCCGATATCACCTAGTACCCTACCTCAACTATCATATTCATTATGTTCAGCCAAAGGTACACGGAGACCGGTGAAAGGCGTATGTGACAAAATTAAACTAACGTTCTCTTCTTCATGAAACCATCCAACTCATCTGGAACTACATTCATTTTACTCTCTTGAAAAACGTGTAAAGATTTATACGTAATTGTCCATTTTGCATGGTTATTAAAAAAAATACATCAACATTTTAAAAGTTAATCATCAATACAAAATATTATTTATTTCATCTTTATTTTTATATCAATTGCAAGATGTTAAACGCGAAACATCACATTTATCTTCTTCTAATGATGAAAGTAATACTTTAGCCTTCATAGGTGAGTATCCAGCACATCCTTACTAATGCATCCAGCAATGAGTTCACTCCACGACGTCCACTGTATGATGTAGACACCAATTACTGACAATTTCCGGGCACATAATGCTGGCCACTCCCCTATACAGTAAGTTAGTTAACTTTCATTTCTATTTCAAAGGTTCCAAACTTTACATCCCTTTTTAATTAGTAATGAAAATCATTCTTCATAAATGAGTATCAAATATATCCTAAAATAAATGATTTTACATGACAAAGTCAACTTTATGAAAATACGATGTAGACGAGACCAGATCAGAAGCCAATTACTAACAATTTCCGGGCACATAATCCTGGTCACTCTCTTATACAGTAGTGCAATATGTGTACAATATCAACATTGTCATGATTGGTTTGGAGTTGAGTTGTACTATACGAGAAACAACTAAACTCAATACGTACAGATGCGCATTATCGGTGACTCCATGTGAAACGAAACTTCAAGTTATTTAACAACTTTCAATCCAGCTGGTACAAATATATGTAAAAAATATTACAATTTTGTTATGTGTCCTACATATGTGCATGTACATGCACTTCAAAACAGAACAAAGTATTTCTAATCACAAAAATGAGCTACTTTCTCCGACAAGCATTCTGTTGCAACCATATTATTTGTTTCTTAATGCAGCCAAAATGGTTATTTTATTTTCAGAGAGTAAGTGCATGCATTATTGACATATTTTGCATCAGTAATTACGAGAACATAGAACTTCTGGAGCAAGGCAAAACTGCAAAAATGACAAATTTAAATCCTTTTTGCGTGTCCGCCTGTCAAAATGAAATTGTTTACTCGGTTATTTTCTCCAATAATGAAACGGTAGGCGTTTGTAGATTTATGTTATTTAAAGGTGTAAAAAAACATGCTACTAATTCTAAGATGGACTGTGTGCGTATTTTCTTTGTTTAAGTGTCCAGCTCAAATCCAGGTCAAAGGGGTGTCTACATGTTGAGACTAGTTACATATCCGTTTCCGCAAGGTGTTGCACTCCACCCAGAGATTCTGGGTTTTAATTAGACACGTTTGCTTCCTTTGGCGCCGAGAATCTGTATGGAGATATTCCCTCATCTTATATACATCTTGCAGTAACATCCCGGTACTTAAGGTCCATCAGAAATACAACAGAACAAGTTCAGACAATTCCCTTCATGATGGATGGTAACATAAATTTTCTGCAAAAAACAAATCAACAATCAATTTAATTTCCCTCATCGTGACTGGGATTTTCCAGTTTTTCCATTGTTGTTATCCTTCTACTTGGAATGCCATATAATGTTTTAAAATGACAAAGTAGTGCGATTTTTCATGTATTCTTATCCTATCATGAGGTAAGCATTCAGACTTTATTTCCTATATCTCAAGATAAATTTGACAAAGAGATTTTAAGGGATAAATATTGCATATAAAGCACTTGATTATTATATATATATCATTCATATATCTTAACAAAATTGTTACACTGGTTATTTTGCTATTCATAATTCAGTACTTTATACAGAGTTATTCGAAGTGAGGAAAATCGCACCCTGGCTAGACTTCATGCAATAATTCATAATAATGCAGTTATTCAACAAGGTGGCCGACAGGGTTAGTAACTTGCTGCTTGTTGATCTAGTCTGCTTACTTTGATAGAGGGGAAGGTTTTCCGACACACATAGATTGCGGGGTTAATGATTATAGTCACCATTGCTATAAACTCTGCCGTCTCTAATTATTTGTAAAGATACACTGAAGCGAAATATGTGACCAAAAATAATTTCTAACCACCAAAAACCGATCATGACCATGTGTGTATGAATATAGACTTGCAACCTTTCTGCATATCTAATATGGATTTAATAAAGACGAACAAAGCTTTTTGCTTTCCTTTTGTATAAGAACATAGTTGCAGACACGAAACTAACTCAATTTACTTGATTTATGTTTAAAAAAATAATACAATGTAGATGACCTTTTTCTAAATCAATCGTTATTCATTGAACTGATATTCCTGCATTGTCACAATAAAATACAGATTTCGGATACTTTAACAAGGCAAACTCACCAAAACAGATGACGGTACAGTGTAGTCGGATGCAGCATTCAGACCTGCTTGGATATGTGAATAATTATATTGTGAAGTTCCAATTGCTACTGTCAAACCAGTAAAGTCTGGGGATCTTACTATTCCCTTTGTCATTTTCTATAATTGAATAACCATATTAATACTACCACATGTGTTCGTATAACGAGGAACTCAGGAGCAACTGTATAGCACCGGGCTGGTGGCCCGCTTCATTGCTTGATATTTGAAATGTTTATTCCAATTTTCCACTTGTGACGTGTGGTTTTCAGTGTCATCTTGATAAATTGTGACTACTGATCTGTAAATCTAATTGGTGAAAAAAAAGAACTAATAGGATTGGTTGATAACTACATGCAAGTTACGCAATACCAGGGGTAGTTAAAGAAAACAGGCTAAACACGGAGAATAACCTTATTGTCAACCATTGACAATGTTCTGATGCTAGCTTAGTGATTAAAAGTTACCTTATTGTTTAGTACATAAGAACTTTGCCACATAAACGAGAAATGCATTTGATAGGCTTTTCGCATTTATAAATTTTATATTCATAAATATCTCTCTTGACGGAAAATCTTAACAAACATAAAATAATAATCAGAACACTTATCTTGCGCTTTTCCAAGCTAAATATCCTACTCAAAGCGCACGAAGAGAGTCAAATATGTCCAGAGGAAAGAGTTCATTCGCAAGCTAGTGAAAAAAGATGTGTTTTAAGAGGCGTTTGAAAGTCTGATAGTCAGCACAAGAGCGAATTTTTGTGGAAGAGCAATCCATTCTTTTCAGCGGAGAAGGACAATAAGGTTGTCCAGATTTTGCTAGTTTCACTTTTGGTACGAGAAAAAGGCACTGACTTTCTGAGCGTAGCGATCTGGTAGGGAGATAATGTTGGTTGTCCTTACAGGTATTCTGTAGCTGTGTTAGTCCTGAACTGATAGGAGAGACAGAAAAGCTTGAAGAGATTTCTGTACTGGACTGGCAGCCAGTGGAGGTCTTTAAGAACAGGAGAGATATGGCGTGGTCTTGGAGTGAGACTTGTAATTCGAGCAGCAGTGCAATGGAACTATTTCTTTGAATAGTTTTCACATTTTGCCAAATATAACAAACGTTTCAACTTTAAATATGCAAGTTTGAAAATGATCCTAAACAAATTCATTAATTCTTAGCTATTCATTAAATAATTCAAGGGTAAAAGGCCCAAAGGTCTCATTGCATTGCATGGCGTATGTCTGTCAGTTTGTCCGATCATCTGTCAATAAACTTTTGTTTTTGACTTTTTCTAGGATTGCTGACTCCAGAGAATAGCCCATGATCAACGGGAATTAGAATTGTACAATGCAACTGCAACTCCTCATTAGAACCAAATAGCTCTCGCCCTAAATGATATGTTTATATTCTCAAGAACGATATCAATATAACAGAGGTTCCATAGAGGCTAAAGCCAACGCAAAGGGTAATAATACCGGTAGTGACATAAGTATGCTGCAATATCTTTGAACAAAATGAGATAAGAAAAGGGTTAAACCTGTTCATGCATAAATGGCTTCATTGTCCTTTATGATAACATCCAGGTTATTGATTATTGATTACCTTTTGACAGTTCGCTCTCCAAGGAGGAGACGGCTTTGATATTGCCTAAAGCTAGAAAATGTAATGACTCATATTGCGTCTGAACCGAAGATAAACCATTACATGCATATTACACAACAAAACATTTTGATTTCATCTTTGTAATAAACCAAGGATGACCAAATCCGCAGTATGTATAATCTGTTTGAAGATATTGTCAAGCATAAGATGCCATAAATCAAATTGATCTCAGTGAAGTTTTTAAAACAAGTACTAAGAGCAAACTTCAGAATTTGAATAATTTGAGAATAATGTATTAGATGACATTTTTATTCTTTAATAATGTATTTTGCGTTATGATCAAGAATCTCATTAAATGTTTAAATGATCACTTAATTCTTGTCGATTCGATAGATATCTTTTTGGTGGTAATACAGCGCTGCATGGGTTTTTATGTATTCTTCGGATCGAGGAAATTGCAAACACATTTTTCTTGATTGTTGTCAAGAACCTGTTAGGGTTGTTTCAAAATGAGTTTCGTTGATTCTTTCATACAAGGCTCCTTTCTTTCATCTTTGTAAGGATATTAGAGCTTTGATGTGGAAATAGCAACATGTTTTGAGCATTACACATTCTTAGACCACAAAATAGAGGTGACAATATATCTAATCATTTTGATTCCGTGTTTGTCAATTGGCATCTATTCAATTCTTTATATTTTTTTTATATGTTCCCCTTTCTCTAAACCAGAAATTGTATCAAGATTATTAGATCATTTTCAATGTATTACCAAGGACAATTAAAGATTCACTAAAATCTGTCATTTGTAACGTAACGTTTTTATCGTAAAAGGATTGTCTTGGAAACACTTTGGCAAGAGTTGCAGCTGAGCGTTTATGTAACGAGCATTCAACAAGCAAAATATAGATACTATTGTTTACGGTATCTCTGATTTCCCGGAGCTGTCTTTGTATTGGCAAATTATTGCTTTTGATGGAATATATAAGAAATATTAATCAAACGCCCATCATGTTAAAAATTATGAGGTTGAATATACATTGAACAAAATATGTAATTTAGTTACATGTAATCAAATGTTTTGTTAAAGAGAAAAAGTATCTGCCCTGGTCTAACTGCGTGGCAAGAATATGGATTATTAATGTTAATAATATTAACTGCGTGTGGGCATTAAAAGACCCATGTATGTACTGACAAGACTTAGTGTGACTAAGCTGACATCTAAAACATATGTCCACTTTGGACATGTTGAGTAATATTCCATAGCTGTAGCTTGGATTTCGGTTACATACAATTTTAGTTACAAAGGCTTGAATAGACTTCGTGCATTACAATCTTATCTATTCAATTAGAATCAAACAACCTGGATGAAAAGTTGCTTGTCTATCTTTGGTTGTTTGCAGTGAAGACACACAAATCTGCTTTTATGAATTATTAAGTAAACCCTAAAAGTACTGAAATGGTGTCAAAATGACCGGTTAACATTTCTGCCAATTCTTGAATGTTACTTTTCAAATTGCAATCAGATGATGTTTAATATGATAAATGTAAAACATTTAGATATAGGGGATTTAACTAAATCAGCATTCAAACTAACACTTGATTCACAAGGCATGTCAGGGTCTGTTATAAACGTTTCCCTTATTCTCAAAGAAATTTTTAAATAATATCTATATACTAGTGGCGTATAAGAAACATAATTGCAACGTCTTTACACAAATGGATAGACGAGTTTTCATGTAGATTGTAGATTTAAAATGTTTTCAATTTCCGTATGATTTATTTCTGTGCTGAAGTAGCGTAGATATTTTCTGTATATAAAGATTTTGAACCAATCATTATTGTAAACACCAGGTTGATTGATTATCGATCTGGTATTGGCGTATCAGTTTGAAATCTTGTTATCTACCTAAGTCGACAAGGGAACAAACATGGTAAAATAGCTCCATTGAGAAGACTTACACACGTAAGACGTTATTACGATGTCATAAAACTAACAAACATACAACTGAGAGAACACGCTGTTACTACAAGCTAGACATACTACGTGTATAAATCCCGTATGGTGTTTATTGAGGAGAGGGTACAATGTGCATCAATTTCCTAACATGTTAACGATACTTTGGCTTACGTCTCAGCAACGTCTAAAGTCTCCTTAGGTTAACATTAGCACCAAGTATCATAACACATACACCGACATTGATACGAATACAATATCCTTTCTATATTAGCAAAAAAATCAATAACTATATATCACATTGTATTAATAGACATTTGTCATTTCAAGCTACAACATTCTTTACAGGCGATACGGAAGCCTGAATGAACATGTATCATAGTAAATTTCGTGACGAAGGTGTAATAACTAAAAATAGATATGAAATCTATCAGGATATCCTCAAGATCTCGAAGATAAAAACGTGTTATTGAAAATATTGAAAATATATCATCAAAATTGAATATAGAAATGAAAACGCATCCCACATTTAAGCAAACTTCCCTTTATTAAGGTCAGTGAAAGATTGATTGATTATGACAACATCGTCATAAGTAAAGTGATATAAACAATTTCTAATAAATGTATTAAATGTAGTATTTGTAAACGTTTCTGATTGTTTTGCTAAAAACGGAATAGATTTGAATCCATGATACACATTATGCATTCATGACAATTATAAAAAGTGCATACTTTACAATCATCGATGTTTGTAGAAATTGTACAATGGTGAACCGGATGTTTATGTCATTTGTGGAATGCTCTCCAATACTCATTTGTAGAAATTGAAAAAATCGCGAACTAAATGATTTGTCAATTTTAAAAAGGTGATATCCTGTACGAAACAAATCATAACTCTGACGTCCTGTCAATCTGTATGTCTATAACCATTACTCAATATTCAAACTGTGGCTTCAATCCCTTTATTATTTCCGCCCATCAAAAATATATTGCCTTTTGTTTATCTAAATGGTATATAACCAAACAAATGTTGGAATGATGGAAACTGTAATGAAATATGTTAACATTAGGCACGGACAGAATAATCTATTTGGGGTGTAAGACAATATGTTTCGGTTAAACATCTAATTTGTTTTCTTTCTTAGAATTAATATACTAACATTGAATCCTATATTTTGAATCTTTTCAAATTATTTCAACGGATGCGTGGGATAACAATCATGGAAATTTGTTGTTGTCTTACTGAAGTCAATAGATACGTACTAAGTGCACTTTATAAAGAAAATTCCGTCATTACAGATATAGACATTTACATTGATGGAGATATGACTCCTTTCATTTCGCAATATTCTGTATCTTTTAAATGTGATAAGTTTGCGTTCTGCTTTTAAGACATATTAATTTCGACACTGAATGTAATACAGAACCAACACAGACATTGGAAAAATTTCAGAGAGACTGTAACGAAAATGACACAAAAGAAACGTCCTGGTGCCTAAAATTAAAAAAATGTAAATGTAAACTTCTTCCATGACACACTTGTGTTTGTGACTAAACATGACCAGTGTCATACAAATCATATATACACGTTATATGCATAATTTGTCTTAACATTCATTCTTATGATGTAACTAAATGATGCAACAAAACGTCAAAGCAATGACTCCTACGCAGCTTTACCATATGATAACAAAACAAAATCATCAATTATAAGGTTTATAAAAAATAATAGAACCTTATACAGTGCTACCTATATAACTTCAATGAAATTCATGCAATTTCGTTTTATGTTCCTTGCTAACACTCGAGTAATAACAAGGTTAATACTTCTTGGACATTACTTATTTGTCTCTTTTGTTAAGATAACAGGCCATATTATTGTAACCTGATGTGATTTATTCCTTTCAATTGTCAGCCAATTTACTTTCAAAGTTAAAAGTTAGAAATCTTCAATCTAATTATAAAATTAAAAAACTGTCTCTGCCGATCTACTGATTATTTCCAAGAACATATATCGCTTAATATATAAATATGTAGGTATGGTCGGTTGAAGATAGATACGTACTTATAAGCAGCCAAGTATTGAAATATTTACTGAAATGTTCCTTTTCATTGTAAATATGTATTTTATTTGTAGCCTAATTCTAATAGTTTAAGTGCATGTAAATGATATATATTAGATTCCTAAAATTATTGAAATTAACCTGCAAAGCTGCTATACAGTTTATGTTACATATAGACAAAATGAAGCTTTAATGAATCGGATTGCTCTGTCGCCAACGTCCCTACTTTATTAATCGTGATGAAGCGAGCAATCTATTCATGAGTAGCTTTGATGTGATGTTTACGTGGGTATGGGTAGCTTCTTTCTTACACTGTACAACACATGGACTGTATGTTGACTGATAATTGTTTTAAGATATGCTTTCGGATTACATGGCTATGTGAAATGGACCAATTGCCTTATCAAAAAGGTTAATAGACCGTGCTGAGATGCTGTAATTGGATAATTAAAAAAAACATTCTCTTCTTGAAATTTAGTATTTAGCAATTACAAAGAATATGAGTCAGTTTTTTTTCTCAAGCTATTATACAATTTATGACTAGCTATGAACGTTTCATTTATAAAATGGTATACTTAATTACAGTTTGTGCATGTGACAAACAACCAGGATTTGTCTGGCTGAGAGTAATTAGACGGGTTATGGGTGAATGTTGTATTATTTTCAAGTATCATTTGTCCTTGAATATTTTAGAAGGTTCTCAATGTTTTACTTACCTCTCGGTTCCGTCGGTATTTAAATCTAACTTCTTATTTTTTTGTGGCAGGTGTCAGTAAATAAACTTGAAAGTTGGACTTACCTAAAACAAAAGCAAATTTTAATTAATTTAATCAATTATTAATAATTATGTATATGATAACACTGAGAAAACATTTAAAATCAGATTAGAAAGTTGGACATAAAATATAATGGTTTCTTGTTAAAACGTTAACTCTATTAATTGTTCAACACAAAAGTAACCCAACAGTAAATGCTAGATATTGTGAATTCTTTGGTTTACGAACAGAGGTTTTCTCATTGATTTTGTAATATGAGCCTGTCTCTCCTGTCTCATTTTGAAAAAAAAATTCAGCTTAAGCATATATAGAGAATTCAGAATGGCAGTAGGGACATACTGCTGGAATGGTGACGAATGAGTAAATCATAACAAAACTAAGAGTTACTGCCGACTACTAATGTTATAGGGCTTCATTACTGATAATTCTACCATGAAAGTGCTGGATACTCGATTCTGATTGGCTGTTTTGTCTGACTCAGAGGGTATCAATTCACGATTGAAGTTGCTCTGTTTACCCGAAATCAGTTGACACTGTATTAATACATACATTGACTTCCGACTGTCCGACTGGTAACTTCAGAGTCGATATTCCGCTTGCAAGTAGGATTAACCTCTTTCCAAAAGGAATTAATCGTATTTGTTATCGTGTGTTTACACGGAGAGAGCAAATTGTTTTAATTTTATGTCGTATTTTGTACAAAATAAGAAGTTTGATTGAAAAACTATCGTAAACTAAGCTTTCCGCTACTGGGCATGCAGCAGCATTCCTTCGAATACGGCAACAAAACAATGACGTCATTTCGCGAGCGCTTCTGACGTCATAAACCCTATTACAACGTCATAGTGGTCTACTGTTAGAGTCATCCATTTGCGTCATGAGGGGTTCGCGCGGTCTTTGTTTGCTATCAAAACAAGAAAAAAAGACTTTTTAAACGATTATATATTTACAATTGTACCTCATACTAGTGCGAAACCATTTCGTGAACACGCAGTATTAGGTTTACCTTTGTTAACGGTTTAATTTAAGTTCAATACTAAGACGCAAAATCCCCTATGCTGACGAGTTCATGTTTGTCTCCAGAAGTCGGAACACTTTACACTGTGCATTTCGCTATGAAAAAGAGTTCAGCATTAAAATCGTCATGGTAGAATGGAGATAAACCTAGTGTGTTTGAAAATCAGAGACATGTTATACTGGATTGATAGCGAGTAAATCTTAAATTGAAACCTCACGCTGCGCGTTCGGTTTCAATTTAAAATTTACTCGCTATCAATCCAGTATAACATGTCTCTGATTTTCAAACACACTAGGTTTATCTCCTAAGTACTTTGAAGAAACAATTAGCTATTATCTCAGGTTGTGACATCATGCAAAGTACAAGCACATCATCGACAAGACCACCAAAGATGATGTCATAGCGTAACTGACGTTTTATTGCAACCCTTCCTCATTAGATCTTGTCTTAAACAAAAAAAGACAAATGTTAAAATTGAAACAAAATGCTTCACCCGGTATCAACTTCAGTTGATCATTGTTTTATTTCTCATAACAGTATACTGCTTGAGGCAAATGATTTTATGGTTTCGTAACATGCAAAGAAGTGAATCGTAACCTTGGAAAAGAAGTGCGAGTGATAAGCTGAAAATGAAACAACTGGCAAGAATTAAAAAATGATTCGGAAACATCAGGAACTGAACCTGTTTTATTGTGTCTAACAAGCGATCAGTCATAATAAATTAGTAACCCTGTTACTGAACCAATATCAATAAAAGACTTGTTCAGTAGCATTGAAAAACATTGCAACATTTTTTTTTACATTCCTAATTCATTTTAAAAATATCATGATCACAAATACGGCCTGAAATAATTCTGCTTCGCCCATCACAAAAAATCGAATTCCTTCATAGATGTATCAATAAATGAAACATTAATGAAATCCGACATGTGGTATGCTCCAACCTATCAATCTAATTGTTAGCAGTAACATTTGGAATCACTTGTGCGATATTTAAAAAAAATATTTGAACATTGCAAACTTTGTAACAACATCCTACCGCAAAAAGGAAAATTGTATCCAGGAAAGTTAGATATATCACATTACTATTTTGAAGTTGTTTTGAATATTCAAAGTTTGTGTAATGTAGCTGATCTTTTGTTACAAATCAGTCAATATCAGTCATAAAACTATCCACATGATGAACTGCAATGTTCTCAATGGTTAGGGAAACAAACCGAATGCAACGGTGTTGGATACTCAATCAAATTGGAAAGCAGCCACTCAAGATTTTATATTTCTGTCCAAGCAACTGCTCAACTTACTTGAGAAGAAACGACTTGAGTTACCTATGAGGTGATGGAATGTTGAAAATCTCTGACGTTAAGTTTAGATGTTACATCTTACAGAGCATCATAGGTTAACGTAATGCTCTATCTGTAGTTATAGAGGGAACTCGCTCATTGTACCTGGAAATCTCGTCAAAAACTCATGGTTAAAACGGTGTCCTCTCCTAACGTAAATTCCCAGGGGAGACATAGTCAAATGTTGTCTATCACAGGCCACAAATTTAATCATTACTCTATCTGGAGGACAATTGAATTGGTCGGGTTTACTCAAGCTCTAGATCTCCATTAACGACACTTGAAACTTGCTTGATAGAATATATCATCCTCTTACATTTTTATTCCCTTCATAAGAAAAATAACGTGGTGGATAAACAACTTTGTCTTTCAAGGTTGAATAACGATGTTGTTTTGCCATTAAACATCTTCATTCTAACAATATGTTCGCATTTGATAACTTTCATTTACTAACAATATTGTCCTTTATCAATAATGTTTTAAACTTCACGTTTACACCAATTGAAACAAGAGCTATCAGTTGATGTATATCTCTCCTTGCCCCACGTATATGGAATGATCAGATGAATGGAAACATAATGAATATAGAATTTAATGTTTTTCAAACTCCAAGCAAATTGAAAGGACCAAAATGTAGTTTCTACACATTACACCAGAACAATTAACCCAGGAAGAGTGAAACCACAAAAAGGCACCTCAACATAACATAAAAATTATGTCATTACTGTAGTCTTTCCACGAAATTGCTATTCAATTGAAAGTACAAGAGTTATAGTTGTGATAAATTTACTTGTATTCAAACCTTAACAGTAAACATTATACAAAGTTAAAAATGAGTTTACTAGTTTTAAATTGTACCAAGTTGAAATAAAGCAAACTTCAAGCTTAAAAGGAAAAAAAATACACTGGGAAAGAAAAAATGTCAAACGTGCCAACATCTTATGAATCTAAATTATAAAACCTGAAATCCGTATCAGTCCAAGTTTTTAAAACAATATTAGACGTCAATGGCCAAAGAAAGTTAATAATGGATGCGGACATGAAGCAGTTTTATACTGTAAAAAGAGTTAACAATAAAACAAAGAGACGTATGCAATCAGTATTTTGTCTGTTTATCGCTGCACACAAGGGTATAAAACCAGGCATAAAATGGCCCAATCTGCCGAGTACACATGGTATTGATTGAATATCGATCCCAAAGCTTCCCCTTTAAGCCAGTGATATTTACTCAAGTCATTCAGACTAAGCGGAAGTCACAGAGTAGAGATATTATTGAAGCCCGCAGTGGGCAGTGGACCTCGATGAATATCAAATATATCAACAGACCTGTTAAAGGCACTGTACAACGCCTTCGTAGCAAAATAAAGATATCTCACAAAAGAAAATGTTTTCAATTGTAAGACAATATTTAAATCGATAATTGTCTTAAATGTTTTACCGGCGTCTGGTTTATAGTTTTTAGAACCCGTTCCCTTACTCTGATGATTCCAGCAAAATGAACAAACATAGTTTTTCTTTGCTTGTCATAACTCCTTTTTTGACTCAGGAAAATCAGTTTCGGTAATGAGAAGATTTCCCTCTGAAAATACTAAAACTTGCAAAGAATAATAATTATTGAAGAAATTAGAAAGACAAAAGCTATAGTGCCTGTGAATTCTAAGGGAACCATTAAGATTTAGTAACGGCATTTAGGCAAAGAGAGGACACTGATAAAACATCAATATGTAAATAATACATTGATTATAACATTAGTTGTATAAAAAAAATGCCATTCCATTTTAGAAGGTTTGTAAAGACGACTATTCGCTTAATGGTGCTACAATGAAAAACATTTTTTATGATCAAACTCATTTCAGTCATCATGAGAATGATTTCAATCACTTAACTATCGTGGTATATTTCAGGGGGATTTTACTTGTGCTTCGTTTGCTTCTGTAACTTGTCTTCTTTTGAGATATATATATATACATGAGTGAGCAGGTAATACGACTTACAATACAAAAATAATTTCATTCATTTTATTAAAACAGATAATCAAATTGTTGGTATTTGGTCAGGTGCAGACCCATTTTAGATAATCAATATTTCAAAAGGTAAACTATGATTCAGGCACAACTTTATGTGCATGAAAAGAATAAAAAGAGACGAAACATATCTGTAGACTCATTGCTTTTTATTCTCATTTAAGTTAGTGAGAGAAAAATGTCTGATCAAGGATCAAGAAGAAACCATCGGGGACCAAATTACTTTCAGAGTATATTTCTTGTTTTCACAGCGCCAACTATATATTTTTCACAACTTTTTAAAAAGTGTTTGTCATATTTGATACGGAACACCACTTAAGGAACAGTAACGACACAAAGACATATGCTTAAAAAAATCCCACTCCTATTTGACAAGATCTTAAACTTGTAAATTTCGACTTGGCAGTTCAGTTCATTAGATAATGGGAATTCCGTTGTCAGAGAATGACAAAGTTTTAGGAGACAATGTATAAACTTTCATCCTTGGTAAGCATAGGGTGAATGTTCTGATGCTATTCTCTTTATGTTTTGAAGTTATGTTTTAAAAACAAAATGTTGATGTAACCATGGAAACTGCAAAAAGATAATCGGGAACAAGATGAAATCTCAAATAGGACACATTACACATGAAATAGTTATATAAAGCAAGTTAAAATGAACTCGGAATGATAGTTTCTGTAGTCTGAATTGACAAAATTAAACGTTGAGTTTTCTTAAAAACGGCAAAAAATAATGTAGGAAGAAGTTGAGAAAGCATTAAAGGCACTACTTTACATGATAATTGTTTTACATATCAAGTTTCAATGAGCTAGAGCTTATGTTTTTCTTAACAGTATTCACGATTGTATAGCACCCTATATGGCATAGCATAATAGCACTTAATAGCGGTTCACAGTCAACAAGTGGTAGAGTCTATTGCTGATAGGAATTCTTATGAAGATGGGTTTTGACGCATTAATTTTAAATAGTAGTTGGATTGGAGTTTCTATTTGTAGCTGGCAGTTGGTTTCAAATAGTTGATGCTATCTTGTCAAAGACAGCATATGTCACAAATCTGGTTTTAGTGACAGAGTTGCCTGAAGCTGCTAGGGACCAAGAGATCTTGACGGTCGTTATGGAGTGATGAGCTGCTGAAGGTAACATGGAGCTGTGCCATGCAGCGCTTTGTAGGCATAAGCCAGGATCTTGTGCTGACATCTAAAGGTATCTGGCAGCCAATGTAAGTCCATAAAAATTGGTTTGATGTGATCTGTTTTTTTCGATCTTGTCATCAGGTGTGCCGCGCTGTTCTGCACTGTCTGTAGGCGAAATATGAGAGACTGTGGCAGTCCACACAGACAGGCGTTTCCGATGACCAGACGTGATTAACTAGAGATTGTACCAATTTCTTACAACTCTTATATAGGGTCTGATGGGCCGATACTGCCGATTTGATAGATACAGGACTTACTGATTGCATTTACATGCTTCTTCTCTATTGAGAGATTGCTTAACAGAGTATGCATCGTTAATAGTGCTTCTCCAAACATTCAACTCTATGTCCCTTGTAATCTCAGGATGACAACTTCGTTCAAAAACCATCATCTCTGTCTAATCTTTGTTGATCTTCAACATAATGGAGTGTGTCCAGCTGGCGATGTCAGTCATAATGTTTCCTGATTTTGGGTGACCAAAATATAATCAAGTGTAATGATGGATGACTTTGTACATTTGTTTTCAACATCTGCACATGATATGGAAGGTCATGCTGTGGACATAGTTCACTCATACGTTTTGAATATAGGCAGTAGAGGACTGGTATAAGGACAGAGCTTTGTGGCACACCATATTGTTAAAAATGCTAAACTGACCTTGCTGTCCTATTGCCACGTGTTTGGTCCGACTTCACGTATATATACGATTTCTTACCTCTGGTCCGGAATATAACAGCTAGCACTGACGCACGAGGGCATTTATATAACCCCCAAACTTCGTATGTACTAGGATAATGCAAACTGAAAAAGGCTTAACTACATCAAAAGATACCAATAAAGAACTGAATAGCAGTTTTTAAAACAAGTATTAACGAAAAGGTAACTCATCCTGCTTTTTTAGCATCACTATTTTTCTAAGTCTTTTTCAGGCAAGTAAATCAACATAAACCTAAAGATAATTTCTCGTAATGCAGAATATGTTCTGTCTCTGTGTGATCTATCATCTTACAAATGACTTTTGGGTGACTGTGATTGCCACAGAGGAAATAGACATATTGCGGAGGTGGTTTCAATGCCTTACAAAGAAAGTACATACATTGACCATCCACGTTGACAGTGTATGACACCATATTGGCGGCGACTGTATTGATTAGGTTCAAAATAAACGCAGAGCTGTCTCTAAGGAGAAGTGCTTCAATAAAGAATCGAGCTCACATCTTGAACAGATGATGAGCTTGTAGGTGGACATTGACCATGTACATCACCTTTCTGCATGTACACTATTGCAAGTGATGGTTGTCAACAACTGAATAACTGACATTTTTGTTATTTCTCTTGATAATAAGCATATTGTATTGATATTTTTAAGAAAAGTCTTGCTGGAAACAAGAATTTCACACTTCTCGTGTAATTCGATTATTTGCAATTATTTACAATCCTAAAAAAATTTTCACAACACATTAGTAATCTAAACTGCCTTTCTTACCAGATTTTGAAGACTCGTTTTATTGTGTCTTATTTCATAAATTCTCCTGATGATGCTTGGTCCTACACCTACTTTAATACGTAACCAGACCATTGGAAAAGTCATACAATTTACATCCACCATTGCTTGTAACTTCCATACAAGTGTAAGAACTTTAAAAAGAATCAAGATTGTGAATAACTCAATTCACTGACCAAAAGGTAAACAGGTTGTACCCGTTAAGTCACAGACTGTCAAGTCCGTCTGTTAATACATTTAGCCAGAAGACATAAACATGTATCCAATAGGACTTTATTTGACAGGTTCTATTAAAAACATTCAAGCCTATATAATAACAGATAACTCAATCATGAACACTGGACTGCCAGGACCTGACGACACCGTCCTTCACGGCTTGCTTGGGTGCAGCGCCATGGGATGAATCTTGTTTATGGATTATTGTGTAAATCGCAAAGTGTGTGATCGATGGTTTACACGTGAGGCACGTTATGAGAACAACTGTGGTAAGGATGGAATACAGCACTTAATGATTGGTACACGTTGTGTTTCATTTGTCAAAAATGCAACATTTAACAGATGGTGGAAGATATGTTTTCCCTTAAAAAAATGTTAGGTTACCCTTGTCTGATCAACTATATATGCTTCTGATTCATATTTACACAGTCATTATAAAACTTTCAATAAATTTGAAATCAACAATTCTTGTCCTAGATATACTTATTTCTCTCAAAACATGACTAACTGCATTTTCAGTTTGTGGCGGCATGGCATAATATCAGTTAACGAACGTTAAGTGAATAACTAAAACCGAAAAAGTATTCAAGTCTACTATAAAGTTTCAGAAATTCTATATTCAACCAATGTGCAGTAAGTTGGAAGACACGTGAAGGGTAAAATACGTTTAATACCTCAACTATAAATTGAAAGATGAACAGAAAACATGTATTTGATGGCAAAGAACATTTTTACAAGATTTACTGTGTCTCTTTAAAGCATCGTATAGATTGAGTGACTCTACTTTAAATAAAGATCATGCAAAAAAACGCAGTCACCGAATTCTAACTTTGTGACAATGTCGCTGATTACACGATGAAATTCAATTGCAACCAATCAGGATGGACTATTCAGGCATCGAATGAAACCCTTCGAATTAGAGGAGATGTTACGTGAGACAGACTTAGCCTCCATAATCTCCATGAAAATAGCAACACTTCCCCTATATGGAATGTATCGACTCAGCTTATACTTATTATAACATTATAACTATCTTTAGAAAATGTATAGCAATCAAGTTATCGTTTAACCTCATCAGTTGAAATGTGTGACATTCTTATTAGAGAATATATCATGGGAGAAAAACATAATTACATCTTGATATCAATTCATACCAGCTTTAACAATTATTAAACACATTGAATTCTGGTGAAATTTGTACAACTGCTATGTCTTCATTTTGTATAATATTAGTGATACATAAAACAATACATATTAGTAGTGTAGCCTTATTGTTAAGTACATAAAATCATATACACTATTTTCCACAAAATGTTCGCCAAACTATGTAATTTTGGTTTTCCTTGGACGTCAATGAAATAACTACGACAGAACTGACAAAGGACCACTGTCCATGTGTAAAATGGCTATTCGTTAACTTAATTTGGAATCATCTGGTTTTTCGTGCAATAATTCGAATTTTGGCGTGATGAAATAGACAAAAGGGGTCGTATTTTCGAAATTCCGATTTCCTTAAACTTAATGCATGGGAACAAAAATGACTTGTGTTTAAAGCTGTTGATCACTTCAAATAGATTTTGTAACAAAAAATAAAAATAAGTGTTTTCGGAATTTTGAACCCTAGACACTAAAATGACCATGCAAAACTTTTATGGTAAACTGTTTGTTATGATTATGTTAAAGCACAAGTGATCTTCATTTCTGTATTGTAAATTCAACATTATCCGTTTATTTTTCGTATTGCTACGATGCCTCATGGACATAAAAAATTAAAAGATATTTGCACTTGGATACGCAGGTTTGTGAACAAACTTCGGTATGCAGTTATAGAGTTATTGATGTAAATTTGTTTTATTCTTGGCCTAAAGTAGCATGTTCCTTGTATGGCACAGCACAAAACACATCATCATATTCAGTTACCATGTAATTTACAATTTACGTCACATTGGTAGCTAAGATTACAATCATTGTTTTACAGAAAAGTTATAACATTATCAAGCCAGGGGCTCATCAACTTTGTCTGCAATAGAGAACTGCTGTAAATGCAATCAGATTTTCAGCGCAGTACTAACCTTGGTTCAGTACTACCAATGGTTCGCTAATTCCAGTCGATGCTCGCAGATTTCACATCACTGCATAACCACATTGTGGGATTTTCTCGTGATTAAGTGATATACTCTTGAAAGCGGTTTTAAATCCGAAATTACCTCAACCCATTTATAACATTCATTATGTTCAGGCAAAAGTTATTGAAGCAAGGTGAAAGGTGGCTGATAATAATATGAAATATTCAGAGTAATATTCTTCATGAAAAGCTATCATTTGGGTTTATTCATCAAACAACCAATCTGCAAAAACTGCAGTTATTTTACTCTCATGTAGCAAGTATTAAGATTTTCAAACACATTTCTATTTTGCATTATATTGCCAACCAATTTCGTCATTATGATATCTAATATATAATATATTTTTATTTAAACCGTATCACCATATAGGGTTATACAAAGTCAAACCATCTTAAATATTAATTAAATATTACATATATACAAACATTTTATAATAACCTGTTGTCAATGAACATAAAAAAACAGCATTTTATTTGTGCAAAAGCCTAAATAACACATTATGTAACATATAAAACGATAACAAGTCTTAATTATCGATAAGTTTCCGAAATTACGTTACGACTAACTGACGCACGTCATTGTCCGGTTTTCGATACTGAATGTGATTTTACATTCACAATGTCACCGTAAATCCATCGGATAAGAATGATCGTAGTTTTCACGAAGTGTCTCTTTAATTTATCAAAATACAATGTAAAGTTGTTTAACAGTATACGATGGAATAACTTATGAGAATCTTTTTTATTTGCTTTATAAATATTTAACATTTATAAACATTTAGACAAAGGAGAATCTTTTCAAATACGATTGTATCGAACTGCCATCAATTTAAATAGGTATGCTTATTAAACTTTTGTGCAAGTGTTTTTAATTGATGTCAGTTGACAAAGGAATGCTTATAAAAATTGCCAAACAAACTTTCTCCTCGGATGAATTCGGACGAAAAGAGTGCTTAACAATTACCCAGTAAATTATCAATTAGAATAATTCTTTCCTCAATTGGTATCTCTTTAAACACTTTCAAATAAGAACATACAAGTTTATATTTCATGATTATTATTCAAAGTAATCAGGTATGATTTTCATTCCAATTGTACAAAACCAAGGTCACACCATATGTACAAAAGTTCCCCTGCAGAAAAGAAGAAGCTTAAAAGAACAAACAACTACGAAAGCAAAGCAAATACTACGAAAACGACATGATCGAATTGGGGTTTTTTTGGGCGGGGAACTAGAGGCGTTAGAATAGCATAGTATTCCATTGGTTTAACGTGGACTGTGTGTAATCGTATTGTGTTATCTTCTTCCTTAAGCAAATGGGATATCCTACGGCTACATGATCCGTTTTCATCGATATTGTAATAGGTAGAGTAGTTGACTCCCATCTGGAAGTGCCGGGTTCGAATTCAGCATAATATGTTCACACATTTACTTTCACACAATGTTTCCCTTTTTATTTTTTCCCATAGTATTTTCCTACAACCTCTTTTAATGAACAGAATAAAAATTTTAAAAAAAGAAATTCTGCAAATGTTCATGCATTCTTAATCTGTCATGAGTAAAACAGTCAGCAAAGAGTTTTACTAGGGATAAATGTTGTATACAAAACACTTCGGTAATTTTCGAAGAAAAAATATATTTTGACAGGAATTTTACGCTGATTATTATGTCATTGATGGATCAGTAATTTATACAGAATAATTTGAAGTGATCAAAATAACATCATGGCTAGACTTCATGCAATAATCATGAGCTGCAGTTATTCAGCAAGGTACGGGTTGTCGTCAATAGGTGGCCGACAGGGTTAGTAAATTGCTGCTTGTTAATCTAGTCTGCTTACTTTGATAGACGGAAAGTTTGCTGAAGCGACAGATGTAGATGACGGGATTAATGATTGTGTCACCATAGCTTTACGCTTTGTCATCTCTATTTATCTTGTAGAGACACGCTGTGGAGAAATATGTATCAAAATGATGTACGATTCTAAGAGGATCAATATTCTTTTTCATCTAACTAAAAATGGTTGATGGTAAACAGAGTTGCAGCCTTCATGCATATCACATACGGATTTAATAAGGATGACAAACACAATATGTAGTTGCATTTTGCTATTTATTTTTACAGAAGGTTAATTTCACAAACATAAAATACATGTTTCAATTTACATGATTTATTTTCAAGATGTCATAATCAAATGGATATGCTTTTTTTTCTTAACAACTATTTGATGTATCGATGTATAATCTAATCTGATTTGCTTGTAATGTCAAAAGGATATACAGATTTAGGATAATTTCAATAAGAGAAACTCAGGAAAAATTTGACAAGATCGGATGTATCATTCAGGCCGGTTTGACGAATTATATTGTGCAATTCAAATTACAACTGTCAAAACAACCAATTTAATGTCTGGACATGTTGATATTTCCTGTGTTATTGCATAAAACTGAATAGCCATGAGGATAATTAATGTTTGAATACTGCCACACGTGTTACAACTAACGAGAAACTCTGTTAAGCACCGGGTCGGTGGCCCACTTCATTGCTGGATATTTGAAGCTTCAACCTGCTAAATCAGCTTATATGAATCCTCTCTCGCTCCATACTAATACCCTGTTCTCTTTCGGGCCAAATGCCTCGTACGGCTGGTTCGGCTTTATATTCATGGTTTACTTCACCTGATATCAATTCAGTCAACGGAATGTTGTTATGCAAGGAGCGTGTACTATCCTGAACTCAACGGATTTTTCCATCCGGGTTGTGCCGCTGTTGCTGAATGCGAGTAGTCTAATAGGCTGGTTAGATAGCTAGCGATACGAGGCTTTTGGCTTGAAAGATATCAGGGTAAAAGGAAGGAGCCAGAGCGGATTCAAATAGGATGATTTAGCAGGATGTTAAAGTTAACTCCCTGCGACGTATGTCTTTTGGTATGTATTTAGGCTATTCTTTGCCACTGTTGATGAGTTGATAGCATTGCATTGCACGTATGTCAGTCCATCCGTTTATCCATCTATAAACTTTTTGCTTATCGACTTCTTTTCAAGCATAGACGAATCCAGAGAATAGCTATTGAATTAAAGTAATACATTTGGTACTCTGCGATCCCTTATTGAAGCAAAATGGGCAAGGCCTTAAACATATGTGCACCTTCTTCCCTACAAGGTGCCAATAAAAGAAGAAAGCCGAGGGTAATAATACCATGAGTGACACAAGCATGGTTCACTATCTTTGAAATATGAGAGATAAGCAAAGGGTAAAACCTATTTATGAACAAAAAGGGCTTCCCAATCCCTTATACAAACATTCGGGTGATTGATTATCGGTCTGATTGTAACCTTTTTTCCCTGAAGTCGCTCTTCAAGGAGGAGTTGTCTTTGATATTGTCCTCAGGCTAGGGAATGTCACAATTCATATTGCATCTGAGCCAAAGATTAACAATTACATGCATAAGCCTCTTATTTAAAATTACGACTCCATCCATGTCATAAATCTCAGCTGACAAAAACCGCAAACACATAATATTCAATAAGATGTCTGTGTTATGTAAATTTTTCACAATAATGCTTAGTTACATATACCTCCCCACTCAAAAAGTTGGAGTAATGATATGAAATGGTATCTTAATCTGCCTTCAATTACAATCAAGAAATATATTAATTGTTCATATGAACCTGGATGGAAAATTCTCGGTAATTAATTTTCATTTGTCTCGGACATGTATCTAAATTATTTTGTTTAAAATCTTCTTCTAGTGTATGTTAATTAAAGTGTTAATCTCAAGTTGTTATGCAATTAAGACAGCATACGTGTATTTGGCCCTTAACTGCAACGTATGCCCGACATAAAACAAAAGATCAACGATATTGATGCTATTTCTGATATTACATTATTTATTACAAGGGTTCTTTGTCTTAATTTATGACAGCTTTCATCGTGCGTGCGACTTCCTGTCATTGGTGCTATCGAAAAAATGACTAGGAAAACCAAGAAGACCAGAATTCTGACACATCTTGTTCCTGCTTTCTTCACTTTCTGGTTTAGTCAGTCACACCCTTGAACTTCCAACTTAACTACTTTCTCTATCTTTTACGCAGTAAATGCAAATGTTACAACGTTGCCATAACCAAATTACAACGTTGCCACAACGTTGTCACAACGTTATTTTGTTTGCTGGGTATTCTAGGAAACCACTATAGATGGAGCAAGTTATCCTGCTAATTCAGCAGAATCCGCTCAACTCCTTCCTAATACCCTGATATCTTTCACGCAAAATGCCTCGTACAACTGGCGCGGAATGATTTTCGAGGATTTGTTCCCCTGCTATTTTTCCAGACAATCACTTTTCTTTTAGCAAGGCGCTTGAAGTTTCTATCCTGAACTCAACGGATTTTTCCATCCAGGATGTGTCGCTGTTCCTGGATGCGAATCGTCTCATTGGCTGGTTAGATAGCTAGCGATATGAAACTTTTGGCTTGAATGAGATCAGGTTCTTAGGAAAGAGCCAAGCGGATTCATAAACGTTGATTTAGCAGGATGGGAGCAAGTGTGAATACAGCCAAGCTTCGATAGTTTACTTTGTAACTGAAAGCTTAATATAAGTACAAACTACTCAACTGCCTTTAACAAGTGCGTTTCTACAACTGATTTTAGTGTTACGGTTCATACCATTTGGCTTTATAAACTTATGAGTATGACAATGATCACAGTTTGTAACCAAAGTGGACAGGTCAAATTTCGTACAAATAGTAAGAAATGGTAACTGAAAACAATTTAAAGATAGTTTCAGTCGGTATTTAACAACGGTGAAATACTTTTATCAACAGGTAAATTATAGCAGACTGTTAGATTATATTAACGTCAAAAGCCTAATTAAATTCCAATTTCAAAGTACATGCTTCAGAGACACTCATGGGAATCAGTTAACTTCTTCTGGGGTTATGTTACAGATAGACAGTATGCAGTCTGATGAAAATTGACCGTGTTTCGATGAATCAAACTTTTTACATATATTGACTCTAGAGGGATTCGAACCTACTCTATCATGGGCTCTCCTTTCCAACAAGGTCTGAAAGCACCCTCGTAGCTCGCACATGTTGACGCAGTCTTAATTAGCCAATCACAATGACTCCGGCAAAAGCCTTCGGTATAAGTATCTAGGGGCAAGTAACTCCCGTTTACCATTCGTTATACTTTATCGCTGCTATCCTTATTTTAAACGTGCTGACGTGATTGGTCCACTAATGACAAGGTTGAGTCTGTGCTAAACTTGTGTCAACACGTGCGAGCAACGAAGCTGCTTTCAGACCGTTGTAGAGAGGAAAGCCTTTGATAGAGTACATTGTAGGTTCGAATCCCGCTAAAGTAAATTTTTCAAAACTTTTATTCCTCAGAACCCGATCGGTTTTTAATCAGACTGGGCAGTATGAAGCCTGAATAAAGCAGTCTGCTCTTTCATAACAGCTTTATCAAGCGATAAGGTGAGGAATCTTATCAAGAGTAGCCTTGGTGTGATGTGTACATGGGCTATGCGCAACTTCATACCAGCTCTGTACAACAAATGGACAGCGTCCATTAACTGAAAAACGCTTTTGGACTGTTTGGTTATATGAAAATGAACCAAGTACCTTATCAAAAACGATAATCGACAGTGTTATAGGAAGGAAGGAATACAAGTACTGAGATGTATAATGTGATAATTGATGTGTCTATGTAGTGGAATTTGTCAATTGAGCCATTCTCCCTTAAAGTACAATTAAATCAAGGTAAGTATCAAAACAAATGAAGCAACGTCTCTCAAATTTGTGTAACCACATGTGATAATGATATTGGACATTTCTTCCTTATTTGTGATAGCTTGAGCAAATATCAATAGAGGTTAGGTTAACCCACCGGAAATAAAATCAATGAAATGAGCAACGGCCATATGAACACAAGAGATTGGGCCGATAAAAATATTGTGTGCAGGAGATTTTTACATATCAATGAAAATTGGATTATCATAGCAAAATAACAAATATGACGTGTAGAGTAGAGAGAGTCACATGTCACATAGTGTGTAATTGTGACGTCACCATGCCAGCAGTTATGTTTGATTTATATGGGCGGGTCATAAACAGAATAATAAACGTGCTACCATTTAATTCTATTTTTTATTTAGTTGATTTTATTCTATATCATTATATCCTTTTAAAAGAATATTTTCAAATGGAAGATCGATTAGTATCTATAATTCTTTCATAAATAATAATCATATGCTATAGAGAATTTGTTAGTACGCAAATTTACGACTTAAATGGACATGGACAGATTTAAAAAAGATTCGTAAAAACCGAGGTGAAGGAAACCTACGATGATGAATAACCATTTTCATTGGATCAATGGTTTATGAGATGATGTGGATGCTTTTAAGTTATTGAATCGAAAGTTATCATTAATTACAGATGGCACACATGTAATAGAATAAACAGAAATCACCTTCCAAAGCTTCCCATCATGTGTTCTAATTTTATCTACTTATTTTGATGAGAAATAGCAATATTAATTAAATGAGCGTTAACAAATTGATACATTCTATATTCAGCCTATTATTAGGAATACCTCCTTTAATTATCAAAACCGTTATGACTAACGAGTCAAGCTCTTATGGAAACTGATGTGAGGTTTTATATAATAAAAGTTTACTTAATCACATATTGTGAATGTGGAAAACAGAGAACCATCTTCCAAAATATAACGAGAATGTGAATCATTAGAGGAACCAATGCAAATTGTGGAACTTATATCATAACTAGGTTTTTACCTTGAATACTATATAAGAGCATCAGTCTTTTACTTACCTCTAGTTTCAGTTTTAAATTTGATGTGTCAAATGTCAGTGAAATAACTGGGACATTGTACACTTACCTGAAATATAAGAGAAACGTTGTTACAAGGTTTTATGAATAACAAGATTTCCATTACAAGAATAACAGGACATTTTGAATAAGAAACTGATCTACAAACCTTCATCCTTGATTCCGATAATTATTCTCTCAACAAAACCTCTTCCTAATAGAAGATGGATTCAGACATGGAATATGTGATAATGTTGTTGTCAAAAACTTACAAATTACTTTCCTGTTTAACTGGACTTTGTAGTGACACTATTAAAGAGGAAATTTTAGTTAAAGGGAAACACTGTGTTTTTCTTTTAAAACTAGTTACATCTAAAATATTCATCCCCATGTAACAAATAAATTAAGGATTAATTTTCAGTGAAAAATAACTAAAACTTTCATAAATGCGAATTGTAAAGCCGATAAAACACCACCAACCCCTATTTGTTTTAACTGTTTCAGCATCAATATGTAATTTAAAGTAGAATATACTTGAACTCTGAAATATTAAAAACTTTCTCTTAAAATGTACACTTGAAATTTTCTGTCAATAATATGTAAAGTCCTTGATTAAAACATATATATGGCGTAAGAGGGTGGGTCGTTTATACTGTACCCACTGAGTGATTAGCATACAGGTTAGAGGTCTCAGCTAGGTGGTGTGTTTATGTTCCATGCAATCTGGGAATGATCACAATCTGCAGATTGTTCGCTCACAATCTGCAGATTGTTCGAACAATCTAGGAATTTTTTTCATTCCTAGATTGTTTAAACAATCTGCAGATTGTGAGACCTGAACAATCTGGGAATGCTCACATTCTGGGAATTTGCTTGTTTGTAGTATATCTTGCATTATAACATGAGGATTGTCTAGTTTATATAGGTCTTTCTTTGTGTATGCATCCAAATGATGGAGAATAGTTGTCAAGTCATAGATTGTGACAGGTTCATAGCTCGCCTATATATTAAACTGACGGAGTGTTGGAATCGATTCCTAGATTGTGAAGGAGTTACAGATCGACATTACATCAAACTGAGAGGGAATAGGGGTAAATTCTCAGATTGTGAAGAGCTCATATCTCGCCTATATGTCAAACTGAGGGAGTATATGGGTCGATTTCTAGATTGTGAAGGGCTCACAGCGCGTCTATATGTCAAACTGAGGGAGTATATGGGTCGATTCCTAGATTGTGATGGGCTCATAGCTCGCCTTTAAATCAAACTGACGGAGTATATGGGTCGGTTCTCAGATTGTGAAGGGCTTACAGCTCACCTTTATTTAAACTGAGAGGAAATAGAAGTCGATTCCAAGATTGTGAAGGGCTCAGATATTGTCATTATGTGAAACTGAGGGAATATAGGGGCCGAGTCCTAGATTGTGAAGGGCTCACAGCGCTTATATATGTCAAACTGAGGGATTATAGGGGTCTATTCTCAGATTGTGAAGGGCTCAGATACCGTCATTATGTGAAACTGAGGGAGTATAGGAGTCGATTCCTTGATTGTGAAGGGCTCACAGCGCTTATGTATGTCAAACTGAGGGACTATAGGGGTCTATTCTCAGATTGTGAAGGGCTCAGATATCGTAATTATGTGAAACTGAGGGAGTATAGGGGCCGATTCCTAGATTGTGAAGGGCTCACAGCGCGTCTATATGTCAAACTGAGGAGTATATAGGGAACTATTCTCAAATTGTGAAGGCTCATAGCTCACCTATAAATCAAACTGAGGGAGTTGATTGGTCGATTCCTAAATTGTGAAGGGCTCAGTGCTCGCCTTTAACTCAAACTGACGGAGTATAAGGGTCGATTCTCAGATTGTGAAGGGCTCACAGCTCGCTTTTATGTCAAACTGAGGGAGTATAGGGGCCGATTCCAAGATTGTGAAGGGCTCACAGCGCATCTATATGTCAAACTGAGGGAGTATTGGGATCTATTCTCAGATTGTGAAGGCCTCACAGCTCGCTTTTATGCCAAACAAAGGGAGCATAGGGGACGATTCCTAGATTGTGAAGGGCTCAGATATCGTCATTATATTAAACTAATTGAATATAGGGGCCGATTCCTAGATTGTGAAGGGCTCATCGCTCGCCTTTAACTCAAACTGACAGAGTATATGGGTCGATTTTCAGATTGTGAAGGCTCATAGGCCACCTTTATTTAAACTGAGAGGGTATAGCAGTCGATTCTCAGATTGTGATGGGCTCAGATATCGTCATTATTGGAAACTGAGGGAATATAGGGGCCGATTCCTAGATTGTGAAGGGCTCACAGCTCGCCTATATGTCAAACTGACGGAGTATATGGGTCCATTCTCAGATTGTGAAGGGTTCATAGCTCGCGTTATTGTCAAACTGTCAGAACACAGGGATCTATTCTCAGATTGTGAAGGCTCATAGCTCACCTTTATTTAAACTGAGAGGAAATAGAAGTCGATTCTCAGATTGTGATGGGCTCGGATATTGTCATTTTGTGAAACTGAGGGAGTATAGGGGCCGATTCATAGATTGTGAAGGGCATTCCGCTTGTTTTTGTGTGTTTTTTAGGGGTTCAATTCACATATTGGTAATATGTGGAGTTAGAAAACTAAATTTGAATATCAATTCTGCGATTTTAGATTTTCATTAATCATAGTTTGCGGTAACCCATATAACACTGTTTGGAGGGTGTTAATATTTATGTAGAAGTAAGAATTATTTCTTATATGTGTAAAAGGTTTGCATATAGAAATCAATAAATAACAATTCACTGTGAAAAGTAAACTTATTATCTGAAAAGTTAATTACACTGAAATTTAATTTTTCATTCTCGCTTATTTGACTTAAGTTAGGTTAATTGAGCATAATTACTATCTGTATCAACACAAAACACTAATCTCCTTTGATATGAATTACTTGCATAGACACTTACACTTACAGAGTACAATGAAGGAAATAGTCTCATGATGCTAAAAAAAAGTTTCAAATATCAAAGACAACAAACTCTGATTCTTATATTTATTGTTCATTATGGAAACTTGATAAAATTTACCTTTTTCCCTCATTTTCTTCCTGGATCGTGAGATTGAAAGTTTTTATACGAAAGATGCATAAATCGGAAAGTTACTTAATCTTTCGAGTTTGTGTATGAACAGTTTTTAAATATATGAATTTATAAAATTTATAATACTCGAACAGTTAGCATTTTGTGTTGTCGTGAATAATTAGACCAGATGTCTAGCTGGGTCTGCTTATCAAAGCAACGTGTCACTGTGTCGCGTCTCTACCCAGACATGCGCGTAAATTCGCGTACAATCACATTAACTTCCTCTCTGTAATTTGATGTTTATCTATCGCACGATATCATGGGGCAAATACTTATGCAATAATGAATTGACTGCGTAAAATGTTAAATTGCACTTCGGTCACACTATCGTAAACATTTTGACACATGTTTTTCTGTAACGTTTTTAATAGTTTCCGTTATATCGGTTTGTGAATTTTACAAAGAAATGTTTTATTTGATTTATTTATTATCTGTTCATGATTCAATATTTTAAGAATATTTTATTTGGAGTGGATTATTTACTACGCTGCAAGAAGAGTCAAATAATGGCATCGTCTCTACTCCGTGCTGCGACCATAGTGACGGGAGTGGCAAAAACTAATTTCTTCTGAGTGATTTAAACAGTATTTAATTTCCATGAAACATGTAATACACAACATTCAGAATATACATATTCAAAAAGGAAAAAGGATTAGCAAACAGGCAGCAAATGCCTGTATAAATGCTTCTCCTGAAACAAACATGAAACGATTAAGATATCAAGTACATTGGTGAAAATATATATTTGCAATTATTCTTACTAAAATCAAATTCATATTAAGCATAATCAAATTCATATTAAGCATTCTCTACCTTTGCATTTGGTACAGATTTAATTAAAGAGCTATAAAAATCGGTTGGTATCATTTATGAAATGATACACTGATATTATTAGGGATTCGTTAGCACTCTGTGACAAGGATTTGTCGCCGCTTAAGGTAGATTTTAATCTATCATATAGTGGGCATTTAAAGAAGTAATGAAAAGGATCCTCCCGAATGTTTCCACAAGAACAGGCGGGATTTACTAACAGCAATAAGTGGACTTGCTTTGCGTAGTATATTTTCAATATGATGCTGCCATTTTCCATCTTCATTTTCCATTTTCATCTGTCTAAACATGCTTCTAAACCCCGTATATATGACGTAAAGACGACCTATGAGCCCTTCACAATCTGAGAATAGACTCTTATACCCTCTCAGTTGGATAAATAGTATGCTATGAGCCCTTCCCAATCTGAAAATCGACTCCTCTACCCTTTCACTTTCATATATAGGCGAGCTATGAGCCATTCACAATCTCAGAATTGACTCCTATACCCTCTCAGGTTAAATATAGATTAACTGTGAGCCCTTCACAATCTGGGAATCAACCCCTTTACCCCCCTCAGTTTGACATATAGGCGAGTTGTGAGCTCTTCACAATCTGAGAATCGACCTCTATACTCCGTCAGTTTCATTTATAGGCAAGCTATGAGCCCGTCACAATCTGAGAATCGATCCCTATACTCCCAAAGTTTGACATATAGGCGAGTTGTGAGCCCTTCACAATCTAGGAATCGGCCCCTATACTCCCTCAGTTTGACATAAAGACAAGCTATGAGCCCTTCACAATCTGAGAATCGATCCCTATGCTGCCTCAGTTTGACATAAAGCCGATCTGTTAGCCCTTCACAATCTGGGAATCGACCGATATATTCCCTCAGTTTGACATAAAGCCGATCTGTGAGCCCTTCACAATCTGGGAATCGACCACTATACTCCCTCAGTTTGACATAAAGCCGATCTGTGAGCCCTTCACAATCTGGGAATCGACCCCTATACCCCCTCAGTTTGACATAAAGACGAGCTATGAGCCCTTCACAATCTGAGAATCGATCCCTATGCTGCCTCAGTTTGACATAAAGCCGATCTGTTAGCCCTTCACAATCTGGAAATCGACCCCTATATTCCCTCAGTTTGACATAAAGCCGATCTGTGAGCCCTTCACAATCTGGGAATCGACCACTATACTCCCTCAGTTTGACATAAAGCCGATCTGTGAGCCCTTCACAATCTGGGAATCGACCCCTATACCCCCTCAGTTTGACATAAAGACGAGCTATGAGCCCTTCACAATCTGAGAATCGATCCCTATGCTGCCTCAGTTTGACATAAAGCCGATCTGTTAGCCCTTCACAATCTGGAAATCGACCCCTATATTCCCTCAGTTTGACATAAAGCCGATCTGTGAGCCCTTCACAATCTGGGAATCGACCACTATACTCCCTCAGTTTGACATAAAGACGAGCTATGAGCCCTTCACAATCTGAGAATCGACTCCTAGATACCCTCTCAGTTTCATGTATAGGTGAGCTGTAAGCCCTTCACAATCTGAGAATTGACCCCTATACTCCCTCAGTGTGACATATAGGCGGGCTGTGAGCCCTTCACAATCTGGGAATCGACCCCTATACCCCCTCAGTTTGACATAAAGACGAGCTATGAGCCCTTCACAATCTGAGAATCGATCCCTATGCTGCCTCAGTTTGACATAAAGCCGATCTGTTAGCCCTTCACAATCTGGAAATCGACCCCTATATTCCCTCAGTTTGACATAAAGCCGATCTGTGAGCCCTTCACAATCTGGGAATCGACCACTACACTCCCTCAGTTTGACATAAAGACGAGCTATGAGCCCTTCACAATCTGAGAATCGACTCCTAGATACCCTCTCAGTTTCATGTATAGGTGAGCTGTAAGCCCTTCACAATCTGAGAATTGACCCCTATACTCCCTCAGTGTGACATATAGGCGGGCTATGAGCCCTTCACAATCTAGGAATCGGCCCCTAAACTCCCTCAGTTTGACATAAAGACGAGCCATGAGCCCTTCACAATCTGAGAATCGATCCCTATGCTGCCTCAGTTTGACATAAAGCCGATCTGTGAGCCCTTCACAATCTGGGAATCGACCCCTATATCCCCTCAGTTTGACATAAAGACGAGCTATGAGCCCTTCACAATCTGAGAATCGATCACAATCTGAGAATCGATCCCTATACTCCGTCAGTTTGACATGTGAGACCTTCACAATCTGAGAATCGACTCCTATATACCCTCTCAGTTTCAGATATAGGTGAGCTGTAAGCCCTTCACAATCTGAGAATTGACCCCTATACTCCCTCAGTGTGACATATAGGCAGGCTATGAGCCCTTCACGATCTAGGAATCGGCCCATATACTCCCTCAGTTTGACATATAGGCGAGATGTGAGCTATTCACAATCTGAGAATTCACCCCTATATTCTGTCAGTTTAAATAAAAGTGCGCTATGAGCCCTTAAAAATCTAGGAATCGGCCCCTATACTGCGTCAGTTTGATTTATAGGCGAGCTGTGAGCCCTTCACAATCTAAGAATCGACTGCTATACCCTCTTAGTTTGACATATAGGCGAGTTGTGCGTGAGCTCTTCACAATCTAGGAATCGATCCCTATACTCCGTCAGTTTGACATATAGGCGAGTTGTGAGCCCTTCACAATCTGGGAATCGGCCCCCATACCCCCTCATTTTAAATAAGAGACAAGCTGATTACTCATCACAATCTAGGAATCTATCCTTATACTTTCTAAAAAGAAAAATCTTAATAAGCTAAATAATTCCCATTTTATAATGATGAAAATACTACTAAAACACAAATTCCCAGATTGTGATCATTCCAAGATTGTTCAGGTCGCACAATCTGCAGATTGTTTAAACAATCTAGTAATTCCTAGATTGTGAGCAAACAATCTGCAGATTGTTCGAACAATCTGCAGATTGTGATTTACCCCAGATTGTTCGTAACATTTATGCCGCTTCAGCCAGTTAAACCACATTAACTGTTTTAGAATAACATAACAAACAGTTTGTTTGGGGTTTTTTTTTGGGGGGGGGGGGGGGGGGGGGAGAGCAAGGTCAATATTCAATTGAGAGTTAAGTAAATAAAATATAAAAAAGGTTTCTCCAAGCCCCAAACATCTATGTATATCTTTTATGTTAACACATTAATAGGCCGCCTTTGACTGAGCCTTAGCAAATTGTTGGTTTGCATATGGATTAAGGGTGATTCATGGTGATTCAGCGGTTGTAAAATTCATGTGCGTGATAAGTGTGAAATTGAGAACAATAATAATACAAAACTTGGAGGCGGCAATATCTCAAGTATCCAATTCAATAGATCATATTGAAGTTTGATTTCTTATAACAGTGAATTGCTTGAGGCAAATGCTAGTGAAGTTTTGTAACATGCAAAAAGCCATACTGTAAACACAAAAAAGAAGTGCGAGTCAGAAGCTGAACATGAAACATTGAACTGGAAATGGTTAGAGAAGTATATGGGATCTGGCATGTGCGTAACCTGCGTCATTGTATCCTCACATCAGTCCTTATTTATTATATTAAATATTTAGAATAAACGGCTTGTAAACTAGCCTCGAAAGATAATAATCATTTCTTTCTAAACCATCTGAAAAGTACTGTTATCACAAATGCAACATGCTTCATTGAAAAAATCAACAAAAAATCTAATATACATCCTGCGATATCAAATCCAACTGAAATAAATCTTCCTCATACCATCAACTTATCATGTAACGAAAACGATCTTCATAGATCAAGAATGATGTATCATCAATGCAACAGCATTATAATTAATTGATGCACAAAAAGGGGTTTAACCAGTGATAAGGTATGTAACCATTAATAAATGGAATAGAAAACATCATTTTAATATTTTACAAATTTGCTATTAAGAAAAATAGAAACTACTTCGCCAGCTTCATATTAAATTCTCGCAAGAAGGTAGAACATTTGATTCCAGAAATGTTGCTGCCCGGGAGTTAATGTTACTATTTTTTAAATTGTGTTACTTTGTGGATATTTGTTGAAAGTTTTCAATCAAACATTTGTCTGTAGCTGATTATGTAATTATGTGTACAACCCTAGTTTTCAAAAAGTTTGCTAAAAGTTTCATAAGGTCTTGACGTTTGGAAAGGGTCCATTGCAAACATCTTAATACTGGTATTTTTAAGTGCTATGTCAATCTTACATTTGCGGAATCGTTTTAGTCACAATTCAAGATAACTTTTAATGGCTTTCCGAAAAGATGGGAATCCAAAGAAAAAACATTATACTTCAGAAGTCCAAAATCATTGGTTGTTCGAAAAGTGTATTTGAAAAATGTCTGAAATATTATCGAATAAAAACCACATAATAAGAACGTGTTCAAAGTGTTTGAATAATTGTAATGCTCCATTCAAAATCGTCTTGCTTTGGAAGTTTTCGACTAAGATACCCAACTTAAATTTACACAATCACATATTTTATTTCTTCGACAACTTTCAACAAACATGTACTAATCGAACAGGTGAAGGGGATGCAAGTTTCACAACGGGTAGGGAAACAAACCGAATGTTAAGTTTCTACCAACGGTGTTGATTGCTGAACAAACTCCATTGCAACAATATATTTTTTATTTCTTGTCAATCAACACCTCAATTACATGAGAAGAGACTTGAATCACGAATGTGATGACGGAAGTTATGTAAATTAATATATTTTATAAAACTGTGGGATTATGAACTTCTTGAAGCTGCAAAAATACCCAAATATGTATAATACTCTAGGATATTGTTATTGGTGGAAATCTGATGGCAGGAAATGCTTATAATATCTGAATAGCTAGACTAAATGACTTGGCTGAATGAGAGTCACTCTTCACTCGAATTCTCACGGAAGACATACTAATGTTGTTTATCACAGGTCACCAAATTAATCCCTACTTTATACCTGGAGGTAAAGTGACTTGACTGTTGCATTGATCTAGTTTACTTAAGCTCTAGCTATGCATAAAATGTCAATTGAGATTTTTTCAAATAGAATTGTCGTTGTCGTACATTGAAACGTTTTCATAAGTAAAACTATTTGGATGCATAAACTTTGTATGTGACAGTAACTTAGGGCTTTGTCTTTCCATAAAATTATTCATTCTTAAAATAAAGATTAAATTAATAGGGACATACAGCATTTTTATACTCTAAAATGAGTCAACAATGAAAGTAATAGACGTATGTAATCAGTATTTTGTCGGTTTATTGACGCACATCAGGACATAAAACGAGGCATAAAATCTGGCGAGTACACATCGATCCCAAAGCCAGTGATATTTACTCAAGTCATTCAGACTAAGCGGAAGTCACAGAGTAGAGATATTGTTAAAGCCCGCAGATGGCAGTGGACCTCAATGAATATCACATATATCAACAGAACTGATAAAGGCGCTGTAGCACGCCTTCGTAGTAAAATATAGAGATCTCACAAAAGGGAATGTTTTTAATTGCAAGACAATATTCTAATCAATAAAATTTTTTCTGAAACATCTTAATAGAGTCCGGTTAACTTCCGTGAGTCCATGATAAAATGAACGCACATATACTGAGCAAAACTGTAAACTTGACACATGTGATTTTTTAGACTATTTTTTTGTATTTGGTTTAAGGCACAGAACACGTTGACATTAACAGATGTCAACAAGAATACGTCTAGGTTAAAGACCTTAACATTGATAACGTTCATGACTTCACGGTACCCTCCAAAATGAAGTTCACAGACTGGCAAATAATCGGGATGATGTGTTCAGTAAGGTCTGTTTCCTCCTCTAACGTCCTGTACCGCCACATAACGTCCTCTCATTGATCCCAGAACTTTACTTCACACTATCCGGTAGATTCACCTCGTTGGGTAACCTCGCCTGCGGTATACTGAATGGAGATTCGTCCCTTAAGACAACATAATTCCTCTGTCTTTGAGTAAATCGTATGTGTCTTGTGGCCCACACATATCGGTTATGGCGATGAAGAGGTGTCCACATCTTCGACCGCGAAGTCCAACTGCCCACAAGCGATTTCTGACAGTTTGTACATTTCTATACTTGTGGAGGTTGCAGTGACAAATCTGTTTCGCATTATTTGATCCCTGAAGTGACATCAGAGGTGACGCTTTAAGCAACGGGCCGTCGAGGACAATTTCAGTTTTATGCATACACAACTTAAGATTAAATTTTTTTGTCGTGAACTTACTAAACTAAAGGCTCCTGCAGACTGACCAGCATGGAGCCTCCCCAAAGCACGTCAATGTTCTTCAATTGAAAGATGGGGCATTTTCTAACGAAGATAAAAATTTAGTTTTTGATTTGTTTTTTCGATTCAAGATCCATGTTCGTGTTCAATTTAAACAAACACGCACGAAATGACCTCATGTAATTGTGTTTGCATGTTTATTTTCATGTTTTTCATCTTTACATGCTTCAAAGTCAAGGGATGCACATGATTTTAATTTTTTTTTAAATCAGAGGATTCACACTGTTTGTAGACACATTGTAAAATTTCTTTCAGTAACCAGAAAAAGGAAATTGTTGAAATTTATCAGTGTCAATTTTTGCTTTGTATAGTTTTTCTTTGCTTAATTTCTCGTGAATTCTACCATATTAAATGTCTTAAAAAGTTTTGTATCAATAAATTTGAGTCTTTTCACATCTCTTGAAATCAATGAAATTTAAAAACATTCTGTTGTATGAGAAGAGTACGAGAAAGTTCAAAAGTTTTTTTTGAAAAATTGGCTGAATGTATGAATTACATTCACACCGGCTTTAAAAAAATATTAAACAATCGGTGAAATCTAGGATTAAAACTGTTTGGGGCACATGTATTAACAATACCATATATGTGGTCCTATTGCAGACACGACTCTGTGTCAGGCCTTGTTTATGTCATATAGCTACATATACATATACTTATATACATGTACATATACTTATATAAATACAGAGTCTGGTGCCTGTGGTTTAGGGCACCCAAGCTTCACAGTTCCATGGGTAAGAGCCAGACCAAATTTGAGTTGTTCTAAAGCTGCTTTCTATCTCTCACTATTCCTTTCCCCCGTCTGTTCTCCCTGATCTGTCCAGTCTCTATTGGATGCTTGTCATCCACGTATTTAATAACTGAAATACTGTTGAAAAAACCTTCAACCCAAACCCACTTACTCACTCAATAGGTACTTCTGATCCACACGAAACCTAAAATCCCTCCTCAACTAATGATGAAAATAATAATTCAGCCTTCAAAATTGAGTCTCATTCACATCCTAAACTAATGCATCCTACAATGATTTCACATGACGACGTCCACTGTATGATAGTATGATGCGGTCGAGACCAGGTCAGACGCCAATTACTGACAATTTCCGGGCATATAATGGTCGTCACTCTCTTATACAGTAGTGAAAATGTGTGTACAATCTCAACATTGTCATTGTCAGTTTAGCCATGTATAATGAGACACAGGTAAACAACTAACAAACCAGTACATTTAAATGTTGAGATGGATGGGTTACCGGTTAATTCAAAAGTCAACACCAATCATGACGTCATATTAATGTTGTCGCCCAGCGTACAGAAGCCTTTAAAATGTTTCTTATATTCAATTCTTACTTCTTTCCATCTTCTTTTTTCACTAAGGAAAACTCCACCATAAGTAATACTGAGACGGAAATTTGAAAAACAGATACTTTTAAAGGTATCAACTCTTCAGTTGATCTGATACGGTCATCGGATTTTCATTATGTATGAATTCCCGATACGCTGTCTAAGCTGATTAAAGTGATTAGAAAGAAGTTGTATAAATAGTTGGGAAAAAGGGAATAGCACAGCTATCATTCAATGTAGGGAAAAATGGTTCATTTGGTTAATACAAAAAGTAACAGTATGTTACAAATGTAGAAGACTTTCACTGCATAAAGTTGCCACGCATTTGTGTGTTTCTTGGTTTTTGAAAATTGAGTGCATATGAAAACATAAATTTTCTTTTAAGTATTTGTGATCTCAAAAACGAGGGATTTCCTTTTTTCGCAATTCTGCAGCACCCATGTTATGGATTCGTTCATTTAGTCTAATTGATTTATTTCTAAAAAGTAAGCAAATGTACAACGTACAACTATGAGAGCAGGGCAAAACAGCGAAAATGACAAGGTCAATATGTTTGCCTGTCCGTTTTGCAAAAGAAAAGTGTTTACTTGGTTATTTCTTTTCCAAAAAATAAACTGATGGCGTTCTTACATTCATGATATTGAAGCCTGTACAATAACATGGTAGTCAACTGGTTTAGAATATTTAGTGCATGTGGTTGCTGTATGCAAAATTGTAATGCAGTACCAAAGGATCGACAGTAAGTGCCAAATCAGGTAAGTAGAGGTTTAAAGCATATGTCATCAAGTGTTCAAGTGTTTTACACTCACTTAGAGGTTCTAAGTTCATATCCAATTGGATGATTTTGGTTCTCTTGGCAGCAAAAGGTATTCGGGTTTATCGCTTATTCTTTTGTACATCTTCAAGTCATTTACAATTAAATAACTCTGTTTCAGTGTCTTCTTTATCACGTTTATGATGATGAAATAAATTACCAACCATAAAACGATATTTTCCTTAACTTGCCTTTTCCATTTTTTCCAAGGTGTTTACCTAGAATATATTATAATGCCGTCTAATTTAATTTCTAGAAACAAAATAATAATGCAAAATTTCACGCGTTCTTATTTTGTCATGAGTTAAGCAGTATAACTTTAATGTCTATGTCCTAAAATAGATTTGTCAAAGATTTAGTGTTTAGTGATAACTGTTGCATATAAAACACTTCAATTATTTTCTTTGAAAAATATATGTTGGCTAGACCCTTACGCTGATTATTTTGTTATTGATGAATCAGTATGTATATGGATTGATTTGAAGTGATCAACCTAACGACATGCCCAGACTTCATGCAATAATCATGAGCCGCAGTTACTCAACGAAGTACAGTTTGCCGTCAATAGGTGGCCAGCAGGGTTAGTGAATTGCTCCTTGTTAATCTAGTCTGCTTACTTTTATCGACTGGAGAGTTTGCTGAAGTGACAGATGTAGATGGCAGGATTAATGATTGTGGTCACCATAGCTTTACCCTATGTCATCCCTTTTTATCATGTGAAGACACACTTTATTGAAATATGTGACGAAAAATTTAGTGTGATTCCTACACTTGAGTTTCCTACATTATCTAACCAACAAAAGATTATCATAAACATGTATGTATTATCATGGACCTGCTGTTAACCTAATCCAAGGTTAAAGGCCTGATGAGCTCATGGCACTGCGTGGCGTATGTCTGTCAGTCTGTCCTTTTATCCGGCCGTTTTTAGTTTTGACTTCTCTCAAAGGAAATAGATATTGGCTAATTGCGATAGAAATTGTACATATGGTGACTCTGTGACCTCTTATCAAAGACAAATGGGTCACGCCCTAAAACTTCATTTCACCTTCTTTCAAAGAATGATACCGATTTACAGATGAAGGTGGAAGCAATACTAGCCAAGGTTAATACCTGGAGTGACATAAGCATGCTTTTTATATCATTGAAAAATAGGAGATAAGCAAAGGGTAAAACCAGTTTTTTGCTTAAAAGGGCTTCCAAATCCCGTCTGTAAACAATCGAGCGATTGGTTATTGATCTTTGTTTGACCTTTCTCTATGAAGTCGTTCTTCAAGGAAGAGTCGGCTTTAATACTGCTTGAAGCTAGAAATGTAACGATTCATATTGCGTCTGAACCCAAGATAAACCATTACAAGCATAGCCGTATCAGAATTTTTTCATTTCATCTATTTCATATAAAAGGCTAAACAAAATAGCATTCTGTATCATCTATTATTTTATTTAGAATCATTTGTCGACAGAGATTTATTTGATTTAAGTTAAGCCTCTTTAGCAAAGACTAAGAACCTATCTCACAAACTTCAATATGTCGAGAACAATTTTGTGATCGCATCTTTCTGTTTTCTAAAATGCTCGTTCGTTACAATCAAGGAACATGCTAAGTAATCATAGGAACCAAGCAAAGTAACAAGTAGCTATTATCTTCATGTCCAGTATTTGTGTCTTAATTATTTCTTTCAAACGTTTCTTCTTAATAATCCACGTGAACCTTTAAATGAAGTACCGAATGAACGACTTTTAACAAAGAATCAACGACATTGATATTATTTCTGATAAAAGATTATGTATATCAAGGACTCTAAATTGATGACAGCTTTCATCTTGCTTCCGACTCCCTGTCAATGTTGACATCGGACAAAGACTAAGAAAATCCCGAAGACCGGAATTCTGACACCACATGTCGCCAATTCCCATCTTCATTTTCTAGCCGAAGAAGATTGAACAGAAAATAGTCATTCCGTGGTACATAATTACATCCTAAGTTCTTATTTAACTCATTAAAAGCAAATGATGAGAGTTCACGTTAAGTTTGTGTCTCTGTATTATTGATCTTTTATTCTTACATATTAATAGTTTATCTGAACATGCAAGCAGGATGAGCATAGTTAATAATAAAAATGAAAATGAAATTTTGGTTAAATTTGCACTTGCGCACTCCTTTTATTATCCTTTGTAAACTTCTGTCATTAAAGGTGGATGCATATCGCAAACTACATATGGAATCGAAAAGCTCACTGTATATGTGAATATTATTAAAACAAAAGATAAAAAGCTAGAGCACCACCACATATAAAATATGTTTGGCTAATTTATTATTTTCATTTTTGTTGATTGTGAGAAAGGAAAATCTGAAATGAAAATTATCATGGGAGTGCTTGTCCGTTCATTCTCTACTTTCATTTCTTCTCTAATTACATTCGCTAGGATCTTTCTTGGAGATACAGTAAAATAACATTTGATTCTTGTGGATTTGATTGAAATCTACTGGGATGGTAATATTGCTTTGTTTTTGGTTTTTTGAGTATTTCTGATTGGGAAAATAACAAAATGTTTCTTGATAGTTGTCAAGAACCTGTAAGGGTCATTTCGCAATGATTTCCGTTGATTTTCTCATACACGGCTCGTGTCCTTTATCTTCATATGAATCAAAGAGCATTGATCCGGAAATCATTTGAGTATTACACATTCTTAGCCCACAAAAAAAGAGGGAAGAACGCCTAAAATCTGTTTGATTCCTGGTATGTCAACTGGTTCTAGGGCTGTTCAAATTTCTCTATATCATAAACTTCATGAAAATGTTTGTATTATTTTCTAAATATTCCTGAAGACAATGAAATATGAACTGAACAAAACAACTGTCTTTGATAAAGTTTGGCTTTTTGTTTTGTTCTCATAAACACAGTTATGAGAATAAAGTGAGTGTTTGTATAAAGAACTTTCTACATGAAAAATATCCTTAATTGTTTAATTTCTCTTTTAATTTCCCGAAGCTGTGTTTGATTTGGCAATTTTTTTTTCTAGATGGAATATATAGAAATGTGACTCCAACGTCCGTCATGTTACAAATGAGGTTAATTGTAAAGTATATGTTATTTAGTTACATGTAAGCCAATATTTTTAAAGAAAATAACTCTAAACTGTACATAGTGCTTTCTAAGTAAATTGATTGAATTGGTAAGGGAAATACGCAGATTAGTTATTTACCGAAATATTGTCAAAATTGTAATTATGTTTACACAGACATTAATTTTAACAATATAAGAATGGAGTCGTGTTCAACCATGATAACAAATCTACACGCGGTTTACAGAATTGTATCATGAACATTAAATTGCAGTTTCAAATACCTAATTTCTTTGTAAGAAATTGATCAAATCTCTGTTCTAATCTAAAAGCACGGCAATGAGAACGTATGTTACTATAATCAATAAACCCTTTTTGTGGATATAAAAAAACAATCTCACTCTTTTTCCTATTCGTTGATGAAAGAAGAGATATCCTTATCCATATCTCACTTCAGATACATGTATCCTTTGATAAGACTAAGTGTAACCCAAAGCTTTGACTGACATATAAAACAAATGTTCATTTCATATGGATCATCTGTTGATTAATTAGTCATAGCTGTATCGGGATTTTTGGCACGGATAGACATAATGCATTACAAATAAGCCACAGCAGCTTGTTTGATAAACGTATATTAGTCAATGGGTTGGCCATGGTTTGCATGAAAAGATGCTTTATTATCTTGAGATGTTTGCAGGGCCAGCTCAGGAAGGTTTGCTTACATGTATATGAATAATTAAACCTAAACTCGTGTTCTCGCATGGTGTTACAATGACTTTTTAACACTCCTGTCAATTCTGAAATGTTAACTTTCGAATGGAAATATGTTGTTCCATATAGATGATTGTCATTTTTATCAAGTTAACATTCAAAAGAACACTTGATTCACTGAGTCACGTGTTTAATTTTTTCTCAAATAAATATAACGTGTTACCAGGAATGCTACGACGAGTTTTCACGTTCATTGTTGACTAAAAATGTTTTCAATTTCCTAATGATGTATTTTCTTGCTAAAGCAGACATTGACAAAGGATTTAAGTTTTTTAACGTGATCCATATGTATTGTAAACACTAGGGTGATTGATTATCGATTTGGGCCTAGATTTTCTAAGCTCTCTTAGCGCAAAGATAGTTGTAGGCCCGTGTTAATGTATGTTACTTACGACTATCTTAGCACTAAGAGAACTTCGAAAATACAGGTCCTGGTATCGACGTGTCAGGGGGAACGAACGGGGTAAAATTGCCCCATTTCTAAGACGTACAGATGTATAAGGCGTTATTATGACGTCACAATACTGCATTGACGTCATGTTGCTAGACATGTTAGGTCTATTTGGTGTATTGTAGTGTAAACGGAAGAGAGGATACAATGTGTATCAATGTCATGATATGTCAGTATCTTCTTAGGTTTTGATAGGGAAATATCAGTACTTTTAATAGCAACATAGACACATCATGAAATTGATACGATTACGATATCCTCTATGTGAAAGCTTTGTACTATTCCAATGATTCTATATCACGACCAATTTGGTTGTTTCCTGGATAACATTAGACATGGATCATTGCAAGCTATAACATCTTTTATCTTACATCTTGTAAGAATCTCGATCAACGATTGGTCTATATGACCCTGGATAACAAATGATGTCACCTTAACATGATGAGTTGAGTGATAAATATTTATACCCCTCAAATGCAAAGCGTGGTACATAACAAGCGTGTAGAACGATCGTCTTGATTGAACAAATCGAGGTATCTTTTAAATCTTTGCACTCACTAGAAAGATTTTTGTATTTTTATGTTTACATATTTGATAAGTTCATTTAAAACATTCGGTATATTTAATTTGTTATAACATAAGTTTTGTTGAACATGACTTTGAAGAATTTAAGAATACAGATCTCATGATCTAGAAGATTAAAATGTCTTATTGAAACCAGAAGTTAACCAATCTTTAATATTGAAAATAAACGCATTTAAAATATAGCGTCATTAACGTTATACCTCAATCACTTCAATAGCAGAATCGGTATATGTAATTTAGCTTTTAAGAGGATTGATATTAAATATGGTATACTAAAATCAAGGGTTTTAGACAAATGTTATCTTTTTGATAATTGAAACTCTTCAAAATTCCTATTTGTTTTGCAGAATGTGAAAATCGAAAACTTTATTTTCAACGAAATGCTTTTGTCAGGTTTAGAGTGTCAACTGTCATATTTCGTGCTAAACAGTCACACTCTAAATTGTTGTCAGTACGCAAGCAATCATAACTTAAACTGAAAAAAAACCTCCGTCCCTCTATGATTTCGCACCATTAAAAAGATATTCGAAATCAGAATAAAACCATTATCCTTTAGCAAAATGCAAAAGCTGAAATGAACAAATCGATTTCTGCAAACAAGTACATTAAACTTTACTTCAGTACAGAATTAGTAACTGCGTTGGCGTGAAAGACAATATGTGTTGACTCAGCAAATAATTGGTTTCCTATGAATAATTAAGTCTGTTAGAAACAATAAACACATGGAGGCGTAGACTTATTCTGGATCTCTCCAAATTGATGAAAAGCATGAACCGGAGAGAAATCATCTGAATCGGCCCGGGAGTTGGCCTGCACTTAAACAACAAAGACCATGTCGCTTACATAACACCAGCTAACACAACACCATCATCGGTCCCCGAGAGCCGAATGTTCAAATACCCTTCACAAACCACCACCCGGACTTTTCATCAGAAAATAATGCACTTAAACTACCCAATCTTGGCTCTTGTTATTGAACAGTTGAAACGGTTTGACAGGAGAATATTGAAGTAAGAGCTTAGAAACCCGGACTTTAAAACTGTTTATTCCAAACCAATAGTAACTGAACTGAATTCGATATTTAAAGAATAATGTTTTGTAACACGTCTTCTGAGAGGCTCGCAGGTCTAATCGAAGTAACAGTATCTTTGGTCTACTCATATCAAGGGGGGATAATTTCAGAAAAGATTATCCTGATGAATAGATCCAAGGATGACGAAGGGATGAGTATAGCAATATACAGCCCTGGGTAACCGAGAATGACAGAACGACAATAAGCACCATGACAAGGAAAACAATAGCATTGTGGCTCTTAATTGCATTGATGCTGTAATGCACTGGCTCCAACTTCCCTTTCACTGATGATTCTGCACCGGGTGTCAACGCTATTACCCCTAGGAAGTGCTTTCTATGAGCCCCGGATTTATTCATATAAACCTAGTAGCGATTTAGATGACATACCTTGGTTAGTTAGAAACGAACCGTCAAGGGTGGTGATGATTCCATAGTTTTCATTACAATAATACAAGATTTTTCAAATAGCAATTTGCAATATACCATCTCATCTTTTCCGTGTTTACTTTGCTTGTCATCAAAATAAGTCGATACAGGTTTTCCAAACATCTTGTTGTTCATTTTCAGTATGTTTTATGTATGAACATCAAACACGGAAATAGATAAAATCATCTTGCCGAATGGCATTGAGTACGAATGAGTCTATTGTTGATGTTTGTCCACTAGGAAAATCCATTATCTGAATCTGTGGACTCTTTTAAGACTATAATTTTGTTTTGCGGCCTTCAGAACCTTTTAATAAGTCGCAGCTGAACCATCGCTAGCAGATGCGCATCAAGCTACTTCACCATATAACTAAACTCGAATCCAATCCTTTAAACCCTGCCAACAATTGAGTAATCAATCCAGCGTATCAACAATTGCATTCTACAAAAGCTGGTATTAAATTTTACATTAAACAGCGTCTACGTTTCCTAACAACACATAAACTTCAGTATGTTCAACCTAATTCAGTTGATGATGTCTTATTGACCACACTCATTTAACACACGCTCATATCTTATACATAATGTATTTAGGAGGATGTGTATAACCTGTCAGTGTCCCTTCACAATAAAGCATACTGTATGTGAGTGTTTAGGTATTGCACGATTAAGGGTAATATTTTTACCCCAATATATATCAATTACAATTTTTTTAATCATTTTGGTGAAATTCGTATTTAAGATTTAATTTCAGGCAGTTAATCTTTTTGATAAGTCGAGGCTTATTAATATTTTACATTAGATCTGAAATAACTTGTGATGGTTTTTTTCTGTTTTTTTTTTTACGCATACGAGTTGTTTTTATTTTTGTTTCATAGAATCTTTTGATTTTAGGTCCCTTCCTTCAATTCACGCCACTAATGGTTGAGATATTGCCGAGGTAATCAAACAATAACTCACTCACTGACCGACTCACTAGCCCATTTATATTTTCTTAACTTCAAAGATTTAAAATTTAAACTGAAGAGGTATCAGTGAGTGAGTGAGTTGGGGTTTAACGTGTTTTGAACAATATTTCAGTTATTAAACACGTGGCAGAAGATTAGTCAAACGGGGTTTGTCTCCACATTGTGGAATTAAGAACATTATTATACTCTGTATTTTAGTCTCCTGTCATCCTGATTCCGATAGATAAGTAAATGAAACTTACATACACGTTTTAGAACTTGCGCTCAATAATACATATCTAAGTTCAAAAGCTTAATCTATGGCGTTTTTCTATACACAACTTACAGTCGTGCTACTGATTACAGAAATTCATTCCCAAAAAGTATTTGAATCATATAATGAATCATTTAGATGATTTAAAATTTATGTTTAAGCTAGGTGTAAAATATTAAGATCAAATGTAATTTACTTGTCATGCGTTGTCGTATTGTTCGGAAAATATTATAAAATCTAAATGATGCATTCAAGAATGTAATCACCAGAATACTTCTTGTTATTTTCGTATGATTTTGACATTCAAATTATTATTTTTATAATGTTATTTGTTTTCTAGTTTATTGTTAATAATTTGAATCCTTTTAAATACATGGGTTGTTACGTTTCGTATTGAAAACGCCTCGATCTGAAATTCAATTTTACTAGACATTCAGTGCGTTCAAAATTTTATACCAGGACAAAACTTTCTTCGATTCATTTCAACCATATTTGCAAAAGGAATGCAAAAGAACAATTCTCTGACTGTTTAGCCCATGTCAGTAACAGCGTTTAAGAGCAAGCTTATATCGTTGACTATTTAGCCGTCCCTTTGATCTGAGTGGGAATCTTATATTACCCAGGCAGCTTGATAGCAATATAATGTCAGCTTTATAACTATGAGTTCACGGAATCGATGTTTAAAGGAATCGAAAATATTATATATTTCCCATATCAAAGAGACAAAAATAACAGGTTTAATGATTCAGTGTTGTGTGTGAGACACGGTTAAAGCTGATTTATGAAAGAAGACAAATAAAAAACGAATCTAAACTTAACCTCAAATGTGTCTTGTATTGATAGCAGTTTAATAAGGACTTGATCTTTTTAATTGACTGGAGTGGGTCTTCAGTCTTATGGCTCAATGATTCAGTGTTGTGTATGAGACACTGTTAAAGCTGATTTATGAATGAAGGCAAATAAAAAACGAATCTAAACTTGTCTTTTATTGGTAGCAGTTTGAGAACTTGATCATTTTAGTTGACTGGAGTGGGTTTTCCGTCTTTTGGCACAAGTTCAATTGAAGGCCTCCGACATGGAACGTTCAAGTACGCTTTTGAATCAACTTTCACTTGAAATCCAGACCTTGTATCATTGTTCATTAAATACTTTCAAGCTTATTGACTGCTATCATTTTGTTGTAGCTCTCTGATGAGTCCCTGTGTGACCGAGTTATACTGACTGGCAGCTTAATCGGAAGGCAGTAGTCCAAAAACCAATCTATATTAGACTCTTCTGACGATTAAATAGTGATTATAAATGTTCAAACCAAATCTCAACACAACAAACTATGTTAACCCAGTGATTTAGGGCTTTTAAGTTTCCTGTTAGCACTGCTCAAAACATGAGAATTTGCATAGATCTAGTAATTAAACAATCTGAAACATATTGTTACTCAAAGGCGTCTTTCCGGGATTGTAACGATTGTGAATAGGATAGCTGTCAATAGACAATCTTATTTTGAGAAAGTGAGGGAGACATTATATAGACGACAGTACTTAACTTAATTATATAGTCTGTAGACTTGTAATAAAAGAATATTGTGTTACCCTAGGGAATCATTCTGCTAAATCAGCGTATTGGAATCCGTTGAGCTCCTTCCTATTACCCTGATATCCTTTAAGCCCAAAGTCTCGTATCGCCAGCTATCTAACCAGACAATGAGACGACTCGCATCCAGGAACAGCGGCACAACCCGGATGGAAAAATCCGTTGAGTTCAAGATAATAGCTTCAAGCGCCTTGCATAACGACATTCTATTGGCTGAAAAAATAACAGTTGAACTTAGCCACAAATATCGTACGATGTATTTGGTCCGAAAGAGATCAGGTTAATAGGAAGGAGCTGAGCGGATTCGAATGCTGCGCTGAGTTTTCAGGATGCTAGGGAACAGCGGTAATGAATTGTAACTTTGAAAACCTTTTTCTTCATGGCTAGCTCACATTTTGTAATCTATTCCCAGACTGCCTTATAGCATGAATAGATTCGAAATGTAAAGACCTAAGAAAAATTTGAAATATCATTACTAAGTGAACAAAAGTCTTTGAAACGGCAGTCAAAGGATTTTGTTGTAGATTTGTTTCCCTTAATCAGTGTTTAACGTTAAGAAACATCAGTGACATAACTTACTTATGATACATGCCTCATGTTCAATTCAGATAAGTGCCAAAAAATGTTGATAGCAGTTTAAATCGACCATGCTTCGAGGAATAAGAGTTTTATTAAATTGACTCAGTTAATCATAAAGTTCTTTTGTCGAGTTTAAAAAAGTGGGTGTCATGGGCAGATTCTATAATATTCTCTCATCGATGTATGGTAGGTTATCTGCTTGTGTCAGAACATCTGATAGTCTTTCCGGTTATTTTGATTGTAGTATAGGTACCAGGCAGGGTTGTATCTTTAGTCCACAGTTGTTTATTGTTTTTATTAATCAGCTTATGGAAAGTATGGAGCAATTTGGTGGTCGTGGTATTTTCATTTCTCCTGATGTTGATAAATTATATGCCCTAATGTTTGAAGATGATGTTTCCTCGGTTGCAGATAGTGCTATTCAGTTACAAAAAAAAATATTTGGTCTGGAAAAGTTACTTAAGTCAACTTTTTGGTATAAAAGACAAAAGTTATTGTTTCCAGAAATTGTGGACCCATTAGACACTATGAAAAATGGTTTCTTCATGGACAACAGCTAGAGGTGGTTTCTTACTATAGATACTTAGGTATAGTGTTCACTCCTAGATTAGTATGGACTAAAGCTCAAACTACTCTGGCTTCTCTAGCTAATAAAGTCCTAATGGTAATCTATCGGTACCAAAAAAGGGTAAGGTTATTTGTCATGTGTGGATCTTTTTAGAATATTTGATGGTATGGTTAAACCTATTCTCTGCTATGGTTCAGAAATTTGGGGTGTTACTTATTGTAAAATCATTGAACAAATTCAGATTTAAACTTGTAAGTCTTTCTTAAAAGTAGGCAAAAATACTTGTAATAGTATGGTTCTTGGTGAATGTGGCAGATTACCTGTTCAACTAAATTATATGACAAGGTCAATAAAATTTTGGTGTAGACTTTTAACTCTTCCAAGTCATAGATTATCTCATCAATTTTATTTAATGTCAAAGTCTCTGGATGAATCTGGTCGCATTACATGGGCATCTCATATCAAAAGTGTTTTATTCAAATTTGGGTTTGGTTTTGTTTGGATTTCCCAGGATGTTGAAGATATTAACGGGTTTATTTCTAAACAAAGGTTGTCTGATAATCTCTCACAGGTTTGGCATTCATCTCTCCATAATTCAACTATGCGTGTTAATTATAAACTCTTCAAGTCTCTCCTTAATGTTGAAACATATTTAAGATTAGATATCCCTTTTCATTTAAGAAATTGTTTGTCAAATTTTAGGTGTGGAAAATTTAAGCTTGTCTCGGAGACTGGTAGACAATGTCCCCTATGATTTAAGATGTTGCCCTATTTGTAAAAAGTCTAATCTTAATTTAATTGAAAATGAAATACATGTGATACTCTACTGTAAAGCCTATTCGGATATAAGGAAAATATTTCTTGATAAATATCTTAAACATCCAATTTCACAATTCTCTAGCGGGATTTGAACCTGTCTATCAGGGGCTTTCCTATCCATAGCGTTCTGAAAGCAGCCTCAGTCTCCATACAAAATCAAGAGAGAGAAGATATACAAGATCAATACAAGTTATCCACCGTGAACTAAATTACATAACAATGTCTTATTCTTCTCAAATAAAACTCCTTTTCAATTATGAAATTGAGAGTATTTTTGATGGCTGTATTCAATAACTTGAATCATTCTTAATGCGTTTTAAATGTGTCGTTTTTAAGAAACGTTGCAATTGAATCAATGTCCCAAGAAATCTAGAATTTAATTTTACATGTAATTAATACCAAAAAGACAATGTCAGGTGATTCGTTTTTAACGATTGTCATAGATATTCAACTGAAGTTTATATTACAAGAAAGACATTTACTGAAAATGTATATATCTATGGTAGATAATCAAACGCGCGCGGGCCGCGCCCTTCATTCGTCTTTTCACTTTACTTTTCATCCCTTGCTAATAATACATTTACTTATTAATGATGAAGCTAAAATCTTGGATTATTGCTATAATTGGCGTATTTTATAATCACGATGTCAGGATTCTTGTCAGTCCCATGTCTTTAACAAATAGATTTGCCAATTAACAAACAATACTGACAAGCCGAAAACTCGAATCTGCCACGTAGGCCATTGTCCGCTGAAAAACATTTTAATTAATGAACACCCCTCCAATCCTAAACCTCAACTCCAATAAGGGGACCAAGAAGCAACCAATCATAATAGCCATGGTCATCATTTGATGACTTCATAGACATCAACTACGATATGTAGAATGACTAATTAAAACTGAAATATCCTTCACAGGATCGATTTCGACAAGGCCATAATAACTGTTCATGAAAATTATTTATTAGGAATTTACTTCAATTTTTTTTAAAAAACATAAAAACCGCTATGCAAACTGTGTAAATCCGCGTTAACGCTAAGTTTGCACAGTGGTTTTTAAGTTTAAATCTCAACGAACTTAATGAATTTTGAAGTCAATTCTTATTATAGATACATACATACTTCGTGTTTGAAAAGAAATCCTTTTGCTCCAAACATAAAATTTGCAACAAATAGAGCTGCACTAAGAATTCAACGCTTAACAGCTTAAAAAAGGCGAAATGTCAATCAAAACGTCATTAAATTCTCCGGCCCGCCTACAACCCGTTCATCAGCGAACACACAACGCAAGTGGTCATGAATTTATCAGACGTCCGTCACACTTGGCCTTGACATTGCTAGTCGCCACAAATCGCAAATGTTTAACTTGGAGAGCAAACCCGCCGAATTTACCCGCGTAGATGCCATATACTGGTGCTGATAGGATGTAGATATAACGAAATCTGATTAAACAGTTCTAAAACTTGTTGAGGAAACAAGCGTGAAACTGTTGATGAACTTACGGCATCTCCGTGGCTGTTCCCCCTGCAACGGCCGCGAGAGCATTGTTGACATTTGCCCTCTATGTGGTAAACCCGATCGGATTTTGCTTCTGATAGAGCTCTCTTATTTATAATGAAAAGGCTTATCTTTAGAATCTCTTGACAACAATAATTATTATAAATTGAATTGTATTATTTGTTTATTAACGTACTTTCAAGAAGTGGCATTGCACAAAGTGAATATATTATTAGAAAGACGTAATTTGTTTACAAACAGTTCCGTCGACGGTCCTGGCTAAATAATATGTGACGTCACGAAATTAAGTTTCTACAGGTATGAACTGTATGTCTGTTTCAATGATAAGCGAATCAGATTGACGCAAAGCAATTGCTATTTATATTATATTATATCATATATAAATACATATTTATTTCATTCACCATGTATATAACGTCATGCTTGGATATCAGCATGCTTATTATGATAATGAAGATATGAAGGTGACTAGGTAAATTATTTGCTCACATAGTGCACTTATTCCTTTAAAAGAATACCATTTATCAATAAAAAGAAATAGAAAACGATCTTCTGCAGATTTTTTCACTTAAATAGCAAATTGCGTTGAGATTTGATTTCCCCTGAACACTTAATGTTGTGGGAAACATAACATCGTCCAAATCCTTATTGAATAACTCCTTCAGCTACGGAGTAAAACATAACAAGACATGTTGGACGTTTCTCTCTTGGGGAAACATGTCAGTTCCAGGCAATCTATCTGCTCTAAATTCAGATAGAGATTTTCTATTTTCTCTCTCGGAAATATCATGGTATACCTTATTATCTTAGTGCGGTCACTCATTGTGATTCCTATTGGAACAATGGCCCATGAAGTGTTTACTCGTTTGTCAAACTCAGAAGCAGTTACGTCTATTTAAGGCTGTATCAAATCAGTAAGTTTACTGCTGGAATACAAAGTTTTGAATTATCGATTTTTTTCGAAATGCCTGTTTAACTTAGGTCCCTAGTCCCCTTTGCGATTTTGGCTCCTTTTGTATATTGTTGGTTTTGCAAGTTTTTTTTAAGTCAATAGATTAACTATTTAAATGAAAAAAAAAGGTTCCTTTCTTGTCTGTTGTATTGTAACTTGACTGGTGAAGGACCGAACTATATCTTGTTGGAACTTAAAGTTACTCCCAAAATGTTGCTTATATTGCAGAACGATTGACAACAAGACTTCCTTTCTGTAACGAACACCAGTACGTCTGCCTTCGGAGAGTTGTGTTCTACCATCGTATCCAATTGCAACAATAACATAGCCATCCCAATAACAATTCAATCTTGTCACAATTAGCTGTAATGATCCGCCATTACATTTAACTGCAAAACAAAGGAAACAATTGGATTCTATTTTCGAGGTACACAAAAATGATAAAACAATCGCATTGACCCGCGACTCAGATGTTTGGTATCACAGATAGTTTTAACTAGATGGCATAATGATCATCGCTAAACATCGAGTAGAGCCAATATCGCAGGGGACAGCAACGATTAGCTCTCGCCTTTACCATTCGCAAACGTTAGTGTTTATCTGTCATCTTCACGCCAAAAAATGGACGATTGTATTTCCGACCTGCAGCCCCCATCGATTTCTGACAGTTCGATTTGAAACTTTTATGCAAGTAATGGGCCGTTACCGAGGTCTAGGATGACGATTAGAATATGGTACGGGGGTAATGATCTTTATCTGTCCATCGTAATTATTGGTGATTTTGGCTAAGACTACCTCCCGAATCAGGTCGCATCTTGACTTCATTTGTCTTCGAGGTTCCAGAATTTGGTAATCACGCTGTTTGATTTTTATATTGCCGGGCTGTTCGGCACACTGACTTGTTCCCTTTTATCTGGCCTATGGCCTGTTTTAGTATGCATCTTGTACTATCTTTGCATCGTTCACAGTTTTGTAACTTGCGTGTGTAGCCTCATAAAGCACCTAAACTCATGGTGAGCAAACTACTATACTGAAAATGAAGATTCTCTTTCTTAAATTCAGGTCAAGTGTGCGTTTATGCTAACTATGCGTTCAGGCGTATTGAACGTCCAAACATGTTGCAATCATTCAAGGAATTAACAGTATATGTGTTCCTTTATTCATTTCTTTCAATGTATGTATAAAAGTTGGTTTGCAGAACATCTGTTCACTTGCACTTAAATATTTCGTAATAACAGATATAGAAACGAGTGTTATTTCATTTCAAACAGATTTGTCTTCCGGAAGTGTCATCCAAATGGAAATTGCAGGACTGAATTTTAATTGAAAATCGATTTCAAGGAAGTTCGAGTCAATTCCCTAAGAAATGGGACATACCAGGGAAATCGGGGTAATTAATGCCAATTTGTGTGAAGAATAAACAATGGAAACAGCAGGAGATATCGACAGGGCTACTATTACATTGAAAACTATTTTAAGACTTTTAATATTTAACAACCTGATAAAACCTTTTTCCACGAATTTAATCAAAAAGCACAGTTTGATTTATGAGTTGTCACGAAATGCTTCAGTTAGCCCTGAAAACTAAGCATCATTGAATTCCTGCCATACATAATTTCTGGAAATTGGGAGAACTGCACCTTCAAATCATATTTGTTTTACGTCTCTAACAAAATATAAAGCCTTTCACCACGATAATGCGCCTTTAAATAGCTGTAACAATGGGTATAGGTTATCATGACATAAACGAAAGAAATTAAAACGTATACTCTTAGTTGACAACTGGTGACAATCAACAACCGACGAATTAGGTTATATTTCAGAAAATGGCTTTAGATAGACGTAGTCTTATGTTTACATCATGCCTTAAATACAGTCCACTTTCTTCCTGAAAGTGTCCACTATATTAATACTCTCATAGATAAATATGTTTCTTACATGAATTAAGTCTTACAAACAACTTTACTTTTATTCATCTGTCAGCGTAGTATGTATCAGCAACACGAGTTAGTTCTTTACTGCTTTCGAATCTATTTGGTTGACATGGTACTATTCTTTAAGACTTTGAAGACAATCAAAGAAAAGCAATATGCATGACATTTACTGAAGCCTTTAAGCATAAAGTGAATCTTCTGAATCCAACTATTTGCAATATCATATAAATATATATATACAATTACTTCAACATCAACGTTACAGGCAGTATTTAGTCCACGAAACACCTACGGTTATCATACAATCTTAATATTTAGATACACCTGATTGTGCAAAATCAATTAAGTATCAAAGTTTTTACAGTTAATCGCTGAACAAATTTCTATGCCCGTGATATTAAAAACATTCAATTTACGTCAATGGCAAAAACGTTCAAAGCTATATATCTGATAGATCGAATTGATATGATACACTCACAAATGGCGTTTAAATCTATTTCGGAATCACGACTTTAACCGGAAAAGATGTTTTTCTCATACACATATGAGCGTTGGTGTAATCAAAACCTTATTTCCATAATGAAATGTTACTTATCATCAGTTTATCGGTAAAACTGATATTTCTCCCTGTTGCATTAAAAGTGTATATATTATTTCTCGTTTTGATGACATCAATATGGTTCAGCATCGTACACTTGTCTACTAATTTTTTTCCAAATACGTCATCACGACAGAATCGGAATATTAACCATTAAATAGCACTTGCATCTCTTACAGATTCCATAAGTCTTGAATGTCAACCTCAAATACAGCCAGAGAAAGAGATTTTTCTACTGGAGAAAAACAATTTCACGTCTAGCGATATGTGCGCTAGTGCTGGTATTGGAATTATGACATGAGTTATTATTGCAAATTTGTACATTATGTAAACGATCATCAATGTTCACGTCAATTCATAAAATGAATGGTTATTAGTATAAAGTTCGAGAAGATCAACCTTCCTGATGCATCTACATCCTAATGTGACTGGATAAGATTCTGTTGACAGCTATTGAGCTGATATCAATCATCATGTAGCTACGTAGATTACAAGGCTGAGTAAGTTGCAGTCGGTTTAAAGAAATTCTGCAACAATGGGCTATTTTCAAGGACAATCTATCATTCTTAGGGCGTCTGGAAGTTGTTTTTGCCGAAGCCGTTGGTTTATAAGGAACGTTAAGTGACTAACACATACTGCCTAAATTTGACGATCAATTCTTGAGTTGCTCAACAAGTTCTAATAATGTTCTTTGGAAATGAGATGGACTTTACGACATCCTGGAGCATATGGTGTTACCTTATCTTATAAGACATTTCGAAAGTGGACCTATTTTCTATATATATGATAATATTTGTTATATTTTACGTATTACAATATTAGAGAAACAATAAATCGATTGTTTTAACGTCACACTTAATCTGTGATATACATTTTTATATTTCGATATTTTGAAAGTCACCTCATTTCCTTGACCACATTTATTTGGTTACAGTTTAGCCATTAAGTATAATATGAATTCTTGAAATACCAAATGTCTTATTTTTCATTACAATTTTAATAACAATATTAATTTTAGACACCATGTGTCAACACTAAAAACGAATCAATAGTTCATTCCTAAAATTACATTTATAACAAAAGATTTTCAATATATAAGAACAATTGAACGATCTCTCACTGGTCGGAGACGCATATTTTAGGTTACAAATTGAACTATACTGAACTTAAATAATAGTTTTTTGACGATTCAAGACATAAAAATACACACAAAACAACAATATTTGTAAGTTTAAGAAATGATGCTCGTTAACCAAGTTCACATTTTACAATCATCAACTCACATTTTAAAAAGTATAATTGACATGTGTTTTAAGGATATGTGAATCAATAAAAAAAACTTAAAAAGGACACCCCTAAGTTTTATAATCTCTAACACAGAAAAGATTGTTACCAACTCTCTTGAATGTAAGACATTGATTACTTTTTTCTCGTAAACGTATTCAAGAACGAAGATTTTAACTTTATGAATGACGTAACAAAATTACGAAGCGTAATTAATGATAGTATGATACTCTTTAAAGATACATATTAACAACAGGGATCTTCTTTTACAAAGAAATATTGAAGGATGTCATGTTTTAATGAAATATTTTACAGTAACGCAATATAGACATAATAAATGATCACGAGATAAATGAATTACGCATCTTCAAAACCTGGATGACGATGTTTGTATATAATATTTAATACACGCGGAGACAGAGGATCATTCATGTTTGTCACACGATTTATCAATTCTAAAAAGAATACCTTACAGAAAACGTCGACAAGCCCATTTATGAGACATGCTAATGTTCACAAGATGCGTCTCAAATATTCACAATTCCCACAATTAACGAATGTCACTCAGTAGAAAACTAATGATCGAGATTTTCAAGACTTTTAAGAAAGTCTAAGCAGTACTTATATATGTCAAAATTACATAAATTGACATGAGTTGCTTGGTATTCGATATGGAAAGTATTTCTTGATGAAAGTTTCAAACTATGTCTATGAAATCTGAAACTCTAGACAACAGGTCGAAGAGCAACAGAATGCCTTCATGAAATATGCGACAAATTGGTCTGAGACGCTCACTTGAACAATAAATAGATTTGATTCATCTACTCCAGTTTCCATCAGTGTTGAAGTGTGTCCTTCTTCAAAATTGGAGACTAACAGAATACAAATAGAGCACTAAATAAACTTGGTTCAATACAAAGCAAATCTATACACTGGACACATATGTATAAAATGGACAAATCATAGAGCACGTCAACATATGTCAGATGTGACAAAGTGCTATGACACTCACCTTTCAAACTGATTCAATTTCCTAAGACACTTAAATGTTGAAAATAATCACTCGGAAGAATTTGAATATAGATATGAAACAGATAACTTTTTAAGAAGAAATATGTAACAAGATAAAAGATAATGAACATCGACACTCACCTCTCTTAAATGCTCCATAGAGAGCCTTCAATTTGTCGATGCAGGAATCCACTGTCATGTTATAGAAAGACATAACACTCTTCACAGTGGCACGAGGCATGTCACTCATTGTTAAATCCTTGATATACCTTTGCTTTATCGAGCACTCACACTGTAACCTCTACGTGCTATAGTTCAATCGCTACTGCCCTCATAAACAAGGTCTATGCAGTAAGATGCAGTGTAACGGAGGCTGATTTGAGGAGGAATCACAAGGGTGTTCGTTATTGGTCGATTAGGTTCGTGAATACCAAATGAAGTCCTACTTCATTGTAAAGTATTCGTATTCTACTGCTCGTACCGAGATTTGACGATGACTAGTTCGCCCCGATGCATGATAGTAATAACTTGTTCTCTATTGGCGGCGTGCTATAATTACTCTTATCATTGATTTCAGCGCTGTCCACTCCCTGTCAATTGGAAGATGAGGACTAAAGATATTCAGGGATATTCTGCAAGCTCGGTTACAGCAATAAAGTGAAATGATACACTCACTCAGGCAAAGATAATATATTCATGTTATCCCGGTTTTGTCGAAGTATTGATTTTAGGTAAAGACATATTAAAAAGCAAGTCATTGTAGCCTATCACATCTAAGAGTTTTGTATCTACATCTCGATTAGTTTTCTTTATGTTGTATGAATGTTTTTTTCATAGAACGCATCAAAGCTATCATTTGAAAATCAAATAGGGAAACCCCACAAAAATGTATATACTGAAATATGATATATTCAATTTCATAGTGTAAGGCTCAAATTAAGAATTTAGTATCATGAATTCATATCTCCATGATAATTCACTAAAGTTTTGCGTTAAAATATTTGGTATTGTTTAAGCATAATGTAATCTAGAAAACTAGAAAAATAACTTGCTGCAAGCCAGAGAAAATCCGTACACAGTACAAGGGATGTTGAAACGAACGTGTCGACCCTTATACAGTTGACGATCTCTTCACTTTGATATAGACTGTGTGTTAGCACTGAGAGGAACACTTCGATGCAAATGTCTACTGTAATGTTTCAAGGCCTATTGCCATTGTGGCTTATTAACTGCAGCTAAAATTGCATCATAAATCTAGGAACATTTTGTAAGACTTGTTGTTTTTAAAAATTATATTAAAATGCGTGAATAACAATGCGAGTCTACTAAGTGAAATAACTCTACAATCAAATGACATTATCCGTAACGTCACGAAACAACTGAATGACGTCATGTGATAGCCGTCATATCGAAGCGATCTGATAACCCCATTCCTAAAATAAACGTCATTTAGGACGTTTTTGGAAATATAATAAATAGAATTTTAGACATTTTTCGTCCGATGCCACTTCATCTCATCTCCTGAAGTAGAAAATTATATTTACACTTCAATCGATATATTTGTTTGGGATGAGGTTTATGGTAACAATAATCATTACATGACCAGCCTGGACCTCATTTCAAGTTTGCATATAAATATCCCACTTTTGGGAAATTGATGGCCACTGCGAATGTAACATCGCTAGTTATGGTAATTAATGTGATACCTCTAGCTAAGGCAAATGAAAACATCCGTACACCACATCATGTAATAATTTCCATTTTCTATTATGTTCCGTGGAATAAGGATGATTATTATCTCTCCTGAGGCGTGTGCATATTAATCAGGTTGGTTATGTTTATTAATTCCACCGAATCGATGAAGGAAGTGAAGATGAAGCCGTGAGAAGGGTCTGACTGCAATCACTTAAACAGGCTAAAGATGGCTTAACCACACCATATCACTCTTAAAAGAGAAACAAGTGAGATGTATATATTCGAAACAGGAGTTGACTTCTATAAACAATCAAGAAAATTCACAGATGTATGTTATGTGTAAGGCTGCATGAAAATAATTAAGCTGACAAAAATTCTCAAAATTGATAACTTTTCTGAAAGTTTTCATTAATCGTATAAACGATTTGGTTAAAATTACGGAAGGGTAAAGGGCAGTATAAAGAAAATAAAATGAATCTCCATGAGCCAATTAAAAATTCTCTCGTTGTTGGTTTCTTTCTATCGGATATTTAACAAGCGTGCATCATGGGATCATTTCATACATTGTAGTCAAGGATGCCAACCTTTATCCGGATGGTGAATGTATTATATTTAGGTTTTAGATAAAAGGAAAATTATTTCTTTGAGAAACGAGACGGTTGACCTGATAACCTTTCACGTTTCTTGCTACATCTGCAGTTGAGACAACGATAATTACCTATGCTGAGCAGACTACCATGTATAGCTACTGCAGAAGTCAGTATGCTTTGTTTTCACTGTCATCAGTCTAGATATGCAATGGTAGTAGAGGAATGAAAAGTGTAAACTTGATATATTGGTTGAAGAAGAAAAAATATACTCTTCTTCGAAAGATCATTTGCCAAAATATTCGAAGACTTTATTTCCGCTGAAACTAACACAGTTACAAACGAAACTTCATACTAAATTGTAATGACTCTAATGGAACGTCGAAACAGACAAGTCTCTGGGATAAATTACGATTTTCAGTCAACCATTTCTGCAAACAATAAACCCCTACACCCAACACAGGTTAGATATCTAATGTCAACAGGGGTCAAACTTACTGTTTTCCAATCATTCAATTAATTTCAGTCTACCGATTAAACTATTTCTAATAATGAAATTTGTTACGCATGTACCAGATATGATCATCTTGTTGAATCCACCCCCAAAACGCAATTTGCAAACACAAATTTCAAATGTCGAAGAACTCGTCCACTTGTCGAAAATCTAAATTGATCATGATATGTATTGATAATTGTATGCACTCAAACGCCTCCCATCTTATTTCATTTACCTCTCCTTGAGCCTTCCGGCATTCAACAAACAAGTGATCATCAAAAAGTCAGAAAAAAAGTAGTCTTTAGCATATGAGCACATAAAATCTAAAGTTACAATGTCATTTGCGAAACAGATGATTTAAAGTCTAACCTTAATTTTGATATATAACAAATACTAGTATTCGACGATATCCAGAAGATGTGATTGGAGACGTTTTGTCTCGATTTCTGTGAGTTCTATTCCGTTTACACAAAATAACAGGATGTTCCATTATGTCTGTTAAGTGACTTTCTGAGTTCTGTATACCACCTGATGTTGTATTCGATCCATACAGATGAATACATGCATGAAGCCTGTAGATGAAGGGCTACAAACTTGCATGATCAACCCTATCCGATGATGTTAACAATAACCACTCATTGTGTTCGTATGCCAGTACGAACTACATAAATGCTTCAAAGATACTAGCGTCTTAAGAACCAGTGTTACATTAATTAACAATGGACAGATGTTGGATTATGACACCTGTTTTTGTCGCCATCACCGACAATTGGAATGATACCATCGTGGATGAAGTGAAGATATACCATTGCTATAATAAGGTCTGCATAACATCGAGTGAAACTAGATATCTCTGAAGACAATATCATCATTGATAACTGACAGGATCAAAAGGTAAACTTACTAAACATTTTAACAGTCATGTTGTTTCATATATTGTTGTTATCATATATTATTGAAATAGAAGTAATGACGTCAAACTGTTTTTTCATGACGTCATCCTATTATTATCGTGAAGTCATTTGACCGTCATGTTGAACAATTGATCCAAATTGCTGTTCATGACTGTAGTTTTTTTTCTTTTCTTTTCGTATTAATTTCGAAACATAATAAAACAATTATGGACTGGTGAATTCGGTCAATACCTGTTTTTATAAACCCGAGGAAAGCAATATTGACCTCGGATTTCATCCTCTGTCAATATTGCTTTCCTCGGGTCTATAAAAACAGGTATTGACCTCATCACCAGTCTATAATTGTATAATGTATACACAACGAAACACTGCATCTATTAGTGTATCTGAAGGGAACATCTACTTAAAACAATTTACAAGTGAGATTAAAAACAACAAAGTGATGCAGGAAAACAAACGAGTTCAGATATTCTGAGTAGGTTTAGATAATGCTTAATATTGAAAGTGGTTTGGAAGGAAAAGTGAACACGGAAAATTAGTGCATACCAGCCCTTTTCATTTTGTTTACAACATAGACATGTAGTAGGCCAAAAAAAACCAGGATACAATATATAGAACATCATCATAAAACCATTTGTAATAATATTTGGAATAGAATCATCCCTTCGACTCTTTTATTCAATTTTAAATGAGATTTCCTTTCAGATGATGAAATATATTGATGTAAAATGGTCACTTGAACCTCCCTAAAGACCTTATCTTAGATTACTCAAGTTGCGTTTGTCTCTATGGATCCTGGAAAAGAGCTTTTGCAATGTTGAGTTGCTCTAACGAGATTTGATGCATATCGCATGTCTAATTTCGTTTAATATTTTCGACCTTGTTTTATGAATTCCCCATCGTTGAATACGTTGCATTGTTTGATTGATACTGAGAAATCATGAGTAGCTTTCAAGTGGTTGTGGAAGATTTGAATCAATCCACGTAGAGTTTGGAACCAGTTTTGCATCGAGAGCAATCGTAGCAATCGTTTGTTTTCTGTTTTAATGCCCCGATGGCAAAATATCACATTGTCAGTGTAAAGAAGCGTCTTGAAGGATGCTATAGCATCACGATTCCTCAGGCGTTGCGTTCAAGCTTAGGAAAAACCATGTGTTAATATTGAGATCATGTTTTAGCGTGATAAAAATATAAGTGAAGCTTCGTTGACTTTGTAATACTTCGCGGGATTTTGTGTTATATTTTATTTTAAAACGTTAAAAGAAAAATACCTTCTTTCAGAAATATTGTTTTAAACCCATTCATAGATCTTGAAGTAGGAGGTTAACTCAGTGAAATTACCCCATATACGTTTGTTTTGCAAAAACGGTGGTTAGAATGTGTCATAAATCGTGAAATTAACCACATAGATGGTTTCTCTTTGTCATGTAGAATAACACCATCACATGAATTCTAGCAAAGACTATTACAGATTAGCATTCCTAAATCACTATTACATAAAAACCATTTAGCCTGCCAAGGTGGGCAAAGTTGTTCTTTTTGATAATAAGCCTAAAATTTGGATTAGAAAGGTTCAGAATGAAGATGAAATAAAACAAAATGTCAGACTCCGTACAAAGAGTAATAGGCACATGAGGAGCTGACATAAGTATGTTTTACGCAAAATAAAAATAAATTTCAGGGAAAAAAATTGGTTCACGTAAATAACCTCACGAGAGGTTTTGGACTCACACATGTCAAACGGTCATGTCATTGGTTCTAAAAGTACCGTGTTACGAGTGGCGAACCAGACATAACAAAAAGATGGGTAAGACACAACAAGTAAAATATATACAGATTTAATTACAAATAAAACATGAATATAAAGTTACAGATTGTTTGGCAGTCTAACAATATCTCACAGCACAGAAATATATATTCAAAAGTCTTACATTTCACAGTCCAAGAAATTACAGGTAAATCCAAAAGCCGACATGGCTAGAATTGATCATTGTGATAAAGGCCGACATGGCTAAACTCCCGACATGGAAAACACTTCAACAGCACAAACTGTCCAATTGTGATATCAAACTTGACTGACCATACACTTGAAATTAGGCTATCTTAAATGTTTAGTGAAGCTTATAGTGAATAGTATTATATAAGATAAAGCTGGCCATAGCCATTCATTAAAGGTTGTAATGTAAGCTAACAAGATTGATTGCTTTGTCTAAAATTGAGCTGAGTACAAGCTACATGCAAAAGGTAAAAGCTATTGACTGGGTATATGTGAACTTAAGAAAATATATTCATGGTATGGTGTTACATATTATTTGTTAAAAATAGATGATACTCATAACAACCGTGTGATGGAGATATCATTTTTAGTGAAATATTACCATGTCAAGATTTTGATCTAGAGCAGGACAATGATGTGCATCAATTTGCCGAAAGTAAGTTAAGTAACTTGTCAAAAGAAGACACATCAGAAGTCTCTCTAAATTTCTCTTCAAAGATAACACGCTGTTAAACAGCAGCCAGTGATGTCTCGTGTAGAAATATGTCCACTGCTTGATGTATTTTCCTTTCTTGTCCCACACATTATGTCCGTTAGTTGATGCCATGTAATGTCTTGACCACACTATGTCCGTTAGTTGATGCCATGTAATGTCTTGACCACACTATGTCCGTTAGTTGATGCCATGTAATGTCTTGACCACACTGTCCGTTAGTTGATGCCATGTAATGTCTTGACCACACTATGTCAGCTCTGTGGTGTCATGCTAAGTACCGTCACCAGCTGATGTCAAGTATTGTTTAACATTCTGTCCCCAATTTGATGTCATGGCATGTCTAGTGTCATAGACTGTATCCATTTCATGTCAGGTCATTTGCCACCTTGCAATATTTACTTGGTTTCGTGTCGTGTCATGCCATGTTACACTAGTCCTTCATCCAGTGGTCATCTCACCCATGCAAGAGAATCCCAACACGCTCTTCCAACAGGACAACGCTCGACCTTATGTGGCAATACAGACGTTACCGTTTCTCAACGTCAACGTGTGATGGGAAGAGTTGAAGTATGTTTAAATGCCAACGGCGGGCATACCAAATACTAATCAAAGATACTATGACATAAAATTAATCATTTTCTATGCCTTAGTTGTTTTTATGATAATCGAAAATACCACAATTGACCCCACCCATGAAAATATGGTGATAACTTAATTACCAGTCAATTTTCTAGACTATTAATTTAACACAAAAAGATTAAACTAATAGGATATTAAAGAACAACAAACCAAGTTTTTCAGACAATATAGCTTTTGGTGTTAAGTTTAGATAATTTCCTGTAAGGTCTTCTGTAACACTGTGTCTACTGGTTGACGTCATTAGTGGTTGGTAGATTTCATGTCATGGTAACTGACACACCGTGTCATTGTGTCTTCTAGGAATAACGAATCATGAAAGCAACACATGCTATGGTACACAACTCACAAGTAGATGTGGCGTATTCCTGTCATGCTCTGTCGGCTTGTTGCGACAAGTGAGGAAGGACTCTTCTCTGCAGCCAACAATCTCAAATAGCATACAGACCCACTCAATTAGAAGGTTGAAAATAGTTACGGATACGGTTGCCTTTCAGAATTCAAGTACATAATGAATTTTTTTTATCTTCATTGTGATATCGAAATAGCTAATATATGTCAATTCATTTTACAAAATATAATACCTTTACGTAGGTTATCAACATATATCATTTGGTTTTACTAAAAATAAAGTCAAGTCAAGCTTCATGGAACATTTTCACTGGAATGAAAATACCCCCTTTGTTGAATATTTAGTACATCAAAAGTCGAGTTTAACTAACACAGTTTCAATAATTGAAAGCCTCATTGTTTCAATATTAAACGATGGTGTATGAAAATGGAAAATGACAATCTATGAAAAAAAAATAGAATAGATTGAAAACGAAAGCGATTTGTAATTTAGAAACTTAGCCATTTGTAAAGTAATCAATTCGAGAAAATGATCAATCGCATATATACCAACAATGCGCATGGAAGTGATGCGATTGTGTTGCTCTGAATCATCCATGTTAAGTACGAAAATATAAAATATTTTGTTTCCATTATAATCTTCTAAAGCGGATCATCTCAAGTTTAAAACCTGTGTGACCTTTTCTTAATTTGAGTGGTAACTTTTTTATTTTTAAATTTAAGAAGAAAACAAAAATTATAGTATATACTGACTGGCAGTTTGCCGAACCTTTATATTGCTTGACAACTCGAAAGTGACTCCCGCAGGATTATATTTTACGCACACAAAGCTCACATATGGCTATAAAGTGATAACTGTAATAAATCAGGGAGAGACACCAAAGGCGTTTGTACAAATTACCCCTGGCAATTATTTTTGTCTTATTGATCACTCAGAAAGGGATCTGGAAAAGGTCGCATGCATCATTTTAGCTACAATTTTGATCCCATTTTATGAATTCCCATAACGTGGATTCGTTACATTGTTTGAACAGAAATAGATTGAAAACGTGACCGGCATATTGAGTTGTTTTCCGAGTTTCCAATTTTTTGATTCATATTTCTACAAGTAATATCAACTGACACTCAAATCCATACAGAAACAAAACGGAGCCAAAATGACAAAAATGACTTTCCTTTACGATATTGTTCCATGTTTAATATTATGTAGCAGAAGACACAAGTGTTTCAGGTTGGTACTTGGATGGTGTTGGAATGTTTTGTGCATCAAATCTCTTTGTCATCGTAAGTTCTAGAAGAATACTTTGTCGTGTTTGTTTACCGATAGTTGACCCTATATATAAACTGTTAGGGCAAGCCTTATAAAAGGATGAGTGTATGCAAATAGCAGCATAATCAATAACGTATTGATTGTGTAATCGATAAAATATTTGGAAACAGGTTTTAATTCTCTCCCGTTGAAGATACCGCCGTTTGATAAATCTACAATGTTATGTCATAAAATCGCGTGATGATTGACGTCACAACGTCAACGAGGCAGCAGTGGTAATCACGACGTTTTCATGCATTTTATTTGATATAAGTCTACGAGTAATAAATGAAATTCTCAATTCAGTTCCGTTTAATTACATCTTTATAAAACGCGTGAGTTGTATCGGTATAATCATACAACTCCGTTAAACTCGTGTCAAGTCATGCAATGAACCTGTTGCGGTTGCCTTTTTGTTTTATCCCAACTGCTCTCTATCCACTGATCTAAGTCATTTTTCTCGCGAAGCAGGTGCATCCCATGTACTTTTTTGTCATGTCGAAAAATTTAGTGTTCCGGCGACTTGTTCCCGACACTGAGTCAGTCATAAAATGGGAAATGACCAAAAAAATGTTTGGGGATGATTCTTTTGCACTTGAATTTACCCTAGTGGATATCACAAGTTATATCGATGGCCAACTTTTCTATAGTAACAAACACAAGATGTTTCCATATTTTTCAAAGGAAGTTGACTTTCCATAAAACTTTTCTTCACATCTTCTAAAACGCCACGGAAAACATGTACATTACATATACACACTTATGGATTTAATATCTCTCCTGTTTCGTCTGTACCGTTATTGGTCTAAATATGTTTATGAATCGTTTGAATTTTTGGAATTAAATATGACAATTGGACAATATTGCCCTAAGAGGCTATAAAATCACTAGTACGCACCACTATTGCGTATATTCAACAAATCAAACGTTGCATTGAATATGCAGGTACCACGATTTCGGAAATACCAAATTTTAGCATACAACCAAAAGATTGAAAACGGCCAAATCTTGGACAATGCTCATACTGCAATCTTTGAATCGGTTAAGTTACAAGATTGCTTTAATAAACAATTTCTTATTGTATTCTTTGTTAAGAGTATGGGTAAATACAAACGCTGCACACATTACTAGTTCGTAACCAGCTGCACATGTTTTCCCCATTTTTAGTACAATAGACCATAGATTTTATATCGATTAGCCGACATCGGCCGTCTTACGTTTTGCATTGTTTATTACAGATCAACTCTAAAGAATTATGACTATGTATTGCATTGATAAAAAGAATAAGTGAGTGTCTTCATAATCATATAATATCCAATCTGAACAGACAAAGCATGCTATAATTCCTTATAATAGAATTCGCTAAAGTTAATAGGGTGAATTTTAACTTCCTTTGATTCTCTATATAACAGAATTTTCTTAATATTTGACAAAATATGCATTGGTTGAATTCAGCTCAGCTTTGACCTAAACTCGGAAAACGTTTGATTTGAAAAGGGAGACATTTACCTATTTAAAGTATACAAAAGCAGGGCACCGTTTCGATACGCTCAGTACGTTTAGCTACATTCAAACACGTTTTCAAACGAAAATAAATAGTTATAAATATTCCAGTATGTCATGTCTAGAGACTCACTTGAGACACAGTGAGAGTTGACCTAAGCCTCTATAATTTCAATTACACCGAGCATTCAGAGCACACACTTGGTGTTTGGAGGCAAAAGACATCATTAAATCCACACATGCTGCGGTACAGGAATCACCAGTTGATGTCGTGCATTCGCATCATGCTGTGGGGGCTGATTGAGTTAATTCAAGAGGGAAGAACTTCCTTTTATTCCACAGCCAACATGCACAACTAGCATACGAAGTATTTAAAATTCGTGGACACTTGGGTTAAGACAGGACGAATCTGGAAATCGTTATTTTATTTTGACATGGGTCAAGGAAAAGTAAATCTCATATATACTGGACACACTAAGTTAGGGATATTGTAGACTACAGGACTAATATTTCATCAGGTAAACAATGTAACACCATATCATTATTAATTAATTCAGAATATTCAGATATCCCTAATCATTTTTGTTCAATAAATGTCCAAATTATTTATAGTTATTGGGAAGTATGCGTTATAGGTTGTTAAGTCTCTTATACTCTATGACTTTGACTTTGACTATACAAAATACAATTACATTTGTAACATAATGATTTAAAGCCTTCCTGCTTAAACATGACTTTAATTCAGTAATACCACATTACAGGAACCTACGATGATCACCTTAGTGATTTGTGAAGGAGGTCTTATGTTCTGACTTCAGCATAGCTGAGTATACTAAGCTTGAATACGTTCTCTCTAGTCTCCACTACATCAGAGCTAAGAGCACCCCTATAGATGGCAGTGGAGGAAATCCTTTGTCGCACTTTCGCGCATCTGTTACGTCTTTCGCGCACGAAAAAAACTACATCAACGCTTTCTCTACACTTATACCTAAAAGTTCGCACCTTTTTTGTAATAAAAAAAATTCAGAGAAAAGTATTTATTAGCAGTCAAAACCCTCAGTCGACCTCTCGCGATCGGTCGCCGCCATTTTGAGTCACATGACCTATGACACATCGGGGATTCCCTCCGCAAAATAGTAACACACGTGCGATGGCTCCGATGCTTAAACTAATTGTTTCCCTGGTTGTTTAGTTTAGTTTTCATGGGTGCAAACATTCTCAGCCAATAAATGCAGTGGTATGGCGATATTTCAATCCGAAATTGACTGACTTACAACCCCTGCTCATTCCAATCAAGATTTCAAAGGAAAAACAGGTGAGTTTTCATTGCTCTCCAGGTCAGCTCTATGTAATAGCTCACTGTATATTATCATTTTGTATAATACCTGAACATTTATTTTAATAGTATTCAAGTGTGAATTTGTATCACAAAAAATAAATGAATTATGTAACAAGCTAATAATGTTTTTCATTCTCACAACAAATATGATTTTCTTATCCAAGATCAGATACAACATATGAAAGATAACTATTCATTTCTATAAAATGATCAATTTGTTGTACATCATGTCAATATACTTCATATTTCCTCAAAGCTGATGAGACATATAAGAGGTAACAATTGCAAAAGCTTGTGTAAAGTCATACATAATTGTCTTAAGAACATGTAAAAACTATATTTTACTAGGCCAAGAGTGAATAATAATGTACTTGGAAAATCTACCATATCCAATAAAATTCGTGGCAATACATGTACAGATGTCAGGGACTTCCAAAACCAAATGCCAAGAATGCCCATGGAGTCATTGTTTGAGCATTGTTCATTTTTTAAATCAAATTCCATATCATACTTAAATTTGACTTCTTCAAACAGAAAAAGTAGTTTAACCTTGTCCATTCTATCTGCAATTCAAGATGGTTTAACATTCCTTTAAATGTGTAATAAGAATGACTAAACAACTCACTAATGTTGTGATGTTTGACATAAACATAAATATAATTTATCATAAAAAAAAAGAAAAAAAGTTTGTTTGCCAGACTTTCTTTGCTATCACTGACTGATAGATTTTTTTCAAGTCTTTCTATTACCCTCTGCTTCCAGGTATTCAGAATGTTATATTTGTCTAAAATTTTAATATTAGTGACATCGTTCCCAAAAAATAATTGTAATATTTATTTTGAGAAAGTAATAAATTCTAAAATTCATAGGAAATTTCATTATAAACCGTTAGCAGTCTATTACACAGAGCTGACCTGGAGAGCATTGAAAACTCGCCAGTATTTTGGGGAGGAAATCCCCGATGTGTCATTGGTCACGTGATTCAAAATGGCGGCGACCGATCGCAAAAGATCGACTGGGTTGTTTGATTATAAATACTTACCTCTGATTTTTTTTATTTTAAAAAAGATGCGAACATGTAGATATAAGTGTAAAGAAAGCACTGATGTAGTTTTTCGTGCGCGAAAGTCGTAACAGATGCGCGAAAGTGCGACAAAGGATTTCCTCCACTGTCGTCTATAGAGGTGATTCATAGCCCCGCTGTGTCGTGTCGGGGCTATGTATCTTAGCTAACTTCAGCAAAGACCTTAATCATTAGCGTATCGAACTGAGTAAGTGACACTGTGAGGTATGCCACCTTGAATGAAAAAAAAGTAGTAGTGGGGTACCAAAACTGGGATGGTCGAAGGATTAAGCCAGACCAAATTTGAGTCGTTGTGCTGTAATTCTTTTACTCTGCATTTCTGTCCCATCAAGCGTTTTAACCCTTTCACTTTCCTGATTCATCCATTCTCTATTATAGAGGAACATCAACGTGTTAAATAGCTAAGTATTGCTGACAGATAGTCAGGCAATACACACTCACTCCCTAAATCAAACAGGACACCCTTAACCAATTCGTATAACATTGAATTACGATTACCTTGGTCTGAAGTGGCGCTGTGCAAACCTAACAATGATCCCTTAAAGGGGCACAGAGTATGTTGTTAGGGTCATTTTGTCAAACTTCATCGATGGTGTTATTTTATCGAGACGTAGTGGTTGTTTCAGAAAATCAGAATCCTAATGCTTATCAGCTCAGTAAAGTGACGATAAACGGGTTAGTGTCATGATTTATGATCGAAAACCGGAAAGTGGCTCGCGCACCAATGATTCAAACCCAATTTCGGAAACTTATTGACAGCAGACACAAAGGCAAACATTGGTTGATAGTGTTAAGTAGGTCTTTCAACTAATATAAACGTAAATTGGACACATAATTTCGAATTCTTAACATTAATAGGACCGTTTTCCGGTTATCGGTGAAAAAAAGAAAATATCATAATTTTGGTATTTTAGAGAAAAAGATGCAAGTTTAAGGAGGCGGTGTTTACTTAACTCAGGCATAAGGTATTTTGGCTCTTACTAATAATAATCATGAAACATACTATGTGTCACTTTAAGGCTCAACACAACCCGTGGATATAACAATCTATTGCTATTATTATCGAAGGCTAAGATAGCCCTGACATATAGTAACATTAAACATTTGTATAGCTCATTGAATTGACTGATTTTTACCACGGTTCAAAGTGACCAACCGTTGAGACTATTGCCGTAAAAAGACTAGTAAGATCAATATCACTAAATTGTACCTCACGGTAAGGCAGGCATACATAACGATGATATGAATGATGAACTTTCAATAACGCTGCTGTCAAATCAATGTCCAGACACTGTTAAAAGGGGGGATTGTACGTGTATATGGCTGATTGAAGTCTATTCTACACTGACTGCATGACATGGTGGTTTACCGAACATGAACATACGATGTGACAAAAAAATTGTGACAAAGTCTAGACACTGTTTTCCAAAAGTGGTATCGAAATACTAGTTAATTTCACGGTTCCTTAGTTTATATATAGCTGCTGTGACTGTAGAAAATATACTGGTAGTACAATCTGAAGCAACACCCATATTTTGAAGCAACTAATATGTGTTTTACCGAAAAGTGGTTGTTCGAAGCTATAATGTATGCAAATACGTGTTTGATGAAATTGTGACTTATTTCAAGGACAACATATGCTAATTACTTATAGTTATATAGTTTGAAATGAATGGTAGAGACTTAGGGACATCTTTATTTAAAGGATATCCCTAAACCAATTATTATGAAAATATGAATATCATAAGGTGTCAAATTGTTTATAATTCATGCATTTCAGGAACAAAATGAATATAAGATGAGTTGGGTTTTTTATGAAAAATGTTAGCGTACCCGTTTTCTACGAAAACGTGTTTCCATGTGATATAGTTATTACTTATGAAATATAAAAATGTGCAGAACATTGAATCAATATTGCCAAGTATTTTCTCTCTCAATTGTTGAGATGAATTCAAAATTACAATGGAAATGATGAGTTTGATCAGTGTAACATAACTCTCTAGGCCTGGAAATATATCTGCACAGTACTTTGGTATTTAGAGTTGTGATTAGCAGTATCAAATTGTCGTCAGCAAGATCAAATACCCTGTGATAAAATGCCAGATTAATATAATGAGTAAATTATTGCACGTGGGCCTAAAAAACTTAGCTATCGTGTTCATGTATATTACAAATCTAATCATAAAGGCAGTTTAATATTCACGAACGATCCATAACTATACTTTGAAACAAGGTCTTAAATGATGAAAATACACTCTAAGAAACAAACGCCTCTATTTGATGTATTCAAAACGCTTAATAGTGAAAAACTGTTCCACAAAGTATCCTAAATAAAGAAATATGAGAGCATGAGGGGTTATGAAAGTACATTTAGGAAATCAGTAAAATATGCGTATTTCCCGACCGTTTGATAAATTAAGTTAAATTTCTGATGAATCGTACATACACATTTTACATGTTTTCATCTAAGATATGATGCCATTGTATCTTTGCCAACTTAAAAAAAGAGTACATGTTTAACGTGAAGAATCTTGTAATTTATTCTAAATCAAGTAATTGCTAGCGAGTCAAAACCATTTCGCGACGGAGTGTTCAATAAATCTCTATAAGTTAAAGAGACACGTCGCGAGTGGTTTGGCTCAGAAGTCCCAAAGTTTAGCTTTATAATGTTTTGATGGCGAAGAAGTGACTGGTTATGATTAAAAGTTTGAAGTTTGACTGATCGAAAACCGCATAATGTACCTCTGCTGGTGTACGTCAATCACGTTGACACATTTTTAAAAAATCTCGGCGGGTGATTTCCGGTTCTGCGCTTTTATAATACGGTTGATACATTTTAAAAGTGGTCATATATATGGCGTTTAGGAAGGCCATATTAAATATGTGCAATTTGATTATGCATATTTGGTTTATTGTCGATTATTAAAGCCAATGTTTTGAAAACCACGTAGTGTCTCTTTAAACGTTGACATTTTAATGAGCTACACAATGTTAGTTTGCCGAGAGCTAAATGTATTCGTATTGTCCTCCGCAGGTTGCGTTGATTTGAATACATTTCGGAAAAGTATTCTGTTCATGTTATCTCGTAGGTGTCTATAATAAATAATACTTTGAGAAAGGATTTATCAAAACAAAATATCAACTTAGCATAAACTATAATTATGAAGTGTGAGTAACATGCAGTTCTATTTATGATGTGTTGGTACTAAATGCAGCTGATTATTTTGAATGAAAATTCGTGCAGTTGGTTTCAAACGCACGCTACAATTACTGACCCATCGAGTTAACCATATTCTATTAGTCTAATAACTGACATGGTATAACCATTAGTGAACTAGTGTCGAGATTTGTCAGCTTATTTTCCCGACCATATGGAACTAAGCAAACACAGATTTGCAATTTTGCATGTCTTAGGATTTGAGATGACATCAATGAGGAAATCTGTTACTTTATTCACTTGAATTATAACTTTTATAAAGTATTATCTATTTCAGGTAATATTTTGTCAGCCAAAAAAAGTGTCCGCCATCATTATAATACCATCATGTTCTTTTTTTAAGATGAGGTCCCCAGATTAAAATATTTTCGGGCTGGTTAAAGAAAATATGTGAAGTACATGATCAGATACTATGCATTTATTTGGATGCCAGATTTTCAAATTAGTTGTGGCTTTTTATCATACTGCGCACAGAGAACTCTCTCTTGGGTTGATGTTGCGCATTATCAAATGCAATATATTATTATTATTATTATTATTATTATTATTATTATTATTATTATTATTATTTATTTATTTATTATTATTATTATTATTATTATTATTTATTTTTTATTTTTTCTCTTATATCTAACAACGATTCCAAAATATTTTACCTTAAATACATTTGTCAAAATGCAGCAATTTTGAGTGTGCCTTTATAACAAAGGTAGCTCTATAGTGGAAGTATGGAATATTTTACCACCAAGCCACTCATACTGTCAGTGTTAGGATTCCAGTGGGTATTCTGGATCTTTCTATTCTTAGTTTTTATCATGAGTCGGATACCCAATGCGAATAGACCTAGTAAATTTGTATAAAACATGGAGAGTTTATAGCATAAGACGCAAAATCATGCTGTGCTCTAATCCTTCATGACAGTATTTCCTTAACAAGATTAACAATATTTACATACGCGATTGAAGAATACAAAATAAACTTTTACAATAAGTGTATTGACACAGCACTTAAAGTGACACTGAGTATGTTTGATGATTTTTTCTGTGTCTGAACTAAGAGTCAAAATGCTATTTGTACGAAGTCAAATAAATGTCAGGAAGTCGAAATTCTGCGTCCAAAGGACATAAATATTAGCTAAATGACCTACTTAACACTACTAATCAATATTTGTCTATGTGTCTTCTTTAAATCAGTTTAAAAAATTACGCTTGAGTCATTGACGCGCGCCATTGTCCGGTTTTCGATCACAAATCACGACCTTAACCTGTTTATTGTCACTTTACTGAACTTATAAGCACTTAGATGCTGATTTTAGAACAAACCAACACTTCTCTATTAAATAAAACTATTTATGAAGTTTGACATATTTGAACTCAACAACATACTCTGTGGCCCTTTCACAGGACAAAAAGTAGTGGAATCCGTTTACCGGATTCCTTCCGGATACCTCCGGATCCCTGCAAATTTGGTGTACAGGGATCCGGTGACGGATACCTCAACGGATCCCAGATCCGGCCGGATTCCAACGGATACCTTAACGGATCCCTACAAATTTGGTATACCGGGATCCGGTGACGGATACCTCAACGGATCCCGGATCCGGCCGGATTCCAACGGATACCTTAACGGATACCGAGTAGTTGAGATTACAGGGATCCGGTGCCGGATACTTGACGGATCTCTTCTTCTTGCTAGAATAGACAAAAATTGAACTTTGAAAGGTTTTCAGCTATCATTTAATTTATTTTTCATATAAGTACTGGTATTCCCATTATAGATTACAATTGATGATTGATTGAGTACCCTTAACAGATGAGATATTTGTTTGCAAAATTGATTAATAATAATTGATTATTACTTGGGGTAAATAAAGAATTACCTACTCAATTATCTTAATAGGTTTTTAGGAATAAAAGTTACTAACTGTTTGATTTTACTTACACTATCTGCCACTGTGTCATGTGAATTGTGATATATACATCAGGGTTTCAAACATCATCTCATTCTGCACTAAGTCACACAGCTCTGTTTCAAATTCAAGAAAATTTTGCTTAATCTTTTTAAAAAATGACACATGTTAAAACTTTAGCTTTATTTAATTTTTTTGGTGATTAAAAGTAGACTTGAAGTAAGTTACTTGTGACTTCTGTGCTTTTCCAGATTTTTTGTATCCACTGTACACATACATGTCCAGTGATGTTTCATTTTCTGTCAGTTCTAAATTATTGATAGAAACTGCAATGATTATGAAGACAAGACCATATTCTTTTTTTGTCCCTGCTTTATAGTCACCTAGCTTCTTACTAGGAGTCTGTAAAAGTAAAACTTTTGTGGACAGTGGACATCTTATAATAGCTAATATCCCTTTAAAAATATGATGAATTCTGTTTTAACCAATAAGTAATTGGTGATAGATTGGCTGGGTCAATATCATTGTAGACATTGAATAAATATGAAATTAAAACTGATTTCCAATACTACTGATTAATAATTCTGTCTTTTTTTCAACAATTACTTGAGGCGACAATTAACATACTGGTATGTTGTATAACTCTTTAACTATATTTATTACATGACTTCTTAATTGTGAGTATTTGCATTCATGTGTTTTTCAAATATGTCTCCTTGTTATAAACAGAATAAATCATCCTGATTTGTGTTACCTAGCTATTTCCTTTAATTTCTTAATCAAAACTATTTCAAAACCAACAACTAACTGGCTCAATTGAAACCTTTATCACTGATCATCTGAAGAGTAGCCTACAAGATTGAAACTTTAGCCTAGTCCACAAAGATAGTCGATTGATAATTAAAAAAATACCATAAGTCAACAATATGATTCTCACATTCATGATAAAACCTACGTGTGTGCCTGAACAAGGGATGAACAGATGAATGACTTTCAGGCGTTGAAAATGGATTAAATTTTAAAAAGCAACGTTCAAAACGTTTTTCTCATTTAGTGGTGAGCTTTAAATTACCCGTTCTCAGTTTGTCAAACATTGTTTTCCTTGCTTCAAGAAAATTACTAAGGGTGGCAACTCCGCGCTCCTCACCTTACATTAATTGCGTACCGCTAACAGATTCTTTACCACAAAAATTTATCGAACAAGCTCTTAAATAACATTCATGTGTGTTTCGTTTCTTATATTTAGCGAAGGTAAGAACGACATCTTTAGATCAAGGCTGTATTAAATTGCATAAGTAAAAACCGTGCAATATTCCGCACTGGTCGTCACACTTGAATGAACTCACTTAAGCACACGGCCGCGGCACCTGCATGTCGGTTACTTCATAAGTCACTTAGACAATTAAACAGGTGGATGGGCTAGTGTCCGTTAAGTAGGCAAGTTCGTTCCGCTTTTGCATGTGGTCGAGTCTAATTTGATGTATGTTAATTGATATCAATTTGAAAAGATGCTCCTTTTCATGGGATATTTTTGGGCTCGGATACGATCTTAATACCATATCTTGATATCATATTAAAACTCATATACCCAACCCTGAGTGCTAACTAGTTAAAAAATTATAACGATAGCTAGTATTCACACTTTATACACTATATTCATAGAAGACAAAACCATGTAAAAAAAAAGTTCAAGACTACTAAAATATGATCTATCAAACACTCTCAACTGCTCGCTTAGTTGCCTTCTGTGCGTTAATGACTTTCCCTTTTTACTGTACGATTTGGAGTTCGTTTGTTCTTTTTCCATAATTTCTCTCTCTGAAAATTCGATTCTCTATCAATTTACTTATATTTTTAGGAACTCTTCCATTTAAAGCAGATCAAAAGATAAGACAAAATCCATTTTACAGGCGATTTTGTTAATTTCATTACTATCATTAACAAGAAACCTCTAGCAGTATATATATTATATAAAATATGTTGATCTTACTATAAGTTTCGACAGCTAACATGTAAAACGATTTCATTTGTTCTGAAATGTGAAAAATAAAGCTGGATACTTGATTAAACTATTTCATTGTTGTTGTGTAAGTATATTAATCGGACTAAACCAACGATATTTTGATGAATCCATCAAATAATTCATACAAAGCGTCATGTATATAAGAAATATTATAGTAGGTCTAATAAATTCTGATGACATCTATCAGTATCATGTTATTATACTTCTTTGGTTGCATGTCGCACTCATATCAGCACCTGGGGGTAATAAAACGCCTGTGTATTGTCAAGCAATTTAGTCGGAGAAAAGGCTCTCATCTCCTGTACGAGCCCGATGCTCAGCCAACCGTAACATGTAATGTTACTTACCGAAGGAGAGTTTGAGGTTTTATTTATTTAAATTGTTTTAATAATTTTGTCTCTTGAGAAACTATTTCTTCTGTTACTAAATATCATAAACCATAAACATATTTTTGATATTCTAACAGTTTTGATAAGGAATTAAACCACAGCTCTCATTCATTATTAAGTATAATTGAATATTGCATATATATATATATACATCGTCGGAGGTTCAGTAATTCTGTTCTTTATTTTCGTCGTATTCTTATTAGTTATACAACTGGAAGATAATTCGTCTTTGTTATTACTTGTAAAAAAAAGTGCACATTCTTCAATTAAATTTAAGTTTCTTTATTGGTCAAAGTATCCACATGCATTCCATGAATAGGATAGAAAAAATAGTGTAAGTCTATATAATACTGATAATTATTTCAATTAATTGGGGTAACTCGAGAAAGTTTGGATTATAACAATAAGAAATATTTCGTGATCTTGAAACGCCCGAGCGATTCCGATTGCAAGGCAAGCTCCTCGCACGTTTTGTTGCTAGCGCTGTTATGGAGCTTGTGCAACGGAAGTCGGGACTTGTCAACATGACCCCCAAGTTTTCTCGTAGAAGAAATCGAGTTGATACCATCGATGTTTTAATCATTCTCTACATACCTGATGACATCAAACTTATAGTGTGACAGAAGACTGACGTAACGGACATTTAGCAGGTAAGTAATATTTATTCATACCGGCACTGGTTATAGGCCCTAACCCAACTGACAGATTGTTGATTGTCATGAATCGTCAATACTGAGTTTATTAAACTCTAATTAGGAACCTCATAACATCAATACAGATGATGTTTGATATTCCGATTCTGAAATTAGACACTTTTGATTATTGTCACTGTGAGAAATTTATCAATACCTCCGACTGGAGTAACATATGTTTCTTTTAATGAAAAATAAATCGTTGTTTTCATCTTTTGATGAATCTGGTTTCATTTTGAAAATAGTCGAAGATTTTTACATATTTCTTTGATGTCACCTGTTTTTATGTTAGTTGTTATAATCATGATGGTACATGCCACAAGTCAAGTTTTATTATTAACAGATTAATTAAACTTTGGTTCATGTGCGATGAATGCGCACCCAAAGTTAAGATCTTAAACCTATCTGTTGTGGCTTGCCGATGATTTTGATCAACAAACAACAAAATTTTGTCAATAAAAAAACAAAACATCCCACTTCAATCGACACATGGCTAAAGAGATAAAACATTTGGCTAATATATCCAACCAGGTTTTTTATTTAGAAAATCATACTAATATTGCTAGCCAATGCTAGGTTATATTTCATAAAATTTTAGAGAAAAAATATCAACTTCATTTCTCTCAAAGTCATTAAGTAGTTGAGTATGAGTATAATTATTTTTTTACCCTACAGTTTATTGCCTGATAAAGGATAATTTCACACACTTTTTAATGTAGGTCATGTTTATATTTGAGGTTGAACTGCTTACAAATATCTTAGTCGACTTTCTGGTTAAATTTCGAAAAAAAATTATGGGAGATATTTGTATAAATCAATTCAGTCATATTGGGGACTGCCGTGATATATCATCTTATGATGAGTCTTGAATACAAAATGCTCTTTAGTGTGTTTCACCCCATAATTTCTTTTTAGAAAAAGACTTGGAACAATTGAAAAACACTTTCCCATACAGAAAGTTCTTCTCATTAAATTGATGTGTTTTTTGTTGTATTATTCACCATTTCATATATTCAATTGCAGCATGGATTCACAGGATCAGGATAAAGTGTGTTGCTGTAACTTTGTTTCCAAAAACATTAAGGCCTATGTCCACCTCCAAAGCCATGAAATGGAAATGTCGATTTGAAGAGCTGGGTATGTTAATGAGTTTATGGATTCAAAGTCTTTTAAGTTTTGTTTTGTATTGCAAATAAAACCATAAAATTATCAGTTACAGTGAATACTTACCAACAAAATGGCCTCCCATATGCTTAGGGTCATTTCATCTTTCAAAAGATAAAAGCTGTCTGTTAAATAGAAAAACTTTGACAAAGAGTCAAGGTAAGTAGCATGACCTATGAAAATCTAAAGATGGTGCAGTGTCATTGTGAATTCAGAATAGTTTCAGCTTGTGTTGAATGGTTCACCTATGGTGGCTGATTTCTGCCATTTGCGTCTTCGCTATTTCGTGATATCCCAACCTGTAGCGAAATGGCGAAGCAGCGATGCGAAATGGCAAAATGGCAATGCGAAGTAGCGATGCAAAGTGGTAAAGACACAAAGCACTTTTGCGTCGCTATTTTGCATTGCACCTTCCCTTTTCTGCATTGCATCTTTGTTATTTTGCATTTCTATTTCACTGATTCGCCCTAGGCTGGGATAATGCAAAGATGCAAATGGCAGAAATCAGCCACCATATGCCCTTTAGCTTTTGTGTGGTGTGTATCAATACACACTAGTTCTTTTGTTAAACTTTAGTCATCTTCCCATACCGGGGCCTGACTTGCGCCAATCACATGCTAAGATAGTCCTTGCAATATTTCCCCAACTTTTCTTATCCTGTGTCAAGGCTGCTGCAACAAATCTTGATAATCCAATGAGAAATGTTATGAGAATTGCAAGTTATTGCCATTTAGGACACTGCTCTCAAAACACAAATATTGACAGGGAAGCGGCAAGGTTTGGATCAGCCAGTGAGGAAGAATTGCCTCTTGAAGCCATGGGGAAAAGCTTTATTTGATATTCATTTCATGATAACTCATAGTATCTTTTGTGTGCAAATGCAGAGGTGTTTATCCTGCAAAATGGATGTTCAGTTTTAACACTGGCAGGTCCAGCTGTGTACACATGATATGATAGTAATTTATATTTTGAAATTAATGTTAGTTTCATAGTGAAGACACTCTTTGAAATTGCAATTTATCATTAAAAGACATATACAATTGTATCAATCTAAGCATGGGATCAAACCTGGGACTGTAGGTTTTTTCTCAACTGGCTAACCATTAAAAAGTATATATACATGCTTAAAGTGTGACAGGCTTTCTGTTATAAATGATAATAATAAGCATCAAACATCTGAGTTTTGTGAGGAAAATTTGATCATTTATGACAAAGGATTGTTTTTCACCTCGAACATCATTATTGTCAAACAATGTTGACTATCTTAAAGCTTATGCTAAATCAAATCTTGGTGAGTCAGTTTAGTAGACATTTTCAATTTTTAAAATAGGAAAGTTGAGTAGATCTTTAAATGATTGTTCTATTACTAGTATTCATTGAAATAAACCATCTTTCTTTTTGTGTTAAGGATACTAAGATTAAATATGTTCTTCCTCTACTAAAAAGTAAAGGGGCTTTACTATCCACTCAAAGGTGGTGATTGATAAAATATTATAAAAAAGATCCGGTAATAAGTAATAAGTATTCAGACGAGCAATGTGTATGGCACAATTGTATACCCCAAATGTCATTGTATAAAAATCAAATCAACTGGTCTGTCAAGCTACTTTTTGGAATACACAAGCTCGTTAGGCCTGCTGGCCTGACATCTGACTCGTTTGCCAGTAATTGCATGTATATTGAACTCATTTGGGGTATTCCTTCAATACACAAATTTATGACCATGTCTAGTTAGATCTTTTATAAAATAAATATGTAGATGCTTGTAGCAACAGGGAAAGAGGTATGTGGGATATGGGAGGTTAGGTGTACTAATGCCTACAGTGATTATTGCCTACATGGAATAATAGATACACTGCATGCTGTGGTTATGAGACGCTAACCTGCACACAAGTTAACTGATCCAATTTGTATAAACTGTTCCATTCAAATTATCAATCTCAAGCATCTTAGGTTTAAATTAAAAGATCATGAAATAATGACATTAATGAAAAAAAAGGGATTGGAAAAATATTTCAAATAAGTGTTATAATGACTTAATGACATAAAGTCATTTTGATAACAACTATGCTTTCTTGAAGTAAAAGACTTTGGAAGACAAAAAGTTTGTCATTGCTTTCATTAACTATATCACTATGATACTATGCCACCAGGCTCAAAATGTAGGATGTGAAAACTTAATCCTGTATTTCCTGCAAATTTCTATATGTATGGAGGATAATATTTGCACAAAAGTGATATCAATTATTATATGTAGATGTTTATGTCAATTTAATTGTAGCGATGAAAAGCATTTTCTGTACAAGCAATTTTTCATCAAAGTATTATTGTCATTAATGTCAACAAAGTCAATATTTCATTAGATTATCAACATATTAACTTAGTAATAATCGATCTAAATCTTATATAATGAAGGTGATTTTTTTTTCAAAATAATTTGATCTCAACAATTCATTATTATCAATGAAGTAATAATTGACAATGAACTATACTTTGTGAGTAAATACTAAATGTCTTGTTCTTAATTTTCATTGTAGGCATTAATGCACCCCCCCCCCAACAATTTATGTCATAAAAATCCAAGAAGAAATAGTCCCTTTACCACCTCTCTGTCCTTATGTTTCTGTTCTCTGTGAAAGAAATTTTCTGAAAATTTGGTTAATATCTTATGATTATATTTTCATGTATGAAGATGAAGACAATGGACCAATATGGAGTGACAACCATGATAACTTTGCTGATCAGTATCAAGATGTGAGTATTTTGACAATCCAGGAACATTTATATCTTTACTTTAACTTTTGATGTATCTTATGTAACTCAAGAGTCTAAATAAATAACTTACTGTTACGCACATCTGTAAATTACAACACTCAAACTTTGTTCATATATTGTGAAAATATTTGTCTGACTGAATGTGAATATGTCTATTAATACATCAATAATTTTAACTAGATTTGAGTTTCCTCTGCCTCTTATGTCTCATTCATTTTTCCCTTTCTTTCAGTTACCTGTTGACTTGTACCTTCCAAAATAACAATTTGACTACATCAATCCTGTCTCAGTCTGCAATGGGATCAGATTCTGGTCATACAAGATTCAAAATAATAGTCCATTGACATTGCTCAATCAACAACACTAGCTGTTTCTAGTTTAGCCCACAAAGCAAATCAAGGAAAGATACAAAGTTACAAAATACATTTCCCTCTGTCCAATGCTTTATACTTGTGAATCAAGGAAAAGATGTGCTATAAAGTTTATCTTCATTGCAAACATCTGTAACTTGTTGTTTTGTCCAGCTTCCCTTTGACTGAAGGAAAATGCAACATCCATTTAGGGCCATTACAAATTGATATTTATAGTTTGCCTATTACAGGAGCATACAATCTCAGAATTTGCTTCACACACAAAAAGCAAATCCTTTATTTGTTTCAATCTAATTAGTCAAGGTAACATATGTGATTAGGCTGACAGGTGCTGGGTGCTCAAGCTTGTGCGTTCAAGCGTGAATACCGTTATGGAATACTGTACTTAGCTCTCTAAAACTAAAAAGTTCAATCAAATTTGAAAACTCTTTTTTCTTATTACGGCGTCAACAAAACAAATGAGATGATATATACCTTACTTAGGAATTTTTTAAATGCAGTATTTTTAGTAAGGTTATGATAGTAATTTCATCTAGAAATGATAATAAGTTCTTCTAGGAATTTGGCACAGAGGCTTTGAAAGGATGAAATTGTAGTGGGATCCAAAATATAACAATGTTAGATTTATTCACTATCTTAATTGCATGTTGCTTTAATTTATGGCCTTAATTTAATTTTAATGTGCAACTTACTTGTTCGCTTTAGTTGAATGTCAAGGTCAGCCTTCATTAAAGTTAAGTTTTTTAATAGTTTTTTTTAAATATTTCTAAACCTGAAGTTAGCTCATCAGACTGGCAGGGACCAGGTTTTGGCTTATTGAAATGGTCAATGTAATCACATTCATGTTCTAATGAGGATTCAAACAAGCTGAAGTTCATGTCAGTATTACACTTAAGAAGCAAAATATGAACCTAACATAGTTAGCAATGTTACAGTCAATCACCCACCTCGTTAAGTCTGCAGTTTTTTATTAGTGGGCTCATAGTAGCTTGGGACAGGTATGCGAAAACCTGATATCATTGCGATTTCTTTGCGAATTCGCACGGATTTGGTTGATGTTAATTAGGGATGAGTAAACAGCAAATGGAGAGTCAGTAGTTGGATGTAGAAAGTTGGTTAGAAATGATGTTTGAAGTGCCTTTAGTGCTTACAGAAGGTATTTCAACAAGAAATGAGAGGGCAAATATATATATAAAACTTGTATTTGACAACTAATATAATTATTTTATTTTTATGACTAAAGGTGTGAATAAGAATAGAAATATAGTAATTTGCAATTTGCAAAAAGGATCTGCTTTCTATTTGTTTCATGATTTAAGGAACAATATTTAGTTTTATTGATTTTATTCAAATTTTATGTGAAAGCAGCTTGTCTAATGTACTGATATTGGACAATCTTTTTTATGTATTTCTCTTTGAGACCTAACAGTTATAAATCTAGTCTTAAATAAAGTCTTGAACATCAAGAATACAAAGGCTGATTAGTTACAGAGACTGCTCTATTTTTGTCATGAAAGTAAATACCCAAAATGGTGAAGTCATTTCAGTATTAAAAAAGTGGAAAAATTGTCTTTTTGCAAGTATGAAAAATAAATTCTACTAGAGGTGTGAACCTTTCATTGTTCAATTCTTGACCACTTTAGAAATAAGACAGGATCTGGTAATAGGTGTCAGGCACCGGATCCCTACAAGTCGGTATCCGGTGAGGTATCCATTGGAATCCGGCCAGATCCGGGATCCGTTAAGGTATCCGTCACCGGATCCCAGTATACCAAATTTGCAGGGATCCGTTAAGGTATCCGTTGGAATCCGGCCGGATCTGGGATCCGTTGAGGTATCCGTCACCGGATCCCAGTGTACCAAATTAGCAGGGATCCGGAGGTATCCGGAAGGAATCCGGTAAACGGATTCCACTACTTTTTGTCCTGTGTTTAAGCATTTCTATTCTGTTTTCCTTTATGTAATGACTAATTTTAGTTACAAATCTAAAGCAAGATAATCATTTAATGTGAAATATCTCAATATGTTGACCAATTGTGGTAGTAGGATGCTTTATACAGTAGGAAAGTACATGTAACTCTTATTTGTGCCCTTACTTAACTGTATGATAACAGAATTTAGTGGCTATTTTGGATAATCCATACATTCCATTTCTGTCTTGAGTGAGTGTCCAGTCTTCAAGAAGAATACCTAAATGGGATTCTGCATTAATAAAACATGGGTAGCTTAAGCATCGCAGTCAAAGCACCCCAAATAATCCTTCCAAGATGCATATTCTCAAAATCCCAAAGGGAATGAACATAATATATAACAGCCACTTCAAATGACATATGAATAGAAAATGTGTAGTACCAAATTACTTTTTAAACTTCAAGCCATTTCGAATCATTAAATCACGAATAAAACTCCCATGGTTATCTAATAATTTTTCTTATCATTCACGTAAAAATATGAAATTCGAAGTTTTGTGAAATACGAAGACTAGAGAATAAAGATATGTGATACCAAATTACCATTTGAACTTCAAGCTATTCCGAATCATTAAACCTCAAATAAAACTCCAATAATCATTGAATAATTATTCTTATCATTAACGTAAAACCATGACATTCGAAGTTTTATTAAATTACTTTTATTAATTTCAATCGGCAACTTTGTCTCAAATTATAAGACATACCATTGACGAAAACCTCAAATTTGCAGATTCCATCGCAATTTTATCAAATTTTATTTAATATTTTATTAAATTCAATACTTTAAACTTGAAATTATTTCTCAGTTATTGACCATTGATAATATACAAATAACGAACCATTTACAAAAAAACTAAAATTGGCAGTTTTAATGGCAATTTTATTAAATTACTTAACTATATTCAATACTTTCAAGCTGCAATTTTGTTTTTATTATAAAGAAATGATTACAATATACATTATAATTTACAAGTAACGGACCATTTACCTAAAAGTAAAAAAAAACATGCCGTCCTAAAATTCTCGTGTGTTACCAAGTGCTAGAATATATTGGTAGAGGCTATCTATTCTGGGATATGTCAGAGTTAACGTCCTGGGGAGAAGGGAATGAGTTAATGAGTTTAAGCATTCATAAAATGTGGTCTCTCAAAGCTATCAGACGAGAAGTACCTAGTGATCTTATCAACATGGAAAGAACTTCAAACATATACTCTGGCACAGCTATTTCAATATGAAGTTTGGTTAACCCACTGTTTCACTTCAGTGATTATTTGATCTTAGTCATGTCAATTTCTTCTTTTAAAGACCCTTTAAGACGAGTTTCATTCATAAGGAATCATATGATAATCTATCGATACTTTTTTCTATTTGGCAATTACTAATTTCTTAAAGACCATATCTTTCACTATCAGATTCAAATTTACTTATTCTATTAAACATCTAATATTCTCAATAAATAACGATTAATATATTCAGTGAAGCAAATTCTTCTTTCACAATATATCCTACTTCACTAGTAACTAAAAAATGCTAATGCAATTGCTCAATTGTCCGTAGTTTCTTAATTTTTAGTTCATTCAGCATATGTAATCAACAGTAAGTAAACTCTTACTCACATTTCTCACAAAAGCGATGTTACTTTCAGAAATTTGAAAGCACAATAGTGATAGGTAACACAGGACACTGATCGCTACGGCATTCCGTCAGATCGGAGATTACTGACAAGTGAAAACCCAATCCAAGAGTGAATTAATGATTTGAATTTACTCAGATTGCTATTCATATACATGTCATTAGAATTATTTTCCATGTGTCGATTGACACATTTGCCTTGTTGATAAATTGTAAATACAATAAATGTCTTAGCTTTGGCTTGAAAAACAATTGAACACACAAAAAATCAGTTGAACACAAAACATTAATATATTATCGTATAAAGTGTTCATGGCTAAACCAGGTGTATATGATGAACACCAGGTATTCATTATGAAAAACTAAGACAATATGAGTTGGAATACAAAATAAATACAAAGGAGCCTAACGGGTTCATGATTATGCGCGCGAGGATTCATCTAACTTGATTATTACATACGACTGTGTATTGGTTAGCCAATCTTAGTCTTAGTCTTAGTCTACCTTTGTCATCATCATCATCATCATCATCATCATCATCATCATCATCATCACACTTGTTAAGCGCCAGATTCTGGTTTATCACCACTCAATTGCGCTCATGAGCACTGACAAAAGTACTTTACACTTTCATAGGCAATGGCAAACATGTGGGTTTTTAACAGAGCTTTAAAGTTTGACAGACTGGTTTGTGAACTGAGACTTAGGGTAAGATTATTCCACATTTTGGGACCACAGATCCGGAAGGCTCTTTCGCCATAAGTCTTTGGTTGGTACACAAAGAAGATGTAGGTTCTGGGATCTGAGGTTTCTCACTGGAGTATATTCATGTAGGAGACTTGAGAGTTATGGAGGACAAGGACCATGCATTGATTTGAAGACAAGCAGTAGAACCTTATAATGTATTCGGAATAAATGTGAATCAATGACATTGTTAGATATACTATAATCCATTTACATAAGCAATAAAAATTCATTTGGATAAATGTACTTCGCTAGGAACTCTTTCAAAAGGATCATTAAGGGAGCATACCTAATATTGTATGTTACTGTATTAAGAACATATCTGCAAGAGGTTGGTGTAAGTCGCATGCATATCACACTTATTATATCTATTTTTTAGATGTTAATATCCAATGAAATGCTCATAAATGAAGAATTCAAGACAGAGCGACTATGACAACTATAGACTTTTGTTTGTAAGGCACCGCTGTGAAGCATGTTATAGCAAAGATAAGATTGACCTTGATATTTGGACTCTCTAACAACATAAACATATATACAAACAGCAATGCCTCAGAACACTTAACTAAAAATGACTTCACAAAGTAGTATGGAATAATCTAAAAGCTTGGTTTTCTTTATCTATTGCATTAACATTTCTTTACCATAGCATGCTTTCTCTAATCAAATATTGGTCTTGAAAGATAAACATTATTTTTTTTGTTGGAGAATAGTTTCCAATTAAAAAAGATCGTGAAACTCATCTTAGTAATGGTTCTTCTACAACTGCAGAAAAATACAGATATGATCGAGTCATGTGATGTTTACCAAAAATTAAAAATATTAAATCAACTTTTATTGAAAGTTGTAGATTTGGACAAATAAAATACCCAAAATCCGTGCTACAGCAGCTTTGAATTGGATGACTTCAACTGTTAACAGTTTGTCCTTAATTGAACTAACAAACAAATTGATTTAGTCATCTGAAATGTCAATGAATAGGTATTTAATGGTTGTGTCCCAATGTCACAGTATCTTGCCCTGATTGACTTTAATCTGTAATTTTAATTTCATGTGGATCCCAAAACGTTGTTTCAATATGACTTTATGACTGCCTTGCGGAAAACGCGTTTCCTTTAAACTAGAAATGTGCTATTCAAAAGGTCAACATGTGCTACTGAAAATTTCTACCTTTAAACAAGCATGTGCACTTATAATACATATGACATGTGTACTGTTTTCACTAACCGTTTGACGATGTCCTGTAGTTGCGTGCAAAACATTCCCTCTTGATCTTCTCTGGGTTGAATCTGCTGTCTATGATCTGATGCCACATTTTAGCTGTGGCTCCTCATGCTCGCTGAAAGATGAGAATAATGATAATTAACTTATTATTATTATTATCATCATCATCTCAATCAAAAGAAACCAAATAGTTTTTTGAGCCTGATGTCAGGCCTGTAGGGGTGAAAGGTTTAACATTTTGATTCACATTTCAGCTAATATTTCAATTTACATTAACTTTCACAATAACACATTTTTGAGAAGCTCAGTGAAGGGTGTACGGCGAGAAAGATCAAGATCTTGCTTGATAATTGTAACGGTATTTTACTCGGACATCTTGATTTCCTGCAAAAGTAATGTTGGTTATGAAAAGAACTTGTTCGCTTTCATTTACATTTTAAATGAATATTCTGCGAAATATCAAAGACCTGAATTACGCAGCAGTAGTAATTTCCGATGTTGTCGTGGTCCATCGCAAGATTTTAATTCTTATACCTGAATATCCAGCCTTCAGAAAATCTACGGTCTTGGTTCTGACCCAGCACCGTTCTCCATTCGAAGTCTTCGGCTCTTTTAACAACCAACGCACCGGGACATAATTTTCATGCGAACTACCAGCGACAAAGTTATTTCATCACTAACGTATCCAAGGACAAAACAAACAAATATTTGGAGATCCGTCACTGTTTAACCACGTCTATTGTCTACGGCTATTGATAGAGTTCTCAAAGAAGCAATGTAACACAGTTACGCACTAAAAGACACTGACCAGCACTGGCAAGTAATGGGTCCGGGTTAATCTCTGACATCTGATGGCACTAGAATCCGCCCCAAAGCCTTGTCTGATGAAATGCATTAGTCAAGGAATGTCCGAATCAGTGATCTGAAGCACTACGTTATAGATAACTAGTCGCCCTCAAGACGAGGGAAGGATGGGAGACTAAAACCCTCCTCTTAAGGCACAAAACACTCCAGGATGCATTCTAGAATGCGACATGAGGAGAGGGTATTTAGAGGCTTGAGTGATTTCCTCTGCAGATTATGCAATATAATACATTCTCCAAATAGCAAAGCAAAAAGGTTATCTCTAAAAGAAGGGTCATTGTGAACTGAAGGACACCGAGTTCCAAAGAACAAAATTGGTTAAGTGAGCTAATGAGGTGACATACTGTGTTGGCTAATCACTGGAACATAAAGGAATTAGTTTACACTTACTTTCTAAATTAAAGTCGAACACGCAGCTTAAGCCTCAGGTGGATGATTTCCAGCTATTGTGATTCCGTTATATGCCGCTGATTACAAGTATGCTTTTCCTTATTCGTCCATAAGATCGATTTTATATTGAACTATATTCTTTTGCGGGGTCTTATCGTAGAGTTTTGTCAATCGATGCCAAATTCCATGATCTGCCATCCATACAAATACCCTCGAAGACATTTCTCTGAGGACGACTCGACAAAACACTGGCAAAGTGTGGGACTGATAATTGAACATAGCAATGAGTTCTCATATCCTTTACAACAATCCAAATGTATGATTAAATGCAGAGAGATCTCCTTCAGTATTGACAAGGCATACAGAAACAAAGTTTGCATTGGTAAAATCACAGGACCTTAGTATTTTGAAAGAAATCATAGCATAATGAAGCAATGGATTATATAATTCAGAATCAATCATGAAACAAGTATGTTAATTCTTATCAAATCCCGGGTGATATTTCCCTACAATATCGACACATACTTAAAGAATTAATCTAATTGATAGAAAATAAATGTGTAAATATGTTTCTCTCCTAAAAAGGTATGTAAACTGCCGGATGATTACTAATATATTTTCCATTGACTTGTAATTCCGAATCATTATGTTATGAATTATTGCTATTTGGAATGAACTAGAAAGATGATTGGGATAATACTTGAACTATACATTTGTATATTTATTAGTGTCTTAGTAATGACTCAAATAGAATTCTACCTTCATTGACAAATATATATGATATATAAAAACACTTATTATTTTAACTTTATAAATAAAACATATAAAATGCACAGTGCGCTTCACGAAAACTCTAAATAATGAATTCTACAAATTATCAACCCTATTAAAAAACCTTGGTAACTATGAAAATAAAGATGATTCATCAAAATATCGTTTTCTTGACAGGAGCACTATGTTCATTACTCTAAGTCATGCTTTTTATAGTGTGTAATCAAAGGAATGGTCAACTTGTTAAATAAATATGTAATTCTTGTAATATTAACAAGAATAAAGGAGAACGGAATGGTTGCAGTTACTTTAATCATCATGATCAACACCAGTATCTTCACTACCTTCATGTACGAGGATGTTGAATGCATACATTCGGGACAATACGATCTGTTAGGATATATGAATGTATTGAGACAAACATATCCAAGGTTCTAAACCTCAGCCACTGCCTCAACCATCTGAGGTTAGGTTAGATAAGATTTATGAATACGAGATGTAGCTTTGACTACGATAGTGTTACTAAAACGGCAAGTATCCGTAAGGAGATTTATCCTGCAACTCCGCTTTGTCAATACAATCTGAGGACACCAAAGGAATACAGAGAATGAGAAATGCACTCAACTTATTCTAAATCTAGAAATGGTAACAAGTGATGTCAAAAAAGCCATAACAGGATTGGATTGGGCACAAGGTTTCGATTCTCATGGGTATTTAAATAATTGAGAATTCGTTTATGTTATTGAATTTTGAAGACAATAAAAGTGGATTAAAATATTCTATCACTGTATGACTATGATAGTGCATCATTCCATCAGACTATGATTAATATCATTTTGATTTGCATAGCAATCATCAATGTCGCCACATGAAATGATAGCGGAGAAAGGCAGTAGTGTGGTAAAGGACACATACTGTACGAGATTTGAGTAATTGCAATGTTATTGTCAGCCTCTATTATAACGTGTATTCATCCATGTGAACCATCATATACAATACGCTCCCGCGGATTCGATACCCATTCTTGTGAAAGCAATCATGCACACTGTGCTTATTCAAACTGAATACCAATCTGCAAGGACATTCTTGGTGACCGAGTCAAATACATAAAATATACAAATTCTACATTGGGTTGGAAATAAACAACATTTATTGATCTGATGTTGTGATTGAAACATAAAATAAGACATGTCTTTTTGCCAGGACAATACTAATGTACAAAGCTAATGGTTTTAAATCATTTGGTCAGTCCGAAAGATATTAAATTCTATTCGTTCGACTACAATTTTATTGTACTAGTATATTGTTTATCATATCGTTATCTACCAATGAGACATGCGTAACTGATCAAATTTAGTGCAACTGAGCAGGAAGATTTACAAGATTTTGTTGAGAGTGAATAGTATCTCAAGTTAATGTGACGTTGCAAAAACAGGAAAAAGGAATGCAAGATGCGTGGTACAGGTAATATATATGAAGTGTTTAGGCTATCGGGCGATGATTGCAAGCTAAGGTGTGTCCTGCATTGAGGTTTTGAAAATTAGTACCGAGTTTCATTCTTACGAGGTAGTTGTTTCATTGTGCTGTACAGTACGGTTGCTACTTCAATATGGAGACACCTTAATAGTTGAATATTTGGTCTTGATAAGCGGGAATTATTACATTACAAACTACACTTACGAATACAGCAAGCCGAGAAACGAAAATGCTAAACATGTTCAAATATACTAAGCCAAACAAACAATTTCACATATTAGTTACGTATTGCACGCAAAAATATAATTTACGTTTTTCCACTTAAGAATGCAAACAGTAATACGTAGTTTCATTAAATGCACACGTACATATACTAATATAAGTGTGAGGTGAGGTGATATGGGGTTTAACGCCGCTTTCAAGAGTATTTCACTTACATCTCGGCTGCTAGTATTATTGCAGGGAGAAAGCCCGCAACACCATAGTGGTTATGCATTGCGGTGAAATCTGCAAGCATCGACTGGAACTAGCGAACCATGGGTGGTACTGCACTACAACTCAGTGTAACATTGCACCCAAACCGGACTGCGTGTAGAACAGTTCTCCCTAATATAAGTGTGATCTATGGATGCATTATCAGCTATTTATATGACATTTACTCCTATAATAACGACAATAATGATGTGCTGACCATAATATGCAACAACAAAACATCTTGTTCGAGATAAACACATTTCTTTCCCTGTGTTTATTTACAGGCACAATCAACGTTCGTATCTTTCCCTGTTCCAAGTGACTTTCATTACTGTCTACCTGACTTATAATGATAGCTCAGGAAACGCTTTAAGCATATCACTATGACGCGCGAAACGCCCAAACATATCTTAAATATGTAATTATCACTCTTTCCTTAAAAACAGCAGTAGAAAATCAATTGACTTACCTTTGAAGAAGACGTCAATTGTGTATAGTACTTCCAAATGAAAGTTGAATTGTATAAACTAATCCAAACTTTTACAAAACGAAAACCGACAACCAAACAGTGAACATATTGGTACCAAACGAAAGCTTAAAAATAGTCGTACTTTTCTTTCATTCAAGCGGTCATGTAGCCTTATATACAGCGCTACATAATATGACATCAAAGAAAAACTGTAGCTGCAGTCTAAAGAAAAATCATGGCTCGTTGCTTTCAGTGTTCTACTCAAGATTAAATTTTTCCACTCGACGTTTTGGGTGATGGAGACAATGACAGATCCAGTGATGAATAGATAACACGTCTATCTAAGAGTGCAACATGTAGGCAGAAAGATTGAAGAGAAGGTAAAATTCTGCCAATGCGATTGTGTATGTACATGCACAAGCAAGGGATAAGACGGAAATGTTACATACTGAGTCACAATAAATAATACTTACATGTTCAGAAAGGAGGCATAAAGTTGTGAAATGATAAAGTATTTCTTTATCTGAATTAACAATAATAGATTTGGGAATTATAAAATCACATTCACAAAATAAACAGCTCTCACATGACCCATGTCTCAATGGAGGAGAGTGAATTCTCATTTTAGACTCTTTGACTGACAAGCCTTAAGAGGGAGATTAACTGCGACCATTTGCGGTGAACACCTTCTCCATAGGAATTGGTGCCATCCAAAGGTGGGCTATCAGAAAAGATATCAGATATTAATTATTTTAATAAGTATCAATAACACGTCAATTTTATCATTTATTTCCGAACAATAATCAAGAAAAAAGAAAAGGGTAATTTCTCATTTAGAGGTAAATATCAAAGTTCGTGCTCAAAAATTACTACTTATCATTATATCACTTTAATACATTAGACATGTATTACTACCAGAGAGGTATGCATAATGGAATGAAAAGTTGTAATGAATCTCTACTATTTTGTCACAAATAAAACTTATTCACATGTCAAAAGTTTAGATGGGCTTTCTCTCTCCCTCTCTCCCTTTCTATCTTAGTTTCTTGTTCTCTCTCTATCTCTCTCCTTCTCTCCTTCTCTCTCTCACTTGCACTCTCTCTGTTTCTCTCAATTGCACTCTCTCTCTCTCTTTTTCTTTCGCTGTGTCTCTCTCACGAATCATTGGAGAGAAAATTACATTATCCAAATAAATGTCACAACTCTCACATTTGGAAAATAACTTTCCTGATTTTGTTCACGAATAAGTCAAGAGTCAATAAAAGACTTCTTGGCATCAGCTTTGGAAAACATATGCAGATGGCGGTGTTCATGGAGTAGGGAGAGTCTGTTCACAGCAGGCTGCCAAGTTTTAATGATAAAATAACGAGAAGTTACAGTGTTTCCTTGATCACTGCTTCATATATTCGTTAGCTTGGATGTAAAATATGACATGCATGCTGTGGCATTAAAATGTCTAAACATAAGAGTTGCATTTGTGATAAAAAGAACAACTTATTACATTATTCGAGGTCCGATCGCAAAGATATTTCTGAATATGTTTTAAAATAAGTCAATTACATATAACTTTTAAAAAAGTTAGTGTAAAACGGATATTTGACGGATAGAACGTTTTTATTTGAATTACAGTTTACAGTACAGTTTAGATACTAGGAAGATACACTAAATCAAGTATGTCACAAACGCAGATTGATGTCATTAAAGAGAATTGTCTTGAACTTCATTCATATTTTAAGTGAATAAATGTTTAGATCTATTTAAAAAATTTCACCCTAGTATGAATTTGATTTCAAAATGTTGGAAACGGAGCGTTGACCTGATTTGCATTGTTTCCCACACGTATAAAACTATACATTTCTCCAATCTAAGCTGGATCATCGTTAAATTTCTATATCGTATATATACATGTATTCATCGAATTGTATATATATATATATGCGCAACCGTTCAAAAACTTTCTTGCCGAAGAAGCCAATTTGTAGAGAGGGCCAGTTATTACGTTCTGCCTATTTCGATCCTCAGAATTGAAACACCAAATTTCAACAAAATATTTAGTAAGGGTCATTAGTGTGTTCGTTCGTATATTTGGTAATCATTAATTCTGAGGATATTTATTTTTGCTAACGTCAATAACGCACACAAATAATAGATTACTTTCAGCATTCATTATTGTAATGAAAATACCATACACAACATTGATATAAACACATTTAATTAAATGTCATCTTCATTAAAGAGTTTCTGCCAGATTTTTTAAACAAAATTTTCAGTCCTTTTATTCAACTTTATTTTTGGGAAAGAGCTTTCATAACATGAATAAATATCACTTTTTATTTACCGTCAATGACTTTTATTTTAATGGTCAACATTATCTACAACTAAGCCACTGTCCAGGGAATAGATGGACACATTAACGTCACACGCATTATACTAAGCATAACGATGAAATTAAAACGATACATCAAGAAAACTATTTGCTCATAGGTTGGCAGCAGAAGTAGAAATCGTAGCCTAAGGCCACATCAATATATTCCACTTCGTATTCAACCTTGTAATGACTCTATTATAGGTAGCCAAACCTAGAAAAGATTTTCCACAGCTAAAGACTCAAGACTCGCTGTTAGGGAAATGTAATCAAGTAGCAAATCAGCACTAAAGACCCAGTGTTACATGTGATTACAAAAGAATGACAAAGGAACGAATTAACAATTATCTCTAACATCAAAAGGAACTGGAATTCTCCACAAAGCCTTGTGTCTAATGAAAGACATTAGGTGTGGAATTCATAATCAGCACAATCGGAAGCCCCAGCACACCAGGACGTCAGGGAACGTTTTCAAAACCTCAGAACTTACATTTTTCTAAAACGCTCTGAAAGGAGTCGACTTGTTATAACATTAGAGACGTCACGATATTCTCTTTCTTTAAGGTCAGAAGCGATCATCTTAGTTGACTCGTGTATTTGAAGCAACACTTTAAAGTTGCTCCCTATTATACCATTCTATTGAGTCTCATATTTGGTTAATGTGTCTATCTTTGTTGCCCTCACTAAATTCCAAACCATTCACTTGTTTCATTTATAGGTAATGCCACAAGTCACACAGAAAGTTCAAAGTTTGATTTACTAGTTGTAATTAAGGTTTAGTTTGGTTGTTTTCAACAAGTTTCAAATAATGCACGAACATGTTATATTGGCGATTTCAGAACATTTAAGATCCTAACTCCATGAATTTGAAACAACATTAAATAATAAACACAAGAAATAAATGGATTCAATAGATCACCAAACTAATATTTCATTTGAACTACGGGCCATAATGAAGCCGCCCACAGGAAGGAGAAAACAATTAAATCTTTGTCACATTAATGATGATCACTGTGAACTACAGCTACGTGTGCTTCAAGAGTGATTTATCGAAACAACCTTGACAACAACAAGTATCTTTACCTCTATCTCTCCTATCTTAATTAAACCTATGTTGTGTTTGAGTAGAGGAAATTGAGGTTCGTTCGTATAGGTCATTGCTCTACTGTAGAATCACCCTCACTATAAAGGAAATCTCTACTCAGACTTGCTCTGGCAAGGCATCTTTTTAAAAAATATTTTCCATTTTAATGACTTTCAACTTTTTGTAGCCCTGTAGGAAATTACTGATTGATCTGACAAATATTCTTGTGTACATCCAGTACATTTTTAAGGTGTAATCGTAGGCTAATTTAAGAACCGGAAAGTGATGCACATTTAAAGCAATATAATTAAAGGTTCCTTAATTCTTGTTTGTCCATTTGTTTCTTTTGTTGATTTATGCAGATTTGTTTCTAATTCCTAGAAACTAAGTAATTGTCTCTGAATTAATTCACTACAATACAAAGCTCAAGGGAGACGTGATGAATGTGCAGGCTGACTAACAAGGTTTATTAATTCGAATCATGTTTCAATATTAGAAGTCAATTATAAAGATTCAATTGGACTTGTTAATGCAATCACGTCTTAAACATGTTATCTGCAATCACAGACTCGTAATCGATATTTAATTTTGTGGACACAAGCACATAACTTTGAATTAAGTATTCAGTTAAACAAAATTTATTATTGTACATTTGTACATGTACATAGCAGAAGAAGACGAAAATGTGTAAAGCTGCGAAAAACGTTCCTTTAAAGACCACATGACACCAGTGTGTTATAACAATTGGATGTCATAAAAACATTAGAGCAATATAATGTTTACTCAGACAGAGGGTGAAATAAATACATTACACTGTCTTTGTCGACTGTCATTTGATCAGGTCTGGATTGAACAGATTGCCAAGATTTCATGCTTTACAACAAAATGTTAATGTTACAAGCAGCAAGAAAGCAATCTTTGAGTTCTAGTTCGGCAACAACAACGTACATTTTTAAAATAAAATTAGCATTTTGTACAATATTCCATGAAATTGGAAAAATACGAATATTAACTAAAGTAAAAAGTTATTAAAAGCAACGATACCTCCTAAAAAGCCGGCATAATCGTTTACTTATCTGGGCTAAGTGATAAAAACGGTTTTTGTTCAATGCCTTGTAAAAAGAAACTTTCAAGATTTTTCAAACTTCGAGCTAGTTGTCTATAATGATAATTTATTTTCATCTTCAACTGAATTTTGAAGTTAACTGTGATTAAGAAATGATTTGATACCAAATTACAGAGCAATGAACATTATCAAAAAATGATATGGCTCTAATGAAAAAACATCAATAGAAGTTTGAGTGAAAGCACTGAATCTTTTAACTTTGGTTCCATACCCTGGTTTTGTACATTTCAGAAGTTGTTCACGTTTATCTGCGATGATTTTCAAAAGTGATAAGTAGATTTATCATTTTATAGATACGAACTTATGAAAAAAGTAAATAATGACACATAAATCCTCGTATATTTTATGAGAAATATCATATCATTTGTTTATATCAGTTTGATTTGGAAGATATTTATGAAAAATAGCTTCAGTATGATTTGGAGACGTTATATCTTCTAACAAAATACAATAAATTTGAAAGTTCACTTTTACAGAAATGAGAGGAGGTAACTAATATATGTTATCTACTTGTCAATTTATATACTAATAAAATAATTAGTAAAATATGGAAGACAAGATCCATAACTGAACTGCCTATTTTATTTAGAACAAGTAAGGGGCTTTAGTTCTCTTCAAACCTGACAACCACATGCCTGACTAAGTGCCATTTGATGACTATGCATTTAGCCAGTTAGACAAAAGGAGGAATCAACAGCACCCTTGATGCTAAGAAATAAGATAGGGCAAGGAAAATCATTATGGATTTGTTTACTAATTAAAGGAAATCTCTTAATAAGTAGATAGCAGGCGGAACCGAATGGTAACTTTATATACGTCTCTCTAATTATAGTTCTTTCTCAGATGAAATATTGTTTACTTAGTAGTAAAGTGAAATGTGTTCTTTCCTTCAATGATGTCAAATAATAAGCAATCAAATATCAAGAAATTGTCTCCAAGTTGATGTTAACATAAATACATGGGTTAATAAATGCAATATGTATTTGAAGTGAAACTGTTTTCATAATACTATTTGCTATTATGATACCTCCATTTGACTTTTTGTTATGAATACAGAAATGTGAAGCCTTTTTATTACTTAGTAATAAATTGAAATAGTCAAATAGTCAGGAATCTGTCTCCAAGTTGTTCTAACAATGCATACATGAGTTGATAAATAATATATTTTTGAAGTAAAATTGTTAGATGTGCCTATTATGTTACATCCATATAACTTCTTTTAAATAATGAACATTTCTGAAGCAATTATAAGACCCATCACATATAAAATAAAATTCTGAAACAGAGCATTTAAACGTTAGTATGAGTAATCAGATAATTCTAAAGCAATGAAACACGTCTTTATATGAGAGACTTTATCTCAGATTTGTCGGAAGAAACTGAATTTATATATATGAGAGATATAATATCACAATTGTTTTCAGTTCCTAATATAATGGTATATAGAGAAGCTCACCCTATTGTCTTCTGATATCAATTATATCAACACGAGATGATTAAAGTTACAAATATTGTTACTTTTACCAACAAGTGTTGATACATTTGATATCAGAAGACACGAGGGTGACATTCTATTTATCATCCAAAATCCTTTTTCATTATATTTGAATGACAAATAAACATTACTGAAAACCGTGCTGCCCTAAGACTCCAAACGCGGTGATGTCATAGCATTGTGACGTCGTAGTGTTTATGACGTCATAGCATTGTGACGTCGTAGTGTTTATGACGCCATAGCATTGTGACGTCGTAGTGTTTATGACGTTGATGTCATTACTTGATGATGTAAAACAACTGTGATGTCATATACTTGACGTCAGAGGGGCATTGTTCAAAATCTACTGCCAAAAGATATCTCCTAGCAGATATCGATTGATCTTCCAAAAGCGATATCTCCTGTGGAACAGAGTTTTGGATGATAAATATATGATCACAGTATTGTTCTATGCAATGTTTAATCTGTCATTAGTGTCTGTTATGATACCGCATTACGTATCCTTCTATATAGCCATGGCATGAACTCCTGATATTTCACAGATATTTCAACATATCAACAAGAGCATGGCTTTTTCTATACGACCTCTTCTATAAACATATAATCATTAAACGAGGGAGCAGGGTTAAATATACACTCCAGGATTGTCATGGTATCCTATTTGACTATAGCACAATATAAATTGAGATGATAGTTATTCAAAAAATCACACATGTCTATACAAAAACGCCAACAACAAGACAATTTTCAATGAAAATACACGTCAAACAAACATGAAAGTTAGTAAGTAGCTTATAAAGTATCGTCTGAAATTTCCTTTTCTTGATAAGGTTACAGAGTTACATATGAGTTGATGCACCTCATTGTTAAGTTGCCGATAGGAATTCCGACTCTATACTCTACTAATCTCTATTATTCTAAAGAACGAAAGAGCGTTAAAGTAATACATAACAGAGACACCCTGTACTTCTCAATATAATGACACCATTCGTAAAGATTTTCATAAATGAATTCTATCACTTAGGGAATGTCCTGAAGTCTTGCACAAGACCCTTAAGCAAGTACAAAAGGTCCTTTATTCCTTTTTCTTTAAGTGTTTTCTGTATTGGCCAAGTCACAGGTCCGGGGTCCTTTGTAATGGCACAAGATACTGCTCATTCATATATGTATGGAAACATGACAAAATTTAACATTTTAAGCACCTATTTTAACAAAAGAATAGATATATGGTGTTTTTTTTAAATATTACTTACCATTGATTCAGATTTGCGTGCCAGTAAACTTAGGTTTGTTTTCCTGTCATAAGCATTTAAGTAAACCTTAATGTTTTTCCTGAATACAACACGGTGAATCGGTATTCACAATCACATCTAATCCACTGGCTCATTGAATCACATCCATATTAGTTGGAAATAGTAACACGATAACTGGGCTCCAACACAAATGAAAACACTATCACTGTGTAGCCTTGGTTAGTATGAAAAGAAATCAATGAACAGACGTTATTGAAAATATTGCTATAAAACATTCAAAACTTCCAAGTTCAGTCATGACAAGTCAAAAGTCAGCAAGAGACTTTTTGGCACGGTTCTTAAAGCTGTCAGCAGGTGTCAATGTACATGGAATAATGAGAGCCATCACCAGTGTTTTGCCAGAGGCAAATAATTCATTCAAGAGCATACGAAGTAATATCTTAATAAGTGACTCATGTGTTCCAAAGAGACCTTCTCTTTTCAGGTGATGAAATTACTGAATTTGCTGTTGGCAACCTTTTTCTGGAGAGTCAACATAGATAATGCAAAAGTACTCAAGTAACCCAACTTATCATTATAACGATATCAAACGTTAAAGTTCAAGCTTCTTGAAACATGGTATAGGTAAATAATCATTTCTGTAGTGACTAAAGAATATTCCTTTAATTTCAGTGCAGTATATATTAAAATCCGTTAAAATGAACATGATCTTTTTCTGCCAATTTGAGATTCACATGTACATAACTATGCTCTTCGTTATCCCTTTAAAAACACCTTTAAGCACATCTCAATTGGTATTTCACAAAGACGTACTAATCTTAAGACGAAAACGTTGCAACCACTGCAGGTACCAAAGCAAAAATTAGTAATCTAGTCTAATGTTCCGATAATTGTCAATTTATATCATAAAATCAGGTAAGCTCGATCAGATAATTTCATTACCTCAACCATTTCATTACCCCCGGCCCCGCCTTCTCCAATTAATTAGATACAACCTAATTATTTAGGGGAAATACTTTTATATTGATCAAACTCTGCTGTGAGTTTAGTTACACAATGTTTACAACAGGCAATATGTTTAAAGCATTAATTTTTTGCGAAAGCTTCCAAACTTCTTGAATAGTCAACACACTATCAAAGAGAATAAATCACCAAAAATCCATTTGGTACGTGAACTCATTAAAGCAAATGTAACCTATAAACTTGTAACATGCAAATATTTAAAAAGGATCAAGAAGATTTTGATAATCCGACGAAGTTTTACCCATCCCAGAAAGGCCCTGACATTTGGAAAGAACATTTTTGTAAGTGGTATCCAGATATGTATTTGTTTTATTAAATTGAGATACGCATCTATAGAAGCATCCAGCTAAGTCATAGTATATGAATCCTCTTTCTTTACTTACTAATACCCTGATCCCTTTCGGGCAAAATGCTGATTACGCAGCATGCTGTTTGAACATGTATAAGGCTGATAATCATGCTGTTAATTCTGTGAATGTATGAAGATTAGAGGTAAACCGTTTCAACTCATTTATTTTTTCTAATTTTTTGATTTACCACATAAAATTTAAAACTGCAAATATATCACATATTGTCAAATATACTGGTTTAACATTGCTTTAAAGTTCATATTTTATAACAGTAAAAACATGTTTCATGTGAGGTGAATGGTCCATGTAAAAGATAACTTTTGACATCAATTGACAAGACAAGGCACTTTAAAGTATTGAATTGCTTTAGATATGATGCTATAGATGGGAACAATTCTTTAGATATACAATATTTTTATATTTTCTTTGAAAAACTGTTTTTGTTGATACATTGAACTTTATGACATAAACCGTTTCATTTTAGTAATAGTAACTTCCCTTCATTTAATGGATGGCGATGACGTAGATTGAAAAATTGTAAATAGGGGTTGAAAATGTTATAGCTAGTGAAACATTTCTATGGACACTTGTATGAGACACTAATGTTTTTATGGGCATAGTTTGAGATATTTGTTTAAAAGTTAAATAAAATTTACAATTAGCATGAGGGAAAAACATTGGCTAGAAATACCCACCCTGTTTGAAAATGAATGAAGTACTTCACCGCTGAAATAGTCTTAATGTGTGAAGTAGTTCATTTCCAATCTGTGACGATTTGTCTGTCCTGTCGATCCCTGTTACTATGTTAATCATACTTTTCAAAATATTTCCAAAGAAATGTAGGTATGTTTCATGTTGTGTGTCTTTTCCTTCATTATTGTTTGGATTCATTATTAATATTAACTTCTGAAAAATTCATGAAATGTTAAAAAGGTAACTATTGAGTTATCAATTGAAAACCAATTCCTCTTGAATGCAATTCCATCATTAGAGCTTTCGTTTCTGTTCCTCCCTCTAGATATGGAAAACCTTTTAGTATTTTCCTAAGAGCAATCCACTCTAGACTGGATGATTCCCTCCATTGAATACTCATTTTATTCTAGAATGTCAAGCACCAATACTGTGAGACATCACTGCTGATAAGAGATTGCGGTTCAAGGCTAATGGTAGACATTTAGCTCTCTAAATCGAAAGGAACCATTATGAGATTCAATTTCAAAGTGTGTCTAAAGTTTTACTTGTGTAACTATTATAATGCTATGCAGGGGTTCTAATGGCTTACTATTCATTTGCATCCCTATATCAACATCGTGTGGAGCATTCAAGACATTTAATGTAATCTCCTGAATACTTAATACTTACTACAATAGCACCGAATGTATATAATGTTTACAAAAAGATGCCCAAAGATATAATAGGGAGCAATTAGCATTTGGAATATAAAAAGTATTGAGTACATTTTGAAAGGATCATTGAAAGTAAATAGAAACTGATTAATCATTTTAGATAATTAGAAAGTAGAATAGTATTGTCAATTAAAAAACATGTTTGTGCAGAAGGCAATATCCTCGTTGTCATTTTTGGTTATCATTATTTTATTTGTTTTATGTAGCTCATCCAAGTTTACGTTGCTCAATTACCTTTGTAAAACGCTTAATGAAAGTGGTAAATCATGTCTTTAAACTAGGTGCCTATCATAAGCCACACTTCATTGTATAAATCCGTACCTTCAGAAACTGGTATCCACCCTCTCATTTATATCTCTACCACGTTCAAAGTATGATAACCTATTTAAATTTGGCCAAAATAAGGATTTCCACAGACTGTCAATCTTTTGAAAAAAGCTTTGTTCGTGTGTTTCGATTTTAAAATAAAAAACCACTAAGTCAGTAACACAACTAAAGCACAGCATGAATTTGCTGACACTATTCACGAAGTATTAAGCTCGTGCTAGTGTTCATAAGATAATGAGATTTGTTAAAAATGTGTTGCCCAAGGCAAATCAACGAGGAGAATACGGGGTATTATCTGGCTTAGCGTCCTCCGTAAAAGTTCAATTACACCTTACAAGTTAAAAAACCTTCAGGTGAAGTTACTTTGACATATCCTATATGCAGATGGAAGAATTAATATCCTCCATCCATTAAACTGAAGTCTTCATGACTCAAAGACCTTCATTTATTCTTGGACAAAGTAGTGTGGCGACATATCCCTCTAATTTTTGCCAGAAAGCAAGAATTATTAACTTTTTGAAAAATACACAGTTGTAACAGGTCATCATGTCTGTGTGTGATGTTGTCGAAACTTTATAGAGGGTATAATGAATTACAAGCGCGGATTGATGTTGACAAGTATCACCTAATTATTACTCATGCCGTTGTTGGGCTTCCAGTCAAAATTTAATTTGATCATCCTACATACCACCGAGTAACTGTAAAATAATACTTTTCATCTCAAAATAGACAAAACTTATGACTACATATGCTACTTACCACTGTTCCCATTATTCAAAAGCAGGACATTTTCATTAACTTTCTTGTCAAATCACAAAACTCTTTTCCACGTTCTTTGAAAACTCAGATCCAATAAAAGGAATTTACACATAGGTTTACACAAACAGAACATCAAAATGTATAGTTCCAATCACCTCGAATTCGAAAAACCGTATCTTCTTATGTAACCCAACTTATAATATCATAAAAATAACTGTTAGTGCTTCACAGACTTCAAGAACATTAATGACACGTCAAAAAGCAGTAAGAGACTTTTTGGCAGGGTTCTTGGAGCGGTTAGCAGGTGTCAGTGAACAAGGAATAATGAGATTCGTTAGCAGTATGTAGCTATAGGCAAATGGGCCAGTGAAGATGATACTCAGATGTTACTTGCTACCGAAAAGGCATACACCATTCAATTGGCGAATTAGGCGATGTTATTTTGTTTTGGGGTTTTAATGGCTAGTGTAAAAAATTTTCATGTTAAGGTCAATAATCATTGAAACATTGCCAACCTATTCAGCTCAAGTGTTTGATGGTGTGAATGGTGAAGATAAAATATTCAAAACATACTAAAAAAAATACATGTTTTCATATGTTGATAAAACAACTTCAACCTTATGCACAAATCAGCATTGCTTGATCTTCACAAATGGGCCTAATTGTCAAATGTTCCAAAAAAGATGAATATTTATTATGCTGGTTATTCATCCCAACTAAGAGATCCAATCAATATATGCTGTGGGAAACAGTTTTGGAGATTTAGGGCCTAAACATCTGGAAAACACGGAAGTAAGATTGTTTGGTCGACCTTCCAATTAACACATTCATGCTTTAAAGTTTTTAAATCTAGTTCAGTTGTTACATTTTATTAACATATCATTTTATGAATTATTGGACACATTTTCAAGAATGATACCACATTTGCCATTTTAATTTTTACATTATTTTAATCACTGCTTTCATAATGAAAATATCAATCTTCTTACAAAAAAGATAGTATAAACATAAAACCAGTCAGTAGAGACCTTTATCCTATGCAGCCCTGCTAAACTTTAACAGCTTAATCATGTGTTTCATGAAAGAAGATGTGGAACTGACTCTGAAGTAGCAACAAGTGTTCATGAAAGATGAGGAACCATCCCTGATGTAAAAACAAGTGTTCATGAGATATGAGGAACCGACCCTGAAGTAGCAACAAGTGTTCATGAAAGATGAGGAACCATCCCTGAAGTAGCAACAAGTGTTCATGAAAGATGAGAAACCATCCCTGAAGTAGCAACAAGTGTTCATGAAAGATGAGGAACCGACCCTGAAGTAGCAACAAGTGTTCATGAAAGATGAGGAACCATCCCTGAAGTAGCAACAAGTGTTCATGAGAGATGAGGAACCGACCCTGAAGTAGCAACAAGTGTTCATGAAAGATGAGAAACCATCCCTGAAGTAGCAACAAGTGTTCATGAGAGATGAGGAACCGACCCTGAAGTAGCAACAAGTGTTCATGAAAGATGTGAAACCATCCCTGAAGTAGCAACAAGTGTTCATGAAAGATGAGGAACCGACCCTGAAGTAGCAACAAGTGTTCATGAGAGATGGGGAACCGACCCTGAAGTAGCAACAAGTGTTCATGAGAGATAAGGAACCGACCCTGAAGTAGCAACAAGTGTTCATGAGAGATAAGGAACCGACCCTGAAGTAGCAACAAGTGTTCATGAGAGATAAGGAACCGACCCTGAAGTAGCAACAAGTGTTCATGAGAGATGAGGAACCGACCCTGAAGTAGCAACAAGTGTTCATGAGAGATAAGGAACCGACCCTGAAGTAGCAACAAGTTTTCATGAAAGATGAGGAACCGACCCTGAAGTAGCAACAATTGTTCATGAAATAATGTAATACCCAATCGGGTAATGGTGCAAGGGTGTGGACCATGAACAGATTGAAAATATGATATATAGTGTTGTCATTTAACTTCTAATTAAACCATGAAAAGAAAGAAACTACGTTATATGCTTGAGTCACATATGCCAAACTTTATCAATGGTTTAGATTTACCAAGAAATACCAATTATCATTTTAAAGCTGATCGATTTAATACTGTGACATTATGAAAAGCCTACAATGACACATGTCAATTAGCCAAATGTAATTATTGGAACATACATAACGCAGTCAGAAGCACGTTTAGGAGATAACAATTGATAGCTTTTCAAAATATTACTGTTTAATGGCCTCGGTAGTTCGGCTTCTTCCACTACATAAAGATGTCCTTCAGGTGTCCTTGAAAACTAATAATCATCATACATATGTCAAAGGGGGATGTTTTGAATTAACTTCAGCATATATTATATCAACATAAGCATCTTTGCAAAACAAGATGTCATGAAAACACATAGTATTCATTTGATTACATATGGGATATTGTTGAGGCAACATAGTATAGTTTGTCGTATAGGATATAAGATATTCCAGAAAAAAACCCACTTTTCTTAGAATGATCTGCCATTTAGGTACACATTATGAATGTACCAAAAGCAATGAGTCATCATCATTAAAATCAAAGATTCAGTCAAAATATATGTGATACAAGATTGGTGAAGATGATATACTAATAATAATATAGATAAATATTTATAAAAGTAATCATTACATCACCTTTGTATTGATAATGTTCTTAGTCTCATTTCATATAATAATAACTACAACGTTAAGTGGCACTAAGGCTACTACACATATATTTCCAGAAATTATTTTTGACAGCGATCAAGGTACTTAGTTTGAAAATTCCTGACTCTGGTAACAGTGTGGTGCCAACGAGTTAATGAAACAAAGAGCTCTAGTGGATTGGCCATGAAATCTTACATTTACCTTGATAGATATCTAACATACATAGATCTCATATATTTATTAACAGATTTATCCCAATGATGCACTTCAGGTTTCTCATACAAGTATTGTTTGTTTTAATTATTTTATGTAAATAGCATTGATACCTTCCCACTGACAAATTACTTTTCTTTTTAAACCATTTTTTTAATTTTAAAAGATATAGAGATATAATAACATTTCAGAATCCCAAAACTTGCTTTCATGTATTTTAACACCAAATTCATATACGTTAAATTTGATGACACATGTTAATTTTAAACATTTGAGTTCTTCAAAGCAATCAATTATTTAACTGATTCGGTTATACTTAATATTTAACGTAGCTTTTAAGAAAAACAATACCATTTAAAACATTATGAAATAAAAAAAATACATTTCATTTCACTAAAATGTATGTACTTACAATAAGCCTTATTTGAAACTGTACTTGAATATTTCACGCATTCAGATAACTGAGACAGGTATCCACCCTCTTTTCATAAGCTTCAATCCGGGAGTAGTATTGATGCTCTTTGAAACCAGTCTTAAGGCATTTATCTCGCGTTTGTGTTTATGGAATGAAGTGAGCCATTAGGAATGTGTATCCAGTGGCAAATCGATGAAGAGAATATCGAATACTGGACAAATGTTCAATTACCTTTTCAAATTGATGTAAATCTTGGTGTGAAGTTTCTTTTTATTGTCAAAGAAAAACACACAAAAAAACTATATATAACCTCTTACATAAGGTCCCATTGTAGTTTATTATATATTTCTTCATGGTTCCGGTGCCAAAGAAACTTATAATTTTAAGGTTTTGCAATTACCATTTATACTAAACTTGATAATATTGCTTGTCAGGTGAATATTTTATCTATTTATCTATTAAAAAGTTACTTGGCGGCTTGAACTTTTATGACAGAAGATGTTTTGAACTAGTGTTTGAAGTTAAGGTTGTAATTGTCTTGCTTGGTACCAAATTTGCCTTTTGCATAAGTAAGATCCCTCATTTAATAATAATCTGTAGTATATATATCACATATCCATGCTATCTTTATAAAGTATGAAATATATCCAGATGACCTGTGGTCAAGATAAACGCAAAGTTTGACACATTTAAGAGCTTATACCTTGCTCATAATTTATACATTTGATACATGTACACATTTGATACGTGGTTAGATTTTAGATAAGTTGCATAGTTGAGGATATACCTTAACTACGGAGTTCTTTTAAGGCAAATATCATGAATTGTATTGAAAGTTTTGGAGATTATAACACTATTCTTATGTGGACCATATCATTACAAAAATCTGTCTGAAATAATTCATATTAGGATCCTTGTTCATCTTTATTTCACTCGCTCGATTCTAAATCATTTAGTCAAAATGTGGGGGGGGGGGGGGGGGCTAAACCATATAAGAAAATAAAAGTTTGATTACAAGACTTAATTTGGAGGGGTGTTTTTTAGATAAGGCAGGAAGCACACCTTGTAGCATGCTTGCTATCCAGAATCCATGAATTTGATACCACATAATTATAAACTAGCTAAACAAAAAAATTAATAATTTAAATCAATCGAACAACTAATATGTATATAAAAGACATTTGAACCTTCGGGCCATAGTAACAATCCAGGAGGAAAAGAAAACAATCAATCAATCACACAAAAAGAGGACCACACTAAACTAATGCTACTCGTGTTTAGAGAGTGATTTATCTTAATTAGTCCAATGCTGTGTTAGAATATAGGAAATTAAAACTGGTTTGTATTACTCAATGTTTCACTTTGAAATCACCATCTGGATATAAACTAACTATCCACTCTGAACTTTTTTAAGCAGCTCTGGCAATGCATCTTTTCGGTAATACAGTTTAATGAGGTTTATCAACTTCTTGTAGTGATTTGGTAAATTAATGTCAGACTGGATTATGGAGCAAGACATATAACATTGTTGACATTCAGTTAGTTGGAAGGAAGTATCATTGTGTGAGTATAGGCTAATAAACTAAAATACAAAAGAGGCTTTTCATTACCGAGAGCATGATTTTATGTTGTAGTCTAAAATTAAAGTGTTGAATTGAGAATCCTTTTGCCGTGTTTATGCATTTGCTTCCTTGTTATCTTTATTCAGATTTTCTCTCTAATGCCTGGTAACTATGTAACTGTCTCTGAATTAATTCATACTAGCAAAACTCAAGGGAGACCTGATGAATGTGCCGGCTGACTAACAAGGTTTCTTAATTCGAATCATGTTTCAATATAGGAAGTCAATTATAAAGATTCATTTGTACATGGTACTGCAATCATTCCTTCTTGAATATGTTCTCTAAAATTATAACTGCTGTTCAGTATCTCACTTTGTGGAGAGATGCATAAAATCAATGATTATACATTCAAACGTGTACATTTAATTGAATGTGTAGAGCTCTGAATAACGTTCTTATGATAACAACATGACATCACTATGCAATAAAACTTTGATGTGATCTGATTCATTTGAGAGCCATCGTGATTACTCGGACTAAGAGTGGAATAATAAATAATTGTACGTTTTCTGTACGTCATTGGACAACATCTTGATCTTGTATATACAACACATCTATTGTATATATAACACATATACATTCTATCTTTATAAAGTATGAAATTTATCATCCAAAACTGTGTTCCACAGGAGATATCGCTTGTGGAAGATCAAGCGATATCTCCTAGGAAATATCGTTTTGACAGTAGATTTTGAACAATGCCCTGTTACAGTCAAGTTCATGACATCACAATTGTTTTACATCATCAAGTAATGACATTACAATGCTATGACGTCATAGACATTATTACGTCACAGGGTTATGACACCACCGCACTGAGAGTCATAGAGTAGTGCAGTGTTCTGATATATGCATTTTTTCAAGGAATAACAATGAAGAATGATTTTGGATGATAAATAGAATCTCACCCTCGTGCCTTTTTTGATATCAAATATATCAACACTCGTTGATAAAAGTAAAAAATATCCTCCGCAAGCCTCGGATATTTGTAACGTTTATCAACTTGTGTTGATATATTTGATATCAGAAGACACTTGGGTGAGATTCTCTATATACCCAGATAACCTGTGGTCAATATAACTGCAAAGTTTGACTCATTCAAGATTATTACAATCAACTGGGTTATAAAATTGTTAATAATTTATACCTTGAATACATGTACACATTTGATACGTGGTTAGCTTTTAGATAAGTTGCAGAGATGAGAACATAACTTAAGTATGGAGTTATTTGTATTCAAGTCAAAAAAAAAAATTTACTGCTTACTGACAGTAAAGCAGTAAATGGACCTGCTTTCACAATGTTACCTTAACTAAGGTTAACCTCAACTCCCTTACTTTGACATTGCGCTAAGGTAACCTTAAGGACTTATGATCACCTTAGGGCTTTGTGAAAGGAGGTCCTAGACTGATCAGGTCGTCGGATTATCACGCTTATCCTGTAACCGACTTTACCAAGTATGATACTAATTATCTAATGTGTTGAGTTAACCACGGAAGGCAAGTTCAATTAGTTAGACTTCCTCAAGTGCGTAATTTATTATAAACAAAGACGGATTCAGTGGGCTTCAGTTCTCGTCAATTATAACAATCACATGCCTGACTAAGTGTCATTTGATGACTATGCATTTAGCCAGTTAGACAAAAGGAGGAATCAACGGCATTCCTTGATGCTAAGAAATAAGATAGGGCAAGGAAAATCATTATGGATTCGTTTACTCATTCAAGAAAATCTCATGATAACAAGATAGCATGCGGAATCTTATCGACATAAATGCTTCTCAAATTACAATTGTTCCTCAGACAAATATTGTTTACTTAGTAGTAAAGTGAAATATGCTCTTTCATTCCAAGGTTTCAATTGATAAGAAATAAAATATCCTGAAATGCTCTCCCATATATATTTTTATATAAGAAATTAGAATTAAATTTGATTTATTCACGTCATTGTTCAGGTTTTTTTCATAATCTTTTTTACTATGTTATTACAACAACGTGTTATTGAACTGATTAGCAGTAAAGTGTTGTATTGCAGTAAATCTCTTCGCGACTTCGCGATAAAATGGCATCATTTGTAAAGTTTGACGATTGGAAATGTCTTCAATTATAGCACAAAATCTGTGGGCAGGTACACATGGTCTCTCATAATGTCTTTTCCGTATTTGCTAAGTTACAGGTTCAACATGTGTTGAAACTTAGTTAAAAAGTGACAAAACTTAACATTTCTTTCAGGCACCTAGTAGAAATACGTTCACTTACCATTACAACGTTAGTAAACTAAGGTATGTTTTCTTTGTCAAAAGCACATTAGTAAACTTTCTTTACTTTCCTGTTTACAACACACTGAATCGGTAATCACCATCACATCCATTCCCATGATCGTTGAATCACATCCAAATGAGTTAAGAACAAGAAAAATAAAACATAAACTCAAATTTCTTGGTTGTTCTTCTATGTGCTGTTACACATATGAAGTTATCACTGTGTAGCCATGGTTAATGTGAATATGAATCAATGAACAGGCATTATTGAAATTATTGCTATCAAGCATTCACAGCTTCCAAGTTCAGTATTGACAAGTCAAAAGTCAGTAAGAAACTTTTTGGCACAGTTCTTAATGCTGTCAGCAGGTGTCAATGTACATGGAATAATGAGAGCCATCACCAGTGTTTTGTCAGAGGCAAATTATTCAGTGAGGAGCATACGAAGTAATATCTTAATAAGTGACTCATGTGTTCCAAAGAGACCTTCTCTTTTCAGGTGATGAAATTACTGAATTTGCTGTTGGCAACCTTCTTCTGAGGGGTCAAAATAGATAATGCAAAACTAATTAGGTAACACAAATTATCATTATAACAATACCAAACATGCAGTCAAGACTCACGAGTCATGGGACATCGAAAAAGTACACCATATTTTTCTTCACTGAAAAAAGATTATTCCTTAAATCTTTTTAATTTTGTATTGTTGCATCTGCAGAATTAATTTTTAACAACGAATAAACATAACCAAATATTGCCGATTTCTGATGAACATAGCTATGTTCAGCTGTCTCTTTACAAAACACGTTTAAGCACGTATGAATTATTTATTTTAGGTAAAGTCTTTCACGGGGATATACTAATCGTTAGATCAAAACAAAACAGACACTGCTGCATTATAGAAAATTCCAATAATTTTTTATTAATATCCAGAATTCAGTGCAGTCTCCATCCAATTTTTTTTATCTCTTTAGCTGGCAACGCCGTCTTCTATTTACCAATCAGATACACCTTAATAAATTAGGATAAAAAGCCTGTGGCCTGCATTCAGTGACACATTGTTTGTGATCGGCTTTCTGCTTGAAGCATTGAACTTTTGCATGCTTTTGCAAACATCTATCCCGCATTTCCTTTAAGAAGTTGCAAGAAGTTATTTAGCTTCTAAAATCAATTTTGGATAATCTAATGCACCATTGAAGGAATAGAAAGAACTACAAATAATAAAGAAACTTGTTAATATGCTTTTTTCTGAACAGGGGTCATTATTTTTATTAAAACCTATAGCATACAATTTTGAAATTAAATCATCAAGGAAAGTCTAATGTGTATCCAGGTTATTAGTGGAGCATTATATTCAATTTACATTACAATTTTTTATCCAGGATGTTACCATATTGATATAGTTAAGTTTCAGAAATGATACATCCCTGACGGCTGTGATATAATTCTAATGGTAGAGAAACATTGAATGTCTAAGAAGTAAGCAATCAATGCCTATTTATTTGATATCATATACCATTTGTAATTCGAAACAATTTTATGAGCAATTTTGTATATGTGTTATTCAATTAATCTGATATTCTTTAAAATTATGACTTAATCTATACTTGTACATTCTATAATTTTCTAAAACTTGGATTATGTAACATGATAACAAGGTCTTCTTTACGTTATTAAGCATTTTAGTAATAATAATGGTTCTCTAAAATATGTTTACTGACAACATGAAACTACTAAAATAGAACAAAAAAGTTAAAGGTGAAAGGAATACTTGCAAAAGTAGCTTATTAATATTTTTTCATTTATCTGTTTAGATATATGTTCCTGCTCACTTGCGGGTTTTTTTGAAAAAAAAGTCATTATATCTGAATCTTCTCAAATGTATTGTTTAAGGCATGTTAATTTCCCAAAAACAAAAAACGGTGGTGAAAATAATTATTTTTAATCAAATCACCAACAAATCGTATCAGGTATATTATCCCTTTAAAACCAAATGTATCCTATAATGTTGTAACATTCCAATATAAAAAAAGTAAAAGATCAAAAAGATTCTATAAATTGAAGTTATGAACAATATACTTAAAGTCCTACTTATGCACATTTTACCCAAAAGTAGATGTGAATCAAAAATAAGTCAAATATTGAATACTGTTGATTGCCATCTTATTTTCACTATTTATATATGTACGTTTAGCAGGGACCTCTCCTAGAGATTGGAAACTCCAAAATATTGTGTTTTTAAACTGGAGGTTTGACAAAAGCGTGCAGTCAACTCAAGTCAGTAACCATGTCATTTAGATCATACACATGGTTTAAAGTACTATTATTTATAAAAACACCTTCTGCAATGACACGCATTCTTGCACTGTTTCATCAACTTATTACGAACGGACATTTTACAGTTAAGTACAGTTTTTGGTTAAGTAATTAACAGTGTAAGACGATGTTAACACTGACAAAATCTGAGAAATTTGCCCCTGATATCAAACTCAACTATAACAAAAGTGGACTACAGAAAGGTTAGAACCCGCCATTCTCTCAGCCATCTATCTTACAAGTTATATCCATTGTCAGCCCCATCCATCCACTCTTAATAGCCAAGTATCCACAATGTTACGCAGTGTGTAGACTATTGGAAACAATGATTAAATGTAATAATCTTAACAACCCAACCCCTTTCATCCTCTTGCCTATTTCCCTCATTCATCTTTTCTTCACCCCATCATGACAATTAAGTATCTTCTCTTAGCAGTAAACTTGAGACATACTGATCATTTCGATTATATGTTAATTAAATCCGAGAAAGGCTTTCACATTTTGAGACAACACTTCTTATAAGTGGTCTAGAGAAGTATGCAGTTACATCAGTAGATATTTTACTTTGAGTGAGGTAAAGCATCTATAGGCCATTTTTCGGTTCTGAGTTTGGAGCCAATTTAACAACGAGAGGCTGGAAAACAAGCTGTTAATTACAAGTGTGTGAAGATTACAGATATAAAGTGTCGACTCTAAATATTTGGATGTTCATCAATCAAATTTCAAAATGCAAAATTTCAAAATAGCATTAAATGTATTGTTTCTTTATTGCTATAAGTTCATATTTGATGTTACAGAAAAACATCTTAAATTATTGTTAACAATAAGTAACACGTAAGGTGAATAACGCTCGGAAAAGATAACTTTTGACATCCATACACAAGACACTAACCAGGGCAATATAAGGTTAGTTACAATGCTATAGATTAAGGTACTGTTTTTTACATATACAATGATCATTCAGATATTGTTTATGTCCGTGCATTGAACTTTATTATATAAACTCTTTTCATTATGGTACCATCTCCGCTAATTAATTAATCTTCGACAATGACGACAATTGAAAATTAGAAAATAGGTTTAGAAAATGTTATGGCTAGAAAAATATTGCAGTGGTCACTTGCATGAGACTTTACAATATTGAAGTCTAAACAACTTCAAGTTGAAGTCTTAAATACGAGTTAGAAGATAGTCAACATAAATCACAACTGCCATAATGCAAAAGCATGGGCTGCAATTATCCAAAATACTTTAAATGAAGTTCTCATATACATGTTTTCTTAATATGTGAAGGACTTCATTTCCTACCTGTGACGAACTTGTGAACACCTGTTGTTTCTGTTCCTGTTTGCTCCTTGTAAATATCTTGAACTCCATTTTGAAAAAAATAAATCTTAAAACTAGGCTTCAGCTCAATGTTGTCATTCGCAATTTAAAATTCTGTAGTGTCAATTACAAATAAATGCCCATAGTTAAATATCTTAAATTTGAACACACAAATACATACAAGGTGGTATATAATAAAACGAAATAAATTCCAGGTATATTTTATGCTGTTTTTTCTTTTTCATCATTATTCGGTGTTTATTATAATTGTTGTCATTTAAATCACCCATTAGAATAAAAAGTGAATTATTAAGTTGGCAATTGAAAACCAATTCCCTTTGTGTGCTAAAATCTATCATTAAAGCTTCTTCTGTTCCTCCCTCCAGATATGGAAAACCTTTTAGTATTTTCTTAAGAGCAATCCACTCTAGGCTGGATTATTCTCTCCACTGAATACTCACTTTATCCTGGAATGTCAAGCACCAATATTTTGAGACATCACAGTTGATAAGAGATCGCAGTTAGAGGCTAATGGTTAACAATGAGCCATTTTGAGCAAAATGAAGTATGTGTCAAGGTGTTGAAATCTGTGTTATATAAATTCTAAAATAAAAAATTTAATTTATTAATGCATTAAATTGTAATGATAATAGCCTATATATTAAAACGTATTCTCTTAATTTAGATTTTTACTTTAAATGTTACTTGATAGGTTTTGCTAATCAAGTAATTCAAATAAATGTCCTCAACCTAAATCTGCTTTTTAATCTAGAGAGAGCATTTAAATGTAATTATATACATAACTATTATTTATTTAGTTTATAGATGTGGTTTTGGCTAATTCATTCATTTGTGAACCTATATCAACATCGTGTGCAGCCTTTCTAAGTTTAATTGCAACCTCTTATGCCCTGTACAATCAAATGAATACAGAAAGTACAAAACTACATTAGCAAATGTTGTACTTCTCAAAGAATAAAATTGACATATATACCATTACCCTAGTAAGTTAATTCTGGATACCTTTCTTGATACCTCATATCTAGAAGTGCAATTTAAATTATAGATAAAACTGTTCTCATAACACGACATTTCATTATAGTTTAAAAGGTTAACATGGTAAAGCACTCATAGATATTAACAGTTGCAAAACGATTGGACATTTTGTCAGAAACAACTTACAGCAAGCTTTCTGGTTCACCCTTATTTTGATCGGGTTGGTAGTTATTAAAGATCGGTAGTTTCTATTTCTTCAACCTGAAACAAACACTTCGATATGAACTAGATCCTTATAAATCGAAAGTCAATATTTTTTATCGCCACATGGCAAAATCATATATATTGCAATATTTTTCCAGGTGTATATATGACAGCATAAACTGTACTACCTGCAGGCTTTATTGCTACATCTCATTAACAAGGTATGCATGAAAACTTGAGGGCATCTGACAATTTCTAACAAACATTATGAAAAATGCTGCACACTAAACTATACAAATATACCAAAACGCTTCATATGTAAAAGATTAACCCCATGCCAAGAGAAGTGCAATACTACAAAGCAAGAAACCATAACAATTTTACATTTGATTCATCATAAAGAAATCAACAAATTAAGTTTTTCCCTCTTGGATGTTACCCGACCCACAAAGGAAGCTCAAATCATGTCATTCTATGCTAACGTGTTTCAATTCGAGCACTTCCTGGTAATGCCTATTTAAATGCTATCAGCAACGCCGTCTCAAAGAGGAAGTCTCGGAAAACCTCAGCAATTTCCTTTTACTTCAGGACATGAAGAAGTAATTTTACGGTGTATTGTGAAAACAGATCTCTACAATGAAACACAGTTATCTTTTACTGCATCTAGATCATGGCATCGACCTCGGTGACAACAGGTACGGTTTCAATGTAAGAAGAATTGTCACTGGCTTATATGAGGCAAAAGTTTTTATGTTTCAATTTTATCCAATAGTTTACATATATCATAAACAAACGTGGCAATAGGTACAACATGTAATATTTCATCTCTTTAACTTTTGTAAAATCCTTTCGGAAAATTGGCAAAGAAACACATGCAAGAATTCATTAACCTGCGACATTGGTTTTATGACTTTTCCAAGTAGATGTTGCCATCGAAGCCAGTCTGAGAATGTGTGAAGTACTTAAAGACACCTGTTGATTCTGTTTCTGTCGGTTCTACTTTAGCATCTCAAAACGGAATTCCAAGCAATTGAATGCTTCAGACGTTTCAACTCAAGTCATTTACGATTTCAAATAATGATGTTTTTGCAACAGAGACACAACAAAATCATGTTATTTACTTTATTCGAATGCTAACTATTTATAATCATGTAGGTCTTTATTTTCATTTATCTTGAAACATTCTTCAAGTATCAAAATATATTTCTGTAGGAAACGTTGGAAATGCTTATTCTGACCGTTGGTAACTGTCAGGTTGTTATTTTGATAATGATAGTAGTTTAGAGTAAAGTGATGTTTCACTCTCTGAAGATAATATAGTTTGTGAGGTAATGTAAACAAAGAACCTTTAAAAGAATAATTGTATTTATAAAAATGTACGATGATGTAAATTTTAATCCATATATAACTCTACTCCCGGTTTTTCTCAACAAAGTAACTCCTAATGCAGTATGTAGATATGATCTATGTTATTTTAGTGACTGAGTATTAAAAGCAGTTTTAATATTTAGCATTCGTTTGTTTATCATGAGTTTTCATTTGATACTGGATGAAATTAAAATAAAACCTGCAATGTAAAATAGGATAAAAGTCACTAAAACTTAAGAACCGACAATTACCCACATTCAGAGCTTCATTCACGTATTCAAACAGATATATCCAATTCCCACCAATACCTTTACACTGTTTATGTTTTGCTCATCAGCTTGAGTTAATCAGCATCACCATTGAATATGAATCAAACCCATTAGAAATCGTTAACATATTCTTTCATGTAAAATAAAGCAGGGTGATTTGTGGCATTTTTTATCAAAGATTAAGCTGATGTCAGTATTCATTAAATCATGAATTCCGTTAAAAATGTGTTGCCCACGGCAAATCAACAAGGAGGATACGGGATATCTGGCTTAGTGTCCTTGGTAAAAATTCAATTACATCTTTCAGTCTCAAAATCTTTAGGTGAAGTTACTTTTGCATGTCGACCTTAGAGAGAGAAACTCCAATCTTATATGCAAAGTCTTTATAACTCATACATCTATGTTTCTGCTTGGACAAAGTACTTTGGCGACTTATCCCTCTAAGATATGAAAATAAGCAACAAATGTTAACTTTTGGAACAATTCACAGTTCTGTCTGATCAACATGTTTGTATTTCATGTTGTGGAAACGTTATTTGGTCCTCCCATCAGTTCATATGTTAGGAATTATGCAACTCTGACGATGGACGAATGGACGAAACTATGAACGACCACGTGTAGTTGGAAACAATTTCATCTTCTTAAATGATAAATTCACAATTTTGCTTAAAAGTGAAAAATGTTTTTCTGCTTTGACTGTAGTGAATTTTAACAAAATCTTGATAAAAGTGAAGAGACAGCACATGTTAAAAAAACTTCTGTATATTTGACAGTTATGAACACGCATGTATACATGTATATAAACAAATTACCACTATTACATTGCAGACACTGTCTACCATATGTGCATCAAGCTTTATGTTTATCGATGTAAATGTTTCTTAAAGATGATTTTCTAAGTAAATGTACCTAACCTTAGAATTTATTTACATAAGTCATTGTTCATTGGTCCTCAGACTTTGACAAATAGTCAAGTAGATGAAGTCAAACCCTTCACACCCTAAACCCAAACAACTTGTGAAGTACTTGAACACACCTGTTGTTTCTGTTTCTGTTGGTTCCACTTAAGCAGCTTGTAAAGGACTTCTAGTCAGCGCCCCTTAAACCTTTCTCTCACGTCTTCGATGAGAGTCTATGCTCTTTATAAAATTAACACTTTCATCAATATAACACAACTCAGCGGGAAAAATATAAAAATACAGGCTAATACCAACAGTCTCCTCAATCACTATCCTTTAAAATGTTTACGAAAAAGCTGAATAATTTGTGCTGCTTTTTTAACACCTTTTGTTATTACTTTATTTTTTTATTGGCACTATAAATATAGAGTATTACAGTACATATAATATACACACATGATATACAGTGTACAGAGATATAGGTGTCAAAGACATTTTCAGTTTTACGCATACAAGATTATTTCAATATTGCATGTTAGTGGCAAGAAAAAACATTATTTGTAAGGTGTTTCAGCTTAGTATTTGTAGTAAACAATCTTCGAATCCATGATATTTTCTGAGATGATATTGTTTCTAATATCAAGGGGACTTTTAGACCACCCTGTTTATAGTCTCGAACAACCAGATTTCGCTTGACTTTATCTGAATTAGCTCTCCATGCAAAAGAGAAGCATTTTTGTTGTAGCTATCTATTTTTTAACATCTTAAGTAAGAGATCCAAGTAAGACATTCTGATCGACACAGGTTTGAATCTATAATGCTTAGATAAGTAGAAACAAAAAATACCCCCTCGAATTAAGAAAGTTACTTTGACTTTCAGTTTAACCTATTCATGCATTGTAGGAATCTAACATGTCATTCGAATATCACTATGCGGGTCAAAATCCATGCGAATTTCTGTCCGCACATGTTTCAGTTGACATTGCAGTTGATGAATTTTTGTTAATGTAATATGTATTCTTGATCGTGTATATATAATTATATAGTATATACATAGACAGACAGACATTTTATTCATTAAAGAGGCCATGGGCCCATAATACAAACTCAATACAAATGCAATACAAGCGCACACAAATGTTAGAGGTTTTCATGAATTTACAATTTAAGCTCTTGTTTTATTTAACATTTAAGGAATTAACATATATTTAAGATCATAATTTTTTTGTATTTCTACTGTTTAGGATGTAGATGAAGTTGTGGTTGTTAACAGTACTGTAAAATAATGGAGTAATATACTTATTTTAGCATCGTCTTACCATTAGCAATGCTGGCAATAATGTTTATTTTAAAGTGATAACATACTCTATCAGGAATTGGTCTATTGTTGTATCTTCCTGTTTCTATACCTAGCCAAACCTTACTACATCTAAAGTTTGCTAAGAGAGACTTAACATAAGGAGATGATATGGATAACATAGTAATATTTTTAATGATTTATTTGCAAATGATTCGGACAGGGTTCTGTAGGATCTATATAATTTTCTAGCAAAATCTCCAAACTGATCGCAAATGTTCATGATAGTCAATGTTACTATTCATTTTGCCAGATAGGGTTTCATCATCAGTTGTGTAGTTACTGATGAAATTTTCAGAAGAATCTTGATCCCATAGAAACTTTATCCAATTACCTCGGCTGCCATGTTGTCTATCTTGTTGTTCAAAGTTTTAAACTCCTGAGACAGTTTGATAAGACCTGATTTTAATTCCTTCAGAATGTTCAATACCTTACAAGCATCTGTTTCTGTCCCCTTCCCCTTGACTAAGAATGAAAGAAAGACACGTTAGGTAGAATTGTAACCTTAAGAGAAACATGATGATGTTAAGTTGTCCATTTCTTAATAACGTGTGGCGCTTAAGCTTTTGCACAACTTGCACTCAATCAGTTTTTTATCCAAGTATTTGGGAATATTTTACAGAAATAGTATTGTTTCCAGCATATTGACAAATTGTTTTCGTAAACAAATGTTTCAGTGGGCCTTTCCTTAAGATATCGTTTGTCATCATGTCTTGGATGCAATTACGCATGATAAATTGTACAGAGTGAATAACATTGCGAATATCTAGTTCCTAAACTTGAAGACCTTCTTGCCATAATGACCTTGAGAGACAAATCAAATAACGAAAATCATGAATAACAGTATGTTTGTTAGGAAACCTTTTTATATAAGATGAAACTCCCGTTCATAAAGAAAGAAATACGTGTGCTAAATGTAATAATTAGTAACATCTCAAAGTAAGACTATTTGGCGGCTATCGTCGTCCAGACAGCGGGAACATAAAATAATACGAGTCTGCAAACAGTGTGCTGGCGAAGAGATCGCGGTTTAAGTCATGTTTTCATGAAAAATTTATGTCTGCTTACACAATCTCAAGTTCAAAGATTTTCAGTTATTACCAAATGACATTTTAAATGTTAACGAACATTTATAAACTTTTGTATTTCTCCAAGTAATGAAATAGTTCGGTTATAGAATATATCCACCTTATCTTATCTACCTTTAATATAACACAATAACAATTACAACAGCATTAAATTAGAAGGACATTTCACTTCACTAAAATGTATGTACTTACCATCAGCCTTTTACACCTGTACTTTGATATTTAGTCACGCTTTCAAACAGCAGAGCCAAGTATCCAACCTCTTTAAAAAAGCTTCACCATATTCTTGCGCTTCTCATTCTCCGGGATAAAGCTATAATAACATCATCATGGAAGTTTAAAATGTCCGTTGAAAGTTGTATGAAGCAGTAATAAAAAATTTTCATAAAATCGTTTTTCAAGCACAAACATTCGATGTTCATGAAGAGCAAACCCTCAGTATTATGGACGATATTGAGTTGAAAGCTAGCATGATACTTTTTGGCACCAGTCTTTAAGCAGTTAGCTGGTGTCAGTGTTCATGGAATCATGGGAGCCATTAAGAATGCGTTGCCCAAGGCAAATCAATGAAGAGGATGTGGAGTATTTTCGGGGTTTGTATCCTGGACAAATGTTTAATTACCTTTTCAAACTGATGAACATCTTGATGTGAAGTTACTTTGGCATGTCATGAAAACAAATGAAAAACGACCAATTTGAAACCTTCTACATTAAGTCTTATTATATCCTCATTTCTTCTTGGTTTTGGTGCCAGAGAGACTTAAAACATTGCCGTTTTGCAATTACCGCCAATTTTGCAGTTGTTAATTTGGTTGTCTGTAGAACTCCATGTTAACAGTCCCTCAGCGGTTTTAACTTAAATGAAATTAAGTGTTTGGAACTAGTCTTTAAGGGAATATAAGGTTGTAGGTTCGTTTCAAGAAATGGTCCTTTTAAATGAAAAATATGTCCGTTGCGGAAAGTATACTCCCTAATATTCTAATCATCAAATGGCACAAATTAATTCGTTAATTACAAGTTCTTCAATCACTAATATTATCAAAAGACATGAAAGCTACAATATATATAACACAGTTAACATAAGTTTCTGTATGAATTGTATACATACTGACAATGATTTAACTTACCATATACTTAGATTAGATAATTAGAACTATGCGTCTGTTTCGTTTAAAATTTTGCTTGAGTCTGGTATACATATAAAGTACTCAATGCTTGGAATAACAAACATTACCAAATAGTTTGCAATGTGGCTTTTATAACTGAGCGGCTTCTATATAATGTACCCGTTGTATTCAAGGAAACAATACTTACCAAATATTTTAAAAAGATGAAAAATCGAATCTGTCATGGCAATCGTCCAGCAATTACCTAGTTTTATGTTTGATTGCCGATACTTTTTATATCATCATTCATTCAGTTAGGAGATAAACTTGAGAGATATTCCGTGAGTTTTGAAAAAAATGATTAGCTAATCTGACTGGTATCATCTGTACGTATATTTGCAGTCCAAAGATCAAAACAGCTCATAAATCTCTTAATGAGTATAACTTGTTCAAAATCTGATATATATACAGGACATAAATATTGTGAATATACGAAAATTGCAATATCTGAAATCTCTAAATCATTTTGTTAAATTTGTTAGCCATTGACTTGAACTAATAGTACACGATACAAAGACGGATAACACTTTAGACAATATGAGTTATTTTACGTTTTTTTTTTCTGTTCATGGTAATACAAGTGCGATATGATCTCCATTACGTTAGTTATGTGTAGATCAGATTTTCTTGTTTAATAAGATAATGTCACGTGGAATAAGGTTGCTAAAACATTATTCAAAATTTTCTGGAAATTGTTTATCCTAAGTGAAACATTATACTTGAAATAAAGAGTAATGGGAAATAAAAGAATATTTCCCCAGACTTATTCAACTAACAGAATAAATAAGGGAAACTAAAAAAAGGCTTTGTTAATTTTTAATTAGAAATCTCACAGACAGATATATGATGATATAACTTTAATGTAAGTAAACAAGTTAAACATCATAATAACTGTGACGGCAATTTCACTTTTTATTAAGAAATAGTCTTTCATCTTCACAAAGAATATCAATTTTTACATTTTACATTTTTGTGGCTGTAATGTACTGCCAAGGCTGTAATGAAAACATCTACAGATCATTGGCACCATTCCTGCAGCAATGAGCAGACTCTGCTAACAGCATGATGCCAAGGGGATATTAGTCATACATTAAGACTCTAGCATATGTCCAAGAGGATAAATTGTACAAATTATATCTATTTTGATACTGTCAAAATACAAAAATACTGAATCATGGATATTATTTTCACCAGATAGGTTCGTGCATAAATGGACGTTGATTATACACTACGACACATTTCATTTGATAAAAATGGAATATATATCTTGTTTCAAGTGAAATGTGACTACATCTCATCCGCAAAGACTTTAAAATTCTAGCGTAAAAATGTTTGGCTTTCACAGTCACAAATATGAGAGATGAACGAACCTTGGACACGAACGTCTACCTGCAAACAAAAATGTGAAGTGAAAATAACAGTCAAATAGTAAGTATGTAGGTAAAAAGCTTCGCAAAACATTCAAAAAGAACAGAATGTTGAAGATTTCCAGACAATAAATATATATCACCCTCAGTTAAAATACCGTTAAGTGATTCAGGGGTTATTCGAGTAAAGGGGACGCCATTTTCTATTAGCTTCATTACTTTATTTTCAACACAAACTTGTGTTTAAGATAAATCATTGTCAGCGTGTATTCATAATGTTGTTGAACTGGGATATTGGTGCGTTAGCCATACACCTGAAAATAACTAACTTTGCATGACAAATATTTAATTAAAACGGAAAGTAACTGTTTGCACGTAGCTATAATGGGGAGCCTATTTAAAGGGACCCACTGGCATGTATTAACCACTACTTTTAACCTTGAACAATGAATTTTTAAAACTATTTCATCTTCTGATCTTACTTTCTTAATGTTTATTAATGTGTTGTTAGTCATAAGCGGGAGGATTTTATCATTCAAACGCGTTATTTTACATTGGACAAAAATTACATCTATAGGAAGACTTTTACTGCTTACTTTTTCTTCACTTTCTTGAAATATTTCATTATTCATATTTGTATCGCAAAATGGTCAATTCATTGTGTTCCTGTTTCTATCTATGTATTCTGTCATGATTAATTATCTGTATCAATCATTTCCCTCTATAATGCAGGCAGTATAATGTATTCATGATGTGAAATAATCCCCTTTTTAAATTCTGATCTTTTATATTCGCAGAACGTTGATTTTGTGGGCATAATTCTAATATTTCTTTGCAACTTTTCTATTTATCTCCTTTTTGTTTGTGTTTATATGTCATAATAAAACGTACTACCTTATTTACAATACTGCTGAATTAAGAGTGACTTCTAGGCACTGACCTGGTAGCAGTTCGCAGGTGACAGTATTCAGGAAATAATGAGCGCTTTAATAGTGTGTTCCCAAAGGATTACATTTGTCAAATATACCGCCCATACCCTAGTAATGACTTGACGTGTTTATCAAGTTTGAGAGCATCTCCTGTTTTTGGTTGATTGAAATAAAAATACATTTGTCTTTGCCAATCTCTCAACCAGATAACTCAACAATAAGTAAACTATTTGTTTAGAATTTGTTTAATATGTTTCTCCACTTCCTATTTCTGCAGCAAGCCCATACAATTTGGTTACGGATTGAAGTTTAATTCTTTACAGGATATAATTCACGCTGAATAATCTTAATATTAAGGCTTATATCATCTTCAAAATCATGTTAACATAGTATTAGAAAATAATATTCAATATGTCTTTACGTCGTTTTATTGAAATTGTAATGACCGATAACAGTCATCACAATGTTATTCATCATGAGGGATAGATAACTGATGACCTCTTTATCATACCTTATCATTTTTAAATTGAGAGTATAAGAGAGTTCCATGAAGAAGGAGAATGCCTATATAATTTTCATGCATGGTCATCTTGAAAAATGTTAGTTTAGAGCATACAATGAAAATATTATACAGTAAGTAACTAGCTAAAAATGTCCTGACAGTTAATCTTTACTCCTATAAGCCGCGGTATGTCCATTGCATCATTGTACCAAACTTTCCTTACAACAGATAGGATTCGACTTTCAAAACCTTTTTGCAATTGATCAAACGTGCCAGCCCATTGGCTTTTACCGCCCGAAGTGATTCTCAATTGTGAAGTTTATTCTCTCATTGGAGGTTCATAATAGTTTGGTCTTTAATTGACTTGCAATTAGAAGAAAACAATTAAAGCACGTATAGTCCATATAACCAAACATCTAGTAAATCACTTTGTCGCAATGAATCTCATATTCCGAAAACGAGAATAGTAACCTCCTGTTTTATATCAGACTCTTCCGCATTAATGAGTGCTAGGCTTGCGAACTTTTGCTCTTTGCGACATCTAAATGAGCCATTTGAGAAGTGATGTCTCATTAATATAATTGATAATTGGATACATGGAGCCAGAAATGTCTTCAAATAGTCCTTTGATTCATTGACAAAATAACTGTAATAGCCATTCAGGAACAGTAATACTGTTTTACTGTGCGTTAATCCTATTTCATGGTGATAGATCTAGCAATATAGAAAACTTTAACAATTTCAAAATTGAAAGTTCAATAATCAAAACAAAGCTTCCATTTGTTCTCAATCATGTGTTGATACAAGACGATGTTACGGATGAAAACTTCTTTATTTATTTTTCACAACGTTTCTGGGCTACTTCTTGCCCCTTCATGGATAATGGAAAAAAATAAGTTGGTACAATATATATATATATATAGGTATAGAGGATGCCATTGATTCAATTAATTATGTACAAATAAAATAAGTGTATAGATATAAACCATGATTATCGTCGATGGTGATATTTCATTCCTTTTTTACTCATAGGCATGAAGTGCAATTATGTGAGCTGAAAAAGGAAAAATCTTCCTAAAAGAGCACAGAATGTTGCAGATTTCCAGACAGAATGCATACATCATGCTCATTAAATATATTTGCGTGTGACTCCGGTGTAAACAGAATGCCACTTTCAATTATCTTAGTTTCTTTATTTTCAACACAAACTTGAGTGTAAAGTAAACTCATTGTCAGCAGGTATTCATGATGTTGCTGAACTGGGATATTGGTGCGGTAGTCATACACCTGAAAATAACAAACTTTACACGACCGAAGTATAATTAAACGTGAAAGCATAGTAAAACCGACAACGTAAAAATTCTCAACCTGTTAATAAGATATGAGTTTAAACTGTTTTGTCACCTTTCATTTTATCAAACTATCTTATGTTTACTGAAATGTTATTTATGAGCGGAATGATTTTATGAAGCAAACGCTTCCTTTCACAAAACTTGTACTGCTAGAGTTAACCAAACAACTGCAATTAAATATTAAGAATGTTCGACATCTTTATTTATCTGAACTGTAATATGAATGATGAATTATCTGTACAAACCAATCTCCTCTGTAATGCAAGTAGTGTAATGTATTCATGATATGAACTAATCCGTATTATTAATTCTGATTTTATGTGTTCGTAAAATGTTGCTTTGATTTCTATCTGCTTTCATCATTCTACGATTTCTCTGCAAATTTTAGCATTTGTTTACCTTCCAGTGTAATTTTTCATAGTGCTGAATCTGAATAAATATGAATGAGAAATCGTTTACCACTATCTATTAACGTTATTCATGTTTATTTGTAATTTATCTCTTATGAAATAACCAATTAGCCACTCGGTCCCAAAGTAGACCTTCTCTTTCTTTTCATGCTCTTTCTTACAACAGAAAACCTAGTTTAAACTAAAAGCTCTATTAGATGAACTTTGAAACACTATTGAAACACCTTTCTTCTCAATGTTTATCAATGTACTATAGTTGATAAGCAGAATGATTTTACCAAGCAAACACTTCAATCGATGACTGGATTAACACATTCCATCATACAGGAATATGTGGACTGATTCAGTAAAGGGAACGATCAATTTATAGATATTCAACGTCACGGCGTATCTAATGCAATGGCAAGAATGAGGTTCGCCCGAAAGAATCAACATTCTCTCCAAACAGGGGTAGCTCCGTCATAAATGTATATACAACCTCTGTCTTAATACGAAGGTTTCTTGATCTAAAAATGTAGAGCGCTGAATGGATGCAATCAAAGTTAGTTGTGCAATCAGCGACGCCGTTTCAAAAGCTATCATTCAAATCGCCTAAGTTATTTCCGTAAGCTTTCAAAAGCTAAATTTAACTCGAATATGCACCTTGTACTTTGAGTATTCTTTACAGAACACATACACCTCATTTTGAGACTGCATCATTGCAAAGGTCTGTGTGACAACAAATATGCATTCATGCATTCGATGTTTCCATTGACTGAAGTATTGCCAGTGTATAAGTTGCAATATTGCGCCGGTAGGGGAAACTGACGGAAGCCCGAGATACCTTCGTATTAAGACTGAGGTTGTATGAATTTATGAAGGAGCTACCTATATTGCGAGACAATAAAGAAACAAAGGAGTATATCAATTCTTGACTATCCTAATCGTGAAAACTGTCAATGAATTATTGTGTTCCTGTTTTAATGTATCTGATCTACATGTATATTGCTTACAGTATCAATGGTCTGTATCAACGTACTAAACCGCCATTAAGTAGAATACTGCTGAATCAAAAGTGACTGCTTGGCTCTGATCTCAAAACAGTCAGCAGGTGTCAGCATTCAGAAATAATGAGCGCTTTAATGATGTGTTCCCTAAGGATCGTCTGAATATGTGACGTATACTGCCCGTGCCCTAGTAATGGTTTGATGCGTTTATCAAGTTGGAGAACATCTCCTGGCGCTATCATGTTTGCATTTTAAAGAGAAAAGGGGAAACCTACGTTACATTTATAATCCTCTAGTGACGGCGCGTATTCAAGTCACAAATATGCACTCTGTAAAATAGGTTGGTCTAATACAGTAAGAACATAATTTACAAGTGCAAAAGGGGCGTCCAGATGATATAAACTTTGCGTGTAAATATCTTGGCCTTGTGCAATGAAGATAACCGGAATATCAATTTAACATCACGTGTATACCTTCATGGTTTTATTCAGGTTTTAGATGCCTTAAAAATATGAGTGAACGATTAAATATTGTGAGTCGAAGTCGTTACTATCTATTAACATCATTCATGTTTATTTGTAATTTGTCCCTTTTAAAATGACTGAAAACCAATTAGCCACTCGGTCCCAAAGTATATATTTTCTTTCGTTTCATGCTCTGTCGCACTTTAATTCCCAAACTCCCACAGTGGATTCAAAAGATCAACTTATTGGGTTTTTTAAAAAATGAAAAGGGACGAGATAGCAGTTGTTAGCGTGTTTGGCTTCGGATCAAGAGGTCCGGGGTTTGAATCCTACAATAGAGAACTGATCTTCCTGCACTCATTCACTTATTTCAATAGAATACATAAACATCTTTCCCAAGCCACTCAACCGATAGCTTAACAAAGTGTAAAATACTCGAAAACACTTGTGTTTCGCCTGTTAACAGTTGCATATATCTGAACCATAAATTACAAATATGCATGTTTGAAGTGTTACAATAGATTTGAGGCGGCAGCATAATGTAGTATTGGTATTTTAATTCTTTACAGGATATAATTCACACCGAATGGTGTTAATATTGAGGCTAATATTTTTTTTTAAAAAACATATTCATGTTAAAAAGGTTTTAGTATTCATTATTTCTTAAACTTATTCAATTACGATTGTTAATACTGCCAAAATATCTGTTATTACAATTTCTATTGGTACTCAAGAATTATCTTTTTTATAACATTCAATAATAATTCATCATAAAAGATAGAGAAACATGATCACCTCTTTATCTGACCTTATCATTCTTTAAAATGAACGTATTAGAGATAATGGGCACATGATAAACTCATTATTACACATTATCGGTTTTTGTAAAATGTAAAATAGCGTATCCTGAAAAAAAAGCATTAGGTATCTTATAAAATTATGTACTCACAATTAAATCCATGTTCTTATAAGTCACAGTATGTTCAACATAGAATTGCATCGAAACCTCTTTACAACAGACAGGATTTGACGTTTTTTAAACCAATTTCCCATTTGTCAAACGTGCCAACCTGTTAGCTATCCCGCCGCGAAGTGATCCTGAATTGTTAGATTGACTCTCTCATTGGAGGTTCATAATGGTGTGGTCTTGAACTCAATAAATAGAAAAAACGATATCCTATATAGTCCATGAAATCAAACATCTTGTAAATCGCTATATCATGATCACTATGGATGTAAACATCAACGGAAGAGAATAGGAACCTATTGTTCCATTTCGGACTATTTCGCCGATAATGAGTTCTACACTTCCGAACTTTTGCTCTTTGGCACTTATACATGAGAGAATGGAGAAGTTATGTCTCATTAATATGATTGATAATTGGATATATGGAGTCAGAAATGTCTTCAAATAGTCCTCTGATTCATTGGCAAAATAACTGTAATACCCACGCGAATGTGGAATACAAATTGTAACTGACATTCTGCTCTCCTTAATTATCCGTGAGTCAAACAAATAAGTAGCTTATGTTATAAAGATCGGGGCAACTTCCCCATGGTTCAACAACGTTAGACACTATGAATATTGTCACTGACTTAAATTTCAGATTGTAAGTGCATATGCATCATTTGGTTTCTTTCAATAAAACATCGACAGTGTAAGAGGTGGGTTTTTACTGTCCCCGTTGTTAAAATCGAATACAATAGAAATACAAGAGCCCTTACCAATTTCATGTTGAATACTCTTACAAAAACAAAAATCCAAACAATTTCAAAATTAAAATTATAATCTTAAACTTGAATACATAAAACTTATAGTTGATCTCAATTATGTGTTGGTATGTTTAAAAGAGATAGACCGAGATACACATGAAGAAATTCCTTACATCCTCTTCCTGATCTGAAAGTTCTGTTCTTGTTGTTCTCCATCATGTCATGTTAGCTAGCCACTCACTGCCATTTTGCAATACCATTTGCCTTAGATAGATGATGTGTAATTAAACTTCTCAGATGATTTGTCGAGAAACAGTTCTCGTTGCTGTATCAACGCTTAATCAACTTATTATTCTAAACAAACTTGTGTGTAGAAGAAGATCCAGTTACGAAGTTTAGAGAAAATGGCTGTGTTAGAAATATCGACATTTTTACTGTATCAATATTTATCTAGCAGATGTTTATAGATTAATGTGTGTTTGCTGCTTGAATATTCAAAATTAAATTAAATATAACGACATTATTGGAAGCAACCTTTGTGAAATGAACCTTTAAATCTGTTTTCTGGAATATATAATTCATGCTTGAAAGAGGAATGCAGCAACAAGTAATCTGAAAGCGTTCGACACTTTAGCACAAACAATTTTTCTAGAAATAAGAGGCATTTTAATTGCCATGTCATGTTCTTATTATCATTATATTTCTATATTATTGTTACATGATATTCCACTTTAAAATGGGATATGTTGGAATGCACTACAGTTTTCAACAGCAGGTACTTTTCCGAGCGCCTTTCCAACGAATCGAACTTAAAGGTGAAGTTTGATAACACCAATTCTATAGTAAAGCACGTTGTAAAAAGCTACGTCAACGAGCTTACAAGTAATCATAATACACTCTATCGTAGTATGATCCCCTTGACTAGATGCATGTTGCACTGTATCGCGCAGAATTTTACCCTATAAGTGATGAGTTTAATTGAAAAATGAAAACAGTCTAATAGGTCTGATAGGTCTAAATATATACACGAAAGTCTGTGCTACTTATCATCGATGATGACGTTCCTCTATGTATCTCAAATGTATTTATATATCAATTGATCGTGTTTCTTTAAGTTGAAAGGTAAGCGAAGCTGTAACGTTTACAGGTGAATCAGCTATCTCCTAAACCAATGATTCCTTACCTAGAAAGAATACCTTCTTACACTAAAAAGGCTCCTGGGACATTACAGATGGTTTCTGTTTGGGTTGGTCTAAGACATCACTTCTCCAATAAGCTCCCGGCTTTAGATGCATCCCAGAGGGATCCTCATGATCAATCAACATAACTTCCCTTGATTGTGTTTCTAGGAGATTAAGTCCTGCCGGCAAAGGGTTGAGAAGAAAAAGAAAGAGACATTTAACGTATTAGGGACGAGAACAGTTTACAGTGTCACTCTGCAATGCTATGAACACGTGTTTTGCATCTGGTGTGATTTTCGGATCGGATATGAAGGATTTTACAAGCGAAATACTTGTATCTCTGATTTTTTCTCTCAATCACGAACTCGATCCAACAATTATTAATACACGATTAGTCATCTTGGTGGGATTAGGTTATTAAATTATTATATCGCATTTATTTGCAGCTTGAACTTAAATAAACTTAGTTAGGTGAGAATATATATATCATACATTATCATATATTAAATAGAGATTGCTCGTGAGTGTTAAATATCAGATACATTTCAAAATATTCTGAACACTTTTAAAAATACGAGTTCGGATGTTAATGATAATTACGCTTACAAGATATGTTATCGTGTTACATTTGAAGTGAGGAGAGAATGTATGTATCACGTAATAGTTAGAGATTGCATAACACATGAGTGTTAAAATTCGAAAACATTTCCAAATATTTTAAAGGTTTTGAAAACTTTCACAACATTGAGTTTGAATATTTACTATATTCAACACTTAAGATTTATGTGATCTACCTATTACACGAAATTATTCTTAAAAGTCTTTGGATATATTTTTATTTTCTTATAGAATGAGGCTGATATACTTCTTAACATTGTCCTTTGATCTAACGTAGTAAGCGTCTAAGACTATTCCGTGTTTATTTTCAAAAGTGCACCCTATAGTGCATGCGAGAATTAAATGAGGCGGTATGTCCTTACGATATGAAGTACAGAGAACACTTGGCGCCAAGATAATTTGTAGAAAATAAGTTGTTATTAAAGAAGAATATGCATGAATAGCTTTAATTGCGTTATGCAGGAGTAACCTTTTATCTCCTCCGCATCAACGTTTCTGAATTTCGAATCCACTGAATACGTTCTGCTATTAAAACATTTGTCGTGAATTCAATACTTCATTTTATGTTTGCCGGTGTAATCTATAGGGAATTATGAATGAAAATAAAACGTTCATCAATTGGAAATAACATCTGAATATGTTAAGGACTATTAAACATAAATTAAAAATAACGACGTCATTTAGCTGGGGCGACGGTCTGAAGGTGAAGCGAATCTAATTTAGATGCGATCCGATCAGAATCTTTGCTTAAGGAATACACTATTTTCTCAACTCGTAAGGAGTAAATGATCACTTACGGCTTGATCTTTTAAGCTTTTCGCCGCAGTTGAAATTTTAATGCCTTTGACGGAGCAATGTTAGAGGCAGATTTTCTCACTTCAAGGATGGCAGTAAAATCATTAAATGATATAATATGGATAAACGATATTGAACCAATAATTCTCATTTCGTTTGCGAATAAAATATATTTACCCTCAACGACGATGATTTTGACTCAAGAGTCGTATGTCGACCGATGCTCGCAGGTTTCCCCGCAATGCATAGCCACAATGGTGTTGCGGGCTTTCTCCCTGCAATAATACTAGCAGCAGCGATGTAAGTGAAATACTCTTGAAAGCGGCGTTAAACCCCAATTCACTCACTCACTCACTCACGTATGTCGAACAATTGAACGTGATTTAATACTATTATCTTGCGACGATGACAATGTCAATCTGCTAAACGAACCTAATTTACATAAAGGCTTCAACTTCATTACGAAACTTTAGGCAATATGTAAATTAGCCTATATTGAAATTAATTTACCATGCAAATTAGGTGTTTTTAAATAAAATCTAAATTAATCGATAGGGAACCTCTGTCATATATTTCATAATCTGATTTATTTTACAAAATGCTGAGGGAATTCGAGTATTACTCAAATGTGATATTGGTAATCGCATTAATTCCCTAGGTTGAATTCTTGTAACAACTAGCCAAACTCATTCCATATGATAATTGCCAGATATATTTAATACAAAATGTTGTAATGTGAGTGATAATCAGCATCATAGTTGCAGATAAAAGAAAATTGTGTCGTTTAAATAATATTTCATTTGACAATTGAAGTTAATTGACACTACTTAATTATCTATTTCAAAGGTTTACTTTGTGTTTATGTTAAACTTACAGTTTAATCATGAAATTACTTCCATCAAATAGATTTGAATTTGAGTTTGAATAACACTGACAAAGGGTTGTTATTTTTTAGAAAAAGAAACAGTATACCAAATTTGTACCTCACTCTCGCTCCTTCCTAATACCCTGACTCTTTCAAGCCAAAAGCCTCGTATCGCTTGTTATCTAACCAGCCAATGAGACGACTCGCATTCATCAACAGCGGCACAACCCGGATGGAAAATCCATTTGAGTTAAAGATAGTAGCTCCACGCTCCTTGCATAAGGACATCCCATTGGTTGAAAGAATAACAGGTGAACAAAGCAACGAATATCAAGCCGATCCAGCCATATGGAGCATTTGGCTTGAAAGATATCAGGGTAACTTATTCCATAAGCCTTTGACTTTTACATGTGAGGGTACGAAATGCAAATATTGATGATAAACTCAGCTTTGAGTATTTTAATACAAGCAATGCTTACAATCAGAGAGCAATATAGTATTTTTTTATGTCGTTCAGCCTTCTGTCTATGATGCGTCAATTCAATTCAATCCATAGAGTTATCTTTCCTTTGACTTAGAGGGCTTGACTTCCAAAACTATATATTAGTCATCAGATCATGAATTTGTTACGTGTACGGATACGTAAACGTTTGTGGACGTAATTTGTTTTCTATGTTTATTCGGTCATGCTTGAATTCAGCTGAACACCATTTGATTGTTACACATGAAGGAGTATCATCGTCTAATGTCTCGACCATATTCAAATGAATTACTTTGGTTTTACATGTTAATACCTAATAGCATCTCGCGAGTCGAAAACGTCCTTTTTCTGAGACAAAAACAGACCCGCTTGGTGACCTCTTACAAAATAAGTGAGGTGAGGTGTCTGGGGTTTAACACCACTTTCAAGATTATTTCACTGATAGCATGATTGCTCTCATTATTCCAGGGAGAAAGCCCGCAACATTATCGAGACTATGCATTGCTGTGAAACCTGCAACCATAGGCAGGAACTAGCGAACAATGGGTGATACTGCGTTGTAATTCAGTGTATTACTGCACCGAAACCTTTCTTCGTGTAGAACAGTTCTTTTCTGCAGATAAAAATGCCGAGCCTCTAGCGGGAATCGAACCACGGACCCGCCCCTCTTCCACTCTCGACGAACTGAAAGTTGGTGACAAAGCAGGAAGAGCATGTGACACACGTGCAGAGTGTGTTGCCTTTGGTATACATGGAACCATCCGATGCTCACTTTTGTGCTAGAAAAAAACTTACTTCTCAGTGTATTCGATTCTAGGAATTCAGTGTCAAATCCTGATTTCTAATAAAAACGTTGATGAGTGTGTATCCTCATGAATACAAATAGAATCCACAAATCACTCAGAACAAACGGTCAGCCAGTTTCTCGAAAAAGTTCCTTTCAAGAAGAATTTCAAAGAAATACTTTGATTAGAGTGACATAGAGTTACTTCAAAAAGACTTTTAGAGTCTTGAAAGGGGCTAGTTTCCTCGCAATTATGTCCCAAACATCTTTATTTTTAAATAAATCTTAAAAGAAATAGGATGTGTCGTTTGAGAACGAAAAAGACAATTTGCTACTGTTTGTACATTTTGATTTATGTGTCACAATTAATCTTATATTTCTCTTCCCTTTTTAAGCATGTTCCGCATCAACCCTAAACACGTATTTCTGTGCTATTTGGGAAATAGGGTGTTCGCTAGTCTTAAAGTCCATAGTTAAAGGGGAGGTAATATTATCAGCTGTGTTCAAAATACTTTTTTAGATATTGATTACATTTAAATTTTATTATTTCTGAGGGTTTTCATCATAAGTAATTTATGCAAATTATTAAAATTGATTATAAAAACTCTGTTTTTGATTAGTGTCAAATGATTTTTTTTACACAACTATGCTTGAGGCATCTTTCGATGTTTGAGATGAATTCAATATCATTCGGGAGAAACATGAATCCACTGTAGTTGTGCAAGAGTTGATCCTCTAAAATGTAATTCATGAATGACAGTCCATGATTTCTCACATTACCTCATACGAGGTGTTAAGAATTTTGTATATATAGATATGGTCTGGGAAAAAAGGATTGGAAGAGTTTGATACTTGAGCTGTACAAATAGTGCATGCTTGAATGAACTCAAAACCACGTTGTTAGCTCGACAACTATGAAAGGCCCGAAGGGGGTTGTGGTAATGCTAGAAGACTCTCAAAATGTCTATATACAGCTTGACAAATAATAGGTTTTTTTCTATAAACATTTGTTGACTGTAGCAGTTCGGGGCCAGTCTTCAAACATACTTAAGCATATAACACTGCCTTCAACCTGAAATCCTATCCATGGTCCCAAGCTTTGGAATGATAAAATTTATTGGCCCCTTATAATGCGCCTCAGGATACATGCCCTTATTACAACAACCCTAGAATTATCAAGAAAGTTTATATTCAAGAGAATACACAAAAATTAAATATTTAACCAATTAATTGCTTTTAAAGATAACTTTTACTTCACAAAGTAACTAACGTTAAAAACATTTCGTTGAATATGGCAATATTTCAAAAGGAATCAAAACATATTAATTTAGATACAAAAATTAAGCAAAAGCAGACGTGAACATATCGTTTGAACGGCTCTTGGATCTTATGATTAATGGAGACCTGATTTACATATGTGATGTGGTTAGATGTACGTCAGTGATAACGCTGTTGCCTGATTAAACCTGTATCTTAGTTCAAATGATATGTAATTTGTTTAAGTTCGTACGTCAATAAAATAACTTAAGCAGAACTGACAAATGATACACCCATTGTCAATGGGTAATATAGCCTTTCTTTAACTTATTTTGGGATTGTCTGGTTTCACCTACTAAAATTCGAATTTAGTCATGATGAAATGGACAGAAAGGATCATATTTTCCTAAGATTTCAATTAAAATAATCATTATCGACAACCTCAGAGATAAAACTCAGCACGATCACATTGACTTAATGGAAAGTAATACATATGACTTGGGTTTAATGCTATTGATCACCTATGCAGGATTTTGTAGCGAAAGAAAAATTAGTCTTTTTCGACATGTTGACACTTGGTCACTTCAATGACCTCCCAAAACTATGATCTACGATTGCATTAAGATACAATGGATCTTAACTTCTGTATTGAAAATATAATGTAATCCGTTTCCTTTTCGCAATGTAACAATGCCTAAAAGACATGTCAAATTACATGATATTTGCACTGTGATACGCAGGTATGTAAACAAACTTTCGGTATGCAGCTGTAGGTTCTAATCCCGCAAGAGTCTTGACCAGGAAAATTACAAGAATATGAACAATTGCATATTGTGTGCTCCTGATTACAAAACATTACAATTATGATGCTAATGAGGAAGAACAAGTGATACGAATAATAAATTTTTATTGAAGACATGCGATGTTTTTATACAGAGACCAACACTTAATATAGCATGTAAGGTACGTATGAGCAAGGAGAAAGTAATCAATCTGGATTTTAGATATAGTGAACTGGTGTACATTATGTTGAAAGAATAGAAAGGCTCTGTTCATAGGTTTGATGTACAGTGTTACAACAACGTTGTAAGTTGAATACAAAATAGAGAATATTGAACGAAGTTACCATTAATAACAACCTGGATACCGATACAATATGTGATGAAACGGGACTGAGTTTATTATTTTATTTACAGTGTTACAACAACGTTGAAAGGTGAATACAAAATAGAGAATACTAAACGACGTTACCTTAAATAACAACCTGAATACCGATACAATATGTAATGAAAGGGGACTGAGTTTATTATTTTGTTAATCACTCAATTATCTACATCGACGAAAAGTATGAAAACCACTTACTTAAATATTGTGCTGCCGCATCGTTAACATTGTGACGTCATTTTACGTTAGTCAGCACCTGATTTTATGACACATTGTATAATAACATTGTAAAGTATTAAACGGCAGTACATTCAAAGGGTGAATAATAAATGAGTTTACATTTTTTATTAGGTTTATGTACGAGGTATAAATAATTGATATGGACAATAAAGATGCTAAATATGAGGTTAATTTTGACATGAATAATGATTACAAGATAATCTGGAGATATATCTTCATCATCTATATCATATTAATGGTTTGCTAATATGAACTCAATGATTCTTACATGACCATTGCTTATATAACATACTCTATCCACAGAGCTTGATCTTGTTATTAACAAAAAAATGACCATTTTGGTTTAAAGCAACTGTAAAAACAAATAAAAAGTTGTTTATCAAATGCCCTTGATACCTCTTGTCAAGCCAATGACCATTGAAATTATTTTTTCGACATTTGTTATAAAAGAGTAACATGTACAGACCTTGCGCAATTTGATAACGAAAGTACACAAAAGCCTAATCACTGATCAAGACGATATGGCAACAACGTAACTCGAATTAACCCTGCATATATAGTTCTGCATTGTTGATGACTAAGATGAAGCAAATTGACAGTGCAATTAATATACCAAATGGTTTCACATTCGAACTTCCGGATCCTATGATGGCAAAGACCCGTGAAGGAGTTCCAGTTCCGTTTCCAAGTTTCGGGGCACCGATGAATATCCAAGATCCAACGGGAGGCATGTTGTCAAGGTTGTGAACATTTTCGATGATGATTATACTGTTACGGCACAAGTCTACGTGAGTTTCATAAAAAGTTGTCTGTCCATAGTCAATAGAGGGTGTGTCAATTCCAACAGCATTCAACTTTCGCTTTGTTGTTAGCCACCTTGAAGCTTCTGGTGAAAGACCCGGATGATGAATTGTACCATCTGCTAGAGTTTCAGAGTTGTAAATCTTCGTGATGTTTGGCCAAAACCTGTTCCATCCAAAATTCAGCATCAAGATTGCATTATCTGGAATTCGACCGTTAAATGATTCCCATTCCTGTAAATCATCCACTGTGACCTCATAATCGAAATTTACTTCCGCTTGAGACCGGAAGTTCAGGACAACACCTGGTCCGGAAAACTGCTCGATAGGAATTCTATCAATACTAATTCCATTTTCACAGAAGTGCTTTGGAGCATCAATATGAGTTCCACTATGTTCTGGTAGAGTAAATGTGTACCCTTCCGCTCTGTGAAGAAAATTTTTGTCTTACATTATGTTCGAAATTATCATTTACGTTTTATCATAGAATACTTTATATCATAATGAAATTTAATTAATTTAAGGTTATTCAACTCAATAATAGATGAGAGAGGAGCATGGAATCTTATCCGTGGTTTGGAAATGATGTTTAAAACTTTCAAAATCTTAGAAAATCAACCTTAATCTGAGTTCACATGGCCAGATAAGTCAACAGGGTGACCAAAATAGCGCCAAAATCACACATTTTGGCATGACTGAATGCTGTATAACAACTACATCAAGCTCAAATTTGACATTCTAGATAACGCGAATGTGAAACTGTAACTCCACCAATCTAGTTCAAACAAACTAAAAGTTTACACCCTTTAAGCCCCCACAACGGACATCAAATCGTGAAATATTACAGCTTATTTCAACAAGATTGTCAATTATTTGCTCTTGATCTTAACGAATAAGTTTACAGGCATGTCTTAAATATGGTTGTGTAATGAAAAATCGATTAGTGATTCTTGTAAAATCGGGCAAGTGAAGATAGGTTTTTAAAACGATTCACTATGTTCCCCAAATGGATTTGAATAAGAGCAAATCTTTAATCATTCTATCAATACCCGGATTTTAAAAAATCATTTTATCAAAAGAAGCTGTCATGTCGACGTCTCCGAGGTCGGTGATTAATGCACAATGTATGACCTGAGGGAATTACATCTATTTTAACTAGAGTGTTACTTTTTTTTAATAAATGTTCTTATATTACTTAAGATCTTACATAACGCCTTCACTGATGTTCACCCTGAGGGATCGAGTGTAGTTGAAACTAGGCCACCAGGGGGGAATTGGGGAATCCAAGGTGATGGTGTGGGTCAGGTCAATCACGTGACCTTCCACCTGCACACCAGAGCTATCTTGATTCGACAACATGGCCACAGGAGGCAGGAAAGCCATTAAAATGATATGAGTAAGATCCATCTTTTTTTCTGCAAACTAAAACATAAACATTAACTATTACATGGCTGACGATAATTGCAACTGCAAATCTAAGTCACAATTACTAAATAAAATGTTCCGGGGTTTTTTTTTCGGTTTTGGTTTTGGCAGTTTTATAGTTATATTTTGTAAAGTGATTGAGTTAGATGCTAACTAGTTAGTTGCGATAAATCATTAATCCTCTTTCATTAAACAGAGGAGACTATTTCATTTTGTTTCAAAGGCACCTTCTCCTTCGATTCGAGGTCCCATCAAAAGTTGATTGCATTGGGTTTATTCACTCTGTATCATGTAATCTATCACTTATCTAAATAACAAGGATTCCATAGGTACGAGACTGGCAGCCTAAGAATAGAATCCATTCGTGGTCTATCACTTGTCGCAATAAGATACTATTAAGGGAACTGTGCTTATTAAGTTCCATCTTTGGTTGTGACAACAGTGCAATTCGTCAAAACACTATACTTTATCTATATGTAGCGGAAACAAAAACACTGATAATAATTTTGCAATTTCTCAAAGGGGAGAAAACGCTAGAAACTCTAAAACTACACTATTCCGACATACTTACAAATGTTTTAAATGAGGGCTTGAAGAATAGACATTTGATAACCAGTAGAATATGTCAACAAGTGAAATACGACTGTAATTATTTACGTCATTTTTATCCACCCTGCTAAATCAGCGTACATGCATATGCAACCAAGGTAATAAAGAATCAGTCTGAGTGAGTCCATTATGATGCAAGAGGTAACAAGCTTGAGATTAACAGTGCAGTGGACCATAAACTTGTTTTGATAAGCTGTAGGGGTAATGGGCTGTAGGGGTTATGGGGGACTACCGCTCAGACCCTTCCTAAAGCAGCCTTCAAGCAGCCTTCACACGGCAAACACAAGTTTGACAACACAAGTTGACCAACTTATAAGAGTTGTCAAACTCGCATATTCACACGTCAAACACTTGTTGTCAAACTCGATGTGCAAATGACGTTATATCCATGACATCAAAAGGTCACATGACTAAAATGTGGCATGCTATCGATTATTTCTGAACAACACGAGTTTGACAACATTTCACACGTCAAAATGAGTTTGACAACTCCGAAAGTTTGATGGAAAAGTTGGTGAGAATAGAGACAGATCCTTTTTCTCGCCAACAGTTTGACAACTCGGGAAACTGGAGTTGGTGACGGGTTGTTGAACCGTTCACACTGTCAAACTTGTGTTTGACAACACACATGTTGTCAAATTTTAGTTTGCCGTGTGGAGGCCGCTTAATACCCTGATCTCTTAAGTGGCGGATTCCCATTTTTTTTTTAAAACAAGAAATTATAATGACTGGGACATTTAAGTGGGTTACGGTGAAGGAAACTACTTGAACTTTACAAATGACATAAGATCTTTTGGCTTTTGTTCAAGCAAATTAAAATATCATAAAGCATACTTTGTCTCATTTTAAAAAACAAAATAGGAATATATTTAAAATTATGTTCGTACTTTACACGACTTTTAATAAATAGTTTAGCAAAAACTGAGGTAAGAAAAGCACAAAATTGTTAAAGTAACCTTGGGGTAAAAAAAATCCAAGACATATTTTCCTTTATAACATTCTCGAAGTTTAAAAGCCGCCTTCTTTCTTCAAAATCCCGAACCAGAATTTACAACTTGAGAACATTTATCTCGAAGTAGCAGGTTAATCACCGATCGCACGAAGCTCTCGAGCTTTGACACGCGAGCACATGCTCCAGCTCGCCTTCTTATACTACAAATGTCTTTCATTACCGTTTGAAACGCAAGAACTACGTGCTCCTACACTCATTGTAGTACTACATATACGTTCATACCTCAGTAATATGGACACTTTCTCCTCGAGTCCGTCCGAGGCGTAAGTCTCTCGGTCAGCAAAGATTCCGTGAAACTGTGTCCTATATCTGTATGTATGTGAATGCGCGTGCCTTGACGCGTGCACATGTGTTTATTTGTATCTATGGGCGTAGGTATGTCTATGAAGGTATATGGATTTATCATCCGAAACTGTGTTCCGAAGGAGATATCGCTTGTAGAAGATGACAGTAGATATTGAACAATGTCCTATTACAGTCAAGATCATGACATCACAATTGTTTTACATTATCAAGTTATGACATCACAATGCTATGACGTCATAAACATGATGACGTCACAATGCTATGACATCCCTCCACTGAGAGTCTTAGAGTAGTTCAATGTTCAGAAATACACATTTTTCACGGAATCGAAATGATTTCGAATGATAAATAGAATCTCGCTCTCGTGTCTTCTGTTATCAAATATATCAACACTCGTTGATAAAAGTAAAATATCCTCGGCAAGCCTCGGATATTTGTAACTTTTATCAACTCTATATAATCTATGTAGGTGTGTAGGAATGTGTGTGTGGACCTGCGTGAGCATGTGTTTATGTGTTAATGTATGTATGTATGTATGTATGTATGTGCTGTAATGTGTTTATATATATTTTAAATGGGTTTTATTCTGAATATGTTGAACATTATGCTGCACTTTAGCATGATTTTAGAAATATGTTATTTGAAAATGTTCCCCTAATAGAAATATCTTTTGTTCTTTATGGGGTCGAACGCATCATGGATCAATAGGATTGTTCCTGTAAACATTTCAATTTAATTCTAATTTAATTTAATACTACGGCCCAAGGTTGATGTTAACTTTTTCAAATAAAAAGTTTATTAAATAACACATGAAAAGTACATTATCAATATCATAATATAATTATCATTTTTATTATCATAAGTAGTAGTAGTTGTTGTATGGGGTCGGGATAGCGCAGTGGTTAGCGCGTTCGGCCTCAGACCATGAGGTCCGTGTTTCGAATCCCGCAACTGGCCGCAAGGGGCTCGGCGTCAATGTCTGCAGTAGAGAATATTTCTACAAGAAGTTTTTTGGAGGTAATGCTACACTGCATTTTAGCGCAGCTGGCTATTTCCAGTCGATGCACGCAAGTTTCACCTCAATGCATATCCACAGTGGCTCTCTTCCTGCAATAATACTAGCGGCCTTGATATAAGAGAAATACTCTTGAAGGCGGTGTTAAACCCCATATCACCTCACCTCTTGATCAGACGGCTTTATTCTGTCAAGTAAAGCACCCGTGATGTTTTCGAGCCTTTGAGTACTCTCGGTGTTGACAAAAGGATACCTATGACAAGCAATGAACAACCGAAACGCATGACAGAACATGATATTGACCGAGTTCGTATATATATCTTCAAGGTGACCTCTTTACACTTGATTTATCATTCAAACAATTATTTACAGTTACTGTAATTAATATATCTTCCGTGAACAGAAAATTAGAGAGTCATGAAGTAAAGATATATCAATGAAAAAAAACCCCACTTAAATGTTTTCAAATGATAGGTCATCACAGTTTAAAGTTTTTAAATGATAGGTCATCACACAATTTAAAGTTTTCAAATCACAGGTAAGACAGGTAAGACAGGGGCATGTACATTTACAAAACACTTCATGAACAAACAAAACTATAACTTACCTTCACATCTGACAAGGAAACGAAAACGGACCTACCTGCCGTGAATAGTTGCTTGCTTCTCTCTGCTCCCGCTATCCCATCTTATAGACTGTCTCACTGTCTCTATAACTAGTAAATTCTTCACTCAGTCTTAACCGGATCGTGATACTTACAGTTTTCGGAGGTGAGGTGAGGTGATTTTAGGTTTAACACCGCATTTAAAATTATTTCACTTATATCACAGCTGCCAGTATTATCGCAGAGAGAACCCCGCAACGCCATTGTGACAATCCATTGCGGTGAAACCTGCGAGCATCGTCTGGAACCAGCGAACCATTGGTGGTACTGCGCTGAAATTCAGTGTAGCATTGCACCCAAACCTTACTTCCTGTGGAACAGTTCTCTACTGCAGACAAAGTTGTCAATCCCCTTGCGGGGTTCGAACCACGGACCTCTTGATCCGAAGCCGAACGTGCTAAAAATTTAAAAGTGCAAGTTCGTAAAATTTACAAAATTAAATTTAAGAGTAAAAAAGCATAACAAAGGAGTAACACAAGAGTTTATGAAAGTTTCTTTATCAAACTTCTATAACGTATTATTCAGCGTGAAATTGACATCGACAACAAAATTATGAATTATTAAATAAAAAGTCCGTTTAAACGTTTGAATTAAATAATAGAATAAACATAAGGAAAACTGCTCCAAGTTCTATTTTCCACACATCTAAGATATTCAAGTCTGCCTAAAGATCACAAGGCCAATTTATTTTCTCCGAATTCAGAAACGGTGGTAGGGTATTGAGAACATACCCTAATTGGAAACATCTTTGATTGATTGATAGATATATCCCCAGGATCTTTCAATTACTGGTCTATTTTAATCAATATGTATTCATTTGTAACTCAAACCGTAGGACGTGTTTCCTGTTACTCCAAGACATTTGGAAAAGAGAAAAATGGGAATTAACAAGTAGTTTTCCAGAAGGTATGTATTTAAACCTTACTTTACACGTTATGGGTGGGAGATGATCCATGGGCATTATTGATTGAACAAAAAAATACCGACCCGAGGGATTTGCCCAATGCCGGATATCATTTATGTATTAATTACCATCTAATTAACATAAACAATTTAATATAATTTCGTTTAAGATTGAATTCCGCCAGGGCTCGGCATGTTTGTCTGCAGTTGAGAACTGTTCTACACGCAGTCAGGTTTGGGTGGAATGCCACACTCAATTTCAGTGTAGTACCACCCATGGTTCGCTAGATTTAGTCGATGCTCGAAGGTTTCACCGAAATGCATAGCCACAATGGTGTTGCGGGCTTTCTCCCTGCAATAATACTAGCGGCCGCGATATAAGTGAAATAATCTTGAAACCGGCGTTAAACTCCAACTCACCTCACCTCACCTCGTGTAAGATTATAAGATTGGATTAAACGATGTACTCTTACGATTTTAATCTTCATCTTTAGATTTAGTTTTATTTGATATTATCGGCCACAAACAGATGATTAACAATCTACCACCAAAGTGGCTGATATTCTATTCTGATTGGTTGATTTTTCTCATTCACAAGGCATCAATTCACTATTGAGTTGCTGTGTTAACCCGAAATCAGTTTATAATATTTTAATACATGCATTGACGTCAAAACAATTGGTAACTATAGTTGGTGTTCTGCTTTGAAGTAAGATTAATCTTGTTTCAACCGTGTTTCCAACGTCATAATCCTTATTATTAAGTAAAAGTAATTTTCCCTTAATGACATCTATTTGATTCATACTGACGCGGGCTTTGTTTTCTATCCATAATCTTAAGACTTTTTTTAAAGATCGTTAACTTTGTTAACGGTTTGATTCATTTCAATACTTAGATGCCCGACACAGACAAGTTCAATTTTGTTTCCGGTTATCATAACATTTTACAAAGGGCATTTCAGTATGACAAGAATTAATCAAAATCATCTACGTGTTCGTTTTCAAATTAAATTTATACGCTCTCGTCTTGTTTTCAAGTTTTTGATTTTCAAAAGGACTAGGTCTATCTCTAGGTATCCATAAATACAAACAGAATAAAGACTTATTAATCAATCATTAGATTTTCGTTTGCTTTGGACATTGAGAATTACAATGAGTCATTGTGCGTTTGCAAGCTGTACCCAGGTTTTAACTGAAGGATGTACCAATTAAAAACAAATGATTAAGCACTCGATGTATCATCCAATTATTTGCAACACGACGTCATCATATAAAAAGTTATTTAAGGTATTTTTGTTTTACTTTTTACAAAATAATGCTCCTTTGAAATCATATTAATATAAACAAGTGATATGCAGGATTAACAGTTATACAAATGACATTAGCTGACATAATTAAGAAAAAGTCAAATTGAAATTGAACTGAACAACAGATCATTAAAAAATATAAGATACCCACGGCATTAAAACAATGGCGAACAATGGGACCGACGATGTGCTTTATTTGACGATACAACCATGCGCGAGGTTAATGACGTCATTTCCGTAACGTTACAAATGACGTCATATTGACCAAATCCATTGATCAAACTTGAGGGGGCTATTGTCCATCATGGCTGACTCGGCGTCTGTCGATTCGAAACCAAAAGAAGGAGAGATGTGGCTTTGCAGAGAAAGAAAATCACGGATTAGAGACGTAATGTATTCCCTGGGGACATTTTCAAATTCATATTGATTGTTCAATTAATTTGATTCTATTTATATTGGAGCGCCCACCCCTTTACATGACAATGTTCTCGTCCGAATATCTCTTAAGGCAGGAGACATCATTGTTTTAAAAATGTTTTTGTTAAAAATACCATAATTTTTCAACTGTTTATATATATAAAGCAAGTAATTGTTAAGGGTATCTCATATATAAAAATAAAGTTTTTGTCACTTTGTCTTTATTTATTTTTACATTAGATAATGATTATTTTGAGGTACCGCTTTTCTTTCTTCTTTGGATTTGTGGATTTTTTATTGAAAAATAAGGTTATTTACATTATAATTTTTCATATTAATATTAAACTTATAATTGCATAATATAATTATTCTGGGTAAGGTATAAGATAGGTACATATCAAAGATAAAGACATACGTATGATTCACTGTAAAGCATTTGCAAAGACATAGGATATATATATATATATATATATATATATATATATATAGCATTAGAAATAGCATTTGAATAACGATTACAGGGGCAAATTCTAGTGATGATTTCAAACATTCATGATTTGATCCGATGCATGTGGATAGAATGCCTTTTTGAATACATTCACATTAACTAAATCTATAGATTTCTTACAATTGGTTTCTCTCTTAAAAGAAAAAAAGGAATAAGTAAATACTGAAGTGATGAAGTGATACGTCATGTAAAAAAACACAAACAGTGTAACACGTGAATTTAAGTTTTCGTTTCAATGTAATCAGTCAAAGTAATGTTGTTAGTACTGTATTGTGACAAATTGTATCAAATCTTAGTTTTATTATAAACATTCACTCATTGACTTTATTATTGAAAAATTATCAAAATATAATGGTTATAATATATTTCTTTTATAATTTTATAATTTCTATTTAACATAGAAATATGATAATAATGGTAATGTCCTCAAACATTGTCTTGATATCGTAGATATTAATATGTTGACTAAGGTAAGTTCAAAATAGAATTGCCTTTATGTACAACTGTTAAGTTTTGGCAATTATTCTTATATTAACCTCAACGAAGAAATTGTGATAATTGCACTGCAGTTAATTTGCAATTGTATCGATATGATTAAAATGATAGTTTTAATTATCCATATTGTCTTAGTATGTCTTCATATACTGATCTTATCATTGTTTTATAATCATAATGGTATTTTTGTTAACCTACAATTATGTTAATATTGTAAATGTCTATAGAATGACTTCGTCATAGAAATATGACTATAAATCTAGTGTTATTTAACAAAAATTGTTTTTGATAATACAAACATACTAACATGCATTAACTTCAAGATAGTTGCATGTCTCGATATGGTAAGCATTCATTTGCTGACTTCATCCCACAAATGTTATACTAATGGTAGTGTAATTAAAACACCATTGTTTTGATATTGTAAATTTCCATATATTATCTTCATTTCAGAAATTTGATCATAATTGTAGTTTTAATTGACTTAAGTTGTCTTAATATAAATAATTGTTATTGTCAGCCTATATCACAATTTGAGTCAATGACCTTCTGTCATAATAAGAGGAGTTATATAGTTTTAGTGTCGTGGTTTGCATGTTTTGACAGTTCATTTTATCAGTATTGCGGGAGGTTGTCAGGTATGGTCACGGGGCGGGTTATCGCAAAGGTAAGCGCGTTCGGTTTGGAATCAAGAGGTCCAGGGTTCGAATCCCGCCAGGGTCTAACCAACCTTGCCCGTAGTAGAGAACTTTTCTACATACAGTAAGGTTTGGGTACAATGTTAAACTTAATTTCATCTCACTACAATCCAATGTTCGCTAGTTTCAGCCGATGCTCACAGTGTGACGACATTGGATAGCCACAATCGCGTTGGGGGTCTTACTTCCTGCATAATATTAACATATGTGATAGAATTTATTCGTTAGTACTGTTCTATCCGTATCGGCACATTCAATTTACCCTTGGACAGGACGGGTCATTGCCAGGACTACCAACAAATAGTCGAGTCGCAACGAAAAGCAAACCGATACAGAAGAAACCATATTGTAGTGACCCCCCCCCCCCCCCCCCCCCCCCCCCCCCCCCCTTAAAGAGTATTGTAATAGCATCAATCAAGCGACGGTCAGCATTCTCAACAAATATAACGCAAAATGAAACGCTCGATACGCAATATCTGAACTATCCTTATTTCTACAATTGCTTCACCAAACTTGATCCAAATGTTTTTTAAAATGTCAATTCACGAGTACACTTCCTCTATACTTGAAATCATCACAGCGCAATATATACAATGACATCCCAAATAGTCGACTGATAACTTAAGATCGGGTTCTTTAGATGTACCTCTTTTCAAAAGTATTTTATTTCGTGTGGCAACAAAGAAAAAGGAAATGATTTGAAACAGCTATCTCGTTTTCATCAAAAAAGGAATCGATTAATCAGCCTAACGTCATATAATCGTTTTCAAAACGTCATGTACAGCAATTTTCTGACACATACAACTATTTACTTTATAGGGATGTCGATAATTTGTTATATATTAAGAAATTTAAAATCATTACTATATTGAAATACAATTATACGTAGAGAGGATGTTTCTGAGCATGGAGTCTTAAGTTCTCCATTGTTCACGGCTTAATTCTTATTTATGTTAAATACTAAGAAACAAAAACTCGGCAGACGATGATTTTTGTTGCAAGAAGTCCGAACTTGTCACTACAAGCAATTCGCTAGGACAAAGATTTGAAAATAAAAATCGTCTTGGTAGAATGGAGATAAATCTAGTGTGTAAGAAAATCAGATACATGTTATACTAAATTGATAGAGATTTAATTTCAAATTACTCTCGGCGTTCAATCCAAAAAGTACTCGCTGTCAGTTTCGCATAATTTGTCTCTTGAGCGACATAAGTCAAGTTTCAAGACAGTTCGAAACCCACCGTTTGTCAAGCGTCAAGGTTGTTAATGGGTCAATCCGTACAATTAGACTCATATGTGTTCTTTGCACAAGTTTTCGGGCTTTCTGTCGATAGGACTATTCATATCAAAGCCATTCTAAAAACTGAAGATCTCTATTCTGAATGGAACTCTCGCACGTTTGCCTAAGGAAATAAATGTATCTCACGAAAAGCAAGAGTTGTTAACAATTGAAAAACAACTATTTTTTAATGAGTGAGTTAGTAAGGGTTTAAGGTGCTTTGAACAATATTTCAGTTATTAAACACGTGGTGCTATTTTTTACTATTTGTTATTTCATAAATGAAAGTTTTTAAAAAAGAGTTCGCTACGCCTATGTACTTCCCTTGTTTTGAGCATGCACCTTGTGTATAGATATAGCCAAATATTGTCATCATCATCATTATCATAATTATTATTATTATTGATCAAAAGGTGAAGAAAATCTTTTGAAAACTTATGATGAAAAACAACTTGAAAACGTAATACAGTTTCTACAACAGGCATTATTCATTATATGCGTGCCAAATAAGGTCACGTTGTACTAGGGGCAAGGTTGTGAAAGGAAATGTGTGCCAAAAATGAAATCATGTTTAAGTTGAAACTCATTTTTTTAAAGGTGAACTTCACCTTTTGTCAAAGTTCTTAAACAATATATAGCAATAGTTTTTCTACTGTTTTTGAAGGGGTTACTCCAGGTTTATCTCACGAAAGAATATTATGAACTTTAGTTCTGGGTCAGACTTTACCACCAAATTATAAGACCGGTTTTAGAATAATGAAACGGTAGAAAAAATATATCTATATCTTACACGTTACCTGTTTTCGATGCCCTAAAACACGGGCATGAACTTCTTTCAAATCAACAGTTAACATAAAGTTAGGGGAAAGTTCCAAAATCATTGAAAAGAATAATTTTTCTTGTCTTAGTCTTTCATTCAGTCATTTAACCAATAAATATTATTCCGTTAAAAGACATATTGATTTCAACTAATGAGATTAAAGTCATGTTTTAAAGCTTTGAACGTTCCAAATCAGACGTTTGTAAACAGTTTGAACTTATTTTGATTGAAAAACATGAAAAAATCACATGACCGGCATCATGTGACGTGTTATTTTTAATCCTCCGCCCGATCGACAGTTAGGGTCGTCTTATAGGCGAACGGTATATTTTTGCGCGGTCTTGCAGGCAGCCAAAGAACGTCGGGTCATTGATCGATACATATATTGCCAAATTTTAAGTCGTAAAGCTCTTGCAAATTCAGATATCATCAATAATTAAATCAAAATACCTCTGTAATCATCAATATGAAATAATTCTAAGAATAATTTAAAATACAGTATTACATTTCCATACGTATTACTAAGGGTCTACAACTTAGATTTATCGCATCAGAGAAATCAAGACAAGTTGCACAGCAACAAAAACACGACTATTGTATTGTAAATGATAGTTAATTATTAACGATTTACGTTGTGTTTATCTTAATTTTTTTAATTATAAATGTAACCAACTGTGTTCATCAATTACTCCGAGTCAAGTGCAAAACTGAAGGGATTATTACTAAAATGCGCCTTGATGAGAACATAAGATTGGGGTTTTTAAAAAATCATACTTTACATCAGTTAAGTAAAGGTAAACCATTATTCTTCATGTGAAAAATCATAAATAGCTGATGTCATAAAACAATAATCATTTAAAATTAATTGCCAAGACGACACAAAAGTATGGTGCTGAAATCATGTCTACAAAGTAATCATGCTTTAACAAAGGCATTAGAAACGCTCATATTCCTTTGTCATAACACTTACTAAACATGTGCTTTGAAAAAATGATTTTCAATTTAGTAAAAAAAAATTATGCTACGAAATTGATTAAGTATTTTGAACTATTGAAATCGGCCCCCCGAAAAGTTAATATGCGTTGACTACGTCACAAAATCTGAGGGGCTCGAAAAGAGGTGACATCGATATCACAAAAATGGCGATCAAATGGACTTTTTCGAAGTTCGTAGATTTTCTTGCAATAAACACAGGTGCAATTTTAAGAATTTTGACAAGAGGTGAAGGTCACAGGCCCAAGCTCCGCGCAGTGAGGTGGACTCAACTCGACGCTGTCCGGAAAGCTTGCATGGAGCTCAGGGAGGTCTCGTTGTTGTCAAATACCGATCATCCTCGGAAATAATCGACAGTATTCGTTAAACTTCGAAATATGGTCAATGCGAAATCGTGTAGAGATGTATTTCGGAACAATGCAATCATAACCATGCAACACATGTAAAACTCGAAATGCAAAATTCTGTTTCGCAAGGCTGATTTTACGACTCTTCATTTTTCATTTACCATTTGTAAAACGTAACTTGTAGCATTGCTAAATGTGTATATCCCCCTTATTTGAAATAAAAGAATTAGTTTCGACTTTGACATTTCTAGAATTACATTTGAACTTTGTCAAGTTGAGACCAGCAAGTTGAGTTTTACGAGTTTACATGATTTCACATGATACACATTCCCTTCCATACAGGGTCACTGATATCTTTGTTTCTTCCCAAATATCTGCGGTAGTGCCAATCACATGTCTAATTTTTCATTAAGGCTATAGCCAATCATTCTTTATGTAGTTTCCATCCTGGGCGCTCATGGAAGTTAATGATTTTTGACATGGTTTATTCAAATGGTTTCCATTAATTTACAACATTATTTTCCATAATTTGTTTTATAAAATCAACTTTGAAAATATCATTTTAAGTGATAGCAAAGGCGGGTATGATATTACAAACATGTTTATTGATCGAGTTCAGATAGTATTTTTGTTGATAAGCCCATGAGTAAAACACAAAAAGTATGGATGGCCACGAACTATTCCAACTCCGTCAACGATGCTTAATGGGGCATTAAAAAAGCAATCAAATTCATTGAAGTTTAAGTTTATTAAGAAAATTATACACGATCAAACAAATGACGAAAGGTTAAATTGGATAATGAGATCTTATATAGAGATTTAAAGATTAAACAGAGTAACATAATATAACAAAAAAGTGCAAATAATTGTAAGAAACCAATAATATTTAAGTAAAAACCATACAATTTGACCCATATTTTATATAAAATTATGCAAACGTTCTTAGTTCATAAACATCTCCTTAACCAAGAATTGCCAATAACGTAATTTGTTCCCTATGTTTATATCCAAAAAAAGTCCATCGGCAAATATGGTTTTCATCAGCAGTCACGGTTTGTAATCTGGTTGTTGCAGTCTTTTTAATGGAAGTTGAGGAATCGACTAAGTGATCGGCTCCATCTTGTACATCGAGCGCATAACGTTGGACCTTATCCATAGGGACGGTCGTGCGGTGGAACCTTCATGTTGTCTTGTATCGGGAGCCCGTTCTCACTCACTATTTTAACATATATATAGTTTTTCTCTGCCCTATCCATCCACCAGTCCCAGTCCTTCTTGCTGTTCCAGGCATTTGTCTCGTCATCAAGGAACTTGTACAGGTTGTCAGCTTCCACCTTTGTAATTCTTTTCTGATTCAGGTGCTCGTCAACCACTCCTTTTAATTCTTTTTTGTACTTCACAAGTGCTGGTTTGTAGTTAGTCGTTTTGTCGATGTTTTCAAAATTAGCAAGAGTATTCACACGGCCATAGCTTTCTGCGAAATCCAGTTTGATTGCTTCAGCCATCCTTCGTTTTTCAATAAGTTGTCTCTCATAGTTTCGCAAAGTAGTTGGTACTTTTCCATTTTTCGATGTTCCAACTTTGGTCATGGATATTTGGTGGATCTCGTAAGGTAGGGAATGGGCTGGAAGTGAACCTCTAGATGGACCGTTTGGGTAAGAACTGAAGGCTGGGACATGGTTAGATTCATACCTGCCTGCTCTACCTTTGTTGAATTTTTTAACGTTGTTGTGAGTACCGGTTGATTTGATTTTTTACCTGAGACACCATAACTTGGGTGGTTTGATCCTGTTTTGTCTCTTTTTCTGGGATAGTCTGTTCCTCGGTTATTACCAACCCGCCGCTTATTGCAACCGCCTCCTCTCTTGATTCGACGTTTTCTTTCCTCACCAAGAGTGAATGCTTGATTACTAAGTTCCCTCAGTTTGTGGACAACCTCTTTCTCGCAGATGCCAAGGGTAGAAATATCTTCAAACACGCAAAGCTCTGCAAGCCAGGTGAGACCAGTCTCGTCACCTTTAGCCATACTATCGAGGATACCATAGAGTGATGTCATGACCTGGATCATCGTTCTGGTGCTATTTCGACTAAATCCTTTTATTTTGAGGTTTGGATTGATGACATGATTTGAATCGGTCTTCCTTACAGCAAGGTGGTTGTCCATTTCTCGCAGCGTTTTCATCAAGGCTTCTTGACATCGTTTGATGTGGTCAAAGTCTGTCGCCATGCAAAGCTCTCTGCTGTAATTGCGTCCATTCTTATCATTCCAGAGAATGAGACGCAGGATGACAAAAAGGGACACAAGATTGGATACGGTTTGTGGAGGTCTCAAATGCTGCCAGTTTGCCGTCAGAACCTCGGACACACTTCCTGGCAACTTCTGGTGGCTTGTGGTAAACATGGCTTCATCTGTAGTCAGGTGATATTCCACATCCCTTGTACATCGAATACCTTGCCTCGTAATTGGTTTCCTTGGACGAAAGTGGCCAGTTTTCGCTTTCAGTTTGGCTCCTGCAAAAGCTCCAGACGCTGCATCTATCGCAAGCATACCAACGGTATCAAATATTTCCCCTGAGTCTGCTTCCCCTTTGGCCATCCTGTCGTACGAGTTCCACGAACCATAGTATCTAGGTGACCCGTCCTTCTTTGTTCCATGTATGGCTGTATCGATCCCAGTGACTAGGCCATCGTATGCGTGCGATGCTGCTATAGACGCTGCTGCGGCGCCTGCAGGACCCCCAACTAAACCACCCGCAGCCCCGGCAGCAATTGAGACCACACTGCCGGAGGCACTCTTCATAGCGTTTTCCCCTCTCTCTTCGTCACCCACTGCATAGAAGATCCCTCCCTTCACGTGACCAACAATTGGAAGACCGTCTGAAACCGCATCCAGTTCTTTTACGAATTTCTTCTGTACATCTCTCGCTTTCTTCTCGTTTCCTCCAATCGCATGAACTAGTGACGTGACCTGAGACGCGATTACACCAGTGTCTCGGAAGTTCTCCTGTGTTCGTCTTGCTCCCTTTATGTCACCTGACACCACTTGGAAAAGACTCTTCACCTGGGAAACAACTGGAATCGAGTCTGTGTTCCCCATCACGGAGTGCACCCTATTAAACAAATCAAATCAAAAACTTAATTCATATATGGATAAGTAAATACGTTAAAAAACGTTAATAGAAGTTGTACTTGACAAACGTCTAATTAACTTGAAAATGTGTAAATTTAATTTTATATTAACCATTGAATTTAAATTCGTGTAAACGTTAATTTCAATAAACAGTACATTTTTCAGAAATTTGATTATGTATTCGTAGCATTAATTCTGCAAAGGCCCACTTTTCATAAGGAAATATAAGAACCTCACTTCTTAAATAAATATGTTTTATTGCAATTACGTTTCATAAAATTTTTATGTATAAGAAGTAAGAGTAAAATTACATCAATTTTGAAATCAAATTGCGTTTCTAATTTAACATCTAAAATGACGCCCTACAAAATGCCAATATAATGATAATTTCTTGTTTTCAACTGTAGACCAAACACGGCTATATAAATGTTAAGACGTAGGAATTGTGCGTCCATTTTACATGTATATTTGTTAAATTATCTACTTAGCACAACCTTCCTACACATGTATATCTGTCGTTGTGTCTGCTGTACATAAGTTTCCGAAAATGTTTGGTAGAATCATTGGCATGCACCATTTAGAAAATGTAAGGCTATTAAAGATTGTGAGGATAAACTTGGATTTTTAAAAAAGTCTTTAAAAGAACTTTAACAAATTTTAGCTCCACATGAATAAACTTTTAAGAGTCAATATTCACACCCGGGAGGTGTTGCTGGAGTATTATTAATTTTGAGAGAAATAATGAATCACGTTTTTCGCATAAAAAGACTTTTTCTCTAACACTAAAATAAAGCAAAATTGCATAAGAATGTATCGGGCTATGGGGGCAAACGATTTTAGAAACACCTACGTAATATCCATCGGGAAAATGTATTTGTTAATATAACCACTTGAGTTAAAACTCAGAGTTAAAGAAAAAATAACGAATAGAATTTGCAACGCATAACGATTCGGCATTGGTATTGTTTAATTTGGAAGAAAGAGGAACACAGGTAAATTTTAGTGCCTCTAAATGGTACTCCCGTTATCTTTATCTATACAAAATCCCCTGTAACAGACTGTCAGGCCTAGCATGAAAACGTTCTTTTTGTCAAGATTGTTACAAATCGATTACGATAAGATGCCAGTGATGTATGACCCTATGCTATCCTGTGTATCCCTATCATGAACATGCAACTTTTCTTTAGATCAACATTGTATGATATTATTGCAATTTTCTGATCAGTTCCACTCGTATTTTTGTAACGTAACCTGACTCAGTCTAGAAATCCCAAAAGTATTTTTAATACCTGAGACAGGCCTTTTACGCTTTGTGGTCTTCTTAGAAATGTCCAGAATCTAATTTAACTTTAGTTAATATAGAAAGATCATTCTTTGATTTACTTCGGATCATATGTTGCGCATTTGTTCTCCGCCATTGGCAAACCTTTTACAAGCCGGATGCACTTAGCCACCATCGACAATCGCCTGATTCAACTATACCCATAACTTTTATGAATGTACTAAGGTACTTTATTTATAGTGACTCATTCGTATGTTGAATTACTAACATTGTTCCTCTTAACTCTTATGTATAAATGCCTCATTACTACAACTGTGTTTTAAATGTCTGTCATATACAAATATGCTGCCCACATACAAAGAGAGACTAGAGTTTCAGTGTGATTCGCCCTCTAAAGCACAAAGGATTAACAATTTTCAGATTGACGTTGATGATGAACTAAAAACATCTGTTTAGACGTGGCTGAGGAGCCAGTCAGAAGATATGGACAGTCACAAAGAGAAATGAGCAAAGTGCATCGAGATCCAGGGAGGTTATAATAAAATGAATATCACGACCATTAGCTTCTGTTCCATATCCACTTTTAGTAACTCACTGACGTAGTCACCTCGCATGGAAGGTCTTATATAGAACATGTCCCCTATATTGACGAATGTCTTAGAATATATACAATTATATATTTCCTCCATCAAGAAAAAAGAAAGAATTTTTTACTTGAAATTTCATGAAAATCCTTGCATAGCGTTGTTGTAGTCTTGCAGTTGAACCCAAAATCGAAAAAATAACGCCAGAGCACATCTAACTTCCAATAAAAGTATTGAGGGTTAAAGATAGATATGAGATAATAGAATAAACTTACCCTCAAGGCGAAGTGCAATTGTGGTGTTTTTGTTGTTCTGCTTCACTCTCACCCAATGTCATATATCTGAAGTCACTCTCTATATATACAACTAACTACGCCTACCATCTATTGTCCCTCATCCTGAGAATTTTTACTTTCCCGAGAAATTCATACAGAACTTGACAAATTAAAACCCTTAATCTATTCTGATATGCATTTCCTTTTCAATGACATCCTGCTCTATCTACGCATTTACAATGACAATGATTTTCGTGATTTTCAATGATTCCTCAAAAGTTTTTCTTAAAAGTTTGTATTCATTTTATTGAAATGTGGTAATTATAAAATATCCTAAGTATATATTGACAAATGTTGAGGCCCTTGTTAACATAGTTCAAACCAGATGTATCCGATGAAATATTTGTAAGACGATGTTGTACGTTGTTTGAATTATTGTTTCTTAATCATTTGATGAACAAGCAAATACCATGAATTTGAAGTATTTCCCTTCTTTGTACAAACAACTATAAGTCTAGAGTTTAATAAATTGAAAGAACTTTTTCAAACGTTTAGGCAAACATTTTCAACATTAGAAATGCTTCCTAATTACACCATCATCATCTGTTTCATCTCACTATATTTATTTTATATTTTTCATTTAGAAATCAATTTTCATTAGAATTATAACATTGGCAAAGTAGACAGACAAGCACTGGTTCCTGTTGAAAGGATAGCGTCTAAATTTAAAATTAAATGTGATTTTAACATTTTATAGCTCTACCACGATAATTAGGATTTCTATACAACATATAAATGTGAATGTATGTTCAGAAGGGCATACACATCTTCAAAATATACAGAATCCAGAATTTCAAAAGAGGTAGAACAAGTCATACCTTCCTGCGCGAACCTTTGTTTTAATTCTGGCACTTTCTTGGTTAAAAGTGAAGAAGACTGATTCGATGCAATCCAAGTCAGTTGTTTTATAAGCGACGCGTTTTCAGACTTAATTATTCGCAAGGCCTCAGTAAGTTCCATATGAGGTTATTTGAAGTTATTCTCCCTGACAAAACAAGGGGACATAATACAGCGATTGAATCGTAACATCGACCTTTGACCTTACTTACAACGAGAAATCGTTTCATGAGAGAAGTGTTTAAATGGTTTGAATTTCCGCAGATAGTTTATTTTATTATTAGGAGAATCTACCTGATTTTCATAAAGTGTTCGAATAAAACACAAGGTTACCAGCGGCAAATAAAACTTGAAGTACAAATGTCCATTTGTTAAGAAAGATTGGTGGTAATTATTCTTTACAGGAAATTTTAATCGTTTGGAAAGGAGGTAAAATCAGTTACATTTAACACTGAAGTATTCATCATATAAACAATTTTAAATTAGGAGCTCATTTTCGTACTATCGCACTATTTAAAGGCCAAGTATATGAAATAAATAAGTTCCGTTCCCTTTCTATTGAATATATCATATTTGTGACATAACATATATATTGTTATTAATTGACTTCTCTTTTTCATATCAACTGTAGAGAAATTCTTTGTCAAATGACACAATATGATTTAAACATATTTTATTCATGAAATAATACATGGACGGATTGGCCAACAAGCTCCGAAGAGCTTATTTTAAGGCCGCTCCATTACAACTAAATTTTTACAGATATACAAACAGATGTTAGATATACGTCAAATCATAATTCAAATTCAAAGATATATACAGTTATAATGCATGTTTACCAATTTGGCAGTCATTATTCTAAATTGTGATTAATTTAAGAAATTTCAAATCGATCGGATTTAGTGTTAAAATTATGAATAGACTTTAAAAATAAAGTTTGTTCATGATTGTATGCGATGCACATCCCAGTAGTATCGTGTTGATAGAAAACCCTTTCGAATAGAAGAATGGTTGATTTCTCAAGTCTATGTACTTTTGGCATGTGAAAAAATGGTATACTGCATTTTCGATAGGGTGACCGCATGAGCACGCAGGGCTGTCAATGATATGTCTGTTAAATTTATCGGCATTCAAATCACTACAATGGAGCCTAACACCATATGATATGACGCTGTATGAGACGATGTGGTGACACCTTGTTCAAAGAAATTGTCAGTCTACTGGTATCAGTGAGGGTCATCAGCAGTGGTCGGTGATAGATGGGGATGACGGAAATGATAAATAACCAGTTCAAAAGTGTATATTGTCAACTAAAATAAATTTAGTAAATTTACCAAATTCTTGAAAATAGTACCAAAGGTAACCAAAGGTTATCTGGTTTTTGATCTATCAACAGGATCTTATTAAATCGCATGGTCGAGTATCTTACTTTATAGGTTTTATAGGTTGATTTTCAGGTGCAAAGGACACTGTTGAGTACCATAATAGAACCAGTAGTATATTCATTTTGATGGATATTTGTGTTTAGGTAACCCTCAAAGAACATAACATAAAACCAAAAGGCGTGTATCCACGCCTCTTACGGAGTATGGATATTGTATTCTTTTAAATCAGACTGTCATATGGTAAAAATCATGTATGTCAAACCTTAAATTACACATAAACTCTTAAAAAAAACTTGACATTCATGCGAAATTGATTTTTTCGAAACGGGTCAATTTTTTTCATGCTACATACCTGTAATTTAAAGAAAGGCTTGCTCATAAGTGTAAATTTACCAAAAACAATGGCCCAAAAAGTTTACGTTGTGTTCAGGGACGAAAACGAGCGATTCGTCCAAATGCATTTTCTGCCAAAGCACGTGCAGCATGGGATCATGAAGGTTTACATGCAGACACGTCTGCTTTAGGAGTATAAAAAGCCATATCAGCCGCTGTTTATTCAGACTACACAACATCGGTACAGCGACCTGAAGAATGCCAAGATTGAACAGTGCGCAACGCAACAACGCTATTGGCAGACTACAAGCAGGAGCGACGCAGCGAGATGTTGCAACACACTTTGGCGTGTCCAGACAGACCATCTCTTCATTGTGGACCCGTTTCAACACACGAAACAGCGTTGATGATAGGCCAAGGTCAGGCAGACCAAGGGTGACTACTCGGGCCCAAGATCGGTTCATCCGACTGCTCCACCTTCGGGAACGCTCGACCACATGTTGCGCGTGTTTGTCAAGACTTACAGCGTAACAATGTCCAGACATTGCCATGGCCAGCCAGGTCACCAAATTTGTCACCAATTGAGCATCTCTGGGACGAACTGGATCGACGCGTACGCAGTAGGAATCCACCACCCCAAACACTTCCAGGACTTCTTGCAGCACTTCAGCACGAATGGCAGATCATTCCACAGGCTGTGATTGACAACTTGATTGCATCCATGGGTCGTCGGTGCTAAGCAATAATCAATGCCAATGGTGGCCATACCCGATACTGACAATTGTGCACCCCTGTGATGTTGAAACACTTGTGCACCTGTGCACTTCAAGGTCATGCTTATTCTGAATAAAATTTACTGAACAGGGATCTTCAGACAGCGTTTTAGTTTTCATTTCAATGTTTAAGTTCCATCTGTGGTCTTTATATTGAACTTTGAAAGTCAGAGTCAAGTTTCTTTTTTTTTTGAAGAGTTTATTTTAAATAGCAGTTAGTTGTATTTCTTAAAGATTTTTAAACAGAAGATTTCAGGATTCATAACACTACTTTTGGTGTGTTATGAAATTCAATTTGGGTATATATAAACTTCAACATTATCTTTTTGACAGACCTCCAAAAGAAATTATCGAAATAATTGCAATTAAAATATCATCAAGAGTCTCCTTCACTAATGTTTATTTATATTCACTAACGCACAAAGTTAAAATACAAGCTTTAATATGCAGACAAATTCCCTTCTCATTGAAAATATTCAAAGATTATATTATCATTAGTGTTACTGTTGTTGTTGTTGTTATGGCTCAGAAACCTCGTATTGTGGTCGAAGTAGATCTTCCTGATACGGAAATCCGTACAACTAACAATGCATTATGACATTACTATGTTGATGTACGATTCCTATAAACGGCAAACAGTCCGGACATCAGACACAACGTACAAGTAGATATTTCTATCCTACTCTTGTGACTGTTTCGAGGAATAACCAGCTTTTATTTCTGGAAAGTACATTTGTCACCAAGTAAATAGCTAACACGTGTGTGTACAGCTGCATACCAAAAGTTTGTTCACATACCTGCATATCCTAGTGCAAATATCATGTAATTTGGCATGGCATTGAGGCCACGTAGCATTGCGAAAAAGAATCTCAATACAATACAGAAGAGAAGATCCAGTTCATCTTAACGCAATCGTATGCCATCGTATCTTGTTTAACGTAATTGTTTTTGACAGGCCACAGAAGTGTCCAGGGATCAAAATTTCGAAAACAGTCATTTTTATTTTTCTCCATAAAATCCTTAATAAGTGATCAAAAGATTTAAACACAAGTCATGTTTGTCCGTTTGCATTAAGTCAATATGATTTTGCTGAGTCTTTTCTCAGAGGCTCGAAATGGAATATTTTCAACGAAATTTAAGAAAATCGGAATTTCGAACATGTCACCCCTTCTGTCTATTTGATCGTGCCAAAATTCGAAGTTTTGCACGATAGACTAGACAATCTATCAATACGTTAAAGAATGGCTATTTTACACATTGACAATGAATTATACTTTGTCGGTTCTGCTATTGTCGTTCAAACCAAACCCAAATTACATGATATTTGCACTTAAATACAGTACTAAGTGAACAAACTTGCAGCTGTATGTCAACTCCGACTATGAATACTGACACCTCCCAAAACTCATTATCAATATTAATGCTTACAGTTTGAATATTGAGCATAATAGTGAAATACAAATAAATAGAATAGAGTAGTACAAGTTCGTGGTTTTTGTCATTAAGATGTAATCAAAGCTTTTCTGTCTGGTGACGACAAAACGGTTTCCAGTTAAAATGACCTGATTCCGTCACAGACCATTTCAATTGAGAAAAATAAACAAAAACTAGTCACGCTGTCTGAAGATAAAGCTCTTTTAGGTCTTTATCAAAGAATTAACAAATTTTCTGTTGCTCAATTTCTGTCAAGGTCGTTGATTAAACTAATCAAAAGAACAACAAAGAAAGAAGTACAAAGCTAAACAAACAATTTATCTGGAAAGGTTCTTTGATAGAGTGGTCATTCGATTCCAATGTTGATAATCGCCTCGCATTGCTGTCTGTGTTTTATGTATACTCGTAAAGTCATGAAAGTCAATATTTGACATGATACCAAAAAGATTGAAGATTAATTATGCTCTACCGGTTTTGGTAGTGCATTGTTAGAACATCGTTTTGACTCGCAAATGAAGTTTCTTATGTATTTTAGGCAAAGGCTACAAGATATATATCTTCAAGAGTGGCATTAACACTTATCTGTATAAAGTTGAAAATCAAGTACCGATATAGCGAAATTAAAGTAACACAGATTAAATTAAAGAAAGTAAAAAAAAATTATTACTCGCCCTTGTAAGATATTGCGTGTAACAATATTGTGTGGTTGTGAGGTCACAGTGTTAGCGACGCCGTCAGAATGGCGGACAAGTCGAGGAAATCTTTCGTTCAGTACACTTTCGGCTAACATGCTTGATTACTGAGGTCAAGTTATAAACAGAATACTTAATTTCCTTCAATTATTACTATTTTTATCAAACTCATTATTAATTTGGTATCAAACTCGCTTTTTCTCATGTTATACCTAATCATTAACTCGTTTAATAAAAATAGTATGAAATGGAAGGTCGTTTATTATCCTCTACTTATTTGACTTTGATAATTGCTAAACTGCAATACAGTAAAATGAAAATCGGAAGTAAAATATCCGCCGTTAATCGAACCCTGAAGCAAACATCTAAAAAATATTTTTAAAATGCACATAAGGAAGATGTGAGATTTTTCTGAATATGGCGAAGAACTTGGCAGCGGGTAAGATGGTTTCATATTTGCCTTTGTTTTTGAATTTCAATTTAAACGTTAAATAGGTGAAAGGAAAGTGAAGTGAAGCTAGGTCCAACGTTAAAGCTTTCATTTGGTAACATATGCTCACCCTTTTCCATTCACGTTTCAAAACAACACACAGTTATCCGTATCTAAATGAATTGCAGTACGTAACTAGTAAGACAATGTATTGACTTTTTCACAACAGTTTAGTAACATGACAAACACAAATATAGTTATATACATAGTGAAATAGACAACTGTTTAACTAGCTATGAAATCGGTATCAAATGTACGTTCTAGCAATTAACACCGCCAGGCAGTCTTATAAGTATATGATAAAAGATAATTGGGGAAAGCTACGGTTTTAACGTAGAGTTGGCAGACTGAATGTCTGCAAGGAGTCTGCATACAAAACGACACTTTAAGGATAATGACATGCAATTGACTTGAAATAAAAACTTAGCAAGGCAGTGGCCCGTTTTTATAAAAAAAATATTTCTCACATTTTCCCCAATAAGCGAATGTTTTTGTCAAAAGTGTTGTATTGTTATGTTCAAGTACACCCGTAAAAGCCTTCTTCAACAATCTCTATAGAAACAAATCATTTTGAGGTTGAACAATATCTATTCTATTCTCATTTGCCACTGCATTTGTTCATTTGAAGAAAAGTAACATAGGGTTTCGGAATAAATAACTGAGATACAAACATAGAAGTTACAATCCTTTTTTATTGAAAGACATATGAAATGACTAAACTATTCTAGGTAGATTAAATATTTTTCTATATTGTAGGATATTGTTAAGTGTTTTACTTGATACTGTTCTTGGTACTGTACGAAATTACATCCTGTTTATATGTTATATTTAGTTACACGCTTTCGGCTTGAACGTAAATTTTCTCGGTATCAATTATATAAACTATCATATATGAAAAGAACATTATTCTACGACTTGTAACGCAATGCTCCTTCATTTTTAGTGCACTTTTTATATAATATACCAAGAGATAAATGGATTTTCATGGATACAATCCCCGTATAAGGTACAGATATTTTATTTGAAGTTAACAAATGATTTGAGATGAGAAATGGTCACCAGGACTCTTGTTATTCAATCTGTTTTGCATACGCCCAATGTTTTAGGTGAAATAATGCAAATAAAATGAAATAAAACTTTTAAGGGTTCTCATGAAATTATTTTTCCAAAATCCTTTTATCGTCAATCAAAGAGTTGGAGTCAGTATGTGGTTGACTGCATTACCATGGCGTGTATGCATCCTTATGTTTGCTAATGTTTGTTTGAATAATTTTGTTTTTTATCACTGCATAACTTGGGAATATTTTTATGAAAGTTTTAACTCTCCTTCTTTACTTAGTCTAGGTTTACATTCACATCAGTCGGGAACGCGCCCCCTTATAAATTTGTTAAATGTGTGCTTATAGTGACAGCAGCAACGACGACGAAAATGATGATGATGATGATGATGATGATGATGATGATGATGATAGAATTTCCTTGATACGGTTGCTATATTTCATCCATGATTGTGTTTTAAACGAAATAATGATGTTATTGAATGAACTTTTTTTAGTCTGTTAAAAACTTTATACCACTTTAATTTAGATATAATGATTTTATTTCTTACAAAAAAATCAACATACATATAAGTCAATGCCATCTCCCGGAATTATTACATGAGTCTAAACAAAAGTCCCTCCCTTAACATTATACCTCCTCCTGAACTGAACACAATATAAGATAAAATCTATTCACATCATCTAATTTGTATCATTGTCTCTTCCTGTAGGGAATTGTATTGTCCCTGACACCCTTCAGCTTATGCCTGCTCTTGGCGAAGTGTTAGCATGAGATGAGCTAAATTGTCAGTAATTGACGGTAGTGGTGCCTCGCCCCAGGAACCCTAACCTTATCGAGCAGTTAACAATGCGTTATTGGCCACTCAGGTAATACTGATGTTTGTCATAGCAACAGTAAAATGATAATGTATACCTTGGAACTGTTCTCTCGTGATGCTGTAGACAAGTATTGTAATATATATATCAATCAACAGTACAGTACCATATACTACAAATTATCTTGCATCATTACAATGATGACTTTATTAGACACCTTTATTCACAGTGTATTTCACTATTTCAACAATAAGTTGCAATACCTTATCGTGGTGTGGGGGTTTGCGTGCTTCAGAGACCCCTATAGATATGCCAAACGGAGCTTCCATGTTCCAGGTCTGTGCATTCAAGCTGAATAGGTCGACGGGAAGCCAGACAAAATTGACTGCAACATCGTTTAAAATAAGTTGAATCGCAAAAGGCAAAGAATTGACTTGCTGAAAGCCTTGATGCGCTAACATACAGAAGGACTATTGGTTATTTGTGGTCTCTGAACTTCTGTACTGAAAGGGTTAAGCAGGTCACCTCTACTATATGTTCTATTGATAGCTATTTATTTTCTTCGCCTAGACTTATTCAAAACATATTCTAACTGTAACTATTCTTGATAATATGTATATATTAACAAAAATGATTTGTGATTTTTGGGACTAGACTTATAATATAACGTTCAAGGAAATTATTTTATTTTTATGCTGTGCAATGAAGACCTTGACATCGTCGGGAAACTAGAATACGTCTTGCCGAAAATCTTATCAGTGATAACGGTCAAGACGTTACAGTACCCTCCACAACGAAGTTCAAAACTCGATTCGAGAATAATCGGGATAAAATGTTCAGTAACGGCTGTGGCCTCCTCTAGCGTTTCGTACCTCAACACAAGGTCTCCTCATTTCATAACTTTGAAAAACACTACTCGAGGTAGACGTTGAAATTGCTCAGCGCAAACACATCGGAGATCTTGCCACGTCTGTGCTGGATTGACTTGTTTATCCAGTTCGTCCCAGATGTGCTCGATAGGATTGAGGTCTGGGCTACGGACTTACTCACCGTCATTTGTCAGAAAATTCTGCGTAAGAACTGCCTATTGGGGTTGGTGGTTGTCTAGCTTGAACGCTAATCCATGGCAATTCATCTGTATAAACGGAAGCAGAACATTTTGCAAAATCTAACCACTGTACATAATGGACAGCATTTGCGTTCCCTTGAACAACAAAAAGAGAAATGTGCGTTGAAACAAACCCCCTAACCATCACGCTGGCGCCACCATATCGGTCAACTTAACGGACGCAGACGTGAGCGTGTCGTTACCCTTGACTGCTGTATACTCTGGCCATGCTGTTGGCAAATCTCAAGATGAATCAAGTTTTGTCACTGAAAACAACCGAATTCTACTGTCTATGAGTAACCCTTATGTGTCTTGTGGCCTATACAGGTTACGGCGATGGAGAGTTTTCAACAATGGTCCATTATTTGGTCTCCGGGCAAGAAGTTCAGCAGCCCGCAAGCGGCATCAGACAGTTTGTGAAGTTACCCTTCCACCAAACATCTCTCTATTTATGGAGATTGCAGTGACAAATCTGTTTCTAAGATGAGGTAATCGTATTGCCTGACCTTCCCGGAGTGACGTTACACCTGACACTATCGGCGATCGGTAACAGTTCCAGTTTGATGCACTCTTATCTTAAGATTAACAATTGTTTGTCTTTAAGTTTTAAAGGCTTTTGCAACAGTGACTTCAGACTGAAAAGCATGGGACCCCCACTTAGCAACATTCATGAAATTGAACGATACATACTGTTTCCTGTTGTTAAAAACACTTTGGAATGTATTTGATTAACCAGAACTAACAATGTTTAAACTCAGTTTGTAGTATTTCATTACACGTATTTCTACGTTCTGCTTTCTCTACAATCTTTTAAACTTAGGTTCCCTACTTTCCATTGATCAGGAGACAAACTGTTGAAAAGGAAAGCGAAAAAGGCAACGCATTGTTACCAGTACTCGGAATACACGGCGGCAAAATTTACAGAGTTTCCTGGCCGTGCAAAGTGTTCTATTTACGCTAAAAACGTAAATTTTGGACACTAAAGACGTTTGCGACTATGGAATATGAATAACTATCTCCATCTCTGATAGTGGCTTTTTAATTAGATTAGATAACTAATTTCCTTCGAACTTAATGTTAATCACTGCTCACAATTCACAACTGTACTCTTAATTGCAATCTATGCCTTACAAGTAATATGTTAATGAGAATACTTATATTGCGCTGGACTCCACACCATAATGGGGCGTGCACAAAGCGCTGTACACATTATTACCAACAAAAAGATTACATTAAATTATTACAAACATTCCAGCAGACCACGCTTTCCTAAACATCGTTACATAACATAACTTCATATTTAGAGATATGTTAAATAGAATTAAAAGTTTTAACTGAGTAAAGTTTTCATTTCCTATTTTGGAAGGTCATGTCAAAAAAAGGAAATGTCTCATAGTTTTTTATTTTCTATAAAGTAGAAAAATACCCTTTTGTTGATGATCCTTCTTTTTAGTTGATTTATTTGCTTTTAAAAGCACTTTCATAGATATGCCCTGGAGAATTTGGTTATCATTCATCAATTATCAAGGTGCTCTTGGCAAAGGATATTGTAGAAGAATGAGTAGAAACTCGTAGGCTGAATATAAGTTAGACAATGATTGGAATACTGCCTTGAGACAAGTAGATTTCAGGGGATTTTGGAAGAAAATAGCATAATCTAATAATCACATTTTCGAATCAATTCATATGAAAGAGATGACCACAGGCCGTTCAAATGATGCATTTATTAGAACGTTAAGGTATTCATTGGCCTTTAGAACCGTAGGGTTTCCTTTTACTTTGAGAATTATAACAATTGAATTATATGACTATAGGTAGGACTGGTGGCAGTTGTCTTATACGTTGGGTTACATTACCAGTCGATCTTCTAATAAACTTTATGATAATCTTACTGATTAAAAATGAGGCATTGGCCACTTCTTTAACACTTATGTAAGTACCTACCTTTTATCTGTTTGTGTGGTGAACATGACTGATGAATTTCATTTTTCATTTTTATACAAATCTGTGATTAAATAATTTGTGAGTTGATAGCGATGGTGACATATTATTCACCCTACACAGTTTCACCCTATGTCCGCTCAGTATTAGACCGCTCTCATCGAAGTATTCTCGCTAAGTTAAGATGCGGTTCTCTCCCCTTAGAGGTGGAATTAGGTCGTTTTGCCCGCCCCCAAACACCATTAAATCAACGTATTTGCAAATATTGTAATTCCAGTGCAGTCGAAGATGAGACTCATTTTCTTACTTCTTGCCAATTTTATTCGGATATTAGATCCCCTTTATGGCATAAGGCAAAAGCTATTAATTAACAGTTTATAAATATGTCCTCAACAGACCAATTAATATTTATTATGCAGCTCCCCCAACTTTCCCCATCACTTGCCGCTACACTTTCTGCAATGTTTAGACGCAGAAAAAGCACCATGTTATAAGCAATATTTAACTTTTAAAATATGATTTTATATAACATATTTTAGTTATTTTTAGCGCTTAAGCGCTCTTAGAGTGTTTTGGTGTCTCGTAGGCCATTGTTGGCCGGACAACGTACTCTATATTGATATCTTACTGTTTTTATGATTGTACGTTGTGTGACACCTAAATAAAATATTTTCTTCTTCTTCTTCTTCTTCATATCCCCGAATACCGCTATTTACTGGTCGTTTATTCCTCTTTTCAACTTCATTTAATGTATTATTTGATGTTACAACATGCATATATTTCCTTGAGGGGAATTAATGGCAAATTTCAAATGGATATCACATCTTACTTTTGTATTCGCTTTACAATTTAATGTGTGACAGTGTGTGTATGAGAAACGTAAAAACCTTTCAATCATTACCTTTTATTCCATTGCTTTCGCTCATTTAAAAAAACCAATTCGATCGTTCTATAAAATGTTCTTTAACGGGACGTTGTTTAGTATTTGCTTTATTACTAGCTGAATAATATCATGAAAAATTTATGAAAATTGATTAAATATACCATTTCTACGCCTCTTACAATATGATGACATGCTTAGCGATTGTGACGTCGTGTGACATCAGTGAACTGGCGTTGTTATGACACCATTTGTAAGAACATTGTAGATTTAGAAAACAATGATTTCTTCAACTGGGGAGTTACAATTGTAAAAAGCATATCTAATATATGATCAAGGAAACATTAAAACCAGTTAACATGTTTTTGATAAGTAGAAGTGAAGTTGCATATGCAGTACTTATAGATTCTTGATTTTTAAAAGGCATTTATCTAATGAGGAAAGTAAGTCAAACAAAATCGAATTTCCCTATGCTTTACCACATTTTCGCTCGTTTTATAAATCAACTTTTTAAGGTGCCCGTTTCTATTTTCTTCTTATTTATGTCCTTATACCAATAAAGATTTAACAACACTTAGTCAACCTGACTCTAGACAAAACGTCTCACGGCGTCTCTAAGGATTACAAAACTTTTTTGTCTCCAAAATAACTCATTATTGTTAATGAGAACTTGATAAAAACCAACAACAAATGAACAAAAAGGGTATCTAAACATATGAAGTGAATAGGTTTTTCATTTATATTATTCCATCATGTCGTTGAAATTGATATATATTTAGATCCTTATATTTCAATGCCATTTATGATTACTTTTGCATCCAATCTTCAAACCTATTGTCTTGATAAATGTAATATTGATATGACAAATACAATTCATGATAAAAAGGCATATTTGTTTCGAACGTGTACTTTGAACTTATGCGTGACTAGTTTCAGGGCTTACTATTATGTACAGAGAGTTTGCCTTCAAGCTTCACTGAACCAATTTTAAGAAAAGTTGTTTTTTTCTTTCGGATGCAGAGAAGATTGCCAGTTACAAATATAGGTTTGACCCTTAACATATTTTGAGTAGTATGTATCTCATATAGTGAAATAGAAATTTACATTAAATGAAGTGGCGTATCCACGATTGTAAAAACGTAAATATCTTCTTCGCGAGATGAGATTTATTCGGTATTCGACAAGAAATGAAATCTCCTATTTATTATCTTTACAAAAGCGTTGTAAATGACCTCAACTTTAGGGATGAAGCAGCAAGATTGCTTGCTACCGCGGCCAATTCATTGCCTTATTTCAATTGTTTCTTGACGTCATATGATTGGAGATTTTAGAGGAAAAAATAACTATGCTTTAAATGCTATTATTATATTAGTCAAGAATATCATATACATGTAGTAAGAAAGGGTATTCCCCAAATAACACATTTATTAAAAAAAACTTATAACGCAATACTACGATATCACAAAATGTATCTACATTAACCAAAGCCAGGAGGCATACTTTCTGAAGTTGTGGTCCATTTTACATATGTTATTTAGAACAAACGGATGATTACAAATTTTCTGTATGAAAAACTTATGTATGTATTTATCTATTATTCTGCATGTACAATGTATATCGAATTTTTTTCCTGATATGTGACAATGTATCCTGTGTGTATACCTGAAAAAGATATTGGGGCGCACATAAATAAAAAAAATTAAAAAAACACCTCAACTTTAGGGATGGAGCAGCAAGATTGCTTTGCTACCGCGGCCAATTCATTACCTTATTTTTTGACGTCATATGATTGAAGGGTTATTTCACTGCGTAGATACGCATTATTATTTCATTCAGTGAACATACCGATGATTTTTAGCCGCCGAAGGACGTACATGTATTTCACCATAAAAAATATTTTTAAAAACCTTCCTATATAATATATTTTTTTGTGTCCAGTGTAGAATTCTATAGCTGGTCACTTGTTACAATTGGTTAAAATACAGAAAGTATTATACAGGTCCCTGATAAGGCATTGCATATTATCTTTGCAACGTGCACGATATGGATATCCTTTTACTATCTATTCTACTTTTTATATTTCGTAATGAAAAAATATGTAATTATGTTTCGTTGGTATTGCTAATATGTTACATAACACCTTGCATACAAATAGCAATTTTCAATATCAAACAAAACTACAATATTTCTTTTGAAATAAATGTGTTCTTTATTTCATCATCGTTTACATCATTCCTCTAACTATTTTAAGATAATTCTACGCTTTCACTGGAATTGCTAACTATGTACATGCACACAGGGGTAATTGGCTTCTTTTACATCGTGAGGAACACAACCGTCCAGGTCTACATAATTAAACATGTCATGTCTGAAGCAGTCTATTAGATTTCTATGTAAGGACAGAACCTGACAATTCTAATCATTGATCTCAAAGCAAGTGTAATTTCTCACAGATGAAGACAAGCCGTGGGTCTTATGTGAATAATGCTGCTACTAGTTTGAGAGAGATTTAGTTGATTTGATGCTATTTGAAGAACATTTCACAACTTTTATCAAGGAAAAATGATGAATCTTAAAACGCTTGATGTATTTGATTAAAAATATTTCTAGTGTTTCATAAAGTCCATGAAGTGATATATCTTTTAAGAGATGAAAGTTAACGAGTATCGCAAAGGCTTCCTAAATTACATTATCTGATTAAGATCAGAAACAATTCATTCAATATCTCGCCCTACAGGAGCCAAATAATAAAATAGACAATAAATTGCATTTCTTTGGCGCCAAGTCAAGGTATCGTACTCACAAATTCATATTTGAATTATGATAAAACAGTAATTATCAGACCTGAAAAACAGTTACATGATTATTTATTCATCAACAGTTGAAAATGAAAAGTTTGATCTTGATGAATTTTTTTCAGTTGACGCTATTTATTCAGTACAATATTTTAAGACCAACTTTTAAATTTATCAGTTATTGTTTTATACTCAATTGTATAAACCTATTTCCATTATGTATATATTCCTTCTCAAATCATGTCCATATCACTTGCTTGATAACGGTGTTAGTATCTACACCGAAACGTCGCATTCCTGCAATAAAGAAGTTGCAAATCCATTGAACTCTATTAATCTCACAAAGTTCTAAATGCCTCTTAAAGAAGTTATTGTATCTTTGTTCGATTAAAGGTAAAAGTAAAAGGTAAAACATATTGCGTAATATTTTCCTTTTTATCTTAAGAAATTCCTGTAAATAACTGTAAATTTGTTCAATCATGTCCCTGTATGAAAGGATGTTTATCAATGTAGGAACTCGTCCTTAATTGTAAAGTAATCCGTATGGAATCTCATTAGAACATTAAACGAAGATATATTGTGAATCGACATCATATTCCTATGAATTCTTACATTCCTAAACTTGTAATCAGTTTAAGTTAAGATAATGTTGTTTTGATGTTTTAAATATATCGAAATAAAGGAAGATAAATATCATTTAATTTTTTCAAATAATTTTATGTAAACGATAAAAATACGCTTCCTTTTCATACTTGCCATTTTAATAGATACTTATCATCATATAAATTGCGATCTTCTCGTAAAATAAAATAAATAATGTGATTGTTTTACATTATAGGAGATACATGTTATTTCCATATACTCGTATGCCAGGTTTTTTTCAGTTGTCGTAGTGTACAATACACAGGTTCAACATAACACATAAATTCAATTATGTTCTATTGCAGTTGTGTAAAAATGCTGGAAAACTATCGACTTCCTTAAAAAAATACATTAGTAATATATTGCATCATTATATATTAACATTTTAATTCACCAAAAACTTTATCATGCATGTTGATTATGACACTATCAGGAGTTGTAATAAATTGCTTAAACATCAAACATTCTTATTTGAATCAATATATATCTTAGGACTATGAAGACAACTGCAATGTCGATCTACATGCATTCTATCTTTCCCCCAAAAGATTGCTTGAATCCTTTCCCTAGTAATCTCTAAAAATATGGGCACCAGGGTCCGAAATATCAAATCTTGATTGCTTGCAAATTAAGTTATAATTGCAATCTGCAAACAGATCTGGACTGTAGAATTACTTTCACAAGTCAACATACTATGCTTCTTTTGTAGTTTTAGATGATTTAAAGTCTTTTTTGTATCACGCCCCATGAATACTAGAAAATTGTCGCAATGATCTTTCAAGAAGTCTGAGATCTGAACTTCTTGGGTGCAGGAGCGTGCTTATGCTTCCATAGCATGGTTCTTGTTTGCTGTCAGGATCCCAGTAATGAAACCACGTTTCATCCCCTGTAAACAGACGGGCAAGAAAGGTATGAGTATTGTAGAGTACAAGAGCTGACGACGGGATTCAACTCTCTGGTGTCGATCTTTAGCATTTAATTTCCTAAACACAGTGGTCATAAGTCAGAAACTTGATAACCGCAAGATGCTCAGTTCTTCAACTTTCCATAATTACAGAAAGTACCAGTTAACAACAGGCTGTTAATCTCAAGTGAGTGATCGGGAAAGGTTGTTTATGTCTGTAAACTGTTGTCAGATAGCCTATCTCAATAATGAGATCAACGATGATATCTTCAGGACTGTATCGATACTCACTTCTACGAATTTATTAACTTTCCCTCGTATCGATAGAGGAATGACCTGACCCTATCTTTAATCAAACATGTCACTTCCAAAACAATATCGAAAGGTGTGATGAACATTTGAACCTGGCACATATAGGAAGATTAGGTTCACAGGTTTACACCTTTTAAACGTCTGAAGTTACTATTCAAAGAGCTTGTCATTAGTATATAAAAGAGGATGCCTTGAGTTTCCAATGAACATATCTAACGCAAAGTGAAGGCAAGATCAATGAAGTCGCAAATTGTTCAACTTGAAGTGTTTGTTTTCAAACTAACTAGACTTTCAGTCATAGCTTTCAAAAATATTATTACCCTCAATTTCATTTATGATTTTCAAACTTTGAAAGGATCTTTTGACATATTATAAAGCAATCACTGAAATGAGTTCTGTCTGTAGGTGTATAACTAACTTGTTAAATAAAATGCCATTTGACCTTTGAAAAATCATAACACAAATGCCACTTATCCAAGATATGTGATGTTACATAAGTCCGAACTTTGTCAGGTTATCAACTGGTTCAATTTTTACTATCGAGTTTGCTTAATGCGTTTCGGCTATAAATCAAAATTAACCAAACCTAAACTAATAGGGACAATCAATGTCTACAAATACATCAAAACCGAAGAGCATGTGAAATTCGCGTAAGGCCACTGCCCCATAATATACATGTGCAGCTTCACTTCTGACATGCGCATGTCGTGCATCTATCATTTGGGCAAGTTTCGGACTTTTATAAGAGTTGTGCTTGTTTGTGAGGTATGAATCGAACCAACATATAACACTGAACGTTTCAAAAAAATACAAATACCATTTTGTTTTAACTATAATTTTACGATATAAAATATAGGTTATGAATGGACATTTATCGAAGCTATCTAGATTTGCATTTTGCTCGTGGCAGGGGAATTAACAAACGTTTATTTTTTCTTTCCGTTTCAAACGTTATCAAGGTCCCTGTAAATATTATAAAGGCTGCAAGTAAAATGATGTTACTTGAAGACTGAATCAGAGACAGTATACAACAGAACGGACTTCACATGGTATTTATTTTCCTTTACAGGTATTTGGTAGGAACGTCAATTCAACTCTTTCTTTGATAAAAGACAAAATTTACAACGGGTGTCTAATGTCGACGGAGAAGATCCACATAAGTCCATCAAAAGGTTATCTTGTAGTGTGTATTCTGCTTAGTGACAGGAAGATTGTTTGATCAGTAAAAACATTGTTTAATTGATAAAATATTTCTATAGTTTTTATGATAAGAATCTTAATTTCTCAAAATATAATTCTCATAAAAAGTTGTTCCGCTCGTGGTGTAACTGAAAGTGATGGTTAGACTGCGGTTCATTAATTACTGTAAAGCTTTGGAATTGGATACAACCACGATCATTTGTTGTTGGTATTATGTGGAAGTCAAGTGTTCAGTACACTCATGCCCGGTAAGCGATCAAATGCTTCTGTTTACACCTGCACAGGGTTGTCTGGAGTTCATGCTGACATGCCACCTAATTCAATTATTCTGGTATAACATCACAACAGAGATAGGGTTAACGTTGGTAGAACGAAAGCAGGTAGGGGATAACCATGAACTGTATACGTACATCAATGAAACACTAAGATATATATATATATATATATATATATATATATATATATATATATATATATATATATATATATATATAGATAAGGTAGTAATCACAGGTTAGACCCATGTATTGCCTCAACTTTCCAACTTCAACTTTGATAGCAATGTCTGTTTTCCATTTCCTTTAATATTTTCCTGAAAATAATGAACACGACATCAGTGTGTCTTATGGCTGCATTGGCTGTATGCTCCCCAGGGAGTACATATTGTACTATAAATTAACTCCCCTCTGATTAATAGGTAATCCCACATCTTATCATGTTTTCCTACCTGTATCCTTTCATGTTATTGTTACCTCATCCTGTTTTCGTTGTTACCTTGTTATTCCATCCATATGTATTTTGTGTATATAATGCTGTATCTCACCATACCCCCAATTGCTTGAAAACGGTATAGAAGCTTTACCGAAACGTCGCTATCAGCACAATAAATAAGTTGATAATCCATAAAATTCCCTCTCTTAGGATTAGGATTGATATCAAAAGTTAAACTGAAAATGAATTTTTAGTAACAACAAATACAAGTATGAGGGAACAAAAATCTGACTTTTAGCATTTTGATAATCAGTTTTTGTTTCGGAAAGTTTCAATAAGAAAAACTAATAGTCTTATGCATTAAGTTGTCAAAATGAAGATCACAGGGAAATATTCCGCAATCTTGATGCCATACTAGATGTTACTGTACAATGTGTTTTAAATCTTTCGGATCATGGCAACTTCAAAACTTTTTTTAAAAAGTTAAAACTTAAAAACTTTTCATTTGAGGAGGAAATAAACAACCAAAATGTGGAGTTGATTAAACGCTAACCGAAAGGAATTGTATGTGTCAAATATAATTCTTTCGTGACTGAAGATTATAAAAATGAGATTTATTGAGATTATTTACATGGTATTCATAGATATTTATAAATTGCTTTTTCAAAGTTATGTTTCGTCCGTACCGGTTTGTGTCACAATGGAGCAAAGCAAATCTTTCCCTGAAAAAACTAATGCTTTTACTTACATGTACGTGGTCACATTTCTTCAATTATGTTATGATTTCATAAGTTCATAAATTCAAATAAATAGATACAAAAATCTTCACAATTAAATATACCAATATATGTACGTTATTGTGTGTGGCAACTGACGAAACGTACTTAACGTATGTGGCACAGCGACGGGATAATTGTTGTAACTATTTTGAAGTTCTAAGAATCACAAAAACGTTTTCTGGAGAAGAGAAATATACGAGTAAGCTCGTATACTATGTTATCAATATAGCTCCGATCACATAACAATATAGCTTTTGGCAGCACAGACGATTTCAAAGGGGAAAGTGCTATGCGTTTCCACACCAATGCAAAACTTCTGATCAATAGCACGAATTTTTAATGCACACAGTTAACTCATGGTTGTATTTATTTTTGAAGACGTTAAAACCCCTATGTAAAATAAAAGTGAATTGACGAGAACTTATATTTTCTTGTAGAATTGTCCTAAAGGTACTGTAGAAATGAATAAAGAAGAGGCAATCATACATGAACTTATGTCGTATTCTTGAACAACAGCTCATCAACAACAGTGATATTAATGACAGAATGAGTTGTATGGTATAAAAAGACTACTTTAGTTATCCACATTGATAACATAGCGTTTGTAAAAGGCTTTAGTTCATGATAAATAAAAAAATTTATAAAGCACATTTCCTCGTTGTCTTTACGTGGTTACACAAAGTTCATGTCTTCTTTTTCCTTTCTCCAATTCGCATTTTTTTCAAAACAAGAGGAGACAAAGCCTACAGATCAATTTACAACTTAATTCCAAAATATCTTTATTCACACCTATCATAACAATGTGAGAGCTTTTTCACTGTCCTGGTAAAGATAAAGTATATATTGTGGTTGAGCAGTTCTGTATACCAGTTATTCTTTCCTTTGGCAGTTATAATTCTCAGTTTTCGTAAAGAAATCCATTTTTCTTCACCCAAAATTGTTTCACTCAAATTGTGGAAACCGGAATACATTGTCGAACTTCAATCAAGTCATTCCATAGCCATTAACATTAAAACACACCTCCTTATAAAAGCATTTTTCTGTTAAGAAATCTTTACAAAGATTGTCTTGTGTTTGACATATAATAACTGAGATTTCTTCATGTCTGGACTTTGTTTCTTGTAAATGAAAAGAAGTAATTCTATCACATATAGATGAAATATATCACAATGTTTCGATATGCAAAATTACCCTATGAATTAGATTCAACAATAAATGCTGTAAAGCTCAAGGCGTCGGCTATTCCTTATTTCACTGACGTCACGAATCAATGGCATATTAAATGAACAAGAAAACTGTAACATGTATAAAGGCGCTAGCTTTGGCCCTGTTTTATGATTTTTTATATTTCAATTCAACGTAAATTTAATTTCAAATTGACATGTTAGAAAAGAATAGCCTCAATCATCATGTGTTTTGCAGTAAAGTTAAGATTTTCTGTGACTAGTATAACCGTCAAGGGGCGGGATAGCGCAGTGGTTAGCACGTTCGGCTTCGGATCAAGAGGTCCGTGGTTCGCATCCCGCCAAGGGCTCGGCAACTTTGTCTGCAGTAGAGAACTGTTCAACATGCAGGGTGCAACGCTACACTGAATATCAGCGCAGTACCACCCATGGTTTGTTAGTTCCAGCCGATGTTCGCAGGTTTCACCGCAATGCATAGCCACAATAGTGTTGAGGGCTTTCTCCCTGCAATAATACTAGCAGCCGCGATGTAAGTGAAATAATCATGAAAGCGGCGTTAAACACCAACTCACCTCACCTATAACCGTCAATCTAATGCTTTAACTAATTTTAGCAATGCTTTGATGGCTGAGGCTCTCACATGGATCAGAATTTACGCATTGACTTTAGTTAATTAGCATTAATAGTAAATTACAAGCTCTCGAATAAGAAAGTAAAAGAAACCTATCAGTATTGAACGAAGTGTGAATAGGATTCAATCTACATTGAGTGATTTTGAACTTACACTAAGATATGAAGGAGCCACGAAGAAATAAATCAACAAACGTAAAACAATTATCATGTAATAATCCTCCTGTCAATTAAAAATTTTATAATAGACCTTGAAATCGATTTGATATAATCAATGACTGATGATGTGGTCAGTCTAAATATTTTGCAAATCTGTACAAAATTGTACATCTTAGAGATAATAAGATTAATGTCATTTTTCAGTTTAAGGAACGCTTTTCTTCAGTTTTGAGTGTGTAAGTAACTTAAATCAAGTTGGGAATATTTCAGCTATAAGCGCCGAGAGTTTCAGGACAAATGTCCGTATTTTACCATTATAACTTACAGGAACCATAGATATGCAGCTTTATCCTATTACAATATAAAAATAATTCATTATAACGTTAGATATACTAATAAGCTTATCATCTTCATCTTTGTGCTTTATTCTTTCATTTAGAATGCAAACAACCTGCCCAAGTGTAATCATTTCTTTTATTATTGCATTAATAAACCCCCACAATTTGAAAAATCTTTTTGAATGTCAAAGAGATCTATATGTGATTATCGATATTTGATTGGTCGCAGGTAAAATGACAAATTACTTATCCATAATATAAAATGGTTTATAGCTTTTCTTAGCAGTTAGGTGATTAGACTAAATGAAATTTCTTGTAATAAATGTTGATATCCCGAAACCACAGATCGTATTACCAACTTCTTACAGATTGGAAATAATTACATGTTAATGAAAATCTAAATCTTGGAATCGCATATAATCACTTTCAAAGCTGTGAAATTTGTTTTGCCATGGGAAAATGAAAGCAACAAATGAAATCGATGTGAATGATCCAAGAATCCTATAAAATGCATTTTTTTAGAAAGTATCATCAAAACTGTCTAATTGCTGGTCATGTTTGGAAAATTTTAAAAAAAATTCAAGAGTTGAATTTTTGGAAAATGTTTTTAGAAAAACATAAACTACAGTTACAGTAGTTAAATCGAATGTCAGGTAATGAAACCGTATCATTTGAAACTTACTTCTGCAAGCTTTCATAGTAAAGGAAGAGAAGTCAAACCTATGGCCTTTACAGTAATCTGTATTCACAAAAATTTCCTAATTCCGTTTTGTTCATGAATTGTATGATTCAGTTGTTTCATGTGATCATGTTTAAAAGTTTGGACCACATGAGTAGAACTAGGCTTAGTAAACACTGATAGAGATTTGTAAAGAAAATGTAAGATAAAGCTCAAGCTGATTCCAGATGCAACAGGTGTTATTCTTAACCAATACGATAACGACAAGGAAGAAAGCCTATTTATTCATTTCATTTCATACTTTCTGTATTTGACTAAAGAGTTCCTTTTTTCCAATGTGATCCGTTCTCCATCGGAACATTTTTTTCAGAGGAATATTAATCCATCGTATTAAGAAATAATTGTTTAACAATATGTTATACCAAATTCTTAATTATATCTTCCACATCGAATATTTGTCATCGATGTGTGAAAGGATATTATTTATTACTGACGAAATGTGATTTTAGAAAAAGTATAACGCATAAATAAATAATGGAAAAATATAACGAACAGCAACAAGCATACCACTCCTTTGACATTGTGCGACTCACGTTATCATCAAAGATATCTGTCCTGTTGCGATGAAATTACTGTATAGCCTACGGTAACTTAGCCGATTTAAAATACCAAAGCTTCCTGCGTTTCCACACCACTGCAAAACGTCTGGTCTCTAGAATAAGTTTTTTGGGCAAGCATTTAGCTTTTCAATTACACTTTATGCTAATGTCGTATTTTTGTGAAGTAATTAAAACCCCATTGTAAAATAAAATTAAAATGTCATGGATGTCTTTTATTTTAAAAATGACTATAAAGAGTAGTTAGAAATAAATTTAAACAAGGTAATATAACATGAACGTTTTTTATTCTTGAAACTAGCTTACAATGGTGATGAATGAGAGAATTGCTGGATATATTGGACCACTTTATGCAGGCTGAAAATGTATTGCCCAATGTTCAAAACGAAAACGTGTATGTCACAGCCTTATTTCTTGCAAAAAACTATAATCACCATGCAGTGATAAATTCTTTTCTTTCATATTTGGGATTTTATTAGAATAGAAAGTGATTTCTGAATATTGTATGTTGCAATTTGTAAATATCCTTTTATGATAAAATACAAAATCAACTATTGATTTTTCAGAACTAACGTCAAAAATCCTTTTCAAGTAAAAAATAATGAACACGATAAAAAATTTTTTAAAAAATGTTAAATGATTTTCGAATATATTCCTTTAAAAAGATATGTCAGGGACCAGCTTTCTGAACTGTTTATTGTTTTACTTCAATATTTATGAAATACTGACCTGGAGACAAGTCTTCTCCTAAAAAATATCCTTCCTCTGATCTTTCCATTTATATTTCATTCTTTTAGATTAGGTTGTGGAGCAAATTTGTTTTGTTATATACGTATGATGAGGATATATTAATATGAAAAGTGGCCACATTTACCTGAGGGTAACTTTAGCCAACACAATCTTAGAAATGTCAAGTTTTTATTTTTGTGTTGAAAGACTTATATTAGTTGATTTAATAAATGACCTTATCTCGACTTGCACAGCAATGTCGGCTACTCATTGGCCAAATGCAGTCACGTGCCGTAGGTATATATTTTTTTTATGTTAAACTGTGTTACGCGCATCCCGAGAAAGGGAAGATTACGTTTTGCCAGGTGTTATCTCCCTCATCGAAATCGTTGGTTAACAACGGCTACGCCACACTGGTTTGTTGAACCCTACTTCAACACGCACAGTGTATTTCCCATTTATTAAAGTCATATCTATTAATCATGCTGCTGGCACAAGAGTAAGCTCTTATCCAAATGAAATGTCGGTGCCGAGAAAAAACCTTGACAATTCACAATTAAGACTTGCTCACGGCCTGTGAACCACACAAGCCCGGCCTGTGAACCACACAAACCCACTCGCCCGCAGCGGAGTTGTACATCAGCCAGCTGGAGATTGAAGATGAACCAGAAAACCAATCCATACACATATCAGTTGAGGTTATCGGCGACTCTTCACTCATATCAAACTTTCAAACCAACCAGTGTGTTATGCTTGGATGCATGTTCGCCCGACATTTTCAAACTCAATCGCTTTTTTCACGACGGTTACAGTTCAAATCTAAGGAGATTTTTCGAACGTTTCCAAGGTGGAATGCATACATGAGGTCACGCGTAACCAAACAAACAAAACTTAACAAGCCCTGCAATACTCGTTATGATGATTTAATTTTATCAGTCCGCAGTTTCCGTAAAAGATATACTTCTTGTGCTTTAAACGGTGATATAAAAATTATAATTGTAAAATATAGTCGCAAGCGACGACAATGACAGGATTCAGCAAAATATGAGCAGCCGTGGCTCTTGGGGGCAAACTAAGTGCTTTTCCAAGTTTAGATAGCGTTTTGAAGACATTTTTAGTGCACTGCAGTTGATGTAGCCGTATTCTGAAGCAAAATGACGTTTTGTATACGTTTTCAGTACGTAGCGAGACATATGAGCGGAAGTGAGGTTTACTCGATGTACACGGCCTGCTGCCAGTTGAGGCAAGAAAGCAACAACATCAAAATGTAAGGGGTATCTGGAGGGGAGGCAGTAGAGGTTTGAAAGTTGAAAAAGGGCTAGTGTTTTCCTTTAGCGAGATCAGGCGGTTTGCCGACACTGGAATATTGTTCCCGAATGCTGGTACATAGGTTGAGGGTCTTATTATATATATATAGTCAGGTCAGGTCAGGTCAGGTCAGGTCAGGTCAGGTCAGGTCAGGTCAGGTCAGGTCAGGTCAGGTCAGGTCAGGTCAGGTCAGGTCAGGTCAGGTCAGGTCAGGTCAGGTCAGGTCAGGTCAGGTCAGGTCAGGTCAGGTCAGGTCAGGTCAGGTCAGGTCAGGTCAGGTCAGGTCAGGTCAGGTCAGGTCAGGTCAGGTCAGGTCAGGTCAGGTCAGGTCAGGTCAGGTCAGGTCAGGTCAGGTCAGGTCAGGCCAGGCCAGGCCAGGCCAGGCCAGGCCAGGCCAGGCCAGGCCAGGCCAGGCCAGGCCAGGCCAGGCCAGGCCAGGCCAGGCCAGGCCAGGCCAGGCCAGGCCAGGCCAGGCCAGGCCAGGCCAGGCCAGGCCAGGCCAGGCCAGGCCAGGCCAGGCCAGGCTTTTTTGCTCGCTTCTCTGCCTGTCTGATCAGATTTTGACAGTGCTTGACGCACTTGTGTGCATTTGCTCATCTCGCACACGTCGACCATACGTGCAGTCGTACGGACTTCTGCTTTAAAGAGCGATTTCGCCCTTCTGTACACTGTCAATTACGTGCTCGCATATAAGACATCAGAGGGTGTTTCTCTCAAACTTTGCCCCGTGTAGCATGTCTTGAAAGGAAGGGTGTTTTCCTTCAACTTTGCAAATTAACCCTTGCTAACGCATTGAGAGAATCTTGATACAAGAGCAATGTAGAGTATTTCTGTCAACTTTTGCCCTTTCACACATGCAAGAGCGCATGTACCTGCATTTGGACATGTCACACGTCTTGACCGTTCTTCAATATTGATGTTTTCCTTCAATTGTTTGCAATTTAACCCTTGCTAACGCACTTAATTGACATATAGTATGATGCAAACTTTGACTCCCTCGTGTGAACTGAAATGACTGTTCGCGATCCATTTTATTCTTGATTCTTAATGACCTCGATCATGTTTACCTCTCATGCAAAATTCATGAAATTCGACGGGTAGGTATTTGAGTTATCTGCCCTTGAAGTTTGCGATTTTGTGAAAATTTTGAAAATTGGAATGGTCGCTGTGGAAAAAGTATTGTGAATTTTTAGATTCTGAGACAATGTAGTTATAGGCCAATGCTTTAACTACTTATCATGTAAATATCGGGTCTCTACTGCAAGTATTAGCAGAGTGGTGATCCCTCAAATGTGCATGGGGTCGTGAACTTGCAAAAAGTGTGAAAATTCAAGATGGCGCCGAAATCACGTGACTTACGAATTCGCCATGATTTACTTTTTTGCTTGCAATTTAATTGCGCATCTTTTGAAATAAGTTTTAAGTCTGTAAGTCAATTTTGAAATTTTTTCCAATGTTAATTTTGAAAATTTTGAATGGTACTGAGCCTTTAATGCAATGTCCGAATTGGCTGAAAAGTTTCATGTCGCTAGTTCCTTGTAAGGGCTATAAGCTCGTAAAGTTTGGTTGTTATCGAGTCAGTAGTTTTGGCTGAATTTTGTTCACAAAATCGTGGAATAATAAAAATAATAATAAACACGCCAATAACAATAAGGATTCAGCATTTCTGCTGAATCCTTAATTAATGAATAAAAGAACACTGACAAGATCAGCCGCCATCTTGACCCATCCATTTGTGCAAAAAGGGCTTCATCGAGATGAATACGTTACCATGTGTCCTCGAGTTTAATATGAAGGTATATCAATGTGTCCGGGGATAGCGCAGTGGTAAGCGCTTTCGTCTTCGGATCAAGAGGTCCTTACTTCGAATCCCTCTAGGGGCTCGGCTACTTTGTCTACACTAGAGGACTGTTCTACACGCAGTCAGGTCTGGGTGCAATGCTACAGTGAATTTCAGTGCTGTACCACCCATGGTTTGCTAGTTCCAGTCGATGCTCGCAGGCTTTCTCCCTGCAATAATACTAGCAGCCGCGATATAAGTGAAATATCTTGAAAGCGGCGTTAAAGTCCCGTATCACCTCACCTCACCTCCTAATAAAGACAACATTTGAGTTACCTGAGGTTATTTATATGAGCTGAAATATGTAGTGGCCCATCTTATTTAGCAAAAGGTCAAATCTCCAAGCTTAGAATCAATAATTACATGTTGTAATATATTTTGCCCAAGATTTGTTGATAATCAAAAACCTGTTTCAGTATCATGGACACACATTGTCGATCTTAATTCCTGAAGTGTTGTAAAGTTATTTATCATCCAAAACTGTGTTCCACAGGAGATATCGCTTGTGGAAGATCAAGCAATATCTCCTAGGAGATATTGCTTTGACAGTAGATTTTGTACAATGCCCTGTTAAAGTCAAGTTCATGACATCACAATTGTTTTACATCATAAAGTAATGACATCACAATGCTATGACGTCATAAACATGATACTGTCACAATACTATGACGTCATAAACATGATACTGTCACAATGCTATGACATCACTCCACTGAGAGTCTTAGAGTAGTGCAGTGTTCAGAATTACACATTTATCACGGAATCGAAATGAAAAAGGATTTTGGATGATAAATAGAATGTCCCCCTTGTGTGCAAGCCTCGGATATTTGTAACTTTTATCAACTCGTGTTGATATAATTGATATCAGAAGACACTTGGGTGAGATTCTCTATATAATAGAAACGTTTTTTAGACAATCTACACTTGCATTTTGATTTTTTTTACTAATTTATGATAAATAGTAAATATGCATAACTGCTTTCATACCTGATGACATCATTCATACAATGGCACATTGTGAGTCCATGAAGTTGACATCCTTCCATCTTATTTTGTCAAAATGTGTAACAATCAAAACATAGCTAGTCTCTGTCATGTATTAGGTGTCTCAAGACAGCTGTATGAAGTAGTTAATTTGGGTGATATTCTACAATAGCTTCAGGTCATACATCTGTATTCACCTAATGGTTATTAACACTGTCTATATCTTATTCAAATTCATCTCTCACGGCCAGAGGCTAAATCCAATTACTGGCAACTTAGTTCTTCAGTTGACAATATTTCGCCAATGGCATCCATAAATTATGAAAATGTTATTAACTACATTTTATGCAACAGTTGAAAAAAGACTTGAGCTGCAATGAATTACCTTCGTCTTTACGTTTTTGAAACCCAAATACTCAACTTTACATTGATTAAATGTTTAAGAAAAGGACAAGTTTATTTTTTTGTATGAATATTATATGTGATTTGTCACAAATGTTTTTCAGTTAATATCTCAAATAGATTTAAACATGATTATAGCACATTGGATCATTCTAGCACTGAAATAAAAGGATGTAGCTAGTTTAGACAAAACACAACCTAGTGACTTTTTGATAATGTGAGGTTATTTCTTTAATAACATAACCTCTCCGAATTTTGGTGAATTCAGATCTGTCAAAAAACGATTATCAATGATAAACGATATATTATAAGAAATATATAGAGAGGATAATATAAAGGTTAATCATCGTGATGTGATGTGGGTGGTCATAACTAATAAAGGTATAATGGCTTGAATTCATCAATACGTCAATTGTAATCCTTGAAAGATATATCATCAGGCATTATTAACGAATTGAGACGTCTTGAATTTAAATCGGACATGTTATTTTGGCATGAGTATAGTAAAACTGCAGGATACAATATAGTTCATGAAGCTCTTCAAGTTATGCCTGTCATATTGGGAACAACATTTTCTGTAACTGATTATACTGATGCCTCGATAAAAGGAACCCTTACCTTATCTTCAAGTTAGTATTTTTTACTACTTAACAGTGTGTTGTTGACGATTCAAAGGATTTGTGTGTTTGTCCTGGAGTCAGTAATGTGATCTCGTAAGTACAGCTGTCTAGCGGTCAAACTGTAAACAATGACCAATATGGTTTATATATCTCTATCAAGACAGCAACATTTATGCACATATGTATTCATAGCACCATGACTAAATCTTTATAGATAGATAGTATTACTCGAGTAATTGTGTCATATGACTTTTACGGAACGAGTGTGAAATTTTTTATTACCGAGCGAGAGCGAGGGTTATACACAAATTTCGCACGAGTTTCGTAAAAGTCATATGACATACTTTCGAGTGTAATAATTACCTTATTACCGATTCTGTTCAATCTAAAAACGCATATATACAGAAAACGACCTGCTTCCCTTGCGACGGCCCGCTACATTGACGTCATGAACAATGGTTTTATGTCGTCATAGACGACGTAATCCAGTAACTCCCACTGAAACAATCGTTGTAAGCAAAAGTGATATGTGCACATTTTTTCATATTGAAAATATGTCATCGCTTATGAAGAACCAAATGGGTTATAAATACTCTTACTAAGTAATTACCAATAGGTCATACCTTTATTATTATAGGAATGTGTTACATAAATCAAACTTAATTTACAAAATTAAAATGAAGAAAAGCCGGATTCCAACAAGCTATTGTCTATGGATAAGTTCTTCTACACTTTTATTGAAAAAGTTTAGCAGGGAAAACTTAATTATTGCTTTGTTGATATATTTAGATAAAAGTTTTGCAATCAAAATACTGAATGTGTACATAAATGACACACGTTACAATCTTATGGTAGTTAAAGGATAGTGTGGTGTTCAGGGATGTACTGTTGTAATCGAAACGTAAAGAAAAATGATATTGGATGGTAAATAGAATCAGTCTTAGGTTTTCTGATATCAAATACATCAACACTCATTACTTAAAGTAACAATGTCCTCGGCCATTCTCTAATATTAATAATTTGTATCAACATTTGTTCATATATATAATATGAGAAGACACCTTGGTGAAATTCTCAATCTGTTTCTGCTCCGGGCTCCTAAGTGACGTCCAGAACTATCAGTTGTATTCGTTCTTAATAACTCCATACACCTCTTAGTTTGTCATGTTCTTCATGCTAACTTGGCCTTTGATTTCCATGACGTCTTCGTCAATTTCACTTGGGAAAAGATAGAACACCTAGCTCTCTGAAATTGTTATGTCTTTACACATGACACTCCTCCCCCGAACTCGCCTAAATTGGGGCTCTTCATTTCGAAATTGGAGCTTGGGGCTTATGATGCAAAAGTTATATTCGATCAGTTGTGTTTGTGTTAATGATTTTTGGATTCACTTTGATTTAACTTTAATAACTGCAATTCTTCTCTGTGTGATGAAATAAACATGTGTTAAATAAGAAAGTATTGATGTGAGATTACAGTCAAGCACATTACGTAGCACCGTTAGTTCTAGAACTTGAGGGGAATCCGTTATGCATGCATATAAATATATACTTTTTAAAGACCGTTCCTCAGATCACATCTATGGGCTTTTCATAGGAAAACCCTAGAGGATTTGGGTAATCCTTAAACAATTATAAGGGTGATCTTATTGAAGGGAATTGTGTAAAAGTCTGTGCTTGTAGGCTGAAGTTAAATAAATCAATGATTAGAAAACTGTTTTGGGAAAAGTAAATTAATTGATGACCAATCGTCATGCTATGATAAAACCGTATTTGAGGTCAAAGAGAAGCTGGGTGTTCAGAGATTTTTTTAAAACGTGTATGTATTTTTTTTCAAGCATATCATACTTATTTCTATCATTTTACATTTAAAACATCTCTTACAAACTCCCTTAACACACGATTTAAGAAATGATCTGTCAATATAATAGTAATTATCATTGGCAAACATAATGAAGGTAGTTTTGAAACCATTTGTTCCTTAATTCGATATCATTTACAACATTATTTCCCGATCCTTTTTGGTCATTAATATGCAACATTACACTTTCGCATTTTGAAATTGCTCACTGTGTCCAGGTACATTTGGGTAATTGGTTTCTTACACAATGTGAGGAGGGCACACGCTCAGGTCTACATAATTAAACATTTCAGGTCTGAAGCAGTCAATTAGATCTCTATGTAAGGACAAAACCTGACAATTTTAATCACTGAGTAGATGAAAGTGCCATTTCCCACAGACAAAAACATGCAGTTTAAGTGATTAACGTTGGATGTCGTTTGAAAGTGGTGTGTTACATGTGATTTAACGTTTCACAACTTTTTAAAAAAATTCATGATAAACCTTAGATTTCTTATGAATTTGATAAAAAGTATTGAAATGTTTCATAAAGTTATTGAAACTGTTACATTTCGCTAGATGAAAGAAAAAGCGAGTATTCAAAGACCTCCTAAATAATATCATGTGATTAACATCAGAAACCATCTATATCATTTCTAGTCCTTTTGGCGCCAAGGCGTGAAGTAGACATTTAATGGCATTTTTTTCGCGCCAGTGTGTAAGGTAGAGAGCTTTTTCTTTTTTTAACTCTGATCAAACAAATCATCTACACAATGTTGTATTCATCAACTATATGAATTAAATATTTGATCATTCTTTACACATTGTTCTAAGTGATTTGGGGTTTTTTTCATATTAAAGATTTTATACATTATTTACTTATTGCTTCATGGTTCAGTAAACTGTAAGATATTGCACAATTTCTTACAACCAAAAGTTTTCTTTTTCAGAAAACCCTGTAGAACTAACTGTAGATCTACTTATTCTATCTATTTGACGTTGTCAATGTTTGAAAACTAGCAAGGCTTTTTATTTACATTGACTCTAAAGTGTCAAATGCCATTTTGTAAATTGATCTTAAAATATCATGAAGATAGATGACATATGATAATGAATCCTCATAATGTCACTGTAATAGGTTTTGATATCTACATTATTTACATGTTTTGAATAGTAAGGAAGAACAACAATCGTCATTTGAAAGATTATTGTATATATAAAATTAACATATCATTTACTTAAAAGAGACCTTCCGAAAAAATTCCAAAATGAGTGTGATTAGTTCGGTTTATCGGTTATTATATGCAGTAATTTTCAAATTCAATATGGTACTGTCCATTTAAACAAAACAACACAACCAATATATTCAATAACAGCTGTGTCATCATTGCGTAAAAACTGTCTGCAGAAATCCAAAATTCAATACAACTGAAATATTTTCAATCACTACAGTATTTGTTGTATTGTTATAACAGTATCAACATTATGTACCAGTACCAGTACCATTCATTAAAAACACTAATGATAGTGACTTTATAGTAACAGCTTGTTGCCCATCTAAACATTTTCTGTTTAGTGTAAGTTAAGTCTTTCTGATGATGACAACTTCATCGCTTAAAAATGAAATTGATAAAGCTTAAAAGCTGTCAGTTTAGAAGAAAGTACAACCAAAATATGGAGATAAAAAAGTAGATACATCTCGCTAAATGATTGGATTTGTACAAAACAATTTCAGGAATTTCTCTCACATTTGACCATATGAGCGATATCAGTGATAGTGCTTACCTTCTGTATTAAATTCTGCAAGTATATATTTTTCCAAACTCAGTAGACCAGACAGTTTAACGACAATATGACATATACCATTAGTTACAGTTTCTTTGTGAAAAGGCATATTAGTTAGTACTGAAGAAATGCGATTTTAAGGTTTAAAGTTACATAATGGAAAAACTAGAAACAAAGCAACAAGCAAATCAAGATTTCACTGTTTTGACATTGTATGACTAACAAAGACGTTATCATGAAAAGTATCTGTCCTGTTATCAATACATTTACGGTCACATTACATGAAGCCTACGGGAACATAGCCGGTTTAAAATACAAAAGCACCACGTGTTTCCACACCACTGCAAAACTTATGCTCAACAGAACAAGTTCCTATGCAAGCATTTAATCCTTCAAATGCTGATGTTATTTTTCTTTTAAGTGGTTAAAATCCGTATGTAAAATATAAGCGAAAATGTCATGGATGAGATCATGTCTTTTATTGTGGAATTTGACCATAGTAATAGTCAGAAATGAATTTAAAACAAGGTAATAATGAAATAACGTTTTCTCATACTAGAATACTAGCTTACAATGGAGATGAAAGTAGATTCATGAGAGAATTGCAGGATATTTTAGACCGCTTAAGTGTAGGCTGAATATGTGTTGTCCAAAGTTCTAAACTGTGATACTATAATCACCCTTCAGAGCAAAATTATTTTCTTTCATAAATGGCATCTTATTAGAAGAGTAAAGGGATTTCTGTAAATTGTAAGTTGCATTTTGTCAATTACCATTAAAGATATAACTATAATATTGACAATTAATTTGTCAGAACTAACGTCAAAACGAAATCAATTTGAAAATGATTAAAGTTGTACAATTTATTTTCCTTCAAAAAAGATATGTCAGAGACCAACTTTCTTAATCATTTAATGCCGAATTAATTAATTTAGGAAAAACTGATGGTAAGAGGAATAAATCTTCACTAGAAAGCTCCTTTCTAGTCACACTTTTACTTACATCTTAATCATTTGAATAAGTTCACAGGGCAAATTCTTTGTTACATACTTTACACCGAAGATGATGAGACAATTAGATGCTAAATTGCAACATAAACATTAACGGATACCTTAACCACAATAACTCAATGTTATTAATGTTCAGGTTCATTAGCGCACTTGAAAGACTCGGACGTGAGATGATTTCATAAATGACCTTATGAGCTTTACAAATTTACTCGAATTTATTCCCTAAGCATGCCTTCAGCTGATTTATAATTTTCATCTCCTACATTTTTCCCCCATTCATAACGATTCTCAAAGCAACATTATGTGCCCCTGAAGGACACAGGCATGAGATGATTTCATACATGACTCTAACAGCTTTAGAATTTATTCCCTAAGAATGCCTTCAGCTGAACCATAAGTTTCATCGCATCCATATTTTTCCCCCAATTATAACGATTCTTAAAGCAACATAAAATGTCCCTGTGTCCCAAGGTCAGATGCAATGAACACATATTGTAATACGATATGCCTAAGTTTTGTTAATAAACCAGGACCGTTTCAATATCCTGAAAACATTGTCGATCTTCAAGGGGCACAGAGTATGTTGTATGTATGTCAACAAGAAGTTGTTGTTTTTTTAAATGAACAATGCTTATCAGTTAGTATAGTGATAATAAACTGGGAAAATATCGAGATTCATGATAAAAAAAAACGGACAAAAGCGCGCGCCAATGCCTCAAACGTAATTTTGAAAAAAAAATTATAGCAGACAAAACAGGATATTTAGGTTGGTATCGCTTATTAGGTCAACGAACTAATATACATGTAAATAGGTCGCTGAATTTCGACTTCTTAACATCCATATGACTGTTTTTAATTTACAATCGAAAACAAAAAAGCATTTAAGAGATAAAGATAGGCGATTTGAAGGTAACTCAGGTCATATAGTTTGGCTCCATCTAGCCACATTTAAAATTCATGAACATACCCTGTGCCTCTTTAATACCTGCAGTGTAAATTTTTATACAATCGAGAGACAGTTTATTACTGAAAACATAACCTTATAGAAACAAGTGTTGTGCAATTATCATGTAGTTAAATAATCAGAAATGAAGCTCAATTATTCTTGGAAGTCTAATATGATACTTTTGAATAGTTTTTATAACAATATAGTAGTCAGTTCTGTACCATGAATAGCTTATTTTGTAAACAACATATTTGATGATATTTAATTATAACAGAAATCATATTTTTTTCATACCTATGAGAAGACTTTTTAAAACTGAAACCTTTACACTTTAATTATCAAGACGTTCAGGAGCCATAAAGAGAAGTATTAAAGTAATCACATTCCATAGACGCCAATCTATGATGTTCTTTATGAACACCTCGGTCATATTACAAGGGTCAAGATTTTTTACCAGAACTTAGGTTCTGACCCTCGTTTATCTATACAAATGATCATAAAATTCGATGTTCGTTATCTTTCAAAACAAAGGCGTATAACAAAACTGTTGGTTTTTTTAGTCAGTGTTGTTTTATCATCAGATTTATCGAAATAGCTCCTCGCAGTGATTTAATATAGATCTGCTCCAGTGGCTAGTCTTATAAACGCATACATTATGTACGTTTCTAACAAAATGGAAAAAAGTATGTTTTAACATTGTCAAATATTAATCATATTAAATCCAAATAAGTAAACTCTGATTGCAATTATAGTGCAGTTGAAAATCGTTGCCTGGTGGAGGATTAAAGTCGGTCAAAACATATTCAAAGAGTGAACATTAAATAACTAACGATTTATTTCGATTCATTTAAGATCGGAGTGGTCATTACATACCTGAATAATAAATCTAAAAAAGGCCTGAAGTTTAAATGTGACAATGAGAGAAATGTGGCTCTGTACATTGTGTTTAAATAAGCAGATACCATAACAATATGTGTTTTGAAGAAAACCGTAAACCCAGCATGAAGTCCTTTTAAAAACGCTTTACAATTTTGATATTATATATTACTTTGTAGTTTCATAAACACATATCATAACAATGTTTCAAAGAAAATTAAACTCAGCATAAGGTTCTTTTAAAAACGCTTCTAACTAGCCTCAGGAGCAACTCATAGGACTCACTGAAAAACCTTTCAAATTATGAAGTCTGCTTTACAATTTTGATATTATATGAAGGGATTACATCTCTAAAGTATTGAAAGGTTGACATCCCTACGCTTGAAATATGTCTTATAGCTCTGTAATAATGATTTCAATTATTTCCCCTCTTGAGGGAATAGGAAACCTATTGTCTGGTTCCATTTTCCAATGAAATCTCAATCATTAGAAAAGATAACATTATATGTAATTATCTGAATACAGAGACTTTTTTCAGTCAGGTTTTGAACATTTTAGCCTTACTTCAATTGTTTATACTCGAGTTACATCAGCCCAACCGACTAAATACATCATAGCCCATTTGTCTGATACCTCACACGTAATCCGACAGCTACATCAGTCCATCATAGTCTATCTCACTGCTATGCCAGTTCATCACAATCCATTCGACTGCTACACCAGTTCATCACAGTCCATCTGACTGCTACACCAGTTCATTGCAGACCATCTGACTGGTTCACCATTTCATCACAGTCCATCTGACTGCTACACCAGTTCATCACTTTCCATTCGACTGCTGCACCATTTCATTACAGTCCACTCGGCAGCTACACCATGAACGTCACGGCCCTTACTGTCCTTCCTGTTTACCACATCACCTGCTAGATAACCTTGTCTCTCAGGGGAGGGAAGGCTACAAGAAAAGGACATTCTAAGTATAGTCTATTCATTAATAACCCTAGTTGCAACATGAAATACCTTCAAACAAACAGCAAAGCCATCCTTTGCATGATTAACATCCAAACTCACCTCACATATTCGAAGTGCATACAACATATTAAGCATAACACACATAACATAACATAACATAACCACTTAAGCATAACACACATTTACATCATATGCTTTCAAAATGACAAAATGACTCCTCAGTGAGATTCTGTATTCAACACACCTTTTAACAAATCATTCGCCAAATGAGAGCAATTAAAATTAGCAAACACAATAAGAATATGTCTATGACCATTTATTTCTCAATTCATTTTCAATGAAAACATTATTTCCCAACCCCTTTTAGACATTAATATGCATCATTACACTTTCACATGGGAACAACATCCTCACTGAAATTGATCACCGTGTCCAAGTGCATAGGGGTAATTGATTTCTTACACAATGTGAGGAAGGAACACGTTCAGGTCTACATAATTAAACATGTCAGGTCTGAAGCAGTCTATTAGATCTCTGTGTAAGGACAAAACCTGACAATTCTAATCACTGATTACATGATAGTGTCATTTCCCACAGATTAAGACATGCAGTTTAAGTGATCAATGTTGGATGTCGTTTGAAAGTGGTGTGTTACATGTGATTGAACATTTGACAACAACACAAAAAAATCATGATAAACCTTTCATGTCTGATGAATTTGGTTAAAAGTATTGAAATGTTTCATAAAGTTATGGAAGCTGATACAGTTCGCTAGATGAAAGAAAAAGCTAGTATTTCAAAGACTTTCTAAATTGCATCATGTGATTAACATCAGAAACCATCTATATCATATCTAGTCCTTTTGGCGCCAACGTGTGAAGTAGACATTTAACCACATTTTTTTGCGCCAATGTCTACGGTACCGTAAATATGATTTCTTTTTAAAACTCTGATCAAACGAATCAGTTACATAATGTTGTATTCACATACTCTATAAAACTATTATTTGATCTTTTAGCACACATTGTTCTGAGAGATTTACATCATTATTTCATTATAGATGTATTAAGAGGAAGATTTTATACTAATTCCTGTTTTGCTTCTTGGGTCAAATAACTCCTAGACAAATTTTTTTAATTTAAACTTTTATTTGAAAAAATGTATACATGTATCTATCAATCACACATTTAAGATCACATTTAAGATCGAAAAATGGTTTTTTTTGTAGATCAGAATAATAATGTTTACCGGGTCGTTGTTTCTGTCTGGGAAGCCAATAAGAATCTTTTGTTTATCAAAATGTATTTCGATTTGCGCTCTCTCTTTCAGCCAATCTTCCAGTTTTGTCCACAGTGGTCTCACAAAATCACATTCCCAGAATAAATGCTGGATAGTATCAGGATGAACAGAAATCACATAGGTCAGACTTTAGATATCCAATTTTGTAAAGTCGAGTATTGGTTGGTAGGATATGGTGTAGAATTTTTTATTGAAACCATTGTATATTTGTATGAGTAGAGCATCTGAAAGGTAGCTTGCTGTATTTGTTCAATGCTATATCAGGAATGTTACTTTGTAATTCCACTTGTTAATATGGTGATATTTTATGCAATGACTCTGAATAAGGATTGAATAATAGTGTCTAGATCCTTTGTTTTCTTTGCAGAGATGTTTTATATTGAGAGAAAACGTTGGTTTTATTTGTGTAAATTCCTTGATTTTATCTATGCTTTTATTGCTTGAATCAAGCCATGATAGAGAATAAAGTTTGTATTGATATCATATATTTTCTTAAATTCTATAAAGTCTACAAAACAATCGTTTTCATCCAAAAGGTCATTTATAAAGTGAATTCCTTTGGAGTTCCAGTCTGGGTAATAGATACTTTGTTTACCGATCATAATGTTTGCGTTATGCCATATTGTTTTATTAGGAATGTCTGTAACTGCTTGGGATGAGATATTTTTTACAAAGTCAAGCCAAGATGATATAAAGTCTATATAGAACAGATTTCTAATATTTTGCGTGATTTCGTTTTTTGGAAATTGGATGACAATTAAGTTCTAAAATGTCCATTGAATTGATTTTAGGCAGGTATCTTTCAATTAAATTAGACCAAGATGTTGGTTTCTTATAGTAACGTCTAAGGACGGATAGCTTTTGCGCTTTGATAATTTCTTTTATCTTGGGAACATTGAAACCTCCGTCATCTGTATTGCAGATAACTTGGCCTCTTTTTATTTTATCAGGTTTATTTTTCCAAATGAATTTGAAACATTTGCTTTGGAAATCTTTAATGACGTTTTCAGGTGGATTTGGGATTGTTGAAAAGAGATGGTTAATTTTCGGAAGAATAAGTGATTTTAATACAGTGTTTCTACCAAGCGGAGTGAGGTTTCTGGCAAACCACAGGTTCATTAAAGTTGACATGTTATGAGCTTTTCAACGTTATTCATTTTAACCATGTCCCATGTCCATGTTTCTTTGATCCCAGCCATAAAATCCTAGTCTTGTCCACATTTCCCTTTAGTCCTGAGAAACGTGCAAACTGTTCTAATGTTTGCATTACAGCGTAAAGACAACATTCGGTGCCATCCAGCATGCAGGTAGTATCATCAGCGAATTGTGCCAATAGATATTCAACATTGTCAATGTTTATGCCTTGGATGTTAGGGTTATTTCTAATCATATTTCAACACATAAGATAAATAGGTAAGGGGATCTCCCTGTCGACAGCCCCTTGAAATGTTAAAAAAATCTGAACCAAATCCGTTAACCAATGTGCAAGTTTCGATTTCTTTTTAAAATGTTTTTACCCAGTTTCTAATAGAGTTACAAAAGTTAAAGAATCAAGAGTTTTATCCAAAAAAGTCCAGTCTACCGTGTCGAAAGCTTTTTCAAAGTCTATGAGTAATAATAGCCCCGGAATTTGGTAGCTATATATAGATTCTATCATGTCGAGACAAGTCTTGTAATTTCACCAATATATCTCCCTGACATAAATCCCTTTTGCTCTTCGTTTATAATAGTACGAGAACAGTTTTGATTCTTTTGGAGATCGCTAAGAACCCAATTTTGTAGAAAATAGAAGGCAACGAAATCTGTCTCCAATTTTCTACAAATTGCTTTGGTTTGTTTCCCTTAGGTATACATGTAATAAGGCCTCTTTTAATAGATATAGGTAGTGAGCCATGTCTTTAGGATTAATTTAAACAATGTACAAGATATTTACCTAAATCAAGCCAAAAGAATTTGATGAATTCAGCCGTGAAACCATCAGGCCCTATGTTTTTTTCACTTTTGAGTGATTTAACAGCTGAGAGAACCTTTACATAAGAAAGCTCTCCTTCAAGTGATTTTGATGTTTCTTCTGATAGAAGGTCGTGTAGGTCAACGTTCGATGCATCCTGACTAGTATATAGCTTTTCGTAAAATGATTTTACTTCATTTTGTATTTCTTGTTGGGTTGTAACAATATTTCCATTATTGGTTTCAATACGCCTTATTATAATCCCTTTAGTTTTTATGAGGTTAAGCTCTTCTAGTTTATCATTTAAAATTAAATTTCATCTAAAATAGATTTTTTGGTTTTCTCACCGGAAGGCGTATCAATTTCTACAGATTTTATATTCAACGCATGGTTCAGATAATTTTCTTCTTCTTCCCGTTCTTTCTTCTTAGCAGATGAGTATGAGATTGTATTGCCCCGTATCATTAACATTAATATTTCCCATAACATTTGATCACTTAATTGAGACTTAATTTTATTTCCATTATCTACGTTATACTGATTTATTGTATCGTTTATTACATTTTTCACACACAAGCTTAACATACTCAGGATCTCCAAGTACTGAGTTATTGAACTTCCAGAACCCTTTACCCCTTGTAAGGTTTTCCATTTTGATCGTAAGAGAGATTGGGGAATGATCAGATTTGAAACTTGGTTCTATTTCACATTTGACAACAGAGGATAATAGTTTGTGGGATATAAGGAAGTAATCAAGTCTACTCTGTTTTAATTGTGTAGGTTGTCGCCAGGTAAAACGTTTATCATTAGGGTTAAAGTTTCTCCAGGAGTCGACTAGATCAAACTCTTCTTTCTTTGTTAGTAGCCTTTCCCCCAGATTTTGGGTTATTTACTCCTAGGCATTACGTAACTGATCTTCCTTAAGCATATTGTACAAGTTGCAATTTGTGATCGAAAACCGGACAGTGGGGCGCGCCAATGACTCAAACTTAATTTTCGAAACTTATCTAAAGCAGGCACAGAGAAAAAATTGGGTGGTAGTGTTTGGTAGGTCGTTTACCTGATATTTATCTAAATTGAGCTTAGAATGTTGACTTATTAACATCCGTACGTCTGTATTTGTATTATCATTGAAAACAAGAAATTATTTTCATTTGGTCAATTTAGAGATAACGATGCAATGTTTTTAGGATATTTGAACTTAATTCAGGGCAGATGGTATTTTTGCTCTTATTAATGTTGAGGTTCATTATGTGCACTTGAAAGACTCCAGCATGAGAAGCATCATAAATGACCCTAAGAGATTTAGAATTTTACTCCCTAGGCATGCCTTTAGTTGATCTATAAGTTTCATCACATCTTGCACTTTTCTCCCAATTTATATCGATTCTCAAAGCAACATGAGATTCCCTGTGGTTTTAGTAATAATGATCTATTGGCCTTCATCACCTTTGATCTTATGTAGCTGTAAGTCATAAACCCACGAGCAAAGAATAAATGAACACATTTTTCAATATTCTTTGCCTGTAGTTTTTTTTATTATCAAAATCCCGTTTCGATATCTTAATCACATAGCCGATCATAATGTTTGCATTGCCGATGTTTATACAGTTGAAGGACAATATATTTCTTAAAACATAATCCGAGATAAAAATTATCGTCATTGCACTATAGAGATGGCTTTTGGGGTTCATCACTTCACAGAAGTTTGGATCTACTGGGTTGAAGATAGTCAACATTTCAAAACATAGACATCTGTTCTTTTCTTTTCTGGATTAGAGTTTCATATTCAATAACAAAGAGTGATTTGACATTTTCATGTAGATAAAATAATCAGAAAATAAGATGAATTATTCTTCAAAATTTAATATAATACTTATGAATTTTTTGTTAAAAACACAATAGTCAGTTTGTACCGTGGATAGCTTATTTTGTAAACAACATTTTTTATTATAGTTAATTAAAAAATCATATTTTCTCATACTTATGAGAAGACCTTCTTAAATTGAAACCTTTACACGTTAATTATCTAGACGTTCAGGAACCATATAGAGAGGTATAAAATTAATGACATTCCATAGACGCCAATCTATGATGTTCTTTATGAACACCTTGTGTCATTATTACAAGGGTCAAAGTGTTTTCAGAAGAGTTTGATGTCTGACACCTGTCTATCTACCAGCTGATCATAAAATTCAATATTCGTTATAATTCAAATAAAATACCTATAACAAATCTTGTGATTAAGTCAGTGTTGTGTTATCATAAGGTTTATCAAAACAGCACCTCGCAGTGAATTAATATAGATGTGATCCAGTGGCTATCTGCTCAGTTTATATGTGTAAACTTATTATCCAATAGCTACGCGAAATATGTTTTTGGATCGGCTACTGTGAAAAATTGGTAAACGATTTAGTTACAAAGTGTTCTGTTTACTTCGCATAAAGTGCAAATATACACTTGTTGCCTAGCAACAATAGTTCTTACAATGCTTACATGCTGAACATTTCTAACAAAATAAAAACAAATTATGTTTTAACATTTTTTAAAATAAATGAAATTCAATAAAAATCAGTAAGCAAACTCTGATTGCATTTATACACAATATCTGAAAATTTACCATCAACCATATTCACTGTGTTATTACGGGTATATGGTTACTTTTTACAGATAGGATACGTCAAATAACCCCTCAGAGGACAAAATGGTTTAAAATTGTGAACTAAAAGCGGACGATGACAGACAGTTTTAGACATGTGGTGATGGGATGGGTCATCAAATTTTCTCCCTTGCGGATATCATCTTTGTTCTTGACAGGTTACTTATACTGTTGTAACAAATCATTGGATTTCGTTTCAAAACGGTACATCACAAAAAAATTCAAAAGTAAAAAATCATAAACCACAAAAAGTCTGATGATCTTGATTAAAAGTATTCAACATGTTTCATTAAGTAATGGAAACTGATACATTTCGGGCGATCAAAGTAAAAGCAAGCATTTCAAAGACTTCCTCAATTACATTATGCTATTAACGTCAAAAATCATATATCATTTTAGTCCTTTGGGGGCCGCGGTATGAAGTAGACAATTAAATGCTCTTTTGGCGCCAATGTCTACAGTGATGTATTCGCATGTTTTTGTAACTTTCATCAAACATTCTTCAAAGTTCAGTTATGATATGCTGTATACATTCAATGTATGAAATGAATGTGTGATCTTCATGTTCCAAGTGGTTTATAAGATTTATTCATTGTCAAGAAAGATCAACATTATTCATTTTAGATACTTTCATATATTTTTTACTTATGCTGCTGTTGAAAATTCGTGGCTGGTGGAGATTAAGTCATGCTAAACGTGAGTAAAGATTGAATATTAAATAACTAACGATTTGTTTATACTTTATCATCATGATACAAGTCTTACACTACTAAGTAGAATAATGCTGACTTTTTGTATTCATGGAATACCTAACGGTAAGGGGAATTAATTTAAGATCGGAATGGTTATTACATCTCCTGAGCAAACAATATTACAAAGACCTAAATGATTATTTAAATGTTAAAATGTGTAGATTTGTGGCTCTGAACATTGTTGTTAAATTAGCAGATACCATAACAATACTTCTTTTGGAGAAAACCGTAAACCTAGCATAATGTCCTTCTAAGAACGCTTTTATCTAGCCTCAGGTGCAACTTATAAAATCTGCTTTACAATTTTGATATCATACGCTGGAAATATGTCATTTAGCTATGTAATAATGATTTCAATTATTACCCCTCTTGACGGAAAAGCAAACCTATTGTCTGGTTTCATTTTCCAATGAAATTTCAATCATTAGAAAGAGGGACAATTGGTACGACCTGGGATTAGCTCCATTGATGAAATTGAAGACATTTGAAATCTTGATATGTTCATTACATAATGTGTAATTATCTGAATACAGAGATTTTTTCAGGCAGTTTTTTGAACATTTTGTCCCTACTTCCATTTCTTCTATAGTTCTACACCATGTTCATCGCATTAGATGTAATTATCTGAATACAGATACTTTTTTAGGTAATATGGCAGAATTTTGGCCCTATTTGCAACACATGAGTGTTTAAATGTGATACAAAACCTGTTATTGATTTATCATTTAAGCCAAAATCAGACGAATAACTACTTTAATAGTGCAAAACGACTTTTTCATGCAAAAATAATAGTGAATAAGAATTCTTGTTTTTCTGCATTAAAAATAATCAGGAGCGAATAATTTATATGTTTGATTAGAAAATCTTATTGTTGTACAGCATGTTTGAAAAACATTCACTTTTTTCTTAAATTTAAACTGGATTTCCAAAAGCACTCCTTTCTCGTAACATTTTTTAAATTTCTGAATATCAAAATGTCCTAATATTCGAACTTTATGATACTAACATAAGAACGTTAGCTATTGTATCAGTTGTGTCCTGTTTGCAATTATTACATTTCACTCGTGGTTTGTTGAATGAACATGGTGTTGGTCACGGACAGCCGACATCCTTTATTGAATTATACCAGATGTGAGACAATCGTAACATTAGCAAGTCTCTGCCGTATATTTGGTGTCTCCAGACAGCTGTTTAAGTAGTTTGGAAATATCTCACAATAGCTCCAGGTCATACATCTGTATTCTGTTAATGGTTTGTAACACTGTCTATCTCTCATTCCGGTTGAGCTCTCGAGGCAAGAAGCTATCACCAATTATTGGCAACTTAGTTCTTCTTTAGTTTACAAAGTTTTGCCATTGGCGTACATAAATTAGAAAAGGTTAAATGAAATATTATATCCAGTCAAAACTGAGTTTATATGTTAACCAACATTTACTTAATTGTTCAACAGAACTCTTTAAACATAAAGAGTTTGTCCACTATGATTTTTGGTGGAGTCACATATGCAAAACGCACTTAGCAATGGTGTTATCTTGACGAGACCTACGAAATTGCAGATTCGAACTATGTGGTCACAATTTTAAAAGGGTATCGTGGCTGACATGCGCCAAAAACATCAAATGTAATCTTGGAAAGTTATCTCTTCGGGTGGAACGACAGACTGACCTCAATTGTAAAACTTCTATGATTGGCATTTGATTGAAGTTTCCTCATATGATGGAAGTAATTGAAAACTTTCAGTCTTCTTATGATTTGCATTTGATAATGAATTTGTAAGATTGAGTGAGATGAATTTAAACCAACAGAAATGTTATTTTGGCACATAGCAATCATGATCCCGAGTTTTCGTTAATTTGCACGCATTTTACAAGTGTGTTTCGCTACTGTTTTTTCGTGTAGCCAACGGTGATCAGAAAAGAAAAAACAGTAAAACCACGCTTATTCACTTTTTGCACTGATTCAAAATTTAGAATTGCAAAAGTCTTAGACATGAGAATCAGAGATACAAGTTCCCAAGCTCAGAGCCAGGCGAAACCAAACATTGCTGTATAAAAAAAGTAAAAAAGAAAGATTATGATGTTAAAAATGGCAAGCAAGTAGACCATGACACACATTGAAGGTTCTCATCCTGGGAACAACCCACTCTGTCTTTCTTAATCGGAAACAGGTGAAGTTCGGGTACGTTTTTAAAAAACGGGTTTTTCTGTCTAATTCCCTTGAACAACTAATAGATCAGATTTTTGAGGGCTTGATATATCATTTTATCGATCACGTTGTCTTAACCGAATCTGTCAACATTTCAAATGAAAATATAAATAAAATGTTAATTTTTTCGACTTTAAAGAGTGATGAGGCACAATGTTTACAAGTTTTTCTATATAATGTTGGTGCGAAAAGTCTTCAAATGTTTACAAACGTAACAATTGCAACTGTCCTGTTTATGGGCAGAAGAAAGTTACCTTCATACAAACGTTAATTTTTGTAAAAAGATAAAGAGTCCTATTCAAGAACGTTCCTATGAAATGAGCACGTGGTTTGGTATTAAACGATCGAAAAAGGGTTAGATACCCATACCATTCATGACTTTCATAAAAATGTAGCTAAAAAACTGAGTTAAGTATTCTATGCATTTCTCACTGAATTATATCAAAGAAAAAAGTCTCAATATATTGACATAACCATTAATTTGTGACGTCATGCTTAACGATTCAAAAGAATAATCGAAAAAGAGATTTTTCGAATTTTGGATATATTTCCCCCTTAATGTTAATAGTTTTCTTTTTATCATTTATTTTTATTCATATATTTCGTGTTTTTCAAGAACAAGAGAAACTGTGTAAATGAAAGATTAATTGAAAGTGGTTTAAAATGCATACTTTCAAATCCGTTTGCTCTTGTACAGAGATTTGGATAAGAAATTAACAAAAAAATGGAATGACATAACAACTTACCTCAGAACAGAAGGAATAAGCCAACTGTTAATCAACTGGCAGCTCAATAAAGCCAATCTCGATTTATACAAGACAAGACTAAAGTATGGACTATATACGGGAACGTGCATCTTGTTTTATTTAGAGATGTCAAGCAAAACATTGGTCACCGCTTTTTCAATTGCTACGGTTCCCACAATAGTCTATTCAGGGAGTGTCAACTGCAATTACTGCAGCACCGTGATGTGACTATTTTTGCTCTGTGGGCAGAAGTATGACCAGTTGATGCATACAAATTACATATCATCGACATCTTGAGACAACACCATGTGACCTCATGAGATGATGGATTATAAAATGGTGTGAAGAAGTCACACATTGTTTAATAACAATTTGGACTGTTTTAACAATATGAAAAAAAAACGTTTTTACATGGTAACAGAAACATTTGACAAATAATGTATGGAAACATTTTAATTTGAATGCATTTACCTCTTGGCCAAAACAACACCAACCATGCTTTTAAATTATATGTCATTGAGTGATGTTGATCGTATTGAATTGAATATCTGTGCATCCCTTCTTCCAGTAAAGAATATTATACACATCCTGTGCATTGTACAAGCGGATTAAATGAATGTCATCTACATATTGAATGGGACATGTGTCACGTACTAACTAACATATTTGAAACACGTGTATGTGTCAGAAACATAATTCAAAAGCATCATGCACGTTAGATAAGAATATCGATTTTGTTCCTAATCGTTTAACAAATGTTTTGGTACATCATAGATTTATAGATATAAGGCTAAACCTATTGACAAAGCAACCCATAGATTATTGAGTTTTGAGGTTTATGTATCATAAAACCTGTTACCACTCTTTCTATCGAACATGGTAAAACAATTTATATATTACCACCTTTCTACAGATTGTGTAATGAAAATGTCAGGAATTGTAAATATCTATATTTGTTTTTAAATGTTGTCCTTGACGTAAGGCAACGGTGACATAATTATGAATAAAAGAAAATCATTACTTTTATGCATAAAGTTCTCAGGTGTAGATATGGTTTTATGTTGTCCAGGATGAATAGTTCTTCTACATAACCCTCTGTGATTGTGTTATTGCTCGTTTGAACGTGGCAGTTAGCCGATGTTGATGATAAAGCTTTATCTTGTTCTTCTTCAAGATTATAGTCGAACAAATATGATGTTTTTATATTCAACGGATGATGACGAATGAATGAAAGGAGGATAGATTGATCTACCGAGGTTACCTAAACCGGTTTCGTTTACATATCGAAGTTTATGTACATATTACAAATAAAAACCAACTTATATTGACCTATTTACTGTTATGGATATTGTTCGACATGCACCTTAAAATAGCACGTTGTTTGAAAATGTATTTCTCCTGAAACTTTTCCTCAATAAATATATGTTTATACCAAATGCATTATCTTCAGTGGATACAGCACTTCATTACTCAACTCGAGTATCTGTAGTCGTAGAGGAAAGCTTAAAGTAACTGCGACAATAAGCGAAATTTGCTGGTGACCATTTTAGTATGAACAGATTTCTTCCATGTAAAGAGCCAATCCGTGAGTTGTGGAGTCATATATGCCAAACTTAATCAATGGAGTCATCGCGAAGTATCGACTGTTGCCAAAAAGACACATTTTAAAGCTAATTGTTTTTTACAGGGACAATATGAAGGTAGAACGTCGCAATTATGATCGAAAACCGGACAGTGGCGCGCGTCAAATAGTCAAACGTAATTTTGGAGATTTATCTAAAACAGCCAGGAGGGCAGTTAGGAGTTGATAGCGTTTGTTAGGTTATAAAACTAGTATCCATTTTCATGGAAAGCCAGTATTTGTTTTATATATATATATATATATGTGTGTGTGTGTGTGTGTGTGTGTGTGTGTGTGTTTTTACAACATTGCGAGGACCTACTATTGAAAGCACACCAACGAACCGAGGACGTTCAGCAATCCGAGGACTTGCACTCTAGTCCTCACATTGTTATGTTATTTTTTACATCAGTGATATGTAAAACGGCTTTTTAAGCAATAATAGAGAAGTCCTCGTTTCGGGGTGTTTTACGTGTATTATAGCACACTTAGTATGTGCTATACACATTTTACTCCCCATGTTAAGCGAGACTGGAAATGTGCTTAGCTAGTTAACCAATGAGATTCATCATGACATTGACCAATCAGAGTCGCCGTTATCTAAGGCCATCCATCTCATATAAGTACTCGTTCTATAGGCTTGTTTGACCAAAATATATGCATGATCTGTGCTCATCCTTCTTATGTTTGAATGAAATAGAGCATAAGTGAAATTAACATTTAGACCATCAAGGTGCATCGTCGCACAAGAATAATCAATAAAATATAGGAAATATAGTTTTTTGAAATCCAAGCGATTGTCACTAAGTTTTATTTCCTAATTCTGTGAATCTAATATTCCTAATCATATGTTCAAATCGCTGTGTTTTCTGTCAGGTCTATCCCAAAAATTAAATTAAATTGTGCGCTGTGTTAGCGGCCATTTCATGGTGCGTTATCGACTTCATTGAAGACGACCACACATGTTGTCTGTAATGACATTGCGCAACTAATGACTGCTGAACAAGAATAACAAGATTAAGGGATCCAAGATTGTCCCCGCCTTATGACTTGTACAACATATTGTACAAAAGTATACATACAAGAACATTTCATTCCAAGCTACAATCGTAACTCGTTAGGCTGAATTAATTTTGCAAAGTTTATTGCTCAGTATGAGAAACGCTCGAACCAGCTAGGGTAGACAGACAGATATACAAAGTATTTTGTTTGAGTCTCATTTATATGATTGTACATAGACTACTTTACATGATAGTTAGGCTGAATTAATTCTGCAAAGTTAATTGCTCAATGTGAGAAACGTCCGAACCAGCTAGGGTAGACAGACAGATATACAAAGTATTTTGTTTGAGTCTCATTTCTATGATTGTACATAGACTACTTTACATGACAGAAAAATAAAAATGATAATACCTTGAGCGACTTGATTAGGATTTACGAGACACTAAAATGAAAAATGGTATAAAATCATTATTCAGAGTTTACGAGCAAAGAGTGTTAAAAAGGGAAATGGTGACCACAGTTCACCTCCAGACTTTAAAGCTTTCACACCCAAACAGAACAAAGGTTTATTCTTTTTCTAGCTTTTAACGGGGCTTAATTGAGTTCAAAGAGATTTTTCAGCATCAGTAAGTTAACATATATGTAGGCAACATTATTTCTTCTTGAAACTGTTATAACACTACAACTGTTAAGAAAATATACCGATGAAAATAGAAAATGTAATGTGTTTTACTCGTCATGTGAAATAATTAACAAAAAGATAACAAAAGGTTTTACATTGTTTATTGCATATGCAGTACTTATAGATTCTTGATTTTTAAAAGGCATTTATCTAATGAGGAAAGTAAGTCAAACAAAATCGAATTTCCCTATGCTTTACCACATTTTCGCTCGTTTTATAAATCAACTTTTTAAGGTGCCAGTTTCTATTTTCTTCTTATTTATGTCCTTATACCAATAAAGATTTAACAACACTTAGTCATCCTGACTCTAGACAAAACGTCTCACGGCGTCTCTAAGGATTACAAAACTTTTTTGTCTCCAAAATAACTCATTATTGTTAATGAGAACTTGATAAAAACCAACAACAAATGAACAAAAAGGGTATCTAAACATATGAAGTGAATAGGTTTTTCATTTATATTATTCCATCATGTCGTTGAAATTGATATATATTTAGATCCTTATATTTCAATGCCATTTATGATTACTTTTGCATCCAATCTTCAAACCTATTGTCTTGATAAATGTAATATTGATATGACAAATACAATTCATGATAAAAAGGCATATTTGTTTCGAACGTGTACTTTGAACTTATGCGTGACTGGTTTCAGGGCTTACCATTATGTACAGAGAGTTTGCCTTCAAGCTTCACTGAACCAATTTTAAGAAAAGTTGTTTTTTTCTTTCGGATGCAGAGAAAATTGCCAGTTACAAATATAGGTTTGACCCTTAACATATTTTGAGTAGTATGTATCTCATCGAGTGAAATAGAAATTTACATTTAATGAAGTGGCGTATCCACGATTGTAAAAACGTAAATATCTTCTTCGCGAGATGAGATTTATTCGGTATTCGACAAGAAATGAAATCTCCTATTTATTATCTTTACAAAAGCGTTGTAAATGACCTCAACTTTAGGGATGAAGCAGCAAGATTGCTTGCTACCGCGGCCAATTCATTGCCTTATTTCAATTGTTTCTTGACGTCATATGATTGGAGATTTTAGAGGAAAAAATAACTATGCTTTAAATGCTATTATTATATTAGTCAAGAATATCATATACAACTGTAGTAAGGAAGGGTATTCCCCAAATAACACATTTATTTAAAAAAAACTTATAACGCAATACTACGATATCACAAAATTTATCTACATTAACCAAAGCCAGGAGGCATACTTTCTGAAGTTGTGGTCCATTTTACATATGTTATTTAGAACAAACGGATGATTACAAATTTTCTGTATGAAAAACTTATGTATGTATTTATCTATTATTCTGCATGTACAATGTATATCGAATTTTTTTCCTGATATGTGACAATGTATCCTGTGTGTATACCTGAAAAAGATATTGGGGCGCACATAAATAAAAAAAATTAAAAAAACACCTCAACTTTAGGGATGGAGCAGCAAAGATTGCTTTGCTACCGCGGCCAATTCATTACCTTATTTCTTGACGTCATATGATTGAAGGGTTATTTCACTGCGTAGATACGCATTATTATTTCATTCAGTGAACATACCGATGATTTTTAGCCGACGAAGGACGTACATGTATTTCACCATAAAAAATATTTTTAAAAACCTTCCTATATAATATATTTTGTTGTGTCCAGTGTAGAATTCTATAGCTGGTCACTTGTTACAATTGGTTAAAATACAGAAAGTATTATACAGGTCCCTGATAAGGCATTGCATATTATCTTTGCAACGTGCACGATATGGATATCCATTTACTATCTATTCTACTTTTTATATTTCGTAATGAAAAAATATGTAATTATGTTTCGTTGGTATTGCTAATATGTTACATAACACCTTGCATACAAATAGCAATTTTCAATATCAAACAAAACTACAATATTTCTTTTGAAATAAATGTGTTCTTTATTTCATCATAGTTTACATCATTCCTCTAACTATTTTAAGATAATTCTACGCTTTCACTGGAATTGCTAACTATGTACATGCACACAGGGGTAATTGGCTTCTTTTACATCGTGAGGAACACAACCGTCCAGGTCTACATAATTAAACATGTCATGTCTGAAGCAGTCTATTAGATTTCTATGTAAGGACAGAACCTGACAATTCTAATCATTAATCTCAAAGCAAGTGTAATTTCTCACAGATGAAGACAAGCCGTGGGTCTTATGTGAATAATGCTGCTACTGGTTTGAGAGAGATTTAGTTGATTTGATGCTATTTGAAGAACATTTCACAACTTTTATCAAGGAAAAATGATGAATCTTAAAACGCTTGATGTATTTGATTAAAAATATTTCTAGTGTTTCATAAAGTCCATGAAGTGATATATCTTTTAAGAGATGAAAGTTAACGAGTATCGCAAAGGCTTCCTAAATTACATTATCTGATTAAGATCAGAAACAATTCATTCAATATCTCGCCCTACAGGAGCCAAATAATAAAATAGACAATAAATTGCATTTCTTTGGCGCCAAGTCAAGGTATCGTACTCACAAATTCATATTTGAATTATGATGAAACAGTAATTATCAGACCTGAAAAACAGTTACATGATTATTTTTTCATCAACAGTTGAAAATGAAAAGTTTGATCTTGATGAATATTTTTCAGTTGACGCTATTTATTCAGTACAATATTTTAAGACCAACTTTTGAATTTATCAGTTATTGTTTTATACTCAATTGTATAAACCTATTTCCATTATGTATATATTCCTTCTCAAATCATGTCCATATCACTTGCTTGATAACGGTGTTAGTATCTACACCGAAACGTCGCATTCCTGCAATAAAGAAGTTGCAAATCCATTGAACTCTATTAATCTCACAAAGTTCTAAATGCCTCTTAAAGAAGTTATTGTATCTTTGTTCGATTAAAGGTAAAAGTAAAAGGTACAACATATTGCCTAATATTTTGCTTTTTATCTTAAGAAATTCCTGTAGAGCTAACTGTAAATTTGTTCAATCATGTCCCTGTATGAAAGGATGTTTATCAATCGTTTGCTTTACCCTTATGTAGGAACTCGTCCTTAATTGTAAAGTAATCCGTATGGAATCTCATTAGAACAGTAAACGAAGATATATTGTGAATCGACATCATATTCCTATGAATTCTTACATTCCTAAACTTGTAATCAGTTTAAGTTAAGATAATGTTGTTTTGTTGTTTTAAATATATCGAAATAAAGGAAGATAAATATCATTTAATTTTTTCAAATAATTTTATGTAAACGATAAAAATACGCTTCCTTTTCATACTTGCCATTTTAATAGATACTTATCATCATATAAATTGCGATCTTCTCGTAAAATAAAATAAATAATGTGATTGTTTTACATTATAGGAGATACATGTTATTTCCATATACTCGTATGCCAGGTTTTTTCAGTTGTCGTAGTGTACAATACACAGGTTCAACATAACACATAAATTCAATTATGTTCTATTGCAGTTGTGTAAAAATGCTGGAAAACTGTCGACTTCCTTAAAAAAATACATTAGTAATATATTGCATCATTATATATTAACATTTTAATTCACCAAAAACTTTATCATGCATGTTGATTATGACACTATCAGGAGTTGTAATAAATTGCTTAAACATCAAACATTCTTATTTGAATCAATATATATCTTAGGACTATGAAGACAACTGCAATGTCGATCTACATGCATTCTATCTTTCCCCCAAAAGATTGCTTGAATCCTTTCCCTAGTAATCTCTAAAAATATGGGCACCAGGGTCCGAAATATCAAATCTTGATTGCTTGCAAATTAAGTTATAATTGCAATCTGCAAACAGATCTGGACTGTAGAATTACTTTCACAAGTCAACATACTATGCTTCTTTTGTAGTTTTAGATGATTTAAAGTCTTTTCTGTATCACGCCCCATGAATACTAGAAAATTGTCGCAATGATCTTTCAAGAAGTCTGATATCTGAACTTCTTGGGTGCAGGAGCGTGCTTATGCTTCCATAGCATGGTTCTTGTTTGCTGTCAGGATCCCAGTAATGAATCCACGTTTCATTCCCTGTAAACAGACGGGCAAGAAAGGTATGAGTATTGTAGAGTACAAGAGCTGACGACGGGATTCAACTCTCTGGTGTCGATCTTTAGCATTTAATTTCCTAAACACAGTGGTCATAAGTCAGAAACTTGATAACCGCAAGATGCTCAGTTCTTCAACTTTCCATAATTACAGAAAGTACCAGTTAACAACAGGCTGTTAATCTCAAGTGAGTGATCGGGAAAGGTTGTTTATGTCTGTAAACTGTTGTCAGATAGCCTATCTCAATAATGAGATCAACGATGATATCTTCAGGACTGTATCGATACTCACTTCTACGAATTTATTAACTTTCCCTCGTATCGATAGAGGAATGACCTGACCCTATCTTTAATCAAACATGTCACTTCCAAAACAATATCGAAAGGTGTGATGTAACATTTGAACCTGGCACATTTAGGAAGATTAGGTTCACAGGTTTACACCTTTTAAACGTCTGAAGTTACTATTCAAAGAGCTTGTCATTAGTATATAAAAGAGGATGCCTTGAGTTTCCAATGAACATATCTAACGCAAAGTGAAGGCAAGATCAATGAAGTCGCAAATTGTTCAACTTGAAGTGTTTGTTTTCAAACTAACTAGACTTTCAGTCATAGCTTTCAAAAATATTATTACCCTCAATTTCATTTATGATTTTCAAACTTTGAAAGGATCTTTTGACATATTATACAGCAATCACTGAAATGAGTTCTGTCTGTAGGTGTATAACTAACTTGTTAAATAAAATGCCATTTGACCTTTGAAAAATCATAACACAAATGCCACTTATCCAAGATATGTGATGTTACATAAGTCCGAACTTTGTCAGGTTATCAACTGGTTCAATTTTTACTATCGAGTTTGCTTAATGCGTTTCGGCTATAAATCAAAATTAACCAAACCTAAACTAATAGAGACAATCAATGTCTACAAATACATCAAAACCGAAGAGCATGTGAAATTCGCGTAAGGCCACTGCCCCATAATATACATGTGCAGCTTCACTTCTGACATGCGCATGTCGTGCATCTATCATTTGGGCAAGTTTCGGACTTTTATAAGAGTTGTGCTTGTTTGTGAGGTATGAATCGAACTAACATATAACATTGAACGTTTCAAAAAAATACAAATACCATTTTGTTTTAACTATAATTTTACGATATAAAATATAGGTTATGAATGGACATTTATCGAAGCTATCTAGATTTGCATTTTGCTCGTGGCAGGGGAATTAACAAACATTTTTTTTTTCTTTCCGTTTCAAACGTTATCAAGGTCCCTGTAAATATTATAAAGGCTGCAAGTAAAATGATGTTACTTGAAGACTGAATCAGAGACAGTATACAACAGAACGGACTTCACATGGTATTTATTTTCCTTTACAGGTATTTGGTAGGAACGTCAATTCAACTCTTTCTTTGATAAAAGACAAAATTTACTACGGGTGTCTAATGTCGACGGAGAAGATCCACATAAGTCCATCAAAAGGTTATCTTGTAGTGTGTATTCTGCTTAGTGACAGGAAGATTGTTTGATCAGTACAAACATTGTTTAATTGATGAAATATTTCTATAGTTTTTATGATAAGAATCTTAATTTCTCAAAATATAATTCTCATAAAAAGTTGTTCCGCTCGTGGTGTAACTGAAAGTGATGGTTAGACTGCGGTTCATTGATTACTGTAAAGCTTTGGAATTGGATACAACCACGATCATTTGTTGTTGGTATTATGTGGAAGTCAAGTGTTCAGTACACTCATGCCCGGTAAGCGATCAAATGCTTCTGTTTACACCTGCACAGGGTTGTCTGGAGTTCATGCTGACATGCCACCTAATTCAATTATTCTGGTATAACATCACAACAGAGATAGGGTTAACGTTGGTAGAACGAAAGCAGGTAGGGGATAACCATGAACTGTATACGTACATCAATGAAACACTAAGATATATAGATATATAGATAAGGTAGTAATCACAGGTTAGACCCATGTATTGCCTCAACTTTCCAACTTCAACTTTGATAGCAATGTCTGTTTTCCATTTCCTTTAATATTTTCCTGAAAATAATGAACACGACATCAGTGTGTCTTATGGCTGCATTGGCTGTATGCTCCCCAGGGAGTACATATTGTACTATAAATTAACTCCCCTCTGATTAATAGGTAATCCCACATCTTATCATGTTTTCCTACCAGTATCCTTTCATGTTATTGTTACCTCATCCTGTTTTCGTTGTTACCTTGTTATTCCATCCATATGTATTTTGTGTATATAATGCTGTATCTCACCATACCCCCAATTGCTTGGAAACGGTATAGAAGCTATACCGAAACGTATAATAAATAAGTTGATAATCCATAAAATTCCCTCTCTTAGGATTAGGATTGATATCAAAAGTTAAACTGAAAATGAATTTTTAGTAACAACAAATACAAGTATGAGGGAACAAAAATCTGACTTTTAGCATTTTGATAATCAGTTTTTGTTTCGGAAAGTTTCAATAAGAAAAACTAATAGTCTTATGCATTAAGTTGTCAAAATGAAGATCACAGGGAAATATTCCGCAATCTTGATGCCATACTAGATCTTACTGTACAATGTGTTTTAAATCTTTCGGATCATGGCAACTTCAAAACTTTTTTTAAAAAGTTAAAACTTAAAAACTTTTCATTTGAGGAGGAAATAAACAACCAAAATGTGGAGTTGATTAAACGCTAACCGAAAGGAATTGTATGTGTCAAATATAATTCTTTCGTGACTGAAGATTATAAAAATGAGATTTATTGAGATTATTTACATGGTATTCATAGATATTTATAAATTGCTTTTTCAAAGTTATGTTTCGTCCGTACCGGTTTGTGTCACAATGGAGCAAAGCAAATCTTTCCCTGAAAAAACTAATGCTTTTACTTACATGTACGTGGTCACATTTCTTCAATTATGTTATGAAAACTTGTATTATGTGATTTCATAAGTTCATAAATTTAAATAAATAGATACAAAAATATTCACAATTAAATATACCAATATATGTACGTTATTGTGTGTGGCAACTGACGAAACGTACTTAACGTATGTGGCACAGCGACGGGATAATTGTTGTAACTATTTTGAAGTTCTAAGAATCACAAAAACGTTTTCTGGAGAAGAGAAATATACGAGTAAGCTCGTATACTATGTTATCAATATAGCTCCGATCACATAACAATATAGCTCAGACGATTTCAAAGGGGAAAGTGCTATGCGTTGCCACACCAATGCAAAACTTCTGATCAATAGCACGAATTTTTAATGCACACAGTTAACTCATGGTTGTATTTATTTTTGAAGACGTTAAAACCCCTATGTAAAATAAAAGTGAATTAACGAGAACTTATATTTTCTTGTAGAATTGTCCTAAAGGTACTGTAGAAATGAATAAAGAAGAGGCAATCATACATGAACTTATGTCGTATTCTTGAACAACAGCTCATCAACAACAGTGATATTAATGACAGAATGAGTTGTATGGTATAAAAAGACTACTTTAGTTATCCACATTGATAACATAGCGTTTGTAAAAGGCTTTAGTTCATGATAAATAAAAAAATTTATAAAGCACATTTCCTCGTTGTCTTTACGTGGTTACACAAAGTTCATGTCTTCTTTTTCCTTTCTCCAATTCGCATTTTTTTCAAAACAAGAGGAGACAAAGCCTACAGATCAATTTACAACTTAATTCCAAAATATCTTTATTCACACCTATCATAACAATGTGAGAGCTTTTTCACTGTCCTGGTAAAGATAAAGTATATATTGTGGTTGAGCAGTTCTGTATACCAGTTATTCTTTCCTTTGGCAGTTATAATTCTCAGTTTTCGTAAAGAAATCCATTTTTCTTCACCCAAAATTGTTTCACTCAAATTGTGGAAACCGGAATACATTGTCGAACTTCAATCAAGTCATTCCATAGCCATTAACATTAAAACACACCTCCTTATAAAAGCATTTTTCTGTTAAGAAATCTTTACAAAGATTGTCTTGTGTTTGACATATAATAACTGAGATTTCTTCATGTCTGGACTTTGTTTCTTGTAAATGAAAAGAAGTAATTCTATCACATATAGATGAAATATATCACAATGTTTCGATATGCAAAATTACCCTATGAATTAGTTTCAACAATAAATGCTGTAAAGCTCAAGGCGTCGGCTATTCCTTATTTCACTGACGTCACGAATCAATGGCATATTAAATGAACAAGAAAACTGTAACATGTATAAAGGCGCTAGCTTTGGCCCTGTTTTATGATTTTTTATATTTCAATTCAACGTAAATTTAATTTCAAATTGACATGTTAGAAAAGAATAGCCTCAATCATCATGTGTTTTGCAGTAAAGTTAAGATTTTCTGTGACTAGTATAACCGTCAAGGGGCGGGATAGCGCAGTGGTTAGCACGTTCGGCTTCGGATCAAGAGGTCCGTGGTTCGCATCCCGCCAAGGGCTCGGCAACTTTGTCTGCAGTAGAGAACTGTTCAACATGCAGGGTGCAACGCTACACTGAATATCAGCGCAGTACCACCCATGGTTTGTTAGTTCCAACCGATGTTCGCAGGTTTCACCGCGATGCATAGCCACAATAGTGTTGAGGGCTTTCTCCCTGCAATAATACTAGCAGCCGCGATGTAAGTGAAATAATCATGAAAGCGGCGTTAAACACCAACTCACCTCACCTATAACCGTCAATCTAATGCTTTAACTAATTTTAGCAATGCTTTGATGGCTGAGGCTCTCACATGGAACATAATTTACGCATTGACTTTAGTTAATTAGCATTAATAGTAAATTACAAGCTCTCGAATAAGAAAGTAAAAGAAACCTATCAGTATTGAACGAAGTGTGAATAGGATTCAATCTACATTGAGTGATTTTGAACTTACACTAAGATATGAAGGAGCCACGAAGAAATAAATCAACAAACGTAAAACAATTATCATGTAATAATCCTCCTGTCAATTAAAAATTTTATAATAGACCTTGAAATCGATTTGATATAATCAATGACTGATGATGTGGTCAGTCTAAATATTTTGCAAATCTGTACAAAATTGTACATCTTAGAGATAATAAGATTAATGTCATTTTTCAGTTTAAGGAACGCTTTTCTTCAGTTTTGAGTGTGTAAGTAACTTAAATCAAGTTGGGAATATTTCAGCTATAAGCGCCGAGAGTTTCAGGACAAATGTCCGTATTTTACCATTATAACTTACAGGAACCATAGATATGCAGCTTTATCCTATTACAATATAAAAATAATTCATTATAACGTTAGATATACTAATAAGCTTATCATCTTCATCTTTGTGCTTTATTCTTTCATTTAGAATGCAAACAACCTGCCCAAGTGTAATCATTTCTTTTATTATTGCATTAATAAACCCCCACAATTTGAAAAATCTTTTTGAATGTCAAAGAGATCTATATGTGATTATCGATATTTGATTGGTCGCAGGTAAATTGACAAATTACTTATCCATAATATAAAATGGTTTATAGGTTTTCTTAGCAGTTAGGTGATTAGACTAAATGAAATTTCTTGTAATAAATGTTGATATCCCGAAACCACAGATCGTATTACCAACTTCTTACAGATTGGAAATAATTACATTTTAATGAAAATCTAAATCTTGGAATCGCATATAATCACTTTCAAAACTGTGAAATTTGTTTTGCCATGGGAAAATGAAAGCAACAAATGAAATCGATGTGAATGAAATTTCTTGATCCAAGAATCCTATAAAATGCATTTTTTTAGAAAGTATCATCAAAACTGTCTAATTGCTGGTCATGTTTGGAAAATTTTAAAAACAATTCAAGAGTTGAATTTTTGGAAAATGTTTTTAGAAAAACATAAACTACAGTTACAGTAGTTAAATCGAATGTCAGGTAATGAAACCGTATCATTTGAAACTTACTGCTGCAAGCTTTCATAGTAAAGGAAGAGAAGTCAAACCTATGGCCTTTACAGTAATCTGTATTCACAAAAATTTCCTAATTCCGTTTTGTTCATGAATTGTATGATTCAGTTGTTTCATGTGATCATGTTTAAAAGTTTGGACCACATGAGTAGAACTAGGCTTAATAAACACTGATAGAGATTTGTAAAGAAAATGTAAGATAAAGCTCAAGCTGAATCCAGATGCAACAGGTGTTATTCTTAACCAATACGATAACGACAAGGAAGAAAGCCTATTTATTCATTTCATTTCATACTTTCTGTATTTGACTAAAGAGTTCCTTTTTTCCAATGTGATCTGTTCTCCATCGGAACATTTTTTTCAGAGGAATATTAATCCATCGTATTAAGAAATAATTGTTTAACAATATGTTATACCAAATTCTTAATTATATCTTCCACATCGAATATTTGTCATCGTTGTGTGAAAGGATATTATTTATTACTGACGAAATGTGATTTTAGAAAAAGTATAACGCATAAATAAATAATGGAAAAATATAACGAACAGCAACAAGCATACCACTCCTTTGACATTGTGCGACTCACGTTATCATCAAAGATATCTGTCCTGTTGCGATGAAATTACTGTATAGCCTACGGTAACTTAGCCGATTTGAAATACCAAAGCTTCCTGGTTTCCACACCACTGCAAAACGTCTGGTCTCTAGAATAAGTTTTTTGGGCAAGCATTTAGCTTTTCAATTACACTTTATGCTAATGTCGTATTTTTGTGAAGTAATTAAAACCCCAATGTAAAATAAAATTAAAATGTCATGGATGTCTTTTATTTTAAAAATGACTATAAAGAGTAGTTAGAAATAAATTTAAACAAGGTAATATAACATGAACGTTTTTTATTCTTGAAACTAGCTTACAATGGTGATGAAAGAGAGAATTGCTGGATATATTGGACCACTTTATGCAGGCTGAAAATGTATTGCCCAATGTTCAAAACGAAAACGTGTATGTCACAGCCTTATTTCTTGCAAAAACCTATAATCACCATGCAGTGATAAATTCTTTTCTTTCATATTTGGGATTTTATTAGAATAGAAAGTGATTTCTGAATATTGTATGTTGCAATTTGTAAATATCCTTTTATGATAAAATACAAAATCAACTATTGATTTTTCAGAACTAACGTCAAAATCCTTTTCAAGTAAAAAATAATGAACACGATAAAAAAAATTTTTAAAAATGTTAAATGATTTTCGAATATATTCCTTTAAAAAGATATGTCAGGGACCAGCTTTCTGAACTGTTTATTGTTTTACTTCAATATTTATGAAATACTGACCTGGAGACAAGTCTTCTCCTAAAAAATATCCTTCCTCTGATCTTTCCATTTATATTTCATTCTTTTAGATTAGGTTGTGGAGCAAATTTGTTTTGTTATATACGTATGATGAGGATATATTAATATGAAAAGTGGCCACATTTACCTGAGGGTAACTTTAACCAACACAATCTTAGAAATGTCAAGTTTTTGTTTTTGTGTTGAAAGACTTATATTAGCTGATTTAATAAATGACCTTATCTCGACTTGCACAGCAATGTCGGCTACTCATTGGCCAAATGCAGTCACGTGCCGTAGATATATATTTTTTTATGTTAAACTGTGTTACGCGCATCCCGAGAAAGGGAAGATTACGTTTTGCCAGGTGTTATCTCCCTCATCGAAATCGTTGGTTAACAACGGCTACGCCACACTGGTTTGTTGAACCCTACTTCAACACGCAAGTGTATTTCCCATTTATTAAAGTCATATCTATTAATCATGCTGCTGGCACAAAAGTAAGCTCTTATCCAAATGAAATGTCGGTGCCGAGAAAAAACCTTGACAATTCACAATTAAGACTTGCTCACGGCCTGTGAACCACACAAGCCCGGCCTGTGAACCACACAAACCCACTCGCCCGCAGCGGAGTTGTACATCAACCAGCTGGAGATTGAAGATGAACCAGAAAACCAATCCATACACATATCAGTTGAGGTTATCGGCGACTCTTCACTCATATCAAACTTTCAAACCAACCAGTGTGTTATGCTTGGATGCATGTTCGCCCGACATTTTCAAACTCAATCGCTTTTTTCACGACGGTTACAGTTCAAATCTAAGGAGATTTTTCGAACGTTTCCAAGGTGGAATGCATACATGAGGTCACGTAACCAAACAAACAAAACTTAACAAGCCCTGCAATACTCGTTATGATGATTTAATTTTATCAGTCCGCAGTTTCCGTAAAAGATATACTTCTTGTGCTTTAAACGGTGATATAAAAATTATAATTGTAAATTAATGAATAAAAGAACACTGACAAGATCAGCCGCCATCTTGACCCATCCATTTTTGCAAAAAGGGCTTCATCGAGATGAATACGTTACCATGTATCCTCGAGTTTGATATGAATGTATATCAATGTGTCCGGGGATAGCGCAGTGGTAAGCGCTTTCGTCTTCGGATCAAGAGGTCCTTACTTCGAATCCCTCCAGGGGCTCGGCTACTTTGTCTACACTAGAGGACTGTTCTACACGCAGTCAGGTCTGGGTGCAATGCTACAGTGAATTTCAGTGCTGTACCACCCATGGTTTGCTAGTTCCAGTCGATGCTCGCAGGCTTTCTCCCTGCAATAATACTAGCAGCCGCGAAATAAGCGAAATAATCTTGAAAGCGGCGTTAAAGTCCCGTATCACCTCACCTCACCTCCTAATAAAGACAACATTTGAGTTACCTGAGGCTATTTATATGAGCTGAAATATGTAGTGGCCCATCTTATTTAGCAAAAGGTCAAATCTCCAAGCTTAGAATCAATAATTACATATTGTAATATATTTTTCCCAAGATTTGTTGATAATCAAAAACCTGTTTCAGTATCATGGACACACATTGTCGATCTTAATTCCTGAAGTGTTGTCAAGTTATTTATCATCCAAAACTGTGTTCCACAGGAGATATCGCTTGTGGAAGATCAAGCAATATCTCCTAGGAGATATCGCTTTGACAGTAGATTTTGTACAATGCCCTGTTAAAGTCAAGTTCATGACATCACAATTGTTTTACATCATAAAGTAATGACATCACAATGCTATGACGTCATAAACATGATACTGTCACAATACTATGACGTCATAAACATGATACTGTCACAATCCTATGACATCACTCCACTGAGAGTCTTAGAGTAGTGCAATGTTCAGAAATACACATTTATCACGGAATCGAAATGAAAAAGGATTTTGGATGATAAATAGAATCTCCCCCTTGTGTGCAAGCCTCGGATATTTGTAACTTTTATCAACTCGTGTTGATATAATTGATATCAGAAGACACTTGGGTGAGATTCTCTATATAATAGAAACGTTTTTTAGACAATCTACACTTGCATTTTGATTTTTTTACTAATTTATGATAAATAGTAAATATGCATAACTGCTTTCATACCTGATGACATCATTCATACAAGGCACATTGTGAGTCCATGAAGTTGACATCCTTCCATCTTATTTTGTCAAATGTGTAACAATCAAAACATAGCTAGTCTCTGTCATGTATTAGGTGTCTCAAGACAGCTGTATGAAGTAGTTAATTTGGGTGATATTCTACAATAGCTTCAGGTCATACATCTGTATTCACCTAATGGTTATTAACACTGTCTATATCTTATTCAAATTCATCTCTCACGGCCAGTGGCTAAATCCAATTACTGGCAACTTAGTTCTTCAGTTGACAATATTTCGCCAATGGCATCCATAAATTATGAAAATGTTATTAACTACATTTTATGCAACAGTTGAAAAAAGACTTGAGCTGCAATGAATTACCTTCGTCTTTACGTTTTTGAAACCCAAATACTCAACTTTAGATTGATTAAATGTTTAAGAAAAGGACAAGTTTATTTTTTTGTATGAATATTATATGTGATTTGTCACAAATGTTTTTCAGTTAATATCTCAAATAGATTTAAACATGATTATACCCCTTTCAATCATTCTAGCACTGAAATAAAAGGATGTAGCTAGTTTAGACAAAACACAACCTTGTGACTTTTTGATAATTTGAGATTATTTCTTTAATAACATAACCTCTCCGAATTTTAGTGAATTCAGATCTGTCAAAAAACGATTATCAATGATAAACGATATATTATAAGAAATATATAGAGAGGATAATATAAAGGTTAAATTTTTTATTACCGAGCGAGAGCGAGGGTTATACACAAATTTCGCACGAGTTTCGTAAAAGTCATATGACATACTTTCGAGTGTAATAATTACCTTATTACCGATTCTGTTCAATCTAAAAACGCATATATACAGAAAACGACCTGCTTCCCTTGCGACGGCCCGCTACATTGACGTCATGAACAATGGTTTTATGTCGTCATAGACGACGTAATCCAGTAACTCCCACTGAAACAATCGTTGTAAGCAAAAGTGATATGTGCACATTTTTTCATATTGAAAATATGTCATCGCTTATGAAGAACCAAATGGGTTATAAATACTCTTACTAAGTAATTACCAATAGGTCATACCTTTATTATTATAGGAATGTGTTACATAAATCAAACTTAATTTACAAAATTAAAATGAAGAAAAGCCGGATTCCAACAAGCTATTGTCTATGGATAAGTTCTTCTACACTTTTATTGAAAAAGTTTAGCAGGGAAAACTTAATTATTGCTATGTTGATATATTTAGATAAAAGTTTTGCAATCAAAATACTGAATGTGTACATAAATGACACACGTTACAATCTTATGGTAGTTAAAGGATAGTGTGGTGTTCAGGGATGTACTGTTTTAATCGAAACGTAAAGAAAAATGATATTGGATGGTAAATAGAATCAGTCTTAGGTTTTCTGATATCAAATACATCAACACTCATTACTTAAAGTAACAATGTCCTCGGCAATTCTCTAATATTAATAATTTGTATCAACATTTGTTCATATATATAATATGAGAAGACACCTTGGTGAAATTCTCAATCTGTTTCTGCTCCGGGCTCCTAAGTGACGTCCAGAACTATCAGTTGTATTCGTTCTTAATAACTCCATACACCTCTTAGTTTGTCATGTTCTTCATGCTAACTTGGCCTTTGATTTCCATGACTTCTTCGTCAATTTCACTTGGGAAAAGATAGAACACCTAGCTCTCTGAAATTGTTATGTCTTTACACATGACACTCCTCCCCCGAACTCGCCTAAATTGGGGCTCTTCATTTCGAAATTGGAGCTTGGGGCTTATGATGCAAAAGTTATATTCGATCAGTTGTGTTTGTGTTAATGATTTTTGGATTCACTTTGATTTAACTTTAATAACTGCAATTCTTCTCTGTGTGATGAAATAAACATGTGTTAAATAAGAAAGTATTGATGTGAGATTACAGTCAAGCACATTACGTAGCACCGTTAGTTCTAGAACTTGAGGGGAATCCGTTATGCATGCATATAAATATATACTTTTTAAAGACCGTTCCTCAGATCACATCTTTGGGCTTTTCATAGGAAAACCCTAGAGGATTTGGATAATCCTTAAACAATTATAAGGGTGATCTTATTGAAGGGAATTGTGTAAAAGTCTGTGCTTGTAGGCTGAAGTTAAATAAATCAATGATTAGAAAACTGTTTTGGGAAAAGTAAATTAATTGATGACCAATCGTCATGCTATGATAAAACTGTATTTGAGGTCAAAGAGAAGCTGGGTGTTCAGAGATTTTTTTAAAACGTGTATGTATTTTTTTTCAAGCATATCATACTTATTTCTATCATTTTACATTTCATACATCTCTTACAAACTCCCCTAACACACGATTTAAGAAATGATCTGTCAATATAATAGTAATTATCATTGGCAAACATAATGAAGGTAGTTTTGAAACCATTTGTTCCTTAATTCGATATCATTTACAACATTATTTCCCGATCCTTTTTGGTCATTAATGTGCAACATTACACTTTCGCATTTTGAAATTGCTCACTGTGTCCAGGTACATTTGGATAATTGGTTTCTTACACAATGTGAGGAGGGCACACGCTTAGGTCTACATAATTAAACATTTCAGGTCTGAAGCAGTCAATTAGATCTCCATGTGAGGACAAAACCTGACAATTTTAATCACTGAGTAGATGAAAGTGCCATTTCCCACAGACAAAGACATGCAGTTTAAGTGATTAACGTTGGATGTCGTTTGAAAGTGGTGTGTTACATGTGATTTAACGTTTCACAACTTTTAAAAAAAATTCATGTTAAACCTTAGATTTCTTATGAATTTGATAAAAAGTATTGAAATGTTTCATAAAGTTATTGAAACTGTTACATTTCGCTAGATGAAAGAAAAAGCGAGTATTCAAAGACCTCCTAAATAATATCATGTGATTAACATCAGAAACCATCTATATCATTTCTAGTCCTTTTGGCGCCAAGGCGTGAAGTAGACATTTAATGGCATTTCTTTCGCGCCAGTGTATAAGGTAGAGAGCTTTTTCTTTTTTTAACTCTGATCAAACAAATCATCTACACAATGTTGTATTCATCAACTATATGAATTAAATATTTGATCATTCTTCACACATTGTTCTAAGTGATTTGGGGTTTTTTTCATATTAAAGATTTTATATATTATTTACTTATTGCTTCATGGTTCAGTAAACTGTAAGATATTGCATAATTTCTTACAACCAAAAGTTTTCTTTTTCAGAAAACCCTGTAGAACTAACTGTAGATCTACTTATTCTATCTATTTGACGTTGTCAATGTTTGAAAACTAGCAAGGCTTTTTATTTACATTGACTCTAAAGTGTCAAATGCCATTTTGTAAATTGATCTTAAAATATCATGAAGATAGATGACATATGATAATGAATCCTCATAATGTCACTGTAATAAGTTTTGATATCTACATTATTTACATGTTTTGAATATTAAGGAAGAACAACAATCGTCATTTGAAAGATTATTGTATATATAAAATTAACATATCATTTACTTAAAAGAGACCTTCCGAAAAAATTCCAAAATGAGTGTGATTAGTTCGGTTTATCGGTTATTATATGCAGTAATTTTCAAATTCAATATGGTACTGTCCATTTAAACAAAACAATATAACCAATATATTCAATAACAGTTGTGTCAACATTGCGTAAAAACTGTCTGAAGAAATCCAAAATTCAATACAACTGAAATATTTTCAATCACTACAGTATTTGTTGTATTGTTATAACAGTATCAACATTATGTACCAGTACCAGTATCATTCATTAAAAACACTAATGATAGTGACTTTATAGTAACAGCTTGTTGCCCATCTAAACATTTTCTGTTTAGTGTAAGTTAAGTCTTTCTGATGATGACAACTTCATCGCTTAAAAAAGAAAATGATAAAGCTTAAAAGCTGTCAGTTTAGAAGAAAATACAACCAAAATATGGAGATAAAAAAGTAGATACATCTCGCTAAATGATTGGATTTGTACAAAACAATTTCAGGAATTTCTCTCACATTTGACCATATGAGCGATATCAGTGATAGTACTTACCTTCTGTATTAAATTCTGCAAGTATATATTTTTCCAAACTCAGTAGACCAGACAGTTTAACGACAATATGACATATACCATTAGTTACAGTTTCTTTGTGAAAAGGCATATTAGTTAGTACTGAAGAAAAGCGATTTTAAGGTTTAAAGTTACATAATGGAAAAACTAGAAACAAAGCAACAAGCAAATCAAGATTTCACTGTTTTGACATTGTATGACTAACAAAGACGTTATCATGAAAAGTATCTGTCCTGTTATCAATATATTTACGGTCACATTACATGAAGCCTACGGGAACATAGCCGGTTTAAAATACAAAAGCACCACGTGTTTCCACACCACTGCAAAACTTATGCTCAACAGAACAAGTTCCTATGCAAGCATTTAATCCTTCAAATGCTGATGTTATTTTTCTTTTAAGTGGTTAAAATCCGTATGTAAAATATAAGCGAAAATGTCATGGATGAGATCATGTCTTTTATTGTGGAATTTGACCATAGTAATAGTCAGAAATGAATTTAAAACAAGGTAATAATGAACGAACGTTTTCTCATACTAGAATACTAGCTTACAATGGAGATGAAAGTAGATTCATGAGAGAATTGCAGGATATTTTAGACCGCTTAAGTGTAGGCTGAATATGTGTTGTCCAAAGTTCTAAACTGTGATACTATAATCACCCTTCAGAGCAAAATTATTTTCTTTCATAAATGGCATCTTATTAGAAGAGTAAAGGGATTTCTGTAAATTGTAAGTTGCATTTTGTCAATTACCATTAAAGATATAACTACAATATTGACAATTAATTTGTCAGAACTAACGTCAAAACGAAATTAATTCGAAAATGATTAAAGTTGTACAATTTATTTTCCTTCAAAAAAGATATGTCAGAGACCAACTTTCTTAATCATTTGATGCCGAATTAATTAATTTAGGAAAAACTGATGGTAAGAGGAAGAAATCTTCACTAGAAAGCTCCTTTCTAGTCACACTTTTTCTTACATCTTAATCATTTGAATAAGTTCATAGGGCAAATTCTTTGTTACATACTTTACACCGAAGATGATGAAACAATTAGATGCTAAATTGCTACATAAACCTTAACGGATACCTTAACCACAATAACTCAATGTTATTAATGTTCAGGTTCATTAGCGCACTTGAAAGACTCGGACGTGAGATGATTTCATAAATGACCTTATTACTCGCCCGTGTAAGATACCGCAGTGTAATATTTATACGGCGATACTAAACTAGTGTAATACCGCTCCCCGTATGACGTCATAATACTGTGTGGTTGTGACGTCACAATCTTGGCACCGTCGTCTCAATGGCGGCTTAGTCGCGGAAATGCTTCGTTCAGTACACTTTCGGTAAAAATGCTTGATTACTGAGGTCAAGTAATAAACAGAATACTAAACTTCCTTCCATTTAATACTATTTTTATTAAACTCGGTAATGATTAGGTATCAAACTCGCTTTCGCTCGTTTTATACTTAATCATTAACTCGTTTAATAAAAATAGTATTAAATGGAAGGTCGTTTAGTATCCTCTATTTATGAGCTTTACAAATTTACTCGAATTTATTCCCTAAGCATGCCTTCAGCTGATCTATAATTTTCATCTCCTACATTTTTCCCCCATTCATAACGATTCTCAAAGCAACATTATGTGCCCCTGAAGGACACAGGCATGAGATGATTTCATACATGACTCTAACAGCTTTAGAATTTATTCCCTAAGAATGCCTTCAGCTGAACCAAAAGTTTCATCGCATCCATATTTTCCCCCCAATTATAACGATTCTTAAAGCAACATGAAATGGCCCAAGTGTCCCAAGGTCAGATGCAATGAACACATATTGTAATACGATATGCCTAAGTTTTGTTAATAAACCAGGACCGTTTCAATATCCTGAAAACATTGTCGATCTTCAAGGGGCACAGAGTATGTTGTATGTATGTCAACAAGAAGTTGTTGTTTTTTTAAATGAACAATGCTTATCAGTTAGTATAGTGATAATAAACTGGGAAAATATCGAGATTCATGATTAAAAAAACGGACAAAAGCGCGCGCCAATGCCTCAAACGTAATTTTGAAAAAATATTTATAGCAGACAAAACAGGATATTTAGGTTGGTATCGCTTATTAGGTCAACGAACTAATATACATGTAAATAGGACGCTGAATTTCGACTTCTTAACATCCATATGACTGTTTTTAATTTACAATGGAAAACAAAAAAGCATGTAAGAGATAAAGATAGGCGATTTGAAGGTAACTCAGGTCATATAGTTTGGCTCCATCTAGCCACATTTAAAATTCATGAACATACCCTGTGCCTCTTTAATACCTGCAGTGTAAATTTTTATACAATCGAGAGACAGTGTATTACTGAAAACATAACCTTATAGAAACAAGTGTTGTGCAATTATCATGTAGTTAAATAATCAGAAATGAAGCTCAATTATTCTTGGAAGTCTAATATGATACTTTTGAATAGTTTTTATAACAATATAGTAGTCAGTTCTGTACCATGAATAGCTTATTTTGTAAACAACATATTTGATGATATTTAATTATAACAGAAATCATATTTTTTTCATACCTATGAGAAGACTTTTTAAAACTGAAACCTTTACACTTTAATTATCAAGACGTTCAGGAGCCATAAAGAGAAGTATTAAAGTAATCACATTCCATAGACGCCAATCTATGATGTTCTTTATGAACACCTCGGTCATATTACAAGGGTCAAGATTTTTTACCAGAACTTAGGTTCTGACCCTCGTTTATCTATACAAATGATCATAAAATTCGATGTTCGTTATCTTTCAAAACAAAGGCGTATAACAAAACTGTTGGTTTTTTAGTCAGTGTTGTTTTATCATCAGATTTATCGAAATAGCTCCTCGCAGTGATTTAATATAGATCTGCTCCAGTGGCTAATTATAACCTTATAAACCAATGTCTACGCGAAATACTTTTTTGATTGGCTACTGCGGAAAAAAGGGTGTATGCGTTAGTTATAAAGTTTTGTTTATTTCGAATAAAGTGCAAATATACACTTGCTGTCTAGCAACAACAGTCTTATAAACGCATACATTATGTACGTTTCTAACAAAATGGAAAAAAGTATGTTTTAACATTGTCAAATATTAATCATATTAAATCCAAATAAGTAAACTCTGATTGCAATTAAAGTGCAGTTGAAAATCGTTGCCTGGTGGAGGATTAAAGTCGGTCAAAACATATTCAAAGAGTGAACATTAAATAACTAACGATTTATTTCGATTCATTTAAGATCGGAGTGGTCATTACATACCTGAATAATAAATCTAAAAAAGGCCTGAAGTTTAAATGTGACAATGAGAGAAATGTGGTTCTGTACATTGTGTTTAAATAAGCAGATACCATAACAATATGTGTTTTGAAGAAAACCGTAAACCCAGCATGAAGTCCTTTTAAAAACGCTTTACAATTTTGATATTATATATTACTTTGTAGTTTCATAAACACATATCATAACAATGTTTCAAAGAAAATTAAACTCAGCATAAGGTTCTTTTAAAAACGCTTCTAACTAGCCTTAGGAGCAACTCATAGGACTCACTGAAAAACCTTTCAAATTATGAAGTCTGCTTTACAATTTTGATATTATATGAAGGGATTACATCTCTAAAGTATTGAAAGGTTGACATCCCTACGCTTGAAATATGTCTTATAGCTCTGTAATAATGATTTCAATTATTTCCCCTCTTGAGGGAATAGGAAACCTATTGTCTGGTTCCATTTTCCAATGAAATCTCAATCATTAGAAAAGATAACATTATATGTAATTATCTGAATACAGAGACTTTTTTCAGTCAGGTTTTGAACATTTTAGCCTTACTTCAATTGTTTATACTCGAGTTACATCAGCCCAACCGACTAAATACATCATAGCCCATTTGTCTGATACCTCACACGTAATCCGACAGCTACATCAGTCCATGATAGTCTATCTCACTGCTATGCCAGTTCATCACAATCCATTCGACTGCTACACCAGTTCATCACAGTCCATCTGACTGCTACACCAGTTCATTGCAGACCATCTGACTGGTTCACCATTTCATCACAGTCCATCTGACTGCTACACCAGTTCATCACTTTCCATTCGACTGCTGCACCATTTCATTACAGTCCACTCGGCAGCTACACCATGAACGTCACGGCCCTTACTGTCCTTCCTGTTTACCACATCACCTGGTAGATAACCTTGTCTCTCAGGGGAGGGAAGGCTACAAGAAAAGGACATTCTAAGTATAGTCTATTCATTAATAACCCTAGTTGCAACATGAAATACCTTCAAACAAACAGCAAAGCCATCCTTTGCATGATTAACATCCAAACTCACCTCACATATTCGAAGTGCATACAACATATTAAGCATAACACACATAACATAACATAACATAACCACTTAAGCATAACACACATTTACATCATATGCTTTCAAAATGACAAAATGACTCCTCAGTGAGATTCTGTATTCAACACACCTTTTAACAAATCATTCGCCAAATGAGAGCAATTAAAATTAGCAAACACAATAAGAATATGTCTATGACCATTTATTTCTCAATTCATTTTCATTGAAAACATTTTTTCCCAACCCCTTTTAGACATTAATATGCATCATTACACTTTCACATGGGAACAACATCCTCACTGAAATTGATCACCGTGTCCAAGTGCATAGGGGTAATTGATTTCTTACACAATGTGAGGAAGGAACACGTTCAGGTCTACATAATTAAACATGTCAGGTCTGAAGCAGTCTATTAGATCTCTGTGTAAGGACAAAACCTGACAATTCTAATCACTGATTACATGATAGTGTCATTTCCCACAGATTAAGACATGCAGTTTAAGTGATCAATGTTGGATGTCGTTTGAAAGTGGTGTGTTACATGTGATTGAACATTTGACAACAACACAAAAAAATCATGATAAACCTTTCATGTCTGATGAATTTGGTTAAAAGTATTGAAATGTTTCATAAAGTTATGGAAGCTGATACAGTTCGCTAGATGAAAGAAAAAGCTAGTATTTCAAAGACTTTCTAAATTGCATCATGTGATTAACATCAGAAACCATCTATATCATATCTAGTCCTTTTGGCGCCAACGTGTGAAGTAGACATTTAACCACATTTTTTTGCGCCAATGTCTACGGTACCGTACATATGATTTCTTTTTAAAACTCTGATCAAACGAATCAGTTACATAATGTTGTATTCACATACTCTATAAAACTATTATTTGATCTTTTAGCACACATTGTTCTGAGAGATTTACATCATTATTTCATTATAGATGTATTAAGAGGAAGATTTTATACTAATTCCTGTTTTGCTTCTTGGGTCAAATAACTCCTAGACAATTTTTTTTAATTTAAACTTTTATTTGAAAAAATGTATACATGTATCTATCAATCACACATTTAAGATCACATTTAAGATCGTAAAATGGTTTTTTTTGTAGATCAGAATAATAATGTTTAACGGGTCGTTGTTTCTGTCTGGGAAGCCAATAAGAATCTTTTGTTTATCAAAATGTATTTCGATTTGCGCTCTCTCTTTCAGCCAATCTTCCAGTTTTGTCCACAGTGGTCTCACAAAATCACATTCCCAGAATAAATGCTGGATAGTATCAGGATGAACAGAAATCACATAGGTCAGACTTTAGATATCCAATTTTGTAAAGTCGAGTATTGGTTGGTAGGATATGGTGTAGAATTTTTGTATTGAAACCATTGTATATTTGTATGAGTAGAGCATCTGAAAGGTAGCTTGCTGTATTTGTTCAATGCTATATCAGGAATGTTACTTTGTAATTCCACTTGTTAATATGGTGATATTTTATGCAATAACTCTGAATAAGGATTGAATAATAGTGTCTAGATCCTTTGTTTTCTTTGCAGAGATGTTTTATATTGAGAGGAAAAGTTGGTTTTATTTGTGTTAATTCCTTGATTTTATCTATGCTTTTATTGCTTGAATCAAGCCATTATAGAGAATAAAGTTTGTATTGATATCATATATTTTCTTAAATTCTATAAAGTCTAGAAAACAATCGTTTTCATCCAAAAGGTCATTTATATTTCATTTCATTGCTTGGGATGAGATATTTTTTACAAAGTCAAGCCAAGATGATATAAAGTCTATATAGAACAGATTTCTAATATTTTGCGTGATTTCGTTTTTTGGAAATTGGATGACAATTAAGTTCTAAAATGTCCATTGAATTGATTTTAGGCAGGTATCTTTCAATCAAATTAGACCAAGATGTTGGTTTCTTATAGTAACGTCTAAGGACGGATAGCTTTTGCGCTTTGATAATTTCTTTTATCTTGGGAACATTGAAACCTCCGTCATCTGTATTGCAGATAACTTGGCCTCTTTTTATTTTATCAGGTTTATTTTTCCAAATGAATTTGAAATATTTGCTTTGGAAATATTTAATGACGTTTTCAGGTGGATTTGGGATTGTTGAAAAAAGATGGTTAATTTTCGGAAGAATAAGTGATTTTATTACAGTGTTTCTACCAAGCGGAGTGAGGTTTCTGGCAAACCACAGGTTCATTAAAGTTGACATGTTATGAGCTTTTCAACGTTATTCATTTTAACCATGTCCCATGTCCATGTTTCTTTGATCCCAGCCATAAAATCCTAGTCTGGTCCACATTTCCCTTTAGTCCTGAGAAACGTGCAAACTGTTCTAATGTTTGCATTACAGCGTAAAGACAACATTCGGTGCCATCCAGCATGCAGGTAGTATCATCAGCGAATTGTGCCAATAGATATTCAACATTGTCAATGTTTATGCCTTGGATGTTAGGGTTATTTCTAATCATATTTCAACACATAAGATAAATAGGTAAGGGGATAAAGGATCTCCCTGTCGACAGCCCCTTGAAATGTTAAAAAAATCTGAACCAAATCCGTTAACCAATGTGCAAGTTTCGATTTCTTTATAAAATGTTTTTACCCAGTTTCTAATAGAGTTCCAAAAGTTAAAGCAAAAAAGTCCAGTCTACCGTGTCGAAAGCTTTTTCAAAGTCTATGAGTAATAATAGTCCCGGAATTTGGTAGCTTCTATCATGTCGAGACAAGTCTTGTAATTTCACCAATATATCTCCCTGACATAAATCCCTTTTGCTCTTCGTTTATAATAGTACGAGAACAGTTTTGATTCTTTTGGAGATCGCTAAGGACCCAATTTTGTAGAAAATAGAAGGCAACGAAATCGGTCTCCAATTTTCTACAAATTGCTTTGGTTTGTTTCCCTTAGGTATACATGTAATAAGGCCTCTTTTAATAGATATAGGTAGTGAGCCATGTCTTTAGGATTAATTTAAACAATGTACAAGATATTTACCTAAATCAAGCCAAAAGAATTTGATGAATTCAGCCGTGAAACCATCAGGCCCTATGTTTTTTTCACTTTTGAGTGATTTAACAGCTGAGAGAACCTTTACATAAGAAAGCTCTCCTTCAAGTGATTTTGATGTTTCTTCTGATAGTTTTTTAATGTCATAACCGTCTAGAAGGTCGTGTAGGTCAACGTTCGATGCATCCTGACTAGTATACAGCTTTTCGTAAAATGATTTTACTTTCATTTTGTATTTCTTGTTGGGTTGTAACAATATTTCCATTATTGGTTTCAATACGCATAAAGGCCTTGTTAACAAAATTTCTTGCCTCAAGGTTAAGGAAATATTTAGTTTTCCCCCCCATAAAGCTCTTGATCTTATTATAATCCCTTTAGTTTTTATGAGGTTAAGCTCTTCTAGTTTATCATTTAAAATTTCAGTTTCATCTAAAATAGATTTTTTGGTTTTCTCATCATTTTATATTCAACGCATGGTTCAGATAATTTTCTTCTTCTTCCCGTTCTTTCTTCTTAGCAGATGAGTATGAGATTGTATTGCCCCGTATCATTAACATTAATATTTCCCATAACATTTGATCACTTAATTGAGACTTAATTTTATTTCCATTATCTACGTTATACTGATTTATTGTATCGTTTATTACATTTTTCACACACAAGCTTAACATACTCAGGATCTCCAAGTACTGAGTTATTGAACTTCCAGAACCCTTTACCCCTTGTAAGGTTTTCCATTTTGATCGTAAGAGAGATTGGGGAATGATCAGATTTGAAACTTGGTTCTATTTCACATTTGACAACAGAGGATAATAGTTTGTGGGATATAAGGAAGTAATCAAGTCTACTCTGTTTTAATTGTGTAGGTTGTCGCCAGGTAAAACGTTTATCATTAGGGTTAAAGTTTCTCCAAGTGTCGACTAGATCAAACTCTTCTTTCAGTGTTAGTAGCCTTTCCCCCAGCTTTTGGGTTATTTACTCCTAGGCATTACGTAACTGATCTTCCTTAAGCATATTGTACAAGTTGCAATTTGTGATCGAAAACCGGACAGTGGGGCGCCAATGACTCAAACTTAATTTTCGAAACTTATCTAAAGCAGGCACAGAGAAAAAATTGGGTGGTAGTGTTTGGTAGGTCGTCTACCTGATATTTATCTAAATTGAGCTTAGAATGTTGACTTATTAACATCCGTACGTCTGTATTTGTATTATCATTGAAAACAAGAAATTATTTTCATTTGGTCAATTTAGAGATAACGATGCAATGTTTTTAGGATATTTGAACTTAATTCAGGGCAGATGGTATTTTTGCTCTTATTAATGTTGAGGTTCATTATGTGCACTTGAAAGACTCCAGCATGAGAAGCATCATAAATGACCCTAAGAGATTTAGAATTTTACTCCCTAGGCATGCCTTTAGTTGATCTATAAGTTTCATCACATCTTGCACTTTTCTCCCAATTTATATCGATTCTCAAAGCAACATGAGATTCCCTGTGGTTTTAGTAATAATGATCTATTGGCCTTCATCACCTTTGATCTTATGTAGCTGTAAGTCATAAACCCACGAGCAAAGAATAAATGAACACATTTTTCAATATTCTTTGCCTTTAGTTTTTTTTTATTATCAAAATCCCGTTTCGATATCTTAATCACATAGCCGATCATAATGTTTGCATTGCCGATGTTTATACAGTTGAAGGACAATATATTTCTTAAAACATAATCCGAGATAAAAATTATCGTCATTGCACTATAGAGATGGCTTTTGGGGTTCATCACTTCACAGAAGTTTGGATCTACTGGGTTGAAGATAGTCAACATTTCAAAACATAGACATCTGTTCTTTTCTTTTCTGGATTAGAGTTTCATATTCAATAACAAAGAGTGATTTGACATTTTCATGTAGATAAAATAATCAGAAAATAAGATGAATTATTCTTCAAAATTTAATATAATACTTATGAATTTTTTGTTAAAAACACAATAGTCAGTTTGTACCGTGGATAGCTTATTTTGTAAACAACATTTTTTATTATAGTTAATTAAAAAATCATATTTTCTCATACTTATGAGAAGACCTTCTTAAATTGAAACCTTTACACGTTAATTATCTAGACGTTCAGGAGCCATATAGAGAGGTATAAAATTAATGACATTCCATAGACGCCAATCTATGATGTTCTTTATGAACACCTTGTGTCATTATTACAAGGGTCAAAGTGTTTTCAGAAGAGTTTGATGTCTGACACCTGTCTATCTACCAGCTGATCATAAAATTCAATATTCGTTATAATTCAAATAAAATACCTATAACAAATCTTGTGATTAAGTCAGTGTTGTGTTATCATAAGGTTTATCAAAACAGCTCCTCGCAGTGAATTAATATAGATGTGATCCAGTGGCTATCTGCTCAGTTTATATGTGTAAACTTATTATCCAATAGCTACGCGAAATATGTTTTTGGATCGGCTACTGTGAAAAATTGGTAAACGATTTAGTTACAAAGTGTTCTGTTTACTTCGCATAAAGTGCAAATATACACTTGTTGCCTAGCAACAATAGTTCTTACAATGCTTACATGCTGAACATTTCTAACAAAATAAAAACAAATTATGTTTTAACATTTTTTAAAATAAATGAAATTCAATAAAAATCAGTAAGCAAACTCTGATTGCATTTATACACAATATCTGAAAATTTACCATCAACCATATTCACTGTGTTATTACGGGTATATGGTTACTTTTTACAGATAGGATACGTCAAATAACCCCTCAGAGGACAAAATGGTTTAAAATTGTGAACTAAAAGCGGACGATGACAGACAGTTTTAGACATGTGGTGATGGGATGGGTCATCAAATTTTCTCCCTTGCGGATATCATCTTTGTTCTTGACAGGTTACTTATACTGTTGTAACAAATCATTGGATTTCGTTTCAAAACGGTACATCACAAAAAAATTAAAAAGTAAAAAATCATAAACCATAAAAAGTCTGATGATCTTGATTAAAAGTATTCAACATGTTTCATTAAGTAATGGAAACTGATACATTTCGGGCGATCAAAGTAAAAGCAAGCATTTCAAAGATTCCTCAATTACATTATGCTATTAACGTCAAAAATCATATATCATTTTAGTCCTTTGGGGGCCGCGGTATGAAGTAGACAATTAAATGCTCTTTTGGCGCCAATGTCTACAGTGATGTATTCGCATGTTTTTGTAACTTTCATCAAACATTCTTCAAAGTTCAGTTATGATATGCTGTATACATTCAATGTATGAAATGAATGTGTGATCTTCATGTTCCAAGTGGTTTATAAGATTTATTCATTGTCAAGAAAGATCAACATTATTCATTTTAGATACTTTCATATATTTTTTACTTATGCTGCTGTTGAAAATTCGTGGCTGGTGGAAATTAAGTCATGCTAAACGTGAGTAAAGATTGAATATTAAATAACTAACGATTTGTTTATACTTTATCATCATGATACAAGTCTTACACTACTAAGTAGAATAATGCTGACTTTTTGTATTCATGGAATACCTAACGGTAAGGGGAATTAATTTAAGATCGGAATGGTTATTACATCTCCTGAGCAAACAATATTACAAAGACCTAAATGATTATTTAAATGTTAAAATGTGTAGATTTGTGGCTCTGAACATTGTTGTTAAATTAGCAGATACCATAACAATACTTCTTTTGGAGAAAACCGTAAACCTAGCATAATGTCCTTCTAAGAACGCTTTTATCTAGCCTCAGGTGCAACTTATAAAATCTGCTTTACAATTTTGATATCATACGCTGGAAATATGTCATTTAGCTATGTAATAATGATTTCAATTATTACCCCTCTTGACGGAAAAGCAAACCTATTGTCTGGTTTCATTTTCCAATGAAATTTCAATCATTAGAAAGAGGGACAATTGGTACGACCTGGGATTAGCTCCATTGATGAAATTGAAGACATTTGAAATCTTGATATGTTCATTACATAATGTGTAATTATCTGAATACAGAGATTTTTTCAGGCAGTTTTTTGAACATTTTGTCCCTACTTCCATTTCTTCTATAGTTCTACACCATGTTCATCGCATTAGATGTAATTATCTGAATACAGATACTTTTTTAGGTAATATGGCAGAATTTTGGCCCTATTTGCAACACATGAGTGTTTAAATGTGATACAAAACCTGTTATTGATTTATCATTTAAGCCAAAATCAGACGAATAACTACTTTAATAGTGCAAAACGACTTTTTCATGCAAAAATAATAGTGAATAAGAATTCTTGTTTTTCTGCATTAAAAATAATCAGGAGCGAATAATTTATATGTTTGATTAGAAAATCTTATTGTTGTACAGCATGTTTGAAAAACATTCACTTTTTTCTTAAATTTAAACTGGATTTCCAAAAGCACTCCTTTCTCGTAACATTTTTTAAATTTCTGAATATCAAAATGTCCTAATATTCGAACTTTATGATACTAACATAAGAACGTTAGCTATTGTATCAGTTGTGTCCTGTTTGCAATTATTACATTTCACTCGTGGTTTGTTGAATGAACATGGTGTTGGTCACGGACAGCCGACATCCTTTATTGAATTATACCAGATGTGAGACAATCGTAACATTAGCAAGTCTCTGCCGTATATTTGGTGTCTCCAGACAGCTGTTTAAGTAGTTTGGAAATATCTCACAATAGCTCCAGGTCATACATCTGTATTCTGTTAATGGTTTGTAACACTGTCTATCTCTCATTCCGGTTGAGCTCTCGAGGCAAGAAGCTATCACCAATTATTGGCAACTTAGTTCTTCTTTAGTTTACAAAGTTTTGCCATTGGCGTACATAAATTAGAAAAGGTTAAATGAAATATTATATCCAGTCAAAACTGAGTTTATATGTTAACCAACATTTACTTAATTGTTCAACAGAACTCTTTAAACATAAAGAGTTTGTCCACTATGATTTTTGGTGGAGTCACATATGCAAAACGCACTTAGCAATGGTGTTATCTTGACGAGACCTACGAAATTGCAGATTCGAACTATGTGGTCACAATTTTAAAAGGGTATCGTGGCTGACATGCGCCAAAAAAATCAAATGTAATCTTGGAAAGTTATCTCTTCGGGTGGAACGACAGACTGACCTCAATTGTAAAACTTCTATGATTGGCATTTGATTGAAGTTTCCTCATATGATGGAAGTAATTGAAAACTTTCAGTCTTCTTATGATTTGCATTTGATAATGAATTTGTAAGATTGAGTGAGATGCCTTGAATTTAAACCAACAGAAATGTTATTTTGGCACATAGCAATCATGATCCCGAGTTTTCGTTAATTTGCACGCATTTTACAAGTGTGTTTCGCTACTGTTTTTTCGTGTAGCCAACGGTGATCAGAAAAGAAAAAACAGTAAAACCACGCTTATTCACTTTTTGCACTGATTCAAAATTTAGAATTGCAAAAGTCTTAGACATGAGACTCAGAGATACAAGTTCCCAAGCTCAGAGTCAGGCGAAACCAAACATTGCTGTATAAAAAAAGTAAAAAAGGAAGATTATGATGTTAAAAATGGCAAGCAAGTAGACCATGACACACATTGAAGGTTCTCATCCTGGGAACAACCCACTCTGTCTTTCTTAATCGGAAACAGGTGAAGTTCGGGTACGTTTTTAAAAAACGGGTTTTTCTGTCTAATTCCCTTGAACAACTAATAGATCAGATTTTTGAGGGCTTGATAAATCATTTGTATCGATCACGTTGTCTTAACCGAATCTGTCAACATTTCAAATGAAAATATAAATAAAATGTTAATTTTTTCGACTTTAAAGAGTGATGAGGCACAATGTTTACAAGTTTTTCTATATAATGTTGGTGCGAAAAGTCTTCAAATGTTTACAAACGTAACAACTGTCCTGTTTATGGGCAGAAGAAAGTTACCTTCATACAAACGTTAATTTTTGTAAAAAGATAAAGAGTCCTATTCAAGAACGTTCCTATGAAATGAGCGCGTGGTTTGGTATTAAACGATCGAAAAAGGGTTAGATACCCATACCATTCATGACTTTCATAAAAATGTAGCTAAAAAACTGAGTTAAGTATTCTATGCATTTCTCACTGAATTATATCAAAGAAAAAAGTCTCAATATATTGACATAACCATTAATTTGTGATGTCATGCTTAACGAATGGGACGTAATGTGTCGTCAGTAAGCACGAGATTTTATGACACAATGTTGATTGATTGACTTACGGGCAACCAGAAGTTGGCGTTTGTTCAAAACAATGTACTCTTCAAAAGAATAATCGAAAAAGAGATTTTTAGAATTTTGGATATATTTCCCCCTTAATGTTAATAGTTTTCTTTTTATCATTTATTTTTATTCATATATTTCGTGTTTTTCAAGAACAAGAGAAACTGTGTAAATGAAAGATTAATTGAAAGTGGTTTAAAATGCATACTTTCAAATCCGTTTGCTCTTGTACAGAGATTTGGATAAGAAATTAACAAAAAAATGGAATGACATAACAACTTACCTCAGAACAGAAGGAATAAGCCAACTGTTAATCAACTGACAGCTCAATAAAGCCAATCTCGATTTATACTCAGCAGACAAGACTAAAGTATGGACTATATACGGGAACGTGCATCTTGTTTTATTTAGAGATGTCAAGCAAAACATTGGTCACCGCTTTTTCAATTGCTACGGTTCCCACAATAGTCTATTCAGGGAGTGTCAACTGCAATTACTGCAGCACCGTGATGTGACTATTTTTGCTCTGTGGGCAGAGGTACGGCCAGTTGGTGCATACAAATTACATATCATCGACATCTTGAGACAACACCATGTGACCTCATGAGATGATGGATTATAAAATGGTGTGAAGAAGTCACACATTGTTTAATAACAATTTGGACTGTTTTAACAATATGAAAAAAACGTTTTTACATAGTAACAGAAACATTTGACAAATAATGTATGGAAACATTTTAATTTGAATGCATTTACCTCTTGGCCAAAACAACACCAACCATGCTTTTAAATTATATGTCATTGAGTGATGTTGATCGTATTGAATTGAATATCTGTGCATCCCTTCTTCCAGTAAAGAATATTATACACATCCTGTGCATTGTACAAGCGGATTAAATGAATGTCATCTACATATTGAATGGAGATGTGTCACGTGCTAACTAACATATTTAAAACACGTGTATGTGTCAGAAACATAATTCAAAAGCATCATGCATGTTAGATAAGAATATCGATTTTGTTCCTAATCGTTTAACAAATGTTTTGGTACATCATAGATTTATAGATATAAGGCTAAACCTATTGACAAGCAACCCATAGATTATTGAGTTTTGAGGTTTATGTATCATAAAACCTGTTACCACTCTTTCTATCGAACATGGTAAAACAATTTATATATTACCACCTTTCTACAGATTGTGTAATGAAAATGTCAGGAATTGTAAATATCTATATTTGTTTTTAAATGTTGTCCTTGACGTAAGGCAACGGTGATATTATTATAAATAAAAGAAAATCATTACTTTTATGTATAAAGTTCTCAGGTGTAGATATGGTTTTATGTTGTCCAGGATGAATAGTTCTTCTACAAAACCTCTGTGATTGTGTTATTGCTCGTTTGAACGTGGCAGTTAGCCGTTACGATGTTGATGATAAAGCTTTATCTTGTTCTTCTTCAAGATTATAGTCGAACAAATATGATGTTTTTATATTCAACGGATGATGACGAATGAATGAAAGGAGGGATAGATTGATCTACCGAGGTTACCTAAACCGGTTTCGTTTACATATCGAAGTTTATGTACATATTACAAATAAAAACCAACTTATATTGACCTATTTACTGTTATGGATATTGTTCGACATGCACCTTAAAATAGCACGTTGTTTGAAAATGTATTTCTCCTGAAACTTTTCCTCAATAAATATATGTTTATACCAAATGCATTATCTTCAGTGGATACAGCACTTCATTACTCAACTCCAGTATCTGTAGTCGTAGAGGAAAGCTTAAAGTAACTGCGACAATAAGCGAAATTTGCTGGTGGCCATTTTAGTATGAACAGATTTCTTCCATGTAAAGAGCCAATCCGTGAGTTGTGGAGTCATATATGCCAAACTTAATCAATGGAGTCATCGCGAGGTATCGACTGTTGCCAAAAAGACACATTTTAAAGCTAATTGTTTTTTACAGGGACAATATGAAGGTAGAACGTCGCAATTATGATCGAAATCCGGACAGTGGCGCGCGTCAAATAGTCAAACGTAATTTTGGAGACTTATCTAAAACAGCCAGGAGGGCAGTTAGGAGTTGATAGCGTTTGGTAGGTTATAAAACTAGTATCCATGTATATTAATATATTGAACGTGATATCTAAACCTCTGTGCATTTATAAGGCTGCTTTTAGATTTTCATGGAAAGCCAGTATCTGTTTTATATATATATGTGTGTGTGTGTCTTTTGGACATGAAAAGTTAAGATTTTTTTTATTTTATATCACCACGTATGACATTTAGGTATCAAAGTAAATATTATGTTATGAAAATCTCGGAGTGGATCTTTAAGCTTTGTAACCTGATTCGCTTAACTATGCCCAACATGTTATGCGTTCGTTTGAGCGCTGTTTCTTTTTGAAAAAAAAGGACGCTGCCTTTGATTTGTTTGTCACAATCATTGTTTTCATTTATGTTTGTTTCATAGGTTCACTTGATGATCTTAAGACTTTGGAAAGTGTAAATTTGTAATCTCATCTATTTAACTTCTAATGTGCAAGCTCTTGTATCGCCTGATTAAAATTTTTATATTCCATAGAGGAAAAAATTACTTTCTTTCGTGATAAGACTCAAATATCAGAGAAATAAGAACAGAAATTAAATGCGACAGAAAACGCAACTTTGTGTGATAATGCTTGCCTGTCTGTGTTTTTTTCAAATTGGCTACAATTTCCTTTGTTGACTTGTGAGTTACAACTTTGACATCAAATAACAGCTTGCTTTGTTCATTTTATCTCTCATAATGTCAGTGCAGAGAAAAAAATAATACATTGTGTTTTAAAGGGTCGGAGATGGAAGGGGGATGTCTATAGTGCCTTGTCGTTGTCGTAAACAACATTTGTGTATTTTTTCAGTGATAGATATGGTTAGTATCAGATTGATTTTTTTCGCGTGACATTATATAGCTACCTGTCATTAGAGAGTGTTTATTTAAGGATTGACTTCAAATTTTATTAAGTTCGTGGAGGTATAAACTTAAAAACCAATGTTCAAACTGGGTAAATCCGCGAAGTCAGTTCTTATAAATAAATGTAAATAAAATTGAAGTTTCTAAAAGATTTAATTGATCCAAATATACAAATTCGGATCAATTAGCGCTGCACTATATACGCGAATGAATTGAACGCTCAACAGCATGAAAGGGGCAAAATGTTAATCAAAACGTCATTGTATCCTTAGCCAAGCCCGCAACTAGTTTATCAACCAATTAAAATCCACACTGCAAGTGGCTATGAATCTCCGTCACGTACGTGTGGCCTTGACATTGCTAGTTGTCACCCTTGAAACCAAAAAATCGCGAATGTTGAACTCGAGAGGAAACCAGCCGAAATTACCATCGTAGATATCATACAGGTGATGTTAGAATCTTGATCTAACAGAATCTAAATAAACAGCACAAAGTTCTAAGACTTGTTGGGGAAACAAGCTGGAAACACGTTAACTTGACTTGTTTACATATAGTTCCGCATATAGTTTGCATCTGAATGACTAGGTAAACATGGTCGAGATAACAAACTTTTAATTCATTTTCAGGTACGTTACCGATTCTTTACGAGGGTTTACAATTTGAAAAACCGTATACCGTTTCCAAGGAATTGTGAAATTCTTTAAAGATGCTCCTTGAAAATATGGAGATGGTTGAACAACATGGCCTAGATACAGGACCCTTACCCTTTAAAAATTACTCTTAAGCTTAATTGGAGGCAATAAAATATAGATATCAGAAAAATCGTATTATCAGTAAAGTTAAGTGTTTAACAAATGTAAAGGCGAATATTATCGCATCATGGCTACAGCTTACATATGTTGAGTGAATGAAATGGATTTAAAACAGAATAGATATGTTATCTTATTTGAGCATTTTTTCTTATTTATTACTATTTCAAGGCACAATTGCTCATCACTTAGCCTGAAAATATTAAATCTGATTTACCAAACATTCAAATTAAAACTACATGGAATTAAACTGCCATATCAATTTCTAAAATGTTATTCATAACTGGTGATTTTTTGTTTTTAAAAGTTGTGAATTTAATTGGCTTTAAATGTATTCATTTTCATGTAAAATTTGCAGTAGTGCCTTTAAAACACAGGTTTTTTGTTTGAAGCCTTGAATCCTGACGAAGAAAAGTTCCCATTGAATCACATTATCATAATGGAGTTAAGCACCACAGCAGAAAGACATATGTCAAACTTCTTTGAGACGTCAATTAAATGTGTTAAGGGGTATTTAAACTGTTAATGTTCTGAATAAGACCCGTCTAATAGAGGCCTGGTTAACGTCTACTGTAGACGTCTAAACAACTGTAAAATACTTTATCGATTTCCATGGTTTTAAAATGTCAGTCAAATCGGAGTATTTTTGTGGAAACAAAATTCATGGGGACATTCCAGTTTGCTTTGGATTGGACAACTAGATAAATAAGAGCGCTCAATCGGAACAGTAAACTAAGGATTCAGTCCCATAAGACAGAATTCCCAAAAGACAGAATTCCCAAAAGAGAGAATCAATCACAACAATAATTAACTGAGCAATGCTGACCGCACCTCATTAATCAATGGACAGACCCAACCCGCCTTATGTTCTAGTATCGACACAATCTGAATAAGACTTATATTTAGTCTCTGAAATATTTTAATAATATACTGTACCGTCATCCATTATATTTCGTTTCGGGCTCCTAAATTGTGTTTGCAAATCTAGACTTGCTGAATAAGGACATAGACTTCTAATTATACACAATCATGAAGCAAGACTATATCTGAATAAATGATTCCTAAAAGATATCAAGTGAAACACCATCCACTTCTACCATTTCTAGGCAACAAACTACCTTGTTTTAAGAAAAAAGGAGATACATTGGTAACCGTTTGGACAATTAAGTATGGCGAATTAAATTCATACTTACTTGCTGGTGTCTTATTTCTACAAAATTTGCTGAATCCCTTTATTTCATATCCTATCACTATTACAGGACACGTTACACATTGTTTTTTTTTTAAAAAATCAATGAAACATCAAATGCACTGTTAACATAAATGATCTCTAATTATAAGCATTATCTGATTATATATTTTTGTTATGTTAATTTATACAGATTTTGTGAACATATATTCTAGAGCGAGAAGTGAAGCAATTAATCGGAGGAACGAGTGTTAAAAGCTTTATTACGGCATTAAAAGGTATTGATTAGTCTTGTCATAAATCATTTGTAAATGTGTATATTTTCTATCCATGCAGATAGTTAATTTTCAATATAATGTAAAATTGGTAAAAAAACAGTGCTTTTTTTAATGCCCTTGCCCACTTACATGAAGATGGCGGAAGAGACGACAGGCACTTTAAGTAAATGTAGATGAGAGGGGAAGAACTATCTGCTCTGTTTCTTAAACCACATGTAGGTGTCATATAATATACCAGAATATCAACGTCCCCTTTTCATACCTATTTTTTACACTGCAAAGGATCGATTTACCAGGAATTCATACAAACTGAGGATGTGTCCAACTAGAATGTTCAGTGCCAGTTAATCATGTGGTCTAGCTGTTGCAATGCATGATGATTAAAATTTAAGGATCTGTGAAAGCACGTACGTGTAACTAAATTGTTACATTTCAAATCCTGTATATGTAAAACCGTTATTTTCTATCGGAAACAAAACAATGAAATTTAACCATTGTGTGATTAAGATAAGATAAGACTTAATTTCAATTCATTATCTCGCAGAATTGTTTTTTTCATCAAAACGGCCTCATAAAAAAAAAATATCAAATGAACAATATATAGCTAATGCGTATAATCAACAAATACAAAAATCACGAATTTTTGCGGAATCGGGATATACAACAGGCTGATTAATTCTTTCATCTTTCACTTGATAATAAAAGGCATTTTTCAGTTTCACAAATACCATGGCGGTATAAAAGGCTTATAACGAGCTCTGTTTATAATGAATTAAAACATTGTCAATTAAAGCCCAAATAAAATTAGATCATGACAGTTATTATTGTTATTTATACTATGACTAATATAGGATTTGTTTATCTAAATTTTTCCAAAAACGTATCCTAAATCAAATATGACAAATAAGATCCGATTTCGGAAAATAACTATTTTGAGTTTTGTAATAGTGAAAGGATGTACTAGCTGAAAATATTGAGATCAAATAGATTGTCGTATGATTTAAAAAAGCAATTTGGTATAATAATGACAACGAAATTCCATAACAATATGTCAATTTGATTATGCTGTTTTCAAACTAGTAAGAATAGTATGTTCCTCGTGCATTTCTTGATTATCGGTTAGTACACTGGAAAATGGCTGCCGAGGTAAACAAGATTTCCGTCCACAATCAAAACATTTCATGTTTTGTTTAAGTTCTTGTTATAAATCGCCATGTAATGGTATTTACTGATTGATAATCTTCAAGTTTTTCTCTTTTGATGAGAAATTAGAGTCGACTGTTTTAAGACGTATCGAGCTTGCACAGTTCCATATAGTCAGCGTTTCTTGAATATTACAGACTGTCGATTGACGTTGGTATATTTTCCTTGGCTGGCCTCAATCCTCTAGATTGTTTCTGATAGAAGAGCACAATTTACACGTTGATCAACACAAGACAGTCATATTCTATTATTTATAGCTGTAATGCATGTTTACTCAATTATTGAGTATTGTGTTATTTTTTTATTATAGTACAGCAAGTTTTAAGTTCAGTAATTGTAATATTTATAGACTTTTCAGATCGATACTATTACATGATAATTCTGCTTACCTAAACATTCTCATTTTTGTTAGACATTTTCATGCTGTCAGTTATCATATACTTATAAATATGTCTTTAGATTAGTTTATAAATAGCTCTACTGATAAAATGTCAATATATAACTTTTTATTCATACAATCTTTTCAGCCCTTGATGACAGTTTATGCCAGTGAATTATAAAGACCATCTATTAACCCTTGATCCCTGTCGCCAAGCTTATAGAGATAGTTGGTTAAGTTAGGGTTGATTATGCACAGTTGCATCTTTGCAAAGCAAAGTTTTATATTAATAATTCAAAATGTTCGCCAGGCAAATTTTTAATCACGAACAAATATGTGTTATTTAAAGATTGCATGTTTCCTACCCTTCAATGTTGAATTTCAAACCACAGTACCTCAATAAACTTTTATATGATTTATCTCTTCACGTCATTTCATGGAATTAAATTTGAATCCCACCCATTGTGATCCACATGCACACTTTTGGCAATCACCTTGATCACAGGCAGTAAGAATGTTTAAAGTCAACACTACTTATCACAATGTATATTGTCAGTTTGAGTATCATAAATGTCGACACAACCATCAATTGCTACATCTTATTTCATATTTCCCTGTGAGTTTAACTACATGAGTAAGACAAACATTTCTTTTTACCAGCTTGAAGAGCTTCAGCATTTGCCACGGAAAATGAGACAATAACTTTCTATTGTTGATATTTATTACAAACTGGTATAGTACAGTGCTCCCAAACTGTGTATGGTTACATTAGATGTCATCCAAGTGGGCAAGGATATGCAGGGTTCTTAAGTTTTCATAATGGTCATTGGCATGATAATGAGGCATTACGATAGTTAGTTTTGCAGTAGTACTTAATTGATAGGGAACATGAAAACACAATCCATGCATCAATAGTACAGTACAACTTTTGTTTGAGTTTCAAGGGGCATTAACTATGACTTACTTGCACATGCATTTCATGAAAGTTTTTATGAATTCATTTCATTTCTAAGTAGATGAAGATAAAAGTTTTCTTGAAAGTGATGCACCCTGGTTGATACAGTGAAAAATGCAAAAAATTAATGTCATAAAAACTTTTAGCATAACAGCTGTTCACCTTTTTTTTATTATCAAAAACTATTGCAATTGTGGGTGAAAACAGTATCATTATTTCAATTACAGAGTGCCATTGACTATCACAATTGCAAAAGTACATTCAGGGTAAATAGTCACCCCTAGAATTCATTCATTGATTTGCATTATTGCATTCAAAGGTTCTTTGATTTTAGTTGATTGACAATGACTTTTTATAACTTATGTTTGAAGTATGTTTGCTTATGTAGTAGTAGGTATTTAAATATTAGAGGTGTAACACACAGACATTTCACTATACCATATGTGTACCAATATCTCATAACTTAGGTTAAAGATAAGCTTTTGAAAAGTACCTTCTTTAACTTTATAGGCAGAGTAAACAATTTCAAAATCAACGATACATTTCACAACACAGATATCCAGTGACGATACGTTTATCGTCAGATTAAGTATCACAAGTCTTGATTATTACGATTTATTGTCAAATCTCTACAAAGTATTATTTTTCACTTCAGACGATGGACGACATGTTGATGCAGCTCATGAGTATGGGCTTCGAGCTGCCTGACTGCCAGGATGCTGTGCAATATGGCAAGGTCACGGTGGAGGAGGCAGTGGAATGGTGAGAAAATGTTTCTCTTGTATTTTAATCTTTAAATAAAGTGCTTCTCAAAACAAAATTTTCATAGGAGGCTGACATTTTAAAAGAAATATCTTTCTGACATGAAGACTCAAATTGTTAACCCCCTTCAAATATTGGTGTGGCAGAGCTTTACTCTCAAATATTCCTTTGTCTATGTTCAAGAAACTATCTATGCTAGGAATTTCAAATTGTATAAATTTCATTGTCCTACCCCCAATGATATGATATGTTTAAACCCCAAGTCACCTCACCTCAAATGAGCCCAAGTTCATGTCTGCAGCACAAATGATATTCAAACTAAAACATGAAATCAACTGGCTAGCAATTGTGGAGAGTTTTTTGTTGTTAATAATGCATTAATTGATTTTCAAAAGACGTGTTATGGTGAATGCTGACCTTTTAAGTAGATCATTTTTAATGCAATTTTATGATTGTTGTGTGTCTTGTAACAACTTATTACATGTTATAAACCAGGTATTTTTATATGCAATTCTTCTTCCTTGTACAATTAAACTTGAGAGACTGAAGGGCTACAGAGCCAATGGCCCTTTTTTAGGATTATAATCTGCGTTGGTGCATAAATTACAGAAATAGTAATAACAAAACCAAGTGAAGAATTTTGAATTTTTCTTTTCTTTTTTTCCCCAGGATTTTAGCAGGCAAACCAGGCATGGTAGCCACTTCATCACAGCCTACGTTGAAACTAGCAAAGGTAAAGTGAGGATTCCATACTCTCTATTTATATGTGTGTCTCGATTCTTACAGGTTTCCATGTAGTCTGTGTCTGGTATTGCTTTATCTTTTAAAGAAGTGAAGTAGTCATGCTTATTGTTAAATAAAAAGCTTCTATTCATAAAATAAAATAAAAGGATTTAGCACACAAAATCTTAAATTGTTTTAAGAAGCATGAGATTTTGAACCCAGATAAGAACAAAACCCTGAATTTAACAATGTGTGTGCTTTATGTGTTATGATCGTGTAATTCAATAAACAGACTTAGAAGAAGCTAGCATAGCTTTGCTGACGTAATTGAACCTTACATCTCCCAAAATATGTCATCAGATAACAGAAGAAATTTAATTAAAAAATTGATTGAAGTATTGAAGAAATTAATCTAATATTATGAAGAACTTTCAATGTCTTCACAGGCATGACTATGTAAGACTAGCAGTCACAACTTTTAGTTCCTTGGCAAATGAAAAATAAAGAAAAAGAATTGAATTTTGCAAAAGTCATTTCGGGATCTAATTTAAGTTCATGAATATGAACAATTCAATATAATCACCGAATATGACATAAAAAGATGATTAGATGATATTCTCGAAACTTTTACATGCAAATTTTCTGATATTTTTTAATCCAGGGTTCAAACTCTCCCGGACTTGCAGCCTCATCTAACCCATTTGTAAACCCAGTTTCAATACCAGGACCATCTGCTGTAAAACCAGATTTGATTGGTCAGAAGTCAGCTGCCTTATCCAATGAAATACCAGATGAATGTTTAGTAAGCAGGATGCACATGAATGATGAACAGAAGAAAGTAAAAAGCAAATTTGAAGAAAAAGTGAGAGATGAAGCTCAAAGAAAAGCACGAGAAGAAAAGATTAAAGCTAAACAGGTTTGTTTGAAAGCTTTACGTTTTGTGAAGTCTTGAAGTGATGTACAAAACAAAGACAAGGTTTCTGGATTATTTTCTTTATAGTTAAATTCACAACATTTCAGAGTATATGCTTACTCATTCATAAGGTGGAATTAGGGAATATGAAATGGGGTACATATTTGCCATAGCAAGGAAACATTGAACAATAGTGAGGTAAACTTATCAGAGAGATTAATTGATTGAGAATGATCATTTTCAGTAAAAACATGAGGTAAGTATACACTTGAGTGGTAAAATAAACAAAGGCATGTAGGCTTCATAGAAGTAGTTGGTACATTGTAATTGATGATACATTAAGGGGTTGGATCCAGCTAGATTTGCAATATAGATTTGCATTACTAGAAATATATGGATGACAACTTCGCGAAGTTTTGTCACAGCTTCTTGTGTCATTGTCAAGCAATGCGTTCTCAAGCAAACGTCATGTTATCAGAATAAAGAAGTTGTCATCCATATATTTGTCTCTTATCTGATTTCCAACTTCTAAATGCCACTCAAAGAAGTTACACGTGTATGTATTTTCAGGAGAAGGCAAGAATCCTGCAGCAGATTGCCGAGGACCGAGACAAGGTGAAAATGATGAGATTACATGGTCCTGTATCAGCAGCAGAGTCAGGTTCCACCTCCCCGTCCCCCACCAAACAGACCCCCTCCACGTCAGCCTCCAGTCCAGAGCCTAAACCTTCAGACAAGTGCACATTACAGGTAGGCAATAGGGTCAACTCGGGAGAAATTTCGATTTTGTCACAATGACACTTAAAACTGATTTTTACTTTTGATCTTTATCAGTTTTATACCTTGATTGTGCTAGAATCAGATCGCGTAGATAATGATAAGTGACACAGAGTATCTTTTAAAATTTTTATGTCGTTTAAATGAGAGCCAAAATATAATAAAATTCCAAATTGCTATTCTCATGCTACATCTTTATGTCTTAAATGTCAAAATTATGATACATTCTTATTTTCCATTTTAAATGAAAAACCACCATATAAAGTTAAAGAAGTTGAAATTCAAGATTCCCATTAGGTAGAGAGAAACTGAGCACTCGATTTTAACACTTCATGTTCTCAAGACATAAAAATACAACTTCATTAGAGGTCATATTGACATCAAATTAACACATTTTCATTCCTTTTGCTCCACAACATAGAGTCTTCAGCAAAGGGGAGGCTATTTGTCATCCTCTTTGACTGAGTCAGCCCTAAATAATTAATCTGACATGTTCAATGATTAAGTTTTATTTTTACAATTTAACTCTGCTATTAATGTTGGTCTTCAGAGTCAGGGAATAAAGTTGAAGAATTTGAAGTTCATGGAGTTTCTATTCTAATCCACAGATTCGACTTCCTGATGGGAGAAGTGTACGCCAGTCGTTTGAAGCAAGCGATACGCTGAATGCAGTGTGGGACTTTGTGTACACTCGGAACAGAAACATAACAAATATGGCTTTCATACAGGTTATTACCACTCTCATTGTCACTACTGCCTTCAACTCGGGAAGTTTTCATTATAGAACCATCTTCTTAGAAGTAAAATCATTTGGAACTATATCACTTTATTCAAGGTACTACTGCAGACGTTGTCTATATTGGCTTCAACTTAGAGGTTTTCAAGATATAATCATCTTTGAAGTGAAATGAGTCAGGAAAAAATCACCGGATATTTTTCACTGCCAGAGTATCAAATATAAAGAATAACAAACAATGTCTTGTATATAACATCTGTATTAAATAAGTGAGTGGCTTTGTATTCAACAAGATATTTATGTACCTTTCATAAGTTTCTTAAAAATGAAATCGGACTCACTTTCATATTAATCTATTGTTTTTAATTTTCCCTGGCAGATTCAAACAACATTAAATTGCAAGAAAAATCATTGATAGTATCACATTCAAAATGCAAAGATATTTTGTTGTGCAGCCATTTCCACGCCGGGAGTTCAGTAAGGAGGAGCAGAGTGAGACCTTGAGAGATTTGGGACTGACCCCAACCGGCTCTCTCGTCCTGCAACACAGATCAGCGCAGCCATCAGAACCCTCAGTCGCCCAGGACATGGATACAGGTGTGTGGTTATAAAGGTCTCTCTGCCCACTAAGCTACATCCTCTGTATAGGGAAAATCTACAGCATTTTCCAAAACTGCATAGGCCCCTTATTCACAGAATGTTTTAACCATGTCTCTGTATGTGTTCTCTGTTTACAGGTCCCCCTGTAGAAGCACCAGCTCTGAACCAGGCAGATGACCCACCTGCTGAGGGGGAGGGGGAGGCGGAGGCGGAGCTAGAGAATCTGGGGGGGTTCCTGCCTCCCCCTCCCAACATGCCAGACTTGGTACCCGAGGGGCCCTCACACAGGTGGGGCCGCGGTCACAGGATGGACAACGAACAGGATCACGAAGAGCTTCCAGGTACTCTCTTATTACACTGATCTTGACACTTTCTCCTGGATATGTGAATCACTTTGCTTGTCCACACAGAATGATTTAGCAGTTATTTGTTCAGCAGATTATGATTGGAAATTGGGCACTGGGTTAAGTAAAACTTCCCTTTAATAATTTGGGGTAAGAGGATTTTATCATTTTGGTAAAATATGTTTGATATACAGTTAAAATGTCTGAGGATAAAAGCAATGATAAGGATCTGACAGGGAATTGTCTACAAAGCTTGGTTTATTAGAACATGAAGAGTTCTAGTTACGTAAGATAGTAATTCTTTTATGAACATTGTAGTGTATTAATGATGTAGTGATGACTAATCTTCTCATGGTAGTTGTTGGCCAATGAACTTATTTAGAGGGTTTATGAGTGCCACTGATCTGGTTCAACTTGCCTCAAGATTAAGGACTCAATTGAACCAATCTCATTGCAAGTTGAGAATTATTAGCCAAGTGATGTTGAGTGCTCTTGACTGTTTTGAATGTGATATGATGTAGAAGCTTATTAATGACAACTATAGTTCAAGGATAGGTTTTCACAATGAAACTTGTCGGGCAAATGAAACATCCCATGCTTTCAATGATTTTCAATCATCCAACGTGATTTTGTCTGCAAGCTTTCGACATATCAAAAACAATTTTATGATGTCAGGTGACGGTGATGTCGAAGAGGAGAACGTGGGCGATGATGGTGGTGATGTTATGTTTGAAAACATCTTAGCCCAGCGCTTTCCACAGCTGCCAGGTGTCATGGGAGGTATGATATACAGGCTCAATATGGGGCAAGTTCAGGAAATGTAAATGTGAATATCTTGTTTTAAAACGGAATATACACTTATCAGCTGTCCCAATGATTGAGAAAATGATGAACTTGAGAAAAGATCTGAGTTTTAATGATGTTACGATCGTTTATGTCCATATTATACAAAATTGTATGAATCTGGGTTTGGACATACATTAGTGCACCTCTTCCAAAAATTTTGCTTTATAACAACTGTGATGAACTACAACAAGACTTATATCAACCAGTGATTAAGACTAGGGCGAGTTTTTCTCTATGATACATTGGTGGATCAACCCTCTTTAAAGATTTCTAAATCTAATAAATGTTGATAGTCGTATTTCTCATACACAGAGACTATACAAGAAATGTACAAGGCAGGGGACTAAATTCAGTAAATTTCTACACAAAAGAAAGAATCTGTATAATAAATTGTGACTTTTGACACCAAAACAAAACTCCTGTATCTGCTCTATTCTACAGGATATGGTGGTGCTGGAAACCAACAAGCCTTTGCTGGTATTGGTCAGATGCTGGTGCCGGACGGTCGCCCTGGAGACGAGAGGGGACACCACAACAAACCAGCTGCGCAGTTAGCAGGTGCTTTCAATATACATAGCTGAGAATAAATTTGCATTTGATTGTTTGTAGTGTCTAGTCCACACTTCCCTTGACAGGAAGCTTTGTCATAATAATGTCGTATACTAACCTCTGTCCTAATCTAAGCTTTTAGTTGTCAAAGATACTGTTTCAGATGTTATCATTAAAAAAGCCTCAGTTTTAACCTGTAAGCTTCAGAAAAGCTTAAATTTATATACACCTTTGCACTTCTTTCCTTAACAAAATCTCCTTGTTTAGTAACTTGCATTATAGCTGAGGCCTTGGTGACAAAAAATGATTATCATTGCATGCAGTGTTTCCAATGGCAGAAACATTGCATGAAAGTTTTTGTTGCAATATTTTGCTGATAGGGCAACCTGCTGAAACCCAAGAAAAGCTTGTATTACAACAGAGGTAAGTATAGGAATAATTTCAAATTCCTGAGCTTTCACTTTAAAGGACAAATTGATTGTCAGTGTCACCAACACCTGTTATCATCTTCTTGTATGAAGGAGTTTTTGGGGTTGATGTGTTATAACAAGCCTCGAGGGTAGGTAATTTAGGTACAAGGTTTCTTAATGAAAAGTCCCAGGGATGAGCAATCGAAAACCATCAAAACATTCAGCACTATTTAGCGGCCATTGAGTAAGATGAAGGATATGCAAATTAAAGGGTTGCTCTTTTGTCCTGTGTATTATGTTTTGTTCCTGTTAACATATCTACTATTGCTTTTTATAGCTAAATATTGTTCTCCTATAAATTATAAGGCAACTGAGTACTACCATCATGCAAATGGTAAACTTTTATGTTTCAAGAATATGTGTTCATCTGTAGCATCATACAGAAGAAATTACCAAGGGAAGTGTGATAATAAATAATTTTCAACTCAAGGTTATAAATGAATATGCATTCGTTATGACTTTTTATGTGTACTGACGATCTCTTCTGTTGCTAGCTGAGGCTGCTAATCACCGATATGACCGCCCCGACCCGGCCAACCCCGGGCCAGCCGGACCCCTCCCTCCTTGCCTCTCATACGAGGTGACATCACTTCTGCAGATGTGTGTTCTACGTGTGTCGCGGAGAATCTGTGATCCCAGGAGCCCATTGTTGTCACTCGGTAGTATGGCACAAGACTTGGCACAGAAAATACTTGCCCAGCTGATGAAGGAAGGAAAACTTAAACCAAAAACTCTCCAAGTATTTGTTCCATGGTAGGTAAAGGTCTATCCAGTGGGTGATTCAGGAATTTTTAAAGGGGTGAAGAGGTTCACATATTAAAAATAACGAGGATACCATTTTATGGTCGTTTTGTGAAATTAATTGTGTGGGGGGGGGGGGGGGGGAGGGGGGGGGACTGCTTCTAATCAAGCTACTGCTTTCAGAGTGTTGCTTCCAATGTTGTTTGAGTTTGATTTGATAAGTTTATCTTGAAATTTTGCTGATTAAGAGTGATGTTCTTTATCAATTATCACTTGTATTTCACATAGCATTGAAATAATGGAGTGAGCATATTCTCCGAAGTAGCTTGTTTTCTACAATTACGTCATTTTGGTGCTGAAATTAAGTTAACTGATTATGCTTCACTGCTGGTTTGACTTCAGTGAGTAGTTAGTGATTCTTGTATCATTGTCTGGTGTGGTACAATTAGTTCCTGACATAGTATGTAGGTGAATGTTTCTCTTTTGTTTTTGTTCAAGTTACCTGAGGAAACTTTGCCTTGACTGGTACCCGTACACAACTAATGAACTGTTACAGGCTATTAGGTGAGTTCAAACACTCAGTGATTTAAAGTCTTCCTCTCCGGTTTGCAAAGCAATTAAATTAAATTGATTATTCTTGTGTAGTAAAAGTAAAAAGTTGATTGCTTACACCAATCTTTTTGTCACATTCAAAATAATTTTATTTCTCATGCCCGGTATTCAGTTTAAGTGATACAACTTATAAGTATCACTGCTGACAGCAAATCAAGTGCACCTCATTAAAGTTGCATGGCAAGTGTGTTATATCAAGAATTAAGTAACTACATCGCTGAAACTTATGACAAACACATTTCTCGACGTGTTTACCACATTTTTTTTTCTGTATTTGACGCAAAATGGCGGGTCTAGCTTTGTCGTACAACAATGGGGAGGGGTAGGGTGGATTGAAATTCAATATTGTGTTCTAGAATGCATACAAAGATCTAAACATGTGAGTGATGTACTTTTTGTCTCTAATGCATATATTTGCCTTGCAAAAAGGGGGGGATGATAAAAGAAGATTTAGAGCTATCTAGGCCTACTTTCTCAAGCCCTTATGTAAATGCCATATTTCAGAACATTTCTTTGAATGTAGATAAAATCATACTTTGGACATGTCAGCATCATTTTTTAGTTTTTTCTACTAAGTTGGAGATTAAGTAAATTAATGAAGTTTGTTTATTTTCTTGTAAATAGAGGCCCTTTTAAATCAAAATTGATGTACATTCTTTGGAAATTCAATGAAAAACTTTAAAGAAGGCTTCAAATTCTTCCTGTTGAAAGATGCCGTCATGTGCTTTACATACCTATACTATAAAATGACTAAAATATTCTCTTGCCTGTAATTATATTGTAGGTACCATGTCAACCTGAACCAGCTCAGCCTCAACTCCTGCACACTGTTCACAGACCAGGGACTCAAACCCCTTGCAGGTGAACCAACAGTACTTCTTCCTCTACAGTGAAAACATCACTGCTATCCAAAAACATTTTGAATGAGCTTTTTGCAAACCCAACAGTTGAAAATCCTGTACAGCATTCAATCTCTTGAATATCATCATAATCTTAAAAAAATATGTCATATTTAAAAGCAAGCTGAATAAAAAAAATATGTTATTTCCAGGTCTGAAGAAATTAAAGGTGTTGAATCTTGGTTCGTGTCCTCAGCTGACAAATGGTTGTCTTCCAGTGATAGCAGGTACAAGAGTTTATGATTTTTTAAATCTTTATGTACAAACTTTTGCCAAAGGTTTCTGGCTGGTGTGGACCCATGTGTTACACTAGGCCTACGATGCAAAGCAGCTTTGTGATAGTTTTAGTCAGTTGTAGATCCAAAAATTTTGAAAGGAGGTGGTTCACCAAAGAAAGGGAGGGCACTCTTGACATTTGCCCACTTGACCAAGTTTGAAACTAGTTAGTAGTTAAAACTATTTGATAACTGGTTTGAACTCCAATCCAGTAAGTTAGAGTGTGGACATCGAAGGAATAGCTGAGTACATACAATATCATCCATCTTATCCCCCTATAACAAGCTAATATTTACTTTGTATTGCTACCTTATTTGTGCTCATTACTTCATACAGTATGATGTTGTACATCAGGCCTATATCTGTGCTTTCATTATAAGGCTTGATTTTGAGTTGTTTTTTATTATTAGGCTTGATTTTGAGGCGTTTTATTAGCTGGTTATTTGAAAGCAAAACCTGTTGATCATTTTATTCACTGGTTTAAAATAGGCAAAACAAGACAAATCCTGAGATTTTTTTAGCAACTCCTTGATATATTTTAGTTGATGAATTAGAATGGGATTTTAATATTTCAGAGATGAGGAATCTGCAGACTTTAAACCTAGAAAACACTGTGATAACGGACACTGGTCTGATCGAGTATCTCAACACGTGCTCCCAAGGACTGCTGCATCTCAACCTCAACAGAACCGGCATCACACACGCAGTCATACCCCACCTTAAAGGTAGACAGGAGAAAGAATTGATTGTTGAATTATCATCTCAAACACGGCAAAACTTGCTTCATCTAGCATATTGATATATTTCAAATTCTTAACTGTATTTTATGATTTTTTCTTTTATTTTCAGTTTTAACCAAATTGAAGTCCTTATATTTAGAACAAACAAAGGTAGGTTCATTTTTCATATAATTATTCAGAATTAAAAATTGTAGCTCGAGCTAGATTACTAAGTTGCTTGCAAAGATTAAGTATTAAACATCTTACAACTCGCTAAGAAACATTTTATCGCAATATTGAATGTGGTCAGGAAATGCAGGATACTCTGAAAATACTTTATTGTAGTGTTGGCAAATGAATATAGAATAAAGACTCAATATTAAATGTATTTGGCAGGACATTTTAGGTTCCAGATCTCCTTCAATTATGTCTGGTTATATGTATTTTCATAGTATTGTGTGTTTAGTCTGTCTGGTATACAAGACCTCAAGGAGATCTCAGTCTCTACACATATGAATTCAGTCACCAGAACAACTCAAAGTTATCCTACAACAATGTTTATTCCCTGTAGGTGTGTAGTCTGTCTGGTATACAAGACCTCAAGGAGTTGGAGGTGTTGGACGTGGCACACACGGACATCGTGACAGACTCACTGCTGTGTCTTTCCAACCATCCAGCTCTCTCTTGTCTTAGTGTTGCGAACACCGAACATGTCATCGGCGATCTTGCTCTGCAATATCTCTCAGGTAGGGTTTTTGTCCCACCTACACTGAAATTTTACTAACAGTGATAAAATCTGCATTGAAATGCAACATTTTTGTGGAAATATAGGTTTTCTACTGCAGAAGGTACTATGACATGATTAAATGTAAATTCCAATTCAAAATCACCCGAATTTATAGATTTTGCTTGTTTAAATGTGTTTGTGTCATTGCAATGACATAATTGATAGAATTTGAGGAAATATTTTCAAAACCTTTGAGAGTATTGTATATTTCATAAGTTGTCCAGGCCAAATAAACCTTCATGGTGACGGAACAAAACTGTGATGTCATATTCTGTCTAACTGTAGTAGCAAAAGTATATTTGATTTTGCAGTGATAATCAAGAAAACAGTCTTTAGCACACACCACATTGTTTTAATTGTCATACTCGAATTTGATGTGTTGAAGAATAAGGGCTATCATCATGGGTTTACAACACCCCTTTTTTTTCTTTATTTTGAATAAGCAACTAAAGATCTGGGCCAAGATAAGATAAGTCGTAAGCTAAGTAATGTATGGTACTCACTACTATCTTAGCAGTAAGAGAGCTTCGAAAATCTATCCCCTGATGTTCCTGTAAAGTGACACTTATGTAGATGACACTTGTGGGTTAAAAGTTGCATATCCTAAGGGACAATACACACAGTATCCTTCAGTTATAACTAATGTGGTCAGTACTGTGAGTGTTGGTATGTTGCAGGTATGAAGCTACACACACTCTATCTTCCAAGCAGACACACCACAACAAGCTCAGGACTTGCGCATATTGTCAGTGAGTATTGTAGTGGAATTCAATGCCATTTTTCCTAAAAAGTAACTTTCTTACATTCAAATCTCATTATGTGCAAACTCTTTTGGCCCTTAGTAGAATTTTAAGGTGGCCAGTTGCTAATGGTAATATAGGCCCTTTTGGCAAAAGATATTTAACCATTGAAACTAGATTGAATCATCCATGATTGCAAAGTTTTCAGAGGCAAGCAATGGAGATAATCTGAGCTTCCATAAGTTTATAAATATAAATTTTATCAAAATATAAAGTGCATAGTAACTTTATAAATTATTTACAAGTGACTGCATGTTTTAGTTTAAAAAAAGACCAAAACAAGTTGTTTTCAAATAATGTTTGAGTTTTTGTAAACAGAGATAATTTTTTTTCATTCTTTGTTTGAAGATTTGCCACTAACAAGCCTAGACCTGACCAACTACATCAATGTTGGGGATGAGGGAATGCTTCATGTCGGCAAAATTACAAGGTAGGACATCTCAATATTAGCTTGAATATGTGATGCCCCCTCCCTCATTTATCCCCAGGACTCTATATCAGAGACACTTGATCCTATTGTAAATCCATTTTGCCAGAAAGATTTTGTTACAAGCACAAGAGACCCAGAATTTAATATACAAAAGTGAATTATCAAAGAAACATTTTGAAGTGTTTGTGAATCTCTAGTGAATGTGGAAAACATATGTTTATTAAAATTAAATTTTTAAAAGACTAGTTTAGAAATTTGTTTACTCTCTTTTTGATTGTTTCACTTACAGTTTAAAGAAACTGCTGCTCAGCAATACGAAAGTAACAGATGAAGGAATGTTGTATTTGCAAGGTAGTCTTTCACACTTAATTTTTCTCAATAAAGATCGTTTTTTCTTTCTTCAGTTTTTAAAAAGATAATAATTTATTACTGTGAAAATGCTTAAAAGATAAAATAGAGATGCATTTGAAAAATCTTTTCTGTATGCCTGCTGGTGGGCCGGGTATTTATGAAGCGTTGTCTTGTATGTTAGTCAAAGGGAGGTAATCTTAGAATGAGGTCACCATTAACTGGAGTTATTTCCCTTAGACCACAGCAATCTATGTAACCTTTTGCTCAGGCTTTCTCAATGTTCTTCTCATTTTGTTTTTGTTTTTAGGCCTGGTAAATTTAGAGACATTGTACCTGGATAGAACCCTTGTCTCTGATGTGGGGGCGGCAGGTATTAAAGGTAAGCTTTAAACTGGTGAAGTTGAAAAAATCTGAGATGGCTAAAAGCAATAGATATGCTTTGTTTATAACTAGATTAGCTGATTCTTGGATGTTTTCATCTCTTTTGTTCTTAACCTAGAGATTAAACATTTATCAGGTTTGAATTTTTATGTTACATTTGTAAAATGTCACCAGATATCAAGAAAACAAAAAATGATTTGTTATATAGATGTTTACAAAAATGTTAAAAACAAAGGCAATTTTTTAAAGTATCCGTTATTCCTCATATATGTACTTCACAACAGTGTTCTGTCAGATACACAGCCTGAATATGATATATTAATCTCATGGTTCATGTGGTTGGATGAAATATTGTCTATGTTAATTTATTTACTTTGTTTTATTTTGAACTGATCATAATGTATTTTAAAATCATTCCTATATATGTTCATGATTTATTTCAGTTTTCACTAAACTTGAAGAATTGAGTCTTTCATCCACCAGGTATGTATCAAATATTTTAACAAAGTATATAAGTCAAATAATTTTTCAATAATTGACAATGATATTCTTAATAAATGCTGACTGAATGCAATAATCAATTTTTTTTTTGATATGCATTTCTTTCCAAATAATTTAAACGATGTTAAACAGTTATGAAAGAGTTTTTGACCAAAGTGTTCATGAGGCAGTTGATATTGAAAATGTACTATTGTCGAATAAATTTTACAGAACAAATTTTACACGGCAAGAACTTATCCAGGCTAATGATAACGGTATATTTTGATTTTGTATTCTAAGTTCAATGAAAATTTTATAATTCACAAGTATGATTCCAAGTGTATGATTTAAAAAAACTCTGTTCCTGTTATGTATACATTTTAACTATATTTGTCTTCAGTGTGACAAGCAAGTTCCTGTGCAGTGAGAGTCTCAACTCGTGCAACCTGCTCTCCAAACTCAACCTGAGTAGAACTAGCGTGTCTGATAAAGGTAATGGCTTAATGGTAAAGGAGGGATGGGTCAGCGGTTATGGAAATGGTGTGTTTTCTAGTGCAATTTCAAGATATTTTGTTTTGTCTTAGTTGTCTGCAGCAAAAAAGATGGAAGTTAACAAAATGTTGAAAGGCTTTGTCAGCCAATACCTCAATATTGGTCCTGTTACTGTTACACTACAAGCAACGATTTTGAACCAATGTACTCTATGTATTTACTTCTGACAAAGAGGGATTTACATCATGAGTGCAAATATAGAAATCCATTACCAGATGAAAAGAACTATCGATAATCTGAAAATTAATTTCACCTTTCATGGCTTCAAAGAACAAACTGCTGTCTATTTCAGGTATTCAGAGTCTGAAGTTAATGAGTTTGACCCTGTTGAACCTTGACATGACCCACGTGCACCCAGAGGTCATCAACTCCCTCTACGTTCACTGCCCAAACATCCGCAATGTTACCTGTGCCAGTCTTAACCCTATCAGAGAAGAGGAAGAAGATATGGAAATATAATGGCAGCCGTAATATTTACTCATGCATTGACAGTATCGCTTGAGTTGTGGCTTCCAGAATTATCTTGGATTGTCTTTCTTTATTGGCAACAATATTTCCTTTATGAGGAAAGTGCAATTTCTGCATTTAGCAACTTGAATGATTCACCACTAATGAAGAAAAAAATCTCTAACCTTAATTATTATCTACCATATAAATCATATTTAAATTGGTTACTATCTTTTTGATACAACTTTTTAACAGGTTTTCCGACATTTTGAAAATAAAAAGGCAGGCTGATTTTGTTAGGAGGAATTTGTATGTATGAAAGTAAAGGGTAGGAAATGATTATTTCTCTCAGTCTGGTTTCCTCATAAACCTTCAAATTTCATCCAGTGTTATGATTTCAGGCTTATCATTGATAGTAAAACTTCCTGAATTTTGAGTTCTGGTGTAATACTTGGAGTAATTCTTGCATCGCAAGCAGTTAGAGCTGTAATGGTATCCATCCCTTTAGTTTCAAGTGTCTTTCAAGTTTTTGGCTATGCTTGATTCGTTTAAGTGGCGTATACCGGGGACATGGATCCGGCATACGCAATAACAGGCTCAAGTTGAATCAAGTATGTTGGTGTACACACAGGAAGCAGTCATCATACCTCAGACTAGTTTCATCTATATGATAGAAATATTTTTCAAACATTTTGAAATATAACTTAAAATGTCACTATCATGTTATGGATGGCTTTAATAATTATACATTATGCCAATTATGCCAATTAAATCATTTTGAAGTGTTATCTAAAAAAACAATGATTATAAAAAACGAAAAACATTTTCCGCCATTATACGTCGGGTTTGTCTCTCATATCAAACCGGCTTGCTCCTGAGGCGTACGCTGGTTGTAAATAAAGTGATTTGCAGCTTTCGTCATTTCCGGCAGCTTATGCGGGATACTTGGCCGGGTTACCAATCAAGCATAGCCTTACTGAGTTTTACTCTATCAGATTTGAACAGCAACCTCTATCCTACTTCATAACAAATCCTTGATTTGCCTGTTTATAAGCTTTCAACTTTTCAGTCTGCATGTTAGCTTGTCTGAATAAATTATTACTTGAGGTATTTTCCTTACCACATAAATCAAACGGACATGTCCAAATTTGTTGATGATTCGCCATTTTTAAGTGAACCTTGTAGGCATATTTAAAAAGTTGATAGTGATATTGAAGATTGTGCTTATGTTGATTGTGTGCATCTCAACCAATCAACATAAAGGGATGTGAATTGGAGTTTTAAGTCAGTTTTTGTATGCTGATCAACAGAATTAAAAGTTAATGGGCATTTTTTTGACAAGGTGCTGATGTGTAGAAGTGCAAAGTTGTGATAAATGTGATAAAAAGATATTCTCACATTTGCAGGTGTGTCATACAAAGCATTTTGAAAGAGTTTTTTTATCTGATTAAAAGTGACTGTTTGATTTAAAATTGGTGAGATGATGTATGAATTCCGTTTGTATGAGTAAATAGTATGAGAAGGTCAATTCATTTGAATCAAATTGATGTGATACGCCATTTGATGGCAATGGATCCAACCAGCATGGTGGGGCGGGATAGCGCAGTGGTTAGCGCGTTCGGCTTCGGATCAAGACGTCCGTGGTTCGAATCCCGCCAGGGGCTTGGCAACTTTGTCTGCAGTAGAGAACTGTTCTACACGCAGTCAGGTTTGGGTGCAATGCCACATTGAGTTTCAGTGCAGTACCACCCATGGTTCGCTAGTTCCAACTGGTGCTCGCAGGTTTCACCGCAATGCATAGCCACAATGGTGTTGCGGGCTTTCTCCCTGCAATAATACTAGCAGCCGCGATATAAGTGAAATAATCTTGAAAGCGGCGTTAAACCCCAACTCACTCACTCACTCACCAACCATCATGCATATGGAATAGTTTTTAAAAAATTCAGCCTGTAATGAGGACAAAAGAAGTTTCGTAATTAAAAAAGCTGGACATATGAAGAAAAAGCTTTAGGGCTTTGTAGTTGTATTTTAAAAAGAGGGTGACAATGAATTGTGAAATTATACCATGACATGCAAATCTGTTTACTATGGTCTTAGTCTTTTAGCTCTTGCTATTCTAAAGGACACAACCAATTTAAATTATTGAATTTTCAAAGTAAGGATTTCTCTTTCAGAATGTTTCTAACAATACTCATTACTGATATAGAATAACCTAGAACTAGGTAATAAAAAACAGAAATACTTCCAGCAAATGAAACCCAAAGGGCAGATTAATACACTGCATAACATGTTTACAGCTGCACAGTAATCAGGAAAAGAGATATTTTTTAAATGTACAAAGTTTGTCACACTCATCATTTCCCCGACTCAATTGATTTAAAGATGCTCACACTAAAATGACCTTATGCATTTTTGATGTATTCATGACATCTTTTCCCTTAAAAATAGAAGTAGAATTTTTATTAAAAGGAGCAAATATAAAAAAATGTCCATAGGTGCTACAGTGCCTGAACATATCTACCATGTGAAGCACTATGATCGGAATTGTAAACAGCTCAGGCTGATGAAAAACATCTCTGCAAGAATAGGTCTTGCCTGTAAAGACAAGAGCTTAGATTTTTCAAGCTCTCTTACTGCTAAGATATTCCTAAGCCAAAGTTATTGTCTGGTACTTACAACTATCTTGGTGCTAAGAGAGCTTTGAAAATGTGAGCCAACGTGTTTACGATTGTCGTGAACGCTTAAATAGACCCTTAGCTGTTGGTTTGGAAATGTTCAGGGTCCAATCTTGGACTATTTTCACTCTCAAGTTTCAATTTCTATAAAATGGTCACAGAGTGAGGATTTGACAGTAAGAATTATCAAGAACAATGTTTTTCATACTTGGCATATGATGTTTATTTGTAGGATGTTAAGTTTAAATGTTCATATTCATGCTTTGACATTGTTCATGTTGAGATTGAAATTTAAGCTTCCTCATGACATAATAAACCTATAGGCAATTCATTTAACCAAGAATTATGTATATTATTTTGTGAAATGTCCCCTATTTATTCTGGTGTCATTATTGAATGCTTTTCCTTATATTTTATGAAGTTTTCTTGATATTTTTGTCTAATGGGCATTGAAGTACTATCAAAATCTGTCATTGCTATTAATTTTACATCCCATTGAGACATTCATTGTAATGACAAAGCATTTATTCACCAACATTTTGAATTAACAAAAGTTATTATTTTAAGCGCTTGTTCATAAACTTAACGTACCAGTAATCATTTTAATTCTCGACTGTGTTGGGTATTATTTAGTTTTATGAAAGTACTTTTAAATGTCATTTTTACACACTTTATTTCAGGTGCTGATTTGATAAAAAAAATATAGCTGATTTCAATTGTTCATAAAATAAAACATGTAAAAAGTTTTAACCTAGCTTTGTTATGTATAGGTATAGATTGAAAGTTATATTGAAATTCACTGATATTTTGCCACTGCAGGATTGGGTGTCGAGGATGTTATTTTATCAAATGAAGCAGTTCTAGATGGATCAAATCATGTTTAGTTAAGCAATGCGATCCCATTTCCTACCTCAATGATTAAAAGGTGTTCACACAAAAATGGCCACCTGTGGCTTTGGCTTGATAATTGATAGTTTCTTCTGTGAGTATGGGTGGCGAAGTTGGGTATTGATTTGTTCAAGCCTCTGAAGATAACACATTTGTTTATCTGGAAAAATTTGAAGCAATAACATTTTTTTAAGATCCCACTGCAGCCCCTTTCAAGTAAATTGAAAAATAGATAGTAATACTGGGGAAATGGGCTAAATATATACAGTTTAAGTAAATAGTACTTGTCTATGTTAGACGAAAATGAGAAAATTAAGGTCTATAACATATATGTTGACCAATCCAGACTGCAGGATGTAAATTTGATGGCTGTCCAAATCATAAGGATACCACATAGAAGATATCTTATTATTTGACAGGTTCATCTTCAGTCATAGATGTTATATAACAATGACCGTTGAGCTTGAGTTAGAACTGTGCCATTTTCGCTTATCTGGTCTGTAAGGCTAGATTGGCATTTACCGAGGTCCCTCTATCCTGCTAAATCAGCGTATTTGAATCTGCTCAGCTGCTTCCTAATATCCTGATCTTTTTCAAGCCAAAAGCCTCGTATCGCTAGCTATCTAACCACACAATGAGACGACTCGCATCAAGCAACATCGGCACAACCCGGATGGAAAAATCCGTTAAGCTCTAGATAGTAGCTTCAAGCCCCTTGCATTACGAAGTTTCATTGATTAAAAAAATAACAGGTGAACTAAGCCACGAATATCAAGTCGATCCAGCCGTGAGAAGCCCGAAATAGGTCAGGGTATATGGAAAAAGCTGAGTGATGTTTAGCTGATTTAGCAGGTGAGGTCCCTTAGGCATCACTTGTCCTTCATCTTCATTAACAATCGGCAAGGAAGCTTGGCATATCTGAAGAATGTCATTATTCCATTGGGAATGCAATTTGTACATTTCCACTTTATATATAGGAATTGCAAGGTGTACATTATCAGGTTCCCTTCAAAAACAAGATAGTTAGGGAATTCTGGTAATCAGCTTTTCAACAATACGAATATTAAGTATTTTGCATGATTTTTATATCGGGTCTAAAAGGCCCAATGGGCTTATGGCATGGCATCCATCATCCGTTCATCGATAAACTTTTCACACTTTCGACTTCTTTTCAAGAACTGAATATTTTGGTGAGTTAGATAGATTCTTTGGCCAATGTCAGACATCGACTTCAGATGGTTGGAAATTCTTTTCTGCTCTATACAATTTTTAATACCAAAGTTACCGCCAGCAAAGGATCCTTTTTTTTTGTCAATTACTTTTTCAAAACTTTTCATTCTTTTTATGATTAAAATAAGTCTTTTGAAGTATTAAGAAATCATTTCAAGCACTACCATGATTTATTACAAAAATGAATGATGAAGTAAAAGATGAATATGTAATCCTGTTTTCTGAAAATTAATTTACGTCTGGGAAATGTATTTATCAGTTTGATTTAGAACGTCTTACTTAAGTTCCTCTGAAGTTGAAGAGAGATCTCATCAGAATTACCTGCCAGCGTTAGATGTTGTCTCGGCGGGAAAGTGGCCGCAGATTAAACTTAGAGTGGTGATGAGTGGTCATCACGCCCTCACGATTAAAACATCTTAGATTTTGTCTGTACACTTCATCGATATCTCATAAGAAAACAAATATATAATGTAAATCAAAAGAAACGTGAATCAAGAAGGTAAAGGAAACATGATGTATTTCAACAGTTTTCTGGCCTTTATTCTGGTTAGATCCATTTTGAAATAATAAATGCCATTTTCAATTTAACTATTGCGGCCATCACTTTTAAAAAACATTTCCAAAGAGTGATTACGAAGTTGTAGATTTGTATTTTTTGCTGTTCATTTTATGTGAATGGCATTTATTGAATCGAAATTTCGACAATACCATCTATTTCAAATACATGTTTCAAAAGGGTGTATTGGCAACCGTTAGAATTTGGGAGATGGGTATAGCAATGGTCGCTCTCTGTCTGTTCATTGCATTTAACATGTCAGCCTGAACGTCATTACTCGGTTTTGGACCATACATCTGATTCTTGGTAATAACTTCATATTGATAACACAATGCACTTATGAATATAAGATAATTTACAATCTGATGAGTACGTCTTGGGAATTATGCACAGAGGTATGTAGCAATCAGCATCTGGTATGATTTAACCATTCAATTTTAAAGATAATATATCCCAGTTTTGTATCCGACTTCAATCCCCATTTTCAAAAAGACAATACATTCAAGTAAATAAAACACCAAACAGAGTTTCGATGCGTCCTTAAATTAAAAAGATATAACGGTTCAAAGTGCGTAGAAATTGGCTACCTCGAAAGCCCAATTAAAAAAGTCCCTAGAGTGGCCTGAGCTCTCCTTCGGCGGATGTGACGTCATAGACAGGACTCGCTCCGCGTTTGTAAACAAGTATATATCAATGCAGATATGGGTCGCATTCGTCTACGTTTTCATTGAGAATGAGACATGCCTTCTTCCTGCGTTGCTGCCAACTGTACTAATAAGAAATCAGGAGACATTCAACTGCATCAGTTTCCGAAGGATCCTGTCCAATTCGCGAAGTGGACAAAGTTTGTTAGTCAGAAAAGAGCGAAGTGGAGTCCCAATGACAGGTCTGTCATCTGCTCCGATCATTTCACAGAGGACTGTTATGATCTTTCCTACGATTTCAAAACGGACTTTGGACTTGCCCCTCAAAGGAAAAGACTCGTCAAAAATGCCGTACCAACAGTTAATTAACAGATAAAGATGAAAACAGGCCCGCTACCCGTCTGTCCAGCGATATATGACAGTCAACCATATCGGAAGAGAAAACGGACGGAATACTTTGAGAAGAGGGAACGAAAGAGGGTAAGGAATTTGAAAGATAGGCTAATTCAAAATTCTATTCAGGGGGAGGTGGGATAACTTTTGGGGAGTTGACTTTAGTTGATGATTTTGCAGACGAATGTTGAGTTTTTATCTGCAGTATGAATTTATGTCACTTAAGATTAGTCGCAGAAATTATTAATTCAAAGCCCAATAATTGTTTAAATTTTTAGTATTTGATAGATAGATAGATAGATAGATAGATAGATCGATCTGTAAATGGTACACAATGACAGGTTTGTAGTTTGTTACATTACTAGCTTTGGGGTTTATATATTTTTTGGTGCTGATTACTCTAAGGGTACATACAAACATACATACATGTGGGCACGTCACTTATGTTTGTATGTTGACACTACAGTTTTTGTTATAAGATTTATGAAAAATTAAAATTTCTTGCTACAGCTTCATTTTAGAAGCAACAAAAAGTAAAATTAAAGTCATAAAGCTGCCCCGGAGAAACATTTACCATTTTATGTAGCCTTACAGTGGATAATTTATAACCTATTTTATATTGATAAACATTGCAGTATGAAATAATATATTTAGTAATACAGATTTGTTAATATATTTTCATGTGTCATGTGTATTGACAAACCTAATTACCTTCATCAAGTTTCAATAAAGGCTGTTGATCATGTGTGAGGATAAAGTTATATAACTAATTAGTGCCTTGTGTATTACCTATTGGAAATGTGCCAGGTGCTGAGGTCATTAAGTTTATTGCTTAATTGCCATAATGTACAGGTGTGCGGCATTTATGTAGACTGTTAGGTAATAACTTTATGACTATATTGTCTGGTGTGAAAAAGTAGTGTTAGGTAACTAAAAACCTCTGTCTGGTAAAATACCGGTACTAAAGTACCGAAGGAAATGGAAATAATATGCTTTTCAGCGTTAATATTTTCATTTGGTTGAAATAGTTAAAACTGAAAATGAATTTCATATTTACAATACATTTCCAAGCAGGCTTTAACTTACACCACAATCAACAATAAATGTTGTGTTATTATTGACAATATTGGCCTACGTCACTCTAGATTAGTACCACACTCTTTATCTCAAACACTGACCATTAACTCACATAAAACAACAATAATCTGTATCCTTACTATGCAAAATACATTAGTACGTAAGTCTTTTATGAAGGTGGCAAATCGCGAATCAAGAGGTACATTTACTAAACACATCAAAGATTTGATCTTCATTATCACTAATAACTGGTTAAAAAGGCCAAAAACAGCTGTTCGGAACCGTCGTATCCCATTCCTAGATCCGGAAGTTGCCGAGAGGCAGTCCATCAAAAGCGAGATCTCATTGTTACAGTCATGCAAAGCAGAAACACGGAGTTACGATATTGAGTTGACACTTTAAAATGGCACAAAGTAGTAACAAATATTCTACATATACAATGGTCAATTTACTACAAAGGGGGATAGTCGATTTGTCTAGATGTTCAAACAAAAAACAGTCACAATGGCGGAAGATATCAGTTTGGGTTCACTCGATCGGCATTATCGGAGATTAACAACCCAAACAAATAACAAGTTAATTAATGTCAAACAGAATATGTCGATGTATTGATATTAATAGCTTTGGTGACTTAGGGGCTTTTTATAAGTATAATCAGTAAAAATATATACGTTCACGACCGCTGGAATCTATATTGTAAACAATGACACAGATCAGCCAGTCGTTAACGAGTCCTGTCTATGTCGTCACAACCCCCCTAGCACCTGATTGGCTAATAAAACGTTTGGCGTCTGTTTTCCGGAAGTGTTTATAAAACACGTTTTTTCTGCTATTTTCAGGTGGACGTGAACCTAAATAGTTGTTGATATTTATTCTTAATTGTGTTATGAAGTATTTCCGCTAATCGTACCCCTATGTGGATATATTATCTTTAAAGAATAACAACTACAAGCTACTTTGCTACCCACATGTTCACATTATCATCAGAAAGGCATTTGTATCAAATGAAGCAGGTCGTTCATTTTGCTAATTATATTTTCAAACGATTCAATTGAATTTTTTTTACAGGACAGGATTGTAAACTATAGAGTTTGGATTTGATCTTTGTACACCTTCATGACATCACATTGATACACTATTTACTTTTTCCAAGTCCTGAGAGATAAGAGATCTTAGGCCCTGAACACTACATCAACTTAGTTTGCAGTACATGATCATGCTGCATAGATCTTATACTAAGATGCAGCTCTTTCACTGTCCCTATGAAATGTAGTCCTGGAATACCCAAAGCAGGATCTCCTGACATGTATATAAAATGCATATTATCAAGTTTAGCCAAGTGAACAAGTGATTTAAGGGGCACATTTCTTCAATGAATAAACTCATCACACGAAAACGAAAATTCAGATGTTAATGCAGTATTAGAGTTTCACTTATATTTTCGCTGTATTTGGGATATTCGTCCTAATCCTAGTTGAAATTGTTTAAAAGTTTTAATAACTGTTCATTTAATTGTCCTAAGCCTGTAAGAGTAGCTAGATATTTTAACGGTTGAAATTGGAATTTTTGATGTGATATGTTTAAAAGAGACCTTGTTATATATAAACAATGTCGAAGTTAGCATTCTTGGCTTTCATAAACCCCTCCGAAAAGGTAGACAAACTCGCGGCGGTGTCGTGACAGTTTATGTGAAATATACTATGTTTGCGTCTCTAATGAATGACCTGAACGTAATTGGGTTTGAGAAATTATGAAGACAAATCAAATGTAAAGCAAAAAACTATCTGAACATTTTATCGCCCTGACATGAGCTCCGTATATTGGAAATTGATCGATGAGTCTATTGGCAAAGATATCGATCTCAAGAATGCCGACGATTATAACTGGTTATTTCAATACTGACGTTCTCAAAGGACATAATAAAAAAAACTGCAAACAAACTGTTTATCGCCTTCGACAAATATTCACAGATGCCACTAGAAAAAATCCTAAAACCAAAAGAAATTTGATCGATTTAATACTTGCATTATGTGTCGACGATGTAAGTGATTATGGTGAGTAAGATCTTACATGCAGTGACCATTGTCCAGTGTTTGTTAGGATTTAGGAAACTCTACATAGCAATCGTATACAAAAGGAAAATGAATGATTATTCTTCAGCAGATGCAAACAGTATGAATGAAAGCATCAAATAAATCAAATGCGATGACATTTTTCTTCAATGAAACTAAACTAATGTCCAAAAGAAAGTACCCAGTGTATTTTTTTAAACATAAAATAACAACCACTGCAGTCAATGTGCAAATATTTTTGTTCTGAATAGAATATTCAATGTCTCAGCATATGCAGACAATTTCATTTGGTACGAAGTCAAAATTACTTTTGCAAAATGACAAGAAATGTTTATTTAATAACGGGTATGACGACCATGGGCGTTAATACAGGCAAAAACACGTCGGCGCATTGAAGAAGTAAGGTGGAATATGACCTCTGGTGGGATTTGCTGCCATTCTTGAATCAGAGCTTGTTCCAGTTGCTGGATATTGACAGGGGGTGCGGATCGTCTCCTAATTTGTCGATCCAGGTGGTCCCATAGGGGATCCATGGGGTTCGTATCGGGAGAACATTCTTGCCATGGCAAAACATCGATATTGGCGTTGGCTAGGAAGGCATTTGTCAGTCTTGCCGTGTGCGGTCTTGCGTTGTCATGTTGATGAAGGAATGATTAGGAAGCACAACTGGTCTCAACACCTCGTCTCTGTTTCTTTGAGCATTCAAATTGCCATGAATAATCACAAACCTCGTCGTCAGATTGCCGCAGATCCCTCCCGATATCATAACGGACCCGCCTCCAAATGGTCTGACTTCCTGGACAATTCTGGGCCGTGAGTTCACCAACGCGTCGATACACACGCGCTCTGCCGTCATTTCTGAAGAGACAAAACCTGCTTTCATCTGAAAACAGCACACGTCACCAATAACGGAACTGCCGACGTCGGACTTGCCTTGCCCATGCCAGTCTACAACGCTTGTTTTGAAGAGTCAAATGGACGCCGCGGTAAGGACGACGTGCTTGGACGCCGTTGACGTCGCCGTGACAAACCGATTGCGCAGATGTATCGTGCGAATATGACGGTCTTCACTGGGTGTTGTCACGGGTGGACGACCACTTCTTGGCCTGTCTGATGTATTGCCTGTTTGCCTTAGTCGTTGCATCAGCCTGGTGATCGTTTTTCTGGTGCAGCCGAAGGTTCTGGCAATGATGGTGTTGTTGGCGCCTTGTTGCGCCATACCGACAGCTCTCTCTCTTTCTACCTGAGTTAAACGTGGCATACTTTTTGTGGTTTTCTTTCTGCTGTGGTAATACCGTGTTGCGTGCGCTGATTTATACCGTCGATATGCACGTAGATTTTGTGCTACAGCAGGAAACATCATTTTGGGTGTTTGCAGCGTTTGGGCGATTTTTTTCACTTGTTTTGTCATGCGTTTCCTAAAAAAGATGGGTTTGCACGTTTTTGGACAACATTTACATCCAAAAAAAATATGGTATAAAATTCATGGGTGGGTACTTTCTTTTGGACAATAGTGTAGATATTATCACTGAAAACCTAACATCAGTTATACTTAATATTATGAATAAATATGTCTCTCACAAAACGGTTACAATAAGATTCAAAGATCCGGCTTGGATGAACAATTCTATCAGATCCCTGAAAAGGAAAGTAAAGCGTATACACAAGATTGCTAAAAATCGAAACATCCCTAATGATTATACTAAATTTAGGATGCACATTAACAAACGATATCAATAGGAAAGCAAACTGAGGCTGATATTCAAAATCGACGAAACTATAAACAATACTCATGGTACAAAGATATGTGGAGACTAATAAAAGCGAAATAAAGACAAATTCCACCAAATAATGCTTCCGACGATCTTCTCTATTGATGTGTACTTGTAACGGATCATATTGAAAAAGTTGTTTATGAACTATAGATCGTATTGCGTACGTTTGACATTTTAAGAATGACTCACCGCGTTCTTGATTTGCTCATAACAATACCACTGACATAGAAATACAGTAGTCGAAAGTTTACAGTTTAAACTTTTCACATGTTTCTTCATGTTTAATGTTATTTACATGTGACACTTCATATAACTGATACATTATGACAACCATCGTTAGACCATGCGTCTGGTGTTAGCATCCATGGATTGAATAATAGGGCATCCGTGTACATTGAAAGTCATGTTTCGTTTACATTGGTTTGGAAGAATTTACGAAGATTGGAAAACATCGTGTCTGATTTTGAAAAAGGGGATCATATTACTGAAAGAATGAAAAGGTTAATGCTATCTTTACAAAGCTTTGACATCACTTAAACGTAAGCACATCATAGGCCAAGGAATGGTGAAATCGGACCATTTTGATTGTCATGCTTAGAAATGAGTAAAGAGGCTGCGATTTTCGACTGAGAGCAGTTCTTTTATAGTATGACGGTAATGGTTGTGATATCGCCAAAGTGGCGCTTAACAACAGCTCACTCTCTATTTAACTGGTGCCAGGTCTGTGATGAATATGTATGAATACTCACTGATGACTTTTTCTATGATAAATTATGTTTTCCAAAATCAATTTTGAAGTCATGGTACATGGAGATCGCGTTTTTGCTTGCTGCTTTCAGGCATTGTCATCAAAGAATTAATTTGTGCCTATTTCTTACGATGAATCGCAGCCATTTTCAACTCAATAACAGTCTGAGTCCGAACATGACAGCGTTTTACACACAATTAATCACTATCACTATATCTGGCTTTTCCATTTAAATACCAATTTTGTTATTTAAAATGACTTGTTCTGTACGAAAATGTGTCCTTTATTCGCGAAAAAAACTTATAAAAACTTATAGAAATAGATAATTTAATAGAAATAACGGAACAGTGAGGAAATGAAGTCTGAACGATGAGATTGAGATCTTTTAAACGATTTTATTATGTTTCATTGAATCTAAAACATGTTATTGTGTTGTGGAATCGTATAATGGAAAGATGTTACTCGTCAGCCCCTGAACGCATGATAAAGATTACTCTAAAGAGACACAGATAAAGACCTGTTTAAAGGACTCTCAATCAGATGCTAAAAACTGAAACACAACAATAGAATATTAATTTATTGCTCTTTTTATCACTAAGCAAGGACGCGTGTTCCTGACCTATTTTGAGCATCTAGATCTGTTTCTTGTTTCAAGACAGTTTTAGTGACCGTCACATACATACAGTAGTAAACGAACTTTAATATACTATCGATAAACGAAACAAATAAAACTTCTTGTTCTGAGAATTTATTGTTTAACGTATAAAGCAAAACTATCATTTAATTTAAATGGTAGTAAGATGAGAATTCACATGTTTGCCAAAATGCCTGGAGCTGTTTTTGTTGTTTATTTTGTTTTTTCACTGGCCAGGTTGCGTTAAAGTCATGACTTAAAAAAAGCTATCATTTGCAAAACGTTTTGCATGGCATCCGTCTGGCAACGTTAGAAAAAGTCGATGAAGTCTGGTTTTAAAAAATGTTCCCCACCCTTCTGCAGTGCAATGGTCAGTGGTCTTTATATCTGAGACGTGAAGGGACGTTGTGTTGTGAAATCTCCATTGTTTTGACAACCCCATCACGTAATTTAAGTGATTGAACCGGATGTAGAGGTTCTCGGTTTTGGTGGTTACATTTGCTCTTGTAGGTGGAATATGTTTCCAGGAACCGACACCAAAGACAAAATATGGCACTCATATTAACGTTGATGAAAAACACGATTGAGAAGTTTCCAAAACATATTACAAGTCCTTTGCAGATTTGGTATATCACTTTCTTATGTTGAATTTTACCGCAATCTGAATGAGAAGCTTTGAGGGCAAACAATCATATGAGGGGAAGTCAATAAGTTCATAGAAGTGAGTATTGACACATCCCTGAAGACATGACGTTGATGTTACTATTGGGAAAGCCCATCTGACGACAGTTAACAGACATAAACAACCCTTTCCGATCATTGACTTGAGAGTTACACCCTGTTGAACAAAGGTACCCTCCCGGAAGCATGGAAAGCATTAAAACTGAGCATGGTGCGGTTATCAAGTTTTCACGAAAGAAGGGCCGAATGTGACCGAAATACATTAACGTATGACCAATGTGAATGGGAAAGAAACCTCTCGATATTCTACTGTTGCAAACTGGTCAGGGGAATGTCAGCGGGATCACAGCTCCTTAGACGATGACCCACGGTCAGGATGGCCAGATGGTCAGATGATTTGGTTGCATGGGTCCAGGGCTTAATAACGTCCGATCGTTGAATAAACGTGGACAAGATATCTTCAGAGTGTGGCAATTCTTATGGACGTGTTTGCACCATAATTCATGATCCCTTGCATATGGCGAACGAGTCTGCAAGATGGTTGCCACGAACCTTAAATGCACAAGATCGACACCAGAGAGTTGAATCCAGTCGTGGGCTCTTGGACATCTACAATGCTGCTCCAATAACTTTTATGCCGCACTTTTATCTTGGCACAGGGGATCAAACGTGGGCATTGAAAGGAATGCATAGGCAGGACGTAGATATTCTCATTGGCTTCTGTTTTATATCCACTTTTATGAACTTTGTTACTTCCCCTGGTACAGTGAACGTGATGACTAAGGTTAGTAGTATACACTTTAGAGTTTGTTGGTTTTACTAATCATTGAAATTCAACCTAATATAATGTCAGCATACAGCTGTTGGTAAAACTACTGGAACATCATTTTCATTTTTATTTATTAGGATCTACATGTAACAAAATAATTATATGGTTTAATTTTGTATTACCTTATTCATGGAGAAAGAAATACGTGATGAATAGGAAGCATGTAAGCAAACAAGAACAGTACGACCAAAGATTGCTGAATGTAATGAACAAATAAGAAGTAATTTCGTATAAGTAGATCATTCATTCTCTATTTTAGCAATTTAAACCCTGACACTCAATTGAAGGCACAACTAGGTAAGGGCTGTTAGTCATCGTGTAATTAACGTTATCTAGGGAATGACGACCTTTCCTGATGTCAATTTCTACTATTTTTAAACAGAATATTAAACTTCTTTCAATTTGATACTGTTTTTTATTAAAATTCGTTAATGATTTGGTACTAAACTCGCTTTCGCTCGTTTTATACTCAACCATTACCTCGTTTGATAAAAATAGTATTAAATGGAAAGTCGTTTAGTATCCTCTAAACACACTCCCCATTCATAAAATGAAAAAAAGAGTTTTGAAAACTTTCTTAAAACTAGTTTAACAGGAGCAATTAGTAGGTTTCCTTACTGAAAATGATTTTTAAAATATTTTATGTTTAAAGCAATTGGAAGTGAGAGTCTGTACTCCGCTAAATAGTATAGTAATTCAATACACACTACCAATTTATAAAATTTACCACAAAATTTTGAACATCATCAATGAAACAAAATTGAGTAATTTGTACGAATGGGAAGTTGCAAAGAAGAAATGCATTGAGGATTTTGTTCTAGGTTAAACTTCATTTGATATACCCGATGAGTGTAATTTTGAGCACTAATTGATATGTTGAATAGATGTCAGATCGGTCTAACTGCTTCTACGACCCTGCCCTGAAACTCCCCTGAGTCAGACAGCTTTGAGAAGGTTCCCAATGATAAGCTTATCTTAGAATATACATGATATTCCACAGTAGATGCAAAAGTGCAAGTCATCCCAAAAGTTTATATAGATTTTCATATCTTCTATAACACAAATGGCAATCACTTTGTAGCATATCTGCAGCCACGTAAGAATGTCTTGGAGGGTTTCCTTTGACAAAGTAACGTCAATCTTCTTTCAGCCTTGAAGAAAACAGAGACAGCTAGGGTTGTTTAACTTAGAGTACAAGGTGGTAAAATGAGATTCCATCTGAACATAACCCTTCGTTCTCTTTTTTTTCTTGTCATCACTTTACAAGGCCAGTTCATGGGAATATATAGTTTTCCATTAAAACTGTTTATAAAGAACTATATCAAAATACCGTTTTTTTTCAGCTGGCAGAGAAAATTGGTTCCATGAAGGAAAACATTTGTCATCATTGTATAATCATCAAAGAAATCATCACTTCTCCCACGTCGCCTACATACGTGAACTCTGGCTAAGTATACATTTGGGAGTTTTGCTTGGTATATTATAGATCGATAAAGAATCAGAAAAAAAGTTATTTATGATAATGAATTTTTAGGAATGGCTTACCTTCGCAAAACATTTTGAATTGCCAAAGTGATTATAAAGGAGGGGAAGCTTCTTACTTGAACTTTCTCAGCAGCCTTTACAACTGATTCTCCATTCATAAGAAAGTCCATACCGAAACCCCAAAAAAGTAAATGCAAGCGAGCCTTGTTGTCTACCTTTAGATAATATGTACACTTAGAAAATTTATGATTAACATTTTATTGATTACTCAAATTTATATGTCTATCATATGACACAATTATAATGATTTCGATTATGTAGGTCTCTATCCATATTCTCTCTGGTGTTAAGTGTCTTATCTTTTATAGGTGTAAACTTTCTCAAATATGTACAGCAGTCTAAAAAATGAACTCTCTTAGATAAAGATGTGTTCGTCCTGGAATATATTTTCTTTTCTAGAATGAGAACGTCTTTGGATATGATTATGTTTTTATTGAAAATAGAATGAATATCGTTATAGTATATTACATTTGAACGTTCTTTTCAAATATAAGAACAGATAGAAGCTGAGTCACGCTTTTCTTTGTTAGAAATATATATCGATCTTTGTCAAAAGCAAGTTGAATCTCTACCTTTGTTGATAGTTTTGGACATCATTGAAATAATGAGGTTTAATCACGGTGGAAATTGATAAAATCATAATCACCCTGAAGTACGAAATGCAACATTTTGTGCACACGCACGACATGAAAATTAAATATCAGTGGTCAAAATCAGACATGTTTTTTGATTTTACAACAAGCCAGACAATTTTTTAAATGGAGATAATTCGATCTGATTCATGGTTACAACACGTCCTATCGCATGTTTTCTTGCAATAAATTCAATTAGAGGAGTGTCTCTGTCTATCCCTTTTAATCTAATCACATGTTTTATGACCTGACCTCTAACAAGACATGTTGATGTTATTCATGATAACAATTCTGTGATCGTCCCAGTTAAATAACCATGATGTCCAGTCAGACTTTTCACCTCAGTTACTTAACTTGTTGTTTAAGATTCAGGTCGTATAAAAACCATGGTGCAATCTTCCCAACACTTCATATTGATATCAATGTCTTCTAAAATACAAACGACAGTCATTTTGCAGAATATCTGCAGCCACGTAGAAATAATTAGGAGTTTGTCCTTTTTGCTACCTAACGCCAATCTGCTATAAGCTTGGTAAATAGAGGCAAGTCTTTATAAATTGCAAGAACATTTAAGTTTTAAGTTTCATATTTTCATGAAGGCAATCTGTTGGAAAGTACAGTTTTATATGAAAGAAGTTGATAAAAACTTTAGATAACCAATAATTTACAGTATCTCAATTGCCGATGCTATCAGCAGGAAGAGCAAATTCGTTCCATGAAAGAAAACATTTGTCATCATTGTATAATCATTAAAGAAAACATCGCTTCTCCCACGTCTCCTTTATATGTGACCGCTGGCTAAGTATACATTTGGGAGTTTGGTTTATCATAAATCGATGAAGAATAAGAACAGACCTTTCTGTAGATGATCTTTTATTGGATGGGCTTACTTTCACAAAAATATTTGCATACGGTAAAAGCAGTGATACAAGAGAAAAAGCGTCTTTCTTTAACCTTGTAAACACTTTGACGGCAATGATTAAAACTGATTATCACTTGATAATAAAACGAAATTCCTCATAAAAAACAACAGAGCTAACTGCAAGGGATTCCTGCCGTCTTCTTCAGTTAATGTGAAATCTAAGAAAATCTACCAATAACAAATGAAAACATATTAAAATTTGGACTTCCAGGAAATAATATAACACAATTGGAATTATTTCGTTTATGAAGGTATATCTTCATATAAACATATTCTCTCGAAGATTGCATGGTGTCTTATGTTTTATAAGTGTGTATTCTCTAGAATATGAATATCTATCTCAATAGGAACAAATTCTTCCGAATATTAGTGTCTTTATTGTATAAGTGTGTACCTTCTATTATTACTGTAAATTACTCTCTTATATGAAAGTGTGTTCGTTAGGTGTTTTTGTTTCCAGAATATCATAGTCTATGGATATCGACTATTTTTGCGGATTATGAACACCATTACATAATTTGACATTTGAACGTTTTTTGTTTCAGGATGAGAACAGCAACTGAAACTGAATCCCTTTGCCCCGGTACATGTATACATTGTATTGTATATTTATACTTTTGGAATAGAACATGCATTTTTCTAAATAAAACAAATTCTAAGGAGCACATGTGCCTCTGAGTACCTCTTTGTTTCAATATTCATTTTTTAAAATTATCTTTTATTTATTTCGTACAGATATTATAAAGTTTATTGAAGTATTTTTCTTTCAGAAAGAGAACAATTATTTGCTACAATATTACATCAAGAAAATATTTAGCCGTCACTCACTGTTATGCTTTGATGAAAGATAGCTCATCGACTAGGACATGCATTAAGTTCCAGGCTAATAAACGTACACGTATTTTAAAGATTAATTCTTCATTAATTGTTTCTTTTGACAACATTGCATGTGTGTTTCATAATGGCTATAAATATATTTTTTTTTTAAACTATCGAAAAGGATCTTAAAAATTTGTACACAAGATGAAGGCATATTTCGTCCATGATTTGTAAAATGGGATGATCTGGGTTTACTCAAAATTAATTAAATACGTCAATATTTTGTCCTTATCGTCTTTGCATCATTGAACGTCTTAAAAGGGAATATTGTTTTTGTTTAATTGAGCCAGCCTGTACCAAGCGTACTACAAAGCAAATATCTAAAATACATGAGTTTGCAATTTTAAAGGAACTTTGCATTCATCTTTGTCAAATACATATTGAAGTTACAATTTGATTGAGGGTTGATAGAGATACTACATGCTTTTCACACGTTGTCTAATCATAGAGGTTCATATTCCTTAAGACACGCACTTATAGATGGTGAACGATCATAGCTGAGAAATTCAGGCATGTGCAATGTCTTCCATACAGCCAGGCAATAGCAAAAGCATGAATGGAGACAAATTTGTTCTGGTAACATGGTACACCGGATCTTATCGCATGTCGTCTTGTAATAAACTCAATTGATGGAGTGTTCAGATCTGACCCTTTTCATCTAATCACATGTTTCACGATTTGATGTCTGTTAAGACGAATTGATGTTATGCATGATAACCGTTCTGTGATCTTTGCAGATATGATAACAGTAATTTCCAGACGGACTTCGCACTTCACTAATCTTTATAACACTGTGCCTGTCGCTTCTTGGTACATTAGATTTATCACTGTTTTAATGATTTAGAGCTTTTCTTTCATCGTGCGACAGCTTTTAATTTTTTATTAGCTGATATCTCATTATTGTCTCATGATATCTCAATATAAGTCAGATTTTGAAACCATGCGTTAGGTTGACGTTTTTATAGAAACCACAAATGTTCTACTTTATTTAAAAAAAATTGTTTTATAAGATAAGTACTGTGGAATACAATATAAAGCATATATAATTCAATGGCTGGTGGAAAGTTATTTCACTTGAATCATATATTCATATTGAAATGGTTTGTAAATACTTGTGAAGGGAGTTTCATTAACTTGGTGTCACTTTTACTCTTTGGAAAATGGAATCCTTAAAATTGTATGTTGAAGATCAATAATTTCAATTATAAACCACAGTCATGGCACAATACCAAAGGACACATGCCGTTTACGTGCTTTGTAATGATAGACATTCTTATTCGTTAGGAGACACATTACTAGATGAAGAACGCTCATGTTATACATCATTGTGACTAGTTTATTACAAATACTTCTGAAATAAAAGAAGCATTTCACGAATGGAGACAATATGACTGGATTGGAGCTACAACATATCGCATGTTTTCGTATAATTAGGCAAATGTGATGGATTGTTTATGTCAGCACGTTTCCATCTACTAACAGTTTTTTACTATGTTATGTCTAATAAGGGGAAGTCATGGTATTATTTAAAACATTCTATAATCTCTCTGTGATATCCAGACAGCTGTAAAACGAATATGTACAAGTAGCCTTTCGGTACAATGGATATATCAATGCTTTAGTGTTGTTTCATTGATCATATTTTGATTTGGTGTTGGATAAGATTTCAAATATATTTGCAGAGCTGATTGCACCAAGTAAGACTTTTTCACTTTTAGTGAATGTGGATGTTTACGTTATGTTTAAATGTGTAGTTAAATTGCTCAACTGTTGTGTTGTTATATTGACATACGATACTGCATCGGTTGTTGTCTTTACTAAGAATTAGAGCGCACTTGATATCATGCTGAAGATGGAGACAAGTTCAAGGGATACTTGAAACATGATCGAATATGACACATTTTTTTTTAGCAAAACGCAAAAGTTGGTGAGGCCATTTTATCGTTTCATTTTCAATAAAAAAAGAGACAAAACTAATTTTATATATGAATGTATACATATTTTATATATTTCTTTATCATTTCCAAGATATTGGCTTCAATGCCTGAAGGTAGTAATTACAAATGTTCATGCTGTTACCTTAAGAGGTCAACCATTTTCTCGCTTTCCATATACGTGGTAAATACATTTTTAGAATAAGCCTGATGTAACAATACACTTCTTCCAAATATCTAATAAACCAAAACGCATAGGGGTCAATAAACTGGAAAAATTAATTTGTTGAAAAGCATGGAGTCATTGGAAAGGAATGACTTCACAGGAAATCCACGAAGACATGATTGATACATTTGGTAATAACTCCCTTGCATCATCCACAGTTGCCAAGTGGGTTGCTGAATTGAAAAGTGGCCGGCAGAGTCTTGAAGATGATACCAGATCTGGTCGGCCAAGAAGTTATTATCATGGTGATGCTGTCCACGATATTGTGCCTGTAGACACACTTGTGACCATTTAACTCACAGCTGAGACACTGGTTAGTTTGGGTCTGTATACACAATACTAACAGATGTTCTGTGCTGCTCCTTCAGGAAAACGCTCCCGTCCACACAGGACATATTGCTGTCACTGCCGAATGTGGCTTTGAAATTGTTCCACATCTAGCATACTCCCCAGACTTCTTCCCTTCCCCAAACTGAAGAGCCATTTACGTGGACGTGTTTTTGCTGAAAACGACAGCCTGATTGCTGCCATGGATAGATGCGGAGTAAGGCAAGAAAAGTATAATGCAGCTGGACCAATTGTATTGATGTCAGTGGAGAAAACCTCTCTTGTTTTTCTATGTCATTCTACGAATATTTTTACTTACCCTCGCAGGCATGATGAGGAATTAATATGAAAAGACATTATACAACATGAACAGACTAAGTTTTAAGATATTCTAAAATGTTGTTTAGCATCATAACAAGAAGAAGATAAAAATCTATCAGCGAAGGCATACAGATCGACATAAAATTGACGCTTTGCAACTTTGTGTTGGCAAAGTAATAACTGTTCCTCACCAAAAATTTAAACACTCTGCCAGGGATGTTGAGTAAACAGTTGGATGCTCATAAATTGTATTCACAGTCAGGTCCTCGTTGTGATTTAAACAACGTCTGCAACTGGTATTGATGGATGATCAAAGAATTCGTTAAACTATCTAATATTTGTGGTCGTTCTTGAACAATCTGGATAAGATTGCATTAATAGTACAGTTATTTCATTTAAATACTACCAGTTTGTATAGATAAGTATGATTTGATACAAATTATAGCAACCGTTGCAACTAATCATTGCTTTGAAAAAGGTTTGTCAGGTTAAGAGCATATACAATTTTTGAACTATCACAATAAGCTTTTTTACGTGTCATTTGCCTGATCAGAACTAATACTCGCTTATTTTTCAAGTAGAAATGACATTAAGGATTAACATATTTACAACGATTTATATTGATTGTAATCTAGTGAGCATATCATACAATATTATCATCGTATTTTATACAAAGTTATTCACTATTTATTTTAATACTCACAGAAATCTTCAAATACTAGAAACTCTTTATTTTCCACATTTAACATTATGTTTTATTGAAAATGTCAAATGAAAAGCAAACCTGAAACCCAAATACCCAAGCTTGCCAAAGGGCTCAATTCCTTCATTTCCCCTGGGACGGATTCTGAATCCAATGAGAAGGTAATCAATTCACAAGCTCAAAACAGTATTCAGAGGACGTTTCTTCTATTGATGATTGTTTTTTCCGAGGATTACTGTCCGGACTACTCAAGACTTTCTATGATAAACACAAGTTTTGCGCCACATGGGTAAACATTTAACAGTTCTGATGTACTTGTAAATGAATGATAGTGAAAAGCTGAATATCGGTAGAAAACATATTAATAATATCTGTGAAGGTGCTATCAAATACTATTACTTCGAGCAGTTTTTCTTAACTTTATTTATATTTTGTCTGATAAAGGGTTTAGGTATTAGACTTCAGAGTTACATAGGTCTATCAATACAATTGCAGATTTAATAAAAATCCAAACAGAGTTTGACAGATCCAAGTAAAAGTAACAGAGGGAACATGAACTTTTAAGGTGGAAAGGAGATGCCAAATATGTATTTCAACATAACGGGAAGCCTTGTGGCAAATTGAGGCTTTGCATATGCAGTACATAATGAAGACAAAATTTTAAAATTGGAAATCAAATGCTGAGAAGTCATCTGCTCAATGGTACACAACTCCCTGATAATGTCAAAAATAATTCTAAATTTGTGATTTTGTTGTACTGTTAGTTTCAGGCTTATTCCTGACATTTGAATTTAATATCTGCATTTTCCACATCAAAATCTGTAGAAGTCATCGAAAGATCAACCCACAAACTTGGACTTGCTATCAATCTTCTTATAGTTGGCAAATTACAAAGTGGGCACAGTTTTGAGATTTTTAAAATTTATTTACTTAATAAAACAGTATATTTTCTTTTCCTTTTTATAATCAAACATTTCACCTTGTTATCTTATAATATATCTGATAAGGACAAGGCATTCAATATGTATATTTACATGTTTGATCATTGTCTATACGCCTTCAATTTTCAATTAACGTGTATTAATAAAGCAGATGTTGTTGTTGTTGTCTGCTTTAAGACTTTAATGAACTAAGCCGAAATCAAGACTGACTTCCCCGATTTAAATCTTTTGGCAGGATAACTAATATCATTTGTTATTATAAATGTCCTTTTAATCAAAAGAAAAACTCATTCATCTTTACATTACATAAATCCTTTTACTTTGGTTAATGACCTTATTTTCTTGAAGAATATCTTCATTATTTAGTGAAATTGTGAAAACAATCTATAGATTCCTTTCTGAAGAAAACTGTACTAATATCTAATTATGAAATTATTTTTGTATCACTCAATGTATATGAAATTGAAAATTGTTTGATTATGAAAAATGAAAATAATAATACCTTGGCAAGGGCTAGAAAAACAAAAAACAAATAAGAATACAATCTTTAAAAACGTCATATGACTAATTGAAGAAAGGAATTAAGATCACCTGTCAAGATCAAACTGACTAGATAAACATCAGCAAGAACTTTCAACTGACGTGGACCGGAAGCAGCATGTTGATCTGTCTGGTTCAGTCACAGGAAATCCGCTATCTCAGCTAATCTTTAAAGATTCATTATGGCAACAAGCCATTATCTACTTGGTAAGTTTTAGCTGCCTGGTTCTCTTAAACGCCTTATTCATTATCATGAGTAAATGTTCATCAAAAACGTCATATTTTCTTGAGCTGCCCTTCAAACATGCATTACATCCTGTGCGAATGCTGGGACACTGCACAAGTAAGGGAAACTTTTTACCCAAATGTTTCAATTTCACAACTTTTAAATCAAATCGGTGAACACCGTATTTTATCCTATCTAAAGGAAATCAATCTATTTGATAAGTTGTAAAATTTTATACATAGTATATCAGCTTTTAACCAACTCTGTGATATTTTGCTTATGTATTTACAGCCTTCGTGCTGTATCATGTTTTTGCTTTTGCAATCAATCACTAACTCACTCAAACATGCATTACAACAACAAACCACTATCCTCTGTACCACAAAAAGTAATTTAAAAATCAATTTATTAATCCACTTTGTTTTAACACAAATTTTAACTGGCTAGTTCCCTAAAACGAGGTATTCATTATCATTTATCAAAACCGTCCTATATTCTTGAGCTGCCCTTTTATCAATTCTATCGCATGAGAAAGACATGAAAGGGAAAAGGTAAATTTGAAAGTTTTGATAATTATAAATGTAGGGAGTTTGGCAATATCATAAGAGAACGCAGGATATACGTTTTGCTTATATGCTAGTTCATTTTTCAACATTATTGTCTTTACATTTGAAAATCATTGTTTTAGATTACTCTTGTTGCTTGTTTCTCTTGGATCGATTTCGGACTTTAGTTGACATGTCATGGATTGCTATGCATACAATATGTAATCACCCAATCAATACTGTACCAAATCATATAAAGAATATTATGTCAACCATTTATTATATGATACTAGGTGTTGATAATGAAGTACACGATTTTATGGATATTCCACTTGTATATTTACATATTTGCGCGGTTCGGTATTTTCAAGCAAGTGGACAGAAAAGATGTATAGCTGTAAATATAGATATGTTTACAAAAACAACAAAATGAGATTAACCATGAGATAACAATAACAATATGATAAAACGATGTACATGAAAGGTAGCAGAAATTAAGATAGAGTATTCATCAAAACTTATTATGTAACACAGATATAGGTGTTGATTTAGCATGTTTATAGACAATAGATACAGATTCCTACCAATACACCATGGATGATACTGATATTGGTTGATTTCAGTGCAGGAAATAGGAATACAAAAGATGAATTATGAAAGCAATGTTTATGACATGCGGAATGATGACCCTTATCAATGTTGTCAACGTACAGTCATGTTGTCCTCGTAAGACAGGAAGAATATCAATGTGACCGTGCCAAAATGTCTATGGTAAAAAAAGGAATTTGACATAGCTTATTAAAGGGATAGTTCTTATTATCATTGGTTCCCTTATGTCAGAAATCATCAATTCATGAAGCTAATGAATCTTGAAAATATAACCTTACGAGACCAATAACTTATACTATCTCAAATTGCTAAATTTTATCAGCTGCTTAGGCGATTTGGTTCCACGACAAAAACATTTGTCATCATTGTATAAGCATCAAACAACACGTCACTTCTTCTTTATGCCTACTTTATACGTGACCTTTGACTAACATTACATTCGAGATTTTGCTTGAATTATTTTAAATTGATACAGTATAAGACCAGACATATCTTAAGATAATCAATGATGGGATGGGCCTAATTTCGCAAAACATTTTGGCAAGGTAAAAGTGGTGATATAGGAGTGATATCTACTTTCGTTGCCCTTTTCCAAAATGTTACAACAGTGATTAAAACGTATAAGTCAGCTTGTATCAAGCTTATAACAAGGAAAGTAGCTGAAATCCAGTCAATGATACTTTAAGTAATTATTATTTATCTATGTCAAATAGATGTTGCATGTTTACTTTTGTTGGGAGTCATGAATGCCATTTTGATATTGAAGTTACAATTTGATCGAGGACGGAGATTTAAATAATCAATTAATCAACAAATCAAATTAAGGACAAAATACTACATGCTATGCACAGGCTGTTTAATCCTAGACGTTCATATTCTGAAGGACGCGCTATGTGATGATGAACGATTATAATTGAGAAATTCTGACAAATGATCAGGCAATAACAGAATCCTTTCATGAGCTGAGACAACTTGATATGGTTCCAAGCTACTCATTATCCTATCACATTCTAACTAAATTGACAGAGTTTTTACGACTTTCCCTTTTCATCTAATGACATGTCTTATGACTTGATGTCTAACAAGACACGTTGAAACTATACATAATAACCGTTCTATGATTTCCCGGGTACGATTAAGAAATACCTCTCACTTCAGTATTGTTCGTGCATATCTGCGTGTCATTTTTTGGTACATTAGATTGCTATAGATTATGTTCCTGGTGTTGTTTCATCAACAAACTACTTTAGACTTTTTAAGGATAAGATGTCATTGATGTTTGTATGTCTCTTTATACCTACATGTAGTCCGACTTTGCAATCTTTTTTACCTTTGTATACAGCGCCCTTTTTGATCTTTGTATGTTAATATCTTTTACTTCATCAGATTAGTCTCATTGAACTGAATACAGAACATATAACTTTCAAGGACCTCTCACTTCAGTATTGTTAGTGCATATCTGCGTGTCAATTCTTTCATCAACAAACAACTTTAGACTTTTTTAAGTATAAGATGTCATTGATGTTTGTACAGCTGCATACCGAAAGTTTGTTCATTTACCACTGAATCGTAGTGCAAATATCATGTAATTTGGGTTTCGTTTCAACGTCAATAGAATAACTTCAGAGAGACTGACAATGAATCACCGACTACATTAATTTACATAATACATAGTGAACACAGACAGCAGACAGTTAACAATAAATGTTAAAAGTTTATTGTCTTTATTGTTTTGGATCAAGAACATCAATTCAGTGTAAAATTGATTTGATTTTTCTCAAACCCTATTTTAATTTTTAAAACTGTTTCAGAGCATTTAACTTCTTTAAGATATTAAAGAAAAAATCTTAGAAAGGATACAGGTCGATCAACCGATCAAATCAATTATCAGTGTCAACAGAGGACAAAATGCTACTTTATTTACACAAATAATGAAATGATAAACGTTCTTTACTGTTAGACGACACCTTATTTGATGACGAAAGCTCATGATATGTATCATCATGACTAATGTATTAGAATTGGTTCTGAGATAAAGAAGCATTCATGAATGGAGACGACTGGAATGCAAGCTACATTCTTTAGCAGGTTTTCATTTAATTAGTTATGTATCTTTATCATTCTGTAATGCCTTTTTGTATTTTATCACTCTTTTCAACACAATGAAATTCGAATCTGTATAGGTAGCCTCTCGATACATTATATTGGTAATGATATAGTGTTTATAATAAATAATTTCCCCTTATTCTGTGTGGGCTTAGCTGTCACATTCTTATTCAGATCTGATAACATGGTGTCAGACTCTGCACTTTTAGAGGATATGACTGTCATGTTTCGATGAGTTATTATGTATTATAATTTTGCCAGATGGTACTGCATCGGTGTTGTTGTCCTATGGTTAGACTAAGAGTGCAATTGACATTTTTCTAAACAATGGATAATATTTTTCATTAACTACTTGAAAAATTCAATTGAGATAAACTTTTAAACATTTCATAAGGCAACATAAAAAATTGACATCTTTTTAACTTTTCCGACATATCAAAGAAACAGGAACACAGTTCACATTTTATTTATTTGCTTAATCATCATTTCCTATTTTTTTGATTGACCACCTAAAGGGAATGCGCACAAAATATGGTGTTATTTGCCTGGAGAGATCTACCAATTTTCTAAAATTATTATTACAGTAAATTAACACATCGGCAAGAAGATGATGAGGGATTCAGATAGAAAGAGAAAATAAAAGTCATAATGCATACTTAAGTTATTATTAGATCAAATATTCATCATACAATAAGATTATTAAATATTCAATGCTCAAAATAATATCATACGATTAAAAGACAAAATATTCTGTATCATAAAGATATTCTAGAATCATTTACATTTATATTTACATTGCTGAACTTTGATGGTGTATAGTATGAATGAACAATAACAGTCTCATCAGAGTTCCCCTAACCCTAAATCCACAAACTCTGACTTGTTTTCTTCGTTGGTTGGACAATTAAGTATGGAAATGATCTGATGGCTTAGTGTAAATCACTGTTCATGAAAGTTCTCTGAATTGCATTTAGTTCTATTTGCTATTATTTACAGCCGTTTTTCTTAAGTTTACATATATCTTATCTTAGAAATGGTTGAGATGCTAGGTTCAGATATACATAGGTATTTCTATACCATGGAGGATTTGATACCAATCCAAAGAAAGTTTAAAAGATCTGATTTAAAGTAACAGAGGGAAGTTAATTTTGTTTTATGGATCCCAAATATTGATTGCAAGATAGTAGGAAACCTTGTGGCAAATTGAAGCTTTGAGTGCATATGCAATACATTAATCAAGACAAAACTTAAAACTTTGGAAATAAAATGTCATGAAGTCATTTTCTCAATGTTACATCTCATTTCCCTGATAATTTCTCTTGTAAACTTCTACATTTGGTTTTTTTTGTAAGTGATTAGTATCATTTCAGGTATATTCCTGACATTTGGATATTCATATTTACCTTTTATTCACATTTTTGTAAGTCAATGATCTATCTACTGCTTCGGACATGATACCAATGTTGATGATGTAGGCTTTTCACATGGCATGGTTTCTTTTGAAATGACTTTTAATCACTACAGACTTCCAATGTTGTTGGTGATATTTATTTTCCTTACTTGAGAAAATAAACATTCAATGCATATTTACAAGTTAGATCCATGGTTATACTTATTCAATATCCATTCAATGAATATAACAAAAACAAATTTTGTTGTTGCCTGCTGTAAGACTATAATAAACTAAACAAAAAGCAAAACTGATTTCCCGAGTAAATATCAATTTCTCTTGGCAGCAGAATTATTTTCATTCATTATTATTACTTCCTTAAAGCTTAAAGAAAAATATAATTCATCTTTACTTCTTTGAATCATTGCCTAATCAATCAATGTTTTTGATAAACGAATATCTTCATTATGAAGTGAAATGATGAAAACACTCTATAAATACAATCCCGAAATGAAAGGGCACTGATACTAAATTGTCAAGTACTTTTTGTATCGTTATAAATTGCACTGAACGTTGGATATAAACAATGAAAAAAATATTATCATGACTAAAAAATACAGGATAAACAAATAAGAAAACAATCTTGACTGATTGAAATTGCCTTAGGAAGATCACTTGTCAAGATCACACTGACCAGATGTACATCAGCAGGAACTGTCATCCTTAACTGACTTGGACCGGAAACTGCATGTTGATCTGTCTGGTTCAGTTACAGAGTACCTTGTCTGACCTTTCGCGATTCGTTATGGCAACAGGCCATTATCCACTTTGCAAGGTTTAACTGGCTTGTTCTCTAAAACATGGCAGTCAATCACGAGTAACATATTTACCAAAGCTCTCATTTGAGAACAACAATAATATATTTATTAATATAATAGAAGGGTTATTGCCATTCATACTGTTGGGAACTTCTACATTGTAATAAGAAAACTAGGTTATTATAAAAGGGGAACTGTAAGATAGACCGTTTGCTCGCATGTTTTTACCTTTTTCATCATCATCATCCTTACATTCTTTACATCAATATATTTATTTGTTCTTCTTGCTTGTTCCTCTTGGATCTTTGCACTAGGGAGGACATGTCATGATGTGCTATGCGGACACTATGTCATCACCCAATTAAGTCATTAACAATCCTTATTGAAATAAGATCTAACAGTAATTCGTTTATTGTTGAAATTTAAGGACATTCAAATATTCTTCTGAGAACAATAATTCAGAGAACATTCAATTGTCAAATCAATTTTCAAACAAAACTAAGACATTGCTATTGTATCTAAAATGTTTTTTAATCTTCATTGACCTTTCAAAAGTTCTTTCTCACAAGAAGAAATTGATTTTTTTATCCTGAATTCGATTTTGCAATTCGCTTTCAAGCACTGACGTTATTCTGATTTTTACTTTCGATTTCAAATGATCAGTATCCAGCAGGACTATTCTAATCTTTTTACATTTCAGATTTCACTCAAAATTTACAATTTTCTTTGGAAAGTGCCAGTCTTGCATGCCCCTCACAGTTAACTGGATGTTGATAAAATGATTAAAACATTTGAGAAACAAATATTTGAAACTGTCATGATGCATATCTAATCCTTGAAAAGCTTAGTCATTTTTTGCACGTTATCACTACTTTACACTTTCCTCTAACAACTTTATTTCTTAATATTAAATTTCTTACTTTTTCAATTTTTGAAATCTTAATAAGAATTGCAAACCTTACATGACTATCCTTATGCATTATATCTAAACCATTAATCATTAAGCGGTGCTTTAGCAATATTTCACATTTTTGCAGCTTGTTGAAAGAATGGAATACAACTTACAATAGTTCTTTTTCCTTTCATAGTGCTAGCAGCCATAATATAAGTGAAATGGCATTGAAAGCATAGTAAAACTCCAATTCACTTCACCATAAGTGTAGTGAACAGTGGCTTGGACTGCATGTCCAGAAACCAAAGCCATAACGTGTTACTATTGACAGGCCAAGCTCTGGATCAGGAAATTTAAGTTTTAAGTTTACAAAACTAAACAAAATTACGTTATTCATTGTTCTTTTTTAAAACTCCACAAACTGTTCAGTGTTATAAGTGTTCTATAATAAATGAATAAAAAATATTGATAAATAGCAACATCCCGTCACAAATCCCATTTGTCATTATCTGTGTAACGTAACACAAAATAATTTAGCTTCTCCCTAAGAATAAATTGTAATTAGAATGCACATATATAAAAGTTCTAGATGAGGAACGTTGATCACTGAATAGAAAAGTTATACATGGTAGATGTAAATATGACAGTACTAGTGATTGGCCTTTCATACTCAATGATAGATGATCTGAGAATCTAAAAAATTTAACAATGTTACTGAATCGTATTGGTGCTCTGGAGTGATTTTGCAGAACTACTTTTGAAAAGGTTGATCTTAAAGTGATCCAACAATACTAATAACGCGACACTGAATTGTATTAATGCTCTTAAATGAGTTTTTTTTTGCATTTGACATTTGTAAATTTGAAACCCAAATATAAAATATAATTTCCGATTTTGTCTTCACATGTACAATAAAGTTGTTTGGTTCACCCACAACTCAATTCAGATCCCTTTATAGATTTGGTTTAAAGCAAAGTGGGGTATATTTTTGTCTATAACAGAGGATAGTGGCATTGTCATTTTCTGAAATGATGATGATTATAAATGTTATCTACATTTCTGATAACATAACAATATAATGTTTTAAATGACATGTAGTAAATGGTTCGGACACTTAAAAAGATTACAGGGTCATTAAGTTGCGACAGTCACGCTTCAACATAAACAAAAACGAAATATTGAGAAAGCACGATTGCTACATCACCGTTATGTGAAATGTCTTGGATATTAGAGACTGTTTGATATCTCTGATTGAAAATTTACGTATCCTTTTAATTATTTCTTCCCTTAGCAAAAGTAAAGAACATTGTTTCTTCACAGTCATCACCTCAATATCAGATGATAGTAGTGTTACTTGTAAATCTCTAATGCATATAAGGTATGATACCTCTGTTAAATCGTTAAACAAATAACAATATAATCTTTATATAAAAAAAGTTCGCGATTACCTCTGCAAGAGTATAAGAATGTAACAAAAACGATGCCTTGTTGCTGTGATGTTTTCGAAATCTGGTATATTTTTTAAGATCATAAGACGTTGTCAGACTGAGGAAACTATTTCTTCAGAAAAGCATTAGCGGTATCAATAGATCGAACCTAGGTTACCTTGTACGTGTGTTGTATTTCCTGGCTCAGGGGTCTCCTGCAGACAATAGCAGATTCAAATACAGAATATATCCATGACCCGGAAGTCTTCGGGTTACATAGTTAAAAATCAGAGTATAATTGTCGATGAAGGGTAAAGCCGTCGTTTAACAAATGTAAATGCCCAATGAACTTTCATCGTGGTATGTATCATTTATATTTCTGTTTCCCCATACCATTAAATTCATGCTAGAATATGTACGAATATCATATTCGTGACAACACTATCTGCATTTATAGAAATCAATAAAATGGTCATGTATCAGATATTGAATGCCTTCAGCCATTTCAGGACGACCATGTCAATGACAAATGTCGATGGTCATGCAATTGAGATGTCCTTTAATTGTCACATATCCATTACTATATTATGCCTTGTTTGTATCTTGATTGCTATATCAGCACTTGTAAACATTCTCTACGGATAAATATTTTGATTGCATATGTCAAGAACTCATTGATACGCCACTAATGTGTTTTGATGAAATCTGTCATCAAATATTTCAGCAACTTATTGCTTATTGCGTTTCCCTGAAATTGCTTAGCTGAACTATGTCATAAACACATAATCCAGTTGAACCAAAAGCAAAATAATTAATATGTCTTTGATATAACCAAAATGTCTCAGAAATGCATATCAAATAATAACATAAAATGTTAAACTTCAAAGTCAAAATGAATAGTATCTAAGCTTAACCTTGTACTTTCATATTAAAAATGGACTATTTTTGATCTTATCAAGATGTTAAAGACAGCATTTGAATTATAAAGATCAAGAAGGGCTGCACATTTTACATCTATCCAAACTTGTTTCAACGTGTACTAAAAGCACCACCATTTCTGAAAAAAGCGTGAATACCTCTCTAACGAACCTTGAAAAGGCATTTGCAATAATACAAGCCACAGGAATTGATAAGCTTTACTTAAAAACATTCTTGTTCATTTTGACATGGCTATGTTGGCTAATGAATCTATTCAAGTCCTCCATTAAGAAAATGGTGCAAGTAAGAGAAAGCATGAATATCCTTAGGCCAATGGTTAGCCAAAAATGTTCTACTTTCGCACAATATGAATGGACATTCTGCATTAGGTTGGGTTTTCTATAGATGGTTGAAAAATCATTTCTCACTGCTGTGTACAGATTAACTTCTAAAAGGCATCTTGCATCCGTAACATTTCTGGTAATTCACACGGATTTTCTTGCGCTTTGAAAGATGAAATTGTTATCTCTTTCAGTTTTATTATATATCAAATGCAACTTCATGAATATCTTTTTGTTCATCGTAATGAATAATGAAATACAATGGAAACAACTGCATCAACATTTTTGGCTGAAATTACAAGCAAAGTCAAACACGCTTATGATTTATAGATAATTCAAATTAAATTTCCATATTGTCTTCAATCATCGCAAAAGTTAGAGTGTTTAGAAACATATCTCTTGTTAATTGCCACGAGAGTGACTGAATATATGTGTAATTAAAATCAATATATTTACTGCCTTTTTGGGACTTAAAGCTTTGAATTATTTATTGAAAAAACGCAACAGGATTTACATATCTGATTAGGAAAGATTAAAAAAAAATGTTATGCAAACGATTGACTTACTTCAAAGTTATAAGTTGAAACATAGGGTATGTTTCTCCATTATTTGGCATCAATAAAACTCGATAAAACTATTTGCTTAAACTAATGTCTGACAATTGATGTTTTTTTGAGTTTTCATTAAAATGATTGATGTTTATTATTACTTTTGCCTAAGTGTCACCACTTTTATCGTTTTTACCTAAATTCAGTTTATAAATGAAAATAGCATCACATCTGGAGATGATATTTTCTAAATTACCTAAAGATTACCTTAAATAAAAATAGCATTACATCTGCAGATGATCTTTACAAAATTACCACATCTTTGACAAGTGTGACACAATCTATTTGTGTTACATTCATTGAATGCAAGTTATTGTGACAGTGACCACAGTGGGGTTTTAGTTGTTTCTTATGTCTTGCAGGCATAATGATAATCAGGCTCTATGATAATCAGTTTACCGCAACATCGAAGATGGTGTTTCATTTAATCAATGTTCAAGAATATATAGACTATAACTGCAATGAAATGGCCAAGCTACCTTTTGACTATTGCTATATTTCGTTAATTAAGTTATTTCATTTGAAATGTCAATTTTAATTATTCTTGATGATCAACTTCTGTTCCTTCTCATATCTATATTAATGTTTTGATATTTAGAATTTAACTCTTATATATTTTTCCGGGAGATATGAATGGATGTCTGAATTAATAAAAAACAAAAAAACATCTTCTGTTACTTCTGGTTAAAACTTTCACGTACACAGGGTAGGAACTAAAGAAACATTCACTCAACAAAGAATATGCCGAGAAGCCTCAACTCTATATTTTTTCCGCAAAACAAATACTGATTCATATGTCACCATTGAATACCACCCATATCATGATTGAATGCATGTTCTTCGTATCAGTATATCATTACTACTTGGATCACATTACAGTTTACGGCCTTTCATAAATCTTATCTTCTTTATGAAGGCCTTAGTGTTTTTAAAACGATCAATCCTTTACGAATTGAATTGATTGCATTAAAAATGATACAGTGTAACAAAAAGCGAAAGTCATTTATGCGTTAATGTCAGTTTCCTTTGTCTGCGATATACAATGAATATGAACTTGTCAAGGATGAATGATGTACATGTGCTCGTCTTAGATATAAGATGTACGGTGTGTTTGTCTAAGGTCTAAGATGAACATTTATTTTTTCTTAAGATTTCTGAGTTTGGACAAGATGTCAAATACATGTATTTGCCTAACATGTATACATGTTTTAACTTGTAATTGGCGATGCGTTTTGTTTGAAAACGTCCTGGTTAAATTGGAAAATTAAACAATAATACCAAACTATTTTCTAGATTAAAAATTCTGTCACAAACATTTTCATTTTACATTCTATTCAGTCTCTGATGCAAAGGTTCATTCAATGTTTACATAAAATGCAACTAAACATTCTGATATCTGTTTCATGTAAAGTTAATTGGTTAATATTTTTACCCAAGGTGTACGTGAAAGTCAACACAAAAAAACCAAATTGACTACATCACAGGAACAGCCGTATGTAGTTCCTAAAAATAGACGTTAGGACGGTTACGTCATTTGTTTTATTTTAAAAACATGTGCGAATGACATTATGAATAGCTTTACAGCTATAAAATAACACAAACTCATCGAGAAATGACAAATAGTCTACCTGGAAAGATTTATAAGAATAATTAAAAGAAAAGTCTGGCTGACGATTACTGTATTATTCTGATACATGCAGACAATGAGAACGTGTTATCATACAAAACATCAATATCTCCTGTTAACATCAAATATAATCCAGTCAAGACATAAACGCTGTATCGAATAAACCTATTGCTCGGAACATGTGATGTTCTTGTAGTTAGAATATTGTCTTTCGTACAAAGTAAAATATAGTGATATTTGTGATAAACCAAATATCAAAAGAAAAACAAATAATTTCAAAATGTGATAGGTGGTACTACTTTTTCTCCACAAAGAACGTGAAGATTTGGACATTTAGAATATAATTAAATTGTTTCGATAACCAAACGTATTATTTTGATAGTGCTGTCAAAAATAAATTAAGAAATGGAGTTTATGCAATTACTGAATAAACACATAAAACAGAACTATAAGATTTTGGAATTTTACAATAAAAGATTTATGTTCATAAGAAATGCAATACGTCTATGTTTCGGGTGATAAATTAAATTTCTTTTCCTTTTTGTCAGTTGCTTTAGGGATTTGAATAATTAAACATTTTGAAATTTGATTTGAAATCTGTACCTACATAAGCTATATTTTTCATATAATACTTCATCAACAGAAGCTCATTTTGAATGAGTTTTGCAACTTCATGTTGGTTTTTGGATCATTAACTTTTTCCCAGATGATTAAGAACCAAATCGGGCGATCCATGCACAGGATTTCAGTTAGTTAATGATCGTTTGACATTTTTTTATTCGTAACAAAAAAAAAAAAAAAAAAAATTAAGGTCATCAACACATCTAAAACATTAAGCACTATCTGTTATTGAAATCATGAGGTTATGTTGACCCAACAACTACGAAAAAAGTAGAGAGACCTTTGAGACCGCATCAAATGCTGGCAGTCAATTTTGAGAGATTGTTGCTTGACTTCAGAGGCAAGAATGTAAGACGTTCAATATCAAAGTGATTAGCCCATTTCCCAGACGCGAATTAATATTTTAAATGGTGAGGTCGTTTCATTGGTTTGTACTTTTCTTTTGCAATATATAACAGTCGGAACTGATGTAAGTTTTCAATACTTCAAAGACTTGGTATTTTTACGATATAACTTAAATATAAAAATGAAGTATAAGAATGGCATCTCTAATTGATTTTCATTGAAAAAAGGTCATGCTAAAACTTCATGAACTAGATGCTAGAGTACAGTCCAAACAATTTGGCATAAAAAGACAAAACAACTATAATGAATTTATATAAGTCGGAGATGTTTTTATTTTACTGTAACTCTGGAAAATGATAACATAATAGAAGTACAGAGATTACAGATCACCTGTCAGTGGCTGAAATAATTTTTTAATGACCAGCTCAACATTAATGTATTTAACGTAACCCAACTGATCGTTTATAAATTGTTTTATATGCCCTTCCAAAAAAATCCTATTTGATATATAAATCCGCAACAAAAATCTTTTCATGAAAATGTTTTATCCGATAAATTTTTTGTAATAAACCAGTTTAGTTCAGTAATAGCATCGACGCGTATACCTGACCACTTGTTTTAAGCCTTCACAATAGTATTCAGTTAAAATCAATACTTTGTTTGACTAAGACAGAGGATTTACAAATGCACAAACATCTTCATGTAATAAGAATCTGCTGTCAGGCGGACACAACTTAGGAAGTAAAAAATGATAACGTGAAGAAAGGGCAAGAAGATCTGAAGCAATGTATTTCAACAATTGTATACAAAGGTTCGGCGGCTATTGTCTCTCGAAAGAATGACTACGTATAGCCATTAAAATTCCATGGAATTCCACAATTATTGCTTCTGATTTCAATGCACTCTTTAATGGTTCAAAACATACGTCCACCTCCTCCAAGCTACCACTAGATGCTGTTGAGGTTGACAACACTGACCAAGCGAAACAAAATATCACTCTGTGTTGTAGCTATCTCATGCACCCGTACGTTCCAGATCGGCACAGACATTTCCTTCTAATGTATCTTAAAATCTTTTGAATACTCTGTCTCTCCAATTGTCTCTTCATTTGATATCTTAACGTAAACATGTATAAACAACTTCTATCAAAAAGTACTAAGTCTTTTTTGGCATGCAAAGATGATTAATTTGTCTTGATGGAAAGATGAAAAGAAGGCTTTATATCTAGATGATATGACTTTCACATCAACACAAAATGAAGAGGCAAAATTTATTTTGCTAAACCTGACAGGTGTTATTCAGATCACCAAAACATTTTTGCATGTCCTAAATGAATGGCAGACCGCTTACATTGCTTAAAGGATCATGAAACACAGTCACAGGTTTGAACAGGTGCCCCGATATAGCCTAAAAGCATACATGATATACACATATGGACATTGTAGATTCCGACATGACTGGTATATTGAAATAAATGTATATACTGTATCATTTTTAGGAATATAATGTTTAATGTTCACGACCTTTTCCGAAGAATTAAGGTCATATTTTCACCAGGGTCGTATAGTTCATATTCATATTCATATTCATATCTTATACAATATAAACGGCACATACTTAACAGCTACGTAGGATGTGTTGGGGCATTTTTAACTTCAATCTTTTTTCCTTTTTTAAAACAGAGATTGGATTGCGTAACTTAGATTGTGTATTAAAAACAGTTAGATTCCCTCTGAACATAAGCATTTTGTTCTTATCATCAATTCACGAAGCCTATAAACTGTTAAAATAGTTTTATGGAGAAGCAGTTTATAAAAACTTTGGAAAATAAATAACTTACACTATCTAAAATTGCCATTTTATCAGCTGCCAGAGCAAATTGGTTTCATGAAAGAATATATTTGTCATCATTTTATAACCATTAAAGAAAACATCTCTTCTCTACTTTATATGTGACCTCTAGCTAAGTGTACATTTGGGAGTTTGGTCTATCGTAAATCGATTGAACAAAGATTGATATACACACTAAGGAAATAAGAACAGGCAATTCTTTGGATTATCATTTATGGGATTGGCCATCTTTTGCAAAACTTTTTGCATAAGGCAAAAGCGGTGATACAGAAGTGAAAGTTTCCTTTTCGTCCTGATTCAAACTGTGGTGTGACTGATAAAAAATTATCCTCTGTTCATAAGAAGAAAAAAATCCTCACCAAAAAAGCGAAAAATCAATCTACGAAATACTCCTATGGTTTCTTATGCAAGCAGCTTTGGAAAATCTATCATTAACGAATGTAAACAGACTTAATTTGTGGTCTATCAAATAACACAATTTGATTTATCTCGAATATAAAGGTTTATTTCCGAAATAATATATTCCAGCAAATATTAGTGCCTTTATGTTGCATAAGTGTGGACTCGAGTATGAATTGAACAATATTGAAGTTCAAATTACACCGAGGATTGTTCTGTTACAATCAAACTGAAAAACAAAATACATACGTTGCCTTGTCACAAACGTTAATTTTCTGTAGGCTACACTCTCTCTGAAAACGGAAATCATAGGTGGGATTTTCAGACATGTCAATTTATCATGAATAACCAAGAAATAAGTGAAGCATTTTCTGAGGGGAGACTTTCTTTTACATAAAGCTACATTTATACTATAATAATACACTATTTCTCACAACGTCTCAGTATATACCTTATGAAACAGATTGTTTCAGGGGGGGGGGGGGAACTTACTGCAAAAGAAGGTAAAGCTATAATGATTATTGCTAAAATCCTTTTTTACATTATAAACTGTTTTGCAGTGCTACGGATTATCCTGGGTGGACACATAATATTATTCATAAACATTTTCAATATTCTTTCAAGAAAAGGTTAAGGTGGTATAACATCATTACAAGGCAACTTGTCTTGATTTGAGGGTAATTTCTACTTTGAATAGATTTGAACGTTTTCTCTGGAGTTTTAAGTAGACAGTAGGATGCTGATACACTGATTGTATTCACAGTCAGGTCCTCGTTGTGACTTTCACAATGTACATTTATTTATGATGGAGTATAATGATTAAGGAGGAATTTAGATGCTTGAAGGATTACACACATTTAGTCGTTCTTGAACAGTCTGGAATGAATTGAATGTTTTTATTAAAATTACCAGTTTGTAAAGATATAAGTGTGATTTGAGCCATATTACAGCAACAGTTGCAACTAATCATTGCTTTTGATCAGTGTTTTTTAGCTAAAAGGTCAATTACAATTTTAGCTATTTCAGTTTGATCTTTCACAATTCCATTCCAGGACAAAAAAACAACATCTTCTTTAAATATCAAGTTGAAATGGCATAAATAAGATACGATTTGACAACGACTGATTATTATTAAACTGTGGTTGTTCAAATCATTCAATATTATCTTCATATTGTTTTGGAAAACGTTATTGAATATTTTGTAACAGCTGATAAAGAATTGGATTTGATCAATCGAAAATGTCAAGATACACCCAAACCTAAAACAAAATACTCAAGCTTTTTTAAGTCCTCAATCCCCTCTTATTCCCCTGACGAATGGTGAATCCATGAAAAAGGTATTCAATCCAAGAGCTCAAAACAATATTCAAAGAGTGTTCTTTCCCATCGATGACTGGTTGCAGAAGATTACTTTCCAGACAACTCGAAACTTCACAAAATAAAAGCTCTAAGTTAATCATAACATGGGTTTTTTTTCAGTGCTGATGTACTTGTGAAATGTCATTGAAAAGCTGAATTTCATTAGGAATTGTGATAGTGATGATAACATATGTGAGGCAAACATTTGATTCAGCTGTAGTAATTGCCATATTTTGTATGTGATATGAACTAAAATGTAATAGATCAATTTAAGAAACAAGGATGATATTCTTTTGTCACTCATGTGCCTCAATTCGATGTTACATACAGCTGTTAACAAAAATGGGTTAAATTCAAACTTTGAAACCTCTTATGAATACAAATAGTCATTCAGAAAAGTTTCTTTGTAAAATCGAAGACTTCATATCTTCAAATATTTATATTAAATGAAAAAGTTGAGTGACAAGGTTAAATATGTTCAAATTGGCACCAAATTATGGTTAAGGGTATACATAAAGAGCCATTGAAGAAATATGTTTGTAAGAATTACGTCTGCCATGCTACAATTAATAATAAAAAATTTGCAGGATGTGTGGAAGGACACCTTAGCATACTAAAATGCTTGATGCTGCAAAACTTTGTCCTATCAACCAAATGATGGCTTACGGTAGTTTTCTTTTAATTCTTGGGATTTTATTAAACAAATAGACCAATGTGATGTGTTCATATACATTTCATGCAAATATCTTAAGAAAATTGCAATTTTTATTTTCATAAAGAAGTCATGTTTTCCATCATGAGCACAGAGAATACACAAAGAGATGTTTTTCTCTCGTTCTCTATTTTTAGAAAATCATATCAGTTTATATTGGAAAAAGGTTTTCTGTTTTTGAACGAATACAATTACAGAAGTTTCTGTAAGCACTTATTTATGAAAATGAGTCATAATGAACTATGAGCACTACTTTGCCAGGTCAACAATAAATCATTTTCTAAAGTGTCACATTTATGGTATCACTTCACGATCCAGCAGTTTTGAGCCCTCAACATACATGTATGTGTTTTTGGTTTTTTTTCGATTAGATTCTAGACGCTGTAAAAGGTAGTGCTAACCTGTCTAGTTTTCCTCAGCCTGCCCTCATAAAGACTACTACGCTTCCTGATCTTTCCAATTCAAGGAAGATCTCAAATGAGACAATAAATATATGGAGAGGACGGAACAGAGTTCGAGATGGAACACTCTAGACTAGATTAGCTTACAAAATCAAAACAAACAAGCGTTGTACCCGTTGAACAATGTAACAATGTCATACAATGTTTAGCTTTTATACAATCACATAGTTCGAGTTATTAAGCTTCAGGGCTATATAGGTCTGTCGTGCCAATGCAGATTTAACATAAAGCCAGAGCGTTTGACAGATGTAGAATAATTACATTTCACACATGAAGGGAAGTTCAACTTATAAGATGAAAAGGAGATGCAAAATATTGATTTCATTATAGTGGGGAAGTCATGTGGCTTTGAGTGCATATGAAACAAATTAATCAAGATAAAACTAAGAACTTTGGGACTCGGATGACGTCAGTTGCTCAATGTTGCTGCTCTTTTCCCTGAGAATGTCTAAACCATTTGTACATTTGTTATAATTTTAAGTTATTAGTATAACTTCAGGCATATTCCTGACATAGGGATTGATACATGGACATCTTCATTATTTAGTGAAAGTATGAAAACAATCTATAAATTCCTTCCTGAAGAGAAGGTGTACTGATATTTAATTATGTAAATGGCATTAAACATTGTTTGAAGTTGAAACAATGAAACCAATATTATCTGAAAAAAGACTAGAGCATATCAGACAAACAAATAAGAACACAATTTTTAAAGGCCACATTTGTCTATTTGAATTTCCTTCAGGAAGAACAACTTCCAAGATCCAACTAACCATATAAGCATCAGCTGGACCTGTCATCCTTAACTGACTTGGACAGGAAACGGCATGTTGATCTGTCTTGTTTAGTCACTGGATCTATCTTGTCTGACCTTTTAAGATTCATTTTGGCAACAGCCTATTGTCCACTTTGCAATAATTTATTTATGTGATAAGAGGCACTCTTAATGATGAGTAAAATGTTTATCAAAGCTATCGTATGAGAAAAACACAAACAGGGAAATGTAAATAAAATAAGAGGATTATTACGAACTATACTCCTGTCGTGATATGAGTGGAATACTCAAGAAAGAAGCGTTAAACCCCAAATCACCTCACCTAATGAACTATACTGTGGAAAACTTCGTTATAATGATAAGAAAAAAATAGCTTTATAATAAATTTCAAACGTAAATTCAAGTTTTGCTCATATGATAGTACATTTTTAACATCATATCCTTAGGGTTCACTCTATTCAATTGCTCTCGTTGCTTGATTCCAGACAATTTTCAACTCACAATTCAGTATATTCAATTGCTCTCGTTGCTTGATTCCAGACAATTTTCAACTCACAATTCAGTATATTCAATTGCTCTCGTTGCTTGATTCCAGACAATTTTCAACTCACAATTCAGTATATTCAATTGCTCTCGTTGCTTGATTCCAGACAATTTTCAACTCACAATTCAGTATATTCAATTGCTCTCGTTGCTTGATTCCAGACAATTTTCAACTCACAATTCAGTATATTCAATTGCTCTCGTTGCTTGATTCCAGACAATTTTCAACTCACAATTCAGTATATTCAATTGCTCTCGTTGCTTGATTCCAGACAATTTTCAACTCACAATTCAGTATATTCAATTGCTCTCGTTGCTTGATTCCAGACACTTTTCAACTCACAATTCAGTATATTCAATTGCTCTCGTTGCTTGATTCCAGACAATTTTCAACTCACAATTCAGTATATTCAATTGCTCTCGTTGCTTGATTCCAGACACTTTTCAACTCACAATTCAGTATATTCAATTGCTCTCGTTGCTTGATTCCAGACAATTTTCAACTCACAATTCAGTATATTCAATTGCTCTCGTTGCTTGATTCCAGACAATTTTCAACTCACAATTCAGTATATTCAATTGCTCTCGTTGCTTGATTCCAGACACTTTTCAACTCACAATTCAGTATATTCAATTGCTCTCGTTGCTTGATTCCAGACAATTTTCAACTCACAATTCAGTATATTCAATTGCTCTCGTTGCTTGATTCCAGACAATTTTCAACTCTGAAAAATGTAATGCTGTGTCAGAAAAACATGTGATATTGGATATAAATGTAATAAAACTTCATTATAACTTCATTTGTTAACACAGACAAAAGGAATAACAGAACATGTTTATAGACAATACATGGAGCCAATTGTCCAGGTGGATACTGACAAACCTTGTATAAAACTCATATCCCACAAAAGGAGGATAAAAAAGATGTTTATTACCTACGAGAGCAATCATATTGGGGTTCATATTTTTCATACGATGCCCTAGGGCAAAATATAACTTTTACGTTGTGACGTCACGTCAAAAACAATATTTGACGTCACAATTTGCCTATGACGTTGCATTCTAAATGTGACGGCAGCGGGTAAACCGCCCATGCTAGGAGGTTGATTTTGATAATTTCCTTTGATTTCGCGACTTCGATAATAAACAGAATATCATATTCGTGCTCTCGCTCGGGATATACTAATATTTAGGCACTCGTGTAATTCTAAATTTTTTACGACATTTACACTGGTTGAAAATAGTTTTAACTATCTGAAAGAAAAGTCTTAAATTATTGTTCAATATGATTCCTTTTTCCTGAAACGTTGCATTAAAGGTCATCAAATTAGTCACAGAAACATTCGGGAATATATGCACCATTCGATTATCGTGAACCTGACCTAATTGGTCACCATTGCAGTTTGATGGCATTTCATACTCTTAATAGTGCAATTTCTGAAAAACTGTTGCTCTCAAAGTCTTGATATTTACTGACAGCATTGGGATTTTACAAAGACATGAGTTGATAGTATTGACCATGACACTTAACTGGAATGTCAATTGGAATCTAGTTCGCAATTTAGGCCTCATTGGTCCACGCTTTTTTGCATCCTATTTGGCACAACTAGGGCCTCAAAGGCCCACTCAGGTGAGTGCCCTAGTTGCTATCATTTATACATTTGTGCTGAGAACGCTGAAGCTGTATGACTTTAAATCAATACAAAATGTATTAAAATATGAAAACGAAAACAAAAAAACCTTAAATGGTCAAATTTTCAAAATGATAACATCACTCATCAATCAAGGAATATTTGCTTCCATTATTGAAAAATAATTGTTGTTCGAAGTATGCATATAATTAATGTGTTACTCTTGATTGTCTTGAAGTACCTCTCCAGCTTCCCGGTACATACACAATAACTATCTTGAATGACTATAATTTCTGCTGTTCACTGATTACTTCAACACTCAAAACAGATGCTCTTTGTGCCACTTCATGGTTTGATATATCGATAATATAGGCAAAACGTAATGATGTCAAACCATACCAAAATCTAGCCAAAGATATTTACTTTTTACGAGCTCAAGAAGAATCAATAACGAACTCTTAAACAACACCGCTACGTCCCAGACACCAATCACAATTTGAAAGACACTTTACCCTGCAAATTAACTATGCCAGAAAACCTCACGTCTCATAGCATGACCCATCGAAGAGAGTAAAATGGCATTTACTACTTGAAGAAGTCTTTTTAGACGAATGGGCGTAATGTTAAATGGCCACTTTAGCCATTGGCCAATTATGTCAACATAACGTCAAGAGCATCACCTTGACTCAAACGGGCAATTGTGTTCATCTAAACTTAGATGACTGAATGTTTAGCCGTTCCGTAATGTATATCCTGCAAAAATACAATAATAACATTTGCATGATGCATATTTATTTTCATGTTTATTAATTTTCTTAATTTGTTTTACCTTTACAGAATTGCTAATGTTTGAGAGGATGTAATATTGAATGCTTTTAGAGACAAAACACTTAACAAATTTGTTGTATAATTCATTTACATTACCACATTCATATGCCATAAACTTAAACACATAATTGCACATGATTAAAGTGGAAGCGTAATACATTATTTTGTTAATTGAGAATTTTTATCTGTGTTCGTTTCACTTATACGAATCAAAATAACCAAAAATTTAGAAAATATACCACGATTTAGGACAACCACCTTATCGGACTGGGGAAAGCTTTGACGTAATCATCGACTAATGACTCAAAGCCACACCTAGTGTGTGACGTGTTAGTGGTCAGCTGTATTTGTAAGCTTATTCAACAACAAAAAAGGGACATTAGCATTACCGAAACATATTCATAAATACAATATGTTACTGCCTTTTAATATCAGCTTTCCTTCGTGAAAGCGTTAGTTACATCCTATATATTACAAAAGGATTTGCTGGTCTTTTTTCAATAAGGAGGTTATAACGTTACGAGGCAGGACTCACGTGATCACGGGCCCTTTAACTTCTCTTAACTGGTGCTAATTTGTTAGTATTTTAAAAAGCCGTATTTAAGTTGTTTATCGGCCGATTCCAGACATTTTAAGTTAGGTCACTGTCAGATATGAATACATTTCAATGCATCACGAAAGTTGCCTTGGGTCATTTAAGTCGATCTTTAAGGTGAAAGAAGTTAAAAACGCATATAAACAACAAGGACTTTAAGCAAAGAACTATCTTGTTACTGTTGACAGATCAAGCCTTATAGTTTTCAAATCTAAACATTATTCTGTTATTCTTTGTTCTATGATTTCAATAAGTCATTAGATAGAGTTTCCAATAAACTCTTATGAACTCTCCTTTATTATTCCAACATTATACTTGCCATTTTCGATATGTTTGTTATATCAGTAGTTTTTGACAGTCCGTATTGACAAATCGTAGGATCGCATACACCAAGAACTATTTCATAATTTGTTTGATGAAACCTGTGATAAAAACATTCAGTCATTTGAATTTTGTAACCGTTCGAGAAATAATTGATAAGTCTTTCATGCAAACAAAGTCTTTTAGAAACTCACACCTTCCTTCCTTATTAAACATCTTCATTTTTTTACATGCATACTTAAATATGTTTATTGTCCTGAGTGTATATTCAATCATAAAACAAAATGTAAAACTTCAAATCCAAAATGAATATTATCGAATTACTACATACTTTTTCTTTTCACACATGCACTATTTTAAAAAAAAATCATATTGAAGGCAGGAACAGAAAATTTGCAAATTTATACATCTTTAACAAATGATTTATTTCTAAAGTAAAACCATTCACTTGACAAATTATATTCAACTTAAGATCATGAAGGGTGACACATTTTACATCTATCCAATGTCCTTGAAATAGTTATTTCAATGTTTCTCGTAATAAATGCATCACACGCTAAATAAAACAGCATGAATACTTCTCTAACGATCCTTGAAAAGGCATTTGCTATGATACCAGCCACAGGAATTAATAAGCTTCATTGAAAAACATTCTTGTTCATTTTGACATGGAAATGTTGGCTAATGAATCAATTCAAATCCGCCATTAAGAAACTTGTGCAAGTAAGAGAAAGCAAGAATACCCTTAAGCCATGGGTTAGTTAAAAGTGTTCTACTTTCACACAATTTGAATTAACACGTACCATTAAGTTGAATTTACCATTCAGGACTGAAAAATCTAAACATTAATTCTCGCTGTTCTTTACAGAGAGTCTTCTTCAGCTAAAAGATTTGGCATTCTTTACTTGCATTGTAATTAACATGGATTTCCTTTTGCTTTTAAAAGTGAATATTTTATATGTTAGAATCTTTTCCACAAAATGGAAATTCATGAATATATTTCAACAGTTTATGTATATTTATCATAATGAGTTTCATAAAAAAAAACATGGCAAACAACAACATCCTTCTGTTTTTCTTCTTAGACTATAAGAAAAAAGTTACGCGGTCATGATAAAGAGACACAAAATCTACCTGCAAAGATCCTTAAGAGTAATGGGGAAACAATGTGCCTGAAGATCACTGTATCATTCTGATCAATACAGACAAAGATAACTTCATACATGACATCAACATTTTCTGATAAAATCAAATGCAATCAGCAAACTTCAATAAATATTAAACATTCCAGTGAACTTGTAATTAGATTGTGACAGTCGTTAAATGCCTCTTTCGTAGTAGTGGTATCTGTAACAAGTTTAATATCAACGAAAGATGAATAATTCCAAATTGTGAAAGGTGAAGCTACCTTTCCTTGATTAAACACGTGGAACGAAAGTTTTGGAAATTTGGAAACATATAGATCATTTTGTTATGAAAATGTCATCGTTCAAATGTGAAATATATAACTTAAAGGATTTTAAAACCCTATTTTGTGTTATTTAGTTTCATTATTGTGCTAGATTTCAAAGGTAAATGCAAGCCCCCATGTTTTTACGAAAATTTTGCAAACCCGCGCTGACACTTGTGCGCCGCTTTGCGAATCCGGTTGGCCGATATGCAAAAAGATCGGCAGCTTTCTGCACCTTCCGTAATGTGACGTAATAGTGGCTCGTCACTCTCGCCCTGGCGTGATGCAGTAGGCCGATGTCAAGCAGTTCAAAAACATGCTTTTGGTTGGTATATTCCGACACTTGTGACATGTTTTCCCCAAAAATATACGTCAAAGACATTAAATTATTGTCGGACGAACTAAAAAGATCGTTTTTAAATTTTTTTTTCGATATTTAAAAATAAATTTATTTTGGATACGAATCTACAGTAGGCCTATGTTCGCGATATCGACGTTTAAAATTCGTTGTGCCGTTGTCGTTGGGTTTATGTTTTTTTATTTGGTTTAAGGTATATTTTCAATAAATACAATAAAATGAATGTACATATTGACTTTAGTTACAACATGCTAGGGCTTTAAATTATACTTAGTTCAATACTGTATCTAGACCCGGAAGTAAGACAAATACTATATATGTATATATATATATATATATATTTTAAAAAGAATAATTTACATAAGACAATGATTTTTTGTAAATAAATAAACAATGTTGATCACATGAATTTAAAGAGATAATTAGCAAGTATAAGTGTTGAATTCTCTTTAATATACAGACAGTAATACCCTTTTTTCAATATCATGATGTAGATATATACCCCTTATGATTTTGAAAATAAATGATTATGATAATTGATTGTTGGAAGGTGAATGAAAATAGCAATTTAATGTATTGTTAAATTACAATGATTTTGGGAATACTTCATTATCAGAAAACATGTATGCAATATACTTAAATCCATGCAGGCATTCTTCTCAAATTCTTCTCAAATTAAGTTTGTTATTCTGAATTTCTGATACTCTCCTGAATTTATTGCTGATAGAATTTCTGAGAATATTTAACTAAACACTTACACATATGTACATTTCTGGCATACTGCATTTGTAATTTAATCAGAAAACATCATTTCTAAAATAACTTCTCTTGCAAGAACTCTCTTGTTAAAATAAAAACACTATCTTAATTGAAATGTGATAAGGGGGAGAAGCACCAAAATCAGGGTAAGGAAAATCTACCCTTAACAGTATCATTTCTGTTGTTAAAAAATGTAAATCTGCATTGATTTGTCTTTCTTGTAGGAGGAGAGTAATAGGAAAACAAGTCTTTTTATATTTTTTTTGGGGGGGGGGGGGGGGGGGGGGGGATGTTATTGAAGTGATTTGTTTTGTTATAAATGTCTGAAATATATTTATCTAATATTTTACTCAACATGGAAATTACCTGAACATAACTTCCACTTTTTGGACCTTCAATTATTATTCCCTGATTAAATTGTTAGTCTTCTGACTTGAAAACAGAAATATCTTCACAAATTTTATTCTTTCAAAACATTAAATCACAGAAATCAGTTGATTATGTAGATGTAGCAATAGACCAGGCATATTGAATTGGTCTGCTTACAAAAGCATCATTTAAAGCAAATTTACAAATCAAACAAACTTACATGATAAATGTCAATGAAATATTTTCCCATTAATATTCCGTTTGCTGTCCACTGCCTAGTTTTATCTTTGCTACTAGATAAACTATAAATATGGGGGGAAAAATTCATTCAGCCTTGCTGTCTGATTCTGCAAAGTCGTACAACAGAAAAAGATAAAAATTCATTAATAATATTAGCTTATAAACTATTCACCTAATGGCCGTATTTAGAGACAGTTACTAGGACCCCCTTACAGTAAACGATCGCAGTTTCAACAATAACAACATACAATAAAATCCATTTGTCATAAAAAATTTCATAAAGATATTTCGTCACAAACTGTTAGTTAGACAGTCGGACGTTTCGTCACATAGATCTAGGCCTTGATTCGAAACTAGCGCAGAAACTAAAGCGTCCAAACTTATTTAAAAAACATTTATGAAATATTTCTGTAAAGCTATGAATTTGCTATGGTTTGTTGTTTTCAATTTGTAGTATAGTATGTAGTATAGATATAAACCCATAACCCAAGTTTCGGGCTACATGAAATGAAATGCTGATTCGAATACGATTTCACTCGCACGTGGTCGGGTAGTGGAATACTGATTATAAAATTGGAAAATATTGTATCAAATAGAACAAAGTTTTTTGTCGAATAAGTTCATAATTAGTTTGTGATTGAATATGTAGCATTATATGTTTATTTCTAATGATAGTTACATCAAAATTCGGCTTTATAAACTTACGCCGAAAAACTCTCCCTACGTTTACATGTCAACAACTGCACACTTCCGGGTTCGTCGGGCTACTATTACGTCACTAGTAAATGCGCTCATTAATGTTCGGTTGTTTTCGGCTTTCGCTCGGAAAGCGTGACATTGCAAGTTTACCACGAGGGACAATTTTTTTAGCTAGGCGATATCGTAAGATGTGATTTATGATTGAAACATCACGTATCTTATCACAATAGTTTCTAAGTGGGGTTTTAAAATCCTTTAATAAATCTTTTTTTAATTATTAATCAACTTGTTATTATTTCCATATTCAATTGCTTGTCCTATTTTTCTGACATGATTTGGGCCAATTTAATATTAAAAATTCGCACACAACAGTGTTGATAACAAAACGCATCACCTTTGTATTGCAATAAATGAATCAGAAAATAGATATGACATCTATTACTCAGTTTCTTAATGGATTTGAATTATTTATTTAACTATAAAACTGAATATTAGACTACAAACCCATATTTAACGATCATAAAAACCATTCAGTAAGAGGTCTTCCCAACATCCTACATCTACTGAAAAAGAAAATTTGTCTGTATTTCCAATAGCATACTTATTTAAAATCAAAAGAACGAAACATTTTTTAATTATCTAACGTAATCAACTGGTAATTGCTATCGTAGTTGGAAAACAAAGTGGTCAGTATTTAAATGGAAGGCCTTCAAAGTTTACCTAACGGAAAAATGGTTTCTATGTTGAAGTATGTATAACACCTGATTGACGTACGTTTATTCATCCAATTAACTGACCACATCACATTATGGTTGAGATTCTGTAAAATGCTTGCGTCTATGCAATATCCCTGAAATTATGTGAAATGAATTTGCCTTATTTTCTTCAATAAGTGCATTATACATTTTATGTTTTTTAAAACAATTATCATTCGTTTCAAATAAGACAATGTGCTAAGTTTTTGCTAAGTTTGCGATTCAAAAGCATCCAAAATGACTCACCGTTTATTTCTATTTGGCCTGCGTTTTATTCAAGCATAAAAAGTCAATACGAAATATCATTATTAACCTTTTATTAACATTATCAACATTGTTATTGATGCTGATAACTTTTCTACTAAGTCTGTACTTCAAGGTGAAACAATGGTTACAGCTGCATTATCAGGCTAAAATAGCTTTGTTTCATCTTTGAATAGCCTCTTCTTCTGAATATGTAGAGTTAGTAAGGAGAGGGCAATTTGTAAGAAATAACACTGTGATTTTAACCTTGCCTGTAGACCAGGATGTCGTTGCACAAAACAACTTAACTTTAAGGTTAACCTTAGTGCCATCCTTTAACATTGCACTAAGGCTACCTTAGTGACATAAGGTTACCTTAGTGTTTTGTGCAACGGGACCCTGAGCGTGATCAATTCCAGATTAAATATCCTTTATAGATCGAGAAGCCTACTCACAATATTGCAGATATCATGAGCTAGCTATTCCTTCTTGCTAGAAGACAAAATTAGCTCTATGACATGCCCCCTATACACGAGTTCTTCTGTCACCTTGTTTTGGTAGAGCGTATCACATGTACTGACAGGTTCCATGCTTTTAAAAGAAATCAAATAATCCCTTGTCGGAAGGAGTGTACACTCGCAAACCTGTAAGGTACCCTCTGAAGAAGACACGCTTATCAAAAGCCAAGGACGACTTTTCATCAACAATTTGTCTTTTTAACGAATCTAGCCGAGGTGAGAGAGACTGATTGTGTTAAGAGCTGAAGGTATCGCTGTATATATCAAATTGCTTTATACAGCAAACGTTAATTAACACTGTATCTAATTCAATGTGTTAAATAGTCCAAACGTAACGATTTTTAATCATGCAAATAGCCAGATTCTACGTTAACATTGCATTTAAATCCCAAAACATTACCCTGCTTGCACCTCTAACTTACTCACTGTACGCATTACATTTGAATTACATTTTCCTAAATACCTATGGTTATACATCTTCTTTTCTATTTTTTTCATAAACGTGAGAATGGTAATTGAACCTGAGAGTTGTTTAACAGTTAGGAAACCATGACTCCGAAAAGTCTGTAAACGAACAAGATGACCAATATTGATGGCCTTGTTCACTGTGCACGCAACAACGAAATTAGTTTGTTTTACTGTGAATGAATTATCGCATACGCATACGCTATTGCCATAGTAAATTATATTATAATATAATGGGCAGTGTTATCGGTGCAATAAACCCATCTTGTTATCATGTTATCAGATCCCTGATAACTATGTAAATGAAGGTAACTAGGTCGCACTACTTTCGCTAGCTCCGTACCGAGAAAAGCGAATCCTAAAACGTTTCCTTAGCAATATAATGCAAACGACGTGTCGAGTTTGGTGTGTTTTGCAGACAAGGGCGTCAATGTAAACAAACATGTCCGCCTTGTCAATCGGCGATTGTGTTCGCATCGACACAAATTAAGCAAAAATGGAGGTTTATTTCAAAATGACATTTATATGATAAAGAGATTATTACCTTTGTATGTTTTATATCGTAAATATCACTATATAAAAACAACCCCAAAAAAACCCAAATAACCTAGCCTGTTCTCGATCATCGAGTGAAAAAAATGTGTCCATTTCCGGTGGTGTTCACACCCTCTTTGCGGCTCCGATATATGGTGGCAGTATCACAGTCAATGTCCACAAATCACCAAAATTCTCTCCTCCTGGAAAAGACAGAGGAGTATTGCAGCTATTTTGAATCCGACAGCAGTCAGGAGTGACGTACGATGTGTTCAGTATAACGCGGTGCGAGAACTTTTGAACGTGACCTGTTAGCGTGTTCCTCTGTTGTGTTGCTACGCGGGTCTAATGATGTGACATTTTCAATTTCAAATGTTTTGAACAATATTAAATAATATCTGAAAAATTAATGACGTTTTGTGTTTTTGAGTGATGTTTTATTCAAACAAAACGCGTACACTGTTAGTGTAAAAAGTTTGACAAATTGGACTATTTTGCTCTTGTGTGACGTCATTTTCCTATGACGCGAAATGGAATGTGAGTTTGCCTAGTGATGACGTGGGTATATTCATACGCCCTTTTCATTTGTAGAGGGGACAAAAAAATAACCAGAAAAGGAGGATTATTTCAAAATGTCATTATATGCTAAAGAGATTATTACTTTCGTATGTTTTGATATCATAAATATCACTATATAAACAATTAAAACTATGTATTAGGCTCGGTAAACCTCGCCTAATACAATTTTTATTGATTATATAGTGATGTTTACGATATCAAAACATACGAAGGTAATAATCTTTATCTATCATACTGTGTGTATCTAAACAATACATTTCCATGTGAACACTACAAACATTTTTTAGGAGTCATCACCAGTAGAATTTTTCATTATCATTTTGTTCAATGTATTCATCAACGCTGAATACACCTTTCAAACTATATCCTCCATTTTTCACAAACACGTATACTCAATCATTACATAAGCGTTTATCTATTCCTCATATTCACTCATGATAATTTTGTTAATTTAAGTTCTTGACCTGGAATTACCTAAAATGACTTTTCCTCAAAATAATCTTTTTTAAATGTTCTAAATGCTTATGTTTAAAAGTCAGCGTTACAAAACACATACTTTAACAACCATTTTCAAGCCTTTTCATTGTTTCATAACAAGGGGGGGGGGGGGGGGGTTAATTTATGTACAACTGTTCCTGATGAAGCGAACCAGGGATCATCATGGAAGTTATCGGAAACATTAGCCTTGGTTGACCGAGGATGTATTAAAAGCGCCAAAAATTGTATAAATGGGATAAGAAATCATGAATCATATACTATTATTTTTAGTTAAATTTTCATGTTCATAATTGTATACATGTGCGTTGATGAACACTTGAGAAAGCATCTCATACGACTACACGTGTAGATTGATAAATAAGCGGTGAGATACAATCGTTTTTGAAACATACTTTAACTTAAGCGAACTCATAATTTATGTTAGAGCTTTCAGACAAAAGATAGGCAACAATTCACCATCTACTTGTACATGATGAAATGTTCATCTCTCTTTTTTAATCAGATATCCATCAAAATATGTAAACGAAAGCAAACCAATAACAAACGAATAAATCAACTTGTTGCTTTATATGTATACCGAATGTCAGTGAGATACAATCAACCAGTTTAAGTATGGATCTATGACTTAATTACAACATCAAGACGTCAAAATCTAGCTATTTCCGACATTGTTAAGAAACAAAAGACAGAAGAAGCTTTTTATCATATTTATGTACTTCCTGATCTACAGACGCTCGTTTTGAATAATGTACTTGGATACTCATGTGTTGTTTTTTTGGGCAGGGTTCATTATTTTAGAATCGGGTCACCATTTTGACGTTACCGTGTTACTAACCTCACTGATAGCGTTTGAATGAGCTGTGTAAAAAGGACTTTAGGACACAGGAGTTTAATTATTGTTCAACATTTTTTCGTTCATAGTATTACCAATATATCAAAACATCAAAAACACATATCTGTTATTGCAACCATGAGGTTACGTTGACCCAACAGCATTAATAAAGGGTTATCTTTTGCAAAACTCCCACCGAGACCTCATCAAACGCTGGCAGTCAATTCTAAATAGATTGTTACTTGGCTTTAGAGGCACTAAAGTAAGACGTTCTAAATCAAACTGATAGGCTCATTTCCTAAACGTAAATTAAGATTCTAGATTTCAATGGAGTAGATCCTTTCATAGGATTTTGAATTTCTTTTTGTAATAAATCACAGTTTGTATGGATGTAACTATCATCATGTATACTAGTTTGATCAAAAGATTATTCTTATACAATAATAAAAATCTAAGCCCAAGGAGGAAATCAGAGTCAATTTGCTTTGGGTAATTTATGATTTCCTCACACTGATCTAAAAGCCGATAATCATTTGGAGAAATAATGTCAGATGAAAGATCGCATGTTGCCAAACGTTATCCATTGGATTAAAAAGATACATGATTGACAGTGCTTGTTAATTCACAAAGGAAACCACAAATGTCCGCAAATGTAAATAGAGTTCATAAATATATATTGGAAATCAGTCTCATGTTTAATAGCCAATTTATCACAAAGAGATATGCAAAATTACACCCGTGGTAATATCATAAAATAGTGGGAAGTATTAGTGTGAGACGAATTGGCTGGGAGTTGAGTACACTCTGGTGAGAGAATGAAGGCATATAATTAATCAGTGAAATACTCTGTGGTTAGTGATGCCAGGTAAAGGTTCGACCTGTCATATGATATACGAAAACTCTTTCAATGAATAATTGTCTATCTTTCTAAACAAAAACTGAATTCATCAGCGTACAAGACTAAACGCTATCAATCCCTACTGTCTATGAACCTCGCATTTACTATCAGAATACATTTCCAAAGGAAACATATTGCATTATGACTAATCAGTAAATTTGTAAGATAATGGCTCAAATCCACGTTTTGCCCATGGATAGCTTACATCCATCCATCCTGGGACATGATGGTTCTGTCTCTATTCAAATGTGTAAGTTGTATCGAGCATTTACTCCTTGGTGACCGACGATAATAATTACCAAGTACTACGTTTGTAGTCAGATTACGAGATAAATGAATTATTCATGAGTTCATTCGCTAAAGTTGTGTTATGTGGGGCTATTTCTCATATATCCAACATGTTACATCAAATGCCGTCTGTCATATTCCCCCAGCAGCATTGATTTAGGATACAATTACCATGAGCGTCTGATAACGTTTTGATTCCGTGAAAATTCTAAACAAATGAAGTTTGCTGTGTACGTCCCTAACCATATGGGATCATGTGTCGATATCAATAACACAACCAGAAGAAGGATGTATGTAGGGAATAGTGTTGTTCTGTACATCTACTTTGTTGCATTGACGATTGTGCTATTCAAAGGTTATTGTATGAGGGTTTTTTATGTAGCAGTTGAAGAGACTGGGAATTTTCATGGCCGTGATAGCACAGTGGTTATCACATTCGGGTTTGGATAACACGAGCTTGGGTTTGAATTCCGCCAGGGGCTCGGCGACTTTAGATTTGAGTGCAATGCTACACTGAATTTCATCGCAGTTCCTCCTAGGTTCGCTAGTTCGCCGATGCTTGCAGGTTTCACCTCAATGCATATCAAAAATAGTGTTTCTCCCGGCAATATGGGTGAAACACTCTTGAAAGCAGCTTAAACCCCATCATCTCATCTCCCCTCACTTATATCGTCGATAACTCTTTTAAGGTATTAAACGTATATCAGCTTACTTTAATAACCTTTGCTTAGAATTTGAAACGAAGAAGAAGTGAGAATATTTATTTTATTTAAGACATTTCTTGATCAGCTTTCATTGAGCCAAATGCAATTTTTTACCATGATTATAAAACAAGAATCATAAAAAATTACTCTATATATAGGGTGTAAATATCCATTTTTCTGATGTAGTGTTGTACACTGCTATTAAACATAACTTAGGCAAAGAGAGTTTTCATCCATGCAGTGTAGAGGTGATCAGTGCATGGACACTGACAGCTTACAGCTGACATATAGAGGGTAATCAACGTTGAATATTGATAGTAATGTACTAGGAGGACGGTCATGCACTCATGACACATGAATAGGTCATTCACACGCCTTGATTAAGGATAATCAGGTAGTTGATGGAAGTCCAAAGGAATGGTTTTCCCGAAAGAGTAGAGGATGAGCCTAATGACCTGATGGCTTGGATTTGGCATTCCTTTCAAGAATTGGTACTCTTATGTCACGGGATCACTAAATATATACATTATTGAAAGGATGTTGAGAGGCTCCGTTTCAAGACGGAACGTCAATCATTTGGCGTCAGTTTGTGAATGGCAATTTGAACATGGTAAAGGTCATCCAGAATGTCAAATGTCGTACATCGGTTTCTCTCTACTAGCTCTTTCATATCAAGAGGGACATTTTTAAATGAATCTTCCGTTTCAAATCCAATGCAGTGTATACTTTTACACAATTTTTTAATAACTTTCAATTTCTTTTTCATATAATAATAATAATAATAATAATAATAATTCTTTATTAACCCGAAAGGGAACTTGTGTTACATCAGTTGCTGCACACACGTTAAAAAGTATAAATTATAAACACACGGGACAATAAACAAAGCACTAAAACACAGGACGCATGCCGTAACAGCCGGATATGACTTTAAAATACTTAAAATGAAAATTATACAGTTGATAAAAGTTGAGTGATGTAGATAGACTATAATTTGTTTAAAACCGCAATGCTTGTTGGAATGAATGTTTTTGATGCTCTGTTCGTTCTAAAAAGAGGAGTTTGGAAGCGGCGTCCAGAAGGTAAAAGTACATATTCTTTATGAAGAAAATGCTCGGAGTCGGTAATGATTTTTGATCCAAGTTTTTCAATCTGCCGAGTGCCCAAGAGTGTTAGATTTTCCAGAGAGACTCCTGATATTTTACTGGCCATGTTAATGATTTTTGATAACTTGTTTTTGTTTTGAAGGGAAAGACTTCCAAACCAACTTTGCATGCTAAAACAGAGTATGCTTTGAATAAAAGTATTGTAATAAAGAACAAGTGTAAAGGTATTCACATTAAAAGCTTTAAGTTTGCGTAAAAAATACAATCTTTGTTGGCACTTCTTGTAGATTCTGTCTGTATTTGCGTTAAATTAAATTTCTCATCAATAATGGTGCCGAGATATTTATACTCTGGGACAACGTCTATTGTTGAATTGTCAATAAGAACAGGTGTGTACACAGGTTTCTTCACTCTAAAGTCTATAATCATTTCCTTGGTTTTCTTGGTATTTAGAACTAAAAAGTTGTCTTGGCACCACTTGTAGAAACGTTCTATGGCCTGGTGGTAATGAGAATCAGCGTTGTTGCTTATCAGTCCAACCAGTGCTGCATCATCGGCGAATTTGACAATCAGAGTTTGATTCACATCACTTCTACAGTCATTGGTATAAAGCGTAAACAGCACGGGGGAAAGCACACAACCCTGTGGAGCACCAGTATTTAATATAAGTGTTTTAGAATGTACCGAATTTATTCGCACATACTGTAGACGATTGGTTAAGAAGTTCTTGATCCAAAGACAGATGTGCGGATTCACTTGCAGGTTACACAGTTTCTTTATCATCAAATGAGGTTGGATAGTGTTAAAAGCAGAGCTAAAATCCACGAATAAAACACGGGCGTATGTCTTGGGTGTATCAAGGTGTTTACTGACTGTATGCAAAAGCGTCACTGTGGCATCCTCAACACCTCGTTTCGCCTTGTAAGCGAACTGTAGTGGATCAAGATGGGTAAGACTTCCACCCGTAACCCCCGGTTTTATTTAGGAATAAAGATTTTAAAATATGAGAAATATCTGACACAAATATCTAAGTTTCAAAGAAATGAAATCCATGTCATATTTAGATGAAAAAAAAACATTGAGTGTTGGGATCGAACTCTACATAATCTACCAACCTATTATCGAATGTCTTCCATGACGGCGCAATTCTTGATGCGCATTAGGAAGATGCCCAGTTTAAGTAATACTAATAGAGGTACAACTTATCAATATGACATAACTCTACAAGGAATACTCTGATGAAATGGCGTCGATAAGGCTCTCAAAAACTGGTTTTTCGGTTGCGATACATGAGCGCCAGATGTATTCGGAGAGATGTAGTGCGAAATTGCCTCGAGTAGTGTGAGTGCTGGGCAGCTGCCGTTTCACGCACCACCACCTATTTTCTATTAAGTTGGTACAGGCACCACTCTCAGGATCTGAAAATACGTATGAACTCAAGATGGTTAACGCAATTATTACACAAACACTATTAATTTACACCATTTTAAATATATGTTTTTTTAAAACAACTGCCACTGTACGTACCTACAAAGTTTTTGGAATGGTTCACGGTTTGGTGAGCGTAGCCTAACTCGCTGATCCCACGGTAGGCTGCCCACTCATCAGAAATGATGGTACTCCCCTCTTTGATGTGCGCCTGGATGATTGGCAGAAGCGTGGCTGCGTCACGTTTCTCTACCGGAACTAGGAAGAATTTGCGAGACTCTCGGCATATGCCCCCAAAAACCCACGTTCCATCCACCAGGCGACCACGATTGTACTTTCTTTTACCAAATTTCGCCTCGTCTATTTCCACAGTTTCACCAGGCCCACCAATCTGGTTAACGCCACTCTTTTCCACAACATTCATACACAATTCCCTACAATAATTATAGTGGTCAGATATGGTTTCGGTACTTGTACCTTTATCATAAGATAGTCTTGTCTCCTCAGCTGCTAACTTGTATGGAAATTTTTTGGAAAAACAATACAAAAGTAATATTGATTTCCTAACGGACAGGTTAGTCCCCGAAAACCAACTCCCTTTCCGTAATGGAACAGTATTGCGGCCACCTTTTTTACATTTATTTTTATTGCACTGGAAGCGGTACTGGGTATAAGATTGTGTCCTAGCCTTAATTTGCTGTAATTTACTAACTACACACTTGCAGTTGGGACACGATGATTTCTTCGCTAACAAGCCTACACTTTGACAATATTTTATTGCCTTCTCCTCAGAAGAAAGTTTTTGACAAATTGAATAGAAGTTCTCACCAAAAGGTCCACAATCACTAGACGAGCTTGTACTAGGTTCTTGGGGTCGTTCAGGCACTGTCTCAACGTCCAGATTAGCATTAAGCGAAAACAAGCTATCACTGTCTGAAGAGTCAGAGTCGGAACTTATACATCGAAATTTTGATTGTCCACACGGGATACTGTCTGATTCAGAAGTACAGGCAAACAAATCTGCACTTACGACGTTCTTTCTTTTTCTAGGCATTCTTATTGCTATGAACTAACACGTATACAACTCACCTTTTGTACGCCAATGCACATCAAAAGTCTCACAATGCACGTGCGACATGTCAATTCCATGGATAACAATCTTCATACAATGTCAAGATTGACGGCGTCATATCAAACGCATTTACTTGAAATGTACAAGAAACAAACCATGCGATGTCAATTGCACAGCTATCAACTACAGTATGACAAATCAATAACAAATACAAACACATGAAAATTAAACAAATTTATTATACATTTTACAAAAGAATACTTTATTTCAGAAGTGTTATGGAAAATTTAAACCCAAAAAATTATGCACACTATACGGGGACTCGAACATGTGTAGTATGCACCATGGATACAATCACATCTCAACGTATGATCACGGCCACAACGCTTGGACAGAAATTACAGTAAGCCAAGGCTCTTTATAGTATAACAATAATAACGAAACTAATACTTAAATATATTCAATTCACTTTGGCAGTCATCATCCCCTGTAGCTCAGAGGAAACAACAGCGGACTGTCACGCCAGCGGCCCGGGTTCGATTCCCGACATTGTTAGTTAGATACTTGCAAAATATGTTTCACTCAATTGCACTCACATTATCACTATAATTAGTTGTTCACTAATAGTACTTTCAAACAGGAACCGGAAACAGAAAAGAACACACAGGTCAGATCGGTGTACAACCAGAGCGAGACACAGAGAGAAAATAAAAACGAGAGAGATGTGAGAGTAGAGCATCTTTTTTAATAATCTTTTTACCCCAAAACTTCTATACCCCCTTTAAACGCTTAAAACCCCCAAAAAATTAATAAGCGCCCCTTTTTTATTAAAAACCTACTTCAAAAGAAAGGGAATGCCAATTAAAAAAAACGGGGGTTACGGACGGAATTCTTTCCTCAAGATGATCTATGACATTTGACTGGAGACGACATAGTACGTATCAAGACACTTCATGATAACGGATGTCAAGGCAACCGGTCGGTAGTCGTTAAGATGTTTGGGATTTGGGATCTTCGGCACAGGGATTATCTTTGAAAGTTTCCAAATTTGTGGAATAACGTGACAGTTAAATGACTTTTCAAACAGTTTACTGAAAACATAGGCGAGTTGTGAGCAGCATTCCTTCAGTACTTTACCAGAGATGTTGTCAGGTCCAGGTGACTTCCGGGTGTTTATCCTGCTGAATAACATTCGCACTTCGTCTTCCGTTACAGTAATCCAGTCGGCGCTGTCTCGTGTGATTGAGTTGGTGATGTCACTCAGCTCAGTCTTGAAGTTGTTGCTATCGAATCTGGCGTAGAAGGAGTTGAGTTCTTCTGCATAGGATGCTTCGTCAGTAACGCTGAACATCTTGCGTCGGTTTGTGCCTCCAATCATGGTCTGTATACCTTGCCAGGCTCTGCGCATGTCACCACGCTGAAGGTCGTTGTCAACTCTGACCTTGAAGGCGTCCTTGTTCTTCTGTATTTGAACATACAACTCTTTCTGCACGCGTCGAAGTTTAGGAGTATCCTTGAGTTTAAAAGCATATTTCTTTTCATTAAGCAAGTGTTTAAGTTCTTTAGAAACCCAGGGCTTGTTATTGGGGTAGACTTTTATCTCCTTTGTGGGAATGGTACTGTCTATACAAAAGTTTATGTAATCAGAGATTACATCAACGCTTTCATCGATATTGTCCGAGTCGGCGAGGAATGTGTCCCAGCTTGTGCAATCAAGGCATGCACGGAGTTTTTCGATTGATGCATTGTCCCAAACTTTGATGGTTTTCTTGATGATTTTGCCTGTTTTCAACTTCTGTTTATAAGCAGGTAGTAACACAACAGAATTGTGGTCAGATGCCCCGAGTGGTGGCCTGTTTATTGATTTGTAGGCTTTTGGAATATTGCCATAGCATTTGTCCAACACTCTGTCTCTACGGGTAGCACAGTTGACATACTGAGAGTAATGCGGCAATACACTATTCAAAGCACATCCATTAAAATCCCCTAATATAAACTTTGGTGCATCCGGAGAGATATTTTCCAACTTTTGAACATGTTTATACACAATCTGATTTGCAATTTTGTAGTTTCCCGATGGGGGAATATACACCAATACAATGAACACTTGTCCGAATTCCCTGGGTAGATAGAAGGGCCTGAATGAAACCGATAATAGTTCTATATCTTTAGTGATCACACTGTCTCTAGTTGTCCAGTTATTGCACCATTTCTCGTTCACGTACATACATACACCTCCTCCAGTGGATTTCCCAGTGTTTTCCATATCTCTATCTAAACGTAGTGGTACTCCGAATCCATCAATGTGTAAGCTGTCATTGTCCACATTCGGGTTAAGCCATTTTTCCGTAAGACATATGACACAACTGTCACGATATTCATATTGATATTTTACGTGGGAAGCGAGTTCACATAGTTTGTTCTTTAAAGACCGCACGTTGGAGAGTAACAACGTTGGTAACGGGGGTCGGGATTTACGAGCTCTCACTCGACGTCTTACCCCACCTTTTCTTCCTCTCTTGCGTCCAGATTTATGTTGAGTAGATCCAGGGTGACATTCCTTGGGTAGATCCAGAGTTAGCTGGTTCACTGATGTGTGGCCACTGTAAGACATGAGAAAGTCTCTCCCGTATGTGAGTGAGTGTCCGCCATGATGGTCAGGGCTTGGGTCGCCTTGTAACGTCCATACATGTAAACAGTGATTTAAAAGCAAAATAGTGTAGAAAAGCACAGATATCCAGCTGACATTGCTCACAGTTGACATCTTCGTGGTTACAAACGCATTTACAGAACAGTTTGCAGATTATCACACATAAAACTAAGCAAAAGTGTTAGCAGCAAATCTAATGCGTGTCGCCGCAGTGCAGCGCCACCTAACCTAATGAAACTTACAATTACTAGAATTATGCTTTGAGATATCGTAGGGGCATATTAAACAAATATCTGTTTTATAAGTATCGGGTTTTAACATATTTTGTGTATGATAAAAGTTAAAGATAAAATGTGTTGCATGGATACATATATGCAGAAGTGTAATAGTGTTTAGCGTAATTTACTAAATGCATATTACTAAACATGTGCAAGGAGACATCCACATATGCATGTTTAATTTTGACCTAAAGTGTGAATTTATCTTTCCGATATCTGATTTCTCTGTATTGTCTGTACCATGTCATATCTAAACATTCACGAAATAAATATGACATGGTTTAGAGAATCAGAACAGTTATAATCATGATCTTTATGTTTAAAGACATGCTTTTGAAAGATTGAATACATGTCATATCATGGGTTGATTATTGCTTGCTAATTTTGAAGTGACGGACACAGATGGTTTTCATTAGCAGTTGATCACTAATCAGTTATATAATTTTTATGGCAAGTATGTCAAAGTATGTTAAAGTGAATCATAAGATACAATCCATGTGCATCAAGACGTGGTTTGTTTGTCCTCAACTAAGAATACATGAGAAGAGATAAAGTTGAAAGATATCAGATTTACTAGGTCGTTAAAAACTAACATAGGGTTCCCCAGTTTAATCATGTGTCGCCCTGAAGTCAAAATTGATATATTTGAGCACTTTAAGATTCCAACTCCTTCAAATTGACACTTAGAGTCTGTATGAACATGTTAGTCCAAGCGTGAAGTTATCCCCCGTTGCTCATAACGCAAAGAATGAGGTACTTGTGTAAGGTTTTATAACTTGATTGGACCTTCATATAAAGCATATATGATAGGTAGGAGAGTATTGTTGATGACAATGAATGCTGTCACAAATTTTAATTCAAAGTCAAGTTGCCTATCATACAGGAAAAACTCATCATTTCAAAAGTTGTGATGCTGTCTTACAAGTAACATAAACTATTACAATATTAAGTGACAACATATGTAATGGTTCATGACATATAATGTTAACCAATATTAGAAAAGTAGCCGAAGAGACATATAGACTTTCATGAGATTTAATTTGGTATCACACACTCTAAATTACTTTAGTTCATATCAAATTGAATTTCAGATATCAGAATAAAGTATATTAAGAACTAACTTCCCAAAGCTCTCTTAACGCCCTGATAAGTATAAGCCAATGAACATGATTTCAATCTTTATGTGCTTAAAAAGTTTCTTCGTAGGTTGGTGCACAGATTCCACATTCAGGTCCAATAAGGAATTTCTGGTTGTATTATGAAGCGTGTAAGCTTTATTCCAACATTTTATTTGATATTTCAAAAACGTATGCCACAATATATATTTTAGCAATATTATATCCCTTAAACTATAAAGTTCTTTTAAAGTTTAATTCAGCACTACCCTTTTTAATTATAATCGTGATAATGTTTGACATATTAGACTTCATCTTTACCTTAAGGTAAGCTTTTTTATTTAGCCCTTCTGCAATAAGATTAGTTGAATTATTGATTTCCCGAGATCAGACTGGGATCAGATATCAGTGGTATATTTACCAGAATATCAATTGATGCCAGACGAAAATACTTTTGTCACATTAGAGATGTTATCTAGTGTAAAAGACTGGAGGCATTTGCAATCACTGATATCAGACATCGCTGACAGAATCAAAGCAGCCGTAAATTTATATCTTTGTAATCTTAGTCAAATGACTTGCTCTTTATGTACGAAAAATAGAATCCGTCATAAGACACTGGAATCGATTCGTCACCAATTTACTGTTTTATGCCCGCGAGTAAAAAGAAACCGTAAGGTTGCTTATATTACAAAGCTGGAAAACTTAAGAAATAATCAACATCGAATGCATGTAGGTGTTACTTGGTACTGCTTTTTTGGTAAAATTGCAACTTCTTAGTGGGTGTAAAATTAAAATTAAATTTGAGAAGCAATTACAAAAAAATTATTGTATGCATTTTAAAGAAATGACAAAACATATTCGTACAATTTGCAATATCGTCAATAAATTGGTTATGTGACTTCAATTGATTTAAAATTTTCAGATAAATAATCTTCATCAACATGAGCCATTTATTGATTACTGGTTATTGAATGTGCAGGTCTTCACGACATGAACTACAATATATGCCTTGGTATAAAAAATAAGCAGCCTTGTTAGCTTCCAAAGTCCTCTCTTATTTTCAAACACAGGGCAAAACGTGAATGAATCTGTTGATTTATGATGATGCAAATGTATGACAAAATCTATCACGCCATTCTGAATATTGGTAAATATACCAAAAATCTCATTACTAAACCGATATACCTTGTCATAGAGTTAATGATCAAGTTTCAATTAAAAATCACTGGTGGCCATTTGTGTGTGAAATTGTTGTGATCCCTTAAGGATGGGAAATTGATTCACATAACTTACTTAACATGGTACGCTCGTTTTAAAACTGCTTCGTTTGATTAAAAACCATTGTCTTGCACTTGGAAACGTATGTATTCATTTTCATGAGATCACTTTATTTATCTAAAAAAAGTGCTTCAGCAACTTGAAAGCCTTCATTGCCGGTAGACATCTTTTGTCAGTAATTGAACGAGTGTAATGCAAAGAAATTACTTACAATGTAAATTCCAAGTTTCAGTATAACTATTAACGATAATGAAATAGACAGAGTAAATGCTCTCTGAATAGCAAATTGACACAATTCAATCACAAGGAATGTTGAAAGTTTGTTTCTTACTTTTTCAAAAAGTTGAAACAACGTTATTTTTATAAAAACAAGAACACGTTCAAATGAAACTAATCAAGGGGAAAGGACAAAAAGTTCCTCCTGGGGAACTCGTCTTCAAAAGATGTGGAGACACTAACATATTTTGTATCTAAAACAACTCTTAAACTCATTATTACCTGTAATTGTTATACAAAATACAATGGAAAGTGAAGCATTTTCCTGTTTGAAATACCAAAACTATGGTAGTGAAAAAAGCATCAAATGAAGATGTCTTTTTTCTCCTCGGCAATATTGACAACGTGTTTGATTCGTTTGATGTATCATGATTTTGTTGCTTAACAAAGCATGATATTTTTTTTTTGATGAATGAACGCCACGCCCGCAATGGTTTCCAGGTTATAGTCTTTATGATATATAGTATATATGTCTATATGACACAATGGCGTTGAACCGATTGTCAGTGGATTGAAATTAATTAAGCATAAGTGAAAGTTCTACAATCTTGAGGGTTCTTTTTAGAAAGTTGTTTTCAAATTGGTTGTATTTGATTTTCTTTACTAAGGATACGTATGTTTCAATTAGAACAGTGCTGTTAACATTATTCAATGAATCTCATATTTTCTTCCTTTTCTGATTATTCTGACGGTTTGTGTACCTCTATTTGCATTCAAAGTCGGGAGCTGTGCCAATTTTCATTTATCAGAGAGATGCCAAATGTGACAACAGCTTAACCGCCGCTTGCTAGGCCTTGAGATTTGTCATGATGAGATTTGCGAGTTGGTAAACGTTTTGTACGGACAGTGTTGGCGGTTTGCCTGATTCTTAGGATGATTGGCGGAATTCTGCAAAGACTCAAAAGTAAAGGAATATGTATTTGTGCAAATACAGTATAAATGTTACATTTATTTACTATTAAAGAGTTATGATCTGATCTTTTCATTTAGCGTATTTGCTTACAATCGCCTGTGCCAAGGGTAATTAAGTTCTTTGATAAGGAGTTCTTGACAATTATACTGTATGGCTACTGGCATAATGTGGCATTGTCTTAGATAAGAGATGCTGTAACAATACCGTCATGTTTATAACCATGCATTTAGAAGGAAATATCTACTTACGTAATAAATTCTTTTTTGGGGTAATTTTCTTAACTTTGTGTAGAAATCTGAAATCTATTTTGGATAATCATAAATATATTTATTTCCTTGTTAAGACTTTGGCCGAATTTAGAATGAAATTATTTATAGGCGCTTGCAAAATGGGTCATTGAACACATATAGGGCCACTGACATCGGAATAGTTAACAGACCAAATTTGAGTTGTTCTAAAAGCTGCTGTCTTCCCCCTCACTCAGACTTTCTTTCCCTCTTTCCAAATCCTTTCGATCATTTGCTGATCACCTAACCCGATAGAAGAGCTATGAGATACTTACCAGTCAAAGCTTTCTCAATTCGTTTTCCGTTATCCCTAATTTGAATGTAAAAAAGTGTTCCTTCCTGTCTTAACACTCTTTATACAGAAATACGGTGTGAGTAATGAGACACATTACCATCTGAGGGTTATATTTTGCATATAGTAATGGGTGAAGTTGAACAAATTAAACAACAAATGTAACTGTCTAAACATGTGTTGAATTATAGTTGGAGATTTCAGAGTTTTCATAAAAACAAATAACAATCACAGGTATTGTTCTAACCACAGATAAGATCGAGAGGCAAAAAAATTTTGAATCAACAACACCACATTAAAAAACATAAAAACTAAGATAACAATGTAGTTAATAGAACGTATAAAACGTTCTACAATTCCAGACACCATATTTCCACCTGGCTGCTAATGTGTTCCATATGGCTGTTCATGATATCTATATGAGGGTTTATTAATACCGTTAGACTACCCGTGCTTTAATAACAAACACAGGGATCAGACAGTGTTATTCATCAACTATACAGAGACAATAAATGCTTTTGGTGATACTAATAACCTTGAAAGTTGATGATAAATCATAGTCAAGTGGAACAATGCTGACAGTGCTAAGGCAGCTATATATGATAATTGATATGGTAAACCGAGGCCTGTATCCATGATACGAAGGTTCAACATGTTTTGAATTTCTTTATAATCGAAGAAAAAGCTTTATTATCATATTAGCCAACTGATTACTGTTAAAATATTTTAAATAATTCGATCCTTCAAAATATATTTTTGTGAATGATATGAAAAGTTTCGTCATAGAGTTATGAAAAGAATACACACGGTTAAGTTCACAGGAGGAAGCCTATCTAATCTTCCTAATTAAACTGTGATAAGAATGGCAATTTTTGGGCAACATGTCTAATCTAAATGCCATTTCATGCCATTGGCCATCAAAAACTAATGTAATTGTCAAGAACTTCTTTTAAACTCAATTGACAATGCTACAGGCGGTTGTAACGGTTGGATTACAGCATATACACCACAGATGTGTTCTATTACCCCGGGACAAATGACGAAAATACAAGAAAGGTTACTTTTTTGCATTAATTAATCTATTGAAATGTTCAAGAAGCAAGATGTGACAAGTCTTCCTGGACTTAACATTTTAAGATAGAAAAAAAGACTTCCATTAAGACTTGTCATAATTATGTAAAATTAACAACATTTTGTTTTTACTTTTGTCATTAACGACTGGTACTTTTATGGTTGCTCACGTCTCATCTGCTAACCAGCTTTATTTTCTAATGCGAATCGTAAGAAGAAGAATATTTATACTTGTAGGAATAGTAATGGACAGTTCCGGTTTGTCAAGGTTTACCCCATGGCCCTTTCTCAACACGACTTTAGAAAGTTACTTCAAATGTATAATTTCTGTTTTTTCCATGTTTCGTCCAAAATCGATTTTTTTCTTCATTAGTATAGTGATTTACACTTTGTCAGAAATGCTAAACTGTCTTGAAGCTACATTTTCATGTATTTGCAAAGAAACTATTTTTACATCATATTTTGTAGCTATCAATCTACTGCATAAGAGTTTCTAGTTATCAAATATTGTGCATTTTTTTTAAGTTCTAGGAAAGTTAACAATTATATATTCATTTAAGATCTAGTCATCATTTTAAGGATTTCTGCTAATATGTGTGTATATATATATAATGATATACGCGTCGTACTATAAAGTAAAAAACCCACCTGAATGTGATGCTCCAGTTTAAACATCACAAAGTGAGCTCTCTGTTTAAATAACATAAAACATAATTAATTTGTTGAGTTTTTGGTACCCCTAATACCATTTATAGAGAGAGCTAATCTTTTTATAAGTAGCTAAATTAGCAAAGAATGACCTATTTAAAAACACTTTTTTGAAAATACTTGAAATAATCCTTGCCTTCTTTACATAATTACAATGTTTGAAATGTTTTGAAAGCATAGTTGACAAATAAAAAACGTTCCTTTTGATTAAATTGTCTTGTGGTTGCTATTCAGGGGACATTCAGTATCTAAATCTCATTATCGTGAGATCGAAATTTGGAATGTTATAATTCAGTGTAGACAAGTTGATTTTATTATACTCGTTCAATTACTGACAGAGAGCCAATTACGTTTCTTACCGGCAATATAGACGTAAGCATATTTTAACGGGTTCAACAAATCTAAGGCTTGGATTCCTCAAAAAACCATGTCCCCTTTATCTTACGTGATTTTATTTGACGAAGTAGGATCATTGGCTTTCGAACATCCTGCTAAATCAGCGTATATGAAACCGCTCTCGCTCCTTCCTAATACGCTGATCTCTTTCAAGGCAAAACCCTCTTATCGCTAGCTAACTATCCAGCCAATGAGACAACTCGCATTCAGCAACAGCGGCACAACGCGGATGCAAAGATCCGTTGAGTTAAAGCTGGTAGCTTAAAGCTCCTTAATTAAAAGAAAGGTTTCGAATTAAAGTTGCTCATTGTCAATTGTGTAACGATTATGGTTGTTAGGCTAAAATTATACTTAATTTCTTTCTCTACCTGTGCTATTGATATGGGAAATAGAAGAGTAGGTTTATAATTGGTCATCATCTTTCAAATAAACAACACTAGAGAATTTGAAATCTGACAGACAGACACAAAACTATGTTACATCTATATAGATTGGTGACTATTTCTGAAGTTATCAAGGTTTTGTGAGAAACGTCTCTAGTGTCTTCCTATACATTTCAATAATTAATTATTTTGCTATACAATGAGAGTGGCTTCTTACAAATAATTCAATAGTTATCTTACATAGAGGGACAGTCATTATAGATAGATTGCGAAATACATGTACCATTCATGAGTGCCTTGATTCTGTCAGTTATGTCTGATATTGGTGTTTTCAGATGCCTCCAACCTTTTACACTAGATAACATCTGTTATATAACCAAAGCACTTTCGTCTGGGATCAATTGATTTTCTGGTCATTACACCATAGATATCTGATACCAGTCTGATCTCTGGCAACAGACAAATCGGTGATACTAACCACACTTAAAGCAACATAGGATATGTCGTTAATAAGAGTCAATTTTTATCAGTGGTGGTATTTTCATCGATATGACCTTACTGTTGCTGCCATTTATCCTTTGTTATAAATCAGTAAATCATAGTGACGATAAGAAGTGAAAGTCGGGGATGTTAAAATCTATGAACAAATAGTTATAACTGTACCGCGTTTGGCGCGAGCCAATTAGTTTGACGAGGATTCTGAAATGTATGCAGAGCGGATGAAAAGATATGATCTCACTGGTTGTGTTTGATACACCTAGTATACATTTCAATATTGATACCATTTTGATCTCATGTCTCACAAAATTTTTACAATTAATGAATATATGGTTGAAAGGGATTTGAATCTTCTTTTTAAAAGGCATCTGAAACTGTTTTCAAACGTTAACGGATAAAACAATGTAAATAACAGCGTTCAGTCAAAACAAAACCGTTATGAAAGACGTGGCAGATAATCCTTCAAGTGTGACAGAATTCACTATGGTCTCACCTCCCACTTAAACATGTATCTTTGAAAATAGACATATCAAGTCAAAGTTGTCTGGGGAAAATATTTATATCTATCATCACTATTATGTATAAGGTTAATTTAATTGAAGGAAGAAATTATGGGATTATCCTAATGAATTTTTACATGATATGCATGACTGACAGTCCTTTAGAGATATGTAATGGTCACGATCACAAATCATGTTCAAATATGACTTGAGAGCACTTATACCAATCAATGTAATTGAAAAAGCCTTTCATTAGTGATGTCGATATACAATCAAATGAACTCAATAAAATTTAAGCATCGCCCCAATAACCAATATTTAGGTGTGTAGGGCTGATAGCAAAATATTTGCACAAGTTTTTATTATTGCTTTACATTGTTGATGAACCGTTTACTTATCATTTGCCAAGTTTAAAACAACGGGTTTGAAAGCCCATCCGTATAATATCTTATTTTATGATTTCTTGAGAATCATCCTATCAGAAGACTGCGTAACAAATTGAAGATATAACAATTGTGTTTCTTAACAATTAATCCTTGATTTCAATCTTATTTGAGCTCTTTAAGATTATGTGGATTACATGTTGTATATTTTGTATTCTGTGACTCCATTAATAAGGCCCACGACTTAGAAGTCTAATGCCAATATAGCGCTGAATTTGTGGTTAATGGAAGTCTTTGGCAATTAGATTTAAAAAATATTAGAATGTAAGTGTAGTTATCAAAATATACAACTCTTGCTTACCTTTATCTGAAATAATTCTCTCATATGAAATTAACAAAAAGTGAAAAGAAAGACACCGTTGTTTGGTATATATAAGACATCATCCTAGATATAAGGATAGTCACCAACCTCGATCATATCAGACAACATCCCCCAGACAGAGCCAACACCCTTGGCCATACATAATAACAAAATCCAGTGTCATATTAGATACGGGTACCAGCCACGGTCATATTTGACATCATAGTTGGTCATATAAGAACTATCCTCGGACATATATGAGCCACACCTGTATTATATGTACTACACCTGAATCAATATCTTATCGTGGTGTGGTGACCCCCGAAAACTATGCCAGCTGGAGCTCACATGCTCCTGGTAGAGACACCCAAGTTGGACAGGTCAATGGATAGATGCGATATCAAACTTTCTCTATGTCATTCCGTCTTTTCCATTTATGATTAAAACCGCTTTAAATTTGTAGTACAATTAGACAAATGGAATCACAATGAAATTGACAGAAAAATGTAGAGTACAGCATAGAAAGGTTACAGAAGAAAATAAGATGGAGTGTTTGAATATATGACCCGAGTCATCCTGACCAGTTGACAACATCCTAAACTGTAACATTTGAAATAAGACTTGCCTTAAGCAAATTCAATTATCTCTGCTCAAGCAAAAATACAAACAGATCTATTTTCCTTTTTTCCAGTGCTATGACTAAGATCAAAGACATCACAAAAAGGCTTGATTCTTGGGAACAAACGTAAGAAAGTAAACATTTAAGTGGGGTGCATTTTTAATTGAAAGCTGTATTACTTTGTCTTCTTTTAACAAATGATGCCCGTAATTTCTTGTTGAACATCTCGGAGACGTAGTTTGAATGTTGTCTAATAATATAAATTTCCACTCATAATCATAATGCATTTAATTTCTCTTGAAACTAGAAATGGCTTACTTCTCGTAACAAATGTTACCATTACCAACACTCTCTTGCTGAAAGTGGACGTAATTGTTGGGCTCTTAATGTTAAAAATTTACTATTAAGATATGGTTTTGGTTACACATGGATTAATCAGGATGTTGGTTGTATTAAATCCTTTATTTCGTCGTTCGAAGAAAGATGTATTTCCATCGATCCCCAGGAGTGGTTAGAAAACATTCGTACTTATCACAAATTGGAACTTTATACTGACCTTAAAGATTCTTTCTCATTTGCATTTTATTTGTCAATGATAACAGTGCCATCGTATCGTATTGCCTTATGTGGATTCCGTTGATCGCACCAATGTCTTTTACTTGAATAAGGTCGTAAGTATAATTTACCACGGCAAGAGCGGTTATGTTCATTTTACATTACTACTTGTGTAGAATCAGAATATCCCTTTTGTATTACTTGTCCTTCTTATCACAAGTAAAATTCATACAGCTGTTAACTACCAATAATGAGGATGTTGTTAAATGTTTAGCAAAATATGTAAACGGAATAATTTTCTATAAACCTCACTAGATTCAGATGTGATAAATTTTTTATCCATGTCAATATAATCTTTCTATAAAATGGAATGTATAATGGGCAGGTGGTCTCCATACAGAAATAAACACACATTCTCGTAACGGACTGACATCAATGTTGTTAGATAAATACCTTTGAAGTCAAACACGTATCTTAAGTTACCGAGGAGATTATTGACAGTACGATATTGCCAATAGTTGTCAGTGTATCCCTTTCAAATTCTATACTCGCTTGAACATATAATTTGTTTATCTAAATATAGAGTTGCAACTGTACGCCAAGGGGGAACTAACGTGATAAGATGTATTTGAAAAGTATTTCATGTTTTTAAAAAGTTAAAGATTGTAGTTAAGTATCGTAAATGATGGCTTCAAATGTGATGGAATCTTGGCGTGAATTCTCTTGGCATTGGAAAAAGACAACCTCGTCCTCTTCTCAAAGAAGATATTTGCCCATGGCATCAGGATAAAAGTTGTTATCATATGTAATCAGAAACCTCGCTCCTGGACATTGAACTTTATTTTTTAGATGAAATGTATATCATGTTTTTAAAAAGTTTTCGATGTAAGATTGTGGTTAAATATCGTAAATGCTGGCTTCAAATGTGATGGAACCTTGGCGTGAATTCTTTTTGCATTGAAAAAAAACCAACCTCGTCCTCTTCTCAAAGAAGATATTTGTCCATGGTATCAGGATAAAAGTTGTTATCATATGTAATCGGAAACCTTGCTCCTGGCCATTGAACTTTATTTTTTAGATGCAAATACAAGTCTAGCAACCAATGACGAGTTATGTGACCTGAAAGAGAGTAAATTCATAGAGACATATCGTCACGAACATAGAGGATACTAAACGACCTTCCATTTAATACTATTTTTATTAAACAAGTTAATGATGAAGTATAAAACGATCGAAAGCTTTGTTTGATACCAAATCATTAACGAGTTTAATGAAAATAGTATTAAATTGAAGGTTTGGGATTCTTTTTATTACTTGACCTCAATAATCAAGCATGATTGCCGAAAGTGAGCTAAACGAAACATTTCCGCGACTCGGCAGCTATTGTGACGGCGGTGTCAACATAGTGACGTCACAACCACACAATATTATGACGTCATACGTGTATGTCACTAGTTTAATATCGCCGTATAAATATCACACTGCAGTATCTTACACAGGCGATTAATAATTTTAGTTAACTCTTAAGAACCTGGCTTATGGCTAACGAAATTAAGTCTTCTTTAAATTAAGATACAAGCCTAGTAACCAAAGACGATTTATGTAACCTGAAACATTCTTATTAATCCAGAGAGATAATTCGTCACAACTGTTAATTAGACATTAAGACAATTTGGCACATAGATTATATCCTTAACACCCTTTAATCATGCTTGAAACTTTGATTGAATACAAATACCCTCTCTTGCAATTTGAAACCTTTCCTTTCGGTTTTTTACATCACTTTACTGTCACTATTATAGTGTTTGTAGATTTCTGGTTGCCTTTTTGTTGAGATTAGAATAGAATAAGACATTATATTCATTCCTGGTCATAGTTGTTTGTAACTGTAATCTGTACAAAAGCAGTTTATATTTTGATAGCGTGTTACTAAGTTCCATAAAAAGGTGAGTATTACTAAATAATCACAGCTTCCAACTTCAGTTCCCTTTTCTTCTTTGACAAGTTTCCTTATTAAGTGCTCTTTCAGATTTGTGATCACGCTTTTTTATATGTATATTAAGACTCATGTAGGTTCAATGGTGGGAACTGTATTAAGCACAAAAAGTGTGAAAAATAAGGTATGCTTTTACCTAAGGAAAAAAGCTGAAAAATGCGCAAAAAAATGGACAATACTTTAAAAAAAAACAATCTTTAATATATTGGATCATTTTTTTTCAGTTGTGATATTTTCGGGGATTATGGCCCGATTATTATGATTTAACGTCTTAAGTGCTTAAGATGGTTTATTTTCAAAATATCCTAAGGCACTATGGTTCAACTAACACCATAAGAATAAAGGTAAACTTCTGTGTTTGATTACTGACCAAGTGAAATGACCAAATGCAGCGAATGATAATTTTCATTTAGTAAAACCTTTCTCTGTGAATGCTTCACAATTCTAGTTATCTGCTTGTCGATATAGGGGCAGAGGTTCGTAAATGTAGTGTATAAATAGAGGAACAACCAGCTAGTCGTTTTTTAATTATATTAAAATGTCATTTTCTCAGTCGTATACACACTGTTTCATGTTTCATAATTCAGTAAATATGACTACAAGGATAAGTAAAAAGTAAATTAATCTTATCAAATATCGTCTTTTATGGTAGCAAATTCCAAAGTGTTAGTTAATCTTTGCAATCGTCTCGCATGTTAAGATCTCACTTTCGTTTGTTGTATTTTAAAAAAATGGTTCTGTGCTATATTCGGTTAACACTTGTAAATTTTATCTGCACTGTACTGTGTGATTATGTACTTTTTTAAATGTTGATTAAATCTGCTTTAGGTGGTTTCTTGGTTAAATGAAATTTCACTTGCAGATGGCAGCATATTGTTATGTTGCTATACTCAAATTATATATTTAAATATAAAATATTAAACATTTGGGATACAACCGATACAACCGTCGACAGTCTCCAAAGCTCATTGTTTAAATACATTTTAGGCAAAAAACTAGTAAATCATTTATATCTTCTTTAGAAATCGATAACAAATCAAACCTCTATCAACGGTAAAAACTTACATTTGACGAGCCAAATGAGTTCGACCATAAATTGTACTTTCCAGACACCAAAACAAAAAATGTAAGATCATATAATCTTAGCTTGTTTGAAGGCTGGTTGTTGTTATCCTGACATTTCTAACATAACACTCTATATTTATTATTGTTAACTTTGATGTTACATTTTTATGTTAATTTCTTGACAAACGAAATAAGCTCCATTATATCAAAAATATTTCTGCTCGGAAATAATATGCGCATTTCTAATGTTCTCAAAACAATTTCCATAAATATGTAAAAAAAACCGACGTTATTTGAAACACAAAATAAAAATGAGAATTGTTACTTATTCATTTTATGACATTGCTGTAGGAGAATCTCGAATGACAACGTTCAGAAAGAGCTTCACTGAATCACATGAGATACAATTTTTTGATTGTGAAATATTAGAAATGAAGGACTGGAACCGGGTTTTTAAAATCTCTGGAAGCACTGACAAAGTTGTAAACACATTAACAAGGTTAATGACCATGTGGGTAGTTAGAAGAAGTTACAGATATATTACACTTTAAAGTTACTATTGACGTGAACTTTAAATCTGGGTTACTTTTTTTTTCTTTTACACATTCCAATATAACATTTGTATTGATTTTGTTCACTTTGATTTGTTTATTCATCCAAAATTTTTATATGATATTTTGTTGTCTTCGGGAAAATTAAGAAGCGTTCTTAAAGGCAAAGGCTTGTTAAGGCAAGGTTAATTGTAATGCACGCCAGACAAATAGTTCATTACTCCAAGAAATCTTTCCCCTGACGTTTGCATAGATTTTCAGAACTCTGCGTGCATTCAAGCCCTCAATAATGAAGTTCAGAACACCCTACGCTATGTCTTTGTCGAGCGGCAGTCCTTACCACGTCATTTCGCAAAAGCTAAGACGTGGGACACATAAATTTCCCAGCTGACTACGTATTAAAAATAGCTAATGCTTACCTTTTTCAAATACAGAAAGAACAAACAGGTGATAAACTCAATGAATAATGCATCTGTTATAAGTATTGGCGCTGCAACTACTTGATATCCGGTTTATCGCAAGTATCGGGGTGTACTTGATTTGGATTCGGTCTGACAACAGACGACAGTAAGAAGCGTCACCCTAAATTATAAAACGGGCATAAAAATAAAAATATTTTCAGGAATGATCGGTGCAAGTGATCAGATATTTGCTCGTGAAGAATAATCAGTTCTGTTTAGTTGCCTCACAAAAATGATTCTATGGCTTTAAGCATTTGCCAAAGCGTAATTTACACGAACACTTTATGTAAAGCAACCCTTTGAGCGAGTAGGGTTTTAAGTGCAATATTTCAGTTACTAAACACGTAGATGAAACTCGGCCAACAGGGAGGGGACCGATCAGGGAGACTGGATCGAAAGGAAATAACAGGGAAAGATGGAATAAAAGATATAAGGAAGAAAAGATACCAGGTTTTAGATAGACGAGAGTTTGGTCCTAGGAACAATGTTAGCATAGCTGTCTTGGTTTATGAAGCACTCAAACTACCACACCATGATAAAGGAACTGATTGGCTTGCGCAAGCCGTTAATGTTTTTGGTCTAGTGAGATTTAATGAGTCACTAAACTGAATCAAATACTTTTCAAGGAGTTATGTATAGGAACTATAGGTAATGATTTATGAAATACAACTTAAAGCATTTCTTGATATGTTTTACCCCAAACACATTCTCTTTGTAACATTGGTAACTTTAAATTGCTGAACTTCGAGTGTAACCACAATTGTGACTTCTTTTGTGTAAAAATGTTACAATGTTTTAAGTTTTTACTTCACTAGAAGTTTTAACGACCAAAAAAATTTTAATTTCCTAAAAGCTTTTTACTCCTGATATATACTTTCACTCAAATAAAATAAGAAGAAGTTGAAACATTGCTTTTTTCACCTGAGAAACTAGATGTATTATGGAGGCTAGGTCAACTTTTTACTGTAGAATCAAGTTGGTTTTCTTTATTCTAAACCTGTCAAAACAACTTCTTAGTATGCGAATGCACCTCAATTGATTGTCTCATAGTAGGAAATCGGAATAGTCAGCTTACATGGATATTAAGATCATTAATCACTGACCAAAGGGGAATCATATCATATATGTTTCCGTATGACGCGATTTCAATCAAATTTGCAGAAAGAAATGAATGATCAATTACAGCATTTGCAGGGAAAGTGATTACGGAGTTGAACGTTTTTATCATTTTTTTCATTTGTTTAAACTTTCAGCAATGTTTCACGTAGAAAAAATAAAACACTTGCAATATAAAATGTTATTATGATACTTTCACATCTGAATACTTACCTCTATAAAAGGAAATTTTGAACATGGAATTCTTAAACTGACCCCGGGGTCATGAATTATTAAATCGAGGATCACATTAATTTTTCGTTTTTAAACTTAAAACGTAAGATTGAGATCTCTTTTGTCTTTAATCTCAATAATCTTATCTTAATAATGATAATCTCTGATACATTTCAGTGATGCTTTCCCAGAGCAGAGATAGCGAATATAGTTGTGATCATTCAAAAAGTATACGAGGTGGTCAAAATCGCCAAGTAAAAAAATGTTCGTTTCTCTTTATTCTACTTATTCGTATAAAATATATGCTATATAATAATAAATAATAATATAAAATATATAATATATACTGTATTTGAATTATCATGTAACATCAAAACATCGTTTAGTCTGATACGCCAATATAAGGGTAAAAGAAGCACTGGCATCTGGATATAAAATTTGTTTTCCACTAAAATAAATTAAAATCAGTTGTTGAAATTCGAATTGCAAGTATTTTTATGTACTATACGAAGGTATAGGATTGTCAGTGAATGTTGTTAGTTTCTTTACAATGATTTCAATTGCTCCCAAAAAACGTCAAAAGGCATTGGAACGTATATTGAAAAAGTTTATCGAAACGTCAATAATTTTAAAGTTTTGAGGAGAATGGTATTCATTTTCTATCAAGTTGATGAACTGAACTTGCGAATGAGCGCTTTAACATGCAAGGCCACAAAACACTACTTTAGCTTCTACCTTCATGTCATATAATTTGTTTGAAGGATAGATCCTACTTCATAACATTCAGCCATTGTATTAAGTTTTGCAACTGAAGCTGAGGTAACCAAGTTCATTTAATTATAGACGTGTCATTCAAGAATCTTTACTTTTACAGTTTCGAAAACTGGGTTTATTACAGCTTAGGAAAATGTCACTGACGTCTACATGCGTGTCTTGGAAGCACATTAAAGTTGGAATAACATCCCATAGCAGAAACCACTCTCGCATATATTCATCTGTGATGAACGCATAGGCCGTTTTGTTTTCAAAAATGTATTGCTTAACGTTAAGAGCAAAATATCATTTAATTTCAGTGGTAAGAAGGTGTGAATTAACATATCTATAGACAAAGATTTGCTAGCATGTTTTTGTTGTGTTTTAGGTCCTAATAGTCCATGAGTAGGCGTCCAAGTCATAACTGTAAATGGCAAAACGTCTGTTAACGTTTAAATAAGTCGATGAAGTCTCTTTTGCAAAATTCCTGTCCAATATTCCAGCATTTCAGACAGTTATAGAAGTGTAAGAGACGTGCAGGGACGTTGAGGTTCGCGTCGACCGAGTTTATTCCATCAATGTTTTAAGGTTCACTGCAAGATTCTGAGGTTCCAATTGTCAAGGTAGTGGCACATGATTCACTTCTTTTGGTTATCAGTACCACGTGCGTTTATACTTACTCTCTCATGAGCTTTCCTTTCGTGGTTTTTTTTATGTGACATTTTTTAAATATTCTCAAAATTATCTATACTTTTTTATTTAAATATTTATATCAAACATAATCCTTACCTTGCTAACGGCCACGTGCTGGTTGAAAGTGTTTTGCTGTAATATTTGTTAGGATAAGATTTATAAAAGTCACTAAATTTGCCAGCCATCAAATTATTTTGATGGACGAGTAAAATCTTTATTTCCGACTGAAATCAACATAAGGGTCTTGTCACACTAGATCTCTCAAACATCATCATATCTTGTTTGGAAATTTACCTGATTGACCGTGAGATTACAAATAATTATCATTACTAACCAAGGCTAATAGTTATCCAGCTCATTTATATCACGAGTGATGGTACTACATAAATGGCAAAATATTTGATCATCCAGTTTCAGTTATATTGCTTTCCTTTCAACCTGATTGCCAAAATGAGATGTATATTTTGTATCATGCAATTATAAAGACTACCTAACTTTCCTTATAATGATGTAATCTTTTGAGTAGCAGTATAAGAATTCATGCACATTGTGGCACATACAACACTATTATCATTAGTATATAAAGTCTGGCTGTTCAGTCTGATTGATAATAAAACATCGTGAGGACTGGTCATTGCTTGACATCTGCCAGATGATTGGGCTGTTGATCTGTTCGCTTGGACTACGAGTTTGACAATCATTTACAGGCTACAAGTCTGACAAACATTAACATGCTACAAGTCGGTATCAGTTTGTAATGAAATGTTCTTGGATTCATTTTTAAGGTGACATCGACTCTATTTTATTTGAATTTCAGGTAGATAACTTTTGAATTGCTTAGAAAGTTTGTCTTAAATGAATATCACTTAGAATCTACATGTAAATTCATTTCACTGCATGGGGTTTTCTATGGACACACGAACCAGTCCACGATGATATCATCAATGTCAAATTTGTTAGGAGCATTGTGGTACTGGTACCTGATGAAATAATTATGGAAGCCTTGTAACCCCAGCACTGCAAAAAATGGATAAAATGAGTAGCTAATAACCATCCTGCTAAATCAGCGTATATAAATGCTCATTGGCTGGTTAGATATTTAGCGATACAAGGGTTAATGCTTGAAATAGATCAGGTTATTAGGAAGGAGCGAAGTGGAATCATATACGCTGATTCTATAGAATGATTCATAACATGATATGTATTTCGTCTTTGAAACATAAACCAGGTAATACCAAATAATCAAGTTCGAGTAGGTTATCATAAAGAATATGTATATTTGTTTCTTACTTGTAATACAATAATTATAAATGTTTGTTACTTGATACAAAGTTATCATTTGCTACACATTGATACCCTTTTAGAGCTTGTTATATACATTTTAGATGTGCATTATCTCTTAACACGTCATACGTATTTTATGTGGGTTTTGTTAAATGGTTCTATATCTGTTAACTTCATAAGTCCGTAAATGTAAAGTTCCTTTCAGATATCAAGTATTACCTTATCTTTTATACACTTACCTTTTATAGACATTCAACAAACATTCCACAGACAAAGGAACAGCAAATTATGAAATATAACCTATAGGCAAATATCTGATCTCATTTTATTTTTGTTATTTCCTGAACACTTTGAGATACAAGACATAAAAACGCAATTATATAGATAATTCATCATCGGTAATGTATAACAATGGCATAAAGTTTTGTATCCGTCTTCATATTCTTTTCAGTAATATATATATATATATATATATATATATATATATATATATATATATATATATATATATATATATATATATATCCTGAACTAAAACTTCTGTATACTAGAAGTCTACATATGGTTTTTAATCTCTTCATCTTGATGCATATATCAAGTGTAATAAAAACGTTTTAAATTAATAATTTACTCAACAGCTATGATGAAGATATGTTTATTTGAAATGGTTGACTGAATGGATATATTATTAAACTTCAGGAAAACTTTGAAACACACATGTATATAACATTCTGTCTGATCTTCTCGTTGATGTTAATACTGGCATTCATAAACTAACTTTAAACATACGTAATTCCTTGTCGAAACTTGAGCCAAAAACCTGTCATTGCAAGAATATATACGTTAGTGAACGAATTACATTACTGAGATTACTTTTTATATCGAAAGGAAAGTCGAACTGAAGCCAAAAGGTCACCTGGCCCATCATTCATGATTGAAGAAAACATTCCATAGGAGTTCTTTTAACGTCATTAACCATCCTTATTCAAGGAATGTCAATGTTCCATTCATGTGCCATCAAAGCAGGCATTCCTTCTACATTACCACTAACATTCAACTTCGCTTACCTTTTCAATTAAAAGGCTGAAGGAGAAGTTTCATAGAATCCACGTTGTAAACAGCTGAAATATTGCTGACAGCATTTTAAGCAGTAAATACGTGTACTCCCTCGAAGAATACATCACTCTATAAAGTTACAAAAAAAGCAGTGTAGGATGATGATTACGGTTTATTAACATCCCATGTAAAAAATGGGATGTATTTTGTTTCTTGAAAACAAGTATACAGTTAAATTTTAAATAAAAATACATTTATATTTTTTGCTAGTTTATAAAATGTAAACTTTTTTATATCATCTTTTAACAAAATAACATTCTGATCCCCCTACAAAACACCTTTTTAGTTAGGTTGGTTTTACCAATGATGTTAAAACATGAGTGGTATGAGATTATACTATCCGCCGCCAGATGTCCATTCAATGCACACTTTACCTTCTAAAGAAGCATTTCAAATGAATGTGGAAATGATTTGACATGACAGGTACAGATATTTTGAAATTGAACTATCGACCACTTAAGTCAAGAGCTAAACTCCAAAAATATTCACCGCACCATACCGAAAACGGGAGATGGGCATCACTGACTTATATCCAGAGCATATGTAAAGATTCAGAAATATTGATAAAATCAGTGGGAGTAGTTAATGTGGCAAGATATGTACCTTTTCGGGACGGACGGATGGACCGACCACAACATGACTATAATTAAACCCCTTCGGTGAGGTGAGGTGAGTTGGTGTTTAACGCCGCTTTCAAGATTAGTTCACTTATATCGCGGCTGCTAGTATTATTGCAGGGAGAAAGCCCGCAAGACCATTGTGGCTATGCATTGCGGTGAAACCTGCGAGCATCGGCTGGAACTAGCGAACCATGGGTGGTATTGCGCTGATTTTCAGTGTAGCATAGCACCCAAACCTGACTGCGTGTAGAACAGTTCTCTACTGCAGACAAAGTTGCCGAGCCCCTGGCGGGATTCGAACCACGGACCTCCTGATCCGAAGCCGAACGTGCTAACCGCTGCGCTATCCCGCCCCTAAACCCCTTCGGCATTGTCGGCTTGGAAGATAAGTCTGACTCAGAGGTGAGTATTTACCACTAAATTTGTATCAGTTTAAATTTTGAAAAGCCCTTACGAGAGTCAGTAAAGCATATGTAAATATTAAAAGTATTTTTGGACTCAATAAATTCCTTTTAATCTTATCCAATGTGATATAACAGTACTTCTTCAATTCATATTTCAAGCAAATACATTACAAGCGAGATGAGGCGATGGCTTGTTTTGTTTTGGAACTAAATTTATTTCGTTTAAGGCGTTGCGAGGGCAAAAACTTAAGCCGATGAGATAAAACGAGCTTATCAATTTGACAGCATAACAGTGGAACTCAACACTGAAACAAAGCCTACACAAATAGTTATTCCAATTTACAGATAACTATTGTTTGCATTTTTGAAAGTCAGAACACACACGTTCATCAGTTTATGCTTCTATATATCAGAACGCTATCGCTCAATCAAAATATATTCCATCAGTAAATCAATGCTGCTAGACAAAATCGATATTTTAATGACAGATGGTATTTGATTCGAAAGATTGGATATATTAGAAATAATCATGCCAGACAGTATTGTCAGCGTGCAGGCCCTAATGAAAAATTCATAAATTCCGTCAATTCACCTCATACCTTATTCAGGTTTTCTTCATATGTATTCAGTTAAGATCAAGAATCGAAAAATAAGTTTCATATTTTTAGCATTTCTGTGGCCCTTCCTTCACCAAACCGACAATTATTCATCCTGCTAAATCATTTGGCCCGAAAAAGATCGGGGTATTGGGAAGTAGCTGAGCGCATTCAAATACGATCATTTAGCATGATGATAATTAATAATCGCCATTTGCAAATGAGTATGCATAGAGCATTTTCGCTTCCTTAACTGTTATCATTTTGGCAAGATTAAAACAAGTTAGGATCGTGTGCATTATATCAAATTATGCAATCTATAACATCATTGGAGCAAGGTCATTAACAACCGGTAACCTCGACTTTTTCACTTCTCGACTTTCGCTCAAAGACTTTTTAACAAAATAAGAAATGGGCTTGATTTAATTTGTCAAATAAACACCTTTAATTAGCCTTTCATTAAGACAGCGTAATTATAGGCTGTGAAAAACCCACCTGGGCTAGGGGCCATAAAATTCGCGCGGGTGTGACGTGATAAACAGACTGTACATACAGACTTCAACTGAAATACCGCCTTAAATATTTGTTTATTTACCATTAATGTGGATACCTTTTATACACCAAACCCTTAATAGTGTTACATCGTCAAATGATTTATCTGACTGAGTGGAAAACATTCTCTGAAAATCGTTAATTATTGGTTACTATCTGTGATATTGTTACGATAGATGTATAGATCACGAGGCAATGATTCTGTTTATGACGTCACAAAAAGGGCATGTGACCAGTCATGTATTCACTGGTTTGTGGCCAGATAGTTCTAAGCGGCCCATCAAAAGTGGTATTCAAAAACGGCTTTCATTACCAAACGGAACATATTTGAGTAGCGACCTTTGACGCACTATACAAAATTGTAATCAGACATTCATATATTCCAAAGAAAATAGTGAAATATGTTTGTGGTTATATAAACTTTAAAGGGTTGTGGACAAAAGTGTCATACGAAGACACATTCCCAAAACAAAGATTATACGTTGAATTAAGAGTATGTATTGATAAACATGTATAAGATATTGGTGATAGAGTGGAGTAATTAATTGCTGTTGTTGAACAAAGCATCCTGCTACATCAGAGCAATTGAATCCGCTGATCCAGCTCCTTCCATATACCCTGATATCCTTTAAACCAAAAGCCTCGTATCGCTAGCTATCTAACCAGCCAATGAGACGACTCGCACCCTGCAACGGCGGCACAACCCGAATTGAAAAGTCCGTTAACTTAAAAAAGAGTAGCTTCAAGCTCCCTGGGTAAGGACATTTCATTGGCTTAAATAATAACATTAGGCCGCGCCAGCCGTACGTGGGATTTGGCTCGACAGAGATCAGGGTATATGGAGGGAGCTCCATCTGCGGATTCGATTACACTGATGAAGCAGGATGTGAACAAAGGTGCAGATATGAAACTATTGGCATGATTGTAGACAATGAGTGCCCGACGAGTGATCTTAACGCTGCATAACAGATCCAACGCCCCCTTAATCGGTCTGTTGGTACATTGGTACTCTAATTTACCTTTTGCAGCGAGTGAATATGTTCACACTAAGAACAACGAGATATCTTAATTGTGTTTATAATTAAGAGATTCGTTGTAGTTATCAGCAATGCAGTCCACTGTTTCTTAAAGCTAGCAGTATTCATAAATGTGCCTTGCATTTTGTGTATCATATTGCCTTTGTGAAAACGTTGTTATCTGTTCATTACTTTTGTTAAACACGTTTAATCAAAGATGATCTTCAAATTGTAATATTTACAAAAATAAAGTTTGGCAATTTTTAACATTGCATAACCATACCGGTTTGAAGTCACTTTTGAAAGACAACAACAACCATTACATTCAGTTCATATGATTCTTTTCAGTATATTAGCAGTCTTATGAGATAACACTAGAAAACCGTATTGATATGAGTCGTGATATCACAGCTACATGCATGTTTCCTTTCCTTGAAAATATACCTCTTGATAATTTTTTTTTATACTCTCCTTTATTTCAACTTCACATGCAGTGGATGAATCAAAATACTTATTTCTTTTTCCCATAATTATACATTTATTCACAGAAAAGTGTTGGATATCAAATAGCTGGTTTTGAAAGAAATAAGAAACTGAATAAACCTAGACAAATGATATTTAACCATGTTAAGTTTGATAATGTTGCATCTTTAAAAAAAAAATCATTTAGCTCCCATGACTATCAGATCCTTCAAGGTGATTTCCTGTTTCCGCCCATCTATAACAGTCAAATCAAGAAAGGTTTACTGAGCTATTATGGACTGTTTACTTCCACAGATTGAGGTCATTTTTTATCATCAAATTGATTTCTTCCATTAGAGGAGAGAGGTAAAGAGTCTTTGCTTCTAGCCATCACCTTTCACTGAAAGTGGACATTTCTTGCTTATTAAAGAGATTGGTTGTCATTACGATTTAGCTGTATGGACTTTAATTTTTATATCTACATAATTTCATAACATCTCATTTCCATTATCACTTCATGTCTTTCTTATCTTATCTCTATATATATATTTCTTCGATGTCCAAGGAAGGTGGTAATAACGCTTACTTTAATCGATAAAATTTACTACCGTAATGAAACCTGGCTCTAAATGTACTTAGGAACAATAATCATGTACTAACAAAACAAAATTTATTTAAGTCATTTCACAATCATCAAATCATAATAAAGCTTTGATGCTTAACATGAGATTTAAAAGTTAGAGTTTATACTTAACGAGTTAATGGAATAGTTTAGACGTTTTCAGCGTGCTCTACAGCAGCCATATCTTCCAAATTGAGCAAATTTCTTGTAGTCAAATAGATTGCTACGGCAAGATATTCAAGGCATACTTATATATATTTGCAGACAATGTATATAATCGTTATAATTATTATTTAACAGAAGTATTGGTATTCAATGTACCATTGCAATTAATTCATTGAATTGAATGACAAAGGGGAAATTACACTGTATTTCTAGCTTATATTCATAATGAATTATTTTTTAATATCTTAAAATTAACAATTTCCATTTATAATTTTGTTTAAAGATAACAGATTAAAGTATCACAGTAATAATTTATTTTAACCTTTACCCTGTATTCAACATGCCTTGATTTGTCAGGCATTTATGATTCATAGAAAGTCGACAATGGGGATTATTGTGGCAAAAATGGCTCCATGTTATGATTCCTAAATTGAAACAAGGTTTTATGCTAATTGGGGTTTTTTATTCAACAGTAATCGATGTTAAAATTCAAGTTTCATTCATAGGGTTATCAATTCACGATGACACCTGTACACTCATTCTTAACTGTAGAGAGCACAGTCTGACCTGAAAGCAAATTGCCACCAGTTATAGTCAAACAGACCTCATTAAAGCTAATTGCCCATGGCTTAGGGCTGCCCTGATTCACACACAGCATAGCGCTCCTCGTGGTTCCTAGTTATCACCAAGGTTGATTTATCGAGTGACGCCGCTCCGTGCAGTCTTGTAAATAGACAGAATGTACAAGTGTTTCAACGTACGCAGTGACGTCTTAAGGCAATAAAAATGATATAATGTCACCGTTGAAAGTAAATAAAATTAACGAAATGAAGACCTATTAAATATGATTGATATAATTATTAAAGTCCATATACAGATAGTTTGAACTATTCACCCCTTAAAGAGGAGAAGTAACGCATAAATTTGATTATTACAAATTAGTATCTGTATTCGTTTCACTTATAAGAATCAATAGAGCCAAAAAATGAGAAAATATACGCTTTAATTCGACCTTAATACCCCTGTTTTGGATAACCGCCTAATGAGACTGGCGAACGCTTAAACAAAGTCACCGAAGCATGACTCGAAGCCACGCCCAGTGTGTGACGTGCTAGTCGTCAGCTGAAAGTCTAGCCCTTTGATTTTCTCTGTATTTTAAGCTAATTCAACAGCAAAATAGAGGCAACAGCATGACCGAAAGAATTCCAAAATACGATATGTAACTGTTTCATGATATAAACTTTCCCTCTCAGTCGTCAAATCCCTCTTGAATTAACTGTGACAATCCGTGGACGCGGTTTTCTTAGGTGGGTTTATATCAAAAAGGTTAAGAACTTGATCGGTGAGAGATCCATTACTATGGGATATCACGTAGTGTTACAACATGTATTTATCGATATGAAGATCTAAATTGTCTCGAAAAAATGAAGGTTTTTGTAATAAACGGGAGAGAATGTAGAGACTTCTTTATACTATAATATCTCACACCGTGTTGCAATATCTCTGTCTTTGAATTATATAACAATCAATGACATGAAAACATACCTGGCGCAACAGTTAGAAACATCCTATGTAATCCTAAAGAATGTTGGTACCCGTTATTTACGATGTACTTTTTTAAATGTCTGTAGAAGTGCATGAGCCAAATCTCTTTCTCTTAATTTATTGGTTGAATATATATTCTACAAGTTCATTGGTTCAAAATGACTGGACACCGTGACAATAAACTAAGTAGCAGTCGAATGCAAAGAGTTACGCCATTATGACAGGACATATATTCCGCTTGGTGTGTCCAAGGCGTTAAAATTCAAAAGGTATAATTAGAGACCATTAAATCAAGAATTGAAATTGAATGCGATAGGATTACATAACGGCCACCTGTGTGTCATAAAAAAAGACAAGTTAATCCAGTCTGATTGTTGTGACAACATTTGGCAGACGTCGTAATTGATGTACACATGCCATGGGATAGTGCGCATAGCATCATATTAAAACACTGTCTTTCGCTTGGAACACTACAAATAATTAAAGATATATTTAACATCAATTTATCGGAGGTTTGAGTTGCTTGGAGGATTTTAGATATGTTTAAACAGTTGTTAAGACTGTGAGATTTCCTGTTGTTTTTTCATTAAGGAGGTTATACTTCCGCCGACTAGCACGTCACGCGGTAGGACAGGCGGCAAGACACGCCTCAGTGACCACGGGCCAGTTCAGTTCTGTTCACTGGTGCTAATTAGCTGATGATTCCGCTTCTATATCAATCTTTATTTCGGTACTGAAGAGGCCTCAGGCCTATAGTACATATATACAAAAGTAGTTGGGATTTACGTAAGTTAACACTTTAGTGATAAAACATATGTTCTGTACTTCATTGCATTGTAGATGTACATAGCCAGATTTTGTAGTGTAATTTGATTTTTACTGTTCATAAGATTACAGAATTTTATAATACTTGGATGGACATAGTAGTACTGTTTAATATACTTACATCGTAATGCATTATATACTGGACAAATAAAAAGAAAATGGTATTCGTCTTCTATTTCATTTAAAGTACAAAGTGTACATATTCGGTCTTCCTATTTAACATTTTTATATCTACCAGTTTCGATTAATAAATCGTGTGAAGAGCATCGAAAGCGTGCTAGAGATCGCCTAAATTTTCTTATATCAATACATGACAAGTAGGTTTCTTTGAATAAGTCGTGTTTAAATTGTGAATAGTAAAAACATTTACTTGACAAATGAGTTTTATCACACCATGTTTGAAGATAAATGTCTTTAAGTCGAACAGTTAGGGAATTAATGAATAGTGATTGAAATTCTACATATTGATCATTCCAAATATTTCCAAAGCCAATAGCAAATAAAAAGTTTCGAAAAAGCCGTATTAAAGTTGTTTATAGGCCGATTTCGAAAATTTAAACTCAAGTTTTTGGCAAATTAGAATACATTTCTTATGAATCACGAAAGTTGCCACGGGTCATTTCAGTCGATCTTTAAGATATTAGATTAACCCAAGAGAAAAAAATTTCATTTACATGTGGATAAACGATTTTAGAGCTTTAGACCAACATTGTTTTTTAAAAATCCTCAATGATGTTCATATAATATTTGAGGTTTAACTAAGATATGCTATTCAATAATGTAAAATAAAAAGGTGCAGATGGTCAAATCGAAATAAGTTTGCCAAAACTAATATGAATTCCTATCATGAACAACAAAACCTATTTCCATTCGCCATTTCTCACGCTTTCATTGCCTCTGTTTGTGCAGCTGAATAGAGGATGAAGCTAATCGATTCAAGACAAACGCATTATTCAATGAACGTTTGATTCGTCAATGATAATTTCCAGAGGATAACTGCCAAAGCCTCTTCAGACTCTTCGCAATAAACAATCTCAGTAAAACACCACATGAGGCATATGGCTACTTTTGATAAACGGGCATGGCAATTGATGTTTCTTTTCTTTCAGATTCAGTGGAAACATCTAGACAAGTAATTCTTTGTGTCCGATTTCTTCAAGTTCAATATTGTTTGACAGTTTTCATTAATGAAAATATTTTAAAGCATAGAACATATTTCTCTGCAATTAAAGGTAACGTAAGTATCCATGAAACCTATTATGAAATAGCAAATATATTCAGATTAAACTGTAACCTTTCATTGCTAAATGCTTATTATTGATATACGTTGATGATATAGATATAGTTTTTAATGTGATTATACAAGATCCTTTCTTTCCTTTCTTATATAAAAAAAATGCATTTAACAAAATGAACATTCTTATTCATTTTACATTTTATGCATATGCATCTTACATCTAACAAAAAAAACCATCTTTCATGTTAGACATATGCGTCTTCTGTATCGGATACATGACTTTCATGTTTTTCCTATATTACAATGAAACGCTTGTCCCGAAGGATTGATCAATTAAGAAAACATAAACGGTCATAATCAACTACAGATAAAACATTTACAGTTGTAATGTGTCAAGTCGGGATATTATGTTCACAAGAAATAAACGGATTCTGTTTTAATGACGATGGTTGTCAATGGGGAAACACGATTTTGTATTTGTTGTGCAGAAAAAAGGAATGTACATTTTAGCCTCTCTGGAATATGCATAATTGTGATTCTCTTTGTGAAGCCACTGAAATATGTAACAAACACCCTTTCAACCATATGAAGAGTGTAAAAGTGTTTTTAGGAAACAAAATACTGTATGACATCAGCTTCAAATTCATCGTTAAGTTTAATGTATTTTATATAAATTCATACATCATGTGTTGTAATGGCAAATTGTAAAGGTTCTGTGTTGCAATTAATCACTGACGCAAATTTGTAACAGAAAATATCTATCAATGCCAATGTGCTCTTATCAGGATGGGGACAGGATCTATTATTCGGGAAGAAAAGTCAACAACTAGCGTTAATGTGATGGTTGAGAGCAAAGAATGTGCTTTACTCTTGTTAATGGAAGAAATCAACTTGAGGATAAAAAAAACACCTTCAATCAGGGAATGCAAACAGTGTCTAGTAACCAAGGAACGGAGATGCGGAAAATCAACACTATAAAACAGAAATCTTGCTTTACAATTATAGGGAGGAATGCAAGAAGGACACATGTCCATTGTTATTCAGATAGACCATGTGCCCTCTATATGAACCTCTTCAATTGTTTAGTAGTTAGAAAGTTCTCTTTATCGCTGGAAAAACTTGAATATAGCCTCCATATTAGATATGATAAACATTGATTTAAAGTACATTGTGTTCACCTGTGGAGTTTTTAAGCCATGAAAAGTCGAAGCTATAAAAACATTTCAATTAATATTGTAAAAATACATTACTTTACTTCCTTTCCTCCATCCACGCTTAGCTATAAAACTCCAATATACATGAGCCTGTTACACTTGAGCCGTATGGGGACGAGCATTGTCTTGTTGGAACTCAAAACGCCGCCCTGTTCTCCTTGCAAACGGTTCAACCACAGGACGTGAGACCTCGTCACGGTAGCGAACACCTGTAAGACGTCCTTCAAGGCGAATAAGTTCTGTTCTGTTATCGTATGTGATGCCGCCCCATACCATAACTGACCCACCACCGTATCTGTCATGTTGTTTGATGGTGCTCCGCTGATACCTTTCATTTCGGCGGCGCCAAATCCGCACTCTACCATCTGCATAGTCTAGATTGAATCTAGACTCGTCACTGAACATGCTGGTTTGAAGCGATTCAGTAAGGCACGTCGCACGATCATTCGGTCTTGTCTTGGTGTTGTTTTTTGGGTCGTCCCCGTCCTTTCCTCATAGCAACATCACCAGTCAGACGGGAGAGGTTCCACAGGCGAGATAAGACACTGATTGACTTTTGAAAGTGTCCTACAACTTCTCGCAGAGAGTGGTCTGATCTCACCCTACCTATTGCATATCCAAAGTCAAGTACTGTCTTGCCATTTTTAGAAAATATTCAATACTGACTTAAGTCTAATGCATTCGCCCTTTATACCCGACCAATGATGCAAAAACATTAATTGCACGATTTTTAGGAACCCGCTTTTATGAACATGGTGTGTTTTGGCGCTAGGTTTGAGGTGATGAGAAAGTTAAGTGTCATCGAAACTGAAGGCATTTTTTTTCATCATTATCAAAGAAATATCCGATCTCTTATTTGTATCCCTCAGTATATATTTGATTGTCACGCTTGATGGTTTTATCATCTTTCACTTTTTCAACCAATAATAGCATTATTTTAATAACAAAAATATATGTTACTATGTTTCGGTGTGTCATAGTCTTGGCTGCAAACGCTAAAACAATTAATTTTTTTTCATTTGAATGGACTCGAGAGGTGTTCACCATATATTTTGAAAATAATTGTTATAATATCTTAGCCAGAGGCTTGACAGCGTTATAGGCCTCATTTTTATTCTCAGACCTTTTACTTGTAGCTTCATAAAAAGGTAAAATCTATGCGTTTAGGCATCTCCGTTCTTGTGAAAGACCTCGGTGATCATAAACGGTTTGCATTCCCTGATTGAAGGCGTTTTTATCCTCGGGTTTATTTCTTCCATTAGCAAGAGTAAAGATCATTCTTTGCTCTCGACCATCACATTAATGACAGATGTTGACTTTTCCTCCTGAATAATATATCCTGTCACCAACTCAGCCCTTAAGCCTGATAGAAAAACATCGGCATTGAATGTAGTTTCTGTCATTGATTTTTGTCATTAATAAATGATATCAGAATACCATCATCATTTATCATAAAAATTAATGGAGATATTGAAGTTAAAGAGAATGACATGGTGCCTATGCATGTGTTCTCAGGGACTGTAACAGATAGCTAGACATATTCGAGGATATATCGTCGCATCCTCAACAATATCTCCTGTTCTACACAAGTATTATAACTCTTACATCTTGTCATTAATAGCAATAAAACTTCAAAGTTATAAAGTTGTTTTCTTGCCATGCTTAGCTGAATCTATGTAAGTTGGTGTAATAACCTCAAATTCCCATTAATCCTATGAAATCATCTAATTGGCAACTTTCAAACAATTTCATCTGACATCCAAGTAGTTGAGGCCTTTTAAAATCAATGATCAGAAAAGGTTTTTCTTATTTGATTTTTATAAATCTATTTGTGATTTGCCTGCAAGCTAGGATTAAAATAAACATCTTTCTTGCCGAAATGTCTCATGGTTAATTACTGCGAGCTGAAATAGTATTCTCAAAAATGGATTATGAAAAGTTGATGTTGAAATTGCAGTAAAAAGGGCTAGTATATAAATTTTAAACAACTCAATAGAAATAAATTTGAAATCAAAATGAAATGTTCACAGTTCTTAATACCAATATATTCAGTAGCTTCTGTATATACTTATCGTATAAGATCAAACAAAATCGAACTCAAAGTCTTTTGTTTGTCTAGTTGCAGTGTATGGGTTTATTTTGTTTGAATTTTTTTTAAATTTTGCAAATGTAATTTTTTAGTTATTCAAATTGGTTGCAGTCATAGGTTTCATGTCCATAAAATCTAATTGTTTTTTCATCATCAATACGAGTCAAGCGTAAGCTGCATTCCTTCTGCTGTCAAACATGTATCTGAATCGTAAAGTCGGATCTGTATCGAATGTAAACGACAGACCTTGTATCAATGACATAGCACAGGTTCATTGAGGTACCCAGTCAACCAGTGCATGCTGAATTACCTTGTTATATTCAAAACTACCAAGTGGGTTCACTTGATGCAATCAGAAAAAGATTCTTGATAATGGTTGTTGACATAGGTGAAAAAGTGCATTTCTAGCGATATGTTATTTGTAAACCTACTATGTTCAGTCAAATCTTTCTGTTCTTGGCATGAATAACTAAACTGATTACAGAAACCAGACAATCGTGTAAAATTACATACTACATGGGGTATTAATATTGTTAAGTTCAGTGCAATATCCTCATACATGTACAAAGATTTTAAACATCACAATAAAAGTTACACCTATTTGCATTGGACTATCAGAAAAAGCTATGTCCTCAGATGAACTTCGTGCTAAAATAACACCTTTGATGATTTACTTATAATGTAATCGCCATATTTATATAGGTGGGGTTAATTGTCCTATTTTCGATCCCAAAAAAATGAGAGAAATGTTTTTCAAAAAGGTAAGAAAGTGAGCCAAAATGTTATTATCTACACTGATAATACATGCAAATTTGTTAGTAATGAAATCACTTATGTTTTGGATAAGATTAATTCCTTCGTTATTTTCTTTAAAAAATGACCAAATATTGAGATTTGTAATGTTTCTCTTCTCAACACTATTCCACAATTCTGAGATAAAGGTTTTGGTCAAAATATATTTTCACTGTTTAGAAAGGTTTGACACATGTAAACCGACTAAATGTTTTTCTTAGTCATACTAACTAATGAAAATGTTACACAGTTCATCTGAAGAATCATGTCCCCAAAACGTTTAACCCGTACGTTCGTTAACTTTACCCCAAAAACAGGTTTCAAACAGCGTTTCATTTCTTCTGGTGTTCAGTTTATGTAAAAAAATCAATTATGATAATATGTGTGGAACATACAATCAGTGGCAAAAGAAATAATTAAAAATAGTTATTTTAAAAATAATTTAAGACAAATGACAGTAGAGCAATGTTGTGTAGCTTGTGTTTAGTATTTTTAGCATTTTCAAGAATATTTAAAAAAATGCAACTCTGATGCTTAGTATAAAAGTTATTCACTCATATTTGTCACTTGATATTTCTATCTGTAATGATAGGGAGTTTCATATGACTCTATAAGCAATAGACTGAATGTAACCGAAAAACATTGTAAGAAACTCTGATAGAATTATGGTACTAATAACAATCTAGTGCTTTTTTTGAAACAATGCAAGGGGAAATTCCAGTTAATGAACGTATGTTATTAGTACTTGGATAAATCATAAACAAGTTGAAACATATATCTGAGAATATTGATTTGGTTTATTTAGATTTGACAACCTTGATAAATGAGAGCACGCGCACAGTAAAACAAAACATGAATGAGAAATGAAGCGTTACGAGAGTGAAAGGCCTAGCTACAGAATTAAAAGCCAATGAATCCGTAGCTTAGCCATAAATCATTTGTAAATATATATATTAATGTTTATGATTTGGTAAAGATAGTAAAATACAGCGCCTTTTTATTTAAAAAAAAGGCATTTGCAAAGCAACACATGTACATTCAGTAAAAGTAATGAATACACGTAAAGTTGAGATATAGATCAGTTCCCTTACTTATTATAAGAAGTGTAAGAATATAAAATATATCACATTTACAATGGTCGATACATAATTTAGTCGTATGAAAGCTCACATCGATAAAATGTCTAAAGCATTGCAAAAGCAACTAATGCTGGAATGATAATCGTTTATTCATGAAACAGATAGACTGTCTAATACAGAAACACTGATAAAATCAACGTTTGATATTTCAAAACCATTTTCATAATCTTGCTAAGGAGTTCTTTTACAGCACACTTTGTTATAAGTGGTTGTTTTATATCATGTATCTGTTTTTTTTATCTGTATCATTTCGAGTCAAATATCATGTATCATTTCTAAACCGATTTCGATGTCCAGAATTGATACAAAATACATGTGAGATAAAATCTTTATTAATTAAAACTCTTCCATGTAAAGCTTTAGACTAAAGCATAATTTATAAATTAAGAATAGAAATTGATTTTCAAATGACGCATTATAATGAATTAGTGATAGAGGTTTGTAATGATATACCCGAACAAACTCCCTCACCAGATATTACAAAACCAAACCATCAGTGAAAGTTTACTAACAAGACAAGAAAAAGAAATAGAAACGCACTTACTTATAAATCGGAAAAGACCCAAAAGAACATTTGTATTCTATCAAATGGTATCATTCTTATTGTAGATACGTTGGCATTACCAATATAAAACACAAAGATAACTTACACAAGAAAAGTACTTTCAAAAGGGTATGCTGAGTAACAGTAAACAATCCTGGATCCGTTGTCATAACCACAAGCGGTATATAAAATGCTCCGTTTTACTAGGTAACAGATAAGCCACAAACTCTACAGTCAGTAATGAACATTGTTTGTTTAGTAAAATATATTCTTTCCCGCTTGAATGAATTACCTGGAGGAATACATACCAAAGCTTTAACAAAGTATTTGGTAAACAGTGTAAGGTATATGATCAAAATGTCCTCTATCATTTGTGTTTAATTTATTGAAACTTTAAAAGACTGAAACACTGCAGAACACACACACACACACACAAAGCAGTTTATAAAGAATAATCACTTCATCTCTATATATAAGGAGTAATACTTATCTGACAGATTAGTCCTAAAAAACCATCACAATGAAATAAACTATATTGTAAAAAACAACATAAGATCATGCTTGCTAAATATGCAACTATTAGTGGGCCACAGTGGAAATACTGGAAGCTACTTACGTATGGTGCTTTATATACAGAGAACAATCCTTTGAGAAGCTTTACTAAATATAATGGTATAAAAAGGCGGAATGGGGGTACTATAAAATCGAGAGACACGTGTACATTTATAAAGATTCCAACCACGAAAAATAAGTATTGTAAAATGTGTTCTTCCAACACATAATAATATTTCATCACTGTACTCTGGTGTATCTGTCTTGTACATAGTTCACTTATAGAATCAAACACTAAGCAGAGATTTATCATCGTTTATATCATCGTCAGTCTGTCTCAATAAATAATTCATGAGCAATTCATTCAGAATGGAGTTAACACGTAGCCCACTTCGTTTTCGATTTCTCGTTCCTTACTAGAAGAATGCTAATTCACAGCCGTCTTTGAATTGCAAAAGCTTATCAGGATTCGACTTCGACATAAATGGTTACACACAACTGTGAATCTGGAAATCTGTTTCCTGTCGTTGATTCGGGTTCCATTTAAACTTTGACAAATTGTTGTATTGTTTCTTACTAATTTCTGACTCATTAGGAAACGGGAATACTCTTGTCTGTTATGTATGAAAGCAATTTCATTATTTGAAAGTTTTTGCTAAAAATGACTGAAACCATTACCAGATAAAATGACTGCGTCAAAATCACTGAGTATTGGTAATGTTGTAAATGAGAGAAGTCAACATCTTAACTATTCCTTTGCAAAAAAAATAACAAATACATATTTCTGCCACTTTTAATACCTGCTAATTATTGTCACTTCATCAAAATTGTCGACACAACAGCATTGTTATATAGCTTGTAGATATCATTTGATCATACACAAGTGACATCCACTGTATAAGCCAGTTTTGAATGATAAATGATAATAAATACAATACGAGAATATAATTTCTACTACATTATATATGAACCTTATTTTCTTAAAAAAGCATGTGCATATACACAATATGCACATTGTTATAAATTGTGAAGTTCATGTCAAGTCAATTAATACCGTGTTAAGTGTAACGGGAAAATATCAAACACAGTTCTTGATTATATGGGGACCTTTCACATCAAAGGGTCTGTCTACTTACGTGATCGATATTGGAAGTGGGTCGTGACTGATGTCTAGTTGAAGTGAGCAGTTAGCAGTTATAAATAGTGGTATTTTAAAATATCTTTTTAAAAAAACGTGAATTGAACAGTCGGATTCGCATTTTACAAGATTTTGACCAGACAAGCACATTTATGAAAATACTACAATAACATTTCTTGTTAAAATGTGCCAAAGCATTTCTTATCTTATGTAAAGATGATGTTTTACTATATATTGTTACGATATACTTCCATTAACTGAACACAGCAAATAAACTAACGGGATCTAAGATCATCTCAGATCATTGCAAAACGTACAACATTTACAATAACTTAGCAATGATACTATGTTAAAATTGATCAATAAAATTGCACACGCAGATCCAAAAGACTGTATTTCTGCGGAGTTGAACACGTGTGAAATATATTTTGTACAATGATTATATACAATATTCCCTAGTCAATACTGAAAGATTATCATATTAGTTAAATATACAGCAATAGACTCTGTGTAGCTCTGAAGCCATACTCCTAGTACATAAGATATCATTTATAACAATATAATCCAGAACAGAGAATCAGTTTTCAGGGAATAGGCACATTTTAGTCCTCATTGGCTATAGAGGATAAAGAAACTTTTAACAGATCGTAAATATCCTTGAAAAGCTAAAAAATTACTTCCTTAATGAGGTTTGGTTGCCACACTAAACAAGACGAAACCGAAACCGAAACCGTCAGAAAGGGAGGGAGAATTGCCTTCTTGTCAAACCCCGTCTTCCATTATCCCTTACCCTTAATTTAGAAATATTAAATGAGTGATTAACGATTGTTTGCTTTCGATGATGTAAAGAAATTCATCCTTCAAATTGATATCTCCATTAGTCGTCCTTTCCTTCATGTTACCGACAATATTGACATCTTAACCTAAATTTCTGTCATATGACGGGTTTCAATTTTATGAATTGAGGGTTCTGGAAACGTTTTTTATCCTGAATGTTTTTCCTAGCATATGTTAACTAGAGACGAAGAGGTATTGATATTTTACGAATATCTCCCTAGGTTGTATGTAATTAAGCGAATCTATCTCGTGCATTGAATTCAGGTAAATACAATTTTATTTTTCTAACCTTTTACCAAAACAAAAACATATTAATCAGTAACTTTTGCTATTGTTTCCGTTCAATTAAAGAACGAAAACCATATTATGAGAAAGACATAACTAATTGAAATATGAATATAAGATTTAGAATATGAAACATTACAATTTACAAAATAAATCCTTTTCTACTGTTGAATAATCTCAGGCGTTACATAAATAGAATGAATATAATTTTAAAGCTTTAAGATCAAGGATGATGGGCACAGTTTATGAAATTTTATTATTGAGATCTATATCATTCATACCATTAAATACTATATAAACTGAAAGAAAGGTTAAATATTATCATATGGTTAGTTTACATGATCCTGGAAGTCCTGGGAAATAGCTGAAACATTTAAAAGGTGCAATCTCTATATCCTTGTTCAGAATTGGGAATTAAAGATGATAGCCTAATTTAAATGACTTTAAGTCCATTGAGGATATATGTGTCTTGCAAAGGATTGCAATCAATGCTTTAATGTTAAAAAATTAAATCAAGTAAAGTCACTTTGATTTTAGAACCTCCAATCCCATTTATACAGCAAAATCTGCTAATTGGCCTTTCAAACGATTTTATCTGACAACCAATTATCTGCGACTTGCTCAGAATCAATAATCAGATATATTTTCTGTTACTTTTGATTTTGGCAAATTATTTGTTCTTTGCCCTTCAGCAAATCTTAATAAAAGAATATATTTCCTGCTGTACGGTCTTGTGGCTAATTACAGACAAGCTGCAATCATGTTGATTCTCAAAAGATGGAACTTAAAAGACTGCACACTTTTGTTGAACCATAAAGGCAGAACATGGCCTAGTATTTCTATTCAACTTGACCTAAATTATACCGTAAAAACGTTGAGGATTGGACAAGGTCATGTAGGATCTAACTTCAAAAAAGGTTTCTACATTTTACGATTACAAAATTGGTGATACCAAATGTCTGTATGTCTACATGGCAGACATCGATTTAGAAGAAACCTGTCATTCTCCATTTGAAATCCTTATTAGAAGATGCCAGTACTTCATCGTTGATTCTAGGATGTTGAAAATTTTTTCAAGCTTATGCTTGGATTACTGGACATATATTGCATTTATTCAACAGCATGCTATTCAATACGCTTGATTTTGTCATATTAGCGCATCAGTGCATTAAACTGCTACTAGTTCATGTGGATTAACCTACCCTGGCTCTGTCCATGTGTATGGCGTTAGGTGTTGTAACGTACCCGCCATCACTCTCGCAGTGTGTCCTCGATAATCACTCAGAGATCTAAAACGTTATCAAGTTCATCTACTTGATGGTCCCTGACACAACATATTTATCATCAATTTTCTCTCTCAATGAGATCTTAATGATTTCTCTGGGTTTTTTGTCTCATCAATGAGTGATGCCAGTTGTCATATCTGGAGCCAAACCGCTGAAAGCAATTATTATCACACACTCTGTCCGAAAGGGCATTGCGGACACGGACACTGGTATTATCCCAAAGGGAGGTGTATTGTCGAACACACCCATCTACAAAACATATAGATCAAGCAACTTTGGTTTCAACAACCCCTGTCTCTTAATTATCTTATGATTATCTTGAAAATGCCAAAGCACAATTTTGTACGGGTACCCATTTATACACAATGGTGATCTGATGGGTGGTCTAAGTGTAATGAAGATGAAGTGCCTTACCAAGGAACACAATACAGTGTGAGAGCACCCGTCTCCGTCGGGATTTGAACCAGAGGCTAAAACGCTTACGGCTAAACCACTGTGCTCTGAATGTATGATGTCATTACCATGGGTTGTTAATTGTTAGTTACAAGTAATTGTATTATGTATAGTAAATAACACTATTTCAGTGTTGAAAGAAAAGTGTACAGCATCCAAAAGCATCGAAGTTGTGAGTAAAGATTCTCCCTTAGAAATCAAAATGTATTTAAATGTCACGGATGTTCAAAATGTAAAACATTATCAACGAGTATGGTATAACCTACATTTGATCCACCTTTACCGATGCATTTCCTATATGTTAAAACTAAGATGATTTAACTTGATTAACTAAATGTTAGTTATTTCATAATGATTTTAGGTTTTCAAAAATTCAAGTTTTCATAAATAATTGAGTTCATGTTGACTATTTCTTTAGTACCCTTTTCCCTAACAATAATATACATGCATCTTCAAGTCTTAAAAATAACCATTACCCAATGGTCGAAGCAATGCATTGATTCACCGGTGTGTGCACAGATCATCCTGGACTGCATTGACGGCAATGCCATGTATCATGTCTACCTGTGCTCATCATATCGACTGGCCGAATCTTGCCAAATCATTACTCAGCGTAATATGTGGTTACATAGAGAAGTTCACCGTTCTGTAAGATTCATTTTGATTGATGTTTGCACTTATCACCACTCTGTCCAGATCTATCTGACGTACCAAGTTGACCTGTAATTTTTGATTGGCTGCCTTACTGAAGTCTAGCAACAGGGTGTCAAGTTAGGTGCTGGATTGGTGTCTAGTTTCCTAATAGACTATTCATGATGGATTCTGTTTAATAAACTGAAATATGAGTTTGAAAGTAATTGTGTGACAAGAGACTGGGAGTATTTTAGAAATGCATCTATTCACCAAGTATTATTTTGAAAATACCAACTGCGTAATCGCACTTCTTATGAATATGTTTATATTTAATCATAAACGAAAAACGGCTATTTGAATATGTAAACTTTGACATAGTGTACCCGATTTACCTGTATATTAGTAAAATGACCTGCAAAATACAACCACCTGTATATCTCGTCGTTTCTTCTGTAATTAAGTTTCCGATATTACGTTTGAGTCAGTGGCGCGCGCAATTGTCCGGTTTTCGATCACAAATCTCGGCTTAAGCTGACCATTGTCACTAAAGTGAACTCATAAGCATTAAGCTGATAATTTGCAGAAGCAATCACTACTTGTCGCTAAAAAACATATGGAGTTGGACAAATTTATCCCTAAAACATAGTATATGGCCCTTTAAAATCCTTTGGAAGATACCTTCATTGTTTGGTACATCATAGTACACTTTTGAATGATACAATATGTTATGGATAGAAAGTAATAATTGAATTTTTTCTTGTTGCAATTGCTTCTTCCCTGGATTAACGTCATTTTAGATGAGAAAGTATATTCTTAACGAAATGACTTTCTCCTTTTTCACTTCTCTTCTTCTACTCAGTGTTCTTAATCTTCCTTGAAAAGCTTTACTAATCTGAAAGAAGTCCCGTCCTGTCACAAATCCCATTTTCTGCAGAGGTTCAATGTGTTTAATTAAGATTTACATTTAGCTTTTATTTGCTGTGTAATCGAAAACAAAATCAAAGTGGTTCTCATTTCCTGTTATTGATGGTTTAAGCATAAAGTGGAAATAGATTAGACACCAATTTTAGATAAACATTCCCCCTTGTCGTGTAAGAAATTCGACCACTGATATGGAAACCAATTATATTGATAGGCTTGTTGGATTAGATGATTAAATATATACAAAAATGTAACTGCCATTTAGGTCATACTGCAATTTTTAAAAGCATCAATTGAAAAATATGGGAGGATAAAAACAGGACAGGGCGACCGGTAGAAACCAAACCAAATTTGGGTCGTTTTTGTCCTGCTGTAAATCTCTCACAATGCCTTTCTTTCCGTTTTAACTCTCATCTTTTCAATCCCTTTCTCCCTGATCTGTCCACCCTCTTATGGATGATTATGTGTTTAATGACTGAAATATTGTTCGAACACGTTAAACCCCTACTCACTCACTCAAAACTATTAATGTGCCGTACACAACCCTATGACTGTGTCCCAATTGATTTTGTGCTGTGGAAATTTTGGGATGTGTTCCGAAACTGCTGATTTAGTGTCTGCTTTGATTGTTGATGTTTTGTGTTCCTTGATGCGAATGTTGAGTGGTCTGGATGTTTCCCCAATTTTTTTCACATTAGTGATATTATTTTTCTTTCGGCAGTTTACGTGTTGCACAGCATCATAGAGACGATATGACAATTGGCATTGCATCCTGTGTCTTGAGGGGGCGTAATTGATCTTACCGATTTCTATAATTTTTACGATGCATGCACGAGTTTTAAGACATGCAAAATGTGTCATTTTTCAAGATATTTAGACTTGACGAACTCCGTGGTTAATGACCAAGTAATCTGGCAAACGGACAACATAAGTTTATCATATGATTTGTATTTAATAAGTTCCATTGAATAGAGTTAATCATCTCATGTAGAATGGGTAACATGAACTGTGTTTTAAAAATCTTGCAGGTATGATGCTAGTATCCTGTTTAATAGCATAAAAATGTCCATGCTTATTTGAAACCAAGTCTTTACCACATGCTGGATACATCGTTGTTTGCCTAGCCATCCACTTAGAAAGCACTTTTACCCAACTTTTGCATTTGGAATAATCATTATGTGGATTGGTGTCTCTTATGATTTTGTACGTCGTTCCTATTCACACATAGTTTCATAAAAAAATTCTTTTCATTTCTGGAAATTAACCTCATAATGCATTTAATGGTATATCAGATAGGTGGTAAAATGTTTTGTAGTGAAGTGATTAAATGATTTCATTCAAACATGAAAGATAAATGAGAACCTGCAATTCTGTTATTGATTGAAGTTTGCCATGCCAAAAGGAAGATCACACAAAGCGCTGACATTTAAAAGTCACTTTAATTAAATGTATGCTAAGTAGTTTTACTTGATAGAGAATGCGATATTGGATATTTGGTTGTGTCGTTTAAGGTTTTATTGATGTATCTTGTATGTACCAAATAGAACTCGATCGGAGCTGTTTGCGGGATCGAGGATAAATAAACATTCTATCCTATATTAAGAGGGAAGTTTGCTCAAATCTTATGTTCACGAAAATATATAAATAAGAATTTAGGTATTATCAAATACGAAATGTTTTCATGCCAAACAGGATACTAAGATAACTAATATAGACTGTTTACTCTCAAGTTTTAGCTGCAATAGTAAATTAAAGGTTTGTTTTATATGCTATGCCTCACATACCAAAAAGGACTTAAAGAATTGTAAATTAACAGAATGTCAAGCAACACTCGCCTTCTAAGATTGCAATAATTTTCATTTAAAGATCATGGTTAAAAATGCAATTATGAAAAAAATTTTTTTTTGTTCACATTAGTGATATTATGTTTCCTTCGGTAGTTTACGTGTTACACTGCACCATACAGAAAATATGACAATTTGCATTACATCCTGTGTCTGGAGGGAGCATAATTGATCTAACGGATTTCTTACGATGCATGCACGAGTTTTAAGATATGCAAAATTTGTCATGTTGTAAGAAATTTGCTCGATGAAATCCGTGATTAACTTAAACCAACGATCACAAGTCCAAAATCAAAAGTGACAGATACCAAAGGAATATCTCCAATACAAATAGAAATAGAATGGATTGACATAAGCTGATAATAAGAGATTCATTCCAACAAGAGTTACAACACGTCGAAATGTTCACTAACAATATGTTCCTTTGCATTACCATCTAGTTTTAGAATTTTATGGTAAATGTGATTTAGTTTAACAATAAAGTCTGTGCTCATGTTTCATAAGATTTGTCTAAAAGGAATGCGACAGATTAGCAATCTTCAATAAGAACGAATTAACTTATGTATTTCATTTAATGGAACTTGCCTTTAACAACTGTCATTAATCTGAATCTACTACTACATCTACAAATTACTATAACCCTAGTGCTTTGCTCTTCTTACTCCAATATCCATCGATATTCTAAAAATGATCCTATATAAAAAGAACATAAAATATGTATTTGAGGTGAGGTGAGGTGAGAGGAGTTGGGGTTTTTCTTTGCTTTCAAGATTATTTCACTCATATCGCAGCTGCTAGTATTATTGCAGGGAGAAAGCCCGCAACACCATTGTGGCTATGTATTGCGGTGAAACCTGCGAGCATCGGCTGGAACTAGCGAACCATGGGTGGTACTGCGCTGAATTTCAGTGTAGCTTTGACACAAACCGTGTAGAACAGTTCTCTACTGCAGAAAATGTTGCCAAGCCCCTGGCGGGATTCGAACCACGGACCTCTTGAACCGAAGCCGAACGACGGACCTCTTGAACCGAAGCCGAACGCAATAACCACTGCGCTATCCCGCACCCAAATATATGTACTACTTCTTGATAAATGTGCGATTGAAATAATTTAGACTGACGATACATACTGCAATTTAAGTTTTGGTGAAAAAAGACCTCGAAAATCAATACCATTATTCAAACAAAACACCACCCTTCAAAATTGTGTTTATACAGCATTATTTCATATTTTGAAAATGCAGCGTTATGTATAGATTGAAATCATATTCAAGATTATGTAGGAGAGTAGGCTATGAAGATTTTTTGCCATACAGATGATATAAGATTCACACCATTTGATTTTTAAATACAAACTTATAAACTTTATTTTCTGATGCAATATCAAACCTCAAACAAAACATCAATTATCGCACGTGACCTCTAGCTAAGAATACGTATTGGCTTTTAGTTGGTTCATTTAAACTCGATACATTCAGAACAGACATTACTATATGCGATCAATTAAAATATTGGCTTACGTTCCTAAAGTGATCTGCAGCATTAAAGGTACCTCGATGGTGAAAGTTTTTGTTCCTTAGATATCCTTAGATATGCAGTCACTGATATTGTAAATGATTGTGCTGAGGCGCTATATAAACATTGACACATAGATTTGATGGAACTTTTATGGCTCTTAACTGATTCCGAAAAACATTAATCTTGTAATAGGTGTTCTTAATGAATTTCAATAATTATTTTATCTTCAATATTCTACTTACTATTGATTTTAAAACATCAATTTTATGTTAATTCACGATTTCTTACTTTTTGCATGAATTTCATTTCCACTCCGCTCAGACAGCCAAGAGGCTAAAAAAACATACATACATAAATTGATATTTGGTGATGTGATGTGCGATATTTATCATAAATTTGTTATGCATTTTATGTACTTCGTGTCTCGTAAGCCTTATGGCTGGATGCTATGTTTTACCGGTTTTTTATGTGGTAATAGTATATCAAGGACGTTTACTATATTTCTAGTTCTTTGATTATATGAATAGCATGTGACAAGTGAATAAAATATTTTTTCTCTTTCTTTTCTGTTAAGGTATGGTTGTTCATATTTGTAGAAGATTAAGGGCAAAGAGGGGGCCACCTGTGACCTTTATGTACTATTACTGCACATTACTATTGTCTTCTAATATGCACAAGTGTATAAGAAATGTTTTGTCACTTTAAGATAAATTCTAGCTTATAAAGCACACCTTTTACATCAGGAAAGTTCAATGTGATATGGAGTTGCTGCCTTGCTTGTAATAATTTGATTAATGAGATCCTTCCTTTGACATCAATTTCATTAATTAAAACGTATTACCCCATCAGGGTATAAATCACCATGACAAAAAGTCAAGCGATTTTAAAACGAGACTCCTGGCATTTTCCAGAACATTAAAAGCATAGACGAGAGTGTAAATCACCATAAATGTTTTCGGGTCTCTATTTTAAAGAGGAAACGTAACGCATAATTGTGATTATTACAAATTATCATCTGTAGTCGCTTCACCTTTAAGAATCAATAGAGCCAAAAATGAGAAAATATACGCTTTAATTCGACCACGAGGAGACCTTTTATACCCCTGTTTTGGATAACCGCCTAATGAGCCTGGAGAACGCTTAAACAAAATCACTGAAGCATGACTCGAAGCCACGCCCAGTGTGTGACGTGCTAGTTGTCAGCTGAAAGTCCAGCCCTTTGATTTTCTCTGTATTTTTAAGCTAATTCAACAGCAAAATAGAGGCAATAGCATGACCGAAAGAATTCCAAAATACGATATGTAACTGCTTCATGATATCAACTTTCCCTCTTAGTCGTCAAATCCATTTTGATTGGACTGTGACAATCCTTGGACGCGGTTTTGTTGGGTGGGTTTATATCAAAAAGATTAAGAACTTGGTCGGTGAGAGATCCATTACTATGCGATATCACGTAGTGTTACAACATTTATAATCGATATGAAGTTCTAAATTGTCTCGAAAAAAATGAACGTTTTTGTAATAAACGGGAGAGAATGTAAAAACTTTTTTAATGTTTACTGTAGAAAAAATCATTTTGTTTCACTTCACTTTATGACAACTTAGTATTTAATGGATGATTCGTTTGTATTTAACTAACGTATATTATATTGTTAGCTAGTATAACATCTCACACCGTGTTGCAATATCTCCGTCTTTGAATTTAACAATCAATGACATGAAAACATACCTGGCGCAAGCGTTAGAAACATCCTATGTAATCCTAAAGAATGTTGGTACCCGTTATTCACGATGTACTTTTTTGAATGTGTGTCATCGTCCGTAGAAGTGCATGAGCCAAATCTCCTTCTCTTAATTTATTGGTTGAATATACATTCTACAAGTTCATTGGTTCAAAATGAGTGGACGCCGTGACAATAAACTAAGTAGCAGTCGAATGCCAAGATTACGCCATTATGACAGGACATATATTCCGCTTGGTTGGTCCAAGGCGTTAAAATTCAAAAGGTATAATTAGAGACCATTAAATCAAGAATTCAAATTGAATCCGATAGGATTATATAACGGCCACCTGTGTGTCATAAAAAATAAGACTATTTAAACCAGTCTGATTGCTGTGACAACATTTGGCAGACGTCGTAATTGATGTTACATGCTATGGGATAGTGCGCATAGCATCACATTTAAACACTGTCTTTCGTTTGGAACAATACAAATAATTAAAGATATATTTAACAGCAATTCACCGGAGGTTTGAGTTCCTTGGATAACTTATATATGTTTAAACAGTTGTTTAGAATGTGAGATTTCCTGTTGTTTTTTCATTAAGGAGGTTATACTTCCGCCGACTAGCACGTCACGCGGCAGGACACGCGGCTGGACACGCCTCAGTGACCACGGGCCAGTTCAGTTCAGTTCACTGGTGCTAATTAGCTGGTGATTGGAAAAAGCCGTATTAAAGTTGTTTATAGGCCGATTTCGAAAATTTAAACTCATGTCACTGGCAAATTAGAATACGTATTTTATGAATCACGAAAGTTGACATGGGTCATTTCAGTCGATCTTTAAACATGTTCTCCAAAAAGTTATCGTAATCAGTTTCATTTCAAAAGTATCGTGGTTTATTGACTGGATTCTGCTTAGAAGACTCATTTCGTAAGACAGCCAATTAAAAAAAATCTAAATATTGAAATATTTGATAAAATATTAAATCTGCAAAAGAGAAACTAAAAGTTAATTAGATATTACATATATGCAATATTATAACTACACAACATAGCGTGCTTCAGAGACCCCGAGAGCTATGCCAGCCGGAACGTAATGGACCCATGACTCACGCAAATATCAAACATATCTATGTGAGATTGTAATTACAGAGATATTAAATATATTACCGTGAGCGAAGTTAAACTTGTAAAGGTTGCGAAGAGATAGAAACTATTGATTTCCATATAAGGGTGAAGTCGTGCGAAAGATGAAGGCGTTGAGTGCATATAGAATACATTAATCAAGGTACAAATTAGAAACAAACTGACAGAGAATTTGGAAAATGTTCCTTACTTTGGGCCATGTAATGATCTACTTCATGTTACAGATGCGTACCGTACTTTTGCTGCACAAAGTGTACAGGGAAAGTGATCGTGTATAAAAGTGTTGTCCTTTATATTAAATGTGTACCAAAACCCCACACAAAGGTTTCCTCTGGAGTATATAGCGTCATGCATTTTTAAAATTTTTGAATGTTTTAAATTGTGTAGTTGTTTTAGTGTAGCTAGAATGTACCACCACATGACAAAAACAATTTTAAAGTTTATTTTGTACTTTTAGATTTATTAGGAAGCTAAAAATCACCCTTCACTGGAAATTCATACTTGGGACATACAGCATATAAAAGCTGACATCTTAGTGGTGGTAATGTCTTTAATGTAAGTCATTTGTCAAAGAGAGGATTTAACATATCTTTGCTATCAAGATAATGCTAGGATTTTACATTAATTTTTTTTAATTTACAGTACTTGAAGGATGATCCACGGTCTTGAAAGAAAAAACGGATAAAAATCAATTACATTTACATGAAGATGAAATATATCGATTACAAGGTTAACGTATACCATAAGATAAATTTTTTTATCACTCGCCCGTTTAAGGTACTGCAGTATAATATTTATACAGGGATATTAAACTAGTGCAATACCGCTGCATGTATGACATGTAATATCGTGTGGTTGTGACGTCACTATGGCGGCAAAGTCCCGGAAATCTTTCGTTCATGCACTTTCGGCAATCATGCTTGATTACTGGGGTCACGTAATAAACAGAATACTAAACTTCCTTCAATTTAATAATATTTTTATTAAACTCGTAATGATTTGGTATCAAACTCGCTTTCGCTCGTTTTATACTTAATCATTAACTCGTTGAATAAAATAGTATTAAATGGAAGGTCGTTTAGTAACCTCTTTATAATTGTATTAACGTTCAGTGACGTAGGTATTTAACCATTTGCATCAGAAAATGAAAATCTAGGAACTTATACAAACAAGCAGTCGAATAAATCATCCTATCGACCAGCATTTGAAATAAATTGAACAATGGTTATGAAGCTGTATTTTTTCATACACCCTCAGCATACCATATCCGTAGATATAGACAGGATCCTGAGTTTCATTTTGCTTTGCTTTAAGATTTTATTTTAAGGTTCATCATTGGGAACAGTAAAACTTTACTGAATGAGTCAAAAATCCCCAAAAGGCACCACTAAACACGATGATTGTTCTACACAAAAGGTTGCAAACAGGTAACCCATATGCATTGAGTTCTGGTTTAGAAAGAAATTATAAGGAATGTGTTCATGGAAACGGCCAAAGTACAGTAGAAATAAGATGAAAAGGCACATTATGATTATTCAATATACCAAGTATTAATAAGCCAGACATTTTTTTTTAGTCCTGGTCTGGAAACAGAGTTTTGAATTGTTTCTTCAAAGAAACGGGGGAAAAAAGAAAACTAGAACAAAGTTTACTATCCCAAAAGGCACCAGTTCACATGACGATTGCTCCAAATACCAGATTTCAATGAGCTAGGCATTGTTGTGTTTGAGGTCTTGACCTGAATGAGATTCCTAGTTGCGTTCTATGATGACGGCCAAACATAAATATAGGGAGAAAATTATTATCTCTTAAGGGCACCACTTCAAATTATGATTGTTCTACATACAAAGTTTCAATGAGATGTTCTTAAGGTTTTTAATTTCTAGGGCGGAACCTGTCAGCGTGGAGGGACTGACAATCAAAGTTCATTTGTATACCCCCCGTAAACTTAGGGGATATAAAATCAGTCAATGCAATGTATTATTTTTACTAAGCATATAACATGTATGAGTCAAACTAAACAGACATGCAGTATTGTAAAAAACAATAAATGCTTCTAAAATGCACTGACTGATACTTATGCAGGCGTTTCAATACTATATCGTACCTCAAAAACATTTGCAATACTGTTACTGCTTTATTACAAGGCTAGAAAAAGAAATGTCACATGTGAGTGATAAAACGATGTTTATGATATTGAGAAGGATGACCCTGAACTGTGTTGGAACACTACCATCAAAATGCCATTTAAATAGAGGGATAATAATATTGTTACCGCGCCAAAATGTCTAGCATCAAAGAAAAAAAACAAATTGCCACCACGAATAAAACTGACTGTACTTATTATGTTTATTATTATTTATTAACTGAATCAATTTTAGATGTGGTGCAAATAGATTGAAATGATATTTGCTGAATAGTCTCGATTACTGCGGACTACGGTTAATCCTTGTATAATGTTAATATCATCGTCATTCTAATCTTAAAAAACCCAAATGTAGTGATGCCATTTCATTTCATTTCAACCAAATCTGTTTGCTCGGCAAGGGGAATTTTTTATGTACTCGTACCTATTCACAGCTTATGTACAACAAGAGTATAATAGACATCTTTGTTTTTGTATTGCACAAGGTCAGCGGTACATGACATTAGATACTAATAATTTGATAGCCTTACCACATTAGATTAAATCTTAAAATATAAATTTCAGAATGTATGAAAAACATTTCTGAATATGTTTTGAAAGACTTTTTAACAATTTCTGGAAAGACGTACGGCCGGAAGAAGGTCAAATTACTTGATCAGCCATAGGCTTTATCATATATTTCTATAGGTAGGTTGGGGTTTCTTTTATGATTCAAGTCCCTTTGGTACAACGTCTGTTCGTCTTTCTGTGTTAACCATCAGTATAATTTGTTTAAAACCGTCCGTTCAAGTTGTACATTTTGGTAAAGGTATTTTAGCTATTTGGAATAAATGATAGATGATTTGATGACTCTCTTGAGAACAAAGAGACCTTAAAGGATGAAATGCTTAACGGATCCTTGCCCAAATGATGTTATAGATTGCAGAATTTGACAAACTACAAGTACTTAAATCGGACACTGATAACCTGTTTTATTTTTGCCAAAATGTTAAAACCTGAGGAAGCCGAAATATTCTGTACATACCAGTTTAAAAATAAATATTCTAATAGCCGGTTTGGTGAGGATGGGGTTCCTATTGAATGAAGGGAAATAGGGATGCCAAAAGTATAAACTCAATGTCAAATCCTCTGAAGAAAATTGGAACATTTAGCCTTTGATGGTAACATTAGGTACAGTGGTTGATGGAATGGGGGTGAGTTGAGGGAATATATGAATTATTCATTAGGGCCTAGACGCTGACAATAGTGTCTAAAATGACTATTTCTATTATAGCCAATCTTTTGAATCAAATACCATCTGTCATATTATAAAATCTATTCTGTCTAGCAGCATTGATTTACTGTTGGAAAATATTTGGAGTGACTGATAACGTTCTCATCTTATGAACAGCAATAACTGGTGAACGTTTTTGAGGACTTCATAATTTCATGTGTCAGTAGAAGATACAAACAATTGTTTTTTGTAAAGTGTTATGACTATTTTGTGTAGGAGGCTTTGTTTTGTTCTGCGTTTAGATCCACCGTTACTTTCATCTTCTTGGCTTATCTTTATGCCTACGAAACGCTTTATGATAAATATTTCAAACATAAAATATTACACAGCCACGTATGTGAAGTGTCAGTTGGAATTGTCAGAAATGTGTATAGGTGTCCAAAAATTGAATTGTTTTAATTAGATTTGTATATAGCGCTTACAGGGAAAAAATGTTGTTATAGATTATGAAGCTATTGCACTCTTAGTATGAAGTAGTGTTAGATCACATTAAAGGGACACAGAGTATGTTGTTAGAGTCGAATATGTATAACTTCATAAGTGGTGTTTTTTAGCCGAGGAATAATGGTTGTTTCAGAAAATCATAATCCTTATGCTTATCAGTTCAATACAGTGACAATAAACGGGTTAAAGTCGTTATATGTGATCGAAAACCGGACAGTGGAAACTTATTTACAGCAGACAAAAAAAAAACATAGGTTGATAGTGTCAAGTAGGTCATTTAACTTATATACATGTTAATTGGACACAGAATTTTGACTTTTTAACAGTCGTTTTCCGATTATCATTGAAAGCATGAAAATATGGCGAAACCGCATATTAGTGGTGGTTTGCCGTTTTTCAAGGGAAAGTAACTCAAAAGTCGAATCCAGTATGCAGAGCTATCGGTTTGTTTACGTATTCGCGCTCGCGTGGTCGGGTAGTATGTTGTCTCAAAGCTATGACGCAGTTTTTTTAAATCAATAAATAAATAGGTACGTCCCGATAATTGTTAGTTTATCAAAGAATATCGGCTTCATATTAAAAGACTGTAGTGTACGTGGGCCCACTGACTTCATATCATTGTACTATGATGATGAAAATTAAGCCCCGGGGCCCTCTTTTCAAGAAATCAAACAAATGTAATTTTAATATGAAACTGGAAGTCAAAACGTGGTCAACACCAGTATAAGAGAAATCCTAATTAACAGGTGCCCTCACGTTGATTTATTTTAACATTTTCTCCTTGTCGTTATAAGTATTTTTCCATCAACAATTAAGAAGGAAGATCTGCATTTTCTTCTGGACTAGGCTAGTATGAATTAGATTCTAATATTTATGTTTTAGTGTAATATTTCAAACGTGGGCCCTCTGTTGTCAATATCCTATAAGCAACAAACTAAGGGGGCCCACATTTTAAAAAACACATTAAATAATGTAGTGATATTAATCAACAGATTCTAATCTTAATGTTTTTGTGTAATATTTCAATTATGGGCCCTCTTGTCATTCTACTATAAAGAACAAAAATAGGGGGCCCACATTTAAAAAAAGCATCAAATCATGATGTAAATAGATAAAATATGGATTCTAAAATGTTGAGATCTATAAATTTTTATTTCGATTTTGAGGGGAACAAAACAATTGAATTAATTCAATTTAAGAAAACAAGAAAGGTATTCGAGAACTTATATTAAATGATTAGTTCGATGAAATCTTACCTGCTTGATTTTATTGAGATATTTTCATCAACAATTAAAAAATCCTGAACTACATTTTCTTATATAATGGGGTACACTGGTATTTATAAACAGAACTAGTGCTTTTTTGTGGGCCCTCTTTTGTCAGTCTCATCTAAGCAACCAAATTAGGGGGCCCACATTTCAAGGAACCCTCAAATCATGTGCTACTGATATAAGCAGACTCTAATATTTATGTCTTTGTGTAATATTGCAAATGTGGGCCCTCTTTTATCAGTCACCTATAAGTCACAAAATAGGTGGAAAATGTGGATTCTAACACATTCAGATATACAAACTTTTTTTTCATATTAAGGGGAACAAAACAATTAAGTTCACTGAATGTTAAGAAAACATGATTGCAAGGTTTGGGATTTTATTGAGATGTTTCCATCAACACTTTAAAAAGTCCTGAACTGCATTTTCGTTTACACTCGTATAAACAGATTCTAATGGTTTTTGTTTCATATTTGAAATGTGGGCCCACTTTTGTCTAGTCTAATCGTAGATGGAAAACACACTCCATCGCAACTTTGTCCTGACCTCGTATCAAATGCATCAACCAATGAACGTACACGGATGAGCCATGATACCTGACCTGACCTTCTTTTGACCATTGAGAAATCCCTGCTGGTTGCTATGGCTGTGTACACGATCGTCCTTCTCTCAGTCGGCCAAAAATAAGTTGGATCAACTTTACTTCGTAGAGTAGTTCCCTAAATGTACTTATTTATTGACATAATGTCATAGTAAATCCTCAAAAAAATGTGGGCATTACATGATACGTTTAAAGTTATTTAGCTTCAAAAACCGTCTCGTAAGAAATGTGCGAGAAAAAGATGCAGGTTTTGGGAGGCGATTTGAACTGAACTTAGGTCATACGTTATTTATGGCTTTTACTAAAGCCACAGGGAAAATCATGAACCATACTCTGTGTCACTTGTAGGATGATTAAAAGCGTTCAAAATAAAAACATATTTTAGTTGATCTCAAATGTACTTTCCTATTTATAATTTTATACAAAATAAGAGGAAATATTAACCTCAGGACCGGAATTGGTTAATAGAGACAACAAAACAAACATAACTCAAAAGATGTATGATTATATCTGCAGAGTTGTTAAGATTTGTATTGTACTTGTAGGGTGCGAATGTTATTTCGTTAACAAAAGATGTTCCATTATTAACAATTTTAAAAACGAAGACTATGTGGTATTTATTTTATTTAACTTATTCTTGTCATTACAAAACAGGAAACATTCTAAAATACCATTTGACGTGAATAAAACATCTCCCCCATATGACATTATAAACTACCTTTTCAATCTTATAGAGTTCTTTTTAAAGAGCCACTCCGTGATTTTTATAACCTATTATTTACCTTTGATACGAACCTAAATGTCATATGTTGAGATATAAAATCAACACATCTTAGCTTTTCATGTCCAAAAGACATGACAATTACTGGTGTTCCATGAAAATCTAAAAACAGTCTTATAAACGCACGGAGGTGTCCAAAATACATGGATACTGGTTATATCACCTAACAAACACTATCAACTCCTAACTGTCCTCCTGGCTGTTTTAGATAAGTCTCCAAAATTACGTTTGACTATTTGACGCGCGCCATTGTCCGGTTTTCGATCATAATTGTGACATTATACTTTCATATTGTCACTATGAAATACCAACAAGCTTTAAAAGGTGTCTTTTTGGTAACAGTCGATACTTCGCGATCAAATGACAACATTGATTAAGTTTGGCATATATGACTCCAAACAACTCACGGAGTGGCTCTTTAAGGGGGTGCATTAGTATGGCTGAAAATGCTGTTGGCAATCTCTCAGCTGTTTTAACAAGTGTATTCATTGAAACTTTGCCATAAAGCTGAGAACTGAAACGGTTAGCGATGTTGAATGTTAGTGTTATTTAGAAATGATGCCCTGCACTGATAACACATGAATGGAAAAGTTAATTAATGTTGATAATAGTAGTACTAGGAAATGATGTTCTTGAAATGTTCATGAATGATGAACCAATTGATCTTTTTGTTTCATTTCGACTATTCCTTCAATGGCAGATACGAAATTATGTCACTAGTTCACTAAATTTTAAAATTATTCAAAGAATGGTGTGTGGCTATTAAGCATTTATCAGTCATTTAGTGTCAGTGTGTGAAGGGAAGTATTTTTTTAAGGGAAGGTCAGCAGACAATGTTATAGACATGTAGGTATACACGTTTTATAAACTTTTGAATTATATAATCACTAGTTCGACCATGTAACAAAAAGAAACCTCTTTACATCGTTTTCTGACTATTCCAGTCCTCAGTAATAAAGGTATTGTTCTTTAAAATGGATAGACAAGTATATTACTTAAATCAATGTTTTACAATAAACTGTTAAGACAGTTGTTAGTTCCGTCCCTGTTGGAATTACCTAATGATTATATATTATTATATATTAATAATGATGATACCTGTTGGCTTATTTCCATATAAAAACACGTTCTGTAAATACATTGAAAGCATGTTATATGGACTTTTTTTCAGATTTTTTAACTCCAAGTATACAGTTTGATAGAGCAATATGTCAGGTAATGAGCAGTTCTCGCGGTGTTTTTGTGAACGTTATGTACTAATAATGATAGTTTTGAATTTGTCATGTAAAGTGCATGAATTCACTTACTGCAGTTCGAAAACAAAAAAATCATGACCTTCCAATTTCAACAAATGTAATTGTCAAATTTTTTAGATATACACGTGCCGTCAGCAAGGTATTTATTATAAAAAAACATGATACATCCTGTCAGTCCCTAGCTGCTTATATTAATTTGATTGATATTGTATTATGACAAAAGTGTTTTATTTTTTTCAGATTGTGAATGATTTCGAACTTTTTAAACAATATCATAATTACTAAAAGCGCACAACACTATATGACCTTCCCTGCAGAACTTACAATTGTTTTTAAAAACTCTTCCTTCAAACTTTTAACGAGTTTTTGAAAAACTCCTTTGTTCTTGAGGGAATATAAAAAATATGAATATAGACAAAAAGATAATCCTTGTCTATGACTTTCAACGTTAAGCATGTTGATTCCAAATTAGGTTCTCATGTTCACGTTAAAAACTATACCTAGGATATGATATGATATGATGATTGCGATGCTGTTGTTGCTCTTACTTCATTTAAAGGTACACATCTGTTTTATTGAACACATATTTAATACCATATTTGAAATTACATGTAGGTAAACTGCAAGATCTCTTATGACCAAGGAGAGAAAAAGGACGGACCAAAACTTACGATTTGAGATCGAAACGTCGAATCAAAGATGTTGATAAAGAACCCACGTCACCGTAACAAATGATGAGGTCACATGGAAAATATCCGACTTTATTGCCCTCAGGTCAGTGTTTTTGGTTTTAAATATCCATACACGTCAGAGGTTGTCACGAACATGTTTTCATAGGTGTAGATGATAGAAAACCGAGTTGATACTCCAGAAAAAAAGTTGACATGACCGCCAAAATACGTTTTCCTATTTTCTCAGTTGCAAAAAAGTATTGCTTCTTCTTCGTCTTATGATGGATAGTTTGTTTACGAAATTAAAGGTTTTCAGGTCGTTAAAACGTTTTTACACAAAAGAAATCGTACTTGCGTTTTATTCGAATCACGTTAATAAAGTGACTTAAAGTATGATTTTGGGGTCAAAAATATTGAATACTGCATTAATAGTCCTCTGAACAGTAACTGATTCAGTGTAGTGGCATTTGAGAATTTCCACTCTCGAAACGCCAATCACTCAAGAGTTATTTTACAAGCATATATTTTTAATTTTTATAATTTTACAAATGTTCGTGTAAATTCGGCTTTGGCACATGCATAAGATAGTTCCTAAATATTACCCCTTTTTGTTAAGAATTCCGATAAACTCCAAACTGAACAGTAATGACAACGCAGCTTTTTGAGAATGTAGTAAGATTTACTTCCCCTGTTGTAGCGACCTTGCCAAGTTTTCAATAGGCATTAGGAATTGTAAGAGAAACATAAACTAGTCGAAATATTTACTTATGAAATATTTAGAGGAGACGCGTATGTGATTTTGAAAAAAGTATGTTATGAAGGAATAGTTCAAGGAAATGTCACAACCATATGTATCTCCGATAAAGTGACTTTCACCTTGGCAAATTGTAAATGAAATTACACCGCCAAATCTAGGTCACGAATCTTAGTATCAGGAGAAAAGATATATTCTATTTGAAGCCATAACATTGAGATCGCGATAAACAAGAAGTATGGTAAATCCTACACATAAAACTGTGACGTCACGGATTGTGGGTTCGGTTTTGGCTACGGCAAGTTTTGAAATTAAAATTTAATACTTTCTCGTTGATTATAAATTCTGTTTATGGTCTCAAAAAAGTTTGGAAAGATTTTTCTACCGAACTGTATAGTTGAATGTGCGATATATGAAAACGGAGTTCTTAGAAATGCAAAGTTGAGAATGCATCTTTAATAATGAAGAATCTCTCTTTTGTTGACAAATAAACATCAAATTTCAAAACCAAACTAAACGTTAATAAAGAATATATTGTTAAGAAGAAGGTAATATATCAGCCTTCAAAAACGCCAAGGTTATAATGATCTTACGTATTTTGTTTTTGGGTCAGGTAGGTACAATTTATGGTCAAACTTATTTTGCTCATCAAATGTAAGTTATTACCTTATAATTTGATCTGTGATCAATGTCTTCGGTTCTTTATCCACGTGGTCTTTAAATCAACAGCTTTTTATGACTGTATCTAAAATTTTACATATTTTCTTATTCAATATGAAATATGAATATAGCAACCATAACAAACATTTTGAAAATGTAAGTTTCTCTTTCGAGAAATCATCTGACAATTTAATAAACAATTACATAAGTACATAATTTCATGAAAGGAATATCAAATTTACACTGAATAAGTATATCCGACAAATTCGTGTTATCGAAAAATGGGAAAAAGTGGAATTTAATATGAGAAACGAATGCAGAGATTAACTAACACTTGGGCATTTTTACTACTACAAAGGACGATATTTGTTAAGATAAAACTACGTTACACTTTCTTTGTAGTCACATCTGCTGAATTATGAAACATGACATGACATGGTTTTGAAAAATGACAATTAGTTGCAATTCTAATAAGAGTAGAACGCCATAGAACTAGTCGGACATTTTTTTCCATACTTGCACTATAAGACTTCATATCCTTAGGGCACAAAATTGTTGAAAATTGTATTCAGTTCAATATACGTCTATTATCCCAACGAAGTCAAGAACATTGACCCCTATCATTTTGCGAGAGGTTTGATCACTCACAGATAAGGATTGCCCATTAAGGATTTGAAAATGATCATTCGCTGCATTTGGTCATTCATTTGGTCAGTAATTGGATGGATTGAGTCAAACCCGGAGAGCACAGCAAAGAAATTTACATTTATTCTTATGATGTTAGTTGAAACCACAGTGTATGTGGACATTTTGAAGAAAAACATTGTAAGCATTTTAAATGTTCCTCTGAAGTAACGCTTAATACCTTAGATCATAATAATGTGACCAGAATCCTTGAAGAAACCACAACCGAGGAAAAGAGAATTGATTGAATACTTAGAATATTATTTGTTTTCAGTCAGCTATGTTTCCCTAGGTAAAAGCTACACTTCAATCTCCGTGCTTGGACATAATCCCCCCTACATATTTTTATATATACATATAAGAGGACAAGATTACAAAATCTAAAAAGCACTTAATTAGGAAACTTCGAAAAGTCGGTACTTGAAGCTGAAACTGTAATATCTAGTAATACACACCTTTTCATTGTACTAATCGCATTAACAAATGATAAACTACCCTTGTGCAGATTTGTATTAAGTAAAGTTACGAAATACCTCGAACTAGTACAGGAATGAAATATGATATCCTATTCTCTTCTAATCTAAAAAAACTTTTAATACGCAATGAAAAATTCACAAAATTATAAAAGTGATAGTTAATCTTAAAAAGCACGCTTTTTAGATAAATAAAGTGATCTCACAAACGTGAAAATAAATGGTTAAGATTGCAAGAAAGTGTTTTTGTAATCAATCAAAACAGTTTTAAAAACGAACGTACTCATCTTTCCATGCATGGCCTATACGCATTTCCCCAACTTACCTGTGATTGTCGCACAGACTGCTACAGCGGATCGTGATAGTGCAATAAGAAATTATATGAGAATTGCAACTTTCCCTCGAAGAGGACACTGCATTCAAAACACGAAGTGTGACGGGTTGACAAGCAAGGTTTAATTTAGTCCGAGAGAGACTGGTGCAATATAAAGTCATGCAGGGAAATGGATCGTACCTTGATCGGTAAAGCTGTGCTTAACCGTTTCCCTGCCTCAATGATTAAAGGGTCTTCACACAAAAATGCCCGCCAGTGCTGTTTGCGCGATATTTGATTTTTTGCTCTATGACTACAGATGATCGAACTGAGAATTGAAATATTTTGAACCTCTGAAATTATAATTTTGGATGAAATTAATGTTCATTGCGAAACTTAAGACGTTCACCTTTTAACAAAACGTGCTACTGCCCCCTACTAAAGCATTATCGTTATTTTTTTTATATAGGATGAAGTAAAATACATTATTTTAGGGCAGATGAACAATAAGCATTTATCTTTTTTTTCTCTACAGCACAACACATCACCTCCCTGCTAAAAAGTTTGTTCCTCTCTCTAAACTTGCATCTTCACGCTTTTCGAGCAAAAGCCTAAAAAATACCGAACATTAATGACCGTATGAATATGTAGTACCAAAAGTAATAATACTACTACTAAGAGTAGTCTGACGAACCTGAAGGTATGCAATTGCTGCCATGTAAGCCTAGGAGAGTTTTTCGGCGTGAGTTGATAAAGCAATTTTGAGAAGTTATTATACATAGAATTAAACATGTATTGCTACTTATAAAAGTAATTATTGACTTACTTGACAACGACTTTCAAACTATTTGATACATTATTTTTATGTATTGATTATTGTGCGAGTTCATTATACGTGCGAGTGAAACCAGAGAGCTTGATATTATAGTTTGTGTACTACAGAATCTTGAAACTTGGGTTAATATTTCTTAAATCATAATGCTACAAATTGAAAACAAGAAACCATGGCAAGTCTCATACCTTTATAAGAAATATTTAAAAGAATGAAATTTAATTCGTTTTACTTCTTTACTTTTGCGCTTGTTTCGAATCCATGTGACGAAATATCTGACAGTCTAAGTAACAATTTTTGACGATATGTCTCTTTGAATTTTTTTATATTCTTTCGGATCACGTAACTCGTTTTTGGTTACTTGTATTTTCATATTAAAAGAATAAGTTTCGTTATCCAGGAGCCAGCTTCCTGATTACATTTGATAACAACTTTAAGGCTGATGCCCCTCAGAAAATATCTTGTTTGGAAAGATAACAAGGTTGTTTTGTCACTGCAAATTTCTCGCCAAGGGGCATTCAGATTTTCAGCCTATAATTTACGAAAAACTTCACTACAATCTTACCTTTACATCTTTAAAAAATGAAATACTATTCATATTTCATCTTAACACGTTCATTCCCCCTTGGCGTAAAGTTGCAACTCTATCTTTAGATAAACAAATTATACCGGTATGTTCGAGGATGTACTGATAGATTTTGGCACTATCGTACTATCATTAACCTGTTACTAACTATTATTAACCTTTTAAGTAACTTAAGATGCCTATTTGAGTTCAATACAACATACATTTCTCTAGCATTACTGACTTAAATAATTTTTAGTTTTAAGAGCAAGTAAACGCTTTAAGTTTGCTTCAACTGTCATGTGTGAATTGATACGTTCAAATAGAGATAAATACTCAAGAATAAATTGCAGCTTAATGAATTTGCTGACTCTGAGGATGTGGGTTTGAATCCCGCTAAGTTGTACTGATGCAGATAGTGTGATTCCATTTTATAAAAATAGTATATAAAAAACTACTATATATAACTTATCATTCTTTCAATAAAGTGGTCACTCTTGGTATACGTTCTGAGAAGTTTATACCCTGGATTCATTCACGGCTTATGTTGTTGTGAAGTCAAGCAAGATGTTTTATAAAACGTCTGAAACAAGAAGTTGGTTTTATTATGGAAATGAAGATTTGTGGGAGCGTTCGCCCTAGATTATTATGAAGTCAACGGAGGATATACATACCTTGGTTGGATAACTAATCTACAAAAATGCATTATCTGACAAAGACAAAGTTCTAAACTTTTACATATAAAATAAACCCATCTTAAAGGTTTACTTTCTTACGTTTGTAGCTAAGAAACAAGCTTTTTTTGTGATGTGTTCGATCAGTCTTAGCAAGGGAAAAACAAAATAGATCTGTTTGTACTCGGTTTATCAGAGATAATTGAATTTGCTTACGGCAAATCTACTTTCAAACGCCAGAGATAAGTTTTTTGTCCGCTGATCGGGATGACTCGGGTCATATTTTCAAACACTCCATATTGTTTTTTTCTTCTTGAAAGTTTTTGATAGTCAGAAGTAGCGGTACACCATATTTGTCCGCCAGTTTCAATATGTCAGTTTTCCTACAAGGCATTTACTGCACGCAATGTAGATTACGGGACTTTGTTCATCTTCTAAAAGAAGGAATTATTTAAGTGCATATTAAAAACATTGAAACATGTGTTTATTCAAACGTACTTGTGATTTATCTTACTTTTACATAATATCCGTTTCAAAATGGGGAAAAAATTGACTTTTATCAGAACGTTTATGACAGTTTACTCTCATTATGACCCCTTCAAAAGTGTAAATTTACAGAGATTTTTTACTCCAGATTGAACGTACAATTGGAGAACCTTGTGACTGCTATTACGCCCTTAGATCTTGTCCCAGCTGTTCATCAAACTGTTCCGTTAAACTGTGTTGCTGGCCATCAAGATAATACAGCAATCAACAATGTGATATCATTCTGGCCTCTCGTTCATGGAGTTGTGAAGATGTTTTATATTCATAGCTTTATATTCAAGTTTCTTCGAGTGTTAGTTCAAATCATGCAATCGACTTGCCACTATCGAAGAGATGTAAATTCTACTGTTTAATATTTTTGTCAATTATGAAATTGCAACATCAATATGAATAGTGACACCTATATGATTTTAAAAATCAGTTCGTTAATGCCTAATGATTATTCAGTTGTTGCCAAAATAAACGTTTAATAAACGTATCATCTTAAGTGTTCCAGATAGGAATGTCAATAACATCATAGCAAACTCTTGTCATTTTTAGCACAGGAGCCATCACATCTAACATCAAATGTTTTTAATGGTTATTGTTATCATAGTAAGACTCAAATTATCCGTTTGGTGTGCACAGCTGATGAAAAGTTTTGTTGAGGCTAATTAGAGTGTCTGAAATACAGCCCTGGTTGACAGAGGATGGTGTCTAATATTAACCGAGGATGATATCTGACATAATCAAAATATGTTATGTAATATGATCTGGAGGGTGTTTAATAAATTCTAAGATATTATTTCATGCACATGTATTCGATATTTGTAATGTATTGATGACAACAAGTTCTTATTTAATTTATTTAATTCTAATCTAGTTGCCAATACAATCCACATACGAAACAATCAACATGATATTGAGAATAGAGTTCTAAGCATTGTGTCTCGTAAAGGGCCACAGAAAACCAAATCTACAATGTATAATCAAGGAATCTTGATATAAGATTGAAACTGTCAAGGGTTAATTGTTAAGTAACAATCTCTCCAAATCTTCAGATTGATGCCCATTTCCCCAGTGACTGTCGCAATCTTAAAGCTCTCCTGATTAAATATGGTTCTTGAAGTAAAGTATAAAGAGGAGAAATTGTAGGGATGGACTGTCACACCTAAGGCGGATTTCAAGTAAGAGTTTCAACAACCATGTAAAAAAATAAAAAGGATCGATAAAAAACAACTAATGTTATCAACCAATATTGACTATTGTTGCGGTCCTTCAATATTCTTGAATTCATTTGCTAGTCTGTCGGGATAACGTCATCCCTAGTGAAAGACTCTTTCAATTTAACAGAATGGTTAAAGAGCTTTCACACCATAATATACTAATATCTGATATTAATGTAAAATTACACTACATACATATATACATATATACACGATTATATTTCATTTCGGAATTACAATATCTAAAAAATGGATCAAATTTATATCTTAAAACTTTTACTTATTACAATATGTGGTTTAATGCCTCGAAAGCGCATAAAGATACCATTTATACAACAATAAAAAATATCAAGAAAAACCTTCGTATTGACGAATTAATTTACATCATTATATCAGAATTGAAATTGGTATGTAGGAAACGAGGTCGGTCTCTACTGAATCATTATTGTAAACTTCCCTCCTAACGGTTGTGGTTTCACTAAATGCTCTCATTTACAGTGTTCTAAGTATGAACGTTAGAAATAGTTTTTAATAATCAAAATATCATCAGATACCTATTAAAAAGAAGATTCATATCAATGTGTAAACATAAACCTCATCAATAATAAATACTTTGTGAGACATGATATCATCATGGTATCAACATTCAGATATATACAAGGTGTTCCAAACAAAACTTATTACATCCTGTCTTTTTATCTTCTAAGTAAAAAATTCAGACTGACTATTTGTATCAAGCCAAACAAACTTATCAAAGTCATCCGTGTTCGACCATACGCTTTAACATTCAAAATATTAAATTCTTATCGTCACTAAAATGGAATGGTTTATAACAAAAGGATAATTTGTAGCAACAGTCAGCTCCTATAAAAAAATACCACCACTGCAAAAGACAATGCTGTTTATGACTGAACGACATATTTTCTGAAACTTTGAGAGTGAACCACTGATTTTTCCTGAGAAACTCTTAAAAATATTATGGCGTTAAATGTATAAACTGATTTCGTGCTTCAAGGAGGTAAGAACTTGGCGGATCGATGTGGGGTTTTTTCAAGTCAATGGTGAATGAGAAGAAGTATATTAAGAATTTAATGTCAGTTTGTGTGTTTGCAATGGAAAATGAACAATGTCAAAGCTACATTCAAACTCGTGAACTAAACGATCTTGCGAGCGGGTTTACATTACAGTTTGAATGTAGCTTTGGCATCGTTAATTCAGGGGATAATGAATAATGGTTTGAATGACTATATGACAACTAATGGCTGCAAAGTTTTAATTTTTTCTCGAACAAAGAAATGTGGCTAGTACCAATAGTGGTTGGTCAAACTCAAAGAAATTAAATGCATACAATATGTGAAAAATGTTCACGATTACGTACTTAACTACTGAGCTTATTTTTGTAATCACGTGCGTCTTTGGTACTGCCCACTAAGAAATGAATGTTGATTAGATAAGCGCTACTACTTCCCTATACTAATGAAAGGAAAATAGATTTTCGACAAAACATGAAAATAAAAATCACACAAGTATCATAATCGCAGTAACTTTCTTAAGTTCGTTAAAAGCCATGCGTTTTATCTTGAGAAACTAGGACTGTTCACTCTAACAAGTATATCTATTCTTCTTCTTATGATTCGCATAAGAAAGTATAGGTGGTTAAAGCCTTTCAGATTAGCAACCATAAATGTCTCTGTCATCAATGACAACAATGAAAACAAAATGGTGTAACTATAAAAGGCATTTGAATATGTTAAGTCTTAATGGAAATTTTTTTTCTAGTTGTTTCACATAATATTATGTCCAGAAAGAAGTGTCATATCCCTTGAACATTTTTATAGTTTCGTGAATGCAATATAAATAACCGTTCTTGTAGATTTGTAAAAAATAGTATATCATTCAGGAATGATCGAATCATCTAAAAATTATTTGTAACATAAAGCCTTAAGCTAACTTAAGAAGAACACTTTTTGTTCGATGATGAAGTAATTCAAAACGTCTGAACATGTTGAAACCTCGTATCATAGAGACAGGCCTCTGTTTGCTGTTTGGTTTATAGGCTATAAAAACACAAGGGACATCTCTAACACATTGCCTTATATTGCCGTCTCAGAACCGTCAGCATTTTTTCGAAGAATTCCTCAGACTGTGATTTATCATCAAATTTGCAGGTTATTAGTGTCGCATGAATGGTTTATTGTCTCTGTAAAGATGATGAACAACACTGTCTGATCCCAGTGACTGATACGAACGCATGAGAAGTCGAACAATATTAATGAACAGGCATAAAGATCTCATGCGCGATTATATTGAACCCATTAGCACTCAAATGGAAATATGGTGTCTGGATTTGTCGTAGGTAGCATATATACAATATAGTACCTTGTAATGCAACGTATAAACCTATATGAATTTAATATTTGTTGTTTAATTTGTAAAATTTCCTCCACTTGATATACCTTAATGCAAAATATAAACCTTGCAGGGTATAGCATTGTATCATTCATCCCGACAATATGTTGTTTTACAAAAGTAACAAAAGTTACAAGTAACATTTCAACCAAAAGCTTCAAAACACCGTTTCACATTCTAGTTAACAAAATGGGAGCTTTATAAACGTCATTTAACAGACATGGTACCTTTGATTAAGAAACTATTTATATGTCCATAAAAACGTGCAACAATGTCTTCAATATAAATCCTCGGGATCTGCAGCCGCTTAGGTCAGAGTCCTAGTTGAAAAGGTTTACTTCTATTAACTAAAACATCCATCACCCTGCTACATCAGCGTAATTGAATCCGCTGACGCAGCTCCTTCCATATACCCTTATCTCTTTCGAGCCAAATGCCTCGTACGGCTGGCGCGGCTTGATGTTAGTGGCTGTGCTCACCTGTTAATGTTTAAGCAAATGAAATCTCGTTATCCAGGGAGTTTGACGCTACTCTTTTGAACTTAAAGAAATTTTCTATCCGGGTTGTGCCGCTGTTGCTGGATGCGAGTCGTCTCATTGGCTGGTAAGATATCTAGCGATACGAGGGTTTTGGCCTAAAGGATATCATGAACATCCATAGAACTGATTTTGTCTTGTTCTAAGTTATCAATATCTATGGCCTAGAAATAACTTTTTATATATTAATTTTCATGTAATAAAAATGACCAATGAAATATTCATAAGACATAACTTTAACTGAGCTGAAAAAATATTTCCTGAAAAAATTGAACACATTCAAATGTGTTTTGCGTGGGGTTTTGGTGCTCATTTCAAAGTGCTTGGGTTTTCTTTTAATTCCTTTCAGTTCATTTCAAGTTTGAGTTAACAAAATCAACATTTAAAAGACAATACATTATATCCGATTTCCTTAAAGAAAATGTTTCTTTAGAAGTTGGTCAGAAAAACTAAGGGATATATTTGTCAAATTAAGCAGATAATTACATGGCATCAAAGGCCGCAACAGTTTCTAAAGTTGATTATATTATCTGTCAGTTTGTTTCTAAATTGTGCCTTGATTAATGTATTTCATATGCACTCAATGCTTCTATCATCTGACTTTTATGAAAATCATTATTTTTCATCTCCTCATAACCCTTGAAAGTTAAACTTTTCTCACAAGTTTGATGTTTATTAATCTCTCTGTGACTACAATCTTACATGTTGGATATTCAGAATAATAAACAGAGAAGTATTCCCTGACAAAATAAATTAATTTAATTTGATAAAAGATTACCCTTATGTTAATGGAGCATTTAACATAACACAATTAGCTGCATTCAGGTACCAAATACCACTTAATCATAAACTTTTAACTTGTCAGTTGATCTTTTGACAATGTAAATTGTAGGGAGCAATTGTACACTAGTGTTGTTCAGTTTTTTACAAAATGGCTGCAATATTAAATTATTTATCTAATCTTTATATTTAAATGAATGTTATAAACAAAAGTTTCCTTTAAAATTATAATTACGTTTTGGAGAACATGGGCTGAAAGAGAAACCAAAAGTATTTAAATCTGATTACAAATAATAGAATATTTTAATATCAGATAGGCTTAAGAAACCCTCGAGTTATCAAATGCAAAACCTTGTATTATCTCACAGGATAGTTAATTTTTCATGTTGAAAAATGATACCAAATAATATATTGTTGTTTATGCATAAACATCTTAAGAATGGCAATGACAATACTATGATTTTCTGTTCTCAAGCTCGACTATTTTGCCCATGTGGGAACTGTTTCTGTTATCGATTGAATAATATATCTAAAGGCCTATTTGTTTAGCCCATTGCCATAATTTGAAAACTATAATGGTTAACAAATTGCATTTATAAGTTTGGCAAGGTCCTGTAATTTATGTACTACTGTTGCTGTCACGAGAAAGGGTTTTGATAGTGCAATATGTACTTGAGTTACATCTGATGAAATACTCAACATGGGTATCAAGATATTTATCAAAGGACATGAAACAAAAATCATGAAAACGAGACATGATGTTGCGGTGTTTATTGCTCTCTTGCGTGCAGTGATAACTAGGTAATAAATAATGTTCACACACTCATTTCTCTGGAGCCGAAACAAACTGATCTCACAAAAATCAGATTTCATTTCCACAACCTTGCAATACACCATATTAGAATTATCATATCAGTACAACAAGGCATCACATCAGGAAAATAAATATTCATCAGTACTACAAAGCCGGATGTTTATAATGCTAATGTAAGTGAAATATCTACACTGGAAAATATATTACTTGATTTGAACGTTGCTTTACTGATGACTTAATAAACAAGAAGATACATACATGTATATATGGAAATGTTCTAGTAGTTAATTCTGCGTGTAACGATGGTGATATTCTGTTAGAAATTCACACCGTATCAGGATCTTGCAACATCATTGATATATTTCACCGACATACGATTACTACTAGTAGTAGGCATGAGAAGGATTTGATGTCACTTTGTCTGGATAGATCCTTTATTTTCTGTTTCCACAAATTGGCTATAACGTTGTTGATGACACTAACATCTGAGTTAAGTACACAAAGGGGCGCTATTGTATTCACCATCACGAAGTCATTGTTATTTATATCGCGTGTGGTTACAGTATCTTTCTTGGTTAAGCCATAGTCATTCCTAGTGGAACAAGTTCAACTATCCCAAGATACGAACAGACTCTACACAGTCTAACTATGCGTTTTACTATTTGTCAATGAATTTTGCAATTGCTGTATCAAGAACAGGCATCAGAAGTTTCTTCTTTTGAGTTTGTTTATGGAAGTATTTATTGATTTATTTATCCAAACCTGAGTTTGCCATTATCAAGAAGTGGTCATTGATATCTGTTGACAGACAATTAAATAATGAAGCTCTAAAATGTCAGCTTTTATCTTTTTCATCAAGAGAAACTTTTCAAAAAATAGTTCTATATGGTACATGTACCATCACGCCATTTAGTATAATGAAGTCTACTTTTAATTTTGTTTATGCAGTTAACACTGAATAATAAATTGAAGCATTGTGCTCCTTTATCAGAAATGTGCAAACTGTTTTTTAAATAATCTGTTTGCTAAAAGCATTCCATTAAACATGATTTCAAATCTAATGAACCTTAAATGTCATTTGAAATGAGCTTGTAAAGATTTATATTATATTAGATTTATTTATAGTGAAATAGATGCTTTGGTAATGGGTTTATTCAGATTTCCCGATGGATAAAACAAGGAACGAAAAAAACCCTGGAAAAATAATTAAAGGTAATATTGGTTCAAACAACTTTTTATTCTATTTTCAGAGGTCAAATATGAATCATGCGAAAACGAAGATTTTTTTGGTTTGACATACATCCTAGCACTTATTTAAAAAGCATTAAACAAATGATTGCATCCACAAATACCATATCCAGTATTGTCATTGAAGTTTTGTTTCAACGACGAATAGTCGTTGTATTCATGCAAAAAGTATTTGTGCTGATTTATGTAATCTAATTAAAATCAACAATGAATGAATATTCTCATACAGATACGTCTCTATAGATTAAAATTGAGTCTACGAAATATTTTAATAATTGACTGTTCCTTCATCTATATATTCTTTTCTTCGGGCTCCTAATTTCATGTGTATTTAGTCAATCTAGACTTGCTTAATGTGGACCTAGACTGAACTAAAGGCTTTTATTTAAATGCACAGTCATGAAGCAGGACTGACTTCTCTTCTGTCACTAAATATTTTGATGTTTACAAAAATAATTCAATGCTAAATTACATCTAGTTTCTACTTATACACTATTTTGGCAAAACTAAAACTAGCCATGTCATTATGTAAGAGCAAACTTAAACTTGACAATTCTAAGGCAGTAATTAAGACAAGAAGATCTAAGTATGTAAACGTTATTATGTACACACCCATGTACAAAATCAAATTACCAGTGTCAGCTTATAATGTACAAAGATCAATTAGAATTCAATTAACAAGGCTGGAAATAACTTTGTGCCGCGAAATACTGCAGTATTTTGTCAATGTCAATGTGCTACTTCGCATTCTAAAAGCGCTGGCAAATGTGTTTTCAATAAATGCATTTCTTTGAGAGCATCTTGAACAAAACCTCAGTATAAGAACTGATTTCTTCCTGCGTCAAAAGGAATGGAAAATTCTAAATTGTATGTCGATTTGTTTGAATTGAACTGTGAAATGTTAACTGTTGAATTAAAGTTTAAATTACAGGTTTCTGCTTTGTAAAACTTGCATAAAAAGTCAGTGAAGAATGGTATATTGATTCTAGCAAGACAATAGCAGAAAAGATAACCTCCTGTTTAGTACCATTAGAAAATGTGGTGTTCATATATTTAACTTGGCTTCCTTTCACAAAGCCCTAAGTTGATCGCAAGTCCCTAAGGTAACCTTAGTGCACTGTTAAAGAATGGGAGTTAAGGTTAGCCTTAGTTAAGGATGCTTTGTGATTGGAGGCCCTGGACCTTTCATTAAAATATGAAATAAGGCCGTTTTCTCTTATTTTCCATTTGCCGTTTTCGGTGTTGGCAGTTTTCTCGGGTTCCCGTAAATGTTAAGTGTTCAGTCGAACCTAAGCTAGAAAAAATATGTTAGCTTTCAGACTTGAAAGTACGTTATTGTTGAAAATAAATTCGAAGCATGAGTGTAAGTATTAAGAACACAAGGGGTGCAATTCATGCACGGTTGCTCAACCTCTGTAAAGAATGATGCATGTGTCTTATTTGAATAATTATGAAATGCGTCTATTCCTTTTTCAGAATAGACTATGTTTTGCCCTCCTCCAATTTTGTCTTTTTGAATGAAACAACATTTCTGTAAGGGCTTCTTCAGAATTCTGAATGAGTTATGTATATATAAGAAGATAACAGAATGCCAATCATAAAATTTTAATGTATATGTTGATCGCTGTGATTAATTTGACATTTGACGAGCCCAGAAAGAGAAATATGTACGATCCATACATGAGTCTTCTAAATACAACGGTTTTTTTTACAAAACGAATATACACAAATATTCTCAAAATCGTCAATAACGAATCACCTTCCTGTACTCAACATCTCAGATGATTAGTTGAGAATTTGACAGGACTTGTAAATAAAAACGAAACAAGTTCGTGTGAGACAATGTTATACATCACTTGCAACATCACAGATAGACTTCATGAACGATGAAACACTCGTACTGTTATTCATGAGAAAGATTCGATGTCGCTTTGTCTAGATTGACCATTTGTTTTCTGCTTCTACAAATTGCCTATACAGTTGTTGATAACACTTCCTCTGAGTTAAGTAGACAAGATGACACTGATATTCAGGTTGTATTCCCTATCACGAACTCATCGTGATTTACATTGTGTCCGATTACAGTGTCTTTGTTGGTTAAGCCCTAGCCATTACCATTAAAACACGTTTAGAAATCCTCCGATTTGGACAGACGGCCAGCACTCTGTTTGGTTTCTATTGTCTTGATTTTTCATAGTATGTTTAACAATCTGATATTCCATGACCTATAAAATTTTGTGACTTTTTAACATCATGTTTTATATCATTGAATGATACTTTTGTCTGATGATGTTAATTGTTTGCATATAGAACTTTGGATAATATTATTACATATTACCAAACATTTTACTATAATAATGAATATCTTATGTATGTTCTCCATCAATTTATCACGGATTAAGATGTAAGATAAACTGCAGATTTGTTTTGTCACCATGTTTATTTACACAACTCACACCTACACACATAATATTCACAGTACGGAGAAAATAAACTATTCAGCACAAATGCAGTTTTAAGATTTAAGGTTCGATGAAAAATAAATGTAAGAAAAAAAATGATAACTACCTTCAAATGGAATTTCAAAATTGACTGAACTCCTAGAGAAAATGTCCATTAAACAATTACTATGAAAAAAAAACGATATGCAAAAAAATATAATGATTTAAATTCTAAAATAAATCTATGTAAGTGGTATAAATATATGCCAAAATACCTATTAATGGATGGACGAGTTGTGGGCGAGTTGGTAAGCTGATGGTACATCCAGTCTGTGATATTGGTGTTAACTGGGTGTGAGCGCGTGGGTTCGAATTTCTAAGAATATGTTCGATTTCAGATATATCATTATTACAAAAAATAACTTATCGACGTAAGGGGTTTATATTCTAGTACAAAAACATAATGGAAAGCTACGCTCCTATCCCACAATGTGTCAATCCAAGCACAGTCCATCTGATCAATCGATAATGTTTTGTCAAACATTGTGTAATCTGTAGCTATCCATCAATCCACTTTATGTCGGTATATCGTTGTTTCCTATTGAAATTCAATACTAAAGTTCTTGCCATTATACATGTAAAGTACATAAATGCTCAAGAGGTTGCCCCATGTGGTGTTTAACTGAGAATGTCAATTCTGCAAAGTCTGAAGTAGTCCGGACATAATCCTCTGAAAACAATCATTGATGGCAGAAACGTTCTTTGAATACTTTTTGAGCCCTTGAATTGATAACCACCGTCTTAGATTCAGCATTCTTCATCTCAGCGGAAATGAAAGTGTTGAGGACTTACAAAAAGAATTGCCTTATGTCGTTTCAGGTTTTGACATTTTTGACGGTGAGCATTTGGCTCCTTATCTTTTTTCCTTATTGAACAGCTTGTTTTATTTGAAGTTCAAGTATTTCATGAACACCATATAAAGAGTAATCCTCAAGAATATTGTTTGATAATTTCATATAAGCTTACCAGTTCGAATATTTCAAAACTTTTCAAGTGATTTGCCATTTTATTTGTTATGTTTCCTCTGTGTAAAATTCCTAAAAACCCGAAACTTTGTGTTCATGCTCCATGGGTGGTTCAGATCATCTATTATGAATATAATTGTAATTAATGAGCAGTGACAATGACAGAAATTAAAATTTTCTGTGTGAAATTGAGTCTAAAAAGCCTTATCATACAATTCAAAGCTACAATTTCTTGTCAAGGAGTGCAGCATGTTCAACATAAACATAATGGCATTTATTTTGTTTTTATATTTAGAAAATAGTAGTAATAATATCCTCCTTTCTGATGTGAAAAGTTACTGAGACGCCAAGTATGTCTTTCTTACAGCAAATACAAGACATTTATTTTTTTTCATTTATTGATACAGTACACATCTTTTGCTCTTGATCATTTCTTCTGACATGTCACGGTCTCTGTGAAAAGTAGGTAATTAACAAGACCATGTGCCTAGTTAACGGTGTTTATTTCTCGAAAGTCAAGGTTATCCAGTAATAACCTATTGCCTTCGATACAGAATCCAACTAGTGGCAATCAAACTTTATATACAACTGGGTTGCGTTGTTTTGTGAGAAAATGCTGATTGATTTAGGAATAATAGCGAGTGTTACCAATGCCTAACAGGTCGTCTTTACATGGATAGAGTTTGACGTTAATAGACATTAACGATTTGCTTATCATTGCCTATGAATCATGGTAGCCAAAAGGCTTGGGCAGTTATCACAGACGCCTTGAATTATGACAAAATGCAAGACAAAGAACAGACCTTTTTGGATGGATAGAGTAATCAATTGTTTATATATAAGCCGATAAGCCGTAGTAAGTATAATACGATTTCTATCTATATTATGATAAGATTGGTTTACTTAAAATTCAAGTCCATACAAATAATCTTAGACTTTGCTTAACAGGGTAAAAATACTCAATGAATTAAGAAGCAAACGCCTGCGAGTAAACAAAAGATAGTATGAGACAAGGGTTTAATTGAAGTTCAATTGATTCTAACCTCTGTTAAGAATATGCAGTATGTGTAATTGATGAATTTAAATGAGCACTGGAACGAAAATCAACTAAAACAATCCAAATACAAACCATTGCAAAAACTTGTAAAATATCATGTTTTAAGAGTAAAGAGCTAAAACAAAACTTCTTAAAATGTTTTTCGTATAACTTTGAAACATTTAAAAGAATAACAGATTGATTAGAAAGATCTTATTGCGTTGCAAAAAGTAAAAGGGGAACCACACACAATCATTCTTCAGGAATGAGTCTAACAACACGATACAGAACGCGTGGTCTTCTAGTCAGTCTATGATGATCCATAGCTACATCAATGACAAACGGTTCTAATTATTTTTAGGTGTTTTCAATGTCTTGCAATAAATCATCTATAGACTTATTGCACAGTGGGGTAACATATGATTTCTAACAAAAACCTGAAAAATAAAACTTTCAGCATTTGTTTTTCCTTTACATTAGATTATAGAAATTGTTTACAGAAACACTTGTATAAAATCCAACCTGCTTTTCTTCTTGTCATTCTATTTTACTTTAACACGTTGAGACATGTTATATACATGTTCGATACAAATACTCCGATGAAGCAGGATTCATTTAGAAGATAAATAGTTGCGTTTGTAAAATTTCCGGGATTCATTGTTCTTCAACGCCCGCAAATTTAACCGTTTAAAACCTTGGGCGTTGAATAACAATGAATCCCGGATATTTTATGGTTTTAAGGCTTAAATATGCCAGCGTTGAATAATAATGAATCCCGGAAATTTTACAAACGCAACTATTTTTTGATATTGTAACATGGCCGTTAGTTATTAGAAGAGCGAACTCTGTTTTTGAGTACTTTTGAGTACCTTTGTGTGGAAAGGACATTGCAACTGTTCTATTTCTGTAAGAGGTGAGATAAGGTCTAAGTAATGTGAATTCCCGGCATAATGTATATTACAAACATTGTTCCAATAATACTAAATAGTGGCTGAGACTGAAATCAACAATTATAAAGCTCGACGTAGAAAAATATCGTAAGACCCCAAGAACAAAAGTCTTAAACTAGCCCAAAACCATTGTGACAGCGACACAAACATTGTGACGTCAAAACGGTTGGCCTTTGTGACATTATACCATTGGAACCGCATTGCGGAAAACTTTGACTAAGTAAGCCAGTTGAAAATATTTTCGTTCTTCAAAAATAAATTAAATTCAAATTTATTTGTAATATCTATAGGTAGACACAATCTGAAAAATGACAAAGGCAACTGTCAAATCGGAGTACGGCATGGATTTTCTAAGAAACTGGAAAGCTAAATCCTGAGTCGGGCCGGCAATAGAGAACATGTATCAATTCGCGGTGATTCGCCTTAGCTAATTTGTGGGTATTCATTGTCATTCAACATAGGGTAATTTTTTCAAATCAACCAATCAGAATCGAGAAAACAACGAAGTGATGTTACAATAAAAGTTGTTGCGTAATGAACAGTTTAACACTTAACACGCAGTTATAAACCTAACCTGGCAGTTGACCATTTGTAAATATTTATTACGTTCAATGTAGTGAGGACATTACTATTTTTTCTTATGGACAGATTGATTTCATAATAGTCATTATACATAACATCACCTTGTCTTATTTGGCATCAAATCAGAAGACCTATTATTAGATGGGAAATGATCCAGACATAAACACTCTGTCAATTGTGTTTATTGCAAGAAAGCATGCGATAGGAAATTAATGTAATGGTATTCCTGTCCGATGGTCTTCATCCATGAATTTATCTTCCTAGTGCAGAGATATTTGCAATAAATTGAATGAATATGAACACCCATTAGTGAATGAGTAGCCCCAGTTATATAAACGTATATCATAAGAAAAAAATAACCTTTTCTCCTCCAATGTGATCGTGATTAATGATTATTTTCAACTTCATCCTCCCTAAAATAGAATTTGCAAATGCCAATGAAATGAAATATGCAAAATGTATTTGACTAGGAAGAAATAAATGATAAGATTAAATAAGTGAATATAACTATCTCACTCAAACAGTTTTTTTAAATAAAAGTACATTTCCCCATCAATAATTATCATTAAAGACACTGTTTATATATGGTTCATTTATGAGCTAGCTTTAGTCAACAAGTCGCCAGCAATCACTGTGTTAACAGCAGACCTCCCCAGCCACCAAGACTCTGATAAGCTTAACCACGTCTAGACAGAGAATAACTGTTTGCAAAAACTTTGATGTTTTTTAACAACAGACTTTTTCAATATGTTAAACAACAATCATCAGATCAAGATTCGAATTTGACTTAATTCTCATTCCATTAGTGAACACTGTTTTCGATGAGTGCAAATGTTTTGATGTGACCTAATGACCGGGTGAATTTTCTAAGAAGAATGCTTTAAATGATGGCAAATTTGTGAAAGTTTGTGTTTCCGTGCAAGATTTCGGCTAAAAGTAACACTTGGTCTTGATTTATACACTTTGTTGAGCAAATTATTTGCATTAGAAATGGAAAAACTTATTGAAGTAAAATAAACATTTCAGTAATACTAAGCTTTCGATTGTGCAAATAGGATACAAAAACTCTTTCACAGATATGAATATCCCCATTTGAATAAAATGTCATTGCAACAGACAGGTAAATACAGGCAGATGTGGGGAAAACAAGAAAACTCTAGCAGTTACGAAGAAAATCACAAAATCTAGACTTAGAATAGCTAAACTTAGTTGTTTCAACAGGATGAAATTATCATTACCATCTCCTTTTTTCAAGTACATTCATCTTACCATTTATTGACGCCTTTCATTAACATTATTGCGTATAAGTTTCTGAATTTTCTTTAGATTAAAAAATTTAATATGTTTTTTTTAAGGTAAAATGGTCACGGGGCAATTTCATAACAAAGTGATCTGCTATTAAGTATTTCAAATTTTATTTTGACAGCCTTGTAAAGATAACAAGACTAGTTACATTAGACATTATTCCTGTGGTGATGGAGCGCTTGATGTTATCACACAACAGGGGAAAGCCCTCCTTGCGTCTGTATATGCCGTAACAGCACTGCTAATAACCCAATTAAATCCACCTGTGTTATGAATATATACATCATTTGCAAGTGATGTGGCTCGCTGAATGAAACAGTCCCTTTTGCAACACCCTCATGTCGACACGTTGAACCTAAAACAAGTCTTGCTTATTGCATAAACATATCATAGACATGATTCTCCTCAGTTCATTGATTAAGCGATCAACCACTATTTGAACCAATTATTCCATATTGTATCTTCATGTCCGTTTGTTCTTGCAAGGCATGTATGTTCTTTGTCAGCCGTCAGGGAGTGAATTACACTTTAAAGGCTGTTATTACTCATAAATTGATGTATTGTAATTCACTCCAGTCATAAAATACGTTATTCCTAACTTCGCTACAAGTAATTCTATATGCTAGATGCAATTTTTCAAAATTTGAATCGTGAAGATAAGATTTCTTTCATCAACGAAATGCACTCATTCCGTTTTATTGGGGGAATATTTTGTATCAATTCATAAGGTCTCCAACAGCAACAAATATAAATTCATTGTAAGTATCTGTACAGGTATTTACCTCATGATGTTTTAGCTGTTTGTAGATAATGTCTTCGCATTGAGCACGTTACAAATAAAGAGTAGCGGAAACCCTGTTATAGCTTTTGACTTTATACTAAAGTATTGAAGAACGTAATAAAGGGCTCTGGAATGGTGTTTTTATCACAGAAATGATTCTTAGATTGATTTTTGATAGTTTAATTTTATAAACTTAAGCAGAAAAAGACAATTTGTAAATATCTTAACACAAAATAATTCAAATCTTTCCGAGTATCTTTCCTGAGTTGTATTAGTTTGTATTTCAGAAACCTAGGTGAGAAAATATAATAACTTATTACCAGACAAAAAGCCGTCATTCCCCGTCACGATCCCATGTCATAATGAGAAAATAGGCCTACATCAATGAAACTTGGAATACAGACCTATGTGTATTGATGCCTGATATGTCCCTTTTTGTTCTTTTATATGGCTGGTTCCTGGAAAGTCATTTTAGAATTTGCTTTCGGACATTAACTCTAAAACTTTTAACCCTAGGTCAATGAATGTTTTTTACATAGGGAAGTCATCATGTGCATTTTGCCTTTTGATATGTTTTTCATAAAACCTCAATTTATAATTCTATTTCCTTATAAGAGCTTTTAAACTGTGAATCCTGATCATAAGCGGGTAGGTTTTTTTGTAAACATTCTGTTTTTCAATAACTTACGGATTGCCTCCTTCATGATAATTATAAGGACTGCTTCTATTATCTCATTGTCGAATTATTTGAAAATATATGATATAATTAACTACAGAAATGTATTCAAATGATTTGATGAAATTTTGATTAAATATATAAAAGCATAAAAATTTACCATCGACTTCTGAAGTTTTGTTCATTTCTAAATCCTGCGAAGTGCAAACTGGGTAATATAGATTTTGTTCAATAATGAGCTAGTTCGATGACTTTTTAAAATTTGTGAATGATTTTCTCAAACCTTAATTCGTCTCCTAATTGAAATGAGTCCCTTCTTTCCCAAATGTACGACAAACACGTCTTAAATCTTGATAATCTAAATTTTCATTTGCATCTGGGAAATATGTTGACCAGTTGGATAAAGAACGCCCTATAGTCGTGCCTCTTAAGTCAAACACGATCTCTACAAGAATTGCTTGGCAGCCTTTGATGTTTTCTTGGCGGGAGAGTGGCAGCTAATTAAACCGGAGATATCATGGGTCATCATGACATTGACATTTCGATACTTCACGGAAGTCAACAAATATACTTCAACAATAAAAAAATACCTGGAATGCCAGCAATACACTTTTTATATATGAAATGAAAAAGTGACATTTAATGTTGTTTAATATCAGCTACCGACTCATTGACAGAATTCGATTTCTAAATATCAGTGTATTTTAATTACTGGACATGTACATCACAGTCAACATACATAAGGTCACAAAATGTTGTGTAGGTCTGTTTAGAATATTGAGTAAGTTACAAAGCTTTAGTTTTAACTTTTGTCATATTGCAGACAAGCTAGTAGTGTTATAAGATATAATATTACAATGTTACATTTGTTCAATATATTAAAGTCCTTTATTCTGTATGCATGCGACCTTGATAGCTGTGTCAAATACCAAACTCAGAGAGATACAGAATGTAGAATAGATAAGCTATTTATTTTCAAATTATGTAGAGGACTGGTGTTCGTGTGGTTATGCTTCAGTCATTGGATGATGAGGTGGATGCTTTACACCTAATCAAATGGTAATTGATGACCATGAAAAGCTCATCTCAAATTCATAACTTAACACTGATATCCTAGTAACATTTAGTGTCAAGTAACTACAGCCGTTAAAGATGTTTTTAAAGCTGACATAATCAAAGAGGGTATAACATACATAAATTAATATAAATGAAATATGTTCAAATAACAACGATATTCGATTTTTAAAATTTTTTTATTGAGAATTAGTCTTAAATTGCCTTTAAAAACAAATATCACTGTTATCAGCCAATCACATTCTTCACCTTTTGCCGCTTGACTGGTCTCTCTCCTGTTATTGTTTACATGATTGACTTAAGCGGACACATATTTTCGCTGCGTAAATTATTGAATAAACATAGAGAAAATAACAAGACAATAAGACAAATAGTTTAAGGAATGTATGGTTAACAAGTTTACATACTTTGGTTGAGATGATTATATTGTCTCGGATTAAACTGTACAGCAGCATGAGGAGCTGTCCTTTTCTTCTCTCATGTCTAGATCACTTCGATATATATTCACATCTCTGATAACCGTATTGGCCATAATAATAATAATAATGATAATAATAATAATAATAATAATAATAATAATAATAATAATAATGATGATGATGATGATGATGATGATGATGATGATGATGATAATGATAATAATAATGTGGATATTTATAATTTACATTTCCATCCACTAGTGCATGCTCAAGGCGCTACCAACATTATTACCCTGGTATAACCCAAGCTGACATATTGTCGCTAGAAGGTCACCACCAACACACTGCTTTACCAGGTACTCGTTACCTGCTGGTTGAACAGAGGCACATTTCGAACTAACTCTCTTGCCCAAGTAGACACCACAAGTCTCTTAACTCGTGTCTCAGTGTGAGGCAGGAATCAACACTTCAAACTCTCGGCTTGTCCAGCAATGACGGGTTAACCCACCCATCCAGCGAACTGCGCCCGATATTGCTGAACTTCACTGATAGCGGTCAACTGAGCTATGCGCAGCACCACGTGCCATAATATAACATCATACATACCTTCCACATCTATTATCCGCGAAACATCTTTCCTGCATATAAATGAAGAACAAATCGACCAGAGCATCTTAATAAACTCCATTTATTTTAGAATGTATTTACAAATCCCTGATACGTTGTGAGTGATAAACCTTTATATAAAACGTTACACATTCTATGGTGGGCGTTCACATTCATTCAGTTTATTGCTAATGTCTCTGCATTCTGAATCGAGACACTTTGAGAGTTATAAGATTACATAAACTTCCACATCGCATGCCTCCTTACAATAAACTCAATTGACAGAGTGTTTATGTCTGGCTCATGTCCAATCTAATAACATGTCTCAAGATTCGATGTCAAACCAGACATGATGATATTATGTATAATGACCATTTTGAAATCTGCAACAAAAGAATAAAATACTAATACCAGAACATATATACCACTTCATTAAACGTAATTAATCTTCAGAGGTGGCCGACTGGCACATTAGTTATATTACTACTCAAGTACTCATTTAACACATACGTTTTAAACATCCTGCTTTATAAGCATATTTGTAACAGAAGTTACAGTACCCTTATGTACCCTAAAATGTTTCAACAGTTTAAAGAGACGGATGATAAGACAAATACGAGGTGAATCTAAAATACCGTATTTCCTTGAATAGAGACTGGGTATCGAATTGACGCCAGGTGTCAAAAAGAAGCCGGGGGTTAAGATTGTTTATTGATATTCTAGTACTCTAAGATACAAAAGTAAAGCACCTCTTGACGGAAATGGTATGCAATATAGGTTCAAGTCGTATTAAGAATAAATGTTCATCCAAAAACAACACATTTTTAAAGTGGGTGAACCTTTAATTTTGGAATGAGTTATAGATGCAAAGATGTACACAGGCCGGTATCAAACAGACGCCGGTTCTCGAATTGACGCCAGGGCTGCAGTTTGTCTGAAAAGTAGATGGGAAAAGTAAGTCATGTTGTCATGAATCAATAAAATCCAAAAATAACTCAACATTCAACATTGTTTGTAATTTACAAAATAAAAGCAATCTTAAATGGGTTATTTATTCAACAACTGACTCGTGACTAATAACATGATAACCTAAATGTAAGGAATGTTAAAATGATACCCAATGACGTGTTAAATGCAACAATTGGTAAACTTGTTATCCAGGAGAACAATCAAATGCAGTGAGCAGATGAAAGACTTTGCGTTGATAAAAATCCTTTGTTGTAAAATACATTGTATAAATTTCATGCATAAAGATACATTTTGAACAAAAATGCTTAATGAGCCTCAAAATTACTATTGTTTTCAAATAAATCAATGTTGATAGGAAAGATGCACTTTCCACTTTCATGTTTATGCTAAAAATTGAGATCTACAAGTCATCCTTAATTGGTGAAACTTAAATGTACATGTCAGAATGTTTTTTGTCTCGTGTCATGTAGTGGATAATTGATTACATTTATCTAATATCTTGTATGGTTTCTGTATATTTATTTATAACCCTCAAAAAGATTATCATGTTATGGACATAGTAATTTAAGTGAAATGTTGTCATATTTACAACATCCTTAAGGAGTCATATTTAAAGTTGCTAATGCTTTAGAAAGATAATAAAACCCCTTTTCCAATGCTCTTTGATAGCCGCATTACATCGTAGAAATATCCTAGAGAAAGCAGGTATATTTTTTATAACAATTACAACGGAGGGAATTAACACGATCTAATATAATTTCTAAATCTCATTTGTAAAATGTCATCACCTGTTTTTCAATATATCTTTACTAAACATCAACAACAACATTTGTGTTCCTGTCAACGTTAGTGATAAAAACATCTTCAAATAAGGTCTACCCAAGAAATATATTTGTTGACACCTTATTTGCCATCCCGTAAGTTGATGCAATACCCTACTTTGCCACCGACATAACTAGTTAAAACGTTGTCAAATACTTTCATGTTCATCACTTAAAATAAAAAAACAACTTTATTTGGGATTTAATATGATTTATCATATGACCCAAAATTAACAGAAAACATGTTTTATCTGAGATCCCTAAAACACTCGTTTCATTATTGTTGTTGACCAAATCTGTGAAACTTTGTGGGAATTCTAAATAGAGACTTCAAGAAATATAAAAATATTGAAAAAGGATTAGTGTAAGCTCTTTTTCTCAATTGCTTGTTTTTAAGTTGTTCTAGTTTATTGTCGTTTCAAAGCTCATTCAAAACGAAACATTACTTATACATCAACATCTTAGTGCTAGGAGTCAACCCTTTTCATAAACGATATATATAATAATTTCAACTTGTCAAAAAGATAGCATCAATATGCCCGTATTTTTCACTTTATTTGATTGTGTGTTTGGCCCGGTAAACTAGAGTCTGTTTTCCGGATTTTTTGTACAAATTGCCTTGTAGGTAATACATATAAAATGGATGACCACGTGTTTTGATTTGCCTATAGTTATGAAGATTAACAGTTGGATGTTGAAGTGCCCTGAGAGATTTTTCATAACTCCTAGTTATCTTAACAATTGCCATTTCAAACAATTAAACGCTCAAGTTCCATCATTAACACTGTATGAACAAGAAGTCAATAAATGTTCCTGCGTTTATCACTATTCATCACTGGATTTGACCTTTAAGCAGATTGTCTGCCTTGAAAAGCAAGCAGACCTCATTAAAGCTAACAGTTCAAACCTAAGGGCTACCATGATTCAAAGGCAATGATTAGCAAATCGTTAATGCTTGTAAACGTCAAACCCTATTCTTATAAATATAGTCCTTTATGACTTTGATTACACTCACTATTCTTCGTAAACCAATCGACACCTTTCCTTACTGAAACGACGCAAAGCTGTTGTACATCAAGTTTGAATTTCAAAAGATAGATTCGGTGTGTTGAGTGTGAGCAAAAACTTCTTACTGGAGCATCTTCACATACAGCAAATGAACACTGTTAACAAGGCACTTAGTTTTGCAATTACTTACTCTTGACAGAGACCATGATATAAAACAAGGGTTCGTAGAGACTCTGAGACAGACTGTTGATATGATACGTAAATGCATCATGTTTGCTTCATAACAACCAATATTTAACGGCTCAACCCTATAAGGAAGCTAGCTATTCGTTATTACTATTAGTTTTTAATAAAACAAGGAAACCAAAGGTGAAAACGTTCTGCACTCATTGAATTGTATCTTCTGTCAATGCTACAGTATTTTGTAAGGATATGTAGACAAGGTTTATAAAAAAAATTGGAATTTCTGTCGTTTCGATTCCTTTCTTTTGGGTAAGTGGAGTAGCTTATATGATTCAGTATCTATACATGCAGGGACAAAAGGTCTCTATAAGCAAAACCACTAACGGACAGAATCATGCTGCTTTCAAAACAAGCGATAGGATACGTTATACTGTGGTTTGATAGTTGAAATAATCAAATGACAGCAGTAATGGTTTGATGCATGTCGATGGTGCTCTCTGGCTGGTCTATTGGTAGAATACCTTGCTTCTGAATTTCTAAAACCGTTATGAAATCAATGCATTTAGGGTATATTTTGTATTCAGTCCGGTATGTACAATCTTGTTCAAGGATGATACTTTGATATGAATTATTACATGAATAATCTTCAAAACTTTATTTTTTTATCTTTATCTATGGGGATTTTAGTTAGAGACTTTAAGAAACCTTTTTACCCTTGGACCGTAAATTCGGGCTGGAAGTACCAAAATCCATCGGAAAAAGATCACCATCACAAATATAGTTTTTCATTCTTCTGAAGAAATAAAACGTTTTGGTACAAAATGTCTTCATGGCCAAGTGGTCAGTAATATCATTTCCATCTCTCCAGGACTTCCAGCGTTCAAGAAGTTTCTTTCATAAATATAGATAGAGTGAGTTCCGGACATTAACACTAAAAACATATTAGGAGCCTCAAGGTCATTATATTTATAACGGATAATCTGTATTAGCCAAGAAGAATGAACACAAAGTTTCAGCACTCCAGGAATTTTACACTGAGACGACATAAACAGATCTAGATGTTTAGTTCATGGGCCTTGAGTCTCAACTTGCCAATCATTTGATAATCTTTGAAAACATTGTAATTCATAAGGTCATATCAACTTATCAAAATACGTGTTTGATAATTCTTTTTACAATTATTCTTTCTGTGATGGTCATAGAGTACTTTAATTTCAAATAAAACAAGCTGTTCAATAAGGTTTAAAGATAAGAAGCAGTATGTTCACTGAAAAAAGTCAAATCAAAACATAACCTGAAACTACTAAACCCATTCTTTTTGTAAATACTCATCACCTTCATTTCCGCTGAGAATAATTTTTTAACCAAGAGGATGGTAATCAATTAAGGGGCTCGAAACAGTATTCGAAGAACGTTTCTGCCATCATTGATTGAGGATGGATTTCAGAGGATTATGTCCGGACTACTCTAGACATTGCGCAATTAACACTCTCAGTTAAACACCACATGAGGCAACCTCTTCAGCCTTTCTGTACTTTATGATGGGAAGAATTTCTATAGGAAAACACCCAACATAGTGACATAAAGTGGATTTTTAGCCTCATTTTCAACATTTTCTGACATCGACATTATAGTCTGTGCTTTATTTAACACATTATGGTATAGGTGAAGTATCTCTCCATTAAGTAAGATGTACTATGCCATGATATACATTACTCCCAGAAGTCATTTAATGTAATATTGTAGTATCTGCAATCGCATATACTCTTGTACTTTATCGGGTTAAGTCCCATGAGGGAATGGAACCCACGCCCTCACAGCCAGGTTATAGCACTTCAATAGCACTGACCGTACATACTATAAGCTAAACAACTCACCCACAACTCGACTATTCATTGTTACGTATTTAGCATATGGTCTTTCCCAAATCCTTTCTGAAAAAGCATACTTTTCGTTCACTTCTCTTTGACTGAGGTCTCTCTTGAAATTTTATTCCAAGATACGCGTCAGTAGTTGTTTTGCATATATCTGAACAAGGGAAGGTATGGACCTACACGGTTGCGCGAAGCGCTTAATAGGCAACTGCATCGAACTACTATTCTCTCAGGGTAATAATACAATTTGTGCGCTTTGACCTTGCTCTGTCATGTATATATGCACGGTACAAGAAAGCTATTATATCTTTATCTAGTCTCTGAAATTTTGAGAACATCATAATTAAGACATGCATTCATGTTACAATAGAAAACTTTAGATATTGGGTGAATAGTGTCCAGCTTCAACACTCTGTTGAATGTAAAATAGAGTATTGCTCGGTATATGAATTAAAAATTATGTACTCAAAATACAATCTGAATTCTAGGCTGGATATTCACCAAGTCACAAATCTGCAAAAATCATACAGTAATGATAATTTAGTTTGATATATATGGAACAAAGAAAAGTGTTACGATATGTTTTAACGCCGTTCCTTCAATATTTTTTCTTATATATAAGATAAATCAAAGAAAGATTACGATTCTTTACCACTTATTTTCCCCCATTCATAACAATCAAAACAATGTAAACCACTCAGAGTGATTGGAGCCTGTCCAAATCGGAGGTTCGCTACAATCTAAAATGTGTTACGACGTTAATGACTAAGGCTCAACCAACAAAGATACTGTAATCTGACACAATGTAAATCACAATGAGTTCGTGATAGGGAATACAATCTATTTACAAGTGTCATCTTGTCTGCTTAACTTGGAGTAAGAGTGATCAACAACGTTAAAGGTAATTTGTAGAAAACGAAAATAATTGATCAATCTCAACAATACTCCAAACAATTGTTTGGAAATTCGAAAGTCAATCAACACCTTGTCTCTGAATAAATCCTTCAAATAAACAATCTCCTTGAGCAGGCCTATTGCCATTTCACAGTAAAATATTTTTTTCTCACCAGTATCCGATCATGTGGTAAGAATTTCCTGAACGTTTCTTCATAGCACACCTTAGATTTACCTGTATTACAAGGTCATTGGTATATTAATTATAGCCGGCTACCAAAGCAACTATTGCATTATTTTATCTACATGATGAAACTGAAAACAAAAGACGTGAGGTCAATGTTGTCACATGTTGTGTTTGAGCTGCGCCAAGTAAGACATGAAGGATCTTGGAAGGTCCTAAATGGTAGTATAGCAGCCTTTCAAGCTATGTAACCGTGATGGATTAATATGTTAATTGCATTCTGCCTAGAAATTGGAATATGAAAAACAGCTCCTAAGTCCTTGCCTTATAAAAATGGTGTATTAACGTTGATGGCGGCTTGCTAGAACAGAAGCAAGAAGTTGTGTGGAAAAAGGATGACAGAAAGGACCTTCAGAGTTGCAAAGGTCTGTCAACGATTTTAGGTTATAAGTAAGCCAAGGTTAGGTTTTTGTATGAAGTGAAGTTATTGTGAAATAATCTCAGAAGACCAAAGCGAGGACCCCTGTGACACAGTCAGACACTGAGTTAAAGGGATATCCCTACAACCATAGCTAGTGAGAATGTTCTCATGGCATCAAAAGTACTTTGATAATCTAAATAGATAAAACAGTTTTCTCTTCCTACTTTTCTATGAAGACAAAAATCCAATCTTCACAAGTTCACTGTTTGGTTCTGAAATGATTGCTTCAGTTTTCTTATACAGCATAGGAAATTGAATCCCGAGCTTTCAGACAGTACACCAACTGTTTACTTTTCATCCCGAATACTAGAATTTGTAATCAGTTTGTTCCATTACTGTCCTATCCTATTGCTAAATTATTACTGATGACACTTAAGTCTTACTTCAATTTATTTTGGCGGCATTTCTATTATCATTTCACGTAGTGAATCATTTCACGTTTCTTTCTATATCATTAGATTGATGAAAATATTCACTCTGGTCATAATGCAGTCACCGTTTGAAAAACATGTCAGTCACCCTTTCTGATGAAACACATACAGAAAAGGAGTTTTTTTCAAAATGGCAAACATGAGAGGGGCAAAGCAATGCCTTTTCTAAAACTAATATTAGCCTTCAAACTTCTTTTATCAATGCCTATCATAAAATACAAATTTACAAATTAATTCTCCCTGGAGACTTGACAGAGTTTGAACAACATCGAACATAAATTGAACCTCAAGTTTCTTTCATAACTTTGTCTTTTCTTAGATTTTGTTAACGCTTTTTGTTGAAATATTTTGTTCAACAATATCTTATTATAAATCAAGTCAAAAGGTTTAAGTTGATTATCGTTTTATGAATTGAGCCCCGTTTTACACTTTTAACTCGCTGCAAAGCAGAAGATAAAATAGGTCAGGAAAGTATACGTTCTCTTCTTTTATATCTTTTTATAATGAAGATTGCAGTTATGTTTGTGTACAGCAGCACTTTTTCTTAAGGCACCTGTTATAAAGTTCTGATTTTGTAAAAGATGTTTTACAGTTTGTGGACTGGTAGAATTCTTTTTGACATCTATACCCCATAAGTTAATGACTGTTTAAACTCAGCAATGCCAATAAAACGATACTGTAACCACACAGTGACTGTCACACACCATAGAAATAACAATGATTTCGTGATGGGTAATACAACTTGACTATCAGTGTCATCTTGTCTACTCAACTTGTCGTGAGTGTCAACAACAACGTTAGGGGGAATTTATTGAAACAGAAAATAAAGGTTTGATATGTACAAAGTTACATCAAAACAAAAAATCATATACTAACTAGTACGAGTGATCCTATGGTGATTTAGTATATTCTTAGTGGAAGAGGGTAAAAATGTGTAAATTTCTCAAAGCAAATGACGATTGCTTCACTTCGTCACAGTTAATATGAAGAACGAGAATGAGACATCTTCTCTTTTGTAATTATCCTAATGTTTATTATGTCATCGCTAAATCAAAGTTCAAATCAAGAAGTATAAGTTTTCATTGCCTTTGATACATTTCCCATTACCATTATAAACATTCAGCTTTTTATTAGTTATGAATAATCAATATCTTTATCTTACGCGTTGTTGCACCGATTTAACAATTCTAATGTTTGTATATTGCATGGTTACATGTAATTTTTGTTAGAATTTTTTGTGAGAATTATTTGTTTAGTCTCCAGAGAAATTAGTTTGTGAACATTATCTTTTACCTATTTATCATTGCATGCAAGAGAGCAATAGATACTGCACCGTCATATGTCTCCTTCATAATTTTTGTTTCCTGTTCTTTTATAACAAATACCCTGATATCCACGCTGAGTATGTCATCAGGTGCATTTGGAGAAATTATTGGAGATATCATAATCCTTTCCTGTATCAGCAGCGGTAACAATGCATTGAAGACTTTTGGCAAATGCAATTTGCATGACATGTTTTTAAAACTAATATGACAATGTGCAACATATCTTAGGCCAATACATACATAATTCAATTGTTCAAGCAGAAAAGTTTTACTTTCTATTCCGGCGTTACAACACTTGTACTATTTCAAATAAAAAGAAGTTGAAAAATTAAGGCATTATTGATCCACATACACAGTAGTGCTTTCTTGGATTTTTATAATTCTGATTTGCTTTTGTTTCTATGGAAATTTGTTGAGGAAGGATTCTACACAAGGTAAGCTTCATTTTTGGAATAGAACTCCAAACCCGCTCATTTTAGAAAAAAACATTAATCAGCGATAGCAAATAGTTTGAAACCTGACCAAGGACATTGCCATTCGACTTTATTGAATAGGAAATATATAATCATGTATATGTTAACAATAGTAATAGTTTTGTCATTACCGTTTTCATGTTCATATTGACACAGCCTATTTATTACATAAAATGTTCATTTTTTACAACATGTCATTCAACGTTAAAGTTTTTCGATGATACATTGATATTGCTCAGTTCCACACTATTACTATTATCTTCTTATCTGATCTAGTTTATAAGACTTTTGTAACTTTCAGATAATTCATAACTTTATTAGGCGCACTCTTTCGACATCAAGATTGTTCAGTGAGATATAGAAGGGCTCTCTTGCATTTAATAATTTGATTAATAAGGTAATTCCTTTGACATGCATTTTATTAATGAAGACATATTATCTCATCAGGGTTTAAATCACCTGACAAAACGTTAAGTGATTCCAAAACGAGACTCGTGATATTTTCCAGAACATTAATAGCAAAGAGGAGAGTAAAATCACCATAAATAGTTTCCGTTTTTCCCCCAGTACATGTTCTCCAAAATGTTATCATAACCAGTTTCATTTTTATATGCAATTTTGGTTTATAACAATGTTTTTATATAGTTGATTATGTATTTAGCTGAGAAGAACTCAATAAAAAGATTAAAATGTTCCCTCCAATTTTCATGTCAAAAGTTCAACTGACAATTTAAAAGTTTATGATTACAAACAAGTGGTACTGGATATCTGAAAACAGACTTATGCATCTAACTATTTAGATCAGAGAAAGAAAATCTTTGAATATATATATATATACATAAAAATTCCATGCAATATCGCTTTTGCACTATGATGAAAGCATTTATGAGAAAACACTTGATAGTCCATGCTTTGTATTATGTATTGTAAAAAAGACAAATGGTGTGAAAATGCACTAACTGATATTTAAGCAGGTATGCAATAACTATTTATAATATTCGAATAATGCAACTTCAAAGTCGATAAAAATCTTTATCAAAACAACTTTTTTTATATCAATACAAATGAGTTGTTGAAGATATTTATTTTTACAAAAAGGTGTTGATAGACTTAATACCGAAAGATACAGGGGTCAGTTTCTATTTAGAATTATTTCATTCGTCGATATCAAATAAAATTACGCATATCTGTGTTCAGTGCACTGCACTTTAGCCACAACGTTAACACGTTAGCAAAGTTATGACGTTTTACTAGATGACTGTTAAAGATCAATCAATGTCAACTGTAAGAACAAAGTTGCATGATTAACAATGCACACTGTTAGATTAGATCTGTTATCTCTCGGCTGATTAATGTCTACTTCATTCATAAAAAAACGCTATGTAAATGTATGATAAACTTTTGTGAAATTTTTTCACACGTCATTAATAAATATTTTGTGGATGAATGGCAGTTAGTAGTTTTATTAATCATATAGTATACCTGCCATACCTCAAAAACCTAGGCGATACCATTGCTGCTACAGGGCTCGATATATTAAAGTCAGAAGTGAATAATAAAAACGATGTTTATGATATTGAAAAGGATGACCCTTAACTGATTTGGAACACTACCATCGAGAGAAATATTATTCTTACCGCGCCAAAATGTCTAGCATCAAAGAAAAAAACAATTTCCCATCCCGACACCCACAGTACTTAATATATTTTGATTGTTATTTACCAATTGGATCAACTTTTGATATTTCGCGACTGAAAAGACATTTGCTGAATGGACTTGATTAATGTGAACTACAGTTGGTTCTTGGGTTATTATAATATCATTATCAGTTTAAAAACGAAACAAAAGTATGTGTACTTAAGTAAGTTTTCAAAACCTCTGTTGTATGGCGTGCATCAATCTCAATCCCTGTGTGATTTTCGATCATAAACTAACACCTTTACGTATACAATGCCAATACATTCACCGTTGAGTATAAATATGACACAATTCTTACAAGTAACAGTAAGGATAGTTCTATCACATAAGTAACACTACTGATAATAACATGTATAATAAAAAAAACATGTAGTGACGGTTTTCAGAAGCACGTTTTAAAGGTGTTTCTATTGAATATTGTTTGGCTTTGATGCTAATATTAATATATCAACTTGTCAAATGATCCTGTGTTGGTATGTGCTGATTTAAATTTTGGTTTTATTTCACATGGATACTAGTTATATAGCCTACGAAAAATGATCATTTCCCAAATGTCCATTTGTCTGCTACACATGATATTCATAAAGTACGTTTGACCAATTGACCAGTGCTTTTACACGATGTTCAACCAAAACAGTATTACATTGTAGTTATATTAAAAGGCTGATACCTCTTAATAAAATAATGTCATTACGAATGAACTAATGCTGGCCTTATATAGGTTAGGTACCATCTAGAATGTTCTTTAAAGTTCCACGACAAATTCCAATCAGAAGTATCCAACTCAAGCAATCACGAAATAGAAAGAGCATTCTAGAATAGATGATTCTAGACACTGCCAGCTAAGACTATCAAAACAAGTGCAAGTGTGACCCACTAAACAATACAAAATGTTATACAATGTTAAACTTATGAACAATCCCATACTTATAACACTACAGAGTGATTTAAATTCCACTTGAGCCTTTGGTCGCGTATGTTTTTTTTTATCATACATTCTCTTGTAATTAAATTTAATTTCAATTTTGTTTGGAATGCCAGTTTTATAGGAAAATGAGAAATGGTATTTCAAACATTTCCTTCTGTCTCAAAAGTAGCCAAATTATTTTCATTCAAATAATATTCCTGTCATTAAATGCCTCACAAAATACTTATTTCTTATAGATATATTTTAATTTTTAAATTCTAAACTTCGTTGTTACCAACATGAGCTCACAATGATTTCTAATGTACACCAAAAATGCATGATCTCATGTTTGATAGGCTTGTGACCCCTTTACCAATACGGGAATTGTACTTTCACCTGAGGTATTAGTCAACATTTACTTTCAAAATACACCAAGAAGTTTTCTTTCTTTATGATTTACAAAGATGTCTTTTTCAACATGGGAAATTTGCTCAATACCATGAGTGCTTTACCCAATGATGAGGTATTAGTTACTTTCAAGTCTGGATGGTGTCATCAATTTACAACTAAAATCAAAATCCCCACATCCAAAATAGAGTTGGCCTAGATTTTCGAAGCTCTCTTAGTGCTAAGATAGTCGTAAGCCAAAGTTAATGGATGGTACCTACGACTATCTCAATGCTAAGAGAGCTTCAAAACAAAGGCCCTGATGTTGCCAAAAATTTGTGTTTGGATGTTTCAGTTCATTGGACCAAGTGAACAACGCAAAATGTCACAAAAGGCTGTTGTGTTTTGCACTTCTGCTTTTGAAAAGATCTAAAGGATGAAAACGATTTATTAATGCCATTTTAGACTTTGTAACGCAGGTATAGATATTTAAATGTTACTCAATTGAATTTTGTTGGCATGGATAGTTGTTGATGAACCTACCAACTGGTATTTTGTAATATTGTGTGCTCTCTTCATCGTTCTTTACGATAATTAATACTGGGAATGATCAAGCACAAATTGGTTTTCTAAAGATCTATTGATCTCTACTCTACACCACAAATCAATATGTGTTTTTAAAATGACAGTGGTATTACTAATAGCAATGTCCAGGTGCTTCAATTCTATAAAAGCATTGTCAAAAATCAAAGATTTTAAGAAATCTTTCCATAATGAGCATTATATCCTGTAACAAAAATGATTTTTCTACTTATTAAACTATAAAATAATGCATCACATCCATACCATTTCAATTTAATCTGCAACGAGATCCTCAAAGCTCCCTTTTGCACAGCAGGGCGTTATTTTGAAAACAGGAAACAGTTAAAGTGATCTGTACCCTCGTCATTTTGTTTAATGACATGGTTCTGAAAATGGAAATGCATTTCATCACGTCTCTAGGTCATTTGCTTCGTAGAAACAGTGTGATCGAAACTAATAGGATACTAAAGATTCAAGATAGTTGACAAAGCTTTTTTTTAAATACTTTCTTATTGATCTAAACCTTAGAGAGTTAAAAACATCTAATTTGACATTTGGCATCATGGAAAGCTATCTTAATTATAAAAGCCCTAGACTTTACAAGAACATATTCTAAAGAATGATCTACTTTAAATATCAAACTAATAATTATTATGGCTTTATATACATTTTCGAATGTGAAATATATGTCACTTAAAGTTCATCTAAAAAAATTGACATTGTGACACAGATTCGTATCTTGAACCAATGTGTTTTGCTTTGATGCTTTTATGCTCATCTTTATTCTTCCAATGTCAAAATATTGTATTTTTTAGATTTAACACCAACTGAATATAACATGTAATTACTGTGTTTATTGATACAATTGGATAGATTAAATACATCTTCATCTTTCCATGAAATCCTTCTCCTCCATGAGGTAATATATCTTAAATCATTGCACCAATAGCTAGTTTTTGAAATGAAAATTAAATTAAAAAGAAAATAATTTTTGTATGACTTTCATGCAGAGACTTTACCTTTTCATCTTTTTGAACCTATGTATCCGAATTCTGTCAAATGTCACATTTGAATTGTATTACAACTTAGCACTTACACTTTTTTCAATCCCTTTAAATTATAATTAAAATAACTTGTATGTTTTATTGCTTAAATATGTCGTAATCTTGGCTGCAAATGCTATAAGAAATGGTTTTTGCTTTGAAGTGACTCAAGAAACTAAGCATCCCTTGCGAGGCCGATACAGTCCGAATTACTTTCTTTCATGGCTTTACTGTATTTTCCACATTTTCTTCTATAAAATCATGTCAACCAAAGCGACAATATTAGTTGATAAACTTAGTTAGATTTAAATATTTTGGATAGAATATTGATTTTGTATATGTTGATGATCAAATCATTAGTTGACAGCTATTTTCCCAGATAACTGTTTACAGAAGAGAACAATATAAATGTTGATAGCATAATGTATTTTAGTATGAAGCAAGCTAGGTTCCTTAACATCAGTCTCCAGGAACTATTGAGGACAAGCCGGGGACTGTCAGACACTTTTGACGCTTTTCAATTAATGTGAGACATACTGCAGACAGCTGGACTGAAATGACGAGTCAATCAAGCCCCTACTGGGTTCACTTCGCAATTCACAATGGCACAGAGAGGATAGGGATTACAGAGGTGCATGTCTGCATCCATCTAGAAGAGGCTAGATTTTACTAAATACTATGTGGTTACTTGGGAACTTGTCAAATGTCATTTACATACCACAGACAATGAGGTTACCAATCAAATGCAACTTGTAATATCAAAAATACACATGGTTTCCACTGATCCAATGGGAAACAAATGCTGGTTGTCGAAAATGTTTCTTTACACATGCAGAAATGTGAGAAACATATGCATGTATCTGTGTTACTAGCTCAAAGTACCCTGACACATGTACCACACCCTGACACATGTACCACATGTACAACTGATAATAAACGGTGATGATTGGTCACTTACTCACTAAAAAAGTTTTGCTTAAACTTGTCACAAAATATATATTTTTATTTTAAGTTAAGAGTCGAATTTCATAAGAGAAATATATATTAAATGAACTCGTATATGTAATTGTAAGAATCTTCGTCCATGTGGCTTGTTTAAGACAATTGTAGTTCAACTAATTAATCATAAGCTCATCTTCCTTGATATCAAATTAAGTTTAACTGACACTCAAACATAATCAAATATTGGTAGATGGTAGTGAATCTTCTTTATTAGTCTGACAAATATTGTTGAAACGTGGAATATAGGATACAGGAACTGGAATGATAAAGAACGTCTTTGATTGTTAAAGAGCAAATAATCAGTATTTGACTGAGAAATCAGCTGAATGAAAAGTGTATTCTTGAACTTTATAATGAAGACGAAAGATAGTTTGGATGATAACTGCATAATCAATAATGTTTGGTGTGACACTCGTGTTAACCCGCCTTTCCTGAAACAAATTTATGTGAAGGTGCACCGATACTTGATATAAGGGTTGCAGTTTGAAGTAAAGTTGCTAAGCTGCTAAGTTGAGATTCAGAGAGGAGTAGAAACCATATATAGAACAAATATACATATACCTTTTATTTCTGACAAAATCAATGATGAATTGCCAGTCAGGAAGTGCTCAGGGAAATTTGTATGAAATAAGATTTTTAGGTTCTTCCTTGCCCTCGGGGTGACAATGTAACGAAGACGGATTAATGTTGACACCTTGTTTTATAACAAAGAAACACGTTTTCAACATTTTAAAGACTACGAAGAGTAGCGACCTTGGATTACCGATTCCCACATAATATTACACAATAAAGTAAAATACCTCTTAAATTTTCAGTTGTTTGATTGTTGTCTGTTATATTATATTTTGGGTTGTTTTTTGTTTACCTATTGTTGGAAGAGAGAGAGAGAGAGAGAGAGAGAGAGAGAGAGAGAGAGAGAGAGAGAGAGAGAGAGAGAGAGAGAGAGAGAGAGAGAGAGAGAGAGAGAGAGAGAGAGAGAGAGAGAGAGAGAGAGAGAGAGAGAGAGAGAGTCTTTATTTCCTCCAGTGGCAACCGAAGATTACATATAAACATCACATTACATCATTGTACAGAAGAACATAGATATAACAAAATATTTACAAATTTATATACAGCATTGTTTCACGTTTTAGCAATAAGTCCACGTTATTCGCAGTCGTCTATGAAAACTACCTACACATGCAGCTTGCCAGTCATGTTTACAAGTTGCAAGTTTATTTTTCAATATCATCTTATAAAAGATGTATATCAAGCTAATCAGAAATCAATCCTGACCATATCACGTACTTATTAGCTATGAGTATACAAACTGTCTTCGGGATTTCAACCACAGTTTTCATTTCATCACTATTTTATATCATTTTGTATAAAAACCTATCCATACCTAAACCTAGGTGGTCGCGGTTAATGTGGGAGATGTAGTAGACCTAATAATAATGTTTTCCGCCACGTCGTTCCATATGATATAATTTGTTTGAAAAAATGTATGCTGAAAACTGTAACCATGTTCTTTATTCATTAACTATTATAAAAGATAAATTGGTGGTACTTTAAGAAACATGAATATCACAGACGAATAGCATACTAGCAACCTGGCGACCAAATGAGAAACATTCCATTAACCCTTAGAGTGCCCGGGGACCATATAAGGTCCCCTCCCCCCAAACTCCCTACGATGCCACAGGACCATATATGGTCCCCAGCTATTACCCCATCCGCATCCCAAGAATTAAAAATAAATCTCCACTAATACAAGTTGACAACCATTTTGTTCGAGAACCATGGAACATAGCTTCAATTTGATACCACTTTTGTATCATATGATAAGATTTTAACAAAGAAATTAAGGTTTACACACTAAACATTCACCAGGACAAATATGGTCCTCGGCCATGGCCACTGGGGTTAATTCTCTACAATGCATGTAGAAAGATGTCTTTATCAACTCCACTTGACAACAATACTAAAATAATCCCTGTATGCATAGCTTCATTTTGATTACCTTTTTGCACTATAGAACCTATTATTAACAGAGAAATCAAGGTTATCACACAAAAACCTGTCTAGGCCACATATGGTCCTTGGCCATGGCCACTGGGGGTTAATGCTCTACAAGGCATGTGAAAAGAAATCTTCACCAATTCTACTTGACAATCATATTCTCAGAATCCCTCAGAAACATAGATTCATTATAAAACTTTTTTTCTGTTGTAAAACCTTATATTAATTGAGAAATCAAGGTTTTGGCAAAAACCTTGTCAAGGCCACATATGGTCATTGGCCATTGCAATTGGGGGTTAATTCTCTACATGGCATGTGTAAATAATCACATGCATATCAGGAAAAAAACAATGTAACAATAAATTCCAACTTTACTAACAAAATCTAAAGTGTATCTAGTTTAGAAATTACATTATGATTATGAAAAACGCTTTTAGAAAAACCAAGAATGGTGATAAACAAGTATGAGTTTCAATTGTGAATAATGTCCACCATTCTTTGACTATATAGGAAAATAAACATCATTCATAACTTGCAATAAGCTATTCACTTTAAGTCTAATTTCAAAATATAACATGAAATAAATGTACAGAAATTAATATTAAACAGGAATATCCATATGCCAGAGTAATATCATGTTCACACCTTCCCTAAAATATTTGTCAAAAAAAGCAAGGGTCATTGCTAACACATTATAAAAACTTAATAAAATGGCCCCGTTTACCTCGCTGGCGAGGAGAGCATGCCCAATGATCAGTTGGAGATTTCGATACATTCTCATTTTCTTTCGCCAAAAGAAATGACTGACAAATTTTCTGCCGTTGATTTGAGATCTACAGGTCATTTATAATGTGTCAACTGTCGTAATTTAAAAGGGTGCAGCCTATGACAAAACGATTCGACACAAGCATGTGTCAGAGTCAAATCTGACCGTAGCAAAAAACTTTGTAACACGATTCGCGATGTCAACTTTGCGAGCCCGATAAGAGCGAACACATTATTAACATTACCTGAAAATACTATCGTAGGATAGCATTTTGTTTTTTCTTTATGTTTATGTCCTCGATATCTGCTTTGATTCGTACGGATTTGTTAAACGGTCGTTTACTTTTGCAGACTACATTGCATCTCCCGGGTCAGTTTTGTTTACAATATGGCTGTGACACTGTAGATACCACTTTCGGGAGATCTTATTTCAATGAACGAATGTGGTACGGACATCTGATGGTTATTGTGCAATAAGAGAATAAACCACAATACAACTTTAACATTTTTGTTTGCTTCGATATGTACCAATATTACATGGTAAAACCAAATGCCTTGAAAATGGCTTGTGCATTATTTTCCTGACTTTTTGTAATATATCAAGAATATATTTTAAAATATTTACCTATAAAATCAGTTCAAGAGAATGAGAACAAATTGTCAAGCATATGTTATAAGAATACCTATTTAATCAAAACTTATTCAGGTTTTTTTAATTTGAGGGATAAAAAAGACTATGATTACGAGGGTTCGTTTCATCTTCCAATCGAACGTTTTATTTGGGCGAGGAACAACCACCTGTCGTCTGGTAAACAGCACGAGCCACGGGAGACGTGACGTATATTCTATCGTCATTTCCGGAGTCCCTCGCGATATTTACCGCTGGCTTGTTTGGGGAATCCCTTCTTGTTTGGAAATAATTTTTAACGGATGCATGTGACCTACTGGCAGCGACTGTGGCAAATAAGAACTAGTTGATATTATCATGTTCCAACGACTGACATTCGACAATTAAAAAAATAGTACAAAATTAATTATTACTATGAATTAAAAATTACAAAGAAAAACCAATTTGAATTAACCGACTTATTCTCAATTATCAATATAACATCTTACTGAAATTTCAAAAGCAATGAACATATATCTTGAATTTATTTGATCAAGAGTATCCATATTAATTGTTTGATGAATAGTGATTTTTCAACCTGTTCCTTGATAATAAGAAGAAGAATTCAAAATGTGTATACATAGATCTAAAAGCGATATTTATATTTCTAAATATATATTGGAATAAATAATTCTCTCTTATGGTGTGACATCAACCTTCAAAAAGTATTTGTTATACTCAGAGATTATTAATATTGAATTTCTCTGTTTACCTTTATGTAGGTTGACTTAAATTGTTCATTATAAATTGTGCAATTTAAATTTTTCAACTACGTCAATCTTCATCTCCTTCTAGGTCACAAGACAAAATATTGATTCTCTGATGACATTTTTTTAAAGAATAAATTATTTCTATTTTTTTGGTTATTTTCATTACTTGTAATAAGGACTAATACCAGAAGATAAAATTAATATTTTTGAATCAGAAACTTAGCCATAAAAATCAATAAGGCTTTTTTAAAGATAATCATTTATAAATCAAGTCATAGTCACACGACTTCAACAGTCTTAAACAACGCTCACGTAGCCTTGAAGCACGTGTACTGTTGTCAAACATTGTCGAAGTGGAGACAATTTGGTGGGGAAATGGGCGTGGCTTATATTTTATCAGCATTGCAGAAAGCGTCATTTTTTTTGTTTCGGATATCACATTTGAATGAACGTAACCGATTATGCTAAGACCAGGTAGTTGATGCACTCAAGACAACTACATAGCTGCAATAAATAATACTTCAAATTTTGAAAATATCCCGCCATAATTTTAGCGCGAATTACACCGTGAAAGTTCCGCGAGTGGGCGAACAATACGATTACGGACAGGCGTCAATCAAGTCGGCCGGGTTTGGGAAGCTTTAGTTTTTTTATTTATATTTGTCCGTGTGAAGCAAGAACATTAATCCATATGATAGCTAAAATAAATCGTATCTTTAATTAATTTTCATCTTTAAAAGATATAGTAAGATCACTCAGAATTTAATTTACGAACCGAGGTGACCGCGGACATATTCATTTTGACATGAGTGTAATCAAACTAATCGACAAATGAATGTTTTCTTTTTAAAGATAACTATTTAATTGAAGAATATACTCTATAATTGTTTTCCATAATTTAAACTGTGATCATGAGTGAATATTGACGCTAAATACATTTTTAATTTGCTGAAGGGATGAAACCGAACTGCATTGCTAAAACTGCCGAGATACGTTCCCGATGTTTTTTATTCCGTTTTTGTCTAAATGATTTTGTTGGATTGTCACTCCAAAACGTAGAGCAAATCTATTCAATAGGATAGTTTATGAATTCTATTTTTATTATTCATAATTATATATTGTATGATATGATAAGACAACATTTTATCTGCAGTTTTGTATGCATTTGCAAATAGGCTGTTCAGACTAAGATTTTACCTACCAGAAACTGATACTGTGTGCGGGCAAAAGAAAGAAACCGTAATTTCTGTTGCAAAGTTGCAGAAAGTTACATCATTTTCAAGATAGAAACACTAACTATCAGTGGATGAAATTTCAATCACTATGCCTTTATTGTGAAAAATTAGGAGGTATACCCATGCACAGTCCATTTCCCACACTTTGTTTGTCAGTGACGTCACGCGAAACAATGTTCAACAAAATGATTACAAAAAGATAACTCGTATTATTTCGTGAACAATCGGTCGCAAGAAGAAAGTAAACATACCATCGTGATCACTGTCGTTTTCTCTCTTGATAAATAATCATTTATTTACATTTTTAGAAACAACAATTTAATAACAAGCTATGAAACAAAGGAGTAACAGTTCACGTTGATTGAACTTTTGCGTGAAAAACGCCTCTGCCGTTTATAATCAACGCATTATCATTTTAAACTTCATTTTTTTTTCACAAAAAATACATTGACCCAGTGATAAACATCTCAGCATTCCACAGTTAAAATTTCATTAATTTCCGAACATTGGTAACGCCTTGGTGACCTTTTTTGTACGACGTTGACCTTTATCTTGTGTTTCCACAAAATGTTAGCGGCACTGAGCGAGTGCATAGCGTCAACTGCCGGGCATCAAGAGGGTTAACAAGAACTGGTCATCAGTGTTAGAATTAAAAAGTTTAAATTCAACAGCATTGATCGACACCCATGAAAGCCCATACTTGTTCTCATGCTTTCAATGTTGTAAAATCAATTGTGCAAATAGATGAAACGGTAATTCCTTCTTCGATGATTATGCCAATTCACGCCTGGTTCATAAATGGTTTCCAATAGTTCACAATTCCATTGGAGTTGTAACTATAATCAATTTTTCTGAATTGGATGAAAACAGGGCCAAGTGGTAAAAATAGGTAACAACTGATTCATCATTTTTGTTTAATAATTATTTCTTAAATATGCATGCCTGTTATATGAAATGACTTTTTCTTAGAAATATATTTACAGCTTTTATTGAATTAAGCAAAATTTTTTCTTTTCTACTGCAGCATAAGATGACGTATTTTTTGTACTTTATAACCTCTATATCCTGCTTTGAGATCCATTTTATTACCGTTGCATCTTTCTGGATGTACACATATATATCTTTCTATGACAGCATTGTTGTGTAACTGTTTACAACTAAAGCTCAAAAAGAGACAATTTTACCTTTTTCGTTTGCTTAAGAAACTTTTAACAATGTTGTCACAAAAAGGCTCTTTATAAAATATTTCAACAACTTTCAAATGAGAGTATGCACAAAAGCAAGTGGTTTCTTTAACAAATAGAGGATATTTGACATTTCTGGTCGAATACCATGTATATCTCATCGAGTGTAATAGAAATAATATTTTAACGAGTGTAAATGTATGATTTTCTACTTCACGAGATGAGATATACATGGTATTCGATCAGAAGTGTCAAATGTTCTATTTATTATGTTTCAAAAAACCCCGTAAATGACCTTTAATATATGAATGGAGAAGCTAAATCGCTAAATCGCTACCGCGGCCGTTGCATGACGTCATTAAATTGTTTCTTGACGTCACCTGTGACGTCATATGATTGTTGCGTTATTTCACTGAGTAGAATACCATTATTATTTCAGCGGATTTTATTTTCACTAATAAATGGCATATTTCACCATTGAAAACATAATAATAAAAGACACATGATGTTTCACATTTTATTATTCGGTGGAAAAGAGGCTATAATTATGCCCAACTGAAAAACAAATAAGTAAGCTTAAAATGTGGCCTCATTTGGCCTCGTGTGTGAAACGTTTTAAGGCCAAAGTGATGTTAAGTTATTCAATTTGTTTCACTTGACAATATCCATCAATAAATGCATTCTGTTATTTCATTTCATACGCGTGATTTACAAATGTATTCATAATTTGAAAAAGAAGCACTTATATCATCAGAATGCAATGTATATAAACATTTAAAATCAGTTTGAAAAAAGTATAATTCAGAAAAGAGTTTGACAAATATACGTAGTTGATATTGTGAAATGTTTTAAAAACTTGTGATGTAAATTTTGCGTACATCTACTGCATAAAGTCATAAAGTCGTATAGTTATTAGTAATCTAAGCCATATGCTTATATAATGTTAGTGTCGTAGATAACTTTGTAGATGTCGCATATGAATCTTGAAATATACTATTGACATAAAAAGTGAACTAAGATCTTTCATTGAACATTTTGATCAATTAAACATTTACTTTTTGTTTATCATTTCGCTTATTCCATGACGGCAGTATAAGAATATAAAATTATTTTGCAATCGTTGATACATTACTAAATTACAAAAACCTCAGTTACATAAACTATTTCAGCCAATGCGCATAATAAAAGTTGAGCTTTTTCAGGAAATATTTCATGCATGAGCAATTTGATTAATGGGATAGATACCCTTGGGTGTTTAAATGCAATTATTGTTGGAATGGGAAGCATTTAATCATGAAGTAGAGACACCGTCTATCATTGATAAAATCATAGTTTCATGAGATGAAAGGAACTGTAAACACATTTAATATCTTGTCGGTATTTAGGGCTTTTAAACTGGAGTTTGTTTTTTAGTTGTTGCTTATGTTTAAAGTGTATCATTTCGATTCAAACAACCGTTTTGCAGACGTACTTCTAAGTATGATGTTGTATGATACAAAACATATCTAAGGTAAAATGTTCATGTGAACTCCTCAATGTAAGCTTTTGAACATTTCTTTCTAAATGTAGGACGGAAGCTGATTTACAAACGCAGCAGTCTAAATAATTAGCAATAATTAATGACATAAAGAAACCACATTCACCAATCTCATTGACATCAGGTGGAACATTCATCGTTTCTGGTTGTCTAAACTTGTTCTCAATCGTTTTCACTATGAAACTAAACCATCAGTACAAGTTAGTTCTTGTCATTGACCAGAAACACAAGAATAAACATGTCCTTGTTTTGAAATAGCAGAAACGTAGATACTTACAAAGCAGAAAAGGCAAACATTGTATTATTCTCATTGTAAATACCTTGGCATTACAAATATGAAACACAAAGATAACTAATACAAAAAAGAACACTAAACTATTGTCATAAACGCTAAATGTATATCTGCATTTAGTCAACATTGTCTGTTTTCAGCAACACGATTTTTTCCGCTTAATGGAATTCCTTTGTACATAAAAAGGAAGGAACAACAAGCTTTATCAAAGTAAATGATTTACTATTGATGAACGACATTCACGTATTTTACACATGTTCTCCGTAATTGTTTCTGATATCTTGAAATGAATAAATAATGATTAATTAACCACCTTCAGGCACACCAAAGCCTTGATTTTTATTGTTTTGTAAGAAAAGTTACCTTCATTCATATTAAGCGCTGATTTATGAAAAGTAAATATAAAACTGTTCTGGGTTTTTTTGAACATCGAACATTATGTGTTAGGAGCATATTTCAGTTTTTTCCTGATCCTGATATGATCTTCATATCAAGATATACTTAATTGAAACACAACAAGAAAATTGTGCTTCATACATATAAAAACTATATATACTGTTCGGAAATGAAATAATGAAAGCTAATTATGTATAACACATCGATTCAGTTACAAATTGGTTGAAACGCTCAGCTGATCCAAATGTAATGCTGCAAGTGGTCGGAAGTGAACACAATAATTAACCGGCAAAGTTATATGCCCGATTAGAAAGATTCGATCAAGGTAAACATTAGTGTAAAATTTGCTCTACTAAAACATAATTAAAATGCAAATATAATTTTATAACGATACTCAGATGTACTTACAGATCGGTACACTTTACACGAGGACAGTCAAACAGTAAGCAAAGATGTCTCATCAATTATAAAATCGTCAGTCTGTCTCCGTAAATAATTCGTGAGTGTTAACACTAGCCGACTTTCTGATTTCGCTTTCCTTATTGGAAAAGAATGCTAATTCATAGATTTCTTTGAACTGCATAAGCTTATAAGAATTCGACGTGGACAAGAATGGTTACAAATCACTGTGAATCTGGAAATCTGTTTCTCATTGTCAACTTGGATCCCATTCAGACCTTGACGATTTGTTTAGAATTGCTTTTATTTCCATAATTTCTGACGCATTAGGACGAGGGAATTCTCTGGTCTGGTATGAATGAAAACATCGTGATGATTTGAAGCTTTATGCTCGACAAGATTTTAACCCCTCGTTAGCTAGAAGGACTATGAATTATATAGTTCTGCTTGCATCTGCTTATCAACCTTGTAAAACGATGTTAGTGATAGTAGCTTGTATCTGTAATTGTCATTTCAATTATTAAAGCTCAATCTAAGCAATTATTATTGCACCTTTTGACATTATCATTAAAATCAATTCAGTGCCTTAAATGAAATAAAAAAACATTATAACTGATAATAAATACAACATGTAAATGCAATTTATAAGATAACTTATACCCTTTGAATATACCTTACTTTCATAAACTGTTGCAAACAAGCGATACCTGATGTGAGAACTAGTTTTGATAATAAATGCAATATGTCAATATAATTTATATTGTAGACAATTACGTTTTTCGTAAACACGTGTATACAAACAGTATACATATGTGCTCAGTGTTGTACAAAAGAAACATACAATTAAAAGTAACATCGAGTTAATTGTGAGGGTATTGGTCAAAAGGGGACCAACAATATATTGTCTTTTTACTTTAGTGATGATATTGGAAGTTTTCCTGACTGATGTATACTTGAAGTTAGCAGATGGCAGAGTTGGTCATTTTCCCTTTATAATTGAACAGTCGTGTTGCCATTTCATAAGAGTTTTGACATGACAAACACTTATACATATAAAACAAATACTATAATGCCATGTCTTATTCTAATGTGACATACTATGTCGTATCTAGTGTAAGGGCACCGATTTCATATATCCTGTTGCAATGTACATCTACTAAATTAACATAGCAAATTACAAATGGAGTCTAAGAACATCTTTGAATCTTATTAATCAGAAATAGCTTTCTAAAGGTTAACAGATTTCGTAACTTTCGCCAGTTTTCCCGATTTTTAAAATTAAACTTGATTATGCTGCTATATACATTTTATCTAATGAAATCTTCTAAGACAGCCTCAACCATACATAATCAGGAACTATCTGCTAACGTTAAACCTGTAGTTATTGTGTTACAAATTCGTGTTCTTATTACGCATTCTCTTTCAGAATGAATTGGTTGTCAGACATTTTCAATCAAGTGCAATAAAACCAAGTCACAAAAGAATGATATTTGCAAAAAGATATGACAAGCAATCTGGAAATAATTCAGAAAACGATTAACAAAACACTGACAGCTGTGAAGTGATCCTTAATAAAGTTACTTTGGAGGATATGTTTACAAGAATTACATGCATCCCATCTAAAAAAGAGAGGAAAACTGTGTAATCATTGGTGAAACACGAACATATGTTTGTAGATGCCAAAAAATAAATGGGCTGCCAGATCCACCTTTTTCTTAAAATTACTAAGCACTTTGAAAACGTGTTCTTTTGTGCTAAAATGCACAGTGTTTGAGAATGATCCTGTGTTTTGTCATTAGAATATTATGATAGTACATGTCAGTGGCTTATATATTATGAAATTGATTTAGCAACACAAAAGTCATTTGACGATGAATATGTCAAAAATAAACGAGGGTGATTTTAAAGCTATAAAATATTTGACACGATTGTCATCTCATTTTCCATATTAGGTGCTGATCATGAAGCTCAAGCACATTGTTGCGGAAATAATTAGATATCAGGGTGAGTCATCTGAAATCGACTGAAAGCGGCAGGGTTCAGAGCACATAAAGCAACAAGAATGACCTGTGTAATCAACGTGTAGGTGGAATGGTGAATTGTAGAGAAGGGTTCACTTTTCTGAAAATTGCTTTACAGTCGAAATTCAACAGTCAAATATATGTATGGACGTACAAACATGTTACTTGAAACATCCAAGAAACGGTGTCTTTTGAAATAGGATCAATAATGGCAATGCTTGGTTTTGAAAATGGACCTGATCAAGGAAACCTCTAGTGACTTTGGTACGAACAGGATATCCTTGACAGGCCCACAAAACTCATCTTTATGGACGGCATTGGAAACAGTTCAGTTTAGCTCTTGATCTTTGTTTTTTCCCGATAACTTTACATTAGTCATTATCATTCCCTTGGGTCCACACTTTCCATGCAACGCATCAAAATCAATACTTTCTACGTTAAAGATTTAAATCAAGTCCAGACTCATTGAGTTTTCAACATCACATCCTCTTTTATCTTGCAAAAACTGTTAATTGGCTACTTCTGAACAATTTCATCTGACAGCCGAGAATCAGGGATCGGATGTGGTTTCTGCTACTTTTAATTATGGCAAGTTATTTGGAATTTGTCCGTTAGGAAAGTCTTTTTTATTACCTGCTTTATTACAATATGGTTAATAACAGATAATTACAAATATGTCGATTCTCCAAAGATGGAACTTCGAAGCTTATAAGATTATCTCATCTTATCAGCTTGTTGACATGTACAGATAAAACATTGTAAAGTGTATCCTATCTTATCCAGAAATATATTGAGAGTTTATCAAGGTCATAGAGTATCTAAGACAGTTACTATATTCCATTTTCGTACAATTCACATCAATGTGTAGTTTCCTATTTAGGAATTGTCTGACCAATGCGGGAAGCATTGGTATGTGAGCGTCGCTCCTAAATTTGCCTACATGGAACGTCTGTTACAATGATTATAGGTACGTTTTCAATTATTGAAGTATTTTAATTATTACTATAAGACCAGTTTTCTCACAATAATAGACGTGAAATTTCAAGTATTTTTTTTCAACCCAGTGAACAAAACAACGCTATTTATCTATTGATTTACTGGTGTACAGACAGATGATCCCGGACTGACGGCAATGCCATGTATCATGTCTACCTGGTCTGATTATATCGAGTAACCTAATCTCATCAAACCATCCCTTAGTGTAATGTATGGTTACATAGACAAGATCACAAGTCTGTAAAGTTCAATTCCACTGATCACCACTCCGTCAAGACTTTAATGTGGCACCTGTTTTCCTCTGTAATGTTTCTTCGCTACTTTTCTTAAGTTCAGCAACAATGGGTCAAGTTGAGTGCTGGATTGGGGGCATGTTTCCTACCTGACTGCTCGGGTCTATTAAAAGACTGCTGAAGTCTATTAAATCAAACTGAGATATGAGTATGCAGAGTATGAAGCTTAATATGTCCAAAGGGCAAGGGGATATGTTTTTGATCTTCAACCGCTAGTTCATAGACGATACCAACTAGGAAATCATATTTGTTAAGAATTGTGTTTTCATAGAAATGACATCGGTATTCTATTCATCAATTATAAAAACACCATGATACTTAATGTGCATGACGACTTGATGATTTGAGGAGTTATACTGCATTTTTACGTATGTAAAAACTATGATGAGATGATGATTAAAAGTAATGATTTTTCTTTCAATACAATTTTGGTCATCGGCGCTTAGTTATTATCGAATTATATGCACTTTAACATCAGTGCATTATTTCAAAAGGTAATTTAGACAACTACATTGCAAAACTAGTTATAAAAACGTACTGTTTTCAGTGTTGTAAGATTCTCTTCCAAAATAAGGTTAACTGATAACTTTCCTCCCCATTAGTCATTGTTAACAAGTAGAACGTTCCCAAAGATCCCTGCTTCTACTCAGAGTACTTCATCTTGCTCGGAAGAGTTTACTTATCTGGCAAATATCCCCGTCCCGTCACAAATCCCATTTCCCACAGAGGTTCAATGTGTGTTTTATGAAGATTTACATTAACCTTTTACTAGCTGTGTAATCAAAAACAAAATCAAATTGGTTCTCATTTCTTGTTATTAATGGTTTTAAGCTAAAATGGAAATAGATCAGACACCGGCGTTTCAGAAACATCCCTCTTGTCCTTAAGACATTAGATCAATGATATTGAAAGCGTTTAAACTGATAGGTTTATCTTGTTGCAGGGAAAATACAAACGCGAGATCGTTACAAGTTATTTGTCAATGACAACTAACGTCATAATGCCTTTTAAAAAACATCATTCTAAAATATGTGTGCAGAAAACAAGAAATACTGATCATGCTTTATTTCATATTAATCTATTCAACCAAACCGTAAAAGTGAAATCAATGTTATGTTCTGCAGAAAGGCAAATCTCATTAAAGTCGCATCTAATCTATCACTCATACATAAGCAGTTGTTTGGATCTGAACGCTGCCCCTGCTTCCTAAATTCAAATGTTCAGAGGGCTGAATACCTTGTAGCCTCGTCACTGATAGGCTTGACTGCATAGGCCATCAGACATGACTGAAATGTAATCAGTGTTCTCACCAAAAACGAAGCAACATCCGAATGCTGGGTTCGATCTCATTTCAAGGAGATTGATCTCTCATGAGCCTTTCTGAGAGACGGGTAAGAAGGATATTCAATCTACACACGTACCATGTTGATTCACAATAGAGAAAATTCAGTTTTGATAAGAACATATAAATCACAACAGTTATCGCATCCTGTGTTTCTCCCGGAAGGCGTTTTGTGTTATATCTGGGCAAAATCCATTTTCGGAATATGTCTGTTTTCAGAACAAGTTCTTATGGATAGTCAACATCTTTATTGCACGTTTTGGTGTATATACTAACACCGTTATCAAGCAAGTGATGACACTCATCATGATTATTTATTTAAGCAGAAATTTTAACCATCAAATTTTGATATTATGATGATTGCAAAATCTGCTTGTACAAATACGCTGACATGACAATTTTTCTCAAAAGTGAGCTTTAGTCGATGAAATGTTTGTCAATGATTTATTCAATACTAATAATTGAAATATGCATTTGAAGTATTAATAAGTCGCTTCATTGCCAACAAGAAATGCAAAAAAGATCCAAAAAATATCTTAGTTTATAAAAAAAACTATAAACGTGATAAGTAAAACTTTAATTTTCATATGGGAATATGTTTTCAAGTCTGATTTAGAACGATTTACTTTCGTGCCTCCGAAGTCAACGAGCAATCTTTTTCAGAATTGGTTGCAGTTGATATTTTCTCTGCGGGAGAGGGACAGCTGTTTATACCGTACAATCAAACTGGTCATCCTGACCTCAAGATTTCAATTCTTAGGTTTATTTTTTTCTAAATCTAAACGGTTTTCGGAAGTCAACAAATATATGAAAATGGCAGTTATTACCCGGAATAATGGAAATACATTATAGGCTGAAGATGTTGATTATTTTCCAACACCATGAAATGTGAGGGATATGAAAATTAATACTTTCTATTTGTCTGTGGGTCCTTAATATTTCGAACTCTAATTAGAACACATTAATATCTCAATGCATTAATAGATATAATGAAAGTCATCGTCATTGTTACTTAAGCTTAGATTTTAACTTTTATACTTCTGCAAATAATGAAGTCCTAAATGTAAAATAGTTTTCGTTTAAATATTTGATCGAAGAATTGCTGGAGTTTTCAACTTATCTGTTATCAATACACTTTTTCCCCCATTCGTTCAACATAGCTTCTCAAACAAAATAATATAACCTTAATGGCAAACAATAATCTAATGTTCAAATAAGGTAAAAGAAACCTCAATGCATTCATTTCGTTCTTTAATTACGACGATAGCGTATATAAGTAGTTACCTTTCATTGGCACTGAGGATTGATCACGTTTTCGTAAACAATCATAATCCTTTGAACAAAAAGTGTGATTTTGTGATCGGAATCTGCATTTTCTAATCAAATTTTTTGCTTAATTTGCTATATATTGATTTTCGTTTTGAGTAACACTTACAGTAGATGTTGTTAATGATTACAAAACAGGACAAAAGTTGAAACATTTCATTCGTTGTTTATAAGTAAAGTGCTTGAATGGCACTTTTTAGTATAAATACTTTATTTTTTTTAAAAGAAATGGCACTTACGTGCAATAAGTAATATCTAAAATTAGTGGCAGTATAGCTTTGATGTCAAACCTTAAAACTTGATAAAATGATAAAACTGCATTCGCTTCTGTTGGAAATAAGCATTAAACTAGTGGGATGCAATTGTCACGAAGTTTTAAATAATTTTATCTAAACGTGAGAAAGGTATGAGAAGCTGGGATTTCATTGTTGACTTAAGTTCGTCATGCAAAAGAAGGATCTCACGAATCACTGATGATGGACAAGTCAAATAAAATTGAAAATGAATATCATTTTTACTTGAATGTCCTATCTACAGTAACATTCGATAAAAATATATCAATGGAAAACTACTATGTGCATCCAAATTATGTTTATATGAACTTATTGACATCCCCTCGTAATTCAAAATGATGTTTTAAAGACACATTATGACCTTAGTGGCAATTGCATTTTACATAACTTTAACGATTTTGCGTTTATATTTTTGCTACAACAGGTCCTTTCAATACAAATGGTTTCATTATCAGTGATCTAATATCTTAAGGACAAAGAAGATGTTTATCAAACGTCGCTGTCTGATCTATTTCCTTTTTATGCATGAAACCATCAATAACAGGAAATGAGAACCAATTTTATTTGTTTTCGATTACACAGCTAATAAAAGGTTATTGTAAATCTTCATAAAACACACATTGAACCTCTGTAGAAAATGAGACTTGTGACTGGACGGGGCTTTTTGTCAGGTAAGTAAACTCTTCCAAGCAATAAGAAGTACTTTGATTAGATGCAGGGTAGAAAAAAGAAGGAGAAAGTCATTTTGTTAAGTGTCTCGTTTTTCTTCAAAGATAACGATATTCAAGTATTGAAATAATAAATTAATTTTCAACACAATACTGTAATCCATATTTGTTTCTCTCTCAGTGTTAAAGAGCCTTTTCATAGGAAATATTCTTCTTGTTAAAGAAACTTAGGTGGGGGGAAAAGAATCAGTTAGCCTTATTATATTGAAAAGAAAAAAAATGTATTCCAGTCAACATGACATAATCATTTTCGGATAAGTAACCATGCGGATTTTCTCCGCAAATCATTAAGTCATGAACGTCAAGTATGATAGTGGTTTCATTATTGATAAACAGAATACCGATACCATTTCCTATGCAAACCATATTCATTACAAATATGATTACCGAGTTAGTAATGTCTATGTAATATCGAGTAAACAACAGCATCAATAAAATGCCCCTTTGCCCTTATGACACATTACGCATATTAATATTTCATTTTTATAGACTCCACAGTGAGCAGTAAGGTAGGAAGCATGTCACCAATCCAGCACGTACCTTGCTGTCAGGAAGCCAAGAAAACAGTACACACGGTAACGTCGTACCCAAACAACACATGGCCAGAGTGCTAACATCAAAGGACATGAACCTTACAAATTAGTGAACTTGGCAAGGTAACCACACATTACACTAAAAATGGTTTTAGGTTAGGTTAGTCGATACAATCAGACTAGGTAGACATGATACATGGCATTGCCGTCAGTGCAGTCCAGGATCATGTGTCTATTCACCAGTAAATCAATAGATAAAGAGCATTTCAGTTGTGGCACTTCGGACAAATGCGCTGCTTTGTTCATTCACATACGTTCCATGTATGTGATTGAATTCAATCACTGGAACAAAAGTGTAGGAGCGAGCAACGCTCACATACCCCTGCTTCCCGCTTACATCAGAAAATGTCAAAATGGGAAACTACACATTGATGTGAATTTATGAACAGTTAGTAAACGCTTACGAAATATTACGATTGATATTGCTCTCATGTATCATAAAAGAGACAAGCTCTAGACAAAATGACTTTCATAATGTCACTGTTCGAGACATGTTTCAATTGAAACCATATAAAAACCCAATGCTTCAAAAGCACATAAAGGGATCATGATTGGTAAGTTTTGTTAAGCTATTATGTACAGTTTAGGAGATAAAACTCCGGAAAAGCTACTTTCCAACAGTCGTTGTTTTCGTCATGATTCTCGGGGATATATTTGTAGTTCTACCCTGAAAGAACTACACAGAGTTATAATGGTTGGTATGTGTTTGTTTGTTGAGGCATGCAGTAAGTGATATGCTCCGGAAAATGACTTTGTCATATAGCCACTATTTTAGTCATTTTTCCTTGGTCAGGTGAGGTGAAGTGATGTCGGGTTTAACGCCACTTTCAAGAGTATGTCACTTATAATACGGCCGCTGGTTATATTGCAGGGAAAAAGCCCGCGAAACCATTGCGGTTATGAAATGCGGTGAAATCTGCGACCATCGGCTGGAACTAGCGAACTAAGGCTGATACTGAGCTGAAATTCATTGCACACAAATCTTGATGTGTGAAGAACATTTCTCTACTGCAGAAAGCTTTTTCGGGATTCGAGCCTAACTCGCTAACCATGATCATACACAGATTTTGAATTATGTTTAGTGGAGCTAACATGTTTCAATTTAACACCGATACTTAGATAGAAACACTTAACTATGTTCTGTCTGTATGATTTAACGGTTGTGATAAGCTATTTGAGTTGATATGGACTATAGCAGGAAAGACATGATGAAGGGCAAATAATTTGTCAAAATTTAAAGTAGCAGAAACCAAATCTCATCATTTGTTCTGGGCGAAGCTAAGATAATTGGTTGACAGATGAACTTGTTCGGAAGTAGATTTCATATTTCAGAAATAAGGGGAATTGAAGATGAAAAATCATGATTCCTGACGTTATGTAAAGTTTTAACATATAACACTCTCATTGTGGAAATCTAAAGCAACTTACAATGATTCGTTCAGTTATGGGAGCAGCTTGTTATTAAGATAACATTCCAAAATCTTCGTTTATCAAGTGCTGAAGATCATTTTGTTCCAGAGAGGTTGCCCGCAACCCTGGCATACGCGATTTCAAGACTTTAGTTACAATGGAAGATCTTAGTTTATATCATAATCTTTCATATTAAGATCTATTAATCGGTAAAATAAGATACAATACAAACTGAAATTAAAGTTGTTGTTATATGGTCGTCACTTTTGTATATATTTGCAAGTGTTGAATAATAATGAATCCCGAAAAACTATGTATCTTCTAAGTAGATTACAATTGTGTCAAATATTGCAACTTTGCATTTAAAGTCACCCTAACATAACCCCAACATATCTATTGGGAACTGAAGTTTGTGTTGCTGAATTAAGTTCCATATGTACATATTCAAATAATTAAGTATTATCCGCGTCATACCCTAACGTTTCAATAATTCAAAACAATGTCATTCTCAACATGTCTTTTTAGCACAAAAGAACATGTTTCGAAAACGTACTGGATTTGATTTTCAGAAAAATGTGCATATGAGTTAACACACCGAATAATCTGCAAGCACATTTATTTTGGGCATCAACAAACATTCGTTTGTGTTTCCTCAATGATAGCAATGTTTGCCTCTCTAATTGAGACGGATTCATGTAATTCTTGTCACTTTATCCTCCCAAGTGACTTCCTTAAGGATCACTTTACACCTGGCAGTGTTTTCTTAATCTGCGTTTCATCCTGATTGCTGGTGATATCTTTTTTGACATTGTCAATTTGCTTGGAATATGATTTTATTGCATTTGATTGAAAACGTCTGACAACCAATTCATTCTGAAAAGGAAAACGTCATAATATTATGATATAAGATCTTCTAATCAGATACTATTTATCTTCAAAAAAATATTTTTCTAGTCATCTCTTGAGTGAATGAAAACGGTATCATCTAATTCAGCTGTGACATAAACGTCTGTACAGTGACATGAAACATTGAATTGTTGTTTGAACCCATTATTGCCCACTGTGTCTATTTTGGGACACTTATCTTTTCAATCAACTTCAAGTGTTTTCTAGTAACAATGGTCTCGGGTATCGGAATCATGGTTAAAAAATGAATAAAGTTGAATAGAGTATTTAACCTTTTCATTTTCATTTGACTTTACACCAACATCAATACAATCCTTGAGAAAAAATACCACAACGAAAATTACAAGTGTGTCATTATGTTTTTTTTAATCTTAAAAAGGAAGATACAACTTGGGACGTGAGGTAAAGATCGATGAAGGGTTTCTATCAGTAATTTGACCAGCTATCAGCTCCAGGCTACTACTTACAGTTGACAATTGATAACTTTCCACGGGACAGTACACTTTTCTCGACTTAATGTCAAAATAAAAGCAAAAATAAAAAGTAACACCTGTTTGTGTCCATTAAATAAGTTAATCGATAACAGCAAAACAATTTTACTTCGAAAACAAAATTACGGGCATTAATGGATTAAGAATGTGTAAATAAATATTTTATCTTTGGAAAAAAATGAAGTATTGAAGAAAGTACCGCTGCAGGAATTTGGTTATTTAAGAAAACATGCCAATCTTTCAAGCATTTAAAATGTTTAATATTCATAGAGTCAACGGGGGTTATATTTTGAAAATATATGGACAGATCAGGCGACGTTACGTTGCATTCTTTTCATAAAAAGTGGAGTTAGTATCAGGTGTAATTACAGTCAATACAAGCATAGACACGTCTCCTCATGAAACAGGTAAGACGTCATTCGGGATACGTTGCCACTGTTAGTGCTGTGCCTGGTCCTGCTGTTGTATGGTTACTGGTTGCCGTGGACGACATCTAAGTCGTCTTCTTAAATGGTCCCATAAATGCTCGATCGGTAATAAGTAAGGGGACGATGTTTTGTTGATTTAGGATCCTAGCGGTATGTGGTATTGGATTCTCCTTTTGAAAATCATCCCTTGTTGCTAGATCTGTATGAACGGGACAACCACAGGCTGTAACACTTGATCCCTGTATCTTTTGGCTGAAAGGGTTTGATGAATTGTCACCGAATCTATCTTCTGGTCGCTGCACATCCCGCCCCAAACCATGACGCTGCCACTGCCATAGGGTACAACTTCTTTGACACATGTTGCAGCCTGTCGCTCGCCTAAACGTCTGTATACTCTCACTCTGCCGTCTGCTTGGAATGGGTTACATCAACTTTTGTCACTCTTGCCCAAGCACCACGTTGCCGGCGACTCATTCGCGTTGCCCAGCACGTATGAGGCGATGGCGGTTCATGGTCATTATGGTCTGTATGTCTCTCTATGGTCTATGATTGATATGAAGTGATATGAAAAATTAAAAAAACATATAACCTAAATTGCTTTCGGTCAGGCCGTGGATACTGTGCAGACCTACTGCCGGGGTATACAAATCTCGTTTCCAGCTCTTGAGTTTTCTTTGGTTTAATGTTTATAAAGGGAGTGGAATCCTTCCATACTAATTCGACGTCTTTGATTGGTCAATTCTGTGCAACTCATGGCATAGGATAGTTTCTATTTCTCGCAACTTGCTTTCAACTGGTTGTGAACTTGTCAAAGTGTAACGACCCGTCTGTTCTCACACTGACTCTCGATCTTACAACTAGTTACTGCAAGTCGCATAGTGAGAATGGGCTTTTACGCCGTCGATGCCGTTGACGTCATGGTGCCGAATAATGTGTTGTGTGGCTTCAGGTTATCGAAACATTGATGGTTTTAAAATATAATTGTCATTATTTGAATTGGATGCACGCATTCGTTTCTGAACTATATGTAAGTTCATGTAGTTGCAATTACCTAGGGATATATTCTTAAAATATCAATACCCCTATGATCTTTGTAAGTCTCTACTAAACATAATCTAGAGGAAACTCAAGTCTTCAAGTAAAAAACGTTTCCAGATTCCTAAGGTCAAAAATTGAAACCCATCATATTGATTGATGTCAGAACATTTAGGTTAAAATGCGTGTTAGGTGGAGGAGAGCAACGAGCTACCTTTACTGTCACTAATGGAAAAAATCAATTTGAAGGATGGAAAAAAGTTCCATTAACGAAAGCAAACAGTCAATAATCAATGAGTAAAGTTTTCTAAATTGGGATTTAAGCAATATTGAAGACGGATTTTGTAAAGGCTCTCCCTCACCTACTGACGGTATGGTCATGTTGAGGTTTGAGTAGCCTACTTCTTGTTAAACCTACACTATAAGACGTGTCCTTTAAATAATTTCATAAATAAAATAAAACCATCTGTGAATATATATGTTTAAGTATTGATTTGAATCCAAAGATAAACAGTCGGTTATGAACAACATAGCGTTAAAACTACACCTGATGTATTTGCGAGTTCTGTAATAGTTCTCTGAAAGAGAACAAGGTACTCATAGAGGTTAGACGAACCCTCGCACATGTTCATGGTTTTATTTAACCTGATTCCGAGGTTGAAGTTGGGGTGTGAAACTATTTAAAACAATAGCTAATATCTAAAAAAATCGGCATAAAAATTAATTTTAATTATGCACATAATGCATGCCTTTTTATATCGTTACGTTCCTAGATATATTGATAATTGCAGCGTTTTTCTCGCTGAATTGGAAAAACAATGTTTATTTCAGGTAGCAAATGATGGATATAAAAACATTTTTCAAGACTGCAACATATCGTTTAGTATGAATGGGATGCAAATCAACGACAGGAAACAGATTTACAGTAGTTTGTAACCATTCATGTCCAAGTCGAATTCTTTATAAGCTTTGGCAATTGCTAGAAAGAGGTAAATTAGCATTTTCTACAGGAAGGACACGGGAACTCGAAAACGAAGTGGGCTCCATTCAGAATGAATTGCTCATGAATTATTCATTGAGATAGACAGACCATTACATAAATGATGAGAAATTACTTCTTAGCGTTTGATTCTATATCTGTACCGACGATTATCTATGAACATGAGACCGACACCAGAGTATTGTGGTGAACACGAATTGGCATTAGAATTATATACCAAAGGTTCACATTTTACAACGTAATTGATTTTAATTTATTGAATCTTTCTAAAAAAAACATGTGACTTTTTAATGTGTGTCATAGTGCTCCCCTTCCGATCTATATAGCATTACATTTGGAGACGTTAAGTGTCTCTCCGGATCTGTCTGTGTTTACGAATCTTTTACATTAATACCTTTTAGTATATCCTCTCCGACACAAAATCAACTTCATATTTATCAAGCTCATTTGATAGTGTTTAAGGATTTAGTTTATTTCATTGTGAAGATGATGTTAGGGTCAATTTGTCAGGGAAAAGCTGCTCCTGAAACATCTTGTGATAAGTTTTAATCAAAACATACCTTCACGTAAGTGAAACTTTAGTATTATTATTATTTACCAAGCAATTCCATTAAGCGGAAAAGAAATACATATTGCTTAACAGAAAATGTTGAATACTGAAGGTGGTGTGTCCTTTTTCAAATATTTAATTCTAAATCTAAAATTTACCTGCCCTCTTCTTAACAGATCTACATTTGTTTTCAAATACTTAGCACAACCTTTTAAGTGTACGTTTCTTGTATAAGTTATCTTTGTGTTTTATAATACCAACGTATTTACAATGGGAAGAATACCATTTGGTTGAATACAATTGTTTGTTATGTGTCTTGTCTGATTACAAGTAGGTTCTTCGCATTATTCTTGTCTTTTTGAGCGATGACAAGAGTTAACCTTCACTGATTGGTTGGTTTCCCAATGATCAGGAACACATTGCTTTTCTTAGGGAATTATATTCTTTCAAAATACCGTTTCATCACTCCTTTCTAACTCCCTACAACCATTTAGTGAGGAGGCTTGGAAGCCATTGGCTCGATTTTTTATTTCTACTTGTTTGAATTTATGGAAGGCAAAAGGTCCTAGAAAAAGTTACCTAGCCTGTCCCCTAATTACCGGAAACAGGAACGGGTGAAGGTTTTACCTGCTTTCATTGAGATTGTTGAACATAATAACTTATCTCATGAGCATCTTCAAGCATGTCGTTAAAAACCTCTCATAATTACTCATAATGCTTCATTTGAACAGAATTCTTTATTATCGTGTTATGATTTACAAGGAGTTTTAAAAATGAAAATTCTATCTTATTAAATTAATCTTAAGACTGTTTAGCAGAATGATTATTTGAATTGAAATGATACATTTTAAACAAAAGCAAACACTTGTGATAAACTCAAGATTAAAAGCTCTAAAAACCATCAAGATGAAAATAGCTTTTCTTTATCAGACAGTGTATCAGACCCTACGCTTAATGGGGTAATAATGCCAACATTGACTGCATTCAATGACCTGAAGGTATCATTAATCAAAGTGCTCGTGTATAAATATTTCCTGCACAATCTGCCGCGTCAACCTATATCATATGCACTGGTTTAGATATGTTACCGGTGTAACCTTTTCTACCACTAAATAATGTATCTACGATTGCAAGAGTGGTATACATTTTGTATTCTTACACTTCAAAAATAAAGAAAAATATTAGATGACAATGAATGTGTAATTGTTCAATTTAAGTTGTTATTTTCTTATTGTTTTGGGTAGTACATACATTGCTTCACATGTGTTATCTACAAAGTCAGCTACAGCACAAATAAACTTAAAACATTTTGCACAGACAAAGCGTATAACATCATTTTATTTGTGACAGTAAAAAATCTGAAAGTTCAGGCCTCAGTAACTAAAGATGCCATGTCCTTAATTCGATATATTTTCATCCTGCTTAATCAGCGTATAATAATCCGCTCTCGCTTCGTCCTAATACCCTGATCTAATGCGTGTTTGGCAATTTCAGTCAAAATGATTGTAAGGTTAGCAAGGAGCAGTTATTTTTTCGAATTGGGATGTGGGAATGACTTCAATAATGTCATTATCTTCTATGTCTTTAAAAAATCTAAAAGTTCAAAAAAACACGCTTTCAACTTAAAACATTAATCCCTCTTCATTATGTTATTCTCTTGAGGGCACAAAACACCCTATAGGTCTTTAATCATAGAAATTGCCTGCGAGCACTTGCTAACTGGCAATTCATCATTGTTTTTTTAAATGTAAAATGCATATGTATATATTTTTGTTTTTTACCTCTCTCCTGATTTCAAATTCATGAATATTTGTAACTTTAAGTGAATATGGTGTACATCCCCCAAATTGCATCTGAACAAAATAATTCATCATCATCTCAATTTTATTTTGATAAAATGGCTTTTTCTGTCCAATACTGACTCTTTTCTCTAGACAAAGATAAGACCTTTTATCATTGTTCAACTTCCTGTATCTTATCCTTCAGGATTCCGCTATAATGGGCAGAGCAAAAATATATTATCTATCAATATTTGATTATGTATGACTGTCAGGTAAATTAATTTCATATCAAAGATGATCATCCCTTGATCAATCAGTTGAAATTTAAGTCAGAAACCGCATGTACAGGTGACTTCTAACATTATAAGAAGGGAGATTCTGGTATTTCCTTTTTTTACAAGATCGTTCAATCTATTGTTTATTTTGTTTTATTAAACTCTGAACTCAAATGAAAAACAATACCATTCGACAAATGCTGTTCCTTTTGCGGGCGAGAGACCAATCATAATAGATTATTATTAGTTGTTTGATCCCTGTGGCAAATGACCTTTCACTAGAAGCGCAGTCACGTGGTATTTGCATTTTCAAAAAAAGAATCCGGGTTTAGGCATTATAACTGCTACTGTTATTAATTGTCTTTTTGAAATTATTATAAGTTAAAAAATCATCTTTCTTTTGCTGATGAGTTTCTTATTGTTGTAACATACTTGAACATGTAAAAATATAAGGCACTGTACTCGATCACCTAAATATAAAACCCATGTAGTATGGAATTAATGTTTCCGTGATCGGTTAATTTACTCAATGTGAAGAAAATAGTCGCTCGAAGTGCACTTTTTGACTTACTTTCCACACAATCATCCTGGACCTTCCCTGATTGCATCAACTGAACCCACGTGATATCCTTTGATAATAGAAGTTAATTCTGTATGCTCTGATTCAATGGTAACCTCATTGAACCGTCTGTGGCCTGTCATTGATACAAGGTCTGTCATTTCCATTTGACATGTTGCCAAGGAACCATACCACTGTCACGGTACAAGCTCTTGTCCACGCTAGCGCCATATTGTATGATCTAATAGATGGACAAACACGCCTCCTACCTAATAGCATATCCTTTCAATTATATTTTGAATAGAAACCAATGCACAAAGTGCGTGATTGATTCATCATTTCATTCTACCGTCTTCAGTATGTCACACATCAACCAAGATGTGTCAGAGTATCAGACCATACCGGTCCAATCCTCAACAGTTAATGGAGTCTAATGTTCAGATAAATCAGGTTTGCTTCATGCTAAAAACACATTAAGCTATCAAAATTGCTTAATTTTAATGTTTTGAGTAAACCCATGGACAATCAACTGTCAATTTAATATTTTCAACTAATCAATGTATTCTTTCAATTTCAATCTTATGCCATTATGTTATATGAAAAGGCACGTACTTACAAATGTACTCACAAATGCAAACAGTTTGAACTAACACAAAAGTATTGGAAAAACGCTAAAACGAGACTTTGAAAACTACGTATTTAAATGTGTTTAATTTCATATGCTTAGTATCAACAGCAGCTACTGAAATAATATTATTATTTGACAATAGCTACCAAATCTTAATTAATGGGACATCAGAAAGCGATCTCATGAAATCGGAAATGAATATTTCCATTTTTAAGTTGACAATGTTTTATAATCAAAATATACAGTTTTCAAAGAAATGTACCATGATGGTTAGGCTAGGCTAATCCGTTTCTATCCACAAACGATAAAAATGTGTTTACACAAAAATGGCCGCCAGTGGTATTTGCTACTTTAATATTGTTATATATAACTACTGATGATTGGGTGACGGGATGATATGTTTTGACTCTTAAGACAATAAATCTGGCAAAAACTTATGTTATTGGGACAAAAAATTTTTTTAAATATTTCAAAATCGTGCTACTGCCCTTATACCATGGACATACAATGAAATAGACACCAGTCAACGATCTCTCATCGCTTGAGTATTCAATGGATATTTTATAAAATATTCATTTATTGTGAATGAATTATTCACAATAGCAAAAATAGTTCTTCTTCCGCCCGTACATGTCAACAATAGTTTACCATATTCAATATTTTGAGAATCAATACGATTTCAAAAAGAACAATGTCTATGAATAAGCAACGTCTTTATTTTGAGAATAAAGAAGTTGCATATCCACAAAAATTGTCCTTATTGATCACCAAATCAAATTCTAGATTGCCTTTCAAAGAAGAAATACAACTTCAGCCTGTCAGTAATTAACCTTAAGACATTTAAGCTAGAAAGACATTCTTATAAAAGTCTTTGCCTGAGGGAAATCAGAAAAAATTTGCCAAAATCAAAAGTAGCAGAAACCATATCTGATCATTGATTCTCAGCAAGTCGCAGATAATTGGCTGCCACTTGAAATTGTTCGGAAGTGGCCAATTAAAAGATTTCTCAGGAATAATGGGAAAGTAAAGATATAAAATCAAAAATGTCAAAAATTAATTTAGATAATTTCTGGAAAAAGAATGTCACAAACTCAATGTGTTCAATGACGAATTTATAAGAAATTGATTGCTATTGACAATATTTATTTCTAATCATTAAAAAATAAAATTCACAAATCAACTGTTAAAAGTGACCTTATACCGTATGTTTCAATCTTGTCATTTTGCATTTTATCCTTTGTGCTCAAACTTCCAATTTCCAAAAACTGTCATTGATTTTTCATTTCAGAGAATTTTGTTTTTAGTTGATTTAATAAGTTTTACACACTTGATGTGATTGTTTGTGCTAGTGAAAGGCAATAATCAATCCTTCACATTCTTATTTCCACTTACTACTTACCTTCATAAATCAATTTTATCTGAAAAAATATATTTAACAGCAGCCTTGAAAGAGGACCTGATTGAATCTGATATGTTGATATAACGTGCCTTGGTATCTCAAATTTGAAACCGTGTAAATCAAGGCATGTTGATAACGTCACTCACAAATGTACAAAGGAAGAAATGTCACCCTAATTTTTCAGATACTAGTAACTATATTCCATGAAATCCCACGTAGGCCTTTAAAGATAATAATTATTTGAGTATATGGTAGCGCCGTTTTATATGTACATATTTGAGACAGCCACACGGCAAACTACACTATTTAGTGGATGCCACTAAATAGTGTAGTTTGCTATGTGGCAATTGTAATTTCTAATTAATCAATTTTGATGCCAAAGATACGAATAGATATAGATTCAACGATCATATTGGTAAGTTTTCACTGTTTTGTAATGATTCGATACAAATATCATCTTCAAATACCTACCATTCTGAATCGAAGAAAAAACTTCTTTTAATTTTAAGAAAACATGCACAAACCTGTCCAATTACCTGATGACTTAGCCAGCACTTTCTTATACGTGCGGGAACAAGTCAAATTTCATTAGCACTCAGTCAGCACGATTCCCTTTTGTTCATATTTTTTGCAAAACCAATACACGTTCATGTTTTCTCAGTGATTACACTGTAATACATGCAATTCTTATCATCATATCCTCCCAAGTGACTTCATTAAGGATCACTTTACAGCTGTCTTTGTTTTGTTAATATTTTTCTGCATTTCTTCCCGATTGCCTGTCGTATCTTCTTGCAGATGTCAATCCTTTGGGACTTGATTCTATTGGCTATAAATGAATCGTCTGACAGTTAATTCATTATTATAACAAAAATAATGAAAAACATATTAAATTAACAATTTGGAATAAACTTGATAGTTCGTGTCAATGCTCAACATCATAATGTTTTTGTCTAACAACTCACATAGCTGAAAATGTACATATACGAGAGTAAGGCAATAGATACATAGACTTGGATATAAAACAGAAGCCAATGGTTGTCTTATTGATTTTCTTTTCAAATTGGTCTTTGTGACTGTGTATGCCCTTGTGGTAGAATTCTTCTGACTGGCCACACAGCCATGCCTCAGTAGCTGCCTAGAATTCGTCATCGTTGGTAAATCTTGTACCATGCAAGTGTGAAATCATTAAGGGTTTCAAAATTGTATCTTGGATTAACATTTTTTAATATTGATTCTTTTTATTGAGTGAGAGTATTTTTACAGCCAAATTTACAACGAGCAACGTATTTTAGGCATGCGTTTATAACAAAAGCTCACTCACATATTCCGCTTCCATCAGTGGTCAGAGCAGCTTCAGATACAGTTACTGTATTTGGTCAAAATTTAAAAGACAGAACATACAAAACCGCTTCTACATATAATAGTGAATAAACGTGTCCAGTTCCATTCCGTGTGAGGTATGAGCAAAACAAAGTCATGCAGTAAAACAGAGGTGAGGTGATATGAAGTTATTATTGGAGGGAGAAAGCCCGCAACACCATTTCAAATATGCATTGCGGTGAAATCTGTGAGCGTCAGCTGGAATTAGCGAAACATGTGTGGTACTGCACTGAAATTCAGTGAAGCATTGCACCCAAACCTGACTGCGTGTAGAACAGATCTCTACTGCAGACAAAGTTGCATAGCCCCTGGCGGGACAATAACTGAAGTATTTGCATAAAGTATGATACTTAGGGACAAAACAAACAAACAGGCACCTTATGACTAAACATTTCCTGTTTCTTTACATTTCAATAATTAGTGACTGAGTAACCAGTGGAACCAAACTTTTGATGGGAATACCTAAAACATTTGCACAAATTATGCAAATCAGGGACTTAAACATGCAAAAGACACATGATAGTGCTTACATGACTATTGTTGCATTCGAATAATTAGTGACCGAATTATTAGCGGAACCTATTAATATGTATAAAATAATCAATTGCATATATGCAGCAAATAAGGGACTGAAACACAGAAAAGGAACATCTATATGTCTAATTTTGCGACAGTCTAACCATTGAGGTGCGAATTATGACCGGAACAATACTTTGACGGAAACTAAAACACTTCACATGGATTGTGAAAATTAGGAACTGAAACAAGCAAAATGAACATTTTCATAGCAATAGCAATAGCAATGTGTAGAGTTTTGTTACATTCCAACCATACTTTTCTGAGTGGAACAAAAAGAATGAGGAACGAATGTATGATCGGACGGTCGGACTGACTGACTGACTGCTAAATACTCCCGAAAATGACAAATCTGCGTTTCTAGGAAGGAGGTATATATCAAGAAATTTGTCATTCAGATGAATGCCAGAGAAGATCGATTACTTTGAACTTCAACACTTCTCATGTTAGAATACTTCACAAATCCATTCAGCAAACAATCTGAATGAATTGAAATTTCTCATTCTTCATATCTCCTTAAAGATCACTTGTTCTCTTAAGTTCGGGTTGATTGGGTTTTTATTACTTAATTGGATTTTGATTTTCAAAGGGGCGGGATGGCGCAGTGGTTAGCGCGTTCGGCTTCGGATCAGGAGGTCCGTGGTTCGAATCCCGCCAGGGACTCGCCAACTTTGTCTGCAGTAGAGAACTGTTCTACACGCAGTCAGGTTTGGGTGCAATGTTACACTGAAATTCAGCGCGGTGCCACCCATGGTTCGCTAATTCCAGCCAAAGCTCGCAGGTTTCACCGCAATGCATAGCCACAATAGTGTTGCGGGATTTCTCCCTGCAATAATACTAGCGGCCGCGATATAAGTGAAATAATCTTGAAAGAGGCGTTAAACACCAACTCACCTCACCTTTAATTTTCAAAAGATTGATATCAATTCAGTAAAACTGTGGCAAAGGTGACAATCTCAATTGTAGTAAGTTTTGTTTTCAATGATTTTACATATCTCTGTCTATCTATCTCTATCACTTAAAAGATAAATAAGAAAAGAATTTTTAAAAATTCTATATTTTTAGATAGTTGATAATGTATACGTAATAATTATTGCTTGAAAAATATTTTTGTCATGCGATAGAAAATATACTTTGCATGGTAAAAACCAGATAATTATCAAGTCACGAAATGTGAAAAACGATTTTCCTATTGAATTTTGAAATTGATAGCAATCTGATCCTTTGAGTTTGTTTCTCCTGACATTGAAAAACCTATGAAAATATGTTCTAGGATTACTGATACTACTGATTAACAATAATATGACGAAATGATTTTTTGAGAATGATCCATAATTCCAACCATTATCAGCCTTGAAATGACAGGTTAATTTAAGTAGAGGGGCATCAGGCCAATCATCCATTGTGTAAGATGTACATATGTATTTCAGCTAAGTCATTTACAGGATAGAAAGTGCGAATTAAATCAACTCCCTTTTAGGTGATTAATGAACTTAATTAATGATTAAAGCAATAGTATTCTAAAAACTCTCTCCTTATATTAGTGCCAGAAATAAAGGTTAAAATTCCCAAATTGCCTTCTGAATTGATGGTTCAAATCAACGAGAGCCCATTACTCTCGCTAATGGCAAAAATCAACATAAGCAACATAAGCAAATAGTCAATAATCACTGTGTAAATTTCTCTGAATTGGGGTTTAGGAGATCTTGAAGACACTTTCTATAAAGCCTCGTCTTTTTCAAACTACGTTTGTCTTATCCATACTTCGATTGAGTTTTTGTATAAACTGCTTTGATTACTATAAATCACTGTTTCGTATGACCTAGAACAACATTAAATGTTTATCATGTCTCCAAAAAAGTATCAATGCAATTAGCAAAATACAAAGACACTCACATATGTTCAGTAAGAATAGTGTTTTTGATTCCCCACCCTCTCCCGCCACAAATGTATAATGATGTACTGTTAATCTAATATAGACTATTATCAATTCAGTGAAGGCGATTTAGATATTGAATTAAGTATAAATAGGAAATACCCTATTGGATCAGATCACAAGAAAAGGTTGACCATAGTTTGACGTAGGATATTTGAAATATTATAACATATTACGTCCGCCGTATTGAACATTTTTAAAAACTTGAATAATTTGCAAATATCAACAATATTCTGCTTTTTAAATTGTCCTCTTGTTTCATATAACAAAAAGTTAACTTCACAAAAAGCAAGCTTTAGCAATGTGAGGAGCATAAAATGCAAGTATCATTTCCTGACGAAAATCTGAAAAAATTAAGTAATTAATACCAGTGTACTTACATTAATAAGGAACATGCCTTCTACAAGGAATCCTTCTCTATCACCCTATAATGTCAAATGTTGTACAAGAAAAGTTATCAAAAGTTATAAGAAAAGTTGATATCTTATCATCAGACATCAAACTGACAAGCTGATAAACTACAATAGAGAAATATAAGCATATTTTGGCCATTCGTGAACTTTCCTAACAAATTCTATGCTCAAACAATAAAACTGAAAAATATCCTCGCAATGCCTTCTTTGCACGGAGCAAATAACCGATTCAAAGAGGCTTACTCGTTCATAATGAACTGTTTACTTTTACTGAATGAAGATGTTTTTAAGATTCAAATTGATTTTTTCCATTAAAATAGGAGCAACCATTGGCATAAGTCAAGCTCGGCCTCAGTATAGTTGCTGATTAGATTTCATCAAGGCCTGATCGAAAATTTCTTTGATGAAAATAAGGGCAGCAATCAAAAATATATTTTTCAAAAATCAAAAATCCAGGGGTATTTACCGGAAGTTATGCACATATATTGTAACTAGAAGATAATTAAATTTACTTTTTACGTATCATAGTTCCACAAATGTTTGTTGATAGGTAAAACCACAAGCAAGTATGGCAAGAATTTGAACTCTTATTCAACATGCATTTCAATTACAAGCCCATGTTTCAACATTTTACAACAGTGTCCATAATTAGCTGGCTTCTCGTAGAAAGCTGCATTCAGCAGTTGTTGAGTTTCAATTTTTTCTTAGTAAAAAGTGGTTCTCTTATATTTTAGTATCATGATACCAATTTGCTGTAATTGTCTTATCAAATCAGCTAAGATTGGATAACAATACTTTAGAAACAGACATTCAAGTAAGTATGCGTTGTGTATGAGGTAGGAGGAAGGTCACTTGAACGATTACTTGGTTGTCAACTTTCATATGGTAAAAATACCCGGAAAATTACTCCATATTTTTATGGTGTTGAGATGACTCATGTCTTAGTAGCTTTCAATACTAAGGGCTTTCAACTTCACTTCGTATATGGATATTTTATGCTGCAGTTAAGATATGTTAGCGACGACGTTAATGATTTCTGTTCACAGAGTCAACAATTGTATAAGTAGTATAAAGATCACTTATACTACTTGGAGCAGTATAAGTGATCTTTGTCAGAAATGTCAGTATGTTTATTAAATGTCATTCAGAAGTGAAACCTTAAAACCATGAATGTAATTTTAAGGAAAAAGGGCCACTGCCTTTTCTTGTTCTCTAGATATATTTATATTTTCATCAATATTGTAAATTGTCAAGCTTTAAATGATTCTTTATCGGAACAGACAAAACCGTATTCAAATTGTATGTAACTATCCATGTATAAATAAAACTATTTGAGAATATATATAATGTAATTTGAATGGTAAGGTGACAAGGAACATGTCTACAGACAAAGAGTTGGCTAACACGACTGCAACCTTTGTTGTTCCACCAACATAGTGACGTCAAATAAAATATTTAAATAACTATCATTTCAACATTCCTGCTTGGGATCCTTCCGTCCTGGATTAAATAAGTCAATGGTGTCTGATGGTTTTTACAAAATTCTTCTTCAGTCTTCATGTAATGGCTAGTCGTGTTGTTACGTTGACGTGCACGGCGATCGAGTTAAATCAATTGTTTATCTATTTGGCTAAAATTTTGGCGTTTTTGAAGGCCACTGACACATTTCGAAGTAAGAATTGGCAAGTTAAATGACGATGACGCATAGTATTTATGTATGAATGTAATCATTCTGGAATAACTCCCGTGTTTGGTTAATAATGCTAATCATGTGATGTCCGAATATATTTTTGATAAACTGGTTTTGCGTTAAATTCGTTTTTTCATTGATATCGCACTATACAACATCACACAGTCTTTTTCCGACGATGAACTGTACTGTACTTTTCAATCTCGCCGTTGCATACGAAATTGGGATTCATCATTTAAACCAAACTTTCATAATGTTTCTTTCTTTTAAGTTAATGATGTTATATGAACACTTTAGTCTATTGCGCAGTTGGGAGTTTTAAAAAATAGGAGCAATGACTGGCCTTCTTGGTCGAATATCCTCTTCAACAAAACGATTTCAGTACGTTTTGCTGATCTTTTACTCGAAATGAGCATTGAATTGTCACGCTAAAATAACAAAAGCCTCCTTATTTTCAATCCAACGTACAGTGACGTTTTCATTTTCGCCACTCACTCATTGGTAGATGGTAATATATTTTATCTAAAATATAAAGAAAAACCGAATAATAAAATTTGAAGCGATTATAGTCTTTTGTTGGTTTTCAGTATCACATTATCTTATGACGATTCTTTAATGGGGGAGTATATAACTTTAGATATTTCAAAGAAAGCAGTAAATTAGTATGTTTTTTCTGTAAGGAAAAGTAAATCGAAAATGAAGTTAAGTACAGGCTGAATATATCCGCAAGAAATTGCCCACGAACTTCCTTTGAAAGAAACTGACTTTTTTAAAATAAATTAGAAGTCTGTGGTAACTTTAAATGTACTATCATATGTTTTCTGTTTTCAATTTCCCTCTGAAAAATACGATTGCATTATTCTCTGTCTACCAAAATAAAAATATATGAAAAAAAATGAAAACTTATTAAAATAAAGATGTATTAGTTTGCATACGAAATGTTTTAAAGTATGTCATACACCTCCAAACGTTTTATGTTAAACATCTCTAATGATGAGTATGATTGGCATTTTCTTTATATATTTAGAGTTGTTCACGCATAGTTTTGAAGAAGTGTCTACGTATCAATCGCAAGTTTCTGTGCTACCAATGCTCTTCTGATTTTTACATGTACACGTTTTACTCATATGAAGGGTTTTGACATTTCCAAGATTCATTCATCAGAGGATACTGAAGACACTTAACTAATAACGATTAACATGATATTGAAGAATGGGACTTCAGTCACTAATGGCCATGATTAATAGGAAAGAAAGTGATAATTCTTGTGAGGCATACACGTCTTTTGTTTGTTGTATCAATTTCATTTGCTGGAGTAAAAGCAGAATATGAATGATAGTGCCTGAAGATAATGAACACAATAACCCTTATTCGTTAGGTGACTGATCAATTGTGAGTCAATTCATTTTAGAGCTGGTTGTGATAATTCTTTGTGATCATGAATGAATGCAATACATTGTGGAAAGTAAAACGTTTTGAATTACAAAGGAAATCAACCACCAAACCTTAATATTGCTATAAAAGTTAATGTTTACTGTGAAATATTTTGGGTAGCTTGTTTGTTTACTTGTTTTAATGGCTAGACACAATGAATATTCTACATCTGACGTAGAAAGAAATGCTTTTGACAACGGATCTGTTTATTATTACTTAGCAAATTATATATATAGTGCGCTTTTTGTGCAAGCCTTCTTTGTTTTATATATTTGGAATGATAAAATTATTTACGTTTACACTGACTGTTCTTCCGTGTGTTTGTATATGTGTAAAGATATTTGTACAAAAGGGCATCGTCACCTTTGTTTCTATGTGTTCAATGATAAAATAATGATATCCAATTGTTATTGAGTTTGCTATCGTAAATGAACGATGTTACGTTTGATCGGGTATACCACTATGTCAAGGTTATGTGTTTTTCCAACAAGAGTCTCTTCACTTGACATGTACACTTTTGGAAGCTCTTGAAAGAACATTTACGGTTTCACTTTGATAATACAGGGCTGGTTTTTTTTGGTTGATAGAAGACCAAAAAAATGAATATTTCTGAGACACATTGTTATTTGATCAGCTCTATCTGTTCACCGGAATTGGGTTCACGTTATTATTATTATTATCTAAGCAGGTTCATAAACTCCAAATAAAAGCACGACGCTTATGGATAAACGAGGCCGCCTAAGAGGAACAGAACACAAGAGCTACTCCAACTATAAAAGATTCAAGTCTGACTTCAGAAAGGCTCACCGTAAAGCAATACAAGAATTGACTGAAACGACGCTGCACGAATTTGAAACTTCATTTGAGTATAACATTAAAAGCTTCTGGAAACTCATCAACAGAAGAAAAGGCAAGAAGAATAACAACGGTGCTCATATTACCTACAATAACAAGGACATTTGGGAATCAGAAGAGATAGACAATGCCTTTGCTGACTTTTCTGAAACAGTTCACTTCCCTTTACAGAACTCAAAGTTTAATGAGGAATTCTACAAATTCACGAATCATAAAGTTACTAAATTACTGGAAACAGAATCTTTCCAACACGTTGATGCCCTTAAACAACCAATTACTTTAATCAAACTTTTCAATGGCTTGATAAAGCTTGGTTTCATTCCAGATCGTTGTAAATCAGGAATAATCATTCTCATCCATAAAGGAGACAACAAACCAAAGAATGATCCCGGAAACTACTGCCAAATTACTCTACTTCCTGTCATCTATAAACTCTTTGAGAAATTCTTGCACTCCAGACTACAATCTTGGATCAAGTTGAAGAACTTCCAAATTCCAAATCAACAACAACAGGGATACCAAAGTGGAATCGGATGCATTGACAGCAGAGTTTAATCTAACGGAATCAATACGCCATAATCTTGAACTAGGAAGCAAGGTTTACACAGCATTTCTGGACAATAAAAGAGCTTTTGATACGGTTTGGCACAATGGCCTGTTCTTAAAACTACAGCAACTTGGCATAAAAGGGCAATCCTGGAGAAATCTTATCAATGCATACACTGGTCTCGAAAGTGCTGTTCATGTAAATAGCTTTCAATCAAGATTCTTTCCCGTTAGTCAAGGTGTAAGACAAGCTTTTTAAGGAGGAGTGTTGTCAACACTGTTATATCTCATTTCCATTGATGAACTTCTTGGTGAACTTGAGGCATCAATATGTGGTGTGAATGTTATTGATCTCAAACTTCGAATTCCAACCTTAGCTGATGACATCGCGCTTCTCGTATCACACCAGACGCCCTGCAGACACTCCTTGACATGTTTCCAAGTATTCTCAGAATTGGAAATATAAACTAAATCCTTCAAAATGCCACATTCTTGTATTTGGTACCAAAGCAGGATACAACTCATCCTTCAACTGGCGCCTGATTCCATTTTCCAAACTGTCTCAACCAAACACCTGGGAGTACACTTGCAGAAAAACTTTAAAAAATGAGGATTCTGTAAGGGATGCATGCAGAAAAGCAAAATCGTGTTTCATGCTTTAATGGGAATTGGCTTAAACCTAAAGGAGTGAACCCTTTCATATCTGCAGACACAGTCCGTAAGACAGTCCTACCCTGCATGCTATATGGATGTGAACTGTGGACACAGCTATCTCAGCAGGATATACAACAGCTCTCTTCTACATGGCACTATATGGCAAAATCGCTACAAGGCTTTCAAACAAGGGCGAGAACTGACATGTGTTGAAATAGCAGTTGAACTAAGCAGCATTAATGAGGAGACTCTACTACAGTACCTCCTCGGACGACTGAATGATGCAATATTTGACTCTAGCTACAATGACTTATTCCTTAATACGAGTGTAACATATGCTATGAAAATTATGGCCGTCTACAAAAGAGAACTTGCAATTCATTGCTATGAACAATAAGAAGCATGACGTGAATGTCATTTATATATGAACTCTATTTCAATCAACATGTGACCAACGAATCTTTATGTTTTTCCATTTCTAATCAACATAAGTTCTTTAATGACTAACATCTCTTTTTGAAAAGATGTCAATGTCAATCTACTGTCCAATTTTGTAAATATCTGTAATAATCTCCTAATGGAGAAAATAAAGATGATGATGATCCATAAAGAGCTTACATAGTTTAACTATTCCGCGTTTGAAAAATGTCTCCAGGAATAGAATATAAGTTGCAACATTCACATTACAATATATAAGCAAGCACTAATATTAATTTCGGGTTAGGCACTTAATGTTTACACGAGCGAAATGCTGGAAGCAACTCTAGTCATCGAAAGAAGGTTTTAGCTATTAGAGTTTCTGTGTTAGTCGAAAATCGACTTCATGATTAAAAGATTAATCATCCGGTATTAATTGCATTCAGTGACCTTGGGGTATCTTTCTCATTAATCAATGTGCTCATGCATGAAACATTTTCTGACCGAGCATCTAACACGGTCAAGCAATATAGTTAACGGAATTAGGTCATAAACGTTTCATAAACGTCTGCACAATGATGTATGGTAGTGTTCAGAAATGACCCCTGTAAGATTCTTATTCAGTAGGCATTTTTATAAAATTTGAAATATATATATCAGACAGAATCGTTAGCTCATAATTGGCCCAGCACATTAACCGTACAATTTCAATATGAAATATGACAACCACTTGTATATAACTGTACGGCCTGAAAATATCTGTGACAGTGAGGCAACTATGAAAGTGAATATGGTGTTATGGATTGTACAGTTTCTTTAAAAATTCAAGAATCAAAGCAAACATTCGAACCATTTTAGTTGGCTTCATCTCTACTGAATTGCCTCACAATGTAATTTGTTTTAAATATGTTCAAATAGATTTAATTCATTGCAGTTACTAATATCTAATTATCGCAATTAAAGTGACACAGGGTATGTGTTTTTATGATTTTTAATGTTGCTTAGATACGAGCTCGAAATCTCAAAAATGCCGAAATCATGTTTATTTCCAATGATAATCGGAAAACGGCTATATCAATGTTAAAAAGTCGAAATTCTGCGTCTCATTTCCATGTTTATTACAACTATCAATGAGTGTTTGTATCTGTGTCTGCTGTTAATACGTTTCCAAAATTACATTTGAGGTATTGGCGCATAATATTGTCCAGTTTTCGATCACACATCACAACCTCAACCAGATTATTGTCACCATACTGAACTTATAAGCATTATTATACTGATTTTTAAGAACAACCACTACTTCTCGATGATTTAAAAAAATTCATCAAGTTTGACATATATGGCTCAAATAACTTACTCACTGCCACTTCAAGGTCCACATACAATGGAATTATTTACGAATAAAATCATTATGATAATTCTCAAAGTAAATTCAATTCCTTAAAAAAACTTGCTAATAATCTTAATCGAGCCCTACTATTGCCATTGCTTGTTTTTTTCTTTGACTGATGAAATTATTATTCTATTTAAGGTATAATAACGGTTCAATAACTATCCATGCTTTTAAATTTTCGTATGAATGTCACACCCAAGCCCTAAAATTTTTTAACTCTTGGTTCGTGTTGTCATGTTGACAATGTAATAATCCAAGAGATTAGATTACGGAGCAGTAAAGAATCCGAATGTTTCTTTTAGAAATTTGCACATATTTATGCACATGCATAAAGAACTGCATTACAAGTGGAGAAGTCTGTTCAAATTTGGAAAAAGGACAAATTAATTTAAAGGTTTCTTCCTATTCTTCTTCCGAAGAAGGATATCCATAATCTTGCAATTCAGAAAATACTTGTCAACCAAATTTAATCCTAAGTTGACCCGTTGGCCTTGTCTTCATCCCATTTAGAAGGATTGATTATAGTTGCATTTCACAAGGATTTGTCAATAATGAGAATCCATTCATGACTCGAGGGTGAACTGGCATAATCAGCGAGGAGCGAATGAGCTAGTCATCTATTTGTACAATTGACTTTTTACAGAATTGAAGGCATGAGAACAAATATTGGGATTTATGTGTGTTGATCAATATTGTTGAATTTAAATGGTTTAACTATGTCACTAATAACCAGTTCATATTAGCGGAACCTATGTGTAGCTAATTAATCGATTGTTTGTTTCTGTACATGAAGGCAATGGTTTGCTACGTGAGCAATCATATATGTAAAAAATGTAGTCACTTTACCATTTCTTCGTCATATTTGCTAAATTTTTCAGTATGAAATAGATGTTTGAACTTGAACTGCCTTGCGGCTGAGACATTTTTAATAATAAATGCGATGAAGTGATAAAACTGTTCTTTTTATTACTACCATTCCCATATTGTAATGTGTATTGTTATTATTTTCGACAATGTTAATATATTTTTTATAGGACTCGTATACATTCCTACTAACCATTGATCTTGTCTTCAAGGAACGGCTTACATATCATTTCATTCAAAAGCATAAATATTTCACACATGTTACTGTAACCATGGGGTGGTTACACGCATTGGTTTGCGCGCTCGGTTTTGGATCAAGAGATGCGGGGTTCGAATCCTGCCATTAGAGCATCTTTGTCAGCAGTAGAGAACAGTTTTACGCATGTGCTCGTATCGAAAATATTAACTCGCCTATTATCAACCATATTGATAATAAAATGCTATACTGAATTGTTCCCGCCGATGCGCCCTGATTTCACCCATTGCATAGCCACAATCGTGTAGCGGGATTTTTCCGTGCAGTTATTCTAGCAGCCGTGATGTTAGTGAAACCGGAATTAAAACTCCACCTTACTTATTCTCATCTCCCATTAACTTTTGTATCCATAGGTCAATATGACTATTATCCTATCAAAACGATGCAGCTGAAATAACAGCATCATTTGCCAAAAAATAAATCGAGATTATTACCTGAGCAATTTCGCCATATCGTTTATTTGAAAGGGCATTGGTCAAGTAGGAACGAGGTATTTATCACAGACTATGATTTCGGTTTAGTCATCCGACGAACTTTTGTTAAATATTTTAAAGCAAAACTCTTCTTGAAAGAATTTAATCATAAACAGAAGACTACAACGGATTAACGTCATTTGCAATGACCTGGTTGACTGTTTTGGCTTTAAAAAACGAGACATGACAAGAACATACTGAAACTCGGTTTCAAACAATGGATGCGTGACAAATTCCTCATTTGACAATATCTCAGAAATTAACAGCAGCTTTGAAGGGTAATTGGTGATTGTTTGGAATTCCTCTGAAAAATTCCTAGCAAACTTCATACGTGAATTTCTCGGATATTGTTATTACATCTTGATGAAATAAGATAAGCTGTGAGACTGTCTATATGGAATCCTTTTGCAGTTTTCACGCGTTTCTCGTTCACGATTCATTCAAACAATAAAACAGTAATTTATGTCCAAAGTGATGTCATTCAACGTTTCACTTTTGAATATTACTTAAAGGCATTTTTTGGGAAGAACGTGTGTTATGTAATTAAGGTATAATTTTGCATATGGTTCTTCAACGGAAAATGGCGGATTCTGACTGACATTGTTTGAATTTACATTTGTTCCGTAACTACACGTTTTGAAATATTATCAAAACAAATATTTGAACGAATTGTTTTCCTAAATGCAATTTAGGCACAAGACCTTTGTAATACTTGATGATTTCAACATTGACTTACACTATATTTCCTCTTCTATAAGAATTACAGCAAAATTATCCAATTTGGTACATTCTTAGTCATGCAGTGTACATCGCCAATTTTACGGGAAATCATTTCTGCATGAGTGCATTCAACTCAATGCATCCCAAGGGTCATGGAAAGCAATAAATACTGCATTTGTAATCATTTTATCTTTAGGTCGCTCAGGCGTGTAATACTGAACCGTGATAAAATCATATTTCATTTGATGCATAACACAGAAAACATGAATGTATTCTCGTTAATAACAACTAGGTTTTTCTATATATGAAGCAGTCCAAATGTAGTTAGAGTTTTAACTTACCTATAATGATACATTTCATGAGGAACATGGCCTCAGTATTTAAATAACCTAATGTATCCAATGAAAGGATCACGTTCCAACATCTGATCTTACACATTGCATCAGTCAAAAAACCGATGTTGGACGCTTGTAATGGCTTCTATGGCAATCCGCTACCTTTCGCAAGGAAATGAATGGTTAAAAGCGATGTATTTGAAACTGTTGTACCACTTAAAATGAACAATAATGCGTTACTTCAATCAGCATTTTGTTTGGAATGAATTAACAAAGTGTCAAATCTAATTCTACTAAAAAATCACCTCGAGGCCATGGTTCAACTGGCTTAGATAAAGTTTTGTATTCAAACATTAATAAGAAAAAAAAAACAAGAAAAAAAGATGTATCCACTCATTGTCTTTTACCTTCTTCCACTATTTCTATTCAACCCATACCTATACGTTACGCTATTGAAATGAAAACACCTTTTAATGAAGTAAATCAGTGTATAGTGATCAATTGGTAAGGTTTTTCCAGTTATCCAACACCCCTCCCTCCCCCTTCCAGCCCCCTTTCCCTTCCCCACAACTCCGGGCCCCCACCCATCCCTCTCCCCCCCCCCCCCCTCCTTCTCCCCCCTTTCCAGCCCCCATTCCTGTCTAAGGTTATTCACGGATATCATATACTAATTCCATCTAGCAGAAGGCTTTAAATTCAATTATCAAGTGCTAACTTTTGTCACCATGTCGCCTTGTCTAACGCAAGAAATATTTACACTGATTGATTAGCTTTGAAAAGCGATATTCATTGAACAAATATGCAAAACTGTGCATGTAAAAATCGTATTGTCTTCTAAGGCCATGCATATCATTTTCCTTTGTTACAAATGCCTTTCGAGCTAAATGATTTTTCCTTTCATTTATTTCGAAAGTAAGTACCTCTGTCAATAATTCAGTGTATTGTTTCATCATTTGTGAGTTTAATATTTTACAGCCCCGATTATTTTTTTATCCATTTTACAAGACCACCAATTTTCCAAAGATCATAAGAAATAACATTAAAATGTTAGAACATATAAACGTATACAGATATTCATGATCAATCTCATTGAATTCAGATCGAAACTCGCTGCGTTTCTTGATCTGACCACTGCTTCATTAGCTTTTATGGAAACGCAGCAAAAAGAGGGACAAGTTTCCGTCTGATTTCAAGGAGATTGATTCATGATATCACTTTCTCGTTTTTGTTCTGTTGTAATCGTGCTTTTATTTTGCTCATTGATCGATTCTGTAAACAAATACAGTGGTTCTGTCAATGGTCCTCATTGTTTTCTCCAACGCCTCTGCATGTAGATGAATGTTATCCGGAGGGGAGACTTTCACCGCTAAATCATCATTTTGCATTCATTAAAACTTTTATGTGTACTCTTCCTTTTCCTGTTTCTATGATCCATGTCTGGTTTGTTTATATGAAAACACCATCTGGGGTAGTGTTGTGGCTCACTTTCTAATTAATAGTGATAGATTTAAAAAATATGTTTCTTTTGGCTATATTTCTTCATAAAGGAATTTATCATTGTATAGCACCTTTATTCTCTTTTTGCATTACACAATCATGCATGTCCTTGGACCTGTCAAACCGCGCCCTGAAAAGCTAGTTATAAAGAGCTAATGAAGTGCATATGACCTGTTTCTTATTCTCTCATTTTCAAAATTGCTTTTTAAAAGTCAAATTTTCAAGTGATAAATGTTAAGCGATTTCACTGGATATTAAGGATTGAGAAAGCAATTAGGTCGCGTCATAAGCATAGCCTTCCGATTATTAGGTATTTTTTTATGTTGTTAATGTCAAACCTTAAGTTTAGATTGTATGATGATGTAAAAGCAATACATATGATACCTCTGAAAATAGAATTATATATTCCTTACGACATATGGCTGTACATATCTCTGGGGTTTCCTAACTCATTTCCTTAACTCCATGTAAGGAATATATTCTTGGAATAAAAATAGAAAATAAATCCCAAACTGTCAATGCACTCTGAGATTTTTCCTACAACCATTTATATCTGATTGCGTCCTAAAAATGTTTTTGGAAACGTTCGAGTTAAGAATTTTAGCGGTGTTCCTCTAATATAAGGTCTGTTACTTAAAACTGACACAAAACCCGGGATTCGGGCAGCCGTCACATCAAACGCTGTCGGGTACAAGCTTTAATCTTAGTGAATCTACATGAAGGAAGAAGATCACACCTTTGACCTACCACGATTTAGCCTATCATTTATCATGTAATATGCACGTTTGGGTTTTACTAGCTAAGTGAATGCAGCACGCATTTGAGTGTACTGTTATTTCGGTTCACAGTCTAAGGTGTGTCACTGATAGAAGATTGTACATTTGACAGTGAATGAAGTACTTAAAACTTCACCACTGTCACACTTCATGCTGCTGGGTGCCGGCGGTGGTCTCATATTATGTGAGAAGTGTCGAGAGTATCAGACCGTTTTGGTTTTATCTTCAACAGTTCATAGAGTTTTATTGTCGGATGAGTTAAGTTATATACAAGACCGTATCTGCGTTTTCATTTTATATTACCAAATACCAGTACCATTAAGATATCGTCAACTGAAATCCTTATACTGAACAATGTTTATGTTTGTTTAAATGACTATCGTTGACATCGCATTAAGATATATTTTCACACTCCTTTGAAACAAATGAGAGTAAGAGACATACGAAACAACATTAATTATACTGTTGTGCTGACATTAGTTTCTATGGTTTAAGCACAAACGCAAATTCGTAATGTTTCTTTGAAAATCAGTTCTTGTTAATTCAAAATAGTTCCTTTCCTGTGAACTAAAATAAAGCAAGTCCTTTTGTTGGGACGTTAAACACATATAATTCAAATGACTTAAACGTTTATTGATAATTATAACCCACACACATATTACTGTTTTTGTGTACACATACATCACAGAGTAATGGAATAATCATCTATAACCAAAAATAGTGAATCAGTAAATCGTGATTTTTTCCCTTCAAAATGAGAATTGAAAATCAAAATAATAAAGTTTATCCATAGCGTTTATCATTTTTAAATAAACAGAGCGAACGTTGTATACCTGAGGCACTGATGTTACAGGAAGTTATAGAAATTGCTTTTTTAAGCGTTCATTGTTTTTATTTTCCAAATACGAGTTATTCAAAAGAGTGGAATAAAAGAAATTATGTGTTTAATTCCAGTGAAAGTTTATTTGTCGATTTTATAACTCACTTCACTTCGACAGTTAGTTTTTGCAGACACATTTGACCAGGCAGTAAATAATTGTATTTTTACGGATGCGTGACTTAAATTATAAAAGATGAATTCATAGATTGAACTTTCTCTATATAGCTTATTTTATTGCGATTACTTTCAAACTTTTTTTCCATACCATCTGGGACCTGATATTTCACCTTATGTCTCCAATGTCTCTTGTTTCATATATATCGAGAATAAAGTGATAGAATTTACCATATCAGCTAAATATTTAAAAAAAACATCATTAAAATTCAATAAACATCAGTAGTGCTTTCCTATATTTTATGCGTCTTTTGAATAGTAATTTTGTAAATAAACAAACCAGGCTGAACTACAAAACATGTTGTTTTGCTATATTTATCAAAATCCGTACTTTCATGATGCCTTCTTATGATTCTGTTTATTTATTTTCTCTACACATCTGTTGAAGGTTTTAGGGTTCAACATTTATTTGTAGAAATAATACTAAGATACACCACATGTGCTACAAAGACTAAAGAGAAATACGTATCTAGTTTTGTGGTTGCAGCACTGTTTAAAAACGCTGAAGTAACAAAATAGTAATGTATATTTCAGACATTTGTATTTTAACTTAACATTCACATTTCTTATTTCTCAATTAAGATCAATTATTGACAGTTGTTGACAATTATCTATTTGATGAATGCATTTCTGTGTTTTATTTTCCTGTAATTGTTTCAATGAATCTAGGCTATGAATCAGACCCTCGTTTTCAAAGCAAAACAATTTTTTACAGGTCATATCCAGAAATGTTCATAATTAATAGAAGGAGTCTTTCCATACATTCTCATACAGTTGTAACTGTCTAGATATGCAGTCAGTCATATCAACTTGAGACAAATTGTGGAATATACTGCTGATTCATTTTATTTCTCAATACAGATTTGGTGACATAAAAAGATGAAATAACGCATGACTTTGACTCTACCTGTAGAGTTAAATTAAACATTCATTGCTGTTTTTTTAATTTTGGAAGTCAATGATAATCTAAGGTACAGCATCAAACGAAATATTTAACTGATATAGCAATGGCAAACAAATATGTATCTTTGAAAATGTGTGTCAAGATTTCTCAAAAATAATCTGAAAATAGTTTCAGGTTTAGGCAGGTCCATTCTCTCCCAACAGAGGTAGCTCCGTCATAAATTTCTACACAACCTCTGTCTTAATTTGAAGGTTCCTTTTACACGAAATGTAGAACGCTGATTGGATGAAATTAAAGTTTGTTGTGCAATCAGCGACGCCGTTTCAAAAGCTATCATTCAAATCGCCTAAATTATTTCCGTAAGCTTCACAAAAGCTAAACATTATTCGAATATGCACCTTGCACTTTGAGTCGTTTTCATAGAACACAAACGCCTCATTTTGCGACTGTTTCATTCAACAGGCGTGTGTGACATCAAATATGTTATTCAAGCATTCGTTGTTTTCATTGGCTGAAATATAGCCATGTAGTTTAAGTTGCAATATTGTCCCGCAATGGGAAAGTGCCGGAAGACCGAGAAACCTTCGAATTAAGACAGAGGTTGTTTATAACTTTATGACGGAGCTACCTCTTTTGGGAGAGAATGAGGCAGGTTGTAACATTATCATTTAAGTCAAGATGAATATGTGTGCTTGACTTTGGCTTTCCTGCTGAAACTCCTCGGATTGCTGTTTTGACATTATCATTTGAAACACAATACTAAAGATATATGTAAAGAAGAAAACTTGATATTTTTCATTAGTAACTTGTTAACGATCTTTTGTTTTTAAAAAACCGGAATAATTGATAAATATTTTTGTTAAAAAGGTATCACAGATCGCAAACAGAGACAGTGACAAACACCAAATATCACATTTTTTCTCATAGAATTATTTGTGTTCATACTCTTAACTGTTCCGGTGCTATCACTAGTATGTTGAATGAGTTGATTATCTGTTGAATTAGGGAAGTAAGCATCACTTGCAGATTGATTTGTTGATGCTCCCTTTCTCGGAGCTAATCAATGTTTTTTCACTCAAGTTATAACCATTGTTATTAAAGGCCACATTACACTCATCCCCGGAAGCAAACAGTCTAATCCATCGTTCCTCTTCGCATTTAATTACAACCATTTTATGAATGGATGTGAAACGCTAATAAACAAAGTCACAATTTCTGTTCAAGTGACCGCCTTTCTGCAAATTCATAGATCTGTAGGTCCTTTTTATTCATCCAATGTCGATTACGTGAAACATACATAATGGTACAAAGGGGATGATGATACAATGGAAATTCAAACGTTGTACATAATAAATGAGGTAAAAACTTTGATAAAGAATGTGTGCAACCATTTCGTGCCAAAAGCATTAAACATTTGGAAATTATTTCAAAGTTAACAATGTATTTGATGGCAATACAAATATTCAATAATAAGTTTTCATGCTTAATGCCTTGCATCTGTATGAATTTTTAGAAATGAGAATAATATTTTGAGAGCTTGTGAACGAAGAGAACATAGAATGGTTCCATCTGAAAAAAAGTATCCCTTTGTGCAAATACTTATTAACGATTGTTTTTAAACGTATTTCCATAAATCCCAGACACAGTAACAATAAATAAGGAACAGATTAACATAATCATTCTTGCAAAAACTACAAGCTTCATTTGAAAAAGCTTACGTGCAAGTTATTCTGTGGACATAAAGTCAAAAAGGGATTCCTCGGCTTTGCACTAAAATTGAGACCATGTATCTGGTTACAGTCATTTTTCAAACCTGAAGGAAACTTTGTAAAGCGAATTAACATATTCACCAATTAACATATTCACCATTAGATAGTGAGGATGATAAGGTAAAAAAAACTTGTTACGTTTAACATTCAACATTTAACTTGAAACACATATATAATATTGAAGAACCAATTAAGGTTGATACATATTTTGAAGCGATGAATCATTGATCAGTCATTTTCATTTGAATTAATTAACAGTCAGTTACCTGAATGATTGAACTAAATCTGTTATGTAATAGAAAACGAAACTTTTCCAATTAAAGTGGTATTTGCAGATTTCTAGTGAACTAGAGAATCATTTTCTTCAACATCCTTTGAAAATACATTCGCACTCCTAAGGGCAAGTTGGCATTTACGAGACAGATTTGAATGATTAATATGTTTAAATTTAAATAGGGAAAATACTCCTCAGATATCCCTATCAGCAATTTCGTTTTTTTTCTTCTGCACTTTAATCTTTTTTAGGGATGAATAGAATGTATTAGCCAAGTCATAATTGCCAATCTGATTAAAAAAAACTTAGAAGTTAAAAGTGCTTTGAAGTGAGAGTAGCACATTTTTGAAAAAATAATATTTTCATATTTTCTCTTATAGACATGCCTTTATGCCAAATAAATTATATTCAGGAGGTCAAACACCTGAGTATTCATCCGTGGTTGATAAAGAAAGTATCACGTATCAAGTTTAAGCTGTTGGAGACCATTTCAGTGTGAACAATTGCTAATGATTGATGTAGGGAAATGGATTTAGACTCACGTTTGTTTTAGACATGCTTCTTGATTTCCTTGCAGTCGCTAACATGTATTTTATTTCAGTTTCAATTTCCCTTATTGACTCGTTCTCATATCAAACTTATATATCGGCCATGAAATGCCGTTTTCACATTTGCACGCTGATCCTAGATTTAGCTTTCAAAAACACTTTAGTTGATAACACTGGGGATATTACATCTCCTACATATTCTTTATTACTAAGCTAAATACATTAACGTTGCCCTCAATGTTCTCTAAGAATTTCTTTGAAATTTTGACGTCCATAGGAGTTCGTGGTTGGTTTCAAGCATGTTTCTATCAAAACCACAAAACTAAAATAAATAGATCACTAGAATAGAATAAAGGACACTGTTCAATGCCCGAGATGGTTGATTTAGCAGAAATTATCCCAGGGCCATAGAATTTAATAAATGCTCTAAAAGTAATATTTTTATCCTGAAATCGGTATAGCGTAAAATTAAGATAATAGTAAATAAGATATTCTTTGATGCATAAAAATTGCAAACAATATAGTGCTACTGACATTGATTTTCGAACTTGGAAGTTCTAAACATGATTTACACGTTTTAGATATAGATTCCAATAAATATTAAGATCATGAATGAATATCTGTTGAATATGAATCTTGTAACCCTTTTGTATTATTTCAAATTATTTCTCCAAGGCGTTTTACCATTTAATACAGATATTTTCTTATGGAAGGGAAACAAGTTATCAAACTCTCATATTTTATCCCATCTGCAACTGATTTCTTCTCTCAGCACCGTTGAGTAGGCCTCGCCTTGAAATTTACAAATATTTATAAATTATTACTTATTATTATTAAATTGTCTTGGAGGTTACTTCCTTTTTTTTCATACGAAACGTTCATATGTTGATTGTTTTCACTCATTAGGCATGACTAAAGATTTTGTAACTTATAAACACACAATAGAAGGAAAATGGTTAATATCTACTAGATATTTGCATTATCCCTATCAAAATATGAATCTCGTGTAGCTTAATCTACATATGATTTCAGCTACAAGATAGTAAATCAACAAACTCTTTGACAATTGCATTCTGTACTCTGGCATGAGTCAGTTTCAGAAATATATTGAACGACCTCTCTTTCAATGTAAATGGAATTGCAATTTTAAATTGCCTTTATAACACATTAGTCAAAAGTCAAATGCTAGATATTGAGAGATCATTTTCATACTTTTGGATAAAGTTGAAGATTTGATAGAGTTTTGTTTATTAATCTATTATAAGTCAGGGACACATTTTTGGTCGATGCAACTATTTGGTTTGGCAAAAATGAAAATTCTACATTGACGTCGACGTTGCCTAAATTGTCTTTGTCTTATTTCAATCACCCGTACGTAATAAGAGATGACACTTTAGTAACAAAGTAGTTTTATTTAAATTCAATTTATTCAGAGTGCTTAAAGTTTAATTTTCTAAGAAGCAAAAACGGAAAAATTCATGTTATCAACAAGGGGTCAGAACATATTCTTTCGAAAGGCCCATTAAGGAATGATACGCAATTTTAGACTACCTAAATGTATGTGGTGTCAGAAAGATGGGTTCCTAATCAAAAGATATCTGAGAAGAACGTTCCTAAGCACGTGTAAACAAGTTCCATAAGTTGATTTTTCTTGTCTGTAGCAGACAGGCCATGCAGCCAAAATTCAATTTGATTAATAATAACATTCAGTTACTATACATTTTCTCGTGGGTTATTACTTACTCGCACTATGAACATTTTAATCTCTTTTTGGTCCTCCCTCAACCATCTACTTGTTTAAGGTTTCAATCGAAAGTCATCCGATTAAGTCAAATGATTTAAGATGAAGCTTGAAATATGTGCATTAAGGATTGTTAGTTTTTTCATTATTCCACATATTAAATATCATAATTTAACTGTAATCGTATTTTACCATATACATATTTGTTGATGTTTGGAATGTTAAACATTAGATTTGACATATATGTATGTAATATGAATACGTGGAAACAAAAACATACGAGTAAATTCAAATAAAATGGCGAAACATATTTGTTAAAAGATAATGGTTTTCGAACTACAAGTTGCACTTCCTCTAATAATTATTCCAACTTCAGCTGATAAGGAATAAGAATGAAAACTTTAGGTCTCTTTAAATTGTACTCATATAAGAAAAAATATCACAAAAAGAAAAACGCTTCAGCCTTTTCTTCAAATAATGTATATTAAGAGCTGTAATCCCATTCAATTTCAATCGTAAGAAGGTGAGTCTATACAAGTCTACAAGTCTATTGACAAATAGTTAACTAACACGAATGCTACCATCTTTGTTCTTGTTTTGTTCTTTTTAGTCAACAAAGTTGCGAAAAATACTTACTGGCTACCATTTGCAAAATTCTTTGCTCGGCATCTTTTTGGCAATGTTTGGATAAATGTATTGAGTCCGATTTTGCAAATTTCTCCCAACTTTGTTTTTGTAATGCAGTAATTAGTCACTGAAATGCCTGAGATGTGTACAATAACGTTTACTTCGATCGAGTTTATTTCATCGACGTCCTATTTTGGTGAAACCTAGGTTAGGAAAGGTCACTGAAAGATCTTTAGGTTTTTTCTGGCAACATGGATCGTGGCGGCGTATGTTGCTTTGAATTAGCGGAAAACCCATTATTGGTCGATAATCCGATGCTAGAGCTGTCTGACGAAGGTGTTGATAACTCGCTTTCTACTATGTACCCCATAACCATTACTCAATCAGATCTTTTGGTGCTTGAATATGTTAATTATGAATGAGTTTAAATGACTTATTATTGTAATAACTATAGATTATATAATTTCGATATGGAAATTTTGCTAGTTCCAGCCGATACTTGTGGGTTTCACCGCAATACATAGCCACTTTAGCGCTGCGCGCTTTCTACCTTCAATAATACAAGCATCTGTCATATAATTGAAATGTTCCTAAAAGCGACGTTAAACTACAACTCAAATCAACTAAAAAATGGGATTTTCCCGGAGGATATCATCTCTGCATTTTTCTGAGGAACATAGCAATGACAATATATCTAAATACCTTATGAAAGAAAGTTCCAATTCCTTGAGGATATCTTCACCATTTGCTAAGTCAGGTTAAATGCAATGCATATTTTAACGTAAAAATACATAGACATAGGACACGTTCCAAAACCCTACAGCAACTCAATATAAAGTTGAGTGTAAGTCGCCTTAACTGTGAAAAATCGGTCTCGAAATTGACAGAGGTAGCTTTTTTTAGGTTCCCAAAGACTTTTCTATTAACAATTTAGCTGAAACACGTTTATGTTTTTTTCTTGTTTGTTCCCTCTCCTCTAAAGGACTTCTTTGCAAACTTAATCGAATCAAAATCAAGCATCTTAAAGGTGCTGTGTTATAGCAAGAATATTTTTGCAGATGGCTGACCAATGAAGACGAAATTATTTGAAGAATATGCTCCGTAAATAAGTGTGAACTGAAATCATATGAATCAACACGTCCCTTTGACAATCGGTATCAATTTTTTGAGTAGATGTCTTTGTATACAACTTTACAAACGGGAAATGGGAGTCTACAACCGGACAGTTTATTTGTTTCTCGTGTCTCTATACATGCTACGTTTATTGACTACCTTGTTCAAACGGTTTTCCACTGAGAGCTTTTGTTATAAGAGAGAATATTTATCATTCAACATATGGACATTGTTTGTTCACCGTTTGCATTCAATAGTTCCTTCCGGAATGGGAAGAAACACGATAAGCAACGACTTATCAATTGAACATTCACAAAGTGCCTGTTTGCTTTGTGCTAATGCTTTAACAAATTCAAGAAGTCCTGTAAGCGATTGCTGTACCTGATTACGGATGTCAATGCAAAAAAAACCCAAGCCATATAAGCCGATGCTTATTGTTATTTATTCAGTTTAAAAAACAATAAAAGCCGATGCTTATTGTTTATTATATTCAAACTTTACATGTATGTATTTCTGTTACTTAATGATATTTTTAAAATGACATAGCAGTAAGTAACGGTTAAAAAAAATAAAACTTACATAGAGGTCATTTTCAGTTTTATATCACTTACCTGGCGGATTTAAAGTGATATTTTCACGAGTGGCTCAACCACGAGGGGAAATTTAAATTTTCCAGTCAGAAGATTAGATCACACTGTGAATAATAAATATTATGTTCATTATATGATACTGTGACTCGAAATGAAGTAATTAGTGTCCAAACATGCTTCGATTGAGGGTTATCTTCAAACTCAGACCTTCAAAAGATTGCATACTACAAATCTTATTCTTAAAATTGTATTTCCCTTTTTCTGGAGAATGAGATTAGCCTATTTGTTTCACACAAAACTACATTTCAAACCAAACTGAAGTGTGACAGTTGTTATTCTAATACGTTTGGTCACCTCTTTTGTCAAAGTGATTGTGATTAATGGCACGTTCTTGTTGTCTTATCTAGGATAATTCCACATATGTATACAGATTTTAAAAAGCATTTCCTGAAAACGGGCTTCGTGTTAGATTCTGCTTTCGAACTCAAATGTAAAAGTAATTTGTCATTGCAACAAGTGTCAAGCCAGAGGACTAATCGTGAAAAAAACATTAACTTTAATGTACAATTTATCCCCAGGAAAAATGCATTCACAAACGACATCCATAAAGCTTTTAGCCGGAGAATTTGCTCCTTAAATTATGAAGTACTACAAAGAAAACACATTTAATAATTACCTGAATTCCCAAATGTGCTCGTCCTCAGAAACTTTTATATTTTATCAGAGCATGTTTTAACATGAGTTACACGGTAAGGCTCAGTAGTCTTCTGAATAACTGGTGAGAAACCTCTTTCTGGTAATGAAAATGGCGATTTTAGATGTGATATGGGGAAGAATTGAATGATTCAGTAATCGTTATCCAGATTTTGGTTGTAAAATAAACGTAAAACACACACATGTGCCAATTCTCTTATAAATGAAAGTGTTTGTGAAAAGACAAATGAGGGCAATCTATTACATTTATTACTCGATGCTTTACAGAAAGAATTTATTTATGCTATAATGTCTTCCTCATTGGCCTGCCGACTTAGAAATGCAAAATAAGATTTTTAAAAACCTGTTGGTAATTATCATTTTGCGATTAATGATGTTGAGGTATAAATAATTGACAGTTAAAAAGAGATGAAACATTGATCGAGAAAATTGATCCCACTAATACCACAAAAATTAAGAACAGCATCAGCATCAGAGCTTAACACATTTAATTGAATGTGATGATGAAACATTAATAAGAACATCATGGCATGAATGACGAGAATCAGATATGGTTATTGTAGACAGATGTCACGTTAAACCTGTTGTTAACAACAGCTGTCATTCTAACATCAACTACAAAACTTGAGAGCATACGCATTTATTCAAATTGTGAGTATGGAACATTGAATTTATAACACCACCAATTTTTATTTTTAATATTCCCCTTTTACACATGTACCTAAGGGTCCGGGTCGTTTAAAAAGGTACTAGGAACAGCAGTTCCTGTCAGAGAGAGTGTCTATATAAATTCATTGTTTTCATCCAACATTGCAGAATTGTTGATATTATTTACTTTTATTTTTATGATCAAAAATATTCTGTTTTTATCTGATTCCAACATTTAAACTCAGATAAACTTTATCTATAGCCAACTGGCTGTCAGAAACAAGCATTTGTTTATCTGAAATGACTTTTCTAGTTGCATAGATCTAGTCATATGCGGGCTATAGAGGATTTGTTTTTTCACTATCTTAAAGATGAAGGTTGATAAATGATCAATTATTGTAATAGAAATAGATTAAGAAATTGTCCATATGTGATTTTCCCACGGGATATGCTGTTTGCTTCTTTTATGAGGAGCGTGTGATGGCGGTTTTAGAAAGGGTTAAAACATGTTGTAAAGAAGTCCATGCGGATATAGTAAAGCCAGATTGAGAGGTGATACAAAAATGCAAACCTAAAAGTGAAAAGGTATATACTTTTGACGTATTCAAAGTGCCTAAAGGAATTCAATATACAGTTAAGTGCTTTTCTGATGGAGAGTAAATTATTGGAGTTGAATTTGACATATTGATTTTTAGCTTCCTCTGGGCTTTGTCATCAAAAAGGGATTTTAAAATCGGAAACACTTTCAAATTGCCCTACCAGATAGTTGTAAAGATCTACGAGGTTGGCTTGTACAGTTGATAGCAACGTTAAACGAAGTTTATTTCTCTTTATACCGGTTCTGATTTTTATTCCATTCAATAAATAACAATAAAAAGCTTTCAGCATTGCTATCTCTATCTTATCAATGTTTAATTCTTCAAATCAAATGCAAAATGCAAAAGACTGATGTTATTGCTTGATATTGGAATATCTGAAACATGGAATGAAACCTTAACAAAATTAACATTAATCAATAGTTTGTTAAATGATCTTAGTTAACTGAATAGAATTCTAAGATGTTTTTTATCTTTTTATCTTCCGTAATAATTTATGAAAGACATAAAAACAAAATAGTGCTTAGTGGGCATATGATTTTTGGAACCTCTTTGTGGCATAAGTATTTCTCAGGAAAAACACCACTTTTTAAAGATATTTCATGCATAGTAAATTATATGGATATTGTGGCATATGCGCATTAGTAGGATTAAGACATTCTTATCTCACAATGGCTATGGATCCAAAGATTGGCTCTCATTTTCGTCATGAATAAAAAGATAATTTCTCTGAGGTTATGAATATGTCTATCAAAATAAACAACACAAGATTAATATCACAGGATTGATTTCCCACTATAAAAGCTATGTTAGTAACAACGTATTTTGCAGAAAATTAGGGAAGAAGTGGTAACTTTATTGAATATATTAATTATATAAACATAGTATGATGTGCACTTGCTGACTTTGGCGTTATATAGATAGTGTCTTCATATTTAGAACTTTACATATATGGCTTGTATTGTTAGGGATTAGATGCAGGAATTAAATCTCCTGGTATTGACAGAATAGGTTGGCTTTGTCCACATTAACATAAGGAAGTGTTAATAAGCTATTTGTGAAATTCAATAGACCCTAATGGATGTTTCGATTCTATTCGAGAGCTAGACATGTTTAGTTATGAATATAAGTTTTGCATATATCAATATCGATGTTCCCAGTTTCCATTTACTCCTTGTACCTACTGTAAAATCACACGACAAAAAGCTGAAGTATCCTTTTAAAATTCCCATCTACGCTTACTCTCTGTAAAGATCATGTCATAAAGGAAGATAACGATATTGGTATGTTGGATAGCCAATCAACATAAAGCTTTTTTTTACTGCGTGTGATCGGCGAAATAGGCATTATTGAAATAACAGAGAGTGTATAATTATTCATGGAGCATAAACGGATATTCACTAATTATTCCTGGATTATAGAACTAATGATGAAGAATGTTGACCTATGTTTATGCATCAGAGGAAATACTGTGAGGAGTTTAGTTTTAATTTAAACTGATAGTGTAAACTTTATTTGTATACTAACTTACAAAATTTGATATTGAAATGGATATGAAAGGGACGTAAGTTTTGGAACTTAACTTTGTAACTTATTGTTTCCAGTCACAAGAAATAACAGTAGTTGCAGAAACAAAAATTTTTGTTGTAAAATCACAGTTGTAAAAGGGACATTGGGTGAGAGAAAGTAATTATTCTCAAAACCCGTGCCATGATGAATACGGTGTAATCTTTAGACTGTTTAACTGAACTACAAACACTACAAGGTTTGAAACGCGCTCCTTGATCTGAAAATGTTGTCTCAATACAGCCATAGATTGGAATGACGAAGAAACTCCCTACAGTATGTGAAAACATGGAAGAATAATAATTTGAAAGTTCGAATCTGTGCATTGTTTGTTTAGAAATTACTAATGGTGCTTATCATGATTTGGTACTACATCATCACTTCTTGATTTTTTAAATTCAGAACGTATGATAATATATAGAAATCAAAATATGTCTTAACTTAACTGTTCCTGTTATAATTCAAATTTTGCGAATATAAACAAAACACATTCACCGATTATCTGAATATTTTATGGTCCCTTTAGAGAAATAAAATTGGTATTTCATCGGTAAAATGTCTGTTAAACAGTTACACTTGAATAATCAGCAATAAATATGATGTTTTCGGTGATGAAGATTTTGACATTAAGAGTCAAAACGAGGGTGACTTAAATATATAATGATACTGCTGAAGAAGTTTTTAAGTGAAATTGACATAAAGCTCATAAAGATGCAGATTCGTTGTTTAATGAGATTCTATGTCGTGAGACAAATGGCAGCAATTTGTTACATTGACTGTACTACGTTCAATGCAGGAAACAAAATCTCCTTTCAGAAAGCATTTAACTGAAACTTACTGAAGTTACTGAAATACATTAATTTAGAATGATGTTCATAAATCATCCAAATCGCACATCAATTAATTATAATTCTATTTTATTTTACTATGATTTTACGACAAATGACATCCTCAACAATCTAACGAAGTTGTGTTTTTATGCAATACAGTTCTCCAATTTTTAAATGAAGTATGAAAATAAAGTCTAAGCTGCCTATGCTGACATTAGAATCTAAATGTGATTGGTAATCACTTTTTTATAGGTGTGCATGATTAACGAGTTGCGTGTTTATAGCTTTGCTGTTAAATTACATATGCAATTGGATAGAAGATATCTGTCAAATCAAGTTTGAAAACACGTTACATTTACCTCTGACTATCAAATACAATATACAGTTGCATGATACAATTTAGAATGGCATGTCAGCCTTTTATTGTATTGCAATGTTTCATGTATCATTGTATATATATCCATGTACCTCTTATGCTGCAGTTTCATGCATATGTCCCCAGAGAATATTAATAAACAAAATACTCTTTAAATTGGTTATACCTCCAGCAAATAAAACGAGTATATGATTAAGTATGAAACAAGCGAAAGCTAATAAACATTGTATTAAAATTAAACAAATTTAGTATTCTGTTTATTACTTGACCCCCAGTATTCAAGCATGATTGCCGAAAGTGTACTGAACGAAACTTTCCCGCGACTTGGCCGCTATTCTGATGTCACAATCACAAAAAATTATGACGCCATACGTTCAGCGGTATTACATTAGTTTAACATTGCCGTATAAATATCACACTGCAGTATCTTACACGGGCGAGTGATAATAAGAATTATACGTTGAGGCTTTAAAACGTTTGTGTGTAGTATTACTGCATTTTGGGTCCAATGAAATACAAGCTGCATCATAACATTTTTCAATGAGAGGTGAGGTGAGGTGAGTTGGTGTTTAACGCCGCTTTCAACAGTATTTCACTTATATCGCGGCTGCTAGTATTATTGCAGGGAGAAAGCCCGAAACACCATTGTGGCTATGCATTTCGGTGAAACCTGCGAGGATCGGCTGGACCTAGCGAACCATGGGTTGTACTGCGCTCAAATTCAGTGTAGCATTGCACCCAAACCTGACTGCGTGTAGAACAGTTCTCTACTGCAAAGTTGCCGAGCCCCTGGCGGGATTCGAACCACGGACCTCATGATCCAAAGCCGAAAGCGCTAACCACTGCGCTATCCCGGCCCCTTTTCAATGAAAAAGTCCTAGAATAAAGTAAATGTCTAAAAAGCATAGATTGGTTTGGATTATGTCGCTTATCTATCAAAACTGGTAGAGCATAATTACCATCAATGAAGATTGAAGTGAATGCCATCTACATATTGCAAAGCATGTTGAAGACAACGATCGCCGTCATGATATTGTTGCAATAACGCTACAGTTACTAGAGGGTACGCGTCCTTGACATGGTACATGTATGTGTCACCTAATGAATCATAGTGTTTTATAATCATTAAGGAGAGATGGGATCCAGAAATGAATTAGAATAAAACTTTGCAACAATTATATTTTGTAGTTGTTGTCATAGCTTGCTCTCACACTGGCGCGAAGAAATTATATTTGTTTCAGCTTCTTTCTAATAGTCATTCTACGACATGCCGTATAACTCGAACGTTACCTATATTCGCGGTATATATGTTTTCATATAAATATCTCTACTTACATGCATATAATAAATGGTCATAAATTATCAACTGATAATTGTTCTTCGACCCTACAGTTTTAGTTCGATCTGTGATGTTGTCAGAAAATAAGTCCATAGGACATCAGAATTGAATTTGAAATTATACTAAATACCGTGACATCAGATTTTTACGTTAAATAAAATATTTTAGAACATAATGATGAAGAGTCAAAACCTTTCGGCGACCCCCTATTATTATTTTTCAATTCGTTTCTGTATTACACTGTGAGCATCATATAACATTTTTATATGAATATGCAGAAACAAGTTTGGAAAATTCCATTTTTCTTCACAACAGGCTTTTATTATTGTTGTTTCATCAGTGGTTGTCATTAATCTAACAAATAGACGTTCTAAACTTCCTCAATTAGGATTAAAAAAAAGCACGTGTGAAAGGATTTGTAGTTTTTTTAATCTTTTCTATAATATGTCAAAATCGGTCAAAAAAGCGCATTTTGCCGACAGCAACTATTTTTATCAATCTTCCTGAAAATGGACTGCGTGTTGGATTGCGTTGGATTTCAAATCTGAAACCAATTTGAAGGTAATTTACAATAGAGGAAGTTCAACCTAGGGCATTATTGCATTTTAATTTTTTTATTTTGAAGTTTGATGTACATTATGACTCAAGGAAAAATGCATTCACATAAAGCATCCATAATTCGTTTTCACCTGACAAGAAGTCACATTGTTTATGGATCAGAGAACCAATCTGAGTAGTTTCTTTGATTGTTAATCGATAATTTCAATTCTATTTGTATGTTGATTTTCAAGATTTTCAAATAACATTACACATTTTAATGGACATTGCCATTCATCAATATTTGGATCATAAATAATTTTCTAAGTGACAAGAAATTTACACAGATCTCAGATTAATCATCCAAAAAACCGTACAATTCCATTGAGTAAACATTTAGCTGAGTGTGGAAACGGGCATTTTTCAGTTTTCCCAATGTATAAATTAAATTTTGATAACAATAAACTTTTAGAAACAAAAGAAAGCAGATTTATCAAAATGTTTTCACCAAGGTTAAATTCTAGAACTTAAATGTTTTGCTGTACATGTATCCTATTGTAACCTATATTGTGACGTATTAATGTAATGACGTCATGTTGTACACGATGACGTTGCTTGGCAACGCATTATCCGTTGTATGTATGGCCTGAAGAGGCTCGTTGAGCTGAAAGCGCTAGCCATTAAAATGGATTGTTTTTACTTCTGACTTCGTATTTTTCAATATATAACGCCTGGGAGCTGAAGATCAATTTCAAATTGGTGAACTTTATATATATATATATATATATATATATATATATATATATATATATATATATATATATATATATATATATATAAAACAGTTCATGCAGTTCCACCTCTCAAGTCTTACATAGAAAAACACATTTGTTGAAGAAAACCAAGATGATTTATTCACAAGTACTTTCGACCATAAGGTCTCATCAGGTGAATGACGTAGAGTCGGTTATGACGTCATGATTAACAATTATGACGTCACAATACATTGCATAGATACATATGTTGCGTAGATACATTACATACATATAGACTGCATGCTACATATGTAGCGCATTACAAAACATACTTGCAAATGGACATTGAATTGAAGAATATTAGATTAAAGTTTTGAATTAAGCTTTGGCTTAAGTTTATTAATGAATAATAATTCCTTTTCCGCCAAGCAATTAGATTCAGTGGAATCAACTTTGTATATCGGGAAAACAGAATACATATTTTTTCCACATGTTTCTAGATGCGCACTTAGAGGGATTGTGCGATTATGCTTTTGTTTAATTTGTGAACGATGAAGATTCATTCTTCTTTTTAACTTGAGCTCTGTTTTCCCGATATATATTTCCTGACATCCATGACATGAAATCATGTAAATAACATTTTTTGAGTCGCAAGTCATACTTCTTTTTACAGAAAACGTTTTATTTCCTGAGAATCTAACTGAACTACCTTCAATTAAAATTTTACAGGTTGCGCATCTTTTGTCGCCACATTTTCGGACCTCTGGTTTATCAGTATTAGAATCATATTTAGAATTTGTCAATATTTTCCTTAGATTTCGGGGCTGTCTTCGACTATTAACAATATGATAATTTCTCAATATCCGTTTCATCCTTTGACTTTGATGTAAAACAGGTAAATGTTGATTTACCAAGCTTAGGGCATTATTATGATTTGGATTAAACGTAGTAATTAATGGGAGGCAACTCTTATCTGCATGTTCAATTTAATTGCTTAATTCAAAACTTTAATCTAATATTCTTCAATTCAATGTCCATTTGCAAGTATGTTTTGTAATGCGCTACATATGTAGCATGCAGTCTATATGTATGTAATGTATCTACGCAACATATGTATCTATGCAATGTATTGTGACGTCATAATTGTTAATCATGACGTCATAACCGACTCAACGTCATTCACCTGATGAGACCTTATGGTCGAAAGTACTTGTGAATAAATCATCTTGGTTTTCTTCAACAAATGTGTTTTTCTATGTAAGACTTGAGAGGTGGAACTGCATGAACTGTTTTATATATATATATATATATATATATATATATATATATATATATATATATATATCTCACAGGTTACTAAGTTGCCTTTTTCTTTAGGTATTCATGTCTAGGGTGAATTGATGAATTTCGTCTGAAATTAGTGTAGAAAAAGAAAGCTAAAACTTTCATAATCTAATAAAACACTTTATTACTCTCCCGTTGAAGATATCGCCGTTTAATAAATCTACAAAGTTATTACACATTGTGTAATAACATCGCGTGTTGATTGACGTCACATGACGTCACAATCGTTAAATATGACGTCACACTGTTAGCGAGGCAACGACAATGGCTATCCTGGCGATCTGTATGATTTTTCTTTGATATAATTCAGCGAGTAATAAATAAAATACTAAACTCAGTCCCGTATAATTACATTTTTATGAAACTCGTGAATGGTATCGGTATCTAACTCGCTTTCGCTCGTTAAATACCAAACCATACACTCGTTTCATAAATATGTTATTAAACGGGACGTCGTTTAGTATTCTCTATCAGCACTATTTACAGGGCATGTGATTCGAGAAACAAGAGATTAGAGAGAAACATATTTTCTTTGTAATTCTTTTTTGTCAGCAGATGTTCCGGTTGCCAGTAGATTAACGTCATAACAGCGTGATATGCTCAATGACATAAACACATGCTGAAGGTTTCATACTAACAGTTTAGAAAGTATAGTGATTTTATCATATTTTTGTAAAAATGCATAATAACTGACTGATCAGAGCAGACAAAGAAACTTATTCCATGCCGAAGTGATTTGATTAAGCAGTTATTCTCTGCATTGCAATAGAGCACAATATATACTCTATGTGATTTTCATTCTCACATTGGTATATCGGGAAATACATAAATTGATTAATTAGGTGCATTTATATGCACAAATTGTAGTCTCGTCGATAATGGTTTAAACTTAGGGTACTGGATATGGTCTAGATGTATATATAGAGAGAGAAATCATAGGATCTGGGCGAGTTGCCAAGTCTGATTCATACAAATCTTTATTTACATCAACAAGCATCGTACAGTTTTAATTAAATTTTGCTTAGCAATCTTACTTTCTCTAGATATTTGCAAAGCAATGTCATTATTATTCATGTTATAAAACGTTGGGATTGATTTGGTCTGTATTGGAATTATAATAACCTACACTATTGACAAGCGTTCATGATGTTTCCATAACCTCATATGTCTTTTACTCATCGTTGTCATAGATATGATATAACAAGTACTCTCAGTTTGTCCGACTATTAACCGATTCCCCAAAGTTAACAGTAAAATATGTGTAGTCTTTGCTTAAATCGTTTTACATGCTTTGAAGAACTTGAGGAAATATCAAACATTTTCTAAATGAATTATAATCCATTCTCTGAAGTAAATGACCTAATGACTCTGGCATAAATCATTCAGCGAGGTAAACTCAGTTAAAAGCACACTTATGTCAGGGTATTGATGTACGTAGCGATTTGAGCATCTATCAGTACGTGGAAAAGGTGCCATATAAACATCAAATTGTTTATCATTATTTAAAATTAATTGACCGTGCTTTATAACAATGTCAACGGGAGCCCATAGGAAAATTTATAAGACACTGATTAGGTAGAATGTGCCTGTGTTCTGTGGGGGAAAAACAAATGTTATAAAGCATTATCAATCAAAGTCACTCATTAACTTTAAACTATGGACTACACTGGATTAAAATGATTAAATCATTGGACCGTAGGCAGAACGGTTTTATGTTTGTTTAATTTAATTAGGTTTGATTTTGCAATGAAATTCACATTCTTGGGCAAGAAACGATTGTGTGATGTTATAATTGGAACCTTCGCAAAAAAACAACTGGCACATTTTGATTTGTGGTTTTAACTGAATTCCTATATTTCATAATAAAGTAAAACAAATTAATGACATGAAATCCCTGTAGTGAAAACTGAAACAAATAAGAATTTAATCTATTGAAATGGATAATACTGGATAGAGCTAAGAGAGTTTGTGGGCTTAGATTTGGATGGATAAATGGATTACCTTCAACATTGTAGTGGTAAGACGTTTTTATTTTCAAACAGTTGCACTTGATCCGTGAACCTTTGAAACCAAATCCATCTTAATAAGAAACTGAGTATTTATTGTTTTTGCAATATAAAAAATCAATGATTGATTAAAACATTCTTAATAGCAGAATACAATAAAAACAATTTAAAAACTGTACTATGGATTTCAAAGAAATACTGCTCTCTAAATGTAAGTGAACAAGCCCTGTATTTGGAAAAGGAAACCGGAGTGTGTAGCGTTAATAGCATTTCAATCCCGTCTTACATAAACAAGCTGTGCTTCTGTGGCAGAGTGATATATTTTATTATTGTAATATATTTTAGTATGGAATGTTTTTATTGTACATACCAAGTCTCTAATACAATGTTTTATTTCAGGTTGTCTCTTGTAACCAAATAGTTACAGTGTTCATGGCTTGCAGTGGATAAGCTTTCAATCAATCTATTAGCTATCTCTCTATTGTTCTCTGGTGTGACTGCTTGCCCAGTTCACCACCTCAGCTCTCTTTCCTTTGTTCTAACTATGGTTAGGTAAGCGCACTCCTGGAAAAGCATGCTTTCAGAAGTTATAAAGTTAACCAACACTAATGTTCAATTGCACTACGATATTATCACCTTTGAGAAGCACTACACAGACACAGACATCTCAAGCCATCTTCTGACATCTTCTGTGTATTCTTATCTTCTTCTATCTCACAGGTTAGTTATTCATCTTTTTGTATCTAATATATATTGATAGGGTATAAATATCAATACATTAATCGTTAGGATTTTGTATGCATGATGTATGAATGTATTGTAGTTTATATAGTACATGCTAAAGGTAAGTTTTATTTATCACACTTAGTGTTTGTAATGCTCCGGTTGCATTGAAGGTACTTTCATCAACCGTCCAGATCAAGTATATGATCTGTTTAAATATTCAACAATATCTTTTATATTAGCTTATTGTCAAAATGTAGATTTTGTATTACTTCATAGGCTAATGGTTTTTATATTGTATATATCCTATTTTACCTTCATAATTATCATATAGCAAGCACAAGTTAATATGTGCTCATGGAATCATATCATCTTATAGATGTGCTACAGTACACGTTATGCTGCAATGTACATAATTCATATTTGCAAGCATAGTGTTATGCTTGTAAGACATATGCTGTATTCACCTTTTCATAGGCATTATCATATTTATATATTATATATAGGTATGGTAAAAGTTCTTTTAATATCATCTGTTCTATAATTGACATTATTTATATTAGGTATAGTTTGTTACTATGCTGATATGCTCAGGTGTTCCCATGCTTTTAACATGTGCTAAAGTATATGTATCTTCCATGTATATATTTGGTTAGGGTTTAGGTAAGTTATGTTTACATGCCTTATATTTGGATGCATCAGTTATCTTTGACCATTAATTATTTTAGGTACATGTAGCCATGTGACGCAGTTCACGATATCACCTGAATACCATATATTTGGTATGTTTCATATTGTTCTATATTTTCATTGTATAATATTCATACTTTGTATTATTTGTCCCTAACATATATTATTGGCTAAATGTCTTGTATTTCAATACAGGTATTCGCATTTCCATGTTTGTATGATATTTAACTATGATACAATGTAATGCAGATAATGTAATTCTTTGCTGGTATTTCATATATTCAATGATGTGCTTAAATATGATTCTTTATGCCACGGATATAAGTATTTGTGATATTCAAGTACATGTAACTCATAATATATAATTCGTAAGATATACTTGATTGTAATGCATTGTGTATCATGTTTTATTTGTGTATTCTTACTTATGTATTTTACAAATTGTTACAGGGTGAAAACAAACATACACCAGTAAGTTATCTTCATATAACTTAAGGGAATAAACTCCATCGAACCCACCAGCAGTGCTTGTCATTATTCGTACAAGTTGACCCTGCTACACTTCTACAAAGACAATTTTACTGTTAAATTCACCATCATTTCATAAAGAGGAACTAAGTCATTAAGAAACATGTTCCATGTGCAGGGAAAGCTTTATATCTTATATTTGGTTAGGCTCTAGATTTCAGGAGAGATAGGGTTGTATTTTCTTTTATAAAAATAAAATTTTAAACCCGTCACTAAAATTATATTAATTTTGTTGTACTCCCTGATCATCTTATGTATGTTTAAAACTGTTTACACGTTCAAGCATGTTTTTGGTATATACATATCACAAGGCATGTTACTGAAAAGGAACTGCACGTTGTTGGTTCATTAAACTGAAATGTAAAACCCATTTGAAAAGATCTGTCACTGCATCAGTAAAGGAAATATAAACTTTAAGGCTAAATCCAATGAAACTGTTTTGTACCATAATGTACTATTTGTGCCCAGGAAAACTTTATTCACAAACAGCATCAATAAAGCTTTTTTAACTACTAAATTGCTCCTATGGTCATACAATGCATGCAAATGCAAATGCAAATAGAACACATTAAACTAATGTCTGAAAACTCAATGGTGACTGATGGCAGAAAATTTGGTATTTGTCGGGAAATGTGTAGGAAGCAGGAAGTAGGAATCTGAAATACTCGTAAATATCACGACGAAGATATGATGAAGATGAAAATGGATTTTTTGCTTGGACTTATCATTTGTTTTATACTACAAATAGTGAAAAGTCTAATGATGAATGACGTTGCCTCATCCAGGTTTGTCGGTAAAATAGACACGAAAAACAAAAGATACGGTTCACTGATCAACGAGATTCATCGAGGCGGGACAAATGGGAGCGATTTGTTACATTTACAGTATAACGTTGAAGGCATGAAGGAATAAAGATCGTTATTCACTTTTAAGACATCAAATCACCGAAACGCAGCTACGCAATATTTACTATGGTCATAAATAACCAATTATTACATCCACGATTTTACCTGTCTTTGAAATGACTGCATACTTAGACAAATTGAACAGCCCTATCTGTTTCACTATGAAGTCAATAAACGACTTATCATTTGTTTTATGCTACCTACAAATATTCTTACATGTACGTCTAGCTACCAGATGCCAACATACGATTACGATACGAGTAGGACAAAATTGAGAGACATATTCAGACCCTCTCCTCAGTACCCCAAAGCACAAAAATCTGTAATCGTACACATCACCCCAGAGATTTTCTATCGGGTTCATCATGGATATCAAAAGTGGACTTGTTTCTCGAAGGTGGTAAATTAAGTTTCGAGAATAAAATCTTCTCTCAAATAAATATTACAAATATTATCTTGAATATATATAACAGGAGAGCAACCATTTTTTTATATAATTACAGCTCTGTAAAACTCTTCATATGACAGTTTATTTGTATAACATATCTTTACAAACACAAAGTCTATTGACTGCCATTTATATAACCCTTGTTATTGGAAGAGCAATTGTTGGTAGACTATTTATTGTCAGACATCTGGAAAGTGTTTGCATTCCACAGTCATTTCCGGGAGGAAGTAGAAGAAAAACAATAAGCATCTTAGAATTTGTTTACATTGTGGAAAGCCTTTGAAAAGATAAGATGTTAGCTGTTCAAGTTCATATTTCTCTATTCCTTCATAAAAGCAACGAAAATAAAAAAGCACCAGATTGTTTACACTGTTGTGAGTGTTTTATCCGATTTGAATTGAGCTATTCATGTCCACATTAATTTATTTTCACAGGGTTACAATGGTACATTGATACATTTGCTACATTCTTGCATTATCAAGGATTTTAAAATTTCATTCTGTGAATAATTTTCTTATCGTTTCATCCTTACTGACATAATCTCAACTCAAACTGATATTACGACAATTTTGGTAAAGCAATTGCCAAGTATTAGTTTGATATTGCACTTTCGCCAATTATTTTGCCATCTGTGACGATTGGAAGGTGAAGAGAAATAGTCAATATGTCAACATATATCTATTATATGGATTGTTCACCTGTTGCTTTTTAACAAGTGGTCATCGTGAGCAGACCATTACCTTATATACGGCCATAGTGCAATGTAATAGCTTTAGGTTAAAAATATGTAAACACAAATAAAGCTGATGTGATTTGACATAAAACAACCTCACAATTGCTCACTCATATAAAAACAACACGGAATAGAGACTTGAATCAGATTTGTATTGTTTCTGTAAATAATTTTATCCTAAATAATAACAATAATTTTGAGAATGCGCTGTACTCCACACTCAAAGGCATGTTCAAAGCGCCATACACACATTATTACCCTGGTCTATATTAAGGACAAACATCACTTCTTTTAAGCAGCCGATTAAGCGCTTTATTGTTATCCGTCATAACTGCCAAACCAGGTACCCAATTGTACTGCTGGATGAAGAGGGGAACATTTCGGACAGGATAGGACAGGTCTCATTTAGTGTGTTTTGTTCTATCCATTGAATGTTATGTTTGTGTGTTTTAATGTCACTAAAATGTATACACTGGCTTATAGCCATTAAAAGAAACTTTATATTTTGTAGGTTGATTTTCAAAAGCCATTGTCCCAATAACCATTCTGCTTAATGACAAAAAACCGGTTATTCTCAAGTATGGTCAATGAGAGGGTTATTTATCGCGGTTTTACTTTCTGCTTGAAGAGAATCAAGTATTAATTTCTTAATATGTTTAAAAATCCAATGTAGTTTAAACAATATTTATTTCAAAAAGAGAAAGGATGGGGCTAACAGCCTATCTAAATACCTCTCCCATATATATACATTTATACATCAGATCTTAATTCATCATCATTGAAGTTAGCTGACGTTATGATAAATACTTACAGATAACAGAAAAACGCTTAGAAAGGGTAAACTATTCATGAACAAATTTTACAATCTCTTCGTTGATTTCGTCAGAAAAGGAATGATTACAAAATAAAACAGTTTGAATATCATAACCATTGACGTAAAAGAAACACTCCAATGTTTCGCATTAATTTATTCAATGCAAATAATACGATGAGATAACCATGAGTTTTATACTCGGGGCAATTTTATTACTTAAACAACTAGATAAGATCATTTTTACTATACACTTACAAAAAATGTTACAGCAAATATCTTTTGTATTTTGATATGGAAATCACGAATCTTTCAACAATCTGTTATAAAGGGGTTACTACGCAAGAAATATCAAACACTTTCAGTAAATAAAAACTACTAACGTTATTACATAAATGAGCAAGACGTAAGTATTACGAAGTATTCACAGTTAGTATGGATAGATTGCACCTAATTTGCATCAAGAGTTCCAAACCAGGTAAAACTTGCCTGAGAAAAAACTAAATGAGCTATCATAAAAACTACCATGAATACATACTGAAGTCAAAGCCGTCCCCTCAGGATTGATCAACGTCATGGTTACATTGAATCCCCTTTTGAGGTTCATTTGCCCCCTTGAGTGTTGAAATTTGGCACGGGTCGGATTCATTTTGACACTATATTGATTTAAATAAAAAAAACTAATATATTCTTCCTTTAGGAATTTCTTTCATGGCTGAGTATATATTCCTGAAATATTCTTCTTCAAGGTTGGTTTATCTTCTGTCCTCTTTAGTTCTTTGGTACACACAGTTCATTTATGGTTTTGAATTGACTTCTCCTGGGCAGATGACAATGTTGTCACTTTACGAGCTAAAACCTTTATCTTGTTTGATATTTGCACCAGACTGTCAGATAATGGCGGCCATGAACGGTGAACATTAATCACTTAATCAAAATGAGTTTTGGTCAGCCTGTGTCTAGCCCTCTGGTCTCAGTAATTGACTTTGCCTGAAGGGGCTTGTGATTTTCTGATGAAGATCCTGAGCCGTGGATACAAATCAGCCATGAATAGCTGGCACTTGGTAATTGAATACCTAAGGGGCCAATCAGCAATGATGAATGAATCACAATTCTCCCTAACAGTACTGGTGATGGTAAACCGACTAAAAATTGGATAAATGTGTACGTCAAATTTGTCGACAAGCCCTTAAAAAATCAAAGAGTATCAACAATGTTTCAACAATTCAAAAGTGTATTGAACTCTTATTGAATAGTTATTTATTTAAAGTCATCATGCAGGCGTCTTTCCTGTTTTACCTTCATCATATGAAAATAATGATTTAACATGTTTTTAATGATCTCACACAATCAGAATGCTTGATAAAAATGCTTTGCATGAACAATAGAAATAGAAACTAGAAATACCAAGAACTAACATCTAATGTTCACATGCCTCATAGAGAAACGCCAAAGTTGCACATGCCTATTTATTAGAAAACACCTTTTGTTACTTAAAGGAATCAAGGTAAGCTGAGATTAAAATATCATTACAAAAATTACTTTCTCATTGAAATAATTTTAGGAATACGTTGACCACGACATTCCACCAGAAAATATGATTTTGTGAATTATATTTCAATTTCAAGCAATTATTTTCTTATTAATTTGAATAGTTTTCAATCGTTCAATGAAACTTAGCATATTCATTGGCACCGTGTAAATGTCTATTGATTCAATTGATTGTATATCATAAGACAGTTACCTGCTCTATAATTGCAACGGTTTTAACTAAATACTTCTTTGTTCATGTAAATCATGAGTTGAATATATCAAATAAGTTATATAAATGACATATTTTGTTTGTGCGTTTTGCTCATTTCAACATATATGCTATGTATTTCGATATTTATAACTCTATTTTTCTTTATCAAAGTCTTTATGAAGAAAAAGACCATTAAATGTTATTTGTAAAAACATTCCAGATCACAAAAGCCTCCCTGTCCGTGGGTAATTGTCCAAGGAGGTGCTCAAACTCAGCTGACCTTTTTGCAACAGAAGAATATTGAGGGGCTTCATTCCCATATGCATGGGGTATATTATGTTTCAGTCGCATTCTTTCGTGAGAAAATTGATAACCGCACAATGCTGAGTTTCAGAACTTTACATGATAACAAGAGGGTACCTTTGTTGAACAGATTGTAAAACTCAAGAAATAGTATCGGGAAGGGTTATTTATGTCAGTACGTCGCCAAATGGCCTATGTCAATGATGGCATCAGCTATGATTTCTTCAGGGATGTATCAATACTCATTTCTATGAACTAATTGACTTCATCTCCAATGATTGTTAAAGATGAACATTAAGTAACTAGATATTGCGATTGACAATTGCATCTCTTTTAGTAAAAAATACCTTGACGATAATAAGAATCTATCAACGAACATGTGAAAACAACACCTGTATTCCTCGAGGAAACGAAAACTACTTATGAAAATAGTGGTTAGTAAAAACTTCATAATTGGAGGTGTATTATTTTAAGTACATCTGACAAACATTTATCGCTAATATTGTACAGTGTTAATTTTATTGTTCATCCTACCAAGATCCCTATAGTTTCAAGGGGCTTAAATGTGTAATTGATATGTATTCAATGATGTTCTGTTATTTTCAGGACCTCTTTCCCATGCCGTTACACACTAAAGGAATAACAAGTTCTGCACGCATCTGAAAATGTCCTGTTCTGTTATCGTGTGAAGCCAAGAAAATAAGAAAAATTTACATTGACTTTTGCAATTTGTACAGCCAGTGACAAACACCGTGACAAACAGCTGTTAATATTTGATGAAATAAAAAATAGGTTTCTGCTCTGTACAAGATGGAAAGATAATGCTTGTGCTTTTCACACATCCAATGACATTTATCACGACTAGGTGTGATTAAACTTTCAAAATTCATATTTCACATAATGGATTTGTGATTTGAAGCAATTATGAAATGTGATTCCTTCTTTTGAAGTTGGGCGATTAAATGCAATGCAGTACAAGCACAGATAGAGAATCTCATTTTTTTCCAAATACCTTGCACTGGTTTGAACTCAATCATCATTTGATCCCTGAAATATTCAATATGTGTTAATGGAACTCGTTACTGAGTCATCACTTTACCTAATAGTGAAGACTATTTAATGACCGCTGACATGAACTGAGGACTAACTAGATAGTCGTCAGGTATCGCTCGTTTACAAGTGTCTTTCTCAGATCAAAAACATAACAATGCAAAATGTCATGTAAGTTACAGGTACATATGACTAAATACACTAACTGTTCACGAGTCCTTTACGGCAAGCAATGAATGTTCATAAGAATTATCAGACACATGATAACTTCACCATCAAGAACAAATAACCCAACTAAAAGTAGGATAAGATCTTGACTGCTTTCGTTAATGAAACATTTTTCTGACTTCATAAAAGATATATTTTCTTTTGTTGTTTTCATTCGTAATAATAGCACTATTCGTTAATTTAATGATATATGATTTGATATCGTTAACCACGTTAATGATCCATACTTTAAATGTAAGTGACATTAGATGGATAAATACAAATGATGATTCCTTTGTGTTTATTTGTTATGTCTCGATGTAGAAAGATTGATTATGTGGCGTGTTCCCGCAAATTGCTTGACATCATCCCCAAGGGACCCGTTGTCCAAGCAATTGTCCTCGATTTCGAGAAAGCAACCTGGTTGGCGCTCAGAACAGTTGTGCCAAGCATCAGATGCAGATTACGTTGATGTCTCTTTCATTTGACACAAGCATATTGGAAGAAAGTGTAAGAAATTGGTCTCTCAGTAAGTTTGATGTGAATGATAATTATGTAACCCTAACACAAGGGGACCTATAAATAAGCATTAAATTTCTTTCCTGCGGGTTGCGTACACTAATAACCGTCACAGGAATCTATACAACCTTATCACCATGCTAATGGCTTTACCGGTTTTGACAGCTACCTCATCCGTCCAGTATTTACATAGATCACATCAAGGGTAAGGATCGAAGGCCGAGTCCGCCGGTTGACTGACTATGTCGAGAGACAGTGGATGTACAGCAGGGTGTTTCCTGCCCATTGAATTTAAGCTTTCAACCAGTCAGTGTACACAAATAATCACGTTGAAGGTTAATATGCAATATTATATTAACATATCACTCTACACATTTCTTTCTATTAAAATTGTTTGATTATTAAAGTGTCCCATCAGCTTCTTAAGATAAAATCACTTTCATTGTCAAGGCTGGCATCGGCGCCTGAACTCTAAGAGTGGAGAACAGGAGCTCAACTTCTACCGACTGATTAGCGCTCTGCACAGGGCGGCATCGCTCATCCCGTTCAGGTCGTCCTTCTTGAAGAGAAGAAGATGAGAACTTACACCCGGGAAACTGCGAGCCAGCAACAAGAACAGATGTTTGCGGCATGGAAGCAGTTAAAGAACTCTGTCATCTATGCTGGTGAACTACTGACCATGAGCTTTCACTTGCATGGGCCAGTAGTTGACATTGAATAATCCTGTATCATACTTGGCAAGATCTCATATTTGAAGGACTGGTACGCATGCAATAGAATCCCGCCAGGGAACGTTGTCTGCAGTAGAGCACTGTTCAGTCAGTTCACGCAGTCAGGTTTGGGTGCAATGCTACACTGAGTTTCAGCGCTGTAGCACCCATGGTTCGCTAGTTCCAGCCGATGCTCGCAGGTTTCACTGCACTGCATAGCCACTCTGGCGTTGCCGGCTTTCTCCCTGCAATAATACTAGCAGCCGCGATATAAGTGAAATAATCTTGAAAACGGCGTTAAACTCCAACTCACTCACTCACTCACGCATGCAATACGTGCGAAATTGTGCTATAGAAAAATAATGTGTGCGAGGGAGCTTTTTTTAAAAACGAATTTGTTTCTTTATGTGTTAATTTTTATAGATGTAAATCAAACTTTGATAAAGTACGCTAGTGATATAATTTAAAGAAGATTGGCCGTTTTCCTTAATGGCATGGCCATTTTCTCTTACATTATGGCCGTTTTCTCTACTTGGCCATTGGCCGTTCTTACCGTTAGCTATTTTCATTTGGACCTTCTGAACTAGTTGCTGTTGTCTGTTGTCTAGGTCAGTCGAGCACATCTGAGACTTAGCGCCAAAATTGTCAACGACAACATAGGCCAGCAACTGAAAGTTGACACCTTGAAGTTTTATGCTGATTGGTCTGTTTGGCGTGCCAATGGAGTTTCGACTTGTAGTTGTCGGTGATATGAACCAATTTTGCAGATTAGAATTTACAATGTAACAGTCTGGTAGATTTGAGGTTACACGTCAACGTCCGCTCTTGCAACGTTGACTGTCTGATTATGGCGAGCAAACAGTCTGAAGTATAGGTTTTTGAGGGATGTCTTCCCAAAATGCTTTGCAACGCGGCCGACGCTCTAAATTGACTAACTATTCCCTATTGTTGTCCGACGTTTGTTGGCACTGGGAATGCTCACTATTGCATTGAAATGCTAATGCCATAAATTGTCGGCGTCCTTTCCTTAACAAGTATCGTGAGATCATGGATATCACGCCAAAAATGCATTTTAATTTCACAAACGATCTCTGCACGGTCGACATGAGAACAATCAGTTTGTTTTCTTCAGACAATTAACCTTTCCACTGCATGTAATATACCTATTTAATAAAAAAAAAATTATTTTATACTCAATATTTGGGAGTTTTGCGCTACTTGGCGGTTAGTATATCTATCACTTTATTCTAATAGTGGTCCAGGCCTTATTATAGAGTATTCTACATGATCCCTGTAGGTTTCGTATTGACTATTTAACTGCATATTTTCAACTTACATGTATGATTTTCCATGAACTATAAATGTAAATAAAAGCAGTACAACTTTAAATGTGACATGTTGTAAACATGAATGAGTTGGTATAAGGTTTAGCTTGCCTTAATCAATGCATAATGCATTCATCGCATGGTGAAGCTATGAGGGAGGTCGGCGATCGGAAGTTGAGGGAAGAACCAATCTCGAGAAGTCAAAGATTGATTAAACTAGGCTAGTAAACTCGGAAGTGAATGCATTGCAAAGGTAATCGTAAAAAAGTCGTTTTTCGAGCACTGTATTTTCATATGCCCACGGTCTGTACTCGTTTGATAGCTTCAACTATCCGCGATGATTATTTCCCTGTTTAACACCATGTGATTGGTAGGCTACGTATTTTTATTGCACAGTTAGACACTGCTAGCTGTCTCAAATTAGTCGAGCGTTTATCTGTAAGCCATTACGGAATTGTGGTCACTAGTGTCCAGGCCCGGGGTCTATGATCTTGACCGCCTGAAGGATAGGGTGATTAACTGTTAAAGACCAGGCACTAGCATCATTATCACAGAGCCAGTCTTGTCTAGCTGGTAATTGCAAATATTTAGGGTTAACAGAGGTTTATGTAATGAAATGTTAGCAATTTTGCTTTATGAGTATCGATGGAAATGAGATTTAAATAATAGTGACAAGATGATGATGACATATTATGCTGTAAGTTCATGGTATGAAATAAATGATGGCCATGGATATGACAATGTTGGGTACCTTTTTTGTATTTATTAAATTAATAGCCAGGAAAAGGATAAAAATGAAATGATGTATAGAACAATTTTCTAAAAGGAATTGCCATATCTTTTGTAGTTTGGACACGATTTATCATTTATATTTTTTAAGTCTACCACAATTAAGCGACTTTAAATGGTCATCTCTCTATTATATGGTACTTATAGCCAGTTTGGACATTTTCCAGGACATCTGAAACCTGGAACATATGAGTGGAAACTACATTCCTATAAGGTATCGATGATTCCTTCGTGAACTACATGGTAAAAAGAGAAAAGTAATTATTATTTGATATTTAGGATGTATTCTGTCACTGTAACATAACATTTACTCATGATTTTTGCCACTTTTCAATCGTAAGTATGTTGTCACCCTACATACATAACCAAAATGTTGGGTTTGACTTGATATTGACGTTTCTTAGGCATGGCCGGGAGTGTAAAAACTTCGAATGTCGCATGTATTTTCCAATAGTGAAAGCTTTGCATCAGACTATCCACCTTTCTTCTCAAAATAGTTTCAAGGTTTATACAGTCACGAACAATTCAAAATTCAGGTAAAACTTACTATTTCATAATTATATTTCCTCTTCCCTTTAAATTTCTGTTTAAATTCTTTAGCAAAGAAGCAGAATAAAGATCTACTTCGGAAAATTGTTTCTGAGGCACGTAGATAATCCAAATCATATATGGTAATATATGACAATATTGCTATTTACAATAATTGATCATGTATTCTCGTTCCACTTTAGCGTAGCCAATTTTCCCTTACAACAGACGTGCGTTCTCTGGTAAAATTATTTTGTGATTTCGTAGCCAAAGGATTTACCCTGACTAGATTCATGCGGTCCATCAGTGAAAGGTTTCTTTTAGATACTAAAAATATATAACATTTGCCTCTTTATGACAGAAGTTATAATAAGACTATACACATGATATATCTTTAATGAAAACTTAATTGCAGTCACTAGAATTGTGGAAAGTTTTCATCGATCTCCTTTTTACTATCAACCAGTGGTTTGAAATCAGGCATTCTTTGATAGAAACATTTTATTTCATGAAATGGTTTTATTATTGACATAGTATTCTTATTAAAGACGGAGTCAAGATATTTATTAAAATGATGCTTTCAAATAGTGGCTACATTACATTGAAAGGAGGAAAAGCTTCCTTGCAAACGTTTATTTGATAATCAAGTTCACGAAATAAACAATTTATTTTTACCTAAAACAAATTTATGACTAAGTATTATATTTTTTTTCAAAATATAGAAATTAGAAAATTTCATCAAACATCTAAATTCAATAAATGAGGGTAAAAAAACCCATTCAGATATTGCACCGGTTAATGATAAGCTATGTGAAATGCCTCAATGTTAACATATACGATGAAATGCGAATGAAATGTATGACAGAGTTCAAATGCTTGGTGAACACTCGTATTGTTTATTGAGAATGAGATGTTACCAACACAATTACATTGAAAAATTGTTACATATTAAGGATAAGTAAATAATCAAATTTCAAAATGTTTTCAGTTGTATTTAGATGTATTTATAATTACCTCCACAAAATACTTTGAATGAAAATTATTTATTGAAATTCATAAATATACATGTATATTGCAATTTCATGCATATGCAAATGATAAGGGTTTCATAACAGAGAGTGATATTCCCGCTGTGCTAAACATGATTGAGTAGTAAGACTAGACTAAATCGGTTAGCATAACCAGAATGTTTTAATACACAAAGGGAGCAATATTTAGTTAATCATTGTATCAATTGTGTCAGCCATTGTAACATAACCTGTACGTTTTGACTGAATTGTTTTATCTTATTCTCAAAATAACTTCGCTATATGTTGGTAGCGTTTTGTCCAGAGATACACATGAATTCGTGCTCTTTATCTTTGAAATGTTATTATTTTTATGTATTGAGCTGTCAAAAGCATAATTGAATGTCTGAAGCTTCCATATTCGTCATTTTATAGTACATAAAATTGTTCATGAACGAATATTCTTATCGCAGCTTGCATATAGATAGTGTCATTTTAAAAGGGATCCATTTCAGTCACATAGTTTTATAAATACTTCAGATGACAAGTACAACTAAGAAACACAATACACAATATAATGCTGTACCATTTGCGAAAATGAAAGTTTTGGTTATGTAATACCCAACATCCGGCCTTACTGTTATTGTGTAGCGAACTAAATGTGAAAATGAATGTATATGTAAATGTATTATCATGTAAAAGCTGATGTATTTTAAAACTGACATACATAATCTTTTCTCACCCGCAAGCTTTGTCGTGTGATTGTTGAAATTGAATGAAATATCAACAGATATGTAGATGTGCCGTGTGTGAGTAAACATGCTCTTGGGATAATATAATACGATAAAATCAAATGTGATATAATATTATCATCCATCTTTCAGCTTTGGACATCATTTCAAATTAAAAAGAAAAACTGTCTTCCTCCCTCGTAATGTTCATCCAATATGCAACATATGACGTATCAAGTGCCTTCGTCTCTCGTTAATAAAACTAATTTTCCACGTGCCATACGAAATATTATCAGGATGATATCCTGGCGCATGGATCCTGAGATTGATTGCGCTCCAAATAGCTTAAGATTGGATGATAACGACCCCGAAAAAGGGGCAAGAATCTTGTCTCCACGTGGTTTTTTGACCAGTCTAGAGCATCTTGTGATAGCACACACTTGGTCATCCAGCAATGTTACAATCCTGTTAATAGCACTGAATCAATATTCATGTACTATGATAATGACATAATGACAGAATTTAATTGTTCTCAACAACAACAACAAGTTTTGAACAAATATCATACTTATCACACATGTTATTTATTGTTACGTGAAACTATACGTTTGTTATAACAAACAGTTAATAACGATGCAGAATTTCATTGTATTCAGATAAAAATGTGCCTCTGTGTCTGTTATTGACGTCGTTAAAAACTTACGTTTGCTCTATAAGGGTATATATACATAGAGAACAAAGTTAAGCACCCCCCTATTTTCAAAATTGCAAAATGCATCTGTGGAGAAAAACACGACAATATGACTAATTGGATCCCCTTGACATAGAAACTAAAGTTTTTCGTGACTTTGTATCTTTAAAATCATCATACATGATGACATTTTGAGAATTTAAGATAAAAAACGTAATGGTACTGATTTTTCACCCAAAATAACTATCGTCCGTTTGTCAAAAGTATGCGATGGATTCTGATGTTAGTTGTCATGAACAACAATTTTGTTATAGGGTACAATTTTACACTTTAAAAAAACACGTATCCTTCACAATAAGGACATAATTGGGTTTTGAAATTTGATAAGAATTTTCGATAATTTTTAGAAAATGGCCATAACCAGACGATTTTGGAATAAAGGTGGTCTTCTTTCACTTTGACTCAGTAACCCTATACTTCTTTTTGCTTTATAGTCGTTGTTACGGTTAAAACTGCCCCATTTAGTCCCTTTTTATGAATGGGTCATTTTCCAAAAAATGAGATTTTGGAGGTCCATACTGCTGTAACTAGTGACTTTTGCTTAAGAGATCCATAATAAAGTTTGATCAGTGGAATAGGAATAATGGAATAATACACATTAAAACAAAACATATTGACTTTCTGAACATATTCACCTTTTGATCTCAAAATTACCAATTTGTATAACTGCAATTATTCAAAATATCCGAAATGATATTTTAATGAAATTACGTTCTTAAATTGCAAAATTGTGATTCTATCATATCATACAATTACTTTTACTGCAATGTGGTCCCCTTTATTCTCAGACAAAACTTACTGGTGAAAAACTTGTGGGTGCTTAACTTTTTTCCTTATGTATATATTCGTTGACATTTGGAAGTGTAATCAAATGTATCCACTTCATTTATATTTTTGCTATTAATTTTAATGATTCTACAATGGCGCATCTTATTTCATCAGATAACGCCAACGTACTCTAGACCTTTCAAAATAAGTTTATTGTTGTTTTCAGGTGCATATATATATTTACTCATATATACTTCTCCACGATTGATACTTCTTACATTTTCTATATATATATATATATATATATATATATATATATATATATATAAAAGTCTTAGCGACACTTGTTGTTCCATACATCATCATTCAGCGTACATAATAAGTTTGTTGTTGATGTATAAATTTCTATTTATGTTCCATTTCAATCAAATCTCTAAAACTTAGCAAATAAAACTTACATGATATTTTGCCATTTACAAGTTACATATTTACCTTATCTAAAGTTCATGTTTCGAAACGCCAATTATGAAAAAGAAAGAGATGATTCAGCAGTCATATTGATTTTATCCGAACTTCAAAAGACGAACTTAACGTGGTATTTGTACATGAAAAAGTGGAACTTTTGTTCATGATATAATTCCAATCATTGTTACAAAGAGTTCAAAAGGTGCTTATCTGTTATAACGGTTATCATGATTTCCTTAAATTGTTTATTCATACTTTATAGGTAAACAAATGATTAAATTTACTCGGTAATCCTATTACTGAATGACAAATGATGAACCTTTGTGTTTTAAATTTTTTACTAACTCGGACTAAAATAATAGAAATCAACAGTAACTTAATCTGTCCATCTGGCTTCATCTATGCAATTTGTACTGTAACCACCAACCTCATCAACCCCATTCTCTGAATATATACGCCGTTTTTTAGAGGTTACTGATTGGAGGGATGTAAAAGAAGGAGTATCAATGCGTAACTGCGCAGTGATGAAACTACTTGTACAGTCTGTTTTCAAAAATACATTTCGTAACGGCTTAGATAAGAATTCATATTCACAATTGACAATAAACTTTGATTGAAACAGTTTGTCAAATAATTTGTGAAATACTTTGTGAAATACTTTGCATTATTTTTTCTATGAACTACTTTGTGTTAGTGATATTGCATGTGTGAAGCGGCACTAATCTGGGCGAAGCTTAGAGCCTGTTGCATAGAATCTAAATCCTTTGTTTTCCATAAGTGAAAATTTCGATGAAACTAGAAATTGAAATCTCTTTAATTGATAAGAAATAAATTTTATAATGTGTTTGTATACTGGCATGTAAACGGTTTGAAAATTCAATTCAAACTGTAGTAAAATGCTGCTTATAAGCTCCGGTATTTATACTATTTTAAACTGCACTCTTCAGTCCGTTTATAAACCAGTGAACAAACACATGTGTTTCTTAAAAATGCTTGTAGTATGATGATGTCAATATATTTGTATAAATAGCTTAACAGTGTTTATGTTTTCATAATACTTTTAAGACATTTTTTTACACAAACATATAATTTTGAATAACTTGATATTTTCCTATAAATTGGTAATGGTAAGTACTTTTCTTTTAGGTTTTGGGATTAGAATTAAAAGGAATAACAACCTAAAGTTGTTTTCAGACGATTACGTGGTCAATTTTTCAATTCAAATCATTATAAGGCTTTTTAATTTATTTTGTTTACATTGTTATCTATTAAAAACGTTTTTAATTACATTTGAACTTTTCTGTAGACAACCCGCTTTTATCTTAACATTTAAAGTATCATTTTTAAATAGATCAAATAAATTTAGTAATTTTTAAATTATTTTATTTCCCCTGAAATTGATGTAGACTTTTCATGACAGACTATACGATTAACAAATTCCGAGAACTCAATATACAGGTCGAGCCTGGGCATTTTTGGGTTGTGAGTAAGTTAAATAATTGATTGTTATTTGATCTTTCATTTTTACGATGACGTGTGAAGCTGCTCTTGACGCTAATCCACAATCTTGGTTGGTGTCTATAGAGAGTTTAGCCGTCGACTTCCGATAGGCTCAAACGTAGTAAATTTTATTTAAAACTTCCTCCATGATCTGCTTCATGGACTGCAAGTCGTGTTAAAGAAATACACTTGTTCCGTATATTGTGAAAAACCAAAAAACTTACATTCTAAAATACGAAACTCTTAGACCATCTGCTTTTTAGGCTAATCGTATTAATAAATAGTCAAATATCGTCCACAATGTACTCTCTCTCTCGTCTTGACTAAACTGGACTATTGTAACTCTTTGCTGACAGGTGCTACAAAAACAAAGTTAAACCGATTAAAGCGAGTCCAAAATGCAGCAGCACGAATTGTCTCACCCTTTAAGAAGTATGAACACATAAAACCTGTCCTTGAGTCTCTCCACTGGTTGCCGATTGAACAGAGAATCCAGTACAAACTCCTGTGGACTTTTTACCGATGTCTCTCAGGCACTGCACCAGCATACCTGTGAAACCTTGTCACTCCATACCTTCCTACTCGTTCACTGCGGTCTGAATATAAGAAGTTCTTGGTGGTGCCAAAGGTCAGAACATATCTTCACGGCCGGCGATCATTCTCTTATGCCGCTGCAACAGCGTGGAATTCCGCACCACAGCATCTTCGACAATGTGACAATCTTGATATTTTCAAATCCCAGCTTAAGACTCATCTATTTAGACTGGCCTATCCTCAGTGACTTCCTATGCTTTCTCTTTGTGCGCTTTGAGCATGTCTTTTGACATGGATACATGCGCCTTATAAAATGTCTAATATATAATAATAATAATAATAATAATAATAATAATAATATAATGATAATTGAAAAGATTGCTTTTACTTTGCAATCAAGCTTTGGTGAAATCATATAAATCAATACCTATGATATCAGGTGCGAACAAAATATATTATTCAATTGCAAAAACTTTGGCCTAAGAGTAATCGAGAGGAATGAATGACGAGGTATCTAAAAGGGCTATAAAATGCAACCTAGTCCTTGAAAATGGTTCAGATGAAGATATTCGTGAAGCTGGAATAATTGACCGTAACATGGTGTATTATTAGGAATCCTGGAGATTGGGTTCAAAATTGAAAAACATTATGAAATTTTCGATTTTAGTTGCAGCCGCTTATACGCAACTGCAACCAAATTAATTTTCGTCAGATATTCATTATTTTTCATATCGTGGCTAATAGAAATGTGGTTGCAGGTAACTGAATTTCGTTTTGAAAAGGTAATCAGATCAAATTGGTTTCAGAAGACTTAAAATGTACCTTATCTGACAAGAAAACATTTTCGAATGTTCCCTCTAACACTAAGTGTAAGGTAATGCCAGGTAGTATGTAACCAAAAAAATGAGAAATGTGTTGAGGTTTGACAACAATTCGAATTCGTCTCGGGGCCAAGTTGTAAACACGATTGTAATTTTGGGAATGATTTGGTCAAAGAATGTCATAAATACTAACCAAGACATGCTATACAGTAGAACATATTAGATTAAACACGGTTAGTAGAATATTTCCATCTATTTTGTCATAAACGAAAGCAAAGCGGGACTTGGCATGATCGAAAACTCGGTAACTTTTGCAAGTTGCCGATATTCCATTAAGATGTAAATAAACAGCCAGGTAAGGTTCCAACATTCGCGATATCATTCTCTGCAAACAAATTATGTTAAGTCAAGACAATTCTTTTCAATAATTAGAGGATATTTGACATTTCTCGTCGGTTACCATGGATATCTGATCGAGTGAGGTAGAAATTTATATTTTCACGAGTGGCGTAGCTACGAGTGTAAATATATGATTTTCTACTTCACGAGATGAGATATTCATGGTATTCGACGAAAAATGTCAAATGTTCTATTTATTATGTTTCCCGAAACCCCGTAAATGACCCTAACTATAAGAATGGAGAAGCTAAAACGCTTCGCTAGCGCGGCCGTTGCATGACGTCATTCAATTGTTTCATGACGTCATATGATTGTTGCATCATTTCATTCTGTAAAATACCATTTTCATTTCACTCAGTGAAAATACGGGTTTTATTTTCACCGATAAATAGCATATTTCGCCGTTCGAAATATAATAAAAACGTGTATTTTGTTTAAAGAATTTGGTTGTAGCAGACTATAAAGGACTGAAAATTATACGTTATCAAGTGGATAAATCGGCCTGCAACCATACTCGAAAGGTTTCATTATTTATATCATTATTCATCCTGCAACATCAGCGTAATTGAATCCGCTGATCCAGCTCCTTCTATATACCCTGATCTCTTTCGAGCCAAATCCCTCGTACGACTGGGGCGGCTTGATATCCGTGGCTCACCTGGTATTGTTTAAGCAAATGAAATGTCGTTACACAAGGAGCTTGAAGACACTCTTTTGAACTTAACGGAATTTTCCATCCGGGCTGTGCCGCTGTTGCTAAATGCAAGTCGTCTCATTGGCTGGTTAGATAGCTAGCGATACGAGGCTTTTGGCTTAAAGGAGATCAGAGGATTCAATTACGTTGCAGGATGATCATTATTATATCAATTATCTAATTTCAATTTGAGCTTTTTTGAAGGACTAGGTTGCATTTACATTCCGTTTAGAGGCCACGTCATCCGGACTCCTCAATTACTTTTAGAGCAACACCTTTCATACAGGTTAAATAAAACATTCATGGCAAGTTAATAAGCGAATGACACATACGTGTTAAAAACGTTGAATTGACTTTTTTATTTTTGTTTTGCTTATTTTTTTATGATTTGAATAAAACTTTATGAACATTTTGAACATTATACTTAGTTGAAAATGGTTTGAATTTGACATATCCGCAGTAAAAATATAATTGTGTTTAATATTATCATTACCGACAATCACGTCTAGTTTCATATCTCATCTGGCAATTTCCAAATTTGAAGTAGTAAAATCCTTTTAAAAGTGTTAATAGTTCCTATCTCGAAGTAGTATTAAATTGATACTTTAAGGTAACATCCACAAAAACTAACCATATATTGATATACATATAACAATTCAGGATGAACACAAGTAATGGTGTTTATATGCTTTATTCCATAACTTGAACATAACAGTCGCTTCTTAAATGAAATTAAATTGTTTTAAGAGTTAATTTCGATGTTACAACAGTTTGTGAATTGTTTGTTGAAATCCTTTGAAATATTGTATAACCCAAGTAAAATAAACTAGTATATATGATGTTTGTCATATATCTATTTTTGACTAAGGGTATTGAAGTAAGAAATTGTTATTCAGGCCCTTACGGAAATTTTTAGGTGTAAACACTGAGAGAAATTAAACGAAAAACTTGCCTGATTCATCTACCGTCATGTTGTGTGAATCAATCTGAACATTCCGTAATCTTGCATATCGTCATATAATAAACAGATATGTTCTATGTACAAGCCAAGGTCCTGAAATAAAGCATTTTATATCAGCCAGCATTAACATAAAATGAACATGAACATCAATAAAAAAAAAAGACATAAAAAGTTCCAAATTGATATCGATACTCTGGGAACAGCTGAAAATGACAGAAAATTTAAAAAGTTGTAAAGAAAGGTGCAAATTTATGGTATGATGAATAACAGTTCTATTTTATATATTCATATATTTCTGTACATTGACAAGTACATGCCAGCATGCTTTGTCGTCTTTGCATCGATAACCTTCACAACAAGCTGAACATTTGACGTATTAAATCATTGTATGTAACAAGTTACAACGCAGTTACTAAAGTAATTTAAGAAAAAATACCTGTGCTATACTGAATTTCAAAAGCTCAAAGCAAATAACTTGATGTTATGAAAGCATTGTGCGTAGGAAGATACAAACCCATGCAACCAGAGCCTAGAAGGAAAATGTATAAAAGGTTTTTAAATTTTTGAATTTCCGAAATGAATTGAAAAAAAAAGATAAGCGATACAAAGTTTGCCAGCAAATGAAATTTATTATCAACAATATTTGAAATGTTTCTTTTAAAACAGATTTTTTAATTCATTTTCGAAAACAGGTATTTAACATGCAAAGCCTATTAATCAGTTGTACTAATTTGAAACCAACGTAAATTGTAACCAATTGTAAAGCGTGATTATACTGAGCCAGGAATATAGGAAAACCGTGTATCAGAAAAACTTTCTTATCAAGAATGAAACAAACTGGTCAACATGACACAAAGTATTCTGCATGCATTGATTGGATAATCGGAATAACAATTGTGTGCATGTGTTAGCATTCGATGACATACCAACACTGATAATAGTATAACATTATCACATGGCTTTAAATGACATTAAACGATTAGCTATCTACAGTATATGTATAGTACCTGCTGTCACAAACACAAAACCAAAAACACGCTTAACCATTAAACAAGACTATACTTGGTAATAGAATATGTTCAAAGAAAAATGTGAGAAAATAAACTATATAAACACAAGGTTATAGATTTGTACAATAACTTTTGTATTTACATTTTCAAGGGTGATGTTATCGTTATAGTGTTATATATATGTATATATATTTAGTTTGTGGAAATATAGCACTTATTTACATAGCAGGGCTAAATCCCGAAAATTCATTATGACAAAGTGCACAGAGTCATGCATCGATATGCAAAAATGAACGTTGTAAGATCGATTGAACAAATTATTTTCATTTTTCAAATTCACTTTCTTACAAATGAAGAGGTGATATTCTGCAGTCGCGTATATCTATATGTTATAATGAGATGAGACACAGCAGAAATATATTTTATATCTATGCAGAAGATGAACATTGAACCACACCGGATTTTGCATAAATATTTACATTTTGAAAAAGAATAGTTATGAAGTTCACTCCATCAAAAGTATCTGTCTTGCAACCACGGCCTATTGAACTTGAAACATCTTTATAATAGAATAGACAATAATACATTTGTGACTACATACTCAAAACGGTGTCAAAATCTTCTATTGAATTAAGTCCTTTCAAGTGTGCTTTTGCATGACGTGACATTGTAGTAAATATCTGAGGAATTTATAGCATTACATGTATTTGTAATTGTAATGGAGTAGACTTGATGACTACAGATACTTTCCATATTTTCTGATATACGTCACTGTGTAACTAAAGACTAAGGGTAAACAATCGAATTCAACATGATAAGTACAGTTTGATTAACTGACATGAAAGTGTTAATATTCGTAAACTTTTACACTGGAACAATTTAAGACTACTGATAGTTCAACACTGTTCATCAATCTCTCACAGCGTGAAGTCCTGTTGATCCCATTACATGTAGAAGACGTTCGAGGTTGGAGCCCCCAGTAGCACAACACCCGTAATAACCATTGTGATAGCGACAAAGCCTGACAACAACATCCTGTCCACTATCTGTGCAACCTGTTGCCACTCCAGCTTGATGGCGTCTCTCCTGTCCTGATCTGCCAATCTTATTTCGTTTTGTTCAATTGTCTGATACACTTTTTGTAGTACCCTCATGAACTGGTGTTCAAAGTTTTCTACTGAACTACTCCCAGCTTGCGCGGCATGGATGCGCTGAAAGTTCACACCAAGTCCGCCATTGGCTGACTGCCTCTGTTCCGATTCAACCTTGACATCTACCATACCTATTGTGGGAGGTGCTTCAGGAGCCACTGGCTTAAAGTCCTGTAACAACAGAAGGATACTGATCTAACCACTTGTTATTTTATTTGTTAAGTTTGTACATTTTGTGCTCTCGACGTTTTTTCCTATAGCAATAATGCTTCGGCACTTTCGTCGTCCCTTGAAATCTTGATATGATATAATCTCCAAAATCGCATTCATAACCACATCCTGGTTGCATTGTCTTAATTTGATAATTATATAATTTTGTTTGTGGTGTATAAAATGATTATGTATGAAATGACATGAATAATTAGTTATATCTTTAAAAGAAAAAAAATAGCATTACATTTCAGTTAAAGACGTTTTTTAATCAAACAATCCTAAGTCTCTTCGATAATAAAGACGAAATGAAATATCCATAAGTAAACTGAGGACTTCAACGTAACCATTCACAGCTGTGCTTCACTGTAGTGACCATATTTAAATCAGCGAAACTTTCATTCAGCTGGAGCTGATTGCAGCTTCAATCTTACAGATGGTTTACGTAAGACTGTTCCATTAAATTTAAATTTTGTGCAAATATAATGGAAGATTGTTTTCACGTAAATGGCACAAATCCCATTCGTCAAAATGTTAAAAACCTTTTTAGAAAAAATATATTCCTATCACTATCCGTCATATATGTCTATCACTTCGATCACTTATTGTTTCTGACATATCACATATCTGTCTTGTGTATATATATATAGTGCAAAAACTCTATTTGATAAAATTATCTTTTTGGTTTGACTGGAAAGTATTGTGCTAATAAATGGTGACTAAGGAAATTTTCGAAAATTTATCATTTTACATAGAAATTATTACACGGTCAAAGAAACTTTGTTCAGCAGCTGTAGGTACAACAAAAAACCAGAGGTGGGTTATTAAACATAGGTTGCCTACCACAACTGGCTTTGCCTGGGTGCTTTCTGGATCACTCTGAGAGGCCATTTTGAACCGGATGTATGAACTACTTCCTGTTGTGCCATTACACTCCGGAGGTGTGAACTAAATTGACAAAATGCATGGTAATTTAATGTTTAACGCAGATAATCAGGACTGTTTGATTCTTAAACGTATTGACCATTATGAACGAATCATTTGTAGTATTTTTGTAATTGTAACTGTTTCAGATGCTATGAAACTTGAAAGATTAAGGAAGACATTATTATGATTGTCGTTATTCGATATGGTATAAGTGTATCAGCATAAAATGCACCAACAATTTACCAAATAATATTGTGGAATATTTAGATAATTATACACGTGGAGTAGACCTTATTTTCACTAAACACTTTTGATTCTCACCGGAAGAACGCCATTTGATAATCAGGACCGGTAAGCATGACGTCACAATATTACATGCGCAGCCGCACTTGTAATGTGGGCAATTTTCATGCTTTTTCTATAACTTTACGAACAGTTTATAAAATACTCAAATAATTTTTAAGAAACTGGTGAAAGGTATCGATATCTATCTCGTTTTCGCTCATTAAATACTAAACCACATACTCGTTTCACAAAAGGATTATCAAACGGGACGTCGTTTAATATTCTCTATATACACGATATCAGAAATCCTGAAAATCATAATTAAAGTACCAAATACAAGAATGCCAGATGATTTGCACTGGAATGATGATTCCATTATGTAACTTACCACTGAAGAGTTCCCAGGGGGCGGATCAGCATACTGCACTTTGATGCAGAATATCTTGGCCAGACAACTGAAGGCTATTTTCCTGATAACTGAAGGAACTTCTCGTCCCCTTGCTCCCTTGTGGTGTATGTTCAATGTGAACACTGTCATGCCAGTCGCAAACGATACAATAAATATCGTCATCCCATAATATATTCCTTGAAAAAATGTAAATATTGTTATAACCATGTAAGATAAAGATGTCATTTAAAATGAAAAAAATATATTCATTATTTCATAATTTTCATTGAATCGTTTCTTTCGTTATAGTTCACGGATTTTATCAATCATATTTTATTAAGTCACCAAATATGATACTTAAAATGCTACAAAATATCAAATGAAAGTTACCGTGTGAGATGCATGCCATATCTGCTTGTAGAATACAACCTTGTCAAAATACTTTTCATACATATGACACTAAATCTTTGAAATTCAACGATTGAAAAAATATATTCATATTTTAAAGGATAGTGGAGATCACTGTTGGTAAAAAATACACATTTGTGCGTTAAAACAAGTTAGTGTGTAATAGCTAGTAAAATGCCATATGATCATCATGTAGTATTGCCATCTGAAATAAAACAGTTCGAAATACGAATCCATAGCTTTAGTGAAAGACAGAAATCATAACCGCACACTAATACATCACCACAAAGACGGTCTGCCCCTACCAGACCGTGTTCATAAAGGGTTAATGGTTGTTTTGCAGATAATATGATAAATATTAAAGCATTCATAAAACTGAAAGTTTGGTAATAATACGTACCTATTAGTGGTAAAACATCCGAAGTGGGAGGCATATTTTCCGTTACCAGCATCATAAACACTGTCATAGACAAAAGTGTTGTTATCCCCATGGTCACCTTTTCTCCCGAATCCGATGGTATATAGAATCCCAACAACGCCACCAACGTTATTAATATACACGGTAATATCATATTGAATATATAGAAGAGGGGCCTCCGTTTGATATGAATGTAATACGTGATATCCGGGTAGGGCTCCGCACAACACGAGTAGTACACAATGTTCCTCTGGACGATTAGGTTGACGAGTTGCCACTCACTGTTGGGGATATAGTTAGATGTGTCCCCGTCCACGGAGTTCATGATCAGGTTCACCTGGTATCCGTCATACGTCCACGACGCAAACAGCATGGAGCAGTTCTGTTCGTCAAACGGGAAGTACCTGACGTTTATTGAACACGAGCTTTTGAAGATGACCATGGACAGCCATGTGACATTACCGTCGTTGCTCACGATGACATTTGAACTTATCGAGGAGAAGAAGGAGGATACATCGGCACTGGAATTTGTAAAAGAATTGAACTTAATCATTTTATCATGTCTGATAAGAACAACATATTTTCTCGATGACAACTTCTCTATTGTGAAGAGCAAAACGTTTTGAAGTTCATGCCTACTTCTTTATCTGGTCTGTCCCTGTTGTTATCCAGACAATATTGTTGTTTTTATGTACATGTATGATACTAGTTAATGCCTTTGAAATACTTGATACTTTCAGGTAATCTTTTCGTTCTCATCTAATCATCTAAATAAATTTGAATTATGCTAACATTAAATCAAAACAAATGTATATAGTAGTAGTAGTAGTAGCAGGAGTAGCATAAAATTTGTTGGTATTCTTTCTACGTTATCAGGACAATTCAGTGTACAGCTATCACGTAAACGTTGATCATAGCTCACTTTTTCATTTGCCTTGAAATGAAAGAAAATGGTAAGTAAGGTTGTGGTTATCATTTTCATCATCTTAAAACCCTAGACGTTTAAACAATTCATAAAGATTACGACAATGTCACGCTAATGTGAGAAACATCCACCTACTTATTGTACAGTAAAATATCAGGCCTCCAGACTGAGTCATAGGGAAGTCTTATGACTTTTATTCCTCCATATTTTTCAGGATCCCATCGCAAGCCAAAGTCCATCCACATCTGCAAGATGGTTTTTAATGAATAAAAACCATGAACATTATAAAGACATTTAAAAAGGAGTTATTATAAGAGGGGGATGTGATGCAATATGCATCATTATCAGTAAGGTAAATAATTGAAAATATTGAGTAACTGAATAGTCAAACAATCTTGAGCTTAAAAATTATATATAACTAATTCCACTTTAACTTATGATAACAAATTCAGCTCTCAATTATATTTTTTGTGATTAACAGTTCGAAATTTTCTACAGATATCAAGACTGTCGTTAAACACTTACCTGATTTAGCCAGCAGTTTGTTGTTAATATTTGATTTTTCTCATCCTGTTAAATTGTGAAATTAAAAGAAATTAGTTTATCATTCAAACATGCATCCATTTTCTCAAGGTTGTCAGTTTTAAATTCATACGTTCCATATCATTCCTATATTTGAGATAAAATGTGTTATTACTGGCACGGTCATAATGGTAGAAGCTTGTGCATGAGATAACTTTGTGATTGACAAAAAACTTAGCCTCCGACAATGTCCAATTCTATGAACTCGATTAGTGATGCAGGAACTACGAGGATAAGAGAAATCGAGCAAGAAAAAATATCGCCGTTAACGTTCTTTCACCCAACCAAAACTAACAGGGCTTCCAAAATCAATGAATTACATTACGCTTTTAAAACCGTAAACTGACCTTGTCGGTTTCAACTAGAGAAGACACCAGTTTTACAGCATGCAAAAAAAGGGCCATGGGCACTGTGGTGTTCAAGACTACATACCCATTAGTTCTCCAGGTGAAATACATCACCTAAATTGTCCAATATTAGTGCATAAGACAAAATGTGTTCACACAGAGTCTTAAGAAAATCAACAACACAATCCTTAGATCATTTTCAAACAAATAAAAATGCCTTATATGTGCAAAATATCAACACCCCACCTCCATCTTCTGACTTCCTCCTTTGCTGTCTACCCATCCCACATTTATATCAATGAAACCCCTATCAATACCTAGTTAAATCGCAAACATATAAGGTTTCCCTCTGCTTAATCCTGGTTACTGTGAGCTCAGTGAAATGTTAGTAATGTTCAGTTTTATCGAGCTCAGTCATAAACTACATCATTGCTGACCATTTATGTTTTTGTTAATATTATATGTTGTTAAGTTATGTTGGCTATTTTTCTCTCATTGTTTGGGACAAACTACTATTCAAACAGAGTCATGTTTTTTTAAACTTAATGAATATTTAATGCATGGTTTGACATGTAACAAATATAAGAAAAATAACCAAACATAAATGTAACTTTACGAGCACTTTACACATAAATCACACAGACACATTAAGAGCTTTAAATTTTTCCTTTATCAAACACTTTCTTTACATAGAAGGCCGATCAATCAAGAACACTTTTTTATGGGTAAAGTGTGTTTTTATCATGAAGCTCTAGACGATAAGCAGCTTCCCACTACTTGAAACACCAAATGCTGAGTGTTAGTTTTCTAGTCATTCTATCCAAATTGTTGGGCGGTTGATACAGAAGCAGACTATCTTTGATCTGGCATGTAATCTCAAGGTGCCAGCTCTCCCTGCTTGTGGGCGCTGTGCTAAGTGGATAAACAACTGCAATCAAGCTTACTCTTACAAGGGAAGCGTCAAACTGAGTGACAAGGGGGTTTTGTATCATGACCATCACCCGACGGCGGTCCTTGAGTTGTCAACTTATCTGTGGGTTGAACCATGATTAACTCGCTACTGTATCATACTAAATCAGCGGACTAGACACAGTTCTATTGACAGGAACTCCTAGCATGATATTAGACGGCGCTAATCAAAGAACTGGTAGCAACGTTGTTGACCTTTCTCATTTAATTGATTTACGATCGTGAAATTTCGACTTTCACTGCAGAAAGTTGGAACGGTAAACTTACTGTAATGAATTCGTATGTTTGATACTAATTTAATTGCAAACTTAACTTACGGGTTATATATTGACAATGGTCACCGACTACGATCATATACGATACATATGAAGACAAAGTCATGCACTAGGACAAGGTTTTGATTCACAACGTTTAAGTCATAGAAAATTAAACCGACTCTTAATTTGTATTCAAATGTCACTTTTTTAAATTAGACAGTTTATGATAACTTTAACAGCAATTTCTGGATAAAATAAATATTCGATCCTGCAGAAACTTTACCTCTGATTTTACGTTACAGGAGATGTAATAAAGGCAAACACAAAAATCGAAACTGAAAGTTACAAGTATAGATATCACTAACAAGAAAAACACAGTCAACTTACCACATCAATGATCTGTGCTAACGCCACTCCAAAGGTGACGTTGAGGCGATCACTAGAATTCAATGATGGTCGTATACGCTTGTCGTAACTCTGTAGGAGATCTCGCACTAGACGGTACTCGTTGTCATCTGCCAGGCTCATCGTTACTGAAACGCAAGAAGATTATCATATGAATCAGTTGGTTAACAGCAATGCATTATTTTCTATGAATTGAATAAATATGAATAGAATACATCATATGGATGTCAATGACATACTAAGTTGAGGACAAGACTAATGTTAGTATATCACATATGAGTACTTCCTGAGAGGGAGCGAGAAACCTACCGATATTTCAGCTGTGTGCCGTAATAATGACATGTCAGGGGCACGGATATCATATTGTTTATATTACAGAGGAAACGAGATCGAAGAAAATAATCAATCAACATCCAAGCAAAGGCGGTATTATTTCTGAGGTGACTTCACAGTGAAAAGGGAATGTTTTGCCCTACGGCATCGTATGGAAAATATGACCCCGGTACGATTCCCCTCGTAGGTAATAAATGTTACTGTTCTGAATATGTTAAGATTTTACAGAGCAGAAGAGAGTCCGGGTTTGAATATAGATTGACATGAATCTGATAAATATGAAGTTTACGCACTATAGAGATAAGGAAATGTTGTTTACCCTTTTAAACATATGCTGAAACCAGCGACAAGCGGGCAAATCTTAACTTATTCCATACACTTGTAAATGTGGGGTATGGGGGCTCTGGAACTATGGACCAATTCTTAACACGAATAATTGATTGTAGAAATGGAACATACGTGACAAAATCTTCACTTGGACTACCCAAATGAAAAACAAAATCTTAAAATGTTTTAATTGATCATACACTTTAATGAGACAGAAGAGAAGATCTTAAACTTTTGTTGGTAACAAATTCTAAAGTCACTTTAGAGAAGGTCACACTATAAAGAATACACCAATAGTAAGTAATACAAAACTCAACCTGAAGTCGATACAAATAATGTTTTCTTAGAGCATTAAAATTGAATTCGATATGAAATAAATTCAAAAATGATAAAAATGTAGATCGTTGCATAAGTTCCTTAATGTCAATCCTTTCAAACTAGAATGTTATTTTCAAGCATATGTACATGTATAGATATTTTAGGAAATCATGGGAAAGACTTCCTCATAAAAGCAACTGCAAACAGTAGTTGTCATTTTCACAATGGCGCAACATCCCTCGAGCCTCACATATCTTAGCTATCTTGCAATTATCATGAACTTCTGCACTGAATGGTGTTACTCTGTAACCACATGATTCCGTTGTATACTTGATAATCTATATGCAGATAAGGTGTCTATTACAAATCATTATAGAACTTAAAAATTTGATAGATTGGTTCCTATTATATTGAGTCCTATCTCAAGTATGACACTATTTTTGCGAAGTTCACCCATTGGAAAACTAAGTCAAGAATATTATACAGAAAAATGTACAAAGCGTTCATGGCAAACACTCTCTCAATTATTTACTTAATCAATATATTTATATAAGCACTTCTCTATTTAGATGGTATCGCCGAAGAAGAGCTACAAATCATTATTATGAAGCACGTGAACCCAGCAAATTGAAATAAGATTTCGAAAGCTTAACAAGATTATGCCTAGTGCAAATATAAACTCTTATATGTGTTCCTCGGAGATAGGCACAAACTGTACAGTAAGCCTGCTATCATTCCTGCCAAAACTAATCAATCTGTCTAAATGAGGATTATTGAAGCAGTATTCCATAATCTCTTCACTGGACGCCTAGACTTAATACTTTTCCAAACATGTCCAGTTACCACGGTAAGCCGGGAATCACAGCACGTTTAAGAGCTCACTTAAGCTCTCATTCATTTACCACAAGCTAAAATTTCATTAACTCTCATCAAATTGTTCTCTCTCCAAATCTTGAGCAGTCATGATTGTAACTAGGGATTCTCTAGCGGCGTCTTGGGTCAATTTATGAACTGCCAGTGTCAACCTCTGTAATATAGGTAAATGATGCTAGATTGTTTTTAGAAATGTGTTCATCAATGAAAAGACAAAACATCATTTTACATTAGGAACTGAATCAAGCAACCCGCTGTCTTCATAATAATCTTTCTACATTTCATTTGGTAGAGTATAGGTTGTTAAACGGGTTATTAAGAAAAGTGAGACCATTTTACTAAAATAAAGAATTTTAAGTTAATGTCTTTTTAAAACACCACAAAGATAAACTACACTCTTTCAACCTCCCATATCTTGAGGCAGCAGTTTCTTTCAACTGTTTATCTTTTTAATCATAATATGACATGCGCAGTAAAATAGAAACGATTAGAAATGTAGAGATCGGGGTCTTTACTATAATCTTGTAACTTTAAAAACCGTTTCCATTAATCCTTCACCTTGTTCAATAATACAATGAAAACTAAGTAACAAACTTTATCAGGGAGTGAACCGTATTTCTTCATGAAAAATTCAAAGACATTTAAAATTCAAAATTTAAAAAATATATTTCCGGAGTGTTACAAACTCTAGAACAGTGAGGGAGACTGACAAAGCCTAAAAAACTACAAATTCACAAAAAATGCAGTTGACACAGGAAAGTAGCTTGAAAAGTGCCCAATTGTGCGTGTTGACTTGGGGAAATAATCAGCTCCCAATTACTCTTCTCCACTCTCTAAACCCTCTCATCTCGTTTTACATTACAATCATGGAGTGATTTGTTCAGAAACATCCGGGGATGAGCTGAAGAGATTTGGTGTCAGCCTCCAGGGTTCAATCATACAGTGGCATGGGATAACTTCATGAGGGATTTCATCAAATCGAGACCCGGTAAGGCAATGAACGCACTGAGCGTGCAGTAGATATCGGGTTAGTCTGATGTTACTGTTGATGGTTCCCAATAGACTTATCGCATTGAGACATGGTATAGTAAAGAAAGTTAGTAGCTATTATGCGGTGGGTAGTTTACGCCTAATTGCTATTTTTGGAATGACAACGACATATCTATATAATAACCTCTTGTATACATTTATGAATATAAAGTCAGATTGAAACGTCTCATAGGTAACACTTTGTACCTAAGTTTAAAGTTGTCGACCTCATTGTTTTAATTTTTATTTTTAACCATATATTTACTATTAACGTAAGTGTAAAGTATTATTTCTAAGTTGTTGTTTAATAGATACATGTTTTGACGGTTTCTTATCGCATATGATAATTATAACTACCAAGCTCAAGTTATGTCATAATGAAACATTAATTCTTTCCTTTTTATCGAACTTAATTTTGAAACAATTTCAAGCAATTCAGGTTTTTCAAGATTTCATCTGACCTAATTAACAAATTCATTACATGTAATGAGTTAAGGAGATTTACAGATCAAGAAGTAGATTTGATATTCAGAGGTTAGCCTTAGCCCTCTATTAGCTGCCTGATTGCCTTTCCCGGTACACTGACCTCATCTGCAATAAATTTGAATCAGAAATTCATTTATAACCCTCCTTCCATTAGCTATAAGTTCTGCTGGGATGGACTCACGGTTTTCTGTTGCTCTGCATAAAAGGCGTAAAAGATCGAGTAATTGCTTAATGGGCTCGACGTTAAACGATGTTTAAACGACGTTATACTAGTTCCTTCGTGTCAGAATATCCTAAAAACAATCAACATAACGTGAAGACCTGAAATCAAGAAATCAGATAAAACTATTTTCAAACACGTGCCTTCTGTATGATGTTTGCAATTTAGGAAGTAACACTTTTTGCTCGTTGAAGAAGAAAAAATAGCATTCAGAAAACACGAGTCAGAATGCACTCATAATTTCAGGCTTTTCTTTCCAAATCCGCTAATTTTATTCTTGTAATTACGCCAAATCATAATTACTAGGGTCATACGTTTATTTCATATCGTCAAACATTTGAAATTGAGTGGTGATGATATGTTTTAATACTCACCCGTTGAGGATATCACTTTGATAAATCTACAATGTAAATTACACATTGAGAAATAACTAATGTTGACCCATCGATGTGACATCATAAGAGTTAATATCACGTCACAGGATGAACAGGATATCGCTAAATATTTCCTCTGTGTGTCACTCTACATGTCATATATGTCATAATATGATCATTGTACGAAATGAGCGAAAAATATGGCATGTATATATATCACTTGTCAAGGTGGAAATAACATGAAATGAATGTATATTCTTAAAAGAAAATGTTTTATGACTACATATATGAGTCTACCACTGAACATATTCCCCATTCTCTATATCACGTTTGCTCATGACACGAGGACACGTACTATTACTAGTAGTGTTATAACGAACGCTAAAAGAGAGCATTCATGTTTCAGTGCTAAGTAAGTGAAGCAAGTATGTCGTGACTAGAGCGTGCAAGCTCGTGTTAGAAGTAATCGATGGGATATGAGCTAGATGCAATCTCTTGTAAGAGAAATGGGAATTAATCAGATACTTGTCACATCAGACACGAATGTACCGTTTTTGTGAACCAAACGAGGCTTCTTTTATGCACTCCCGACTTATTCTCTTAGCACGCAGGGGCATCAAGTAAAACGTAACAACCCACGATGAATATTTTCTGGACATATGTTTCCAATTTGCGTTTTGTGACAAAGAAAGCTATAAAAAGTACCATTTATATCCAGAACTGAGATTGCCACGAGCATGACAAATTGATGATTGAAAGTAAAATATGAGCAATGTCATTAAAATCTACATGCCTTTGAACTTTTATTCTCCGTAAGCTTTATATGAATACAAACTTTTACACGTCATCCCAAGTTAAAATATATAACACAACAATAGTGATGACTTATTCCTGTACACGAACGCCAACGCAGATAATAAAGCATTTTCTGGATGATGGAATGAGAAGCAATTTACTTTAGAGACAATTCGATTATATCGATGTTTTATTTAAAACGATAAAAAACCATTAACTACATATCAATGAAATTACCTTAAGTTTTGTCTAACTTTTCTACTAATATTCTGTAACAGCTTGATACAAATTTAAGACAAAGTTTATGCATTTACAACTTTTTATCCCCCCCCCCCCCCAACATTTTTTTTTGTTCAAATGGGCACCGTTCGTCCTTCCGTTACAGATTTAATTCAGCTCATAACCTTAAAAGTAACCTCTAATATTAATTCGAATTTGGCATGTAGGTTCCGAAATATGTTATAATGTGACATCATTAACTATTTTGAGAACATCTTTGTAAAATTATGGGATTTGGGTGAAAGGTGATGAATTCTCAAAAGAACTGTTAACAATTCCTGTCTGGCTCACAACCTCATAATCTTTTAATTTTGATAACATTTTGTATAAATAATGACATGAAGGTGTGTCTTAAATAAGAATTTTGAAAAGATTTTTAGTAAAACTTTGCGTTTTGGGAAAATGTGGTGACTGTTGAAAAACTGTTTCAAATCATATCCGGCCTGTAATTTATAAACTAATCATCTAACGTTAATCGAATTTGGTATTCAGATTAATGATTATATGAAGAAGTGGCATGATTAACAATTTTGAAAATATTCATTTATTGTTTCGTTTTTGGGAAAATGTGATGAATCTTTTAGACGTTTGTTTACAAGACCTGTCCAGAGATAACTTGCAAAATAATCAACTTAATAATAATAATAATTATTAATAATTCATTTATATAGCGCTTAGTATCCATCTCTAGAGTTGCTCACTGGCGCATTTGAGTGATTAGTCTGAAGAAGTGGGATCATAAGCGATTTTGAACAGAAGAGTCTTAATTTGAGTTTTAAAGTTTGTTTCACAGGTGATGACTTTGAGTTCTGCTGGCAAATTATTCCAAAGTTTAGGTGCAGCAACTGAGAAAGCTCTTGTAGCCAACATGCTTGAGAAAACTGGCTGAAACAACAGGAGCTGATTAGATGAGCGTAGAGTTCTAGATGGTTCATAGACACTTATGAGCTGTTTCAGGTAGAGAGGACTGCTTTCATTGTACAAGGCCTTGTGGGTCAAGAGAAGGATTTTGAATGTGATACGCTGTTGAATTGGTAACCAATGAAGAGCTTATAGGACTGGGGTGATGTGGTCTGTGCGACGTGTACGGGTGATCAATCTGGCAGCAGAGTTCTGGACTTTTTGAAGGCGTGACAGCAGCTTCTGAGGAAGGTTAACAAAAAGTGAATTGCAGTAGTCAAGACGACTGGTAATAAGAGTTTGGACAAGAAGTTTGATGGTGTCTGAAGTTAAGAGATACCTGATTTTGCCAATATTGTGAATATGCCAATAACAATTCCTACACACGGATTTGATATGTTCATGCATAGACATGGTAGATTGGAAAATCACGCCAAGATTCTTTGCCATTGAGGTCTCACTAACAGAACACGTCCCAACACGAATAGAAGGTTTAGGGTTAAGTTTTGAAAGCTGATGATATGTGCCCAGTGTCAGGAACTCAGTTTTGTCGTCATTGAGTTTGAGATAGTTGGAGCTCATCCATGTACGGATATCTGCTAGGCAAGCTTCAACTGAATTGATGGCATTTCCGACTGCAGCTGGAGCAACTAAAAGATACAGCTGATTGTCATCAGCATAGAGGTGGAAAGCAATAGAGTGAGTCCTTATTATCTGGCCAAGTGGTATGATGTAAGCACAGAACAGGAGAGGTCCAAGCACGGATCCCTGCGGAACACCGTATTCCATGTTGTGTTGCTCAGATAACGTTTCACCAATCCTGACTGACTGTGAACTTATATAACTATTTTGATTTTTGTATATTGAAATACATATTTACATGAGGTCATGTCATGATGCATACTCTTGAAAGTATTTTGAGTAAAATTTGGCGGTTTTTGTTGTTGAAAGTTTTAAAAAGTCGTGACTCTGTTAGTAAACACTCAAGTCCTGTCTTGCTCATAGCATCTAAATTAATCATCCGATTTTAATCTGGTATTAGATACATAATTATTATAAAGGTTAGAAATGAATAACAACTTTGAAACTTTATGAAAACTTGTGATAATTCTTTCACAAATTGGTTGTCAGTTCTATCCGGCTCATAACTTTTTAAAACAATCATCTGATTTTGATCAAATGTTGCTTGAAGATACTGAATACATACATGTAAAGGTGTGTCATTATTATAATTTTAAATTCTAGAGAAAATAATTATGTATTTTGAAGAGAATTCTAGTGTGTCATGTCTGTATCTTTAAAGGTTTCTCTTCTTTACTCGTTAATGGTCAGATTCATCACAGAGATCCCCTAAAACATGAATGTCGATTTGAAAATCTGGGAATGTTAGGAGCCCAAAATAATAACCTTATAAAAATGAAATGATCCCACCTCTCTGTCTATTGGCCTATTAAAATTTTAATACGTATCTTGATAAAAACATTACAACAATTTCCTTCTTTTGTACTTCGAGGAGTATTCGATTCTAAAACAGTCATGAACAATTTTAAAATCGATGCAATGTGTAATACCAAAAAACATTGTGCCAGTTTGGAAGAGTACAGCTCGATCATGTTAGCTGCTTGATTATTCTTAACATTTGTTTCTTCGTAACGACAAAGGATGTAAATGTATTTTCATATTAAGCTGTATATTCATAAAATCATTCTTTAATATTCTATTTTTATGAGGACATCACCTCAAATTACCTTGTGATAGCACAATCAGTATATCACACTACTTCGTCTTCTTTTTCGTTATTGAAATAGATGGGTTGACCAACACTTGATGGTTACATTTAAAATTATTCAACGTAGAGTAACCATCTATTTACGTGTCAACTGTGAAGTCAATTTAAGTACGAGAATGACCAATTAGCATCTTACTCCCCGACCGGGTCACAGCTTCTTGATGGATGGTCACAAGAAGTTAATGTGACAGTAAATGCTACTTTCATTTTGTCACATTCTCATTACAATGACTAGCCATGTAACGGCGGGGCGCTAGCAGGCCTTAATGGAACTTTCGATCTAACAGAATGGATTTCATTTTAATAATAATGAAGATCAAGTTTTCATTTAATTGGTGGCATGAGTATAAGTCATACTATTTTAAGAGCGAACTAATAGCGCTAGCGTCTTAAAGGTTGTCATAAATGTGTAGAACCGATGAAATGCTGCTCAAGCAACTGATATTTATATGGAACCAATACATGTGCTGAATATAATCCGCTGTAGTATTTAAAGGTATTTGTTAGTTGAATTTTCATAAACATTTTTACAACTATTTGACATTTACACCGTTACTTGTGAAAGGTCGAAAGTACATGTATAAATTTATTCAATGTTGAAATGTACTAAAATGACTGTAAACTGCTTAGACAATTAGTATCATCGAAGTGTGTCTAACTGTTACAGTGACATTCGTGTCCTAGAAGTATTTTTAAAGACACAGTCAAGGAAGAGATTGTTCCTATGCTGGAAAGTTAGAATTCAAATTTGAAATTAATTGTGGTTGGAAATTTGGTTGAAAGGAATATTGGTTAATTAACATTTTGCAAAGGCACCTTAATTAATGATTCGTGTGAGGATTTGACAAAAAGACAAGTACGTTTATGGTATATCTTTTACATATCTTATAACTTCTAATATATTTGATTGGTCAATTTTTGTTTATAAATAACCAATTTAAAAACAATATTTATATGCTAATATCGGTTCATTCACTCAATATATTTATGATATTGAGATATGTATTGCAGTCCATTTTTTCATCAGATTTTGAACAGTATCACCTTTTTATTTTCTAAACTGCTAGAAGTTTTGTTTTTATGAAATTCAAATCCAAGTAAGGTTATATTCATACAGTCATATAACATACATTCTGTTAAGCTCTTTCTTAATTCAAAGTAAATGTTACAGCGTCCCAGACGTTCTATTATTAAGACTAAAAGTCATCATGTAAGCTTTGAATATCACATCTTTATATCTCAACTCTGACATTTATCTATCTACAATCTTGACTTTATCAAAACTTTGAAATTTAAAAAAATTCTTTTTGCCTAGCAACAACTGTTTTAGCGAGAGTCTGAGAAGTCATTAATCCGTCGTGACGTCACTGTAGCCGGTCGCTGCAAAGTTAACAGGCAATTTTCTGAATATTCACATGCGATGTAGTTGGATTTAAAATCGGTAAAAAAAAGAAATTATTACACTCTGATGCACGTCATATGACGTTACAAAACTCGTTAAAATTTGTGAATTTCTTCCGGTCATAATCCCTATGTGTGTGCTACAGTCGAGTGATAAAAACATCAAAAAGAAAGTACATGTATATGACGGCTAACTCTACTGGATGTGTCCTCGCCCTTGAACGGGAGACAGTGTGAAATTCATCTAGTCTCTAACCATAACCCCTTCTGATACGAACTCATACTGTGACGTACATGTACGTTTGGGCATACAACTCTTTGTCTTTGCACTCAAAGACTCCTAAATGACGATGGGTGATTATGAGACCTAATTACCCATTGTCATGAGACCACAATAAGTTTCTTCCGTGTAAATATGGGTATATATATATTTGAAAAATAAAATACTTCAGACGACACTTGCTGTAGATATCATTTTAATGATGACTGGATGCGTCGCATTTCGACTTGTAAACAAGTCTTTTCAACAGTGTGGAGCTTTTACAACATGGCAAATATATGCAGACAGACAGACAAATTATTTATTATTTATATAGGTACATAGCTAAACGCTGTAAAGATGAAAAATAGACTTAGATTGATTAGCAAGTGACATGTGGTTAGCTTGAATAGTGCACAATGTACTATTTATGAGGGATTAAGATTTGAGTCATAATAGTGGCCTCTTCCTAGTCGGTCCCAGTCCGTGAACTGATCTTTTGTTTCAATTGCACAATTGACATTTCTTGTGTACGTGTAATTTCTATGTGTATATGATTTTGTGCTTTTTGAAGAATGTCTTTTTATGAAGTTGAATTTACTCCAAAAGCTTTTTGTAAGGTTGTTTTGCGATGATGCCGATGAATTATCATTACTTCTCTCTTCCAATGTAACTGTTGAGTCGTCCTTCATATATATATATTTACGTCTTGAAATTTCACGAATAGTAAGTAATCTTTACAATGCCACTCACTATATTCAAAATCTATTTTCTCCAACCTTTGAGGATTTTGAATTACGTTTATCATAACATGTTTGGGAATTGAAGTTTTTGCGAAAAAAATAACAATTCGAGTAATGTACAGAATGCTGCATTCTATTGATAACTATATCAGTTTAATTGGCGCTTTTAGAAATAAACCGAGTTCGGGACTGGCTGCACGTGCCTAACAAATAATTGTTAGCGTAAATATTAGTTCACTCAGAAGAGGAACGTGTTTAAATACATCAATCAACATTGCGGATTTAGAAGCCACGCTGTTAAAATAGTTCTTTCAATTTCTTGAACAATTATGTTTTTTTCTATACTTCCACCTACATAAAAAATCCTACACAATGCTGAACTGGCTCATATTTTTCTCGGTTTTGATTAGAGATGTAGGTATATATTTGCCAATCTTGATTAGAAGATTAGCACCTTCCACATCGGAATAACGAGTTCGATATGATTATTTCCCATCGTACATTATGCCCTGAATACCTGATACCTATTTTATCATCATTTGAATAGACGTAAAGCCGACATAGTTAACATTGCTGTTCTCTCTATGGTACATATCTAATTTTGAGGCGAACTTAAACAAACACTGTCACTCGGTGTGTCTTTAATGACAAATGTCGCTGCGATGAGATATTGATATTGAGATTATAACATAATACCATCCCATAAGCTCTGAAATTAATCTATTTGTGTATGTGTTTTGGTGATATGTATCTTTCCAAAAAGAAACGGCCAGCAGACTTTTAAGGTTTATTGTTGCTTTATGGCAAGAGTCTAGAAGTTGAACTGAGATAAAAAAAAAATTAATCTGCCCGGCACGCATCACTTCACTGAACCAGAACTGTCCAAATCGTACGACTTTTGGTGAGGTGATTTAGGGTTTAACGCCGCTTTCAAGAGCAATTAACTTATATCACAGCTGATAATATCATTACTGGGAGAAAGCCTGCAAAACAATTGTGGCTATGCATTGCTGTGAACCATGCGAGCATCGGCGAACCATGGTTGGTACTGCGTTGAAATTCATTGTAAAATTGCACTCAAACTTTACTGCGTGTATAAAAGTTCTCTACAGCAAAGAAGCTGGTTAGCGCTAGGCAGGAATATCGAATCACAGAGTTCATGATCTAAAGCCAAACGCGCCCCGCCCTCTCCTACTTTAGGTAGAGCTGAAATGACCCAGAACTTGCAATACGGCATTGAAGTACTGAAATGACCAAGTACTGGTCTAGTTCAGGTTATTTTCAAAAGGCAAGTACTGGTCCAAATCAGACTTAGTACAAATTGTTTTTAATTTTTCTGTTTGGAGAATGGTTTGTATTCTTTTCAAACTGTTGTCTTCTTGTTGACAATTAACAGGAGAAGGCATCGCTCGAGTGTGGTTTCGATGCGAGTTCTAATTATGACATCGTGATCAATAACTTTAGTTGAAAAAATCGTTAATACATCCTGTATTAACTATCCTACCCACACCGTATTTTGCATTTACATATATATGGATATCCCGATAATGTGTAGGTAAGAAAACATCAAAATTTATCTTCAGTATCATTTGTGGTGTATGTTTTTTTTAATAGATCTACTTCCTTGAAGGTCTTTTATTCAGATCACATTTTTTATACATGTTTATATGTGAAAGAACCAAATACAAACTATAACTTTTACTTTTAAATTTGTCAAGCAGGTTGATGATGTATTTGATATATGTTCAAGGGAATTTAGCAAAAAGGTGATGACTTAATCAGCCTTGATTTCTTAGGAATGTGTACAGTGTACACATGTAAAAGCTAACGGTTCCGTTATTGCCAATTGTAGTCTCTTTACAAAGTCAGCCATCGCTAACCTGAATTGAGCCATTATATGAAATGTAGTAATGGCCTGATACTGGCCCAATACTTGGCCAGTACCTAACCGGTGTGCAAATTGCTATTGGGAAGGTCCCGGTCTGTACCCTGCTGTAAAGGGCCAGTATGGTCCCATTCTGTCCTGTTTGCTGGGTGAAGGTACTGTTATGCTAGAACACAGCAGACATTTATGACAAAACAGTTTCATCTTCCTCCACGTGATCCATTACCTTAATGCCTGTTCGTTCACTCACACACTATCAGTTTCAATGATTTAGTTCATTCCCTTTCAATAAAGCCATGAGCAGAAATGAAAATAAACTAGTCATAAACTTCACCGTAGTAAATTTTAACACTAACCACTTTTATAACGTCCTCGACTTCAGTGTTCTGCATATATTTCTGAAATATTTGTTACACATAACCGATGATGTTACACTAGAAATAACACGTTTGATTCAAATATTGTCAGACGTGTTAAATGAATTGGAAGATATCAGCTTGCATAAACGTTTTATTGAGAAAACAAACAGATAAACGTTTACTGAAAATATCAAAGGTTATCGTTGATGAACTTTGCCCTCAAACCGCACATCATGTCAGCTGATATGTTGTTATATTTATAAAATCTAAGGGTTTATACGGGATAAATACAATTCCACGTGATATATACAATATCTTACAAAATGGCGAATGTACAAGGTATAATGCAGCGACACCTTATTTGTGTATCTATTAGTAAAACTGAAACGTAATGTATAAACAATTACCCTTAAAGTTAAGAATACGTTGAATTTTGATTGGTCAAAGGTCAATACACACGAGACCTTTTTGGCAGATTTGTCATGCTGTAGAAACCCTAAACCCTAGGTCATATGACAAAAACATTAGTCCATCCGGATGACCTTGTCCTGAGATGGAATGAGGAGGTAAAACAGCCATTCCACTCAGCAATTTCTGAATCAAAGTTACCAACAAAGTAACCAACATGAGATGGGCATCGATTTTACTAAGGAAATTTATATAATAATATCTAAAAGTTCTGTTTGAAAAATAGTAGTAGTGATTACATTGGCAAAATATCGTTGTTGGAGCGTCAATCTAATTGAAATGAGCTTTACATTGCTGCTCTACGTTACGCATATTATACGTAGAGATGCAATTAAAATCTTCTTTAAGTGAGATTACAAAAAAAATGAAATACGATGAACACTGAATACTAATCATATTTGTTACGTGCCGTTCTTGCTCCAAGTAAGCTCCACATGTATATATATATATATATATATATATATATTTATACATGGAGATAGCTTCGAGTGTCGTCTTGGAGTTGCTTTCAGTAATATTCATTCCTTCCATGTACAAACATCAAAATCGGGAAAGATAAAATACGCGGACCAAAACGGATTCCAGCAAATGAGATTAGCAAATGTGTTTCGTGTGGATATTTCCGAGGCTATAAACCACGATTAAAGCAGTTAAAGTAACACTGCGTTAAGGGATGTCGCGGCGTCTAGTGCATGCTAGGGAAATAACGGTAATGGAAAAAACGATATCATCGCGATGTCGTCAAACACAATCAATCTGTGATATTAACTGCTAAGTCTAAATCAACAAGAGAAAAATCTCGAGGATAGTAATATGGATCCTGTACGTTTTTTGTTAATTATCTGGTCTGCAAATTCATAAACTCCAAAATTACTTTTGGTACCGAGATGTATATCAAAACATTGACTTAACCTAAAATCACAGTTTCTATGGAACCTAACGAATTCATGTCAGTTTACACAGCAAAGTTTATTAGGAAATGCAGCTTAATCCATGCTTTGTCGCCGTTGATCGGTCATAAATTAACTTTGATGCTGACAATTTCCGATTGCGTGACTTCAAAAGAATGAGATGAGAGCCTACTATTTAACTGTTGAATCCGTGATGTGAAAGAAATGGACCAAGGATCAGTGAAAATGCAAGATAATTTGAGGCAATCTTCAGCTTGAGTAAAAGAAGCTCTTCTGACGGCAAAGTGCATTAGTCCGGTTACTTTCTTTAAAAGAAGAAAATGTGAAAGAAAAATATTAAATTTGTTCTAATTATATTTTCGTTTTTGCGAAAGATGATTATTTCCGTCATTAAGTTTCCACTTTTCCCACTCAATTTCGATTCCGGGGGAAAATCCATAAAAAAGACTTGTTATAAATTTTCAAATATAATCTTTATTTCCTGTATATGATTTAATCAATTTAATCAATTGGATTACTATTTCAGTCCCTATGTCAATGTTTTTCACATGATGAAAAAATGTAAAATTTTGTGGATTAAGTAAATGATTCTTGAAAAGTTGTACCAACATTATATATCGTAAAGTCCAGTAGGTTATCTCAAATGATCATATTGATTTATAACAATACCGTATTTACCAACCACTAAAATTGATGCAAATTCTAATCTTAATTGACAACGTGATTTTGGTTATAATGGTGTTGATCGTTATAAATTCAATTAAAAACAATTTATTGGTTTTAGAATGTTGACGTTTGAAAGTAATTATCTGAATTTTCTACTTTTCCGGGAAATGAAGTTTAACACGAAGCAAGATAGTTTTGTTCGAACCAGTAAAATTGAGAGAAGTTGATTTTTGCAAAAGGAATTCACTGAACCCTCGACTTAAACTGAGCGTTTCTACTATAATCCATCCTTTGCATAAATTTGCCTTGTATCTAAGAATAATGAAAAAAGAGGTCATGCAGTATAGCAATTCATCAAGTATTTACTTCCTTTAGTTTGAATACAGTGGTGCAGATTACCTGGCTTGGTTTGAGGATAGACAGTTAGATAGACATAAAGAAATTAGGTCTCTTGTATGTATACATGATAATCTATTGGTAAAATGATGCATGTTTTCAGTCAATAAAGCCTTTTATTATGTGATCTTATTTTTCCGGCAATCCCATTGGTCGAGAAGCGGTCACGTGTCAGTCGACAGAAAAGCATATTGACTTCACTCCGAGTCCGACCAAAAGTGATATTGACTTGAAACAGACATAATGACGTCAAACCGTTGTTACATGACGTCATGCCATTGTTATCGTGACATCATTTGACCGTCATGTTGAACAATTCATCCAAAATGCTGTTCATGACTGTAGTTTTTTCTTTCCTTTTCGTATATATATCGAAACATAATAAAACAATTATGGACTGATGAATTCGGTCAATACCTGTTTTTATAGACCCGAGGGAAGCAATATTGACCTCGGACTTCGTCCTCTGTCAATATTGCTTTCCTCGGGTCTATAAAAACAGGTATTGACCTCATCACCAGTCTATAATTGTATATTATTATGTAAGCTTATTTTCCGGCGATCCGATTGGTCGAGGAGCGGTCACGTGTCAGTCGACAGAAAAGCATATTTACTTCACTCCGAGTCCGACCAAAAGTGATATTGACTTGAAATAGACATAATGACGTCAAACCGTTGTTACATGACGTCATGCTATTGTTATCGTGACGTCATTTGAGGGTGGGGAGAGCAAGGAGAAAGATGACCAGAGGAAATCAGAAGTGAAATAAGCTGTTTTATTAAATAGACATTAATTTTCCTGTTCAGCGATTGGTCAAAACACCGTCACGTGGTGGTTTACAAGACATGATATTGACTTAAGTTTTCTGATAAATTACGATATTGACTTGAGTTACTAAAAATAGACTAGGTATCCCCATGGAACGGGCTTCCCCTGCCTTTCAACCAATCAAATCGCTTGGTTTGACGTCATCGTTCCTAGCGCTACGAGCGACATTTATGTTTACATGACCCGAAATGAACAAACCAAAAATAACCAGAAGGACGGCGATCATGCCCAGAGGCGAACGTATGAGAAGAAAGGTATGTCATTGTTTCGTTTTATGATAATATGATTAAACATGAGATATCAAACTAGCTTACTATAAACATTACCGAAAAGATACGTTTCCCCGGAAGCCATGACTGTGATAGTATTTTGCTTAGTAACAGAAAGCGAGACAACTCTTGGCGTCATATTGTTTGCAATGTACGTTACGTTGTTATTACGTCCCGAGTTCAAATAAAACAAAAACATTTTTTTAATTGTTTTCTATCTTCCAGAAAATCCAAGATGCCCAGTTCGGACGTTCACCAAGTACATCCGACGCTTGAATCAAGACTTTGATGAGCTGTACAACTGAGATTACATTGTGTTGGATTAAATATTATTACTGTTTACCCATGGTTGTCTTTTGTAAATTTAATAAAACAATTATAGACTCTTGCGGAGGTCAATATCGGTTTTAATTGACCTGAGTAAAACAATATCGACCTCGCCAGCTCGATCAATATTGTTTTACTCAGGTCAATAAAAACCGATATCGACCTCTACAAGAGTCTATAATTGTATAATAATAAAATAAATCTCTCCTTTTAACCATTTGGTTGATTGAAACGGCTAATATGGCTAACTTAGTTGAGCATATGACTCAAAAGCATTTACAAGTTGTAAGTAAAACGTTTTTAAAGGAGTAAATATGTAACAAGGATAAAACTTTAAATCTTATATCATGATACAATGGCATTTTAAAGGAATCGGACTTCCTTTTCTACTCGGGTACAGAAAGGACACATTTTCTCAGACAAGTGGTTGGGATTGTTGTATTCTCTTGTTTATTGCGATTTGAATCCCAAACCTCGCCTACGTTTATAAAAAAAGTTATCTAATCGATAGAGCCAAGTATTAGTCCCTCTGTTCGATTTTAGCTTTGACTCTTCTTCCTCTCTATGCACTCACAAGAATATATTTGGTCCTATAATCTCAGAACCAAATGAAAATATTTAGTCCTAGGCAGCAATTCAATTAATTTGAATAGATTCACTGTGAAAATAGCTGTGTTGTTTGAATCAAATGCAAATGTCCCTAGACCAAAGTTGGCTTAATTTTGTGATACTGTTCAGCGCTTACTGTTACATTAGGAGATACGTCCTTTTTTCATTCAAATTAAAGAACAAAGGAAACTGCATTTTTGATTACTTCAAATGAAAATGTATCGATTGAGTTTAAATAGGAAATTATTTCCCATCTGTTCAGAATTAAGTTCAAAAGAGAAAGTATATGTCTTCGAAAGTTGATTTTAGCTGGTGAGTATAGACATTTGGCCATCAAATGAGTGTAACAAAAAAGTGTTGCCGATTCCGTTGACATAACATACAGTAGATAAGAAAGTGACAAGTCGCGCAAAGAGCTAAAACGCGCAGTTTATCGATTTTCATATACAGCATAAGTTAACATAATGGTATCATTAGAGTTACTTTTCATCTCCATGAAAGTGATATTGTAGACAGTAGTATGTCACGGTTTTGTCATAAACACAGTGTATTTGGAAATTCTTTCGTTATTTTGTTGAATCACAAACGTATGCTTTCCAAGAAATATGAATTTTCATAGAAAACGTGATCACGAAATGAAAACAATCTGGTAGTAACGGGTTCCATAGTGTGGTCTGTGATCTATCACGTTATAAATCGTGAAAATATCTTAGTAAGTCATCCTGATAAATACCTGCACGGACGAATCTAGCAACACACGATATCTATTACAAGTAACTACATCAGGATATCAAACAGTTTTCGACATACAATTGAAATGCTAGCTGTTTTTCCTTTGAGATTCAATTCAATGATAGACATTTGGAAATTACAATAAAACAAACAAAATATACTAGGACCAATTTATTGAAACAGTGGCTATAGACAGAGCGTAACTCAAAGTTTAGACCCGGTACTAACGGCATTGGAATACATTTTAAAGGATAGTGAGATACGCAGGACGTTTTATGATTAAAGAATCCGAATACCTATACAATCTTTTATAACCAAAAATATCAAATTATGAATTGTGCTGTGTCGTTTGAGGTTTATGTTAAGCATGAATTACTTGAACTTTATGTTAACAAATAGAGTTGTATCATTACCAATTTATATTTAAGATTTATGAACAGATTTATATGTGGAAGATATAAAACAACGATATCTATTTGGCTAATTCCTAAGTGAAATTTCTAGGAAAAATACAGTACGGGTTACAGAAAAATTACAGTGCTTATCAAACTTTGCATATGTCTATTGTTAAATTTTATGTTACTATTCAGTTTAAATGATCTGTCTGTCCGCCCATAGTGAAAACACAGAGGATGCAAGAAACACTTCTATCCATAATGTCGAAACTGTTGTAGTTGCCCTTATATATTGTCTATTGTGTTTAAACAACTGATTTAAGTAACTGAAAGGAAAAATTGTGTTTTTTTGTGGTTATAACTGCTCAGCTTATACTTCTACATCTATACTCAGGGAGTAATTACAAAATGTTTCTCTTTGACCTTTTATGATGATTCAAGCAAGGGCATCCATGTCGCTTGATAATGATGAATAAATTTTAAATCGCTTGATATTTCTCGTGTAACTGAAAACTGTAGACGGAATGCTAAACAGAGCAAGCTATAATGATTTATTATGGGATCGACAATCGTCATTATATCGCAGAAAACTATGACGCATTTACCATTTTATGTCAGTAACGTGGTCGCGTTCTTTATAGCTGATACTGTTGAAATTCTATTTCATATACTCGGTATAACCTACACATATACATAAAGTTTATGTTTAATCAATCCTTTTAAAATGATAGAAGGTTCTTCAGAACCGACCTTCAAGATCAGGAATATTAATTGTCATTGTGCTCTTGTTATTCTGGTCTGTCATACATGTGCGTAAAGCTATGAAGAAAATAAAGAACTATGTCAAAAATAAAAATCAAAGTACAACCGGAGGGTATAAAGACGATCGATTTTGAACTAAGCAGATAATGGATATTTTTAAGGGTATTGGACGCATAGTAGGTATATAGACGACAGAGAACGATTGTGGACTAAGCATACAACGGAGATGTATTGTAGACTAATGGAACAATAATACAACAGTAAGCTATAAAGGTCAGATGGTACTGCAGTAAGTTTCATAAAGTCAATAGCAGATCATGATGGCTCAATTCCTACTAGAAGTATAATTGACCTCACTGAAGACATTTCGCAAAAGTATATGTTTGAAATATATAGATACACCATAAACTAACATGGCGTATATGAGTAAGCAAGGTAAGTACAAGCATCTCTCAAATGTCATAGGCATCTTAATAGGATATCACAAATACTATTACAGTTCTCTGGCGCACATATCTGTAAAGCTTCTTACTTCTCGATTATGACGGTCTTAAAGCTTATACCACGGTCTATCGTTATATAATGTCCAATGTCCATGTCATCATGTTACAATGCCGCAAATCGATTTTCCTTAAAATGAAGAACGTTACGTCAAAATGTCATTTGACGTAAAATTTCAGTTCCTTACAATGTGACCTTTTATAGGTTCACTATTTTCAAATTCACCATCAGCGTAGAGGTTCATAAACCAATTGGTTATTAACTTAATGGCAATGTCTTTATTCACATGTTTAACAAGTCAAAATGGTAATTAAATCCCAGTGATCGATTTGGTGTTTTAGTGACACACTAATATACATCCAGCAATGATTTTAAAAAGTCAATTATTTCAAATGGTACACAATATCCCAATGGCAATAGCCTATTATCTAATGTTGAACGTATCATTAAAATTGCAAATGAAATGTCATCTTATTTGCGAATCCTATGGGTTTTTTTTCAATGTTTTCATGCAAATGGAAACTCGTTTCTTTTGGCACGACATAAGTGATCTAAATGTACCATTTTCGAGATAATATCTCATTTGTTGAACACGGTGCTATGTATTCTTGAAAGTCTGTATTATCTGAGACTTTTCGTTCAATGCATAATCGACTAATCACGTGTAATTCTACATCAATGTGACTTGGTAGCTTCGACAGAGACGTATTGAGTTGAGTCATTGCCAAATACGTCTAACAAAGCTGGTTTGAATAAAGGTTATTTCAATGCATTAAGCGTTTGATAAGCTTTACGGCGGCAGCGTCAACCAAAGAAAAGACCCATTCTCTTGCAAATTGAGTTGAATTGAGTTAACCGATGAACTGATTTTCTTTTTCGAATTACATGTTGATTAAATTATCAAGTGAAAATCTAGTTAAGGTATTCAAGACCATTACCAATCGGTTATGTGTCCGCCATTTTTTTCTCGGAAAATGACATGACAAAAAGCGCTGTTCTTTTACTCTCTTTACAACATTATAAAAATATATATGTATAGACAGAGTATCCACACATGTACACATGGCCAATCAACAATGCCTATTCATAGCGTGGTAAGGCTTTCCACACTCGAAAATAGGAGATAAATAGTGTCACTTTTCATCGTTGTGTTTTTATCGAAACTAAATCGACCAAATTGTTACCCTCAGTAACATGTTTCAACTGTGTTGGGTTACAATCATGTACCAATAACTATATATATGAATAAAAGCAAATGTTCCTTGGATTTCCTCTACACAAAAATGAGCAAGTACTATTTTGAAATGTTTGTTATTTATACAATACAGGTATAGTCTTGAAAGACAAAAGTCTGAAGTTTGGAAAGTACTGCTGTCATGTTTATTCAAACGAATTTCATTTTTCTCAAAATTTGAGTGGCAAACGTTTGTAATACCAACCAAACGTTACAAAACAGCTATTCAACATAAGCTACCATGTTACAGACGGTGCATACACTAATGTATAATGTTTTTTAAAACTCTTAACATAATAGAGGTGTTTGTAGTTTTCGATCTATCGGACGCTGATCGGTTTACAAAAAACGAAACAGTGCAACAAAAACAAAAAACACGTAGCAAACAGGTTTGGGTAGTTTAATTCAGAATATTATTTAATCTGCACTGATCTTACAAGACAGTCTATTATTAAGTCCCTCAATTTTCGGCAATCAGTTGCAATAAAGGATCGGAGGGACATCAATGGGAAGCAAAGCACTATTACATGCAACTATAAATATCAACTCGAGTTCTTCGTCGTGTCCAGACAGGTTTTGGAATTCGGATGCTGTTAAAACTACAAAGATAACATAAACTAGAATCGATTTCATAATCTTGGAAATAGAACACCTAATGACAAAAGACATTATGCAGGGTCGAAGGTCTTGGCGATATTTCAAACATTTACTTTCTTCCATCACATGGTTTTGCATTTAGTCATAAAGTATATCTTATAAATACTATATACCTTCAAATTTTGTTTTTTGATTCACTGTTTGAAAGTACCATTTGAATAAATATCTACCAGTTAAAGCTGTCACTGTCAAAAGTTTCGGAGCAAACCTGCCTTGTTCGTATTTGCCGCTTATACAATCCATAGGAGTACAAAAATCGGATTTCAAGGACAATCTATCCTGCTTTCTGTCTATTTATTGGAAACAGATAGTTAATAATAAGCTGACACTTTGTTTGAAATGTACAATACACTGAAGCTCAAATGCTTTGGATAAGAACTCAAAGTATTTACATAGAGGTGGGTTATGGGTAGCAGAGCACATGTTCCTCATCAATCGGAATAGCTAGATGAAATCCTAGATAATAAAGGCATCATGCAGCTTAACACTGTTCTGAATGACCAGGAATCTCGTAGTAGCTGCATCCACCAATGTGGTTAAAGGTAGCAGGTGTCATATATAATGAGTGCACATTAGTGCAACTTAAACCAAATAGGATCACCAGTTAGTGTTTTTGTTTAAGTGTTTGATTTTATTTGCATCTAAAAAGGTACCTTGTCTCGATAACAATTGTCTCGGCGACAAATATGTGGTACACCTTCATGTAACAAATGAAGGTTTCTGATACCCCATATAAAACAGTTAAAAAGATTTATTCCTTTTCACTATTAATAATTTCATTTGTTTGACGTAAATATGCAGTTTAAAGAAAGCTTTAAAAAAGTCACAGTGCTAGACTGCCGGTTCCAGTAAGTTTAACCCAGGCGCATTTGATATTTGAAAACCAAGGTGATCGTTCATAACCAGAGAGGGGATGCTTTCGACAACTTCTCTCTTTCGGAATGTCAGTTGGTGTTAGCCACTTTAGTAGTAATAGTCGTAGTAGTATTAGTTGTTTTATTAGCAGCGGTAGGTAGAATAGGAGAAGCAGTAGTATAAGAATAATTGAAATATCAATGACAATATAATTGCAATAGTTGCAGTGAAAGTAGTAGGCCTAACAGTAGTAGCAGTAGTTGAAGTAGAAGTAACAGTAACGGTCGTTGTAGTAGCAGCAGTACTAGTAATAGTAATGGTTGTAGTAGTTGAATTAGTAGTAGTAGAATTAGTAGTAGTGGTAGTAGTAGTAGTGGTAGTAGAAGAAGAAGAGGCAGTAGTAGAAGAAGTGGTAGTAGTAGTAGTAGTAGTAGTAATGGTTGTAGAAGTTGATATAGTAGTAGTAGAATTAAAAGTACTAGTAGTGGTAGTAGAGGAAGAAGTGGTAGTAGAGGAAGAAGTGGTGGTAGTAGTAGTAGTAGTAGTAGTATTAGTAGTAGTAGAAGTAGTAGTAGTAGTTGACGTAGTAATAGTAGTAGTAGTAGTAGTAGTAGTAGTAGTAGTAGTAGTAGTAGTAGTAGTAGTAGTAGTAAATAATATGTAAACGACATAGTAATGGTAAGGATGCTATCTGTGATTCTTTATAGCTGATCTGTAATTTGATGTCGTTCTTTGGTCGGTTATGGTACAAAAGACCATGCTGCACGAATACTATTCATCATTTCATCACACTGCTTATGAGTGTGACTTTTAAGTAGAACTTAAGATCTAGATGATCATGAATCATAAGTTTGTTCAACGTACTTGAAATTGTAATTCACGAGTGCGCCTTACACAAATATATCAAGTAAGATGCAAAATGAAACTCCTACAGAATTCGTTATCACACAAAGTGCCATCGAGTATAAAAGCTCCTTCTTATGAATTAGGCAATATCCAAAGCTATATCGGTTTCAATGTCTGATAAAAAATATACAAATCTGCTTAAAATTCTCATTGACACTGAGAAGGGATCAATACTTATACAAGTCAGCAAGGTGTAAAATCCGTATCGATTGAATGTCAAACAGTTTAGAACTCAAGCTGTCGCTCAATGACAAATTACATTTACAAATCCGGCAATTGTGCTCTGTATGAAAAGCCGGTATTACATGATGTATAGCATGTCGATATTCCGATATTCTGATTGCCTTTTATTTTTATGCTCATAATTATCCGACCTGTGAAAAAAAATTCAATTTATGGATTTTTTTTCAATTAATTAAGGATGCCCTGTATTTTGCATGAAACTTTAAGACTTTAAAAATTAAAAACTTTTGAATACTTGTGCGTCACAAAAACACTTGGTCTTACTACATTTTCTATGTCTATCGTTTGGAAAGCTTTCATATCACTGCGAAGGAATCTTTTCGAGTCAAGCCATTAACACATACTGACATACTATGCATCATTACTAAAAAAATTTGTCGAAAGAATCTATGGGAATATTTTACCCAAAATCATTGAGTATCATTGAAATAATCACTTTAGTTCAATCGATTCAGTTTAGTCACAATATAAAGTAATATGTCTTGATTATTTGGAAAGTTTTCCGAAGCAGAGAATTTTAGCCATTTTGTGCTGTTACCGTTTTATAATCAGTATTTATGCACAGGATGTCAATAGAGTCTTCAATACAATCGTTTTACATACAATTATGATGGGTAGCGTTTCTCTCTCTCTCTCTCTCTCTCTCTCTCTCTCTCTCTCTCTCTCTCTCTCTCTCTCTCTCTCTCTCTCTCTCTCTCTCTCTCTCTCTCTCTCTCTCTCTCTCTCTCTCTCTCTCTCTCTCTCTCTCTCTCTCTCTCATCATATATCAATACTTTGACTGATCTATTCAAATAACCATTATAACAAATATTGATGCATTTATTGTAGAGTTTGGGAGTTTATCGTGCCAAGAGTCATATCAAAAAAGAAAAATCAAGCACTTTTTTTGTAAGAACATGTGATTCTAACAAAATGTACATGTTAACATTAAAAGAGTCGTGATTGTATTGTTTCCAAGAGGGAAGCCGGTAAATGTTATATAAATCTTGATACATAACGCGCAAAGTTGACACCCACTCTTTCATTGAGAGACATGATATGTGAGCCATTACGTCCACGACAAAAGCAGTGACGTATCTTAGATGTTCGAACTAATTAGTAAATTCATCTAAGGACTGATATAGAACAAGGTTTCAATGACATTTAAAGAACAAAACAAAATTTGAAGTTTAAAATGAACTATGAATAGGAATTCTAATTTAAAAAATCTAACAAGTTGACACTAGCATAAAATAGTGTGATTGTGCTTGTGCTTCAAAATGACCAAGGTATATAATTTTAAAGTTTAATTGAGACTGAAATTTTAAACATATGTATCAAATTCAGACGTGTTTATACAGCCGCTAAAATATAATCGTTGGTTTAAACCTTCACATTCCTAAGCTGTAATACGTTTTGGATCTATCTGAAGCTTACCTTCAACACAGAAAATCTTGTAGAAACATAAACTCAAGTAATTTGATAAAGTTTCACTGAGTATTTATCGAACGGGTTGCACTCAGCTTTTAAAAACATTTAACAATCTTAATATATAACGTTTATCTACCGTTAAGATGTTCTTACGAGGGTTAAGACGAAACTGAGAATACGAGATGAGATCCCTCCAACAACACTTTCGGAAGCTACTTGTGATGGCTCTGTAACTACTTACAAAAGACGAGCTATCCCTCGAAGACTTTAGATCAAAGGAGTAAAATATATTCAATTTAAAACAACTTCTTTTTTTACAGAATAATACTTGTAACAAAGAAAGAAAATAAAAACGGTTCTTCATGTTCGTTTTTCTTTAAAAAAAAGATGATTTCTCTACAATTTTTTAAAGGGTTTATAGGAAACTTAATATGGACCTATCGCTAATAGAACAGTATCCCCCTATGAATAAAAATATATTAGGAAACAAATACTATCATCAATAGTTTCGTTGCGAATTTTCTATCTTTATGGTTAACAAAGATTAACAAATTCGTTATACTTGATAAGTACTTACCAAATGATTTTAATGGCATTCTTTTCCTTTACGACACGACTAAGCCTGTAATTTATGCATGTATTCTAGTGGATACATTTAATATACAAAATTCCTTACTACCTCTTGCTACACACATAACATGTCAAGAAAAAAGTTAGAATACTTGTATATGACTTTTCTTTCCTAAGTGAAAACTAGACAACATTTTTTCACAAAGATATGAATAGGTATGGCATAGAATAGATTACATTTGTCAATGTCTCTACATGACACATATATCTTAAAATATACGAAAATGTCATGATATAAACACGTTCTGATGGAAAGTCATTATAGGTTCATAACCTTGATCACGATCATTTTGTTTGAAAACTGTTAAACAGAGATGTAAAAGGGGCAAAGCAAGGTCATGACTTAAACGGGAGTCGTCTAAGCTAATACCCACACACTAAGTAAGTATTTGGTAATATAATACTAAAACATTGTGGGAACCCATTTTAGGAAATGTTAATGATGTAAACGTTGACTTACCCGAGCAGACGCCTACAAGAATTCCCCAGTATGCTTTCCAATACTCCATGTTGGTTTCATGCGCAGACGACAACAGGTCATCCTCGGTCACATACCAGTGTCACAAGCAGGCGACACAAGCAGAAGGTAATATCAGCATCCAGGTAATAATGATTTTGATGGGATATTACCAAATAGCTCTCCCGAGACCGGAAAACTGCCAATACCATGGATTTGGTGTCGTGAGGGTCTGAATTAAGAAATATTAAATACTGACGATAAGGTAAAGGAAAATGTGCAATCCAGGTAAAAGCAATTTGCTGTGAAATATTACGAAATCTCCTTCATAAAAACACAGACTACCATTAACAGTGTGAATCAAGGAAAATATGAACTATATTCAAACTTAAACATTGTCATACATTCATGAAATCCATCAACTTATCTCAAATAGAATTATCTAGAAAGATGAAGACGTCATATTTACATAATCAAATATCCGTTATTCCGAATCGCTTTGTATCCAAACATCGGCATATATTAATTTTTCCAATTAATTATCCAACGACGTTGAAGAAATATTTGTCCGTTAGGTTAGTGTCAATCCGGCTGTTGCTCACTAGTCTTTCCCACACTGTTACATAGATAGACGATGGATCTTAATGTATGCAGATTCCTGATCCAATTCTGAAAGTCAATTACATCTTTTGAAGTCTCGAACACGGAGAGCACCACTTTCCGTGATTATGTTACGGGTTCCATCAAACTTTACAAACATTTGTAAGTCCTTAAGCAGCGAGTATTTCCACAGTACTTCAGAAATGAGTTCGTCAAATATTTTCCTAGGTAGCGGCGACGTGTCGTCTCCGATCATCACAATGCTCTACAGCCGACAATCAATACTTGGTTAAAGCAAGAGCGTTGCGCCAATGATCCAAACCTCAAAAGGCATCTTCAACAAATCAAAACTAACGCTCGTGGAAACTTAAAGACTCCTCGAGCCCACAAACTACGTCTGAGGCTGTTTTCCATACAACTGTTGATACACGGTTCTGCCTCAAAGGTCGGTTTCAGATGAGCGATGCCAAAGTGATTTAGAAGTTAGTTTAACACAACATAGCAAACCATCCTTAATTGAACCGAAACACGAATGCTGATGGATTATCTGTCTCCCTTTGACGGTTTGTTTTTCAAGCGGCGATCCGTGGTAAGATCATTCTAAGATCATGTTCCGTTACCATCCGCTCAATCCCCCACTCCCGTCAGCCATATGTTAGGAAGTTGTTAGTCACACAGCAGCGCGGAGGGATACAATGGATAGACCGACTCACTTCTAACGTTCCGGCTTGTAAATAGAACATTGAAGTTGTTTTATATACAATAATGCGTATAACAATTTGAAAACAATGATCACTTCTGCGTCTATTCTAACGAACTTTTCTGTAACTTGAGATTTGCATACACACTCTCTCCATATTGCGTTACGTTACACAGATAACGTTCAGTCGGCTGGGTTTATGTCCATTGGGACATGAATGTCGTGGGGTGATTTAACGTGTGACGATGTTTATGTATATATCCGGGAAATCAGGTTATCTAAACCTTACTGATGACAATCGGACAGCTTATAGTATTACTCATTACGATAATTAATAGGAAAGTAATCAATAATGATGTACATTAATGCTAGGCTGATGTAAGCTGGCTTCGGGAGTGTAATACTGAACACACTCATAGGTAGCTTTTGCAAAGCAATTTACAACACGCGAGGAAAATAAAATACGACTTTTTTAATACAGAAGTTATTAAGTCTGATTACTTTCATTTTACCATCAGTGAATGTAATTTAAAGTTCAGGCAGCTACTCTTTGGAAATATGGGGAAATGGAAACTGTTCTGCCAATTTATGGATCAGGTTTATTCATTACTTTACACTATCTTTGCAAACATAACATCCATTTTGTTTGAAAAGATTTGGTTTCATTGTGTTTATACAGAACAATAATACCTGTATGATGAATGTTTTAGTGCACCCTTCATACAATTCTAGGTGTTACTATGTTTATTAAAGATACCCTGTGTCTTGTGTCTTACAAAGAAACAAAACGGATGCTGGATATCAAATTCCATTTACAATGTTGACTGTGAAGTAGCGTTTTACTGATTCTTAGAAATACATGAAATCAATAATTGGGAGAACTTTTAGACAGGACATTTTAAAAACTAATGTTGTAAATATAATTAAACTCTTTTTAAAACGCGGTCCTTGATCTCTCGGAAACACCATGATATGGTAATAGCGTAGCAGAATTGTTTCAATATTATAAGATTTATTCGGTGCAGAACCCGATATTAAAGCTCGAGGGCTTCCACATGTTGTAAAAGTCAAAAACCGTATCATATATCGTTAGAAGGTCGAAGTCCGATATCAATTGTACTCAACATAGGGCCGTTACAGATATTGAAAATTGGATATATATTGGGTCTAAATGAAAGGACTACCGCGCCGGTAACATCTCTGTATGTAAGAGCAAGTATCTCATATCAGCTTTTTGTATTGAAAGGGTGGTCAGCGATTACTTAATTGTTTTTTTTCATAAATCGTTATAAACAGAAAAATTTGGATAACAACCGCGATATGCAGTCTTATGGCTTTGTAACGGCTGTACATGATAACATGATTGTAACATAATAACTGTGAACCCTATGACGTCATTTCATACACCTCACTTAATTCATTTAATGTTGAAAATACTACACTGCAGTACCGTGCAGACGAACATAAATGTCACTGAATCTCCCAAAGGGACGTATTTGTCACCTTTAGTTTAAGGCTGTGTGTAGTGAAATAATAGAGTACCCGATTGAATTAATAGCTAAGATTTCAATAAGTTTACCTTGACATGTAATATTGATTGTTTGTCTAAACCCATTGAAATGTTATGGTATCTGAAAACTTGTGAGTAGAGAAGTTTAATAACATAATCGATATATATTACGTCCACATATTACGTTTAATAGCCTCTCAAGAAATTTTCGAATTGAGCCTAACCTCCTTGCACAGAAACATTCTGAAACTTGTACTCAATTAGCAAGGCGGTGTTGCATGTTTGGTAGTGCGCGGAGTTCTAAAACTGTATGGTTTCAAGCATATAGTGTCGTCGAAGGTTACACTACGTGTCAATAAATCCAAAATAAGACAATCTTATTGAAGTATATCGGCATAGGTGAAAATGATGGGGTTTTTTTGTTTTCTACTTTGCCTTTATTTCACCAGAATAAAATGCTCAAATATGATCTAAATTCATTCTTTCATTTGTAAATATATATTTACAATCTTTTCCAAAGTATGTACCTATTATTGTAAAATTCCAATAAATGAGAGATCTTTACTTACCTGCATCTACGTGCAAAACCTGATGAAAATAACCTACGTCACTAAAGTCAACTCTCTTATATTGACGTCACGGTCAGTCGATTACGGAAATGAATATTTCTTATCAGATCTGGTGTTATTGCTAACATCTGCCATTATGATCCCCCTCAAGGCAAGCAGTATCCAACATTTACATATGTTGTATATTTGTAAAAGCAATGCCTGTCTAAAGCTTCCATTTGCAAATGGAATGCCTATTCCAAATGTCCTTTTGAGAAAACTCAAAATCGGTAAAAACTACATTGTATTTCAGAAAGGAATCATGGTTTTATTTTAGTGGTAATGAATTTGCCAGAACTAACCAGCAAATATCTAACGCAATGTGTAAATGAGCAAAATGTTGAGTCTGTAATATAATACGTGAGAAAATACGTTAATTGAATTGCCTAACATTATTTATCTAAAGCTAAAAAAAGCGATTATCAAAATGTGGGTGATTACAAGATTTATTTTGTCCTTACATTATGGCTGATCCTTTTGCTAAATGACTTTATGAAATATCATAAACAGTGGAGTTACCCATATAGAGGACGTTTATAAATGGAATCCTAATGAAACCGAATTTGAAAATTTCAACTCCTTCCCACAGTTATCTATCATGTTTCCCATGTCCTTAACATCGAAGTAGCATAATATCACTGCTATTTATACAGACCAAATTAAACTCATCAGTAGCGCGTCTCCTCCATTGGTTCTTCCTGGTGTCTTTGAAAATGATTATCAGTCACGACTCTCGAAAACTGATAAATACAAATACAAATGGTTACTTACATACAGTTCTAACATACAGTCATTTTCATCATTTACTAACATGCTCAAAATACCTGGTTGGCAAAAAGAAAGAAATGTACATCCGGAATGTGATCAAGAGACATCAACAGCGATACATACAGCTGTAAATAGATCTCTGAAAAGAAGATACTGTTATAAAGATCCAAATCGCATGTCCTATCTGTCAAAACGGCCACAACAGAGATTCATTTCAACAAAATAAATCAAAATCAGATTACAGTATTTTGTACTTACAAGACAATACAAAATTAAATCCTTATCTCATGACAATAACAGAATCGTTAATTCCAACTTTTTTCATTAGCTGCCGAATTTCCTCCACATGAAGCAGCGCGCATTCACTAGTGCTATAAACACTGTTATTACAGACCACTTTATACTCATCACCGGAAGCAGCGTGTCTCACCCATTGCTTCCTCGTTGTATCTAATTACAAGCATCTCAGGACCGGGCCTGAAACAGTGATGAATTAAGTCACGGTTCTTGCTTCACCGGCCTTCTCACTCTTAATCAATGGTAGTTGTAGAACGTGTCGGTCCAGAGGCCGGGACAATTAGCGAGACCAACTGTCTGGTTCTTGCTGGCTATCAGATTTACAGAGCATCAATGTTAATAGGCATCAGCAGTGAGGATTAACTGCCGTGTAGTCTACACTAGATATACGCGAAAAAATAAAAACGATCTGCGATAGCTAATTTATAATTTAGGTGGAGAAATGTTAGGAGGTATAAGTGGAGAGGATAAATGGTAATGTATAAAGAGAAACATGATTTTGTTTACTGCATAAGTTAGGTTTGCTCCAAAAGATGTCTTAATAAATCTATTCAAGTATTCAATGTCGTTACTAAATATTCTTAAAGGGACGGAGAGTATGTTGTTGAGGTCAAATATGGCAGACTTCCTAAATGGTTTGAATTCATCGATAAGTAGTGGTTGTTTCTGAAATTTAACATCTCGATGCTTATTAGTAAGCCTGGTGACAACAAACAGAGGAAAATTCGAGATGTATGATCGAAAACCGGACAATGGCGCGCGCGAATGACTAATGTAATTTTGGAAACTTATTAATGGCTAGAATTAAGGTTGGCATTGCTTAGTACGTCATTTAACAATTAAATGTAAATGGGGCGCTAAATTTAGACTTCTTTAAATTTATATGGCTATTTTTAATTTACAATCGGAAACAAGAAAATGTCATAATCATTGCATTTAAGAGATACAGATGCAACTTTAGTTTAAACTTAAATCGGTTCATATGATATTCTGGTTCTATGTAAGCCAAATACAAAATTCACAAAACAAACTCTGTCACTTTAAATAGCTCAGAAATCAGAGTCACAGTGCAAACCACAATTTCCAGGCGTCATATTGTTGCTGTGTCAACAAGCTTTTTCTGGCAGGGATAGGGAAATAAAATCGATTATCAGGAGAATACAACGATAGGACTACATGATAACTGTAAAATTTGCCTCCCTTCAACAAATGCCATAGTCATATGATATCGTGAGCTGAAACAGGAAGTTATGAAATGTCAGTGTAAGCAATGCATATATTCCTGTTGAAGAGTTAGAATAAAATCAAAGATATCTAAGGTAAGAATAGTATTGGGTCACTCTTGGTGTACATCATCAGCGAAAAGGGTGTTGATTGCATGAGGCGTTGGAATGAGCAATCCTTACGATAGATTGTTAACAAAACCATTAGACCAGTAATGACGATAAATATAGATGCAATTTTCAAATGTCAGGATAGAGATTAATAATTGTTTCTATCAACAGTAGTATCATAAAGAAAAATAGCAAGCTACAACATTATATACACTCGGCAGATAACAGAAACAAAAAACAAAGATTTATGCAATCCCATTTCTCTCAATTCATATTTCAATCAGAATCCTATCACTTATTTCAATTGAAAGAGACAATTTTCAATTAAAAACAAAAACAGAAAACCAATCTCCACCCCCAAAATAAATTAATCAAAACACCCACAGCCCGAGTGTGAAATCATAATCTTCAAACATTACATCTTAACGTCCTAATCGATAGAAAAGGAGTGGAAAACAAATCATTACAATCATTTCCATATTAAATGTTCTAAAAAAAAATGTATAACTGTAATTGTAATTAAAATACATTTGTTCGTTCCATGAGCATGCGCGGAATATGTGCCGTGTTTTATAATATTACAAAATACCCTAACAAATGTAGTAATTGTAATTTTTAATTCATTTCATTCTTATAACAGTAAATCATTGTACATAATGATTCACTCCTAAGGATAAACGTGACTTGATATAATGTGTTTTTTCTCTACAAAATTAGTCAATTCATGAAAGCAGTCAATTCTTTATTAAAACTGACATTGCTGGAATTTTACTGTTATCCCTGAAACTGAATTTAGAAATTCAATTGCTAAAAAGGATTGAATTGGGATCAGTTGATGAAAGATGATTTTTCAATCGAAAACTGCGACGATTTAGTTTGATTAATTCTTTTAGCGAATGTTTCCTAAATCAACATCTTAAGTGTTACTTCTGAGAGCGAGCTCTCTTTTCAAGACAACAGCTATGCTTAAGACGGACGTGAATAAATGATCAATTATTGTAAATAGAAATGATTAGCAAAATCTCCATAAGTAAATTGCATTTTCTGTGCTCGTCAGACTAGATTTTCCCAGTGGATCTGGTCTTTACAACCTATGTTTGAAATCTGCTGCAGCGTTCCTGTCACATCTCTATCAGATGAGAGGCCCTTTGCGGATTTGTGTTCAAAAGGAAGAATATTCTTATCGACATGGACATTTATAGTGTCTGAGGCAACTTACCCCTAATGCCAGTATCTCTTTTGATGTGTTGCACGTAAAAAGAACTTCGTTCCCACTCACGTTAATAAGGCATTTTTTATCAACAATGTCACAGAACAAAAGTTTGTGGTAAAATATACTACATCCTTTCGCAACCTTAGATACTATTTCTAAGTTTGTAATATGCATGTAAATCTTGGTACACAATAAGTGCTTTTTTGAAACTTGCAAAACAAACAGCTACTCATCGTAGGGATAAAATATGTCAAGTTTATTAACAATACAATTGTAAGCGTCTGAGCTATTAGAAAAATGAAATTTGATCGAAAAATTTGGAAAGTTTATATTTGATATTCAAAATAGGGACTGCAACATGGCACAGTTCCACACCATGTGGATTAAATGTGTCAAGTATCTTTACATTCCAATAATTACTGATTTATATAATGATACTGATGATATATTAATAATTATATACAAATAATATAAGACGACAAGATTTTATGAAAAACTTAGAAAATTTGAGAAATTAAACAAATTAGGGACTGACACTTATTAAAGGCACATCGACACTTCATGGTGGTGACATTTATTAAGTTTCATGACATTTCTATCATTAGTGTTTAGGTAATGAGTTTTAATGAAGAAACTGAGAAGGGACTGACGATGACACGCGTAACTTTTTGTTACATCGTGTTATGAGTGGAGGAAAAAATGTGAAAGTCGGATGGACGAACAGACAGACGGACGGGCATCCTGTCTACTACATACCAGTGACTACGTCGTAGCAAACGGATAATTCTTTAAAATATTGTATATATACACATAACAGATATACATAATAATCAGTTCTTGTCATTTTTGTCCTCTTTCCACATATTCTGACATGCCGGGACTGGTCAATACCAAATCTTTAAATCCTAAAACTGAAAATGATGTGGAACTTACTATATAACATATATTATATACCTATACTACCATCCAATTTGAATATTCTAGTGACTGACTCTTGACTCAACTTCTTGTAGCATGCTGAAATAGCGCCTTGTGAGACAGATCAAGCTACTGTAATTGTTTCATATGCAACATACGCGCACAATATTTTCAAATCATAACTGTTAAGAATTGGAAATCTTATGGAGATTAGCTACTGAGATGCAGACACGGAATAGGTTAGAATACCAAGTGATCAAATCATGTTCAGAGGACATATGACATGAAAAGTACATATGTATTCCAAGGGCAATGCTTCTTCAAATAGCAGAAATGCTACTTTGACTTTGATACGATTTATATATGTGAAAAATAAATTATCGAGTGTTTTTATTCTAGTCTGCTTTAATCAAAAGCAGTCCGAGAAAATGAGCAAGAGTTTCTGAGAGATAATGTACCCAATTAAACAGTGGCAACAGAATGAAAATGAAAGGTGTCATACAAGATGAATATGTGTTACATTGTAACGGCTGAATATTCCACTTTGGCGTGAATATTGTAATATATACCACCGTAACATCTAGTGGGGCATATGCAGTTTCAGTGATTGTTTCCTAAGCTACTGACGTCTCCAGTATTCCCAATCCACGTATGTTTTGAAATGGAAATCATATGCAAATGAGCTATTAGGATACAGTCACGCAACAAAGATAGACCTCACGTGTTTAGTGTCTGTATGACATTGTATGACCTTGCAAACATGAATAGGTCAACTATTCTTCAGAATAGAATGGGGGGAAAACCTCCATTTTTCTCTTTCCATCCACTACAAACCAAATAAAACAACACTAAACTGGAAGTCTCCTGCGACACTTGCCGAGGCGTTTATTACAATCTTGCTCATTGTAAATCACACCAATGATTATCCGCGCCTCACTGTCATTACCATAAACACGTCACTCAGATATTGCGGGACGTTCACTTTGGCAGCCTCGGATTCCATGTAACCCTCATATCAGTCAGATAGCAATATTCAGCATCACCAGATGTTACTCTAACATCTATTCGAACACTGCGGCAGTGTCGAACATTACGCCTCATACTTCAATTCAAGTATCACCAGATGTCACTGTAACATATATTGGCCTACAAGGTAGGTACTCAACCCTGCTGAGCAGCAGTGATCCACGACCCATCATTTCTTGAACCACACACTATCACTTCATGAACCATAAACTTTCACTTCATGAACCATAACTTTCACTTCAAGAATTCCCAATACATGATCATCAACCAACACTCCATCAATCACCACTCTTTTCAATAGAAATCATTAGACCAGCAACATGACATACACTGTACGCTACTGTAACATTCACTAATCTAAATGTTAGATTCCTGTTACTGCATCTAGGTAATCCATTTAAACTACAACCTCCTGACCAATCACAAATGACAAATCAACTGACTCACTCTTATCAACCGCCACTGTTTTTACTCTGAACCATCACTCCATCATACAGCATCACTTCTCCGTACACCATCACTGCACCATGCATCCATGTACCGTCATTAAACCATGCACAACCACTGCACCATGCACAACCACTGCACCATGCACTATCACTGCGCCATATCCCATCACTGCGCCATGTACCGTCACTGCACCATGTACCGTCACTGCACCGTGTACCGTCACTACACCGCACCGTGTACCGTCACCGCACCATGTACCGTCACTGCACCATGTACAGTCACTGCACCATGCACCATCACTGCACCATGCACCATCACTCAACCATGCACCATCACTCAACCATGCACCATCACTCCACCATTTACCATCACTCAACCATGTACCATCACTCAACCATGCACCATAACTGAATCATGTATAATCATTCCACCATGTGCCATCTGTGCACCATGTATCATCACTACAGCATGCACCATAACTGTACCATGTACCATCACGGCACCATTTACCATCACTGCATCATGTACCATCACTGCACCAAGAACCATTCCTGCAACTCACTGCACCATGTACGTTCACTGCACCATGTACCATCACTGCACCTCACTGCACCATGTACCATCATTGCACCATGTACCATCACTGCACCTCACTGCACCATGTACCATCACTGCAACTCACTGCACCATGTACCATCACTGCACCATGTACCATCACTGCACCCCCTGCACCATGTACCATCACTGCACCATGTACTATCGCTGCAACTCACTACACCATGTACCGTCACTGCACCTCACTGCACCATGTACCATCACTGCACCATTTACTATCACTGTACCATCACTGCACCATGTACCATCACTGCACCATGTACCATCACTGCACCATGTACTATCGCTGCAACTCACTACACCATGTACCGTCATTGCACCTCACTGCACCATGTACCATCACTGCACCCCCTGCACCATGTACCATCACTGCACCATGTACTATCGCTGCACCATCACTGCACCATGCCTCATCACTCAACCATGCACCATCACTCAACCATGCACCATCACTCCACCATTTACCATCACTCAACCATGTACCATCACTCAACCATGCACCATAACTGAATCATGTATAATCATTCCACCATGTGCCATCTGTGCACCATGTATCATCACTACAGCATGCACCATAACTGTACCATGTACCATCACGGCACCATTTACCATCACTGCATCATGTACCATCACTGCACCAAGAACCATTCCTGCAACTCACTGCACCATGTACGTTCACTGCACCATGTACCATCACTGCACCTCACTGCACCATGTACCATCATTGCACCATGTACCATCACTGCACCTCACTGCACCATGTACCATCACTGCAACTCACTGCACCATGTACCATCACTGCACCATGTACCATCACTGCACCCCCTGCACCATGTACCATCACTGCACCATGTACTATCGCTGCAACTCACTACACCATGTACCGTCACTGCACCTCACTGCACCATGTACCATCACTGCACCATTTACTATCACTGTACCATCACTGCACCATGTACCATCACTGCACCATGTACCATCACTGCACCATGTACTATCGCTGCAACTCACTACACCATGTACCGTCATTGCACCTCACTGCACCATGTACCATCACTGCACCCCCTGCACCATGTACCATCACTGCACCATGTACTATCGCTGCAACTCACTACACCATGTACCGTCACTGCACCTCCTGCACCATGTACCATTACTGCACCATGTACTATCGCTACAACTCACTACACCATGTACCATCATTGCACCTCACTGCACCATGTACCATCATTGCACCTCACTGCACCATGTACCATTACTGCACCATAAACCTTCACTCAACCATGCACCATCTCTCGTTTCAAATATATACACACGATTTAACGTAAAATATGACATTTCATCAACTTGATACACTAGATGTCGCAGCCGAGAATGAAACTTCCCGCGCTCTGTCGTCAGATTTATAGACACCTCATAGCGCCCTCTACACTAGCATTACCTCCCTTTTTTATTTGGTTTGATCCATAAGAGAAATCAATTTCTCTCTTATTCGCCCAGCTCAAACGAAAGAAATTTCATTTTCCCCAATTTGAGATATATTCAAATACTTTCAATTTAGATAACATTTGATATACAATATTAACACTCTAAATTTAATCAAATTCATATATTATTCAATGTAGTAGAATGTTACAATTCTATCTAAAAAATATTCAACACGTGTGCGGCTTTCACCCTGGATTTAAAGCTCAAGGTCAACAGATCGTTTTGTCATAAAGAATTTCACAATTTCACTTCATTGTTAAATAAATATCTCTTGACCTACGATTATCACATTGTTTCACATTGTCAATACATCTTATTGCTTCTCCTGACTTAGAACTAACAAAATTAAAGTCGCCATATTTTACCGGTGTCAAATCGCCTTCGTTTTATAGTAATATAGTCTAACCTATGACTATATATCTTATTTACACTTACGAATAGTTGACATTTCCGAAGTACATCTTTATGGTTTAAACGATCACTTACAACAAAGATTTGATTTCAGCTCCTTGACAACCTGTCATAAACTATAAATTTATTTCAAATTCACGCCGATGTTGACATTGTATGTTAAAACATGGCAAATATACGATTGATAACCCTTTAATATTCAATTTCTTTAATTTAGTGACTATTTCCTTAATCAACATAAAAATGTTGCAACTGAGAGAAAGCTCTTTGTTTCGATATATTGTCTATGCTTAAAACGGACACAAATAGATGATCAATTATTGTAAATATGAATGATAAATAAAATCTCCGTAAGTGAATTGCAGTGTGTCTGGTCCTTGCCTCCGATCTCTGAAATTTGCAGAAGAGTTCCTAAAACATTGCCATCAGCTGAGACGCTCTGTGTGGCTATTTGTTCAAAACGAATAAAATCATTATGCACAGGAAGATTCTTGTCGTTCAAATTGTTAATATCTCTTTTGATTTGTGTAAATATTTGTAACTCTGAAACTAAACTGAACGCCAAAAGAAATGTTACACCTCTTTGAATTTGAATATAATACAAAGTTACGTGTTCAGAGGAATTTGCTTTGTTGTGCTGTAACACTCCATCAGTTAAGAGTTTTGTGCTAAAATAGCAGACCTATAACTTTAAGGACTAGATTTGTTTCTAAATCTTTCTAAATAGTGAACTTCTTAATCATTTTGGTTTTCATCAGAAGGACCATGTCACCAAAACGTAGCCATAGAATTTTTACCACGCATGAAATGCACGTGACATCGGTTGGTAACGGGTACAAAAGGCCCCTGTATTCTTTTTTTCACGCCATAGTTCGATTACAATGCCGAGATTAACAACTGAAGAGCGGGAAAGAGCGATTTGAATGCTGCAGACTGGGTCCACTGATGGAGAAGTACCTGCTTCATCTGCATCTCAGGAACCGCTTTCAAGCCGCCACAACAACAGCTTCTACTGCACGTGGACACCGAATCAGTCCCCAGACGGTGAGAAGAAGGCTCCAACAACATGGACTGATGCGAGCAATGCTGTTGATGCGCCGACATCGACAAAACAGGGTTGCTTGGGCCAGAAATGTTCGACGTTGGCAGAACCAAACTTGGCAGAGAGTTCCAGATGCACGTAGCAGACGGGAGGGTCTACCGTCGCCGGGGTGAGAGGGAGGCACGCTGCTGCGTACAGGAAGTTATCCCTTTTGGTGGAGGCAGCCCCATGGTCTGGGTGGGATACGCGGCAACGCAACCACCGACTTCATTGTCATTGACGGCAATCTGACGGCGCAGAGGTACATTGACAGGGTCCTACAGCCAGAGGTCATCCGATTCTTACAACGCCATCCAAACACCCTTGTTCAACAGGACAATGCTCGTCCTCATGTAGCCAGAGTGACGTTACAGTACCTCAACGTCAACAACGTCCACGTTTTGCCGTGGCATACCAGATCGCTCGATATGAATCCCATCGAGCACCTCTGGCATTAAATCGATGGAAGGATCCGTCAACGTCGACACCAACCACACACACACGTCAACAACTTATTGCTACATTGATGACCGAACGAAGGCAGATGCCACCTGCTTTTATCGGACGACTGACGTTTTCTGTGAGACGAAGAGTTCAGGAATGATTGAATGCCAACGGCGGACATACCAGATACTGATCACATACAATTTGTCATTAAACTAATGATTATTCAATGATTTTGTAGTTTTTGTGCATGATCGGAAATAGGACAATTGACCCCACCCATGAAGAACTTATTTGCCATTAAAGTTCTAGGTCTGCTATTTTAGCACAACACTCTTAACTGATGGAGTGTTACAGCACAACAAAGCAAATTCCTCTGAACACATAACTTTTTATTATATTCAAATTCAAAGAGGTGTAACATTTCTTTTGGCGTATAGTTTATTTGCTCGAATAGTATGAAACACATGTGTGACATCTCACTTTGATATGCAAATCGTTGAACATAATATAATCGTTGTTTGTCGCGCATGAATACAATGACCGAGTTTACTTGCAACTTGCCTTCACGAAGGTATATTCCAAATGTACCGTAAATATTCTTAGATTTGACTTAAAGAAAAAGAATGACCAACTCTAAGCTCAGAATTCTGGTTTATCTGTCTCTCGTGAATAATTGTGATAAATTCCTCGCTAAAGCTCGGAATTTATAACAATAATCCACTCAGGACAGATAAGCCGTAATTCTTCGCCTCTTGTTGATTATTCTTAAAGTAATGTCCTAGAAGAAATCTTACTTACGATTTGGTTCAGCACTGAAATGTTGGTACAATATGTTGCCATAATACCTCCGAGAAACTGTACCTGTCTATTACTAGATACTGATATTACTAAATGATATCGATGATGTGGTGCCGTTTATTGCAGTCTTAGTCCTGACATATTTTAGCCATCTGAAGCAACTGCCAACATCACAAAACATAATACAAGAATTGTTTGAGTAAAAAGTCATCGACATGGTATTTATTGGGGGTTTACTATTTCATTTCATTAAAAGTCACATTTAATTTCATAAATTCCACAATAGTAGCCCTGCTTTATCTTGTCATTATATTTTAAATTCACATTCTAGTCCTTCTTCACAGCACATTCAGAACCATATTATTTGAAATAATGTGTTAATTTTAACATTGTTTAACATGTATGTAACAATATATTTTGGAAATCCAAAGTAAACAACCAAAGAATATTAAAGTCACTATAATTTCCCAAACTTACATAAATGCAGATGTGCTAAGGACTTTACTTTGTGTTCCAAATGACAATATGAATAATCTGAACCATCACAGTAACTGACGACACTACTATTGACTCAGCTATTTTGTAGTGTACCGAAATAGAACCTCGTGGGACATATAAAGCTACAGTAATTGTTTCATAAACAAGAGATGTGCCTCATATGTTCCAATCATATCTGTTTAGAATTGGAAATCATATGTAGATTAGCTACTGGGATACAGTCCACGTTATCAAATCATGTTCAGTAGACATAGGATCCGACACGTACTTAGCAATTGTATTCTAAGGTCAATGCTTCTTCAAAGAGCAATAACACTACTTTTTACCTAACAAATTAGATGTGCTTTACTTCAATTGTAACACGACAAGGTTGTCCTTTGCTTAAATTACTGGTACCAGATGGTAATCATTATAGAACTAATTATTCGCACTACAATGATGTATTATCCATAAAGACCAGGTGAAAGGAATTTGTAAAAGTTGGCCGACAAATGCCTTTTCAAATTATGCAAGATGTTTATGGATAAATTTGTCCAATTCTAGTATGTTTGTATCTTAATATTACAACAGCGTTCATAGTCAGATTAAATTTTATTTGTATTCAAGAGATTTAGTCTGATGTGATTAAAAAGTCCAAGAAAATGAGCAATGATTTTGATGAAGATCTATCATTTACATTTTCTATCTTGAATAGAGTTTATATGAACACATCGACAAATAGTTTGCATAATTGAAAACTGGCAACAGAATGAGAAATTCATGCGAGTTACACTATGTTACTCACGTCCAGAAGAAACTTGACCCCTGGTGTTTTAGCTTACAATAACAATAATGAACTTCAACATTTGTAATCTGTATTTCCTTAGTTCGACAGTGTTTATGGACTCTTCTTACGCATATAAAGAACGCAACATCTCTCAATTATGCTTCACTTGCAAGGGAGGAAGCGCATGGTACAATGTTGCTTTCAGAATATGGAGCTTTTTGGTGGAAGGAGCGTGATGATCTGGGGAGAGATTCTTGCGGACAGAACCACTGATCTTGTTGTGTTTGATAGGACATTAACCGGTCAACCGTACATTGACGAAGTTTTGGAGCCAGTAGTTATCCCCTTTCTACAGCAACAACATCGGGGAAATCTATATCAACATAACAATGCAAGGTACAATTTTGTTCGAGTGGTTCAGGACTTTTGAAATAGCACAATATTGATGTTCTGCCCTGGCCCCCACGATACTCTGATATGTCCCCGATTGAACACCTATGGGACCACCTCTATCGCCGTAGCAGACAACGCAACCACCCCCTTTTACTCGTCGTCAGTTGATTGAAGTCCTAAGCGAGGAGTGGCAGACAAACCTTCATTCCATAATCAGGCGTCTGATGGCATCAACGCAAAGACGTGTGAAAGCTTGTATCCAGGAACGAGGTGCACATACTCGTTATTGACAGTGGAATATCAGCGCTCTAGAACTCATAGCAGCCTTTTATCTCTATATATCTTGGTTGTGTGAAGTTCAAGTTTTCCCCCTTTTTAAATAGCATGTAAATACATGTCCAAATGCACAATAAAAAATATTAAACTTGGGTAGCTTGCTTTTCTCTAGATTAACTTTATAGTTCAATTAATTCTAGGTGTGCAGAGATCACATTCCGAACACATTCAATATTTTCTGGTGGTCAAGTCTCTTTTGGACATGAGTATATATGTTGTATTGTAGACAGTAAATTTTCCTCATCTGGCGTGAATGTATACTACTATATCGTATAGTGGGAAATAAGTAGTTCAAGTGATTCTTTAAAAAACAACTAACATATCGAATGTTCCCAAGGCGTGTATGTTGATAAGCTATTAGGATACTGCCACGCAACAGAGGTAGACCTAACGTGCTTATATACTAATATTTAGTGTATGTATGGCATTGCAAGTATAAATGGGTTCTTCAGGATACAATGGACAAACAAGCTTTATTTTCTATAATTGAAAGTTCCTTAATGTATGCGTGGAACATAATGCACGTGTAAAGTTCTATTACCAAAGATACTAAATGTATGTCACATAATAACATTTGATGTACCCAATGTCAAAAACTATAAAATCAATCAATTATATGATATATAGAAATAGAACGTTTCCATCTACACATTATTCAACAATAACCCTGTTACCCTGGCTAAATACTCATCGTTAACAAGTCATTTTGTGATGAAGACTACCCTTTTTCACTCTGTTACCAAATAAATACCCCTTGACGTAAGATAAATTACGTTTTACATTGTCAATACATCCGACAGCTTCTCCTGACTAATGTTTGCTATATTCAACAAGTTATATTAGTTTGCCCTTTTAGAATTGGTAAGACAGGAAGACTAAGAATAATGAAAACTAAGACATTCTTCCACATTTAATAGAAAAGCATAATTTGCTGATAATTATTGATCTCTGTAAGATCAACATTTTACATGATAATCATTCACATACTGCTGTAGTTCCTAAAAAGCAACATGTTAATGTATTTATTTGACTTTATCTGTTTGTGTTTATGCATAGATGGTCAATCCGTTGTTGTCCAGATTTCAAGAGGGTTTATGAATATCATGTATACACTTTTAAGTATAAATGTTACTGTCACTGCCTGTCTCTTAGAGGAGAAGCAAAGACCATATCCATACTATTTTTCCCATTCCCCTAGCCAGACGTTACAAAAGCGAACATGATTGTCCACATGATAACTATGGGAATAAAACTTCAAAAGACATATACTGACTGACAAAGGATTACCCATTGTCCATGTGTGAAATAGCATTTCTTTAATTAATTCAGGGAGCGACAGGTCTCTCTTGCAAAAATTTGCATTTTTGCATGTTTGCATTTTTGCATGTCGCAATTGACAAAAGGGGTAATATTTTTCAGATTTCGATTTCTTTCAATGAATTGTCCCATATCAACTTTCTGAGAATACAAGCAGCACAATCACATTGACTGAGTGCAAAATAACAGACAATGATTTTTTTTAAAGCAGTTGAGGAGTTATAAAGAATTTTGTTGGAGAAAACAAAAATTAGTATTTTCGAATATGTTACACCTGGTCACTTCAATCACCTGCCAAAACTGTTACGGGAAATGTTGGGTAGGAAAACATTTTCCTTAAAGAAGAATGGATCTGCACATCTGTATTGAAAATTCAACATTAAACGTTATGATACCTCAAAGGCATCCCAAATTACAGGATATTTGCACTCGTATACCCAGGTATGTGAACAAACTTTTGGTATGCAGCTGTACATGTGTATATGAGTATCCCTTAGGTACTTTTATCTAATGTTTTGTCCTTTAAACAACTTCAATTTGTATTGACGTCTACCATAATAGAATCGAAAATAAACGTTTATTTCTTCACATCTCTTTCAACTCACTGGGTTAGATGTTACAATGATGCCCTTTGTTGAAGGTCACAAACTTTATTCCAAGTTACTCATGAGCCAACTTCTTTGTTTCTTTATTTCTCTCATTATACTTTAGTGGAGGATAAAGGCAATATCATGTATCATTCCACTCAAATGACTGCAGTAGATGTGGCATAAAGCCCCCATCCCCTCATCTAGGTCAAGCTGTTAACCGATGTCTCTAAAACTGTGAATATTTGTGTGTAACATCTTCCCAGACATGCGGTGATTAAATATCCATTTCTCTTAAACTGTTACCATTGATTATTGTACAAATGTGATTAATGTATTGTCTTTGCTCTTCAATGATTGGTAATAACTCTCTGGAAATGCAAGTGGATAATCTATATATCTCAAGCTGTACTGAGTTCCACTTGTTCGAAGTGTGTTTTGGGTTGAAATGTTTTTGTTTAGATATGATAACAGATGTCTATTTGTCGAAAGGTCTAATAGCATTAAAAGGTACAATGACAAGGAGATGATATTAATATCTGATCAATGACTGAAACAATTTATTGTTCACATTAACATAGGCAGTATTAATGATGTATGCTAACTGTCATGTATACCTCTGAAAGGAAATAACCCGAACAGCTAGTAAACATTAGGAATAAAACCTGGTGAAATACCTCAATTTGATGATATATTTATATACAAATTCCCAGGCAAAAGAAAGTTTCACTTTTATTTTTTTCATGAAACCATTTACCATAGTATTACTGCATCATTTCCTCTACCCGAACGCAGCGCATTGAATGCAATCACTGGAATTGTGCATTCAAAAACAAGTACAAAACGTGTTTTTTAGGTATGATTTGTGATGCAGGTGCAGCAATGTTGCATAAATACTCTTGTTGGAAACAGCAGACATTCTGTAACAGAAAGTAAAACCATAAGTATGCCAAGACTTACGCAAACGCAACGTTACCAAGCAATCGGTATGTCCACTATCAGGGCTTCCCAACGTCAAATGGCAAGAACTTATTAATACGCTACCAGCAGACAGGCCAGACACGCGACAGACAAAGATCGGGAGAACAGAGAGTAACAACTAAAGCCGCTATATCAGGCAAATTCACCTCTGAAACCGATTCGTTAAGGCATCATCAACATCAACAGCCATTTGAGACAGATGATGCCACCTCCAAACAACCAGCAGGAGCTTGAGCAAGCTTTGTTAAACTATGGAATAGGATCTCTGCTGATGTCATCCGACGCCTGACAGCGTGAACTTGCTTGTACTGAACTCCACATTTGTGTAATGTTTAATATTGACCCCTGTGTCTTTCTTTGTGTATTAGGGCAAATTAAATGCCGATATGTGGATTCTTTTTTAAGAGAATATTGGAGAATGTTTTTGGTTTATAAACTGATCATCGGAATCTCATATCTGAATTTGTTTTTACTTTAAAGACTTGAAAAATGAGTGAAACCTTTCTGTTCCCTGGTAGTTTATCATTGTTAATATTATGTTCATGCATTTCATCTAAAACATTTACAATGCCACTGCAAAATACTTCATCCCATATATTTTTTTCACGAATGAGAATTCATTATTGAAATAGAAATGGCACTGATCAGATAGCTACATTTCTATTTGACAACTTTTCATACACTTTAATTCATTTTCATAACCTTTATTGCTATATTACCAACATATGCCTTATTAATGCCTTTGGCGAACAAATCATTTTTCATATTTCTATTTGACACATATTTGTCCTATACAGTTAAAGAAATTGATCTCACCCTTCTTTTAAGAGAAATGAAAAATGTTTTCCATTTAAAGATTCTAAGCTCTATAGGAGTAAAACCTGAAATACATTTTCCACAATGTAAAAACACTTTTTTACGTTTACATTCTAGTCTGTTGCTATAAGTTGCTTAATTCCATTTAATTCCATACTCATCATGTAGCTACAATATCGTTCCACAAAGATTCAAGTGTTGAAATGAAATATTCACAACTTTTATTGTTATGATAACCTTCCCGTGCCTTTTTAAACCTACGGAATGAAGTTTTAATTTGGCAGCATATTTTCATGAATAAAAATGTTCAATGGCCCAAAGATAAGCCGTGCTCGAAAAAGAAATACACCAAAGTTATACTTAAAGACAAGAAAGGTTGAGATATTGTTTTTGAAGATTGTTTCTTTTCGGAATTAGCAGATGCTAAAGCTTTGTGCTGTATTTTCCTAAATGGAATATCTTATGATTCGCCTATTGAATGATCCTCTGTTCTACAATTGGCAAAAGGCTGACAGAAAAATATTGTTTATACAGCAAAGTATGTTTTGGAGTTATTCAAATGTTTACTATCTACAACCATGTCAGCTTGTACAAAGTTGGTTCATGTGCATACTTGCCAAGGATATTATGAACACTTATTGAGGAATATCAGCCACAAATCATCTAGCATACTAGTTCTATGCCTGAACATGAATAAACCTATCCGATCCTCCCTGTGCACCCTTTACTCAAAAATCTTTTCTAAGTACGAGTATCATCCATGACCCTTGTTGTCGTCTTATTTTTTTGTATATGGATTGCTGTGTCAGGTACAATTAACTCATTTTCAAGTAAGAATTTCTTCGGACTAGAACTAGAAATAAATTTAAACATTATTTTTGCAGAGGACAAACACCAGTGAAATCCATTTGCGGATTCCGTCCGGATCCATCCTGTGAAAGCTTTTCTTGGTGAGTACACATTGTGGCTGCATTTAATTTGAACTGTCAATTTAGAGGCATGAACCACCGGGGACTTATAGGTTACTAGTGCGCTTGTGGTCTGACATTTCCAATGGTAACTAATAGTCCTTTTAACCATTGCGTCTTACCTATTGTCGGAATTACTTAGGAGGGTATTGACAGGTTGTCAAGTTGCTGAAAACATCTTGTTGATAAACTGAGAGTAAATGTATGTTGAGAAGTCGACATTTGTAGAGAACATTCATATCTACTAAGGAGGTTTTATTTTTCATACACATATAGATGCATATTCACTAATGAGACTTAATTCTTAACTACCCTTCAGAGGGAAACATCATATTCAAACCTAGATATATGTTAATTAATTAATTTATCTTTGAAACATACGTATTGCATGTGACTTACCAGAATAGTAAAGGCAAAGCATGTCTGTTCTGGTTTGTAATGTTATCTACCTTTTGACAAATAACTAATGAATAAAAACTCATTTCTCAAGGCATAAAAAGTACTGTTTGTATAGCAACCACTTATGGGGCAGTATTTTTATTTGTAACAAGTTTAGTTACTTTTCTCTGCCACCATGTGTAGTGGTAAATAATAGTACAATGACATAACAGTTGACTATTCAATGATGAATAGGATCCAAGATGTTTTTTTATGAAAATCTCATCCATAGACAATACGTCTAATGGTTGGAGATTGGAAAAGCATTGAAAGTGTAAAAACGGGAACAACCATATATATCTTTAATTATTCCGTTCTCCTTTGAAAAATAGCCAATATGTTTACTGATGAAAACACATTGACAAGTGTCAATGTTGATCACCAGATCGATAGAAAATATTAGTGTTCCAAGACTTAACGTTCTAACTCAGATCATTTCCAATTTTAGGCCAATTGAAATAACCCTTTCAAGTTCTGAGGCAACGATGTTTTCAAAAGCTTTCACCAATCTTAGCTGTTCATAGCCTCTGATAGTTTTCCATTGTACATCAGATTACGGGAAATATCATCTTTAAAAACTAAGATATATCAGTGTTACCAGTTGAAGTTAATTATTTATCTTGTGATAGGTAATACTAGATTCAATGAGCTTCAGAAACAAACGAATATTTTGAAAATCACAAGATTTAGTCTTGCTATTAAGAGACTATTGAATAGTACTGTTGTAATTTAGACAGATTGATTCTTTATGCTAATGATACCTGGCTTGCTGTACTGCTCGAAAAAAAATTAATGTAAGCTATCATAACAGTTTATATTGGCTCTAGACTAATTGTGTTAAGCTTTTGAGATCTCAATTCGGTTTCTTTGGAACAAGTGCTGAGATATAATTATATGTGATGTGTCATTAGTGGTTTCATTTAACTAAACCATTCTTGATTTCAAGTCGAATTAGTCAAATATGATTAATTAAGTAGGTACTATAATTTCGACAAAATTACAAATTGTAAATTCCTTTATTCAAAGGAATGAAGAATATATAGTAAGTAAATATATATCATCAAACTATTTTAATCATTGTTCAAATAAATATCTAAATTTGACTTACCAAAGACAAGGCCCTGTGATAATAACTCATTTAAAGTTGATTCCCTTATAAAGATGTCACGGTCTATAGATTTTGGAAATGAATATTTCATATTGAATGTGATATTACTAAGATCTGTCATTACTAAACCCCTGAAGACTAGCAGCAGCCTACATGATTGGTGGTGAAATATCTTGATTACTCGTTAGCTTGGAACATATTTGCAAAACAATATCAGGTCTTTAAATCAATATACAATCATTAGTTCACTCAGTATATGGACAATCTCATAGACAATGAAACCTGAGCACTATATTTCTTTAATAAGGCATTGTCTACATCTGTGACTATCGAAAGACTATACATATGGTTGATATGTCTTATACTAATGTATCAAAATATAGATGGATTGTCTTATTTCTATGTGGCTCAGTTCATGTTAAGCAATTGTGAAAATTTATATCTTACATTAATGGTCTGTCTGATTTATATGAATTACAGACTATCATGAATTTAAACTTTGCAAGGTTTATTTTGTCAAAACACTAGCATTAAGCCTTTGAGTTATTAACGTCACCAAACGTCATATATTGGAGATACCTTATAGAAGACGTCTTAGAAATGACATCATTATGAAACAGAAATTGAAAATAAAAACTTCGCCACTTGTTAAATGTTAGGCTTTACATTTTCTTAACACTAATGTAGGACTATTATTACTGACATTGCAGACCACAGTACATTAATCACAAGAGCAGCAAGTCAAAATCACATGTTTCGTATTGGATCTTTAAGCAGGTATATCTATAACGACTGATAAATACAATTAATTGCTTACATAAGGTTTAAACATTGATTTTTATGATTTATCTGTTTGAAAAATAACCATTGTCATATTATAGTCACTTAGTCAATAAGAAATAAAATCATTATCTCATGAAAATATCGGAATTATGCTTTTATTAGCTGCCGCATATTTCTCCACATGGAAAAAGGGCGCTTTCACTAGTGCTATAAACACTGTTATTACAGACCACTTTACACTCATCGCCGGAAGCAGCGTGCCTCACCAATTACTTCCACGTTGTATCTAATAACGAGCTTCTCAGGAGCAGGTCTAAACCATTGATGAATTAAGTCACGGTTCTTGCTTCACCGGCCTTCTCAATCTTAATCACTGGTAGTTGGGGAACATGTCAGTCAAGGGGCCGAGACAATTAACGAGTCCTTGTGATGGTTTTTGCTGGCTTTCAGATTTTCAAGGCATTAATGTGAAAACAGGCATAGGAAGGAGGACAGTCGGTCGTATAGGATACATTACATATACTTGAAAAATTAACAAAATCTGTGATAGCTTCCTTGTTATTAAGAGAAGAAATGTGAGAGAAAAAGAGATTTAAGTGAAGAGGCTAGATAGGCACGTATAAACTGACACATGATTTTGATTATCATTTCTGATTATAAAATTGTTTAAAGAATGTTTTAACAACGTCAATCAAATTAATTTATGCCGATTCTAAAATTATTAATTTATGAAGTAAAATTTATATTAACTTGTTGTCATTGAAAATAATAAACATGGTACAAATTTAAAACTGTAACATTGAAAATTACCTCTTGTGCAAAAAGCATCTTCTTGACGTTATCAGACAATCTGGTGCCACATACGGTTTATAACACCATATTTTTGCTTCGTAAGCAAGCATTGTCTGGTGCAGGCTAAATTAACTCGAATCGATTAAAACATTAAGCTTTTTGCTTTTTGCCTACCCTCGACATTGTCGTAGTCATTTGATATTTGGTGAGGTGAAAAGGTGACTTAAGAAATATTGATGTAAGCATTGCTTATAATTGATGTCAAAGACTTAAAATTCTAAAAAAATAGAATGAGCAATAATGAGACTTTGTTGGCTTACAGAAGGAGAATATAGAGCTTCCACTGGCAGAGGATGTTGTTGGATTCCAAAATAAAATCCATTTGTCCAGCAATGAACATAACTGTTGATAAAATGTTAAAATGTCAGCATAGACATTACCGATTGTTGCTAGGTTTCAATGACCAATAAACGTTATATCACAGTAGAAGTAGCCCAATAGTAAAATTATAGTATTGATTATTGAGACAACAAAACAAATAAAGAAATATCCTTATCTGTCGAGGGATACAGAACTTGAAATCGCATCCTTAAAGTTAATACCAAATGTTATCTCCTTCCACATTAAGTTAACACTTTTTAAATTTGTAACTGTTGAAACCGTTTAATTATATTTATTCCGTGCTTAATGATATCCAAAAATATCTCAACAAATGCTATTGTTGCACAACGATGAAACCAAAAGTTCAAAACGATTGCTAGAATTGTCTCTGTTTCAGGTTGTTTTTCATCACAGAAAGTCGTTCTACCCTATGTATTGGTTTATACATCATCAACGTACATCAAACTGAAAGTAGAATGTTTCAGTTTTCATAAGAAAGCATCAGCCCCTTTTAATAAATGATTTACTTTAGTAAACAGAAATAATCAAAATCCCCATAAGTGAATTACATTTCACCTGATAGGAATTGCCAAATGGATCTGGTCTCTGCTTCGTTAGTCTGCAATATGCGGCACCGTTGTGGAAAGGGAGAGAGCTCTTTTTAACATTCACTCAACTCATTCAATATTTTAATATCTCTTTGATGTGCTGTATGTAAGACTCGACAAGGTAGTAAAGCACACTCTGATATCCACAGCAGTAGTGATTTTGGGCTCTTCGTTTGAAATGCTTATAACTGAATCATTACGTCTGACATTGCTTCTGTACATGATAAAGTGTCCATGAATCATGTAACACGTTTGTTTATTATAAGCGTAAAGCTACAATCTCACCAACAAAGAAAACAAGAGTAAAATTCATTGTTTGTACCCCATTTAAGAGGTGAGGTGATTTGGTGTTTAACGCTGCTTTCAAGAGTATTTCACTTATATCGCTGATGCTAATATCATTGCATTGAGAAAGCTCGCAACACAATTGTGGCTTTGCATTGCGGTGAATCCTGCTAGCATCGGTTTGAACTGAAATTCAGTGTAGCATTTCACCCAAACCTTACTGCGTGTAGAACAGTTCTTTCTTGCGGTTGCCGAGTCCCTGGACCACGGACCGAAGCCTAAAGCGCTAACCACTACGCAATGGCCCCAAACCTTTACCCCCTCTCAATCTTAGAAGGAATTAGTGGTTTACAGTGATTAGAAGGCCTATGCGTTCGTCCCTCCGTCCATCAGTCACACTATTTATTCTAGATCTGTTTATTACTCTGAAAGAAATTGTTGAAATATAATGTAACTTGATACATGTATTAACTATGATGTTTAGACAGGCAATTTGTATTCTTGCATCTCTTATTTGCTTCGAACTTTGCAATTCTATAAATAATGCAATTTTCTGAGTTTTCAATCACAGATTTGAATGTATCAACATTTGATTTTCAGATATCTCAAATTGTTATTAGAATTACAACTACAGAATTACAACTAATTAGAACTACAGTTGACAAATCTAATCACTACGAAGTGTACATGTAAAATTGCTGTTAATATGAAATGAAACTAGATGAGTGTAATCATATCATATGTTGTGCCTTTTGTATTTTTGGATACCTCATTGCTTAAAATATGGCATTTTCAGTTTTTCGTTACTCTACACTACTTGCTCCAAAGAAATGAAACTTGACACCTGTAATTAAATGTGCAATTTTATGGTAAGAATCTAATTGGAGTACCAAAAAAAAAATGTCTCAATTGATGTGTTTTGAGTATTGAAACAATGATTAAGATGTTCCACATTATTTACACAAGTGTTATGAAATCACTATTACAGTTATACAACTATTTCCAAAGGAAAACAATATACTTAGATTCTAAGCAGTGCGTGTTATTGATATCAAAACACGACTATTTTGCTTCAAATGGATTAAGACACACATTTATACAGTTACAGTTTCTGTATGGAAGGGTGATAATCGGAAGGTGTTGTATAAAATTAATATATTGTATATTGTAGTGATATATGAATAATTGGCGTGAATATTGAAATGTATACCATCTTGACAGAGCAATCCTCTCCGACTGATAGTGTACTAAAAGAAACAGTGGCAGTAGAATGAAAAATGACAGGTGCCATAGAAGATGAGTATGCGTTACATTGTAACTACTGAATATTCCTGTTTTTGCGTGAACGTTGTAGTTTTTATACCACCTTAACACCTATTGAGACATATGAAGTTTCAGTAATTGTGTTCTAAGCAACTGTTTTCCTCAATATCCCCCAGACATATTTGTTTTGAAATGGAAATCAAATGTAGATGAGCTATTAGGATGAAGTCATGCAACTGACGTGGACTTTACGTGATAAAGACAAACAATGTTTAGTGCACTTATGAAACTGGATGACACTCCAAATATCCATAGTCAACTGTTTTAATAGCCAAATGAAAAAAGCTTTATTTACCATTATTGCAAGTTAATAATGTATGCGTGGAACATTGATTAAATAATAATTTTCCAGTACAACAGTATGATGTTGAAAACGTTAAAGATTCTATATCAATCATTTAAAGGGAAATTTCAAATCTAACATTTAACAATAGAACGCAAAATGTTGTGGCTGCCACCCGGAAAATAAAATCAAGGTGAATATAAGATCAGCAATACATATTCGGGACAAATTCATACGAAATGTACTTTGTAATGAATAAAGGTAAGGTGGATTACTAAGGTTGAATTAAAAGGAGACTAAAAACAATCCATTTCATTCCATTTTTACTTTATAGAAAGTGAAAGTTTTACATAAATGATCATTTCATTAATCAAGAAAATTAAAATTCAGGATCAATAGATAATCATTTTAAAGTTTACTCGAGTTGCAAAAAGCAAAATGCTTAAATCTCTTATTTGATTGTTCAGTGGGCATCTAGCAATAGCAAGTCAATCTGACAGTATGTGGTCCAGATGTCTTAAAGGTTTTATTTTTTTTATAGATATATTTCTTTTAATGTCACTACATATTTTCTATAGAAGAAGCAAATAGCATTTCCTCAATGAATCAATTATTTCAATTTATCTATTCACATTCCTCTTACAAAAAGCCGAACTTTATTTTAGTGAAGTTTTCTCTCTTTTGTTGACATTCATTCAATGTATTGACATAAATGCCCGCTGCGGAGAAGCATTTTCTATCACAAAATTTAATTTATTTCTGAAGATTAATCCTTGAAGACCCAGAAAAATCATATTTCTATTCTGGCAGGATTTAAAAGTTCATAACACAAATGGAAATATCATATTTGTCAATACATTATTTTGAAAGTGATTGCAGCCACCGATCTTCAAGATGATTCCATTTATCAACATTGTATTGATATGATGGTAGTGATGGGTTCTAAAACAAAACGAAACTGTATCATTAAACAATCCGTATTGCTTTAGAAACATTTGAAAAAGGCAATCTTTAAAAATTGTGTTTCAGCTGACTAGGACAGATTCTACAGTGATGCCTTTTTCAGGTCACATAACTGTGATAACACATTTTCAAAGTTAGTGGCATTCATTGACCAACGACTTTGCATCTTTATTACTTTCATTTAAATTTCACCGAGTGGAGGATAAAGGCAACGCAACATATCATTCCACTGCGCCACAGACTGCAGCAAATGTAACATAAAGGGCCCACTCTCTCATGTAGAAGAAGTATTCTTAGAAATATATCCGAAAAATGTGAATAACATCATTCCAGACACGTGGTAATTAAATACCCATTTCTCCGAACCTGGTACTATTTATTATTGAAGAAATTTGGTATTAATGTATTGTCTTTGCACTTCAGGGATTGCTAGTCTTGAAATGTAGATGGGTAATCTTTATTTCTTAACTTGTTCTTCAAGAGTTTTTCTTAGATGAAATATTGGATTTAATTCTAACTTCCTTTAAAGGTACAATTGAAAGATTATAATACAATAAGTATTAGTAAATTTAGAGAGAACGAAGTCCACATCTATTGATTAATAACTTAAGAGTTAATAAGATATATAGGGTTATGAACCAAGTGTGTTTCTTTATCATTAATGTCATACAATAGGAATTAAGTTTGCATCAGGCGAGCGTTTGAAAACGGATTGGAAAAGCATAAGTGATTCATTTTTATTAAGAGGAGTGATTTAATTTAGAACACAACAAGGTGAAGGTCACATTGAAAGCAACATATGGATGTGCCTCTGCCTGGAAATAATTATTAAACTGCTAGAATATTATTTCAACAAACTATCTATTAAAACTGATAATTATTTCTTCTGAAAAATGTTCACATTTCCTCATCAGTTCATAAGTACATAATTTAGTTAAGGTTCTCTAATAATTCCGAAAGTTTATTAATTGTTTATTGCCAGTGGGAAATGTTTATTTGTGATTTTCCGAAGGACTTGGCTCAAGATGTGACATTAATAATGTATTATTGATGATTTAATGATAAGAGGTCATATTTAATGCCAGGATATGGTATTTAAAGTAAAATTACTATTAATCTTAACACACTGAAACCGTCAGAATTATTGTACCTATGACTTCTAAAATGGCACTGTAGAACGCATTATTCAATATAAATTTGAATCAAAGCGAAAGAACTACTGATATAAACCTGATGCTGATAATTGAGTAAAATTTATATTCCTCAACTGTTAACACACTGAAATGAAATATCCACAACCTTCTTTGAGCAACGTGAATATGCCTGATTTATGTCTGTGGCAAATGATATTATATCTTATTGTGTGATCTTATTTTTCCTGCAAACCATTTGGTCGATAGGCGGCCATGACCACATGTCACACTGGCTTAAATTAATAAGAATAGACGTCAAACCGTCCTTACGCAACGTCATGCTATTGTTAACATGACGTCACTTCACAGTCGACTGGGAGAATTGATCCAAATTAACAGAATCGTTTTGTCGTTTTTTAGTTCATATTCAAATATAGTAAAATAATCATGGACTGCTATATGTTTTGGAGGTGTTTATATTTATTTTCCCTGAATACTGGGACTCGTTCGAAGCTGTTTAATGTACATAGAAGCCGATGTTGTAGTTGTGTGGTATCTTTAGATAAGAATATCAGAACTGAATCTCGAAGACTGATAAAAAAAACATAAGACATTATTATTAACATTTAAACAGGTTTAAACATATATATTTATTACTCATTAGCAGTGGATGTAGTGTGTCCGTTTGCCAAATGAATACTTTGAAAATCAAAAGTATATAGTAAAAAGGCAAGTACAAAGAGACAACAATAACAACATCAAAGTGATAAGCAGATCTTGTCAAGGAGAATACAAACTATATATAATACAATGATGATAATAATAATGAAATTTAAATCATACAATAGTCACTTGTACTTAGAAGACAGCGCGAAATGAAATCATTATCTCATGACAATAACAAAATCGTTACTTCTAACTATGCTTCTTTTAGCTGCCACTCATTTCCTGCCCATGGTTGCAGGACGCTTTCACTAGTGCTATAAACACTGTTATTACAGACAACTTTACACTCATCACTGGAAGAAGCGTGTCCCACCTCTTGCCTTCTCCTTGTATCTCATTGAAGACTTCTCAGGACGAGTCTGAAACACTGATGAAATAAGTCACGGTTCTTGATTCACCGGCCTTCTCACGCTTCACCAATGGTAGTTGTGGAACGTGTCGGCCCAGAGGACGAAACAATTAGCGAGACAGTTTGTCTGGCCCTTGCCGGGTATTAGATTTACAGAGCTGCAACGTTAACAGGAATCTGAACTGAGGATTAAGTGTCGTATAGAATACACTAGATATACGTGAACAAATAATAACGGCTCTGATATCTGCGCGTCCATTTTAAAGCCTTGCATGAAAGAACATTTTGGAGTCTCGTTGCGAAGTTTTGCTGTTTAAAGTCAATACAATAGACTGCAAATTCTTTAAAGTAAATGGCAGCGAGTTACCATGATGCCTTAAATTATTGCACATGATTTATTTTACTTTCTTTGTTTCAAATCACAGTTAATCAGTATCGTATTCCATTTGCTTCTTCCTTTGGTTACTACAATTCATCCAATATCATTCAAAATGTATTATAATAACATCTTGGTAAAATGTTGGTATGGCAAAAGTCCCTTTTTGATAAGAGCTATTATCGATGCGTTTTTGTAGTAATCTGCATTCATATTTTAATTGCCAAAAAAAGATGGAATGAAAGAAGAATTTTAAACATTTTAAACTGAAAAAAACTGTAACTATGTCCAAATATCAACATTAAAAGTGTTACTTCCGAGGGCGTGACTTTTTCGAGAGATTGGCTATACCAAAGATGGACGTTAATAAATGATCAATTATTTTAAGTAAAAAGCATTAGCATAATCTCCATAAGTGAATTGCTTTTTTGAGCTCGTCAAATTTGATTTTCCCTGTGGTTCTAGTTTTTGTCTCCTGTCTCTGAAATCTGCGGCACCGTTACTGTAAACATCTTTATGAAATGAGAGGCGCTGTGTGGCTCTTATGTTCAAAAGGACAGTTGTTATTGACATGAATATTCATGCTGCCCAAAGCAACTCGCCCCAGTCGTCAGTATCTCATCGCAGGATATTTGTAATATAAACAACTGAGAATAAGAAATATAGATAATAATATCTCTTTCTTTGTATTAATAGACTAAAGAACTGACAAGCACTGCTTTGTCAAAGTTCTCATAATGACCACTTCACGTGTTTCAAAATCTTCAAATTGTCAACTGCAACATCTTACCGCCGATTCTATATGAGGTTTCATACTTATCATATATCCATATCTCCGTATGTACATACCTTTGACAAAACCCTCTACCAAGCATAGATAAGACATGAAAGACATATTGCCAATCAGTGAGACAAATCCTCAAGTCAATATGTAATAGGGACGTGATATCACACATACTTTAAATACTTTGAAATATTTTGAATTTTGAAAACATTCTTTATCTTTCTGTTTTTCTTTTGATGTGTTGTATACGAAAATATAAAGAGCATACTTTAGCACTCTCCAGTATGTCAAGCAGAAGGGATTTTGCATTATATGAATTCGTAATGCTCTATTATAAACGTTGCGTATTACATTGCTTCTATTGATAATGAAAAATTCATGTATCATTTTGGACCATTGTATAATATTTGCTTTAGGATATGCTCTACAAAACAAAAATGCAAGGGTAAAATACATTTTAATACTCCTGCTTCACTGCATTATAAGAGGTACATAGCATACATTCTGTCAGCTTGTTTGTCTGCCCGTCTATCCATCTATCCTTAAACTATGTCTTGAGTATATCTCCTTTACTTTACAGTTTATATACAGGTCAACCGTGGTCCCTAGATGTTCCGTTTGTTGATTAGGACAACAAGAGAATAACGTTATTGTAAGTTCCATGGAAACATGGCCGAAAGGAAAGGCTACTATAATAGTGACGCTATGACAAAGTCATTTGTCAGGAAGATGTCTCCTAAAATCTACATGGAAGCTTCACAATATGTCATACACACTTCAACAGTGATCCCTAGATAAGTCTTTTTAGGGCAATTTCTGCCAAAAAAGGTTTAATGTTTGCAGTTTTCAATTGAAACATAAAACAGTGAATCTTTCAAGTCATATTATATCTCTTTTAATATCAAAATAGATACGTCAAAAATAATCCATTGATGTGGCCTTTGAGAGTAATACATCAATTTGATTTGAATTAATGAACCATACTTTATACAGTTTACATCAAAACACTTCTTAAACAGAACGCTCAATTGACGTACACGTCTATGATGTGCCTTTTTGTACTTTGAAATTTTCTGACATAGGTGGGAAGAAGGGGTATGAGATTAATACCCTTGTTATACTGAAATTTTCTGACATAGGTGGGAATAAGGGGTATGAGATTAATACCCTTGTTGTACTGAAATTTTCTGACATAGGTGGGAAGAAGGGGTATGAGATTGATACCCTTGTTGTACTGAAATTTTCTGACATAGGTGGGAAGAAGGGGTATGAGATTAATACCCTTGTTGTACTGAAATTTTCTGACATAGGTGGGAAGAAGGGGTATGAGATTAATACCCTTGTTATACTGAAATTTTCTGACATAGGTGGGAAGAAGGGGTATGAGATTAATACCCGTGTTATACTGAAATTTTCTGACATAGGTGGGAAGAAGGGGTATGAGATTAATACCCTTGTTATACTGAAATTTTCTGACATAGGTGGGAAGAAGGGGTATGAGATTAATACCCTTGTTATACTGAAATTTTCTGACATAGGTGGGAAGAAGGGGTATGAGATTAATACCCTTGTTATACTGAAATTTTCTGACATAGGTGGGAAGAAGGGGTATGAGATTAATACCCTTGTTATACTGAAATTTTCTGACATAGGTGGGAAGAAGGGGTATGAGATTAATACCCTTGTTGTACTGAAATTTTCTGACATAGGTGGGAAGAAGGGGTATGAGATTAATACCCGTGTTATACTGAAATTTTCTGACATAGGTGGGAAGAAGGGGTATGAGATTAATACCCTTGTTATACTGAAATTTTCTGACATAGGTGGGAAGAAGGGGTATGAGATTAATACCCTTGTTATACTGAAATTTTCTGACATAGGTGGGAAGAAGGGGTATGAGATTAATACCCTTGTTATACTGAAATTTTCTGACATAGGTGGGAAGTAGGGGTATGAGATTAATACCCTTGTTGTACCCCGCTTAAAAGTACTGAAGAGTATGAAGCAGTCGGGATGTCTTGCTGTCCATCCCTCAATTCGTCATACCTCTGCTCCACTCCCAACTCTGACACTTTTGACCAAACCTGATACATGCAATCAATCAATCAATCAATCTTTATTTTCGTGCTTGTTTTCAGGCATGTTGTACATTTACAGAAGTCGTTGGGATTTACATGAGTTAAAACTTTGCATTAGAGAGATGTGACATATGTTCTATACGTCATTGCATTGTAGATGTACGTAGCCCGATTTTGTAACGTGGTTTTAAAAATATATTTACATCGTAATGCATTAAATACTTGACAAATAAAAAGAAAATGGTACATTATTATATCTCCTACTTTCGATTAAGAAATCGTGTTAAGAACATCGAAATCGTGCTAGTGATTCCCCTTAAGTTCTTAATATCAATACATGACAAGAAGGTTTCTTTGAATAAGTCGTTTTCAAATCGTAAATAGTAAAACGTTTTACTTGACAAATGACATTTATCACACTATGTTTGAAGTATATGTCTTTATATAAGTCAAAAAGGTATTCTCGGTAGAAGATTATATTGCCTGAATCCCCATTCAGATAGGCGTTGATGTCGTACGGTATTAATGTATGTCTTTGTTACTTTATATAATCATACATTATAGATAAAAGTTGTTCAGTTATTCAACCTGTCATAGATCATCTCATTTGTATATCGCAATTGTATATATAAATGAAATTATAACAAGAAGAATGCCTCAACAACTATCATTAATAACAAAGAACACAGAAGTACAAGTTGCGAAATACAAATTCTCTATCTGCATTTCTATAGTTTTAGTAGCAATCATTTCAATGCAAAGACAATGCATTAATCGCATTTCTCCAAAAAGCAATGATACCAGTTTCAGAGAAATGGGTATTTAATCATTGGATGTCTGGGAAAATGTTACGCACCAGCATATACAGTTAAGGGAGATATTGCTTACTGCTTCTCCTAGATGAGGGAATGGGGACTTATTGTTACATTTTTGTGCATAAGTTGCAGAGTGGATTGATGTACGCTATTGTCCTACCTTGATTCTACTGACGGATAAATATAACATAAAGATGCAAAGTCAAAATTTCTCAAAACCAAAGGAATTTGAAAAAAGTATCATTTAGTTACTATAGAAATCAGTATTTGAAAATTATTCATTTTAAAGATACAATTTGAAAATGGGATAAGGTCACACTGTTTAGAAAGTATAGCATCCTGGATATTTCATGGATATATGGATATAATAGATAATGGTTACATGGATCCATCTTGAACGTAAGAAGCAGTTGCTGTCAACAAATTGAATAGGCAAGTTTGATATCTTTCTTAACGTTTTGAAAGGCGTTTCATGAGATTTATGAAGCTGTTTCCGTTGAATGGTTATCATTCTTCAGAATTGAGGTAAAGAGACAGAAAGATTGAAATTTAGAAAAAAGATCAAAATTGGTGATTGAAGATGTTGTTCTACTTTTAAGATTCTACAGGCTATTGTGCCGGTATATTCGATTAATTGTCAACTCTAAGTAAGTTTGGCTTTTTCTTACAGGAATGTAAATGAATAACAAATCATGGTAAATTAAATGATTAAAATGATATCCCACTGTTAAGCATTATTTCCCCATTGGATATACTCTTTGCTTATTTTCTAAGAAATAGACAGTGACAGTCATTGACATATATATGTTCTTAGTATGTTTTACATGATATATAAAAACGCCGTGGATATCTTGAACACACAGAGTAGATTGACTGGATATCTAAAGATGCAGAAAAAATACTAAAGGGCTGTTCAGAGCATCTTCAGCAATAAAAATAAAAATCTTGCACAATGTTTATCTACCTATGTTTATCTTGAATGTTTCATCTAGCAAAGTTTTCTTTCCCACAACTTCTATTATCTGTGGAGTTTAGTGTAGTTGGCAAAACTTTTGAATAGATTCCGGTCAAGAGATTCAAGGTCACAAAAGGTTTAATATGTGTTGAAATGTCAATTTTATTATCTCCATCAGTCGAGAGTACATTTTGTTCGAATTGTGAAATTCTCAATGGCAAAATGATTTTGACATTGAACTATATGCCATGGTGTGGTCCACTTTGTAAAAAGAAATGTTACATTTTGCAACTTCAATTATCCAATGTAATATATAATTTTGGACCCTTTGTAGATCAAAGGCTGTTATTAAGAACGATGTTCTGATTTCCAACTAAAGCAATCGACTGATTGATAAGATTCAAAGCAAAATAGTAACTTTGGCCACTGTTAGGTCTCGAAATAGCTTATATAATATTGTTCAAAAATAAGCGCAGAATACTGAAATAATTGTCAAAATTTTCATTTTCCAATTGGTATCACTTTAATTATCATTGTGTATAATATTATTAAACCTTGAATCTAGTGCATAAACTGACTGAAAACTCCCTTGTGAATGCTATTAAAATGCTACAAAAAAGTAATCCAGTTCCCTATCCAGATAAATTCATTATTCATACCTGTCGGGGAATTATAGCCCCCTTAAGGTTACGACAAAAACTGGACCATGACAGACACTAGCTAGCTAAATGCCAATTTGACTTAGCGATGGAAAATTAAGACATTTCAGCATTTTGTTACTACACTTCCTGTCTCATAGGACTTGTGGTGCGTTCTAGTTAAGTGGTACGACATGTTAATTCGGTTGTAAAAGGATAAAATAAAATGAAAATATTATTTGAGAAGAATGTCGACGGACTCTTTGTCATTCTTTCATTTGTTTAAGAAACTTTACAGTTCATCAACAGAAAAAATAGCTAAAGAGTAAACAAAACCGTAAAAATGTATGTAACTGTTTAATCGACTACGTCTTCCCCAGTTGGAAAAAGCTGTTGATCAAAAGGGCAGTCAAAACATACTGCTACTGTAAAGACCTGATAACAAGGCCGAAGTTTAGGTATCACAGTCATATGCATGTTGAAGAAGATGAATAAATAGAAAATTAATGTATTCTGTTGTTAATAGTTTTCAGATGTATCAGCGATTTTCAATCTGAGATTAAGATATTTAGAAAAAAAGCAAGGACAGATCGGACAGTGAATAGTTTTAGTCGTTAGTATTCTAACTTAACTAGTTATGTATTGTAACAACAAACCGATCTCATTTTTTATGAACAGTCGTTAAATGTTAAGGAATAACACGTGAGAAGATGGGAATAATTATTGGATTAACTGATACGATTAATAGTTTTTTACACCCCTTGGGCAGTTATTTCCTTTGTTTTATTTGAAGGTTATATGCCATAACCACCATGTGCGCATGTTGGTTATCTCATAACTACCATGGTCGGTTATGAGTGAGTAGATGAGTTTGGGTTTAACTTGTGTTTTGAACAACAGTTCAATTCTTAAACACCTGTGCCGGTTACGAGATGTTCAATTTTCACAAACAAATGACAAATTTCAATAAGTTGAAACATAAGATTTATAAAGGGGGTAAGTGTGATTCGAACCCGGGACCTCTCTCATGTCAAGCAACACCTCTACCACTTGAGCTAACGAGGATCCATCTTACCTGAGGTAATTTTGGTTGTGTCATGTCTACACTTATTTTCCCCTGTATGTATATATATAGGTAATACGTTTTGTATATTTCTGATGTAAAGGATCTAGTTTTTATCTTTAAAATCTAAAGCAGGCGTTTATTGTAAATATTCAATTGGACTTGTTCGGTCAGAAAACACCAAGCCGCAAAGTTTAAAAATATAACGTTTATAAATGCAATATCTATAAATAATTTGTTCCGCGGGAGTGTACGACCCGATTGCCTCGCGTTATGTCAATAAACACGGCTCGAGCTACGCTCTCGCGAATTTTTGCCTTACCCGCTCGGCACCGGGTCATTTACTACATATTTCAATTATTTGGGTTCTGTGTGAGTTATAAATTTTGTCAGTCATCATTTTTTTATCTTATTATTATTTTTTTAAAATTTATTTTAAAAGCTTCTAAGCCATTTTATGTCATTAGCAAAAAGCATATACGAACATCGAGACAATACAGACAGTGCAAAGAATCCACAGAAAAGCTATTTGAATGAAAATGTGATGCAAATGCAGCCACATATGAGACTGGCCATATTCGAAATATTACTTCACGTGTTCAACGCATACATGTCTAACTTTTTAATATAGGAATTACAGTCTTTTTAATTTGCCAAATGTAATATGATGAAATGTTGACCTATGGATACTTGCAATGTTATACATGTCAAACAATGTCATACATACACATTATCTACCTTTATCACGCGACGTCCACGTCTGTTGCGTGACTGTATCCTAATAAGTAATCTACATATGATTTACATTTCTAAGCATATATGACTATAGAACATTGGGGCGTCATTTGCTTAGGAAATAATCACTGAAACTGTATATGTTCCAAAAGATGTAATGGGGGTATTCTTTAGGAAACTCACGCCAAAAGTGCAATAATCATAAAATAGAATATATTCATTGCGATTGACACCTTCTAATTCTTCGTTTAAAAGTAAGTATACAAGCATTTACATGTACAGTACCAACAACGTTATTCCGTGAAGAAGCATTAACCTTTACCTGTTAATTATCTTCTGAACACAAATTGGATCACATGGCGTCCTACCCTCCTTTATGTCGGTATCCTAATAGCTAATCTACATATGATTTTCAAATCTAAACAGCTCTGATTGGAAATCATTAGACACTTCTATTGTTTATGAAACAGTCATTGTTCTATTTCGGTATACTACAGGATATTTGATTAAAAGAAATTTCAAAAATCAGATTATTCTTATTATCATTTGCAATCAAATGTAAAGTTTACACAATGAAATCATATGTCCAAAATTATCGTTTTTAACGTCAAATTTAAAAAATCAGAATTTGCTTGATTTTATTAGATATTATTCACCACTAACAATCAATAATATATATCTTTGGAAAAGTAACTTGTTACCTGAACATGGATATCTATTGATACGAACCTTGGTAGTTGGTTTAAATGTAGACGTCGCTAGATATCAGAACTATGTAGGGAAGAAAAGGCACCCGAAAACCCATTTCTTCATGTTAAACTTTATGACTTTGAAGTAGGCTGTAGCTGTAGTATAAGACCTCTTATATGAAATCAAATGCTGTCGCATTCTCAATTCATCGATTGAAAAGTGTATTATCACAATTTCACAAGGACATTGACCTACTGTTGCAATTCTGGATTTGATGAGAAGTTTTCCTTTGGAACGTTATACTATGATGCATTTCTAACATAAAAGTGATATACGAAATAAGAATGTAGCTTTCAGATTTCTAAATCTTCATTTCATTACTTATTCTAGCACAATATCAATTTATCTACTATTTCTATATTAAAAGATGAAAGACAAAAAGATTCTCGCCGATGCGTCATTTTTGCATTGTTCATATTTGGGAAAGATTAAGGTCTTGTCTTTGTTTATATTCTTATTTTAACCTACATACCAAAGTGAACATGCTTTATCACATTTTGACAGCTAGTGTCCTAACACCTATCTATCTGAGGAAAAAAGACTTCCTGATTGAGTCCCATTGGTACTGAAACGAACAAAATGAACATTTGCATATCATAGGGATAACATGTGTCAAGTTTCATTATTCTAGACAATTACTTTCTGATTTATTATCAAAGCAAAACATATGACGTACGAATGGACAGAGGGAAGGATTATACAACCTTCATTTCTTTTGTGGGGGTATAACAATTCCAGTGTACCAGTGCATTTAGGGTGAATGTAGTTTGATGATGGTTTTAGAAAAAGATGTCAATGATACATGAACATTTCATCATTTAAAGAAGCAATGTTAGACGTGACGTTAAGTTCAATAATTTGCATGTTAAAATCGAATGCTGCGACGTCACTACTGATTGACATACTAGAAAGTGCTAAACTATGTTATTCATTTTACATGCAACACATCACAACAGATACTGACACTTGGGACGGGTTTTGGGTAGCATAAATATTCGTGTCCATAAGACGCTTTCTTTTGAACTTATAGCCACACAGGGCCTACATCTGATAAAGATGTTATAGGAATGCTGCCCATGAATTCAGAGACAGAAGGCGGAGACCAGACCCAATTGGAAAATCTAGTCTGCCGAGTTCAGAAAATTCAATTCACTGATGGAGATTTTGCTAATCGTGCCTCTTTACAATAATTGATCATTTATTCACGTCCGTCTTAAGCATAGCCAATCTCTAGAGAAAAAAGAGCTCAATCTCAGGAGTAACACTTTTTATGTTGATTTTAGGAACTACGCGCCAAAAGAATAATTAAATCCTTACAGTTTTGCTGTTGAATTCGTCTTTTATCAACTGATCTCAAGTCAGTCACTTTTTGGCAATTGCATATCTAAATGTGGTTTGTAATATTAAAGCTAAAATTAAACCATAATCTGTTATCAGGAAAGGACCAAGCCTAATTTCATATTGATAAGGATATAAATATATATAACGCGGTCGCTTTATGAAGGAGAAACTTAAATCATCATGTGTAATGTTTTTTCTGATATTAAAAACAACAGGAAACAGAGCAAATAAGAGCAATTGTTTAAAATCAACTTTTCTAAGGGTACTTTAATGAAACACGGCATATCTTGAACACAATTATCACAGAATGAATAAACGTAATGAAGTGTTTTTTTCCACAGTAAAAATATAGTTTGAGTTTGAATAAAGTTAACATAATTTTTTCAAATTTTGCAGAGTAGTAAATTCGACTCATCGTCTGTATTAATGGATAGATAGATCTAGATAGATCTTTCTTTGTTGTTCGAGCTGTCTGCATATTGATTACTTTAGAAATATGTTGACCTTCTTTGCAATACCACTACTGTTGTTCTGTCATTTAAACCTAGCAGTGATCGTTACGCTGACATTTGAAAATTGTATTTACTTTTATGTTCATTACAGTTGTAATGAATTTGATTTTGCAATCTTTTTAACGATTGTACATCAACGTATACTCTTACAATTGAGGCTCTATTTCATGCGCCCATAAACCAAGGGTGAATGGTATTGTAAAAGTTGCAATTATGACGAATTATGCCAGTCTTATGGATAAACAACCTAATTGCTCTATTTAGGCGACGACCCGACATAGATTCTAATGCTTGACAACTACATAAGAATCTATATCGAAACGCCGTCTTTTCAGAATAAAAAATATATATTATACATAAAATTTTCATCATTCTTCATTATAACTGACAAGAACATACAGCCTGTGGCAGAGAACTTAGCGATAAGAAGAACCTGACATCACATCATAGTTTTTTGACGCATGGAAATAGCTGGTTCCACTTTGATTCCGATTTCTGAATCAATTGAAGAATATCAAGAAACAGCACAAAATGAACTTCATTAAAACATATTTAATTATAATAACCAAAGTGCATGATTTAGGCCTGCGGAAAATGAAATTGATTTCATAGTTTTTTGCATGATCCCTTCTCACACCTACCGTAAGTCATATACAAATCATACATTGTCCTAGAAAAAGGACATAATCGATATAAAAGTGAACCAATGTGATACTAAAGGACTATTAAGGACTATTTCTAGTTTTTATCACATCATAAGTAGTTAATGGTAAATCTATCATGAGAGATGAATGGAATATCTTAATTGTATTTGGAAACGGATGTTCTCTATTTTAAACACATCATTGTTTATACAAGCAAAGAATGTTGATACAAGGCAGGATGCCATTCCTAAAGCATTGGCTTGTTCAAGGTTGTTTTGGGTCATTAAGTCATAACCTACAAACACTAAAAAGTTTTTTGACAGTTCTATGAACTGGAAGACGGAATGGAAGTCTTGAGTAATTTCGTTTGCTTTACACAAATCAGCCTAGAATCGTGCTCAGGCATCAGTTAAAGATACGAAAGGTCTATTTCGATATTTTCAGAGAATACAAGTTGGCAAAGGAGGTTTTAAAACATGTCATACACAGTACCAGTTATTCGGATCTGAATAATCTGAAGTAAATATCAAGTATCAGTGGCACTAAGTAATAATATACAGAAGTTACCAATCATCCAGTCTGACCACTTTGACTATAATTAGTCAAATAACATTATATGTGTTCACCCGATTCACGCAGATAGGATTCAGGTTGGTCCAAGGAAGAATATGTCGGTGAGTACAGTTCTTACCACGAGTGTGCTTTTCCTTTTGAGATCTCTTGCAAAAGTATTACAATTGCAGAATTAAGACTATTGTTAATGCAAAGGTGAACTTCTGACATGGTGAGATGATTTTTCAACTATTATCTTGGTAAATGTCCAGTACTTCCACCGTATATAATTTTTCTCTCTGGTATAAATATTTCATGGATAAGATGATATTTCTATCCATAGCATTGTACACAAACTATGTTTCCTAATTAATATGAATTATACATATATATATATATATATATATATATATATATATATATATATATATATATATGAAGTATGTATTTCGGAGGTGAAAATAATTTTGTTATAGTGACGCTCGAAGGTTGTTATAAACATACTGAACTAATGAAATTGATATTTTCTAAATGTGGATAGATATTTTTAGAAACTTAAGAGCGGTTTCAGCTTTTAGAACGTCTTATTAATGTAAATTTTAGAGGGATTCCTCTGTAGTGTTACTACATAGAAACGTCTCTTCCACGATGTGAAAAAAGAAGTTTTATTCACTATAGTTTATAGGGAAAAAAACCCTCAATAATCACTCACACTATTCCTGATTATTGAGATACATATTTCAGGTACATATTTTAAATTCAGATATATATTTTGAAATAAACTCTACGAAATTCATATTATTATTAGACGTATATGAGCATGATTATTGATTTTTAATTGTTTAATTTCTCGTATTTCAACTTTTAGTTTTTAGGCCTTGGAATGAAATGAAACACATTCATGGATTGCCAAAAATTTATTGGTGGGTGGACAGGTGGAAACTGTAAAGAGAAGGATATCTTAGCGTATTTCGCTGTTCAGGATAGGCACCTTTCGGTAAAAGCATTGTCTGTATATAAGGTGGGATCTTGTAGATAATTGTAACTTTGTAATTGATAATGTTCGTGAGATCTATGGCTACGGTTGCTCATCTGAGTTTTTTACAGCAAGTTTGACGCCATATCCTTTTCGAGTTTAATACATATGGTTGTACACGGAAGGGAGTTAAGTATTCTGTTTCTAACTCGCCCACATTATTCAAGCGACCTGATGCCAACGTTATATTTGCAGCCGGTTTAGTCAGGTAACGTGTACGATTACATAACTTTAGTGAAATCTGAAGATTTCCGTAATCAAAAATTTTGAAAATAAAAACCCAAGAAAAGGTGCAATATGAAAAGCAATTTATACTTTAACAAATTTCAATCATAAACACAACAATAGGTGCAATCTTTTTAGCGTAATAAATAGATGTGATTTCCCGGCATATGTGATGGAAGTTTGAAACCTCACTTTTAGTGTACGTCAAGCCGTCAAAATGGCTAATTGATGATGGTGTTAGTTACTTGTGCGACATGTCAGGTACACTGAACCAATGGGACCTCAACCAAGCATACACCTTACAGGTCAACACAAGACATGGGTGGCCTGTGGCCTGAGCTTTCGGTACGACAGAGCGGACATCCCGGGAATTTATACCGGTACGAGTGTTTGTTTGACGGTGAACTCATGACATTCCACGCCATTGACATCCGTTTTCAGGCTGATATCTCCCCAGTTCATGCTCCTGTGATTTATCACACCTCAGAGACCAAGAGTGTACACGTAAAATGGGCATACAGTGTTGGGTATACCTCCTTTGTTGAGCAATTATACTGGCGTACATGGTCATCAGCAAACACCTTCAATGTTCCAGAAGAATGTTTAAAAAAATGATGATGAAGTTGTCATTAAGAATATCTTATATCCGGAAACATTCTCTTATCTACTCCTGTCCCCCTATAATCATACGGCTTAATTTCAACGTTTATCTAAATGTATTCATTGAATATCATATTCTTATCTAAATTTATATTTGACTTCTTTATTTTATAAATAGACTTAATTAACTTATGTCTGTCTGAGGAGGTTTAAAGCAGAAAAAGTGACATGCTACCAAACAATCATTCTTTAAGTGAAGATAATGATATATTGCTCTTGACTGTTTTACTTGGGCATGAAACTTAGTGTAAAGTGTCATTCAAACTTTTCGTCAATTCAGTGTAGCTTGAGAGTACTCTAGATGATAGTTAAGGCATAGAAAGCAGGACCTAAATGACCGTCCAATAAATGAGCTTATGCTAAGTTTCAAAGCTTGCCAGTCAAACCAGACATGTTAAGAAGATTATCAGATCTGCGCCTCCTGAGACGAGATTATAGAAATTGACTCCATAACCCACATTTGGACAGATTAGTTAGTCCCGATAAGAAGATCCCTGGCTTGATCTGCGGGTTTGTCTGTTTCAGATGGACAATTATTTTTGCAATACTTAAACTATCATAAATCTAGCTTTGACATTAAGTATGATAGAGAGCGCCGTGATATATTTTTGAAATGTAGATCTATATCAAACTTATTGGTATCGCATAGTATGCAAATTTATACTACTATGAATAATATGAAACTGTTACATTCCTGTATTCGAATACAAATAAACATCGTCTTGTCTTGTTAGTAGACATAACTATATATTTGTTTTGATTATAAAGTTTTTGAAAATATCTTAGTTCGAGCCTGCAATAGAAAAGTCTAGTAATCTTGGAAGTTTAAAGTTAAGGCTGAATTTCATGTCTAGCAATAAGAATCAGTTAAAGTGCATCAAGTTTCATATAATATTATGATATATCATTTTAATATCATAAGTACAAGTCAGCATGTGCCCATAGCCCTTATGCAATGTAACGTATGGATACTAATGTGCATATGGGTGTACATTCTTTGAAATCCCGTAAGGATATAAAGATTTTTAAGATTAATAACAAAGACACGTTTTTGTATTCACAATAATAATAATAATATTAACGATCAATAAAACTGATAGAAAACGATACAGAAGACGATTTTGCTTTGCTTGGCCAATGGATACGTTGACAATTCGAAGCCCTTGCTAGTGTGATGGTTTTGATATAAAACCTACTTGTCACTCTATTTGAGGCCCCTCTGGTTTTAGTTAACCATGTTTGCAGCTGTTTATTCAAGTTACCACGTTCACACAGCTTTTATTATTGAATAGCTATCGAGATCAAAGATTGTCTATGTTTAAATCAATGGTCAAACAACTTTACGAAACTCGAGTGCAGACACTTGGTACTTTTGTGTTACATATTCTTCTTTTGTTTTGTCCTATTGTTCTCATATTTTCAAGAATTTTAAGACATAGATCAGTTGTATTCTTGTTAAAGGGTTCCTTCTGTTAATTGATTATTTTATTATGACTTTTAGGAGTTCCACAGAGATGAGAGGTGAATAAGAGCATTTTGAATATTGAATAGAGTAAAGCAAAATATATTTATAAATATATCTTATATATTCGAGATAGCAAGAGAATGTTATAGTTATGTATGCTCGTAAGCATTTTTTTTTTAGAAATGTTTGATTCATAGACAACACAACTTGATTTTTTTTACCGGTAAACCTTATTAAAAAAAGCAAAGCAAAGGACATTTGTGTCATCATATAGTTTGAAAAAAGTAACTGATTTTAGCTCTGTGTATATTGTGCACACCATTTTGACTCAAAGTTTTATGATGATGCATCCATATACCCTGATATCCTTTAGGCCAAAAGCCTCGTTTCGCTAGCTAACTAACCAGCCAATGAGACGACTCGCATCCAGCAACAGCGGCACAACCCGGATGGAAAATTACGTTAAGATCAAAAGATTAGCTTTAAGCTCCTTGAATAACGACATTTCATTGGCTGAAATAATAACAAGTGAGCACAGCCACGAACATCAAGCCGCGCCAGCCGTACGAGGGATTTGGCTCGAAAGAGTTAAGGTATATGGAAGAAGCTGGATCAGCGAATTCAATTATACTGATGTAATAGCAGGATGATGATGCGACAATGCCACTAGACGGAGACTGTGCAACGGTCGTTATTGTATAGCAAGGTAAATACTATTTGTCAGAGCAAGGAGGTAGACAGGTAGTTAAATTCCAGGTTTAGTACAAAATAGTATGTTGAATCGGTGACCTTTCTTTTTCACATTCTTTTCAAAATCTCTATTATCATGGTGAGCAAGCTTATCAAAATGTATGCAGATTTCTTTTTAATTTGTGATGTATAAGATGCATATATATGAATGATTCATAATTGCAATAATTACATTTTAGGTTCAGCAAGGTTCCTGACACGAGCATACGCTGGCCGATAAACAATAACTTAAAACATCACATCGAATGTGCAGCCTTCCTCGTGCAATTGCTTTTCTGTGCTATTCTCAATGTTCTCTAAACATTTAGGAGATGTTCCTGGTGAGTTTACAACTATCTCGAGATCATTTCTTAATGTAGAGCTTAACAAGCTTTGAATGCTATTGCAAGCATTAGACGCATGCTTTGAATTCATAGCTGTCTTCCAAATGTATAACAGAATATATTACCTTAACCATTCATCGTACCTTATTGATTCTACTTGTTATCAGTAACTCTTTAATTAAATAGAATCGCTGGAGGCTACACTTTATCATTATGAGGCACGTGTACCAAGGAAATTGAACTCGAAGTCTCGAAAGCTTAACAAGATTATGTATAGTGCTAATATAAACTGCTCTAAGTGTTCCTTGGAGAAATTCACAAACCGTACAGTAAGCCAGCTGTCATCTTCAACTTAACGAATCAATCTGTCTAAATATGAATTGAAAAAATATTATCCAATAGTCTTTTCATTAGATGACTTAGCATTATGATTTAAGTAAATATCTAGTTTCACTTTAAAGCTTTAACATTCATTAATCAAAAGATAAATAATTCACTTTCAGATATTAGAACTCTGATGTATCTTAAACTTATTAACGACAATGTGCCTCCATTTAGGTAAATCAGTCTTAAAGGCTATGGACGACCTAATAACAGTTATATGACGTCTTACAATATTGACAGCGACGACTATTGGGGGAGCGATGTGACGTTAGTGTTTGCATTATGACGTCATATATGGTATCGTTGTCTTCAAATGAAATAAGCTGTGTGATTTGGAACTGTGATCTTGAATTAATAAATGTCCTACTAGTCCATTTCATTTTGCAGATACTGCGACGGCACAAGTCACATATAATATACATACGATAATATTGGTTCCAATGCAGAGTAAAGGGCCACTGAAGTAACTAAAGAATGAAAGTTTATTGAAATAGTCCCGGCACAGTCCTTCCTTTGCAATCCAAAAATGAAAATATTCATTAGTATTTATATATTTTTTTCACCCAATATATCGACTTCTCATTAGCGATTGATCATCAAAAATAATATTTTAGCAACTTGGCAACCTGCCAATAACCTCTATAGTTATTTCGATACATGCACGCCAATGTTGACACTTAATGATCGATAAAATTGACCATCAGTTACATTGCAAATGTCATACTGAAGACACATCATTGACCTAGAAGTCTATGGCAATCAAAACATCGTGCCAAATAGTGCACTCAACAAGAACGACTTCCAAATATCTCAACCCAAATATGCTCTCAGCATCATGAATACATGGCAACTGTTCTATCTCAGATTGCTTTCATCAAATCTGTTTCTGTCCGTGTTGATACAATCGAAAAGTCAAATGAATAGTATGTGAAAGTTGTAGTCAGTGTTATTCAATCAGTTAAACTAGTATTGATTAACGTCTTTTCAAAATGAGTGATATATTTTGATATACAATTTACATTCAAATTTATATTTATCATTCATTTATTCATCGCACTTTACATTACATTTTCATATGGAGCATCAAGTATAACTCAATTCACATTTTTGTACATTCTGATATATACATGTTACGAACTGTGAAAACTTACGTTAGTAAAACTCATCTGATAATTTTAGCTTATCAAATCACCCGGATGCATATAGTCTTATTACATAATTGACTGTGATGTGAGTACTTCATTAACTGCATAATATTGTTTTTATTAAGTTTCAATAATAATAATAATAATAATAATAATAATAATAATAATAATAATAATAATAATAATAATAATTATGATAACACATTTTCAAAGGTATCATCTAGTACATCTATTTCAAAGAAGTCTCCAGTTTAAAAGACTAATACTACGGTCAGACACCACCAGGTAAGAGAAAGGAAATAGTTAATAGTAGTCAATAGTACATGTAAAAGTGGTTAACCTGAAGTCATGATGTTGCAAGCATGTTTAGGTAGAGTTTCTTTAAAGTGATTCTTGTCGGTTGGACATCTAGACAGAGCTTGTTTGCAGTATTAGCTTTTAAGTAAGAATCCCTTATCACAATAGACTACTAGGTTACTAGGATGTCTACAGTCTGCCATTCGCAATCTAACTGATAGTCAGTTAAATCATTAACAGTAAACTTAAGCGTGCATAAATCGAACTAATTTCAGAAGTTGTTGAAGAAACATATGTTTGTTTTTTGGATAAAACTGGAAGTACATGTCGTTGTGAAAGCCTATCAATATAGTATTACTTCATAACTTAGTCATTAGTTGGAACGCCATTACCAAACGTTAAATATACGGTCATTTTGTCATTAAAAATACAAAGCAAATTATTTCCTTTATAAAGAACGTCGTCAACTAGAAATATATGCATGTGATATGAAATATGCTGCTTAGAATTTTGGATTGAAGCTTGAAAATGAGAACAATCCCTATATGCACTAAGTTGAATTTTCCAAGGTAACCAGAAAACATATATATTAAGAATAACTAAAATAGCAAAGAAATCACTACACCACTGGGTCTACCCATGTACCAAGTTTCGTTAAAAATCTTAAAGAGGTTTTGAGATAATGCCCGGAAACGAAAGACTTTCAAAATTCGAGCGTTAGTCCTTACCACGTCATTTCGCTAAGACCGTGACGAAGAACACATAAAACTTCAAAGCTGAATATCCAATGAAAATAGCTAATAGTTTACGCTTTTTCAAATACAGAAATAACAAAAAGGTGGTAAACTCAATGAAGAATGCGTCTGTCATAAGTATTGGCGCTGCGATGACTAGATTTCCGGTGATTTGCACTCGCGATGGGATTGCACTTGATTCGGTACCTTATTGGTCTGAACCGGCATACGCCAATAAGCTGCTTCATCCAAAATTGTACATGTAAACGGGCATAACAATGAAAATCTTTGCAAACGCGACAGGAAATATCTATGTTAGCGATCAGATTTTGTTCGTGAAGAATAATTAGTTCAGTTTAGTTGCCTTACAAAAATGAGACTATGAATTTAAGGCAATAAAATTGACACATATTTGGATTTCTTTCACATCCTAAAATATTATCAACTTACGAATCTATGTTCATATCCCGCCAGTCTTGGCCGATTATAGCCAATACGAATGAGTCCCGCGGGCAGCTGATATAGCAAGAATGTTTTCATATTTTCTTTATTTCTGTATTTTTATCTAGTGGTAAACACATTGCTAGATTTAGTGAGCTCCAAATGCCTTCTTTTCAACAGCATTGCAATGAAACTAAACATACAATAATGAAACTGCAAGACTGCCCAGTGAAGATTTTACTTTTATATTTCGTAATTCGACAGTTTGAGGCATCACGCCAAAGATGAAAGCTGGCTTACTGTACAGTTTAAGCCTATCTCGAAGGAACACTTATAACAGTTTACATTAGCACTAGACATAATCTCGTAAAGCTTTCAAGATCCCAGTTCAATTTCCTTGGAACACGTGCTTCATAATAATGAATTGCAGATGTTGCCGTCAGCGATTCAATTAAATCGAAAACTCCTTGATATTAAGTAGAATCAATAAGATACGTTGAATGGATAAGCTAATGTATTCTTTTATACAGTTGAAAAACAGCTAAGAATTCAAAGCATACTTCAGATGTCATACATGCTCTCTGGGTGGTTGTACACTCGCCAGGAATACATCTGAGATCGTTTACAGAACGTTGCCATAAAAAAGCACAGGAAGGATATGGAATTTATTGCTAGAGGGAGGTTTAAGTAATCCGCATATTCATAGGGCTAATTTTCTGTTAGCCACCACGGTAAGATCTTGTTATTTATAGAATTTATCTATAAGTGAAAATATGAACTTGAATATTGAATTTTCTTTTTCGCTGTTACAATACTTTTATTTTCAGTGTGCCGACCCATGTTAGCATTTATCTCCGATGCATAAAGATAACGTGTTATACTTCCATTTAGCCAAGGTACATATTTACAATGTACCATTTCAGCCTCAGGCTTTTTGTGTCTGTGGAAGAGAGGGACAAAATTTGATTGTTCTGCAAATGTTTTGGAAGCAATGCAATACGCTCCGGCATAAAAATGTACCGTTTTACAGCAACATAGATATTAAAATATTGAAGGTCACATGTTGTGTTCTCAACCATCTGTACATCTTCCATGCTTACATATGTTTAGCTACCAATGACTTGCATAACATTCAGTTACAATTGATCACTTGGGGTGAACTCGAACGAGTGAAATGAAGTCACAAAAACATTAAAGTGGTGTAACAGAAATTTACGGACCGTTAGTTGTTGGAGTATTGATTTTGAACTTAGACAATATTTGATCTATCCGGCAGCGGGAAACATCTCCAGCTAATCTTGTGAATGTGTAAGATGGTCATTTATTCCTACACAACCTCTGTTCTAAAACAAGCTTTTCTCGAGCTTCTGGCAGTTTTTCCCGGCGGCATAATATTGTGTCATAAACTACCTTTCAATATTTCAGTAAATGGAAACACCGGATGCATGGATAGCATATTTGTCGTCAAACAGGCGTAAGTAAAGATGCTGTTTCCTAAAAAGGCGAATGTGCTGCCTGGAGAAGATTAACTTTTAAGAAAGAAGATATGGAATTATCTGAGGCGTTTTGAACTATTACGTTTGAATTTTTGAACTAATTTTGATTGCATCTAATCAGATTTCTACATTTCTAGACCGTGAAACACATGAATTCAGACAGAGGTTGTACAGGTATTTATGACGGAGCTACCTATGTTGGAAGAGAATGGCTCACCACTAGAGTCCTTGAAATGTCGACTTATGGGAACTTATTGTCGAACCAAGGCACACCGTCTACTGCATCGTGCTGAATCAGTGATTGTAAAAAACGCAACACGAAATTGGATTAGACGTATGTCATTGAACATTCATTTATTCATTTATATAACTTAGAGAAACTTTGAAAGCAGTATTTTTTAAACTGTAAACCAGTTGCTACCATACGCGATTTCATAGAGTTTATTGATATAGGTACTCATCTTCTGTGTTTGTCAACTATTCATCATATCATTTCTCCATCTCCTCACTAGAACAATAGTTTGAAATTTACAGTCCCTTTCCATTCTCATGAATATCAAATTTCGGATATGATCTTCTGTTTCGTAAGTCTCGAACAAGTAGATTTGGTTAGATGCAAACTTTCCGACTTAAAGGTCTAAGCACTTAATGTCAACACTTAAATAAATTACTGCGGATCGTGTTACTATTAGTCAGCTTTCCTCCTTAAACTAAATGCCATTTTATTCACACATATCGTACAATTTTCTGTATAGGAAAAATTCTTTAAAAAATTTAAATATATTAAACAAACAGTTACATATTTCATAATCAAACCCAAACATAGTTGAACGTATTATAAATAAGTTATCACCATAATCAGATCAGTTACGTTTATTCACCTAAATTGATAGCGTTCAATATCACTGAAAATCAACAGATACAAAATCGATAACATTTTGTGTTGGAATAGCAAATATGAAACTGAATAGTGTTCATGCTGCAAAGTTATGACATACATTGTATACATACCGATCGTCTTGTTAATTAAGAAACCATTTTTAAAAAAATTAACTCTCAAATTTCTTACTGAGTACTACCCAACCGTAGCTGTACCGATAAGAAAAAACATACCATGTAGAAAATGAGGAGTTATGTGACATTGTTATTTTTGGTATAACATCGAGAGGTGGGTTCAAATCATGCACTCGCTCACTCATTACAAAGGTAAAGAATGATAATAAGAGAAAAATAGTTCGGTGAAAATAAACATTGAATGACAACCCTTGTTAATCGAAATTAATTAAACGATTATTAAGTACATTATATATTATATATTAATATTATTACGTGTACAAAAGAATACATACCTTTAAAGCATTTATCATACACTTACAATGACAAGTTTGTTAAATATTATTGGGTTTAAGGTTGAGTGGCCTAAATTTTCCATTCGTAATAGTTTGGTATTCTGAAATCAGAAAGTTTTGTGGAAACTCCTTTTATGACTGGAGTACTTATAATGAAAGGTGAGGCTCTTAAATTATGCAAGTTCTGTCAAGGAGAAACTGTTCGACACGATGTTAAAGGAAGTACATAAGAATCAGGTAATTTTTCTGACTCATTAATTTGTTAGAGATACAACAATAAAATCCCTCATGAACTCATGATGTTAACACTTTTTGTCCACTTTGCACCCGAACTGTGTGTATGGTTTACAGGCATCTGATTGATAGAGGAGCATCAACGAAAGCAAACAAGGATCAGACCAACTAATGATACAAAAGCAACAAGACGACTTTCGCTACCAAGTCACAAGAAGACATAACGCGAATTTACTCATATTCTTATGGGCCATAAAATAAGGCAGATAAAATTATTTAAAATCTTCCTTTTTAACTTCATAAAGACAGGGAGCTTTCATCTTAGCGCATGATAAACACGAAACCACCATGAAGAAATCACAAGAAAGGAAACTGAAGGGTAACCTAACTGTACTGAGTGTCTGCCTTTGTGTTTCTATTTCTAACTTTCTATTGCTTTTAAACATAGGCGTTCTTTGATATATCTCGAGTACAAACACGTTGTTGTGTGAAGCGTCTATAACCAAGGGTGAGTCATTTAAAATAGATACCAAACTGAGTGACAAGTAAGTCAACTACGGCCATCATTCTGTAAGGGGCTGTGGGATGTCAAATAAGTTTATCTAGCACTATATCACCACTTGCTTGTATATCAATTGTTATTGCAACTTTTTATATATTTATATAGGGGGTGGGGAAGCGTAGTAGTTAGTGGGTTCAGCTTCGTATAATAAGGCCTCAGGATCGAATCCCGCCAGGGGCTTGGCAACTGTGTTTGCAGTAGAAATTTGTTCTACATGATGTGAGGTTTGGGTGCAATGCTACACTGAATTCAGGACAGTATTTCCCATGGTTTGCTAGTTCCCTACGCTCGCAAGTCTCACCGCAATGCAAAAGCCACAATGGTGGTGTGGACTACCTACCTTCAAGAATAATAGCATCCGTGATGTAGTGAAATACTTTTGAGAGCGGCTTTAAACCCCAAATCACCTTCAACCCCATCTACATTAGTATAATTGATTTGAAAATTACTATTTTATAATTTTTTTAACACTGTTGTTAAGCATGTGCACATGGTATAAAAAATTCGAGTTAAATATTATCGTCAGAGCCAATACTTGTTTCAGACCATGCTTTAAGCTTCATGTCATATAATATATACCTTTTCTTGAATGATGCCAATAAGCGCAACGAAGTACGTTTGAAAAAGAAGCCGTTTGAGAGAGAACAGGTCATAAGCACAAAGTTGCGCAGATACATAGACAAACAAGTAGATCAAACCAGGGATCTTAATACCGTGATAATCAAATCTGTCCAAATGAGGATTATTCAGCCAGTAATCTCCCAACAGGAAGCCCTGGCCTGATAAATTTCCAATCATGACTGGCGTGACTGGCAAGCTTTGAAACATGACATAAGTCCTTTTTTTGCACAGACATTTCCTTCCTGTTCTAAAATCATAACAGTCCTTAAGAGCACTCTCAAACTGCACAAGTGTCATATTGTATATATCTTTGACATTCACCTTTGCAATTAGTTATCTTAAAGTTTTTATCATAAGTTTATTTCATAGGCTTTTATTTCTAATAAAATGTATTAAAAAACATTACTGAAAACATCTTGCACACAACTTTCATAAAGGATTTTAATGTTTCGACGTACATGAATTGAATATAAATGGGCAAATCCGAGATTGCTATTCAAAGGATAGCTGAGGAATTCCTGTTATAGTTGTATAATAGTTATTGTTAAATAGTTGATGTTTAAAAGCAGGGACGATGTTAAATGGTTAATGGCGATGTCATCCAGGTTTATTTAGTCAGTGATTTTATCTTCACAAGGGGTGAAATAATAAAAGATTAACAAAGGAAAAGGGTAAATTTAAAGAACTATTGGTTATTAAAAAAATCTATTTAAAAAATGTGTGCATTATATGGAATAAAATCACACTTATGTATTAATTCTAAAAATGTTGAATTCATTAACTCCTTATGTGATCATACTTCTCGCTTCTGGAGACAGATTGAATACAGAAAATCTTAAATGTAACTCTCAAAGTCCTTTTCTAACAGGTGGGACTAGAAGTAAATAGCTAGAAGTGAATTTTCTAACTTAACTGTCAATCAGCAGAGTATTTTAAGGTAACATTTCACCTATTGTTCTTGAAATATCAAATGCACTTGAAGTTCCATATAATTATTTAAATATGATTAAGGAAAGTTCTGAGGTCAAGAAATAAAACACGTATATGACAAAATCTACCTACGTGCAAGTATTTGAATTTTTATCATTAAAGAAAATCTAAATAGTTTGATTCGTCATTTCTCTCACATATTATCTCTTCCAAAGAGCAAAGCATCCGTTGAAGTGATGAGGTAACAAGGACACATGACCAACATATCTACTGGATGAGTGAGGTATTCTCTGCCATTTTGACATTAACAGCTTGCATTAAATATATTGCAAAATTTCATTTAAACAGATGGATTAAATTAGAAAACTTCATACAAGACAAAAATAAGTGTCGAGAGATTATAGCAAATTGATACAAAAAAAGGTAGTGACCAATGGTCAGGTATTCCCTAGAACTAAAATCAAATATTTGTCATTGGATGGAGGAGTGCTCTGTTTTCTGATTGGCTGAGACAGAGAATCAACAACATACTCAACAAACATTATGTTAACCGCGATAAAAGGTATGCGACGTTTACATAACAATCATATCATATAGAGCTAACTATGTGAGGAATGCTGTTCGGAGTTGCTTCCCTTGGCAGTTATGACAGACGATGCCAAAAAACACTTTTCTGATGCCGACAACCAATAAGTTAAACTATTGATTAAGAAATATAATAAAACAGTAATTAACTTGAGTTAATGGGTTTATTGTCAGTAATGAGAGACACTGCAATGAATCACTTTACTAATGCCGATAACAAATACAATAAAATATTGATTAAGAAATATAATAAAACAGTTATCGACTTTAGTTATGTGTGGATCAAAATGTTTGTCAACTTCGGAACACTTATGTGGCGGAAGCCAATAATTGTAATATGTTACAGTAATATATTTTAACTTACTTTGAATGATGCTTCAATTAGGCCACTTTTTGGACCAGAAAACAGGATTCAAGATACAGTACAGCCCCTTAATTAGAGTTTGTTTCACTACATTGGAACTTAGTGCAAATAAAAATAACATTAATGTTCATTCACGATCCAGTTATTAAATCATTATTCCTCCAAAAGTTAGTTTTTTCTTCTAAAGATAAAGAAATTAAATATTGCCGTCACGGGAGTACCTGTGACAGGTTGTACTGCAACATATGGGTCCAAAATACACTATTAGACTATTAGTATTCTCTTAACATAGAACATTGTCAATTCGAAATTTGTTTTGGTGAAATTTGAAAGATATTTTATTGTTTAAAAAAAGTGTCAACTTTGACGAAAAATTTGCAGTAAATTGATTTGAATAAAATTTTATCACATACTAAGGAGAATCATAGTTTTCTAATTCCGACCCCATGCCAATTTTGGGGAATACTAAAACGGTTTCTGGTACACAACTTACATGTACCAGTCCCTTGTATATGTAGGGTAAAAATTTGATAGAATGGTTGAAACATTTAAGTATATGTTTAAAAAATCATGACAAATTCAATATTTCCAAAAATGATGATTTTATTTAAGACAGAATTTAAGTATCTGTAAATAGGGTTAAAGACTTTGAGACCTATCACATCCATATTGCTGTCATTTTTCACTCGTCTTGGCAAAAATCACAGGTCGTAGCAAATCAATAAACCACTATTAAAGAAACAGATCAACCCTTCTTTTCAGTTAAATGAATGTGTTCCTAGAACAAAATAACCTGATTTGATAAATCCATCTATGCAATGTATAAAATCGAGGTGACCATCTACCCAATCTTGTTTTAAAGAGTTATCACCTTACTAACGTGTCTGAAGGTGAATGGCTTGAGAGACGGCTAGGAATTAAAGTTATTTCTAAAGTTAACCAGATCTATCCTTCAGCATTCTCTCCAAACAGAGGTACCTTCGTCATAATTTCCTACACAACATCTGTCTTAATACGAAGGTTTCTCGGCCACGAAATGTAGAACGTTGACTGGATGCAATAAAAGTTAGTTGTGCAATCAGCGACGCCGTTTCAAAAGTTATCATTCAAACCGCCTATGTTATTTCCGGAAGCCTTACAAAAGCTAAACTCGAATATGCAACTTGCACTTTGAGTCGTCTTTACAGGACACGTACGCCTCATTTTGCGACTGCATCATCGCATAGGCATATGCGACAACAAACAGGTTAATCATGCATTGTGTGTTTCATTGGCTGAAATATTGCCAGGTACTTTGAGGTGCAATATTGTGACGGTATGGTAAACTGCCGGAAGCACGAGAAATCTTCGTATTAAGACTGAGGTTGTATAGGAATTTATGACGGAGCTACATCTGTGGGAAGAAAATGATCCTTCAGTTACTACCGACTGATTTCTTCTGGCAGACATGAGGGACATTTTTATTTTTAACCATAAAAAACATTGAATGTCTATGACACTGGTTGGTATGGATTTCAGCAAGGTATGTAAACACAATGAACATCCCACTTACTCACTCTCAGTGCATTTATTTTAAAAATGACTTCTTCATCATTTGTAAATGCTTCGAGATAAAAGTTCAATTTATTAGATAGTGAACTGCAGCAAAGAAAAGGCCGAGGAGTGCCCGAAAAAGAGCAAATGATGACATAGGAGTTAGCACTTGGACTACCACTGAGGGGAGAGAATACCGGATCTCTGAGCCAAAAGAGCCTGAAGAATTCACTTCCAATAGAATGAGGTCAATCCTGCACATCAATGTCATACAGTCGTATTGAACCTATCTATAGTTAAAAAACAACTTGATTTAATAGATCGACCTTATTTAGACAGACGAAGTGACCATCTTCGTAATCTTGACATATTGCCTAAAGCAAATGGGTGCTTATTGGGATGATATTTCATAATCCTTTCTAAGGAGGCGGGGCAGTAATACACTTACAAGCACGTCTGGACATGTCTGGCTTGTGATAAAGCCAGGGAATCGTGTTCCTTTTAACGCTTATCTGGTCAACTAATCAATTACCAGTGCGCAATCTTAATCTGTCAAACATGACAGATCTTCTCTCCGCTTTAATCGTATTAAGCTCGTGGATTGCTCTATCTGCCTCCATATGTCTACATTTTCTATGTTTTTGTTACATTAACCTCATAATTGATATAGTTTTTCATTGAAAGATGTGCTCTATGTTTTCATACCGATAATGAGCTTATTATGCATATTGTATTCAAATATATGTATTTTGCATATGTCCTTTTCAGTGGTGCAACTTGATATATACTGAAAGTTGGATAGATAACATAAAACGCTTGACATCTTTATTCGGTTTAAAAGATAGATTTTTAAAAATATGGTTTTTAGTTTGTTTGTAAGAAAGAACTTTGACAATGTTAGACAGAATATAAAATAATAATAATAATACTAACTAGGACTGCCGAGGCAGTACTTAGGTCTTCAAGACTTCCTCTTTGACCTTCACCTAGTGTTTGACCTTCACACAGTGTTTGACCTTCACATGTTTTTTTTTGTCTTAGTGGTAAACAGTAACTTGCTTACGTGACGAAATCTCATAAGGAAACTAATATTATTGCAAAGAAGTTGATAATGCGAAAAAAGTATGCTAGTTACGAATTCGTCATGATTGACTTTTTTGTTTGCACTGTAATGACGCTTCATTCAAAACAAGTTTCAAGTCTATAGGTGCATTTTGAAAAATTACCCCATGTTAAATTTTGTCAAAAGATTTTTCCCGATTTCAATCGTTAATTGTGAAAAACTTAACCTTGTTCGCGATCAATGTTTTGATAGTTTCATAAAGTCCACATATAGGTCTTACATTCCTGAAAAAATGGTGCAATTGTGAGTCTAACTTTTTGAGTAATCGGCCCTTGAATATGGTCACAGGAGCTAAGTCGCCCGACTTTGAAGGGTTGCAGAAAAAAAATTATTAAGAAAAATGCAAATGTTGCTCTATCACTTTTCTCCCCAATCCTTCAGCTATGATATATGTGAGTTTCAGCTCTTAATTGCATGTATCTTCAGAGAAGAAGATTGTCAAAGATGCATGGGGTCCGGAAATTGAAAAAAGTAGAAAAAAAAAAAATATGGCGGCGAAAGTACTAACGCTACGAAATTGCCGTGATTTACTTTTTTGCTCAAAATGTAATTGCCTATCGTTTAAAACAAGTTGCAAGTCTTTAAGTCCATTTTGAAAAAATTTCCAATGTTAATGTTTGAAACTTTGAGTGGGTCTGTGCCTTTAACGCATAATCCGATTGTGCCCAAAAGCTTCGCACGACTATTCCTCAGTAAGGGCTATGAGCATACAAAATTTGGTCGAATTTGAAGCAGCCGTTTTGGCTGTATCAGATTCACACAAAAAGTACAAATAATAATAATAACTCGGATAAAAACAATAGGTCTTCCAGACTTTGTCTTGAAGACCTAATAATAACGATTGGAATATTGTTGACTGAAAGAGACAATAACATTTACACACAGACATAGTTTGACAGGGACGCAAACATGTGAATGGTGAAATAATCAAACAAAATGGCATCCGCAACACAATCCTCCAGTACCAGGGTTTCACGTTCAAATCTCTATTCATATCCTAAATCCTTTCACGACCTGCTGTTTATCTGGACTCCTCGTGTTTATGTCTTCTTGGTAGTATGCCCATGGCCTTACAAACGAGTTTTAATAAACGAATTAAAGCTCTTCGGGTGAAAATGCAAAGTAATCTCTTTTTTCTCAGATGTTGAAACGCCATGGCAATTAATGGAACTGCTTTGTCTTTATTGTGTTCTAAGTTGCGTAAGACACTACCACATCAAATACCACTTCACAAAAAGGTGTAATTGTAAATAACAAATGCAAAAGAAATGCTACATTTCAATTGCTATTGAGTGTGATAGTATTAGTCTTTAATTCATTTTCATGGATATTTCATTGATTGTCTTATCTTGTATGTCATATTTGTGTTGTCAGAACATGTCCTGTCTGTACCAAAACTAATTACGATTAACTATTCAACAATCTATTATGTTTCAATTCCATGGGCCTTTTATTCTATTTCAAACCATAGTCAACAAACTCATTCATAACTACCTACAAACATCAAAAATAGATTACTGAAAGCAAGGATATCAGCACTTGGACACCAAGTTGTAGAAGCAGTTTACAACCTTAAATTCTAATATTCTAATTTACTTAGACAGTGAGGAAAAGTTCATGATGTCCAATGTTATTTCAAATAAGTGTGTTTTAAAAAACTAACATGTGTTAAAGGTTTTAAGATAACATTCTAGTGTTATGAAATTGAGTGTGCCCTTTCTCCTAAATTATTTCATCCCAGCCACATATAAATACAACAGAATGTATTATTATTATTTGATTAATATCTTTCTTTTTGGCAAGGGCAAATAGTAATATCTACGCCATGACGACCGAATACACCAGGGTTTCACCACAGAAGAATTCATACTGATATTACTGTTGATTAATCTCATCTAGATGTTATCACTCTTCTCAAATCTTGTTTCGGTTTATTCAAAAGGTATGCAGATTGTATAACGAAAGTAACGATTATTTACTCACTAAACATCATTTCTGATGAATGATGCTTCATCATATTTGTGAAGTGTAACATTTCTTACAGAACAGATTATTAAAACTCTACACTCAGATTTTACTCTTTGCATTTCTGTGTTTATTATGTTCTCTTGGAGAAAAACCTTTTCCTCTTTTTAATAAATTTGAAGTCCTTCTAAGTATATGATCCATAGCTAACAAGTTTAAATTCACACAAAAGAAGTCTAAAGTTTAATTACATTACTATTTTACAGAAATAGGAACAGCCGGCACATAAATCCAGTGATTAACAAATTCAGGACCAAAAATATAAATAGAATCGGTCTAAATAGAAATTGGGGAGCCAATATGTCCTTAACTCCTCAATGAAAAACGAGTTAAATGGTCGTCATAACACGTCTGGTTAAAACAAAGAACATCGGCTAGCTTACTTTATCCACAGCCTATTTTACTATATCAACCCTTAATTAAGCAATTGATCTTAAACTTCATGGTCGGTTTTTTTTCAAAATGGCTTGTTGGAAAAAAAACCACTTAACTAGTTATTGATATCAATCCCTTGGATAAGTGTAGGTTAATGATATACTAAACATTTGATTTGTACAGTCTTAAACATATCCTAAACTCTAATGAGCATATATGATGGTAATATGTGGTGTTTTGGGTTTAACGACGTTTTAAAGAGTGCTTCTCTTAGTATTATTGCAGAGAGAAAGCCCGTGCACTTCTGTGGCAGAAGTATTGCATTCTGTCGTGTAAATCTAAAGAATAAGTGTACGTTTACGAAGGTAATGAAAATCATAAATTTTTTGTTGAGCACCATCTGTTACCTTAATGATTGAAACACGATGCACGTCAATGCTTTTGTTTGTTATACTTTTGATACGTGCTAGCTTACGCACATAGATTAATTGATTTCAACATGGGTCAGTACTTTATTGTAACATGACTTCGTTGTATCCTTGATTCTGATTGGTCGATTCGAAAAAATTACCCTATGTTGAATGACAATGAATACCCGCAAATTAGCAAAGGCGAATCACCGCGAATGTTCACTAGTGCCGGCCCGACTCAAGTTTTAATTTTCCAGTTTCTTAGAAAAATCGTGCCGTACTCCGATTTGACAGTTGTCTTTGTCCTTTTTTATATTGTGCCTACCGGTAGATATAACAAATACACTTTAATATGATTTATTTTTGAAGAACGAAAATATTTTAAACTGGCTTAATAAGTCCAAGTTTGCCGCAAAGTTTCATGCGGCCGCCTTCTTTAGAATGCCGTTCCCATGGTATGACGTCACAAAGGCCAAGCGTTTTGACGTCACAATGTCTGCGTCGCTGTCACAATGGTTGTGGGCTAGTTCAAGACTTTTGTACTCGGGGGTTTTACGATATTTTTCTATGAGCTTTATAATTGTTGATTTCGGTCTCGAATTAAACAAGTATGTTGTAAGGTCTCGCTGTTACGAATGTCACTATTTGCTAATATCACAACGATGTTCGTAATGTAAATAATGCCGGGAATTCACATTAGTTAGACCTTATCTCACCTCTTACAGAAATAGAACAGTCACAAAGTCCTTTTCACACAAAAACAAGTACGCAAAAACAGAGTTCGCTTTTAAAGTTCTAATAACTAACGGTAATGTTACAATATCGATAAATAGTTGCGTTAGTAAAATTTCCGGGATTCATTGTTATTCAACGCCCGCAAATTTAAGCGTTTAAAACCTCCGGCTAACGCCATCGGTTTTAAACTAAATTTGCGGGTGTTGAATAACAATGAATCCCGGAAATTTTACAAACGCACCTATTTATCTTCTTATTGAATTTAATTATAATTCGCGACTTGTCAGGAAATCACATTGACATATATTTATGTAACAACTGTTCCTGTGAAAACATGTAATAATGTAATGTGCCTTCGTTACCTTTCACAGGTATGTTTTAGTGACTTGTATTATTTTGATATTTTAACAACATTCAAACTTCATGAAAAAGTTTCTTTTAGTGAGTCTATCCATCAGCACTAATGACGTTATTTTCAATTAGTTTGCCTCATTTCGATAAGATATAGTTTGCTTCGTCTTTAAAATTTGTTTTACTGAAGTATGTCTGTAAGTATGTAGTTTTCTATAGGAAATAAATTTCAGTTATATTTTCCCCACAAAGTTGTATAATTCAAGATTTTGATTACTGTGTGAAATACCTACTTTGTGAATTTGGTTATTTTAAGGATGTAGCTTGGTCATCTGATATTCATTATTACAGGGGGTTACATTTTATTAAATTCTGATACCTGTATTAACAGAGTATTTGCTGTATATCTATAATTATATTATTAAGTCCAAAAATGTAAAATAAACATTCCTTATGTTAACATATATTCAAAGACAACAGTCACTATACATCTCAGGTTTCTCAAAACACACGATAAAGTCAACCTTAAAACAGGAATATAGTGTTGTATTGAGTGCTGTCCTTTTATAAGCATATGAACGAAGAGGAAGTCGTCCAGATTAATTTCCTTTTTTTCAATAGCTTCATGGATTTCATACTGTATCAATTTCTGTTTCAATGACTTGACGAGGTATAGTAGAAATATGAAATGTTATCTATTTTATAAATTTATATCAAAGTATATGTGATTCAAACCTTCTCAAATAGAAAAATATTAATGGAATTATTTTATAATTAACGTGACGTTGATAATGCAATGTTTCATCGCTTTCGAGGGTGTAAGTCAAGTCTACATGACACCCATTGGTTTCGGCATAAATTACACTAGGTGACTTTTTACCACATTCAAGCAGAATAGTGGTATATCTTTCTTTCATGTATCAACTTATATTAAAATATCTAAGTCATTTGATAAAACAAAAATGAGAAACAAGAATTTTTATTGAAAAGAGTAATCACAGAGCTGCAATCAATTGGGCATGCTAAGCATCATTTAAGAAATTGCATCCGTTTTATTGACTGAAGAAATATGACTATTTTGGTTTCCCTTTCTCATAATCCTTGTATTTTCTGTCACTTTAAACATGAGTTTGGCTCGTAGCTTTGCATGTTAGTTGACAGTCAACGTGTTATCTCAAAACCCAGCTTCAACCTTACGACTACATCAGTAATAAAACGAATGATTTAAGAGGGTTATACTTTGAGTTGTTAGATACGTTATTGAACAAAACCATTTATGATTTTAATCATTATTAAGTTAATCGTCGTCTCAATCTACTTGCTTACTGAAAATTTTAGGCACTCTTAGATTTAGAAAAATAGTGTGACATTCCTTTACATCTCATAAATGCATTGTTAAAATTTAGATGTGGCAACTTGTATGTAGTAATTGCATTTCTTTTTATAATAATGTTTATCATAATCAGAGATTATGTTTATTATGGAAATTGTATGACAAAAACGTAATAGAAGAAGAGTTTTATGTTTTCTTGAAGCGTTGTCGTTTCCATGAACACGGGTTAAAATATTTCCCCGGGTTAAAATATTTCCCAATGAACGTGAATTATATTTATCCAAATGTAAATTTTATCAACATTTCAAAATCTAGTCTAACTAGTCATGCTCCTTACGAAAGAATAAATCTCTTTATCATACATTTGCATTCATCATCAAGGTTATTTAAAAATATGAATGGGACAAAGGTTGCATGGTCTGAATGTAACTTTCCATTCATACGTTCAACTTGATAATCTGAACTAAGAAAGGTCGTTTAAACTCTTTTTATGGCTGGAGTAGTCATGAAGAGTGAAGGTGAGGCTTTAGATATAACAAGTTCTGACAGGGCTAATGCTGAACTATGTCCAGAATGGACTCTTTGACCCGATGTTCAAGGAAGAACGGAAGTAAAAATGGGCAAGGAAAGACTTTGTCCTCATCCTCAAGATTTATAACAGAATAAAACCCAATAACAAATGGTTATTCGTAATCGCATGGTTGACATTATTACATAGGCTTTGATATTTATTCATGAATGAACATTAATATAACAAAAACCGCTGAGCGTTTCATTTCGAATACTCATAATTCAGCTGCAAAGTCTGGGCTTTATTTTTTTCTCACTTTTCGATTGAACGAAAACCGAACGAAATGTGTTTCACTGAAAATAAGACGGATTTATATAATAGCGGCAAACGTGATAAGTATTTTGGGGAAATCTGTAGATGCAGAATAATTTTCACAGATCCCCTGTTGAAAGAGGTGGTCGGAGTCGGAAACTGTTCCCCTACAAGTAGCGACAACTTCCTCATATGCCGTGGGGAGCCAATATGAAAACAAGGCTCAGACCAACCCTTGATTAAAAAACATCGAGATAACCTCGCTGTCAAACCAAAGGAATACATAATAAGAATTTAATTGTATAACAATGTACTATAAAAAGAAAGATAGGTACAAATTTTTAAATTTTTTTTATGATATTCCTTATAATCACTAGACGAAGAGAGTAACCTACATGTAATTATTGCCTTTGACTTTCGAACTCTTACAACTTGTCTACTGATATTGAACATTAATTTTCTAACAGAATATATCACGACTATCATAAGTATGAACATGTTTTTAAGCAACTATAATCAAGGATGATTCATGTCAGGGAAGTGTCAAACTGAGTGACAAATAAGTATCCGTATAGCCATCATGAGTTGTCAAGTAAGTTGGTTGAGCAGGACAAGTCACCTACAGTATCATTCCAACCATTCTAAGATCTGCCAACTTATAGATAAGGAGTTAATTAATCTAATCTAATCTAATTCTCCCCTCTGATTTCCTCATGCTTGAACTGATAATCTATTGTTTTTAAATTAATAAAATTGATTTAGGTACTAAATTTCAAATTCAAGATTGGTAAATTTACCACACCTAATATCATTCATTAAATTATTTCTCTTGATTGTTGTTTTCATATGTTTTGTCATAAACATTTTTAACGTATATATTTATTTACACAGAGGAACATAGTCATATTTTATGGTTTAAATATCGTTTTTACCCTTACCTTTGTTGTGCATTTGAACATCGTATAATCGTAATGGTAATGTTTGTTTGTTTTTCATCATTCATCAAGCTTCGTTTCAAACAATATCCCCTAAGCGACTAAGCGAAATCCAGTAGGTTTGAAAAATAAAGAATCAGAGTAGAGAGAGAACAAGACAAAAGCACAGACAACAGTTGCACTGATACCACCGCAAATGTGCTATGTTGATGATGTAAGCAATATATTTTTGGATAGTTGTTTAAGTCATATAAGTTCTGCAGTTACTGCTTAAGCATGTTGATTATGTCCATATCGGAAGATACAATATTTTTTATAAGTGTCGAGGAAGTCAATATTTTAGCTGAACTTCGGATGCATACAGACTTCGATGGACTTACTACTTTAATCTTTTTTCTAATTATCATGTAGTAATTGTTGTAGAACACATTTTGCATCTGTCTCAATAAGGATTTTTGAGTCAATATTCTCTAATCTCGCCACAGGAAGCCAGGGCCCGATAATCTTCCAAACATGTCTGGTGTGACTGGCAAGCTTTGAAACATGGCATAAGCTCTCTTTATTCGACAGTCATCTACTTCCTGCTCTAACATCATTAACAGTCCTTAAGAGTACTCTCAAGCTGCGCTAGTGTCGTTTTGTATGTATCTTTGACATTGGTCTTTTCAATTAGATATCATTAGTTTATTTCCTTGGGTATTGTTTCTAATGAAATGATTTACGAAACACTGAAAACTGAAAATACCTTGCAAAAAGGATTTTTCGAAATTCATGAAAAACACATGCAATTCTGAGATTAACTATTATTACACAAAAGATGGCGGAAAAAAACCTAGTGTACTTGTTTAGCAAATGATGTATAAAAGCAAGTATGGAGTTTTAGGAACAAACTAGAAGTGATCATTTGATTACTTTTTATCTGAGACATGATGATATTTGAACTAAATTAATCAAGACTATTTTTACCCCAAATCAGACAAACAAAATAAAACAATTATAAGTACTTTACAGCGATGTTATCAATGTATAATTAGTATGTGATTTTATCCACACAAAATATGAAGTATTGATTAAGCCTCAACGACAACGACAAGTTGAATGAGACTGGACTGCTATGGCTGACTGTTGGTTTTTCATAAAATCTGTGAAACATAACTTCTGCATGGTATGGAATAAACTCAAAGTCACATACACCCTAATATCATGGTCTTAAAAAATTTAAATCATAAGCTCATTATGGACAATTAATCTTACTTTGAAGATGATTGATTAAAGAAAACTATTTCTTTACCAAAGTGATTTTCTGGTAGGCAAGACTCTGCAGGAATCGAAAAAGAAATGGGTAAAAGTATGTTTTGGTTTGAAGCTGCAGTTTATATAGATCCCACTCTAATGAAAGGCAATGTTTTTACTAGAAAGTGACAATCAGAAGCAGCAGAATATTTCAAGGTACATTTTCCTTACAATTTCTTATAAATGTCAAATTCACTTTAGGTTCCATATAAAACGACTATGTGCTTCAATTAAAATAAAGAAATTTTTATCTCAAGAAAAAAAAATTGAAAAAAATTTATTCTTTGAAATATTGACATCAAAGAAACATTTATTGTTAAGTTGAGCGTTGTAAAAAAAAACTAGATGTAAGTTGGTCATTTCTATAACATATAATCTTTTTCACTAATGACGAACTTCAAAAGAGAGAAACATCAGTTAATATTATAAGATCATGTTGACCAATGACCAAGGCTCTACTTTGACATTTTTGGTTATGATGATTAAAACATTAATTAAATGAAATCAACAGTTCACTGTCTTTTGTAAAGTATACTAAAGAGAGAACACACGAAGGTTTTATTGTAACAAAGCGATCAAAATAAAAACAGCAGGACTGTAAACATTAGCTTTTGCTTCAACTTCAAAGAAGCCAGTCAACTGAGTTATTGTTTAAGGATCGGACTTAAATCACCTACAATCATCTTATTGGGTTCGTTGTTTATTATTTCTTTGTGACAGATTAATGATTTCTATGTAGTAGAGTAATCTTTTCTTCGGAAAAGAATGTCATAACATATCTATATCTAACTTACATCTATAAAATTGGAATGTACAATACAACGCCATAGAAACCTGCTAATCTGAGTGGCATAGGTATGTAAAGCTGTATGTACAGACTCCTTAATTTATGAGGTTTTTAATTTATAGATAGTGACACACTGATATGGCCCATATGGGTCACACCCTTAAAAATATTTTGATCTTTTTCTCCGTAATCAAAAGGCCTAGAAAGTTGAAACCGTGTGTAAAGACATCTTTGTTAATGGGGAATCTACATTAGAGATTTTGTTTATTTGATAGATTTGTTTATAAAAGGAAAAGCCTAGAAAACTTTTGCAAAGATTCCTCAGCCGATTAGGATTATGGTGAGCATTAATAATATAGATAATATATATCCTGATAAGCTTTAGAGCAAATTATACTAATTATTAGCTAATTATGTTCAATAAACTTTCAAAACTTTGAATATCTTTTTATAACTATACATAAGAAAACCGTTATCTTGAAAGATAATATTCTAATTTTGCGAAACTGAAACGAGACTCTTAACATGTTTTTGCTTATAAGATAAATGTCACCCGTATTACATATTGATACAAATAAGTATATATGTGTATACTATGATTAATGTCTCTCTGTATAGCAAGGACAAATAATTATATCTTATCTACAACAGAGTCTCATCATAGAATTTATACAAATATCAATGTTGATTAATCACGTCTAGATATTTTTAATCTTCCCAAATCTTTATTTTGATATACGATTATTCAAGTTGCGTACAAAAATAATTAGTTATGTACTAAAAATGTTTTTTTTATTGCTTTTGAATTACTTTAGATTTAAATTAGATTTTACTCTTTACCTTTCCTTTGTAGCCATTCTCTTTCTGAAGAGATTTTATGAGAGAGATTGCTCTGAGTGTTGAACAGTCCTCAACATCAGTCTGATTAAAATCGACCATGTTCCGAAGAATAAAAGTTTCAAAATATTGACTCTACCGAGATTCGAACTCTATGTGTGTAGGCTATCTTCTCCACTAGGTCTGAACGCAGCCTACTGTAGCGCACGTACTGACACCAGTTTAGCTCATACAAAACCTAGTCATTAGCGAACCAATCGCATCATCGCGTTTAAAATAAGGATAGCAGCAGTCAATGTTAACGAATGGTGAATGAGAGTTACTTGCCCCTAGCTACTGATACCGAATGCTTTTGCCGCACGCATTATGATTGGTTAGCTGTGCTTACGTAAGAACGTGCGCTACAGTAGGGTGCGGTCAGACCTAGTGGAGAAGATAGCCTACACATATAGAGTTCGAATCTCGGTAGAGTCAATATTTTGAAACTTTTATTCTTCGGAACATGGTCGATTTTAATCAGACTGTCCTCAACATCATTATGCTACAAATTAAGTGGCCTCGGATCCAAAGCTGAATGTGCTAACCACTGCACTATCATGCTCCTAAATTGCATAGCCAATTGGTGTTCGATTGTATATGTTATAGTAGCAACCTGCTTATAAGATATTCGTGCATGGGTGAGTTTAAATTATCTTAACTCAATGATGAGAAAACAGAGTTCTTGACCTTGGGTACACGTCATCAACTGGCAAAACTGGCCCTAAAAACTACCATGAACTTTGACACCTTAAAGGCCAGGAACCTCGGTGTGATATTCAAATCAACCATGTCCATGGAAGAGCATGTAAGCTCTGTGTGCCGGAACTGCTACTTTCATTTGCATAATATTGGGCATAAAAAGATACCTTTTAACTATCGGCAACAGCAAACTTCTTGTGCAAACTCTAATAACTAGTCGCCTTGTTTACAGTTACTCCCTCCTTGTCAATTTTCTGAGAAAGTTAATATCACGTTTACAAAGAGTTCAGAATTCTGTAGCAAACTGACAATAACCACTTGTAAAACCACTTTCAAAATTTATGTCAAAACTCTCCTGTTCAGATCTGTTTATCATATCTAAAATAAATCTATCTTTCTCATCGTTTAACTGACTCGATCATATACGCAAGTGAGCAACTGTATAGGTGGATACCGGGCGCTATACAAGTTAATAATAATCATAATTATCATTATTATTACTACTAAATCATTTTAGTGTAGTGCAGTACTTCATATGGTTTAATAGCAGGCTCACATCAATTGGTCTTTGTATTTATTTTTCATTTTTGCAATAACTAGGCCTCTTACCTCCTCGTAAAGTATAATAATGGAGTGATTTATGGTCCTAAAACAGTTTGTGGTGTGTTATAATGAGAAACATTACAGCATGTTTAATCAGATGAAGATATGGGTATAGAAAGACAAACCTTTTATAACAATACCAGCATAATATTGACAATGCTTGAAACTTACGGAATCAACATTTGCTTCTGATTGAGTAAGTGGTGAGTGGTAGGGTTTAAGGTGTTGTCAGCTTATCTTGAGCAGCTATTTTACATACGTATGCCGTCATTTAAAAGACAGGCCAGTTAAGAAAGGGATTGGGAAAGAAAAATAACGAAAGAAAGATAAAGTGAGAATAAGACAGCAGAAATTCAAAGGACCCAAGTTTCTTCTGAACTTTGCCCTTTCAACTCTTCAGTTTGGTTTTATTTCAACTTTGGTTGAATGCTCTGACACTTCGAGATCCCGTTGACGTAGTGCTTAAGGGTCATAGAGATACAGACACACTTCCTTACCAGGATAAAGAACTGGTTCACGTTGAGGGAAATAGTGCTTCCTAAGAAAAGTATGTTATGATCATTACGTAAATAAAGAAGTGTACGTTTATCAATCATAACTTTACATTATTTTTGTTGATAACCAGCTGTTACCTTAAAAACTGAAACATGATACACATCAGTGGTTTTGTTTACTTTCATTTGATACGTGCTAGCGCACGCTTGTGCATATAGATTTATTGATTTCAACATATGGTAGTCTCGCTACTCTACTTAACTGTATTTAATTAGAACACGAACCTTGTCAGGAAATTACATTGATTGATATTTCTGTAACAAGTGTTAATGCGGAAAAAATGTATACAATGTGCCTTCTTTTCTTTTCGCATTTATGTTTTACCAACATCCTATACCTCATATCGTAATTGGTTTCAATTAGGGAGTCTCTCATTAAGGAGTAAATTCGTTAGTGTCAAGAAGACCTGTACATAAGATAAGTACATCTCGATTTGTACATTTTGAAATTTTGTGCTTTAACGATAAGGAATTTTTTTTATCAATAAGCAAATTATTTTTTTTAGACATATATTCTAATGTCGTTGTCAAACATGTCACTTCACATCTTTGATCTAAACATATTGATTGAATTTGGAAAAAATATATACTTCACATATATACTTCAAAGTCACTTGCTTGACAACAACATTAGACACATGTCGAAAAGTCGCTTCCCCAGAGTAAAGAAGTTGCTTATTCATAAACATTGTCCTTATCTTTCATCTCATAAACTTCAAAGAAGTCATCCCGTGCTTCGTCTGTGAATTTGGATAAATTAAGAATGGAGCTGGGTCCATTGCAATGTGAAACTAAATCAGTATGTTTAGGTCACACCAACAGACACTACAGACCTCAGTTTTCTTGAACCAAATATAAAGTCAACGATACGAGTAAGAATAAGCAATTTATTGGATTCCGTCCCATTTTAAGCATTACAAACGAGTAAGGGGTCGTTCAGACAAATGCTCCTTTTTCAAGAAACCAGGACCTACCTGATATTTGATTCAGCCATCACATTATTATGAATGGATATCTGAAGATTAGATATCTTAACCTCCTCTGCATTTTGTTCACTTGTGATACAAAGTCTGAAAAATCTGAAAGATCAAAACATTAACACAGTAAAAGTTCCAGATAAGGCATTATGTACTTAAATTATTTAAAAGCACAATCAGACGTTTTTATTTGTTGCGTTATTCTATAATCAAATATTTATATTGTATAATAATTTATTATTCATGTTAATTTCAAATCATACTTCATCTGATAGAAATGTCAAGTACATCAATCAAGTAAATTTATTTGGATATGATATATAAGAAATTTATCGTATTCCGTTTTTTCCGGGACTCCTATTAACTTCTATGTTATCTTATGTATATAAATTTATATATAGTTAAAAGCGTTGATAAAAAACAACAGCACAGAACAGCAAGGAACTGCGATGGGAACAAAAATGGAACCAACCTATGCAACTCTAGTTCTTGGATACCTTGCAATCAAATTAGAAAATGTGATAACAACTGAGTTTGATAAAGAATTTGCCAATTACTTCAAAGACAATTGGCGAAGATTCCTAGATGACTGTTTTATATTGTGGCCGCTAGGTAACCACAAATTAACACAATTTGTGGATATATATATAACAACCTAAATGAAAACTTGACATTCACAATGGAAGCAAGTGATACAAATATTCCCTTCTTGGATACGCATATTATCAAGTCCGGCAAGAGACTGGAAACAGATATTAATTTCAAAAACAATATCTCCATTTCTCGTCGTGTCACCCAAGTCACACAAAACGCAGCATTCCGTACAATTTGGCAAGACGAATCTGTATGATAGTATCCAACCAAATCACAAGGGATAACCAACTCCTGGAACTGAAAAAATATCTCCAACAGCGTGGATATCCCATTGCCTTAATAGAAGACGGAATCAAGAAAGCTCAATCGTTAAAGAGAAGCGAGTTATTGGTTGTTAAACATAAAGAAGTCAACGAGCAACCAATTGCTGCATATGTTTCCACAACAAATCCAGACCTATTTGGAATTATCAATAAGAATATGCCGATCCTAGAACAAGACAATCGAATGAAGAGGATCATGAAAGATGGCAGTCTTATAAAAAGTTAAAGACAGAGCCCAAACCTAAAAAGAATGCTTTCTAGGGCGCGTTTTGACACCAAGCCACATCCTGAAATTATTGGTGTCACCAAATGTAAGAGGATATTGTGGAACTTGTGACCATCTAATAGAGGGGAAATCAATTAAACTCTCTATAAAAAAAACATGCGGAGTTCAATGTTCATACCAACATGAACTGTAGTGCCCGAAATGTTATTTATTTAATCACATGTCAGGGATGCCACGAAAAATATATAGGCCAAACAGAGTATCTAAGGGGAAGGGTGAGGGTACACAAACAACAAATTAAGGACCCAAACACCCGCTGTATACCCCTCAGTGCACACATAGACTCGTGCGCAAAAGGAAAAACAATTAAGTTTATACTCTTCCCCTTTATCAACTGTCAACAGATGATCCCATGATGCGCAAAATAAAGGAAGAATTCTGTGTTAAAAAATACTGTTCATCATTAAACAGGTAGAGCGTAATCCTTACACAAGCTCTTTGTACATGTCCAACATCGTGACGTCATAATATGTTGTGTGCTCCTGTTTATTTTATCAACGCTTTTAACTATGAAGACTGTACACTTGATTGAAATTTTACCTTATATATATGTATCATCCCAACTTGGGATCGCGTCCCATCTCAAGATGGGACGGCGGATACTTTAACATGTTTATAATATTCTTATTCTAATGTTGAATTTAGTAATAACATGATAACATGTATCATTTAGATGAGCGCTTTAAGGCCCTCGAAAGATATTTTGATTTTATGTTGATTTTCATGACTTATTGGCTATATCTATCTCTCATCGCATACGAGTCTTTCATCATAGTACAATACGATTTCAAAAGTAATTCTTATACAAAATTTTATAAATTATTTCATTATATTCTTAAATATTTTTTAAATGTGACAGCATGTTAAGCAAATAAAAAAAAGAAATATACACTCAAAACCCACTCTTAGTGAATACCAAGAATGCTAATGCCTTGTAATCAGTTCAATTTCTTACACATAAACCGTTCCGTTAAGCAAGATTTCAATGTACTCATTGTGTTTGATAGTCGAATCTAAGACTTTATGTTTCTTAAACATAATTCACAAATACTAACCTATAAGTGGTGTTCCGTCAATGCTTATAAGATGTCCAGTAAATAAATCCAGTTATGCCTCCTCATATTTCCGATCGAACCTGATGTGATCAGTGTCGTGGTGCAAATGGCAAACATACGTGCTTGGTAGTTCAGAGAAGGGTGTGGGGTGGGTGGAGGGGGGAGGGGGGTCCGAAAGAAGGGATTTTGGTAAACATCCGGCTCGGTTATGACACCAATACCTGTGTGTCACCTTCAAATTAGTGACAAGAATGGGTACCAATTGTACATGAGCATGCTTGTAACACTACAAAGGTACACGCCAAGCGTTTGTTGTTTTAGTCAATGATTATCATTCATAGTTATTAAGGCATTTGCCCCTATCGGCAATATCACTGATAGGAAGCAGGCGTGATCAAACCCTAACCAAAAACAACAACAAATGTTTATGTTTATTGTTATTGTTATTCGATGAAAGTGTTTTGGCCAAACTGAATATATTCAAAATATTTTTTTCATAAACAGAACGATTATGATGTGAAGTAACCAACATGAAATCTAACATCATCCATTGATTATATATGGGGAAATAACAGACATTTTAAATAGAATTTTTAAAATTTAGAACTTAGTTTCCAAGATTTACAAAAGAAGATTATGGTTTTAACATATTTTGTTCATTTCAAAAAAAGAAAATAGATTTGCAAGCAAGCTGAAAGCTTATATTAATGCCGCGCCAATAAAAATTATATTTTGAAACCATCAAAAATACAACACAAAGTTATGTCAAACCAATACGATGTACAGTTGCAACACAATTCGGTTAAGATATTCAATATTGCAAAGGCAATTTTCTTCATGCTAATTTAGAAATACAATATTTCAACTCATTTCTTATCAATGCTACAAGAAGATTATAAACGGAGTTTGTTAACTTTGAGTTCATTAATAAACTTTGTTTACCTTCACAAGATTTTTTGACACAAACCAGGGTACAGAGTTGAGAAAAAACAAATTTTCTACTTAACCCGAGGTAACATATGATTTCGATCAGTATGAAAAGGTTGTTTTTATATGTACAAGCGTCTATCTAGGCTTGTTAGAAGCGTTGAATTGAGAGAATTTATGTGTGTTGTTACTGCTAATAAGTTAATCAACTGATCAACTGAGTCAAATAATTACACATCAACGAAGTTTTATTGATATACTAACAATTATCGAGTTATTTTGTGCTGACATACATGTACTAATGTGTTATCTTCAGAGGACTAAATGATTCATAGATATATGATTCAATGATATAGAAACTGTCATTTCTTATACAAATTTGATATTGAAACTGTCATTTCTTATACAAATTTGATATTGAAACTGTCATTGCTTATTGTAAAATATTATCGTATTTCATTGTATGAGAATATGCAATATGGTTTAAAGATACTTTTATTCAAAAGAATCTGGTTCGGTAAACAAGCAAAATTTTTCTTATGTGAATACCTCACCAGTACATGACATGATAAACATAATACACAAGGACCAAACAAACTAAAATAAAATTAACATAATGACATGTGTGCATTTACAAAAGAAATTAAGAAAACGTCTGCAGTTGCCTTCATTAAAAGTTTTCACTTACAATAATTTATCCAAACGCTTGGTCTTACAGATGAATTGGTGAAGTGACTCTATGATTTTTCTATTTTCATTTCTGGTTGTTGGATTGATCCCATATAAAACCTTTTGGAGGCTGTATTCATTTATATAGAAATAATAATAAGAAACACTACGCTATCCCGCCCTCTTTAAATAAGAACATATCGACTTAAAAGTGTATGAAGCCATTTTAGTATTAAACAAACAAATTCCAAGATGGTTACTTACATGCAATCGCTGCTTATTTGCTCTCAGTCTTTAACATCATTGATTTGTGAATCACGTATATGAATTGTGAACATGACGAAAAAAAAACACCTGAGCAAGCTAAACCTACAAATAAACTTGTAACGCAATATTTTATTTCACAGCACATGCTACCTTTTGGTGTTTCCAACGTATAGATTGAAAGAAGATGCATGTCAATACTTTGTTTGATTAAGTATGTGTTGGAGTACGCTAGTGCACACAGAATAATTAATTTCAATGGTTGAATTAGGTCTCACGGAATGTTGCTAATACTTGATTTTGACTCTTAACTGATTTGTTATGGAAATCTGGAGGGTTTGTGTCAGGCCTTCAAGCAAACCTTGGTATTGTGTTATGTTTTTTATTTCAATTTTGTACATTGAAAAATAACTGAAATGCATTTGCACAATTTTTGGGCCATATTTCGATCCAGTTCTAGAGGTTTGAGCGCTTTAGGATCAAGGATGCATCCGCATGATTAAGGCATCTAACAAAAACTAGTTATTTAACCCCAACAGCACTGAAAGTTAAACATAAAAAGTACATGAAAATGTATGGGGAAAGTCTTCGTCTAGTAATGGAGTATATATATAAGGTGGCAAGTGCTTTATGTATCGTTATAAGGCAATCCTAGTCGACATTAGTTACCTGATGACGCATATTACAGAAGCTGGGATATTGTGGTATGGTCAGTGACTGCAGTCGTATAATAGTCATGATGACAAACTTTCTTGCGGCTAAGTATAACGTTTCCTAGGTAAAAAAAATCAGTGATTACAGTTGTTGAGAATCAGTTGTAGTTTTAACTTCATAAGAATATCGAGCGACCAATAAATGAAAAATAATAATAAAATAAAAAAACTAATGTAAATATGTAAAAGTTTATACATCAAATTCCAATATTTTGAAATTAGTATTATTTACAACTTAAGATAAAATTTCCCTTACCGTCTTGTATTATTTACAACTTAAGATAAGATCTTCCTTTACCGAAAATTGTCACATTTTTTTTCTTATGTTAGATTTGATTTGTCAGTTAGTATTCATTAATTGCCCGACTCTGTTTGTGCAGTAGCTGATTGTCTAATTTCTTAAGTTCATAGTTTATTGTCTATGACAGTTGCTGACGTCTTTCATTATAATGAATTTGAATTTCAGCGACTGACATGTCGATGGCAATTAAAAGATCAATATAGATAGTTTGAATACTTCAGATGAAATATGGTGATGCAATATGTTTTTAAAAAGCATTTTCAAAATGTTTACGCTATTTTCCATGCCACCCATGCAATATGAGTGCTACAAAATAAGTCGGTTAATCAAGCTAATGTGCTGGGCATGTATCTATTTTACAAAAAATGCCTTGTGTGATGCTGCTCTCTTTTGATGTTGAGATGAAAAAGATAATATTTGAGAGTAATCAGCATATAAAGTTTCATTTAGTTCTGGATGCAAAATTTAAATTGTGGCTCTTTGAAATCTTTATTCGATGTCATTTATAGAAACAGATTTTGTCACTTTGGTTGGTCTTTTTATCTTGACATCAAAGCTAAAGGTTCAGAAGTTTTCTTTGTTGTGAAGTAATATACACAAATTTCATATTTTCCAAAAAATGCTTAAGAATATAACTTCAAGTACTTAAGGAAATTATAAAAGAAACATTCTCTTTCAAAAGTGTTTATAAGTTTTATATTGAGTGTTACTTAAAAAATCACACATCATGCTACTGATTTTGTACAACATGAGCTCTTTCCTTAACACTTTGAAGATGACTTTGATCATGCAATTTACATCTATTATATTGATTACTAATATTGCTACCAAATGTCAGACGGATTACCTTGAACCGATGTATGTCATACGGCTTGAGACACTTTGATGCTTTGGTATCTTAGTTGCAACCGTCACAGTACCTACATGTATACAGATTATTCCCATTTAGGTCCCTTTTTTAAAATTGCACTGTTTACCATCTTACCTAAATATCTTAAATATTAATACAAAGTGGATATCTCTTTTTCCTTGACTAATAGTAGATTTACTAAATAAAAAGCAAAATAATAGTTATATGAAAAGAAGCTATGAAAATGGTATAATAAATTTTAATCAATGCAAAATGTTATTAAAGCATTAAACATCACACTTACACAGCTTAACGGTTGTATTGCAGGTTGTTGATGAAGTTTTAACAAGAAGTAAACTTTGGAATTAAGGAACCTGATACTATATATCCAAATTCGATGCATATCTAGCTTTGAGTTGATCCTCTGAAATACGATTAAATGCATTTTCTTCAATGTTTTGTACACCTATTTAAGAGTGGTTTGACAAAGCAACACTTACATTCATTTAAACCTAAGTGTTGCTTTTTAACGTTAAAAATATCAATGGTATTATATATTGTAAGTAATTATATTAGGAGTATATCAGTTGAACTTTATCAGTGCAATGATTACTGTTACAATTCATTAGACAGATAAAAGAAAAATATAATGAATCACTGCGGCCAAAAAAATCATTTCATTATCCTTTATTTGAATTTGTCCTTGTATACTGTATTTCCTAAAGTTTACAAGCTTCATATGGAAACTATAGATGTTGTTGAACATCTTCTTGTTCCTTACTTTACACTTAAATATGGCACATTCGTGGGCGTTTTATCAGGCAGTTTACCCGTATTGTCACACTTATAGCTCAATGAAATATTACATTAAAACGCTTCATTTTGAATGTTTTAACTGACTCTCTTTCAATGAATTGACATGATAATTTATTTTATTTTTTGTTCCAAAGTTTTGCTACAAATTCGCTTTGAAATGGATTTGTGTATTAGTGCATCGATTTATAATTGCACCCTTGGCTGTAGATTTATTGAAGAATTGAATTAAACAGCTGACGTATGTTTTTTTAACAACGGTTATATTTCTGGTGTATTAAAGTTGAATTTACAAAACTATTTGACACTTAAACACACATTTACAGTAATAACAGCTGACCGACCCTAATGCAACAGTTAATAAGATATAAGATAACCAATAACAGCCATAGAAATTATCAAATACATTGCATATGCCAATGTATCCTTTCTAAGTAGAAGACGAAACACATTACAGCTCATTAGTAGGAGTCGGAAGAGCTTTAACCATGCATAGCATTCGGTAAGCGGGAGGCGTTATAATGAGAATGCGTTGTAGAGGAGAGAAACTTTAACAACTATCTGCTTTCCTAAGATAATATGCTTTCCTGACATAAGCAGTTCATCTTTAAAAACTGTACAAAAGTTAACAGTTTCCAAATAATCTTAAATTGTGTGAATCTCTAAGAAATTATAAAATATAAATTTCTCGAAATTTATAGAAACTTTCTAGATAAGTTCCAAGTACTTTCTAAACATTTCTAGAATCGTGGTACACTGTTTCTTGGCCTAGTGGATTTACATTACCAACAAATCGAATGATAAAGCAATGATTGGACAGTAGTTGATATATTCTGCTTGTCCAATTTTGTGTAAAGAGCATGGAAATAATGAGCTCCTAATAACCATCTCATCTCCGTTAACATTATCAACATAGCGTAAATTGTATTGGAAGAATATTCCGGGCTGAGTTGATGAGATTTTGTATTAAACCCAAGGGTTCCATCACAATGTTGCTTGGGATAACTTTATAAGGGGTTTCTTTTAATTGAGATTAGACATCGGAATGAAAATATGATGAATTGTTGATATGTACTCTCAACTCAATGTGACCATTAGTAAATCTTGACCTTGATATCTTGTTTCTTTTAAGATCTTTATTAACTCTTCTTTAAATCGAAACTTTTCTGGACCTAAGCCTAATCGTTTAAAGTTTCTAACTTTATCTTCGAAAAATACTCTTTATTGAAAATATTATTTTATTTCAAAGGAATAGAATACTGATTGGTCAATCATTCAAGTAATCACAGATATATATATATATATATATATATGGTGCCTTGGAACATAAAGTAAAGCAATTAAAACATTAATGAGGTAGTTACGTTATAGGTTCTAATTATGTTCTAATTTTTGTGAACGATTATTCGTCAAATACCAATTCTTGTAACCACAATAGTAGAAAAAGGTAGAAAGAAATCAATAAAAACAACATTGTCTCAACACATATACTTGCTATCCGAGGTAGTTTATCTGAATCGTATGTAAAATCTACTTATCAAATGTTTGTGATAATTATTTATCAATTGCAAGGCAGTGTTTGTCATTTGAAAATGCCTTTTTTTCATTCAGCATCTTTAAACAAATACGTATTTACTACTACTACTACTACCACCACTACTACGACTACTACGACTACTACTACTACTACTACTACTACTACTATTTCTACTACTACTACTTCTACTACTACAACATCCGCTATTTCTACTTCTTATACTATTAGTACAACTACTACTTCTACTACTGTTTCTTCTACTGCTGCTAATAACGATAAGAAGGATATTATCGGTATCATAAGTATGTCTACCACTGCTAATAATACTTTTCGTCCATGACTAATACTTTTAATGACAACCATATTACAACTACATCTGCTATTATTTCCAATCATTTACTGCATATCATGATGATAAAAAATGGTTATGCATAAAGCAATGTGGTATGGCGCTTCAACAGTCAACCATACTTTACAACGGTGCAAAGATGTAATCAGTGAACTGAATAGACTCAGTGGTCGTGTCAACCTATATGTCATATGAAGTAGAAACAAAACAATAATGATGATAATGCTAGATAATAACTAGTTAAAGTCCCTTGAACATCGTCTGTGAGTCGTAAAAACAACATATTTAAGAGACGTTAATTATAAAACCACACCATAGATCCTTTCTTTATAGATCAGCCAGTATTTTCCTGAGGTAACATATATGCAAGCAAAGGATCGAAGAAGAGCAAACATTTGCTTTAAAATCAATCATCACTGAAGAGCAGTCGACCAAAGTTATTTCCCAGGAGATCAAATCTTTGTTACTTTCATCAATCTCCTTGTTATGAATGGGATTGTTGTTATTTCTTCTCTCTTCAGAATGCTGCTTTCAAAACTTACTTCATGCTTTGCTTCATTTGTGAAGATCAAGGTTGATGATATCATTTGTTTAGAGTTAAATGTCAATTTATGAATTTTCAATATTTATACGTTGATCAACTTTAACAAGTCAATCAGAAACTATTATAATTTTTTTAAATGTGATATCAAAAATCTAATTCAATTTATACCCTTTCAAACATCATCCTTATTTTCGTATCTTTTGACAATTATTTGGTCTCCACAAAAGATCTGTTCAATCACAAATATAAAGTGCATCAGGATTATGTGTATGGTAAAACATGCCTCAATCCCACAACTCGAGTTGTAAACTAGAAGGGAGTACAAAAAAGGCTTACAAATGGTGGTGTGACGTCATCGGAGAAGCAGCGCTGTGTTTACACAATTGGAGAATACTACTACTTATATGTGATATTAGTTTTATCATTCATCATATTCTCGTAAATTCTTTTGTGATAAGTTTAATTCGTTTTTTTATAACAATGAACATATTGCATTTGATTGTGCTTTATCAATTTTGATAGCATAAGTGTGAAAGTTGCTTACATAACAGATGAAAACTAAAATTGATATTTGAATGGTATCACTTTATGCATGACACATTAATGATAGTATTGTTTTTGCTTAGACCAACATGAACAACGAATTCAATGTTTAAAATACATTTATCAAACACCAAATCTAAAGGTCGATAAAATCAAAAGAAATTCTATTGATAAAAACTATATTTTCCTATTTGAAAACTTATTGTCATAGAGTTATGCCGGATACAAACATAAATATACACAAACAAAATCAAATGTTAAGAAAATATTAAATTAGAATGTAGACTGATCGAAATTCGTTAACGTTTCGCTTTAGTATATGGAAAGGGGGCATCTATCTAGCAGTATGAAAATTTGCCCTTTTTTCATTTTCTGATAAACAGTTTTACTCAATATCCGTGTTGTATCTGGCAAGCAATCGAAAACTTCATATACTCCTGTCTTCTTGATAGCATGTTATTATTGGAAAAGTAAGTGCAACATGGTTACTCTACCACCCTCATCAGACAACCTTCCATTAGATGTCAAGCTATCAGACACTCATGACATCAACAAGCCACAAAAAGCACTACACACTATCGTTTTGTTTAATTGCTAAAAAGGAGGCAGCTTTCATCTAAAGGCGAGAAAGAAAGGAAACAAACTCCTCCTGCGTCCATGAAGAAGAGAACACAGGAAAGATGCACTTAGTGTTTGTGGTCAATATACTTTTCAAAGTGTTTGATGATTCGTTTATATATTATGGATCTTTGATCTGACAAGCGCTCAGAAGGAACAAGCATTAAATTTTCTCTGTGCAACTTGTTATTGACAATAGATAATAACTAGTTAAAGTCCCTTGAAAATCGTCTGTGAGTCGTAAAAACAACATATTTAAGAGAGACGTTAATTATAAAACCACACCATAGATCCTTTCTTTATAGATCAGCCAGTATTTTCCTGAGGTAACATATATGCAAGCAAAGGATCGAAGAAGAGCAAACATTTGCTTTAAAATCAATCATCACTGAAGAGCAGTCGACCAAAGTTATTTCCCAGGAGATCAAATCTTTGTTACTTTCATCAATCTCCTTGTTATGAATGGGATTGTTGTTATTTCTTCTCTCTTCAGAATGCCGCTTTCAAAACTTACTTCATGCTTTGCTTCATTTGTGAAGATCAAGGTTGATGATATCATTTGTTTAGAGTTAAATGTCAATTTATGAATTTTCAATATTTATACGTTGATCAACTTTAACAAGTCAATCAGAAACTATTATAATTTTTTTAAATGTGATATCAAAAATCTAATTCAATTTATACCCTTTCATACATCATCCTTATTTTCGTATCTTTTGACAATTATTTGGTCTCCACAAAAGATTTGTTCAATCACAAATATAAAGTGCATCAGGATTATGTGTATGATAAAACATGCCTCAATCCCACAACTCGAGTTGTAAACTAGAAGGGAGTAAAAAAAAGGCTTACAAATGGTGGTGTGACGTCATCGGAGAAGCAGCGCTGTGTTTACACAATTGGAGAATACTACTACTTATATGTGATATTAGTTTTATCATTCATCATATTCTCGTAAATTCTTTTGTGATAAGTTTAATTCGTTTTTTTTATAACAATGAACATATTGCATTTGATTGTGCTTTATCAATTTTGATAGCATAAGTGTGAAAGTTGCTTACATAACAGATGAAAACTAAAATTGATATTTGAATGGTATCACTTTATGCATGACACAATAATGATAGTATTGTTTTTGCTTACACCAACATGAACAACGAATTCAATGTTTAAAATACATTTATCAAACACCAAATCTAAAGGTCGATAAAATCAAAAGAAATTCTATTGATAAAAACTATATTTTCCTATTTGAAAACTTATTGTCATAGAGTTATGCCGGATACAAACATAAATATACACAAACAAAATCAAATGTTAAGAAAATATTAAATTAGAATGTAGACTGATCGAAATTCGTTAACGTTTCGCTTTAGTATATGGAAAGGGGGCATCTATCTAGCAGTATGAAAATTTGCCCTTTTTTCATTTTCTGATAAACAGTTTTACTCAATATCCGTGTTGTATCTGGCAAGCAATCGAAAACTTCATATACTCCTGTCTTCTTGATAGCATGTTATTATTGGAAAAGTAAGTGCAACATGGTTACTCTACCACCCTCATCAGACAACCTTCCATTAGATGTCAAGCTATCAGACACTCATGACATCAACAAGCCACAAAAAGCACTACACACTATCGTTTTGTTTAATTGCTAAAAAGGAGGCAGCTTTCATCTAAAGGCGAGAAAGAAAGGAAACAAACTCCTCCTGCGTCCATGAAGAAGAGAACACAGGAAAGATGCACTTAGTGTTTGTGGTCAATATACTTTTCAAAGTGTTTGATGATTCGTTTATATATTATGGATCTTTGATCTGACAAGCGCTCAGAAGGAACAAGCATTAAATTTTCTCTGTGCAACTTGTTATTGACAATAGATAATAACTAGTTAAAGTCCCTTGAAAATCGTCTGTGAGTCGTAAAAACAACATATTTAAGAGAGACGTTAATTATAAAACCACACCATAGATCCTTTCTTTATAGATCAGCCAGTATTTTCCTGAGGTAACATATATGCAAGCAAAGGATCGAAGAAGAGCAAACATTTGCTTTAAAATCAATCATCACTGAAGAGCAGTCGACCAAAGTTATTTCCCAGGAGATCAAATCTTTGTTACTTTCATCAATCTCCTTGTTATGAATGGGATTGTTGTTATTTCTTCTCTCTTCAGAATGCTGCTTTCAAAACTTACTTCATGCTTTGCTTCATTTGTGAAGATCAAGGTTGATGATATCATTTGTTTAGAGTTAAATGTCAATTTATGAATTTTCAATATTTATACGTTGATCAACTTTAACAAGTCAATCAGAAACTATTATAATTTTTTTAAATGTGATATCAAAAATCTAATTCAATTTATACCCTTTCATACATCATCCTTATTTTCGTATCTTTTGACAATTATTTGGTCTCCACAAAAGATTTGTTCAATCACAAATATAAAGTGCATCAGGATTATGTGTATGATAAAACATGCCTCAATCCCACAACTCGAGTTGTAAACTAGAAGGGAGTAAAAAAAAGGCTTACAAATGGTGGTGTGACGTCATCGGAGAAGCAGCGCTGTGTTTACACAATTGGAGAATACTACTACTTATATGTGATATTAGTTTTATCATTCATCATATTCTCGTAAATTCTTTTGTGATAAGTTTAATTCGTTTTTTTTATAACAATGAACATATTGCATTTGATTGTGCTTTATCAATTTTGATAGCATAAGTGTGAAAGTTGCTTACATAACAGATGAAAACTAAAATTGATATTTGAATGGTATCACTTTATGCATGACACAATAATGATAGTATTGTTTTTGCTTACACCAACATGAACAACGAATTCAATGTTTAAAATACATTTATCAAACACCAAATCTAAAGGTCGATAAAATCAAAAGAAATTCTATTGATAAAAACTATATTTTCCTATTTGAAAACTTATTGTCATAGAGTTATGCCGGATACAAACATAAATATACACAAACAAAATCAAATGTTAAGAAAATATTAAATTAGAATGTAGACTGATCGAAATTCGTTAACGTTTCGCTTTAGTATATGGAAAGGGGGCATCTATCTAGCAGTATGAAAATTTGCCCTTTTTTCATTTTCTGAAAAAAAGTTTTACTCAATATCCGTGTTGTATCTGGCAAGCAATCGAAAACTTCATATACTCCTGCCTTCTTGATAGCATGTTATTATTGGAAAAGTAAGTGCAACATGGTTACTCTACCACCCTCATCAGACAACCTTCCATTAGATGTCAAGCTATCAGACACTCATGACATCAACAAGCCACAAAAAGCACTACACACTATCGTTTTGTTTAATTGCTAAAAAGGAGGCAGCTTTCATCTAAAGGCGAGAAAGAAAGGAAACAAACTCCTCCTGCGTCCATGAAGAAGAGAACACAGGAAAGATGCACTTAGTGTTTGTAGTCAATATACTTTTCAAAGTGTTTGATGATTCGTTTAAATATTATGGATCTTTGATCTGACAAGCGCTCAGAAGGAACAAGCATTAAATTTTCTCTGTGCAACTTGTTATTGACAATTAGAAATCGCAATTAAGAGTGATTCATGCAGCTAAAGTGGACAACTGAATGACAAAGAGTTTTCACAACATAATCATCGGTTCTTGAGTTGTCTTTTTTAAAAGAAAATAAACCATGATGAACACCATACCTAGGCATACTCGTTCAAGGAAGCAGACAGATATATTATGATGTAGAATGCTATAAGACTAGGCTCGTAGATCATACTTCAGCTGGTGACATATGTAATTTACTTTGATATAAATTTGTTAATGTTTCTGAGCTAGGTGTCTGTGACTTGTTAATCAATAGTTATTTCAAGATCGACATGAGTTTAATTGATATTGAAACTAGTAACCGATTTCAACAGTAATGCACCAATCCTGATGTGTAATATGCTTTAACTACATTTATGCAGACAATTCATATCATGAAAACGATGCCCTAGGAAATATATCAGACAAAATGTTACCAGAACACAAACACCAGGCACCATTCTTTAAGATATCAAGCTATCAAACTAAACCTGAAAGTAACAAACTTGTTCGATAAATATTTTATTTAGTTTTTTCTTATGGTGCACTAAAACATCCATACACGAAAGTTGTGTATGGAATGAATAAAGCATGTCGTCCTTTAGATGTCCACTTTAAAGGTTGAGGAACGCTGTGGAGCAGGAGGAAGAGTCTGTAAAGCTACTGTAATATCCCACATCAAAGAAGTAGATACATATAGAGAGATAAACAAGGCATCCAGCTGTTGATCTTAATCATTTATTTTGATTCAAATTTGAGAAACTCTTTGAGATGCGTGTATACCAATAGTAATTGTAGAACCTTACATTGATTTTATTTATCTAGGTTGTAACAAGTGTTGTGTGTTGACTTACATCATTTGTGTTGTTTATTAAACTCAACAGAGCATATTTCTATTATTTTTACCTGAAGGAACACAACACACCCTAAACAAGTAAAATAAATACACCTCCTTTTTTCGGTCTTAAATAATAAATAATAAATACAAGTAGGACTCAAGGCATATGGATCGCAGCGTTAAAAACCCTAAGAAAATTCTTTCTACTGAACTATCCTTGACATTACTAAAAATTACAAGGACAAACCTAAAATGATAAGAATTGAAAAGATAATGAATCAATGGTTAGGAAGGGATCTAACTCCCCGAAGGAAGGCAAATTTATTTTTTAAAAGTACACTTATTGGATCCATTTTCGATGTTCCTCCTCCTTGTACTTACCTTACGACCTTTTTGAAAGTCAATTGACACATATAATTTTTAAACTCATGATGACGCAATAGTAACTTCCCTGATGTTATTATTTATTGTGAAACGTTGCACATTTGACATTGTTTTTATCTTTTCTCTGGAACACTTTTTAATATGTGAATAGTGTCTTGGTGTTGATTATTGATTCAATTAACAAATCATTATTGATTCAGTCTCATTCATAGGATTGCAAATATATAATTCCGTAGCAAATAAAAGTTCCTCAAGTTCATCGTGCAAACATGACATTTTACATATTAATCCTTGGCATGGATCCTTTACAGAGTACCCTAAACAAAGTGGTAGCTTACTGATCATGAGGTGACATTTCATAATCCAAGTTATGAATGTGTTGTTGCAACAGACTTAAAAACACGAAAGTTGTAGACTCAATATTCTTGTGAATAAAAATAAAGAATATTCTTTCAATAAACCTTATTAGACATAGTTGATGGTCAGTCTAAGAAAATCAATATATGATTAACAAGATTCTATAGTAATATTTCTTAATAATTGTGTTAACAAACTGAAGTAAATAAACTAAATCATACTTGAGAGAAATAACTGCAAAGGTGGGCATAAACCCTTGATATGACAAGGAGTACTTGATCCTTTGTGTACTTCGAGATCTTGCCTAAATTTAAAATTCAAATCCGATTAGCTTGAGGGAGTACACTCTATTTAAAACAGGATTATATTCTTCTGATCACTTGTCTCCTTATCTCTCATAGCAAGTGCAGAAAATAGTTCACTGAGTACAGAAAGATATAACATTGTAGAACAAAATCATCGTTTACTTCATGTCAATGAGAAATTTAAGAATCATCAGGAAAGAATAATGAAGACTTATTCCCCAAATAAGACAATACTTTCTTATTTTTTACAACAACAAGTGAAAATTGAAAATAAAGTGAAAATAATAATTCTGTAATACGGTTCTGAGCTGTCACCATCTGATAAATTGTCTCTTGAAACTGTATGTATACACGTCTTTCTCTGACATTAACGTGGATCTTCTTGTGTACTTTTACCATGTGCTTTGGCAGAAGTTTAACGATGGATTATGCTCATACATTGAATTTTTTTTATAAATTCAGAAGTCAAAAAAGCAATGACACAGAATTTAATCAGCTTTGATCTTATGGGCCAGAACCATTACTCAATGCTTCTCCATCTATTCCAAATGAAACAGTTTTCAATGTTTAGGAAAACTAAGATAATTGAATTCTAAAGAGAGTTTAAAATAAGTCCTACTAGATAATAGATGGCAGGTCTCAGTCTATTCTAGAAAACATATGTTCAAAAACACAACTATAATCAAGGTTTTCAGCACGAAGTATCCTGGAGGGAGACCTAATTAGTTTCATCAACACACACAGAAATGAAAGATTAAACTGAAAACCGCGCTTGATATCGACCCACGTTTAGAATTAAATTCAATGAAAATAGACATCGAAAATAGATTTTTGTTCAAATCTTGATAAACATATAAGTGTGAGTAAATGAATAAATCTAGTTGATAAATATATTAATGCATGACTTACACCTACATTTTTATCTCAAAATGGGCATCATTTCAAGGGTAAAAAGCAAAAGTAAAAAGACGACAAACACATTGTGAGAAAGAGAAAAACCTGACCTATAGAGCTTGGTTGAACATAAGCAAGGAATACTTGATTCATTGAATATATTACTGGAAATTTTGATTAACAGAAACCAAAATATACTTCACAATGCATTTTCAAGCCCATGTCTCTTTTTCTTAGTATATTATTGAGCATTTTAGATTCTCATGGGTTATAAAGCAGTAATATTGATTCTGGACGAAAACGGTTTCTATGGCTTTAAACCAAACTTAGTGGTATTTGATTGAGTGATCAAGTCTTAGTTTCAATACTTTGTTTAACGCAAGACATTTTTAGAAGTAAACTGTTACTCATGGTTAAAAGTCGTGAAAATGCAAGAACGTCCTCTTTGGCTTCCATTCTGTGCGTGTAATCTTTAAACATAAGACAGTGCCCAACTTGTTTTTCTGTCTGACTTTATGCACTAATGGGACCATCATTGTGAAAAACTTTGTATGGAACAAAAATCTTCAGCTTTCCTTGCACACACACAAAAAGAAAAACTTGTATATAAATCTTAGTGATTTTTTATCTCAAAATTTACCTCAAACTATTGAGGATACAGAATAAGATTAATACAAGCTCTACAATACAATTGAGCTGTCTTTGGTCACATTAAAATCATAATCTATTGAAAGATATTTGCCTATAAGTTTGAGTTATTATATCCAGTAAAATTTTCAAAAAGAAGAAGCGTTCAAGTCCTATTATTAACATTTCCTTCAGTATTTTATTTCTAGTTTTCTCTTATGAATGGCATAATAAATCAATTTTTTAATGATTTAGTTTATGTTTGTGTTACGAATAAAGGTCAAATGATCTTTTCAAGGACGTGTTCATAATCACATTGAATTGAACAAGTGAAAACCATTTCCATGAATAGGTCTGAAAGGAATCTTTTCTACTGGAATTGGTACGATATGAATTATACTGTTACAATTTTTGAAATCATAATTTTCTAACTAATACTTCAATTTAAACTGAAATAGTTTGATAATTGCATATTCTGAATGCTGATCAAAAACCATTTCAAAATATCGTCTTTCAAAGATTGATACATTCACAACTTTTATTATAAGAAATTTATCCACTGTTTGAACGCGGAGTTGTAATAGACTTACCAACACGTCTGGACATGACGAGCTTGAGGCAAAGTTGTAAACTATATTTCCCTATAAAGCTAACCTGATCAATTAATCAATTACCACTGAGTTATCTTTATCTGTTAGTCATGGGAGATCCTTTCTATTTTGTATCGTAATAAATCAATGGATTTACATGACTTACATGGTTTGGTCAGTGAATTGAATTTTAGAAGCCTATGATATACCGTATTGTTTGACGGTGTTATGATACCGCATCTGAAAAGGAAGAGTGGATACATGTTTCTTTGTAATTTAAGTTTTAACTGACCTTTAAAATGCATTTCGCATTTGTATGAACGACCTTTCAAAGGTATTAGATGAGAATCTAAGTTTTTTATCATCCTACAGATCACATATCATTGCTATAAAAATAGTTCACGTGCCCAACCATATGTCAGTATATGCGTATATAGTATACACTGTTACTTAAATCACTCACTATAAGTGTGAATATTGATTGTTATGAATGCCGTTGGAATCTATGACTCACACATGAAAATGATATTCACTACACAACTTTCATGTTATCTGAGTAGTGACTTGGTGTTGAGCATACGATGGTCCTATTATTTCAATAGTAGGATTAAGATCATAATTCAGTATTTAAGTAAGGGATAAACGCATATTTCGGTGTGATACACTCTTGTAAGGGAATGTGTTCATAATGAAAAACAATGCCTGCAATGAGTGTTTGTCCTTTGCATGGCAGAATGGTAAGGTTACTAACTACCTATATAAATCCGGACTTCAAAATTAAAATTAAGGATTAAACTTTTACATTTTTATATCCTCTCTAAGATCATCATCATTTTTAAATTGTGGTAAAACCATTGTTAGACAAATAAATGAGCTTCCGCAGCATCGTTATGAATCCAGACGTTTAAGAATGACACTACATGACCGTAAAGTGTAATGGTTAATGAATATTACCTTCATGAGTATTATTAAGGATAGCTTACTTACTGTACGAGGGTTAACAGAATAGCATGATGACAATCAGGTATTTCCAAATTATTTATTAACCTTGAGAGCAATCTTTTCAAAAGCTAGTGACAAAATATTACAATCATTCGTAGAGTAGTTTTCGAGCTGTCACATCCCAAAGTGCATAGGGGGTAAGAAACTGGAAAAATGAATGATGTTGAAAACGATGCAGGAATGTCTGCATAGGAAATCCTTGACCAATTCGTCACCAAGTTCATAAATTATACGTCCCATTAGCAAAGGACTTTAAGCTTTGTATGCCATTTCTTTTCGGTAAGAGAGACAAAAAAAGTTGTGTCCTGGATGACCCTAACTGGTGGTCACAAGGAACAAAACCAATAAACTGAAATCACAACGGCTAAGAAGTTTGTCCAAAAAGGTTTTCTTTTTCACAAGTCTTTTGCTTCTTGAAAAGGAGATGAAATTTAAGAGCACTGCTCCTGTGGTCAACTAGGCGACACAAGATCACCCTATCTATAAATTATAATACCTATCAGCTATTGAGTACACAATATTTCAGTTTTCTAGACCTTTTGGGATTAAGAAAGCAAAGCTAGCAACAGCACTATGTAAACATTATACTAGGTTTTTATGTTCGACATGCACATTGCTAGATTACAAGATAAATTAAGCTATTAAACAACATAGTTGTCTTTTTGAATGATTATGCTTTTCAAAAGTGTACAAAAAGAGCTATATGTACTATAGTTTGTTATCATTTATTTATCATATCACTGGTCAAAAAATCTATATCGTATATCAATTTGATAAAGCCAAATGACTCTTGGATCTGAAAGAAATGGACAATGTCATGCCAAATTATTTTGTTGAATTTAAATACATCAGCATAAACAATATTGTTTCACAGGAACATCATTATTACAAACTAAAAGTCACACGGCGATACATTTTCTGCAACAAACGATAACTACAACACCCATACTTACATTATATTTAACGTTCCATTGGCTTGTATAACATTCTTTTACATATAATTATTTGGGTTTGTAACTGGCAAGAGCTGAACAATAATTTCGTGACAATGAGTGAGGGATTGAACGTGTCTTCAGCATTGTTTCAGTCATTCAGCACTTAATTGAAGATCATCAAAAAGTGTGTATACAGTAGAAAGAAAATGGATCGACAGGTTAGGAAGGGAGATAGTAAGTTTTTGAACAATTCAAATTTGGTCTGGTTTATCTGTGTCGATATGCCAAGTTTAAGTTCCCCCATCATGAGAATGAAAGTTCAGACTGTCATAGCTCTCTGGTCACTAACACCATGAAAGAAGTGTAACAGAAATTTACGGACAAGCTGTCTTTCTCTCTATTGGAGCATTGATTTTGATTCAAGTCACTCTTTGATCTACCAGGCACTTCTAATCTTGTTCATGTGTTCAATTGAATTAACAAATGCAATCAAAGGTTTTTCCAAACCAGAACAGTGTCAAACAGATCGCAATCTAAAACTAGGACAAATGTCTCCTGTATTGTGTTCAATCAATATCATTGACGGTGAATAATGTAACTCGAATTTGTATAAGGCAACTGATAATTTAGTTGTTGAACATTCTATTTTATTTATTCAATTTTGTGAGCAGCATACTTGAGATCAGTAAATCAGTTGCTACACTACGCGTTTCCATGGATTTAATTTATATAGGTACTAACAGCACATGATTGTTTTAGTCAAATACTATTTGTCAACTCGCTCATCAATCCCCTGACAACAACATCAAACTCACTCTTTCTGATAGAGTTGAAATATACAAAAATTGACTTTCTTTTCATGTGAATGTCATATTTTGGATATTATCATCTGTTATGACAATCTTGACCAAGCAGGTTTGGTACGACTTTTCCGACTAAAAGGTCCATGCACTTTTTGTCAACACTCTAATAAATTGATGCGCACACTTGTAGCAACTAGTCAGGTTTCCTTCTTATTATGCTTGTCATTTTGTTCCAACATATTGTTTAACTATCGGTATTGGAAAACTTATCTAAAGTTATTTAGACATATAATATGAAGAAACACGTTAATACATAATCCAACCCAAATATTACTTGTACATATAATTATACAGATGAGCTATAATAACTGTTTTAACTCTTACATTTCAGAAAGCTCAAAAAGTACGGGAATGAGAATAATTAAAAAAATAGTTCAATGGAAATACAAATTCAATTACAACCCTCGATGTTGAAAATGCACTTAATGATTCAATTCATGCTGCGTACGAAAGAATACTCTCTTACAACATATATCATGTGCTGAAACTCATAATAAAAAATGTGTGGAAGTATTAATCGGGTTAAAGTATGCATGGTCTGATTCTAACCTTCCATTTATAAAAAATGTATATTGTGAACTATGAAAGGTTGTGGAAAGTCCCTTTATGACTGGAGCAGTCATAAAGATCGAAGGTGCGGCTTTAGATAAGACAAATTCTGTCACGGCCCATGCTGAACTATGTCCGGAATGGACTCTTTGACCCGATGTTAAAGGAATAACGGAGTTAAAAAGGGGCAAACAAAGACTCGCTCACAATATCTAAGACAGAGTAAAACCTAATAAATAATGGCTATTTGTAATCGTATGGTTGACATTATAACATAAGCTTTGATGTTTATTCATGAATGTTCATTGTTATAACAAAGATCGCTAAGCGTTTCATTTCAAATTCTCATAATTCAGCTGCAAAGTTTGGGCTGTATTTTTTTCTCAATTTTCAATTGAAAGAAAACTTGCTTGAAATGTGCTTCATTGAAAATAAGACGAATTTATATAATGGTAGTACAAAAATAAAAGACTCTCATCTATTTGCAACACACCAGTTTTGAAATTTATTAATCAGATAATCAAACACTTTTTAGTCTGTAAGCTTTATTTTCCATGAAAAGTGTGTCACTGTTGATAGAGTTGGTAGAGACGGAGACTGTGATACGAAGAAGTGGTAACAACTTCCCCATTGATTATGTATAGATTTAACGTAGTATGCCATGGATGCCAATAAGAAAACAACGCTTAGACAAACCATTGGTATGAATGCAAGATGACTTTTCTGTCAAATAACAGGAATATATAATAAGAATTTAATCATATTGCAATGCACTTTAAAAAAGGATTATTAAATTTTGAAAGCTGTCACCTTGTAGCACGATTAACACGAAACATTCGTGAAGACAACACTAGATGACAAGTAACCTATTTGAACAGAGTCTTTGAGTTTCTAATTCTAACAATTCTACAGATTTATAAGATTTCTAACATCACGACTTTCAAAAGTACAAACACTTTGTTGTGTGAAAAAAATATAATCAAGAGTGATCCATGTCAAAGGAGTGTTACGCATGTCTTATTATGGCCATCATTCTATAAGGACCGTGAGAGTAATAACTTAGTTGGTCGAGCAAGAGAAGTCCCCAACACAATCAATCCCAAATTAATTCTTGTAATTCGGAATGTCTTAAAATGAACAAAGATCTGTCACCTGTTGATAAACCTTAATCAGCTTTGTGATTTTGAATTTTACATATTTGATTATGTATAAGGTACTAAAACTACAATACTTATTATCATTCATGATTCTCTTTTCTCTCGATCGCTCTTGATCTGAGCGGCAGGGTTTAGCCCTGAACATGTTGAATAAATTATTTTGTAGCTACTTGAAACATATGACAGGCTGTAATTAGGAGATCACAATTTTTGGAACAATGAATATGGACATACAGAAATTATTTCGATTCGAGAACAGAGAAAGTCGTTTGCGCCCTGCCTCATTTCGTTTTCATGTAGGGGAAACTTGGTATATTATATGTATATTTTCTGCCTAACGCTAAACTTGGCCTTTCTTATGAGACAGAAGCAAGTAGATTAAGCCCGTCATCCTATAACCGTGACCATGAAATCTGTTTGAAAGATGATTATTAAGTCAATATTCTATTCTCCTATCTCGCCACATGAAGCCTGGGCCTGTTAGTCGTTCAAACATGTCTGGTGTGATTGGCAAGCTTTGAAACATAGTATAAGGTCACTTTCGGCAGTCATTTCCTTCCTGCTTTGACATCAATATATAACAGTCCTTATGAGTACATTAAAGCTAAATTAGTGTCATTTTGAATGTTTTTTTAATATTAACCTTTGCAATAAGATATCTTCAAATTCGTATCATTAGTTATATATTATTTCTAATAAAATGATGTATAAAACACATAGTTGAATATACCTTGCACAACAGTCAAAAAATACTTTGAAAATCTTTTTGATTTTTCGAAGTAACATACATTAACAATTCAAAGAATTTTGTAAAAAAGATGGCTGAAAAAACCCTTTTGCAATTGTTTGATGATTGATGTGTGAAAACAAAGACATAAACGATGTAATCAATGTTTATAGTTAGTAAGGATTTTATTTTCATGAGAATTGAATTATTGAAGGATTAAACTTAAAAAGCACAGTCTAATCGGGGTATTTCTGTTGGAAAGAGAGACCTTCCTATTGATCATATACACTAATACTAAATGATTATAACACAACACAGTTGAAATATGTTATTTAGGGTAACAGTTTAGTTGATTTAGGTTTGATAATTTTATAAATAAGAGCGCATACTTGTTGAAAAAACAAAACATTGAGAACTGAAGCCATTAACTGAAACACATTTCCTAGAATTATATAACCGAAACAAGACTTCATTTTCATAATACCTTTTATTATAAGATAAATGTCTTCCTTGTCTACAAAGAGTAATCCAATTTAAATGTTCTCTTACCGAAAAATAAGCTTACTCAAATTCACAAAGTTGTTTCTTCTGTTAGAATTGATTTTTTTTCATTAAGTCGTCATTATTTGCTACTTTTCTGTGTGCAGTTACTGATTGACTTCACTCTATGTATGAATCCAGGCCTTAAATTATTGTCTATGTATTTTAGATTATTTCAATGGTGGTCGCATATCATTCATTATTCACATCAGATTGATCATCATAAGTAACATTTCTTTGGCTATTAGAAGATCAATATAGATGGTATTTGAAATGAAGCATGGCGATTCCAAATTCTATTTTTATGAGAAAAAAAACCCCACATAGCCCAAACTTGGCAGATCATCATATCCAAGATTTCTTTATTTTTGGACGGAAATAAACTTGTGTCTTTCAGAAATCTTTATTCGATGTCATAAATAAAAAAACACAGATCTGACACTTCGGAAGTGTTTTTTTCCTTGTAATTCTTGTAAAGTTTGCTTGATTTTAAGGTTCAGTAGTATTTTTGTTATGTAGTACCAAAAAAAATAATTTCATATTTTCGAAAAATGGTTGAAAAAATAACATCATTTATTTCAAGGACATTGTTTATAAAATTGTTTTCAAAAGTTTTTGATTTATATAGATTGTTAATAAGAACATCATACCTCATGCTATCGCTGTTGAGCTATAGAGCCATATATTTGTATTAATACATTGATTTATCAATGCATCTTTACAAACACATATAATGTAGATTTAATGACGGTTTGGATTGAACAGTTGACTTAATACAAAATGGAATATCTTCATATTAAACCGTGATTTTAACTATATTTCGGTTGCATAAATGTACGCTTTTCACAGATATTTGCCACTTATACACACATACACATTTATTACAGCTGAGCAACTCTAATGCAACGGTTACATGTACATTACCAACAGATCGAATGAATAAGCAATGATTGGACAGTAGCATATTTTATCTCCGTCCAATTTTGTGTGCCGAGCACGGAAATAATGAGCTCCTAATCACCATTATCAGAATGCGTGAATGTGTTGGAAGAATACTCCGGGCTGAGCTGATGAGATTTTGTATTATGCCCAAGGGTTGAACCATACAGGTCATTTTGTTTTATTAGGTATAAATGGCCATGAGGGCAACAGTACAACATGTGAAAAAATATAAGACATAAATTGAACACCAAAAATTTTTTACACCTCTTTGAATTTGAATATCATAAAAAGTGACGTGTTCAAAGGAATTTGCTTTACGTGTTGTAACACTCCTTCAGTTTAGTGTTTTGTGCTAAAATAGCAGACCTGTAACTTTAATGGTAAATAAGTTATCGCCAGTTCTTCATGGGGGGGGGGGGGGGGGTGGGGGGGGGGGGGGGGGGCGGGCAATTGTCCTGTTTCCGATAATGCTGAAAATTGTACAAATTAACCAAACTTTCTTTTCATTGATAAGGAATGCACATTCATAAAAAAAGGTAATTAGTTATGGTTTTGGAAATATTTATTCGTTATATTGTCTGAAAATGACGAAATATTGAGATTTGTTTCTAAATCTTTCTAAATAGTGAACTTCGGTTTTCATCAGGAGGATCATGTCTCCAAAACGTAACCATAAATGTTTTACCACGCATGAAATGCACGTGAAATCAGTTGGTAACAGGTATAGAAGGCCCCTGTATTCATTATTTTACACCATAATTCGATTACAATGCCTAGATTAACAATTGAAGAGCGGGAAAGAGCGATTGGAATGCTGCAGACTGGGTCCACTGATGGGGAAAGTCGCTGCCGCATTCGGAAGTCATCGTCTCACCATTCTTAGGCTGCGTGGACGTCTACAACAGACTGGATCGACTCGAGACTGAGCTAGAAGCGGCAGGCCGCCAGTGACAACCCCAAATGAAGACCGGTACATGCTTCCAACTGCATCTCAGGAACTGCTTTCAAGCCGCCACAACAACAGCTTCTACTGCACTTGGACACCGAATCAGTCCCCAGACGGTGAGAAGAAGGCACCAACAACATGGACTGAGGTCATACCGGCCAACACGAGCAATGCTGTTGACGCGCCGACATCGACAAAACAGGGTTGCTTGGGCCAGAAATGTTCGAAGTTGGCAGAACCAAAACTGGCAGAGAGTGTTATTTTCCGACGAAAGTCGGTTCCATATGCGCGTAGAGGACGGGAGAAGGGGGGGGTCTACGGTCGCCGGGGTGAGAGGGAGGCACGCTGCTGCATACAGGAAGTTATCCCTTTCGGTGGATGCAGCGTCATCGTCTGGGGTGGGATACACGGCAACGCAACCACCGACCTCATTGTCATTGACAGAAAGCTGACAGCGCAGAGGTACATTGACAGGGTCCTACAGCCAGAGGTCATCCCATTCCTACAACGCCATCCAAACACCCTTTTTCAACAGGACAATACTCGTCCTCATTAGAGTGTCGTTACAGTACCTCAACGTCAACGTTTTGTCTTGGCCTGCCAGATCGCCCGATATGAATCCCATCGAGCACCTTTCGGATTACATCGATCGAAGGATCCGTCAACGTCGACACCAACCACACACACGTCAACAACTTATTGCTGCATTGATGGCCGAATGGAGGCGGATACCACCTGCTTTCATCTGACGGCTGACGTTTCTGTGAGACGAAGAGCTCAGGCATGTTTGAATGCCAGCGGCGGACATACCAGATACTGATAACATACAATTTCTCATTATACTAATGATTATTCTATTATGTTGTTTTTGTGCATGATCGGAAATAGGACAATTGACCCCACCCTTGAAGAACTGGCGATAACTTATTTACCATCAAAGTTACAGGTTATTTTAGCACAAAACACTAAACTGATGGAGGGTTACAACACAACAAAGCAAATTCCTCTGAACACGTAACTTTTTATAATATTCAAATTCAAAGTGGTGTAACATTTCTTTTGGCGTTCAGTTTATCATACAGTTGCTTGGGATAACTTTATAAGGGGTTTCTTTTAATCGAGCTAAAACATCGCTATGAAAACATAATGACTTGTTGATATTCACTCTCAGCATATCATGACTCGTAGTAAACCTTGACATTAATATTCTTTTTTTAGAAGTTTATTTTCAGTTTTTTATATCAAAACGTTTTTTTTCATTTCTCGTCAGAATGATGGTTACAGTTCTCAAAGTCATGCTTTACGTCATTTGTTCATACCATGGTTTAAGAGTTTAAGAGTATTAAGAAAAAAATCTCAATTTATGAATCTTTAATCTTTATACTCATAAAACCTCCATTTTGACATTATGCTTTTTTATACACTTAAGTAAAGAGCATCAGTATTATTGCTGAAGAAAAACGACTTAATATAGATGGTGATGCTTACAACGACTTTTACCTTATTTCTTTTTACGTTTTACAAGGGAGGAATACCAAAGGTGTACTCAGTGTCTGTTTATTCTCTGCCAAGCAATTGAAAACTTTAAATACTCATGACTTTCTTTGTAACATGTTATTGTCAAAAACGTAAGTGCAACAACGATCATCGCCAGACAACATTTCGTAAGATGTCAAGCTACCCGACACTCCTGACATTAACACCACAAATGCACAACGCAATTTATCGTTTTTGTTTGATTTCTAGGAAAAAAGGAGCTTTCAAATATTGTAGCGAAACGGAACAAAATACATCTACTTTCAAGACGAACAGTACAATATAAAATTTACAATGATGTACTTATTACAAAAGATGTTTATCTTCCAGTAGCCATTTCAAGTTGTTTGATGATTCGTAACGGTTGTATGAACAGATAAGTTCTCACGAAGGAATGAACGTCACTTTCGTTCGTGTAAGTTGTTAAAAGATTTAGATAGTACAATCAAGATCGATTCATGTTTCAAAAGTGGGCAACTAAGTGACACTGACATATCAAGAATATCAATGGACAGTGGTTCTTGGGTAATCTGGCTATAGGAGATTAAGATAGTATCAACCCAAACCCGTTGAATGTTCAATCGATGAAGAGAGATATACATTGATTTGATTCTAAATGTGGTAAAACTATATTAGTTGTCAGCTGTTGACCTTATTCAATATCTTTAGACTTTTTAAAAAAATTATTTACACGACTTTAATTGATATTGGAAATTAAAAAAATTCTGTGATTATTGTAAACAGTTATGATGTATCTGTCTCTCCTTGAAATGTCAAGCTATAATTGTCATTGCCTTTTACTTAATCTCCATATAAAAAGTTCTCTCAGGAATAAAGCTCAAACATAATAGAACGATTTTTAAAACAACAGCATTTGAGATGTAACACTGTAACATTCTACATTCTAACATTCAGAGACGAAATAAAATGGGGGCGGGATAGCGCAGTGGTTAGCGCGTTCGGCTTCGGATCAGGAGGTCCGTGGTTCGAATCCCGCCAGGGGCTCGGCAACTTTGTCTGCATTAGAGAACTGTTCTACACACAGTCAGGTTTGGGTGCAATGCTACACTGAAATTCACTGCAGTACCACCCATGGTTCGCTAGTTCCAGCCGATGCTCGCAGGTTTCACCGCAATGCATAGCCACAATGGTGGGTGTTGCGGGCTTTCTCCCTGCAATAATACTAGCAGCCGCGATATAAGTGAAATAATCCTGAAAGCGGCGTTAAACAACAACTCACCTCACCACCTCACCACCTCACCTCACGAAATAAAATACATTGTTTGGGACTGTTTACATACATCATGATATTGCCAGATGATTATCATTCTGTTATTCTTTCACATTTATTTTCATCTATGTTGGTTCTGACATGAGTTCTCTGTAGAATTAAAAACAATTGGGCTGCTTATCAAACTTCATGAAATATATTAATTTTATTGACTGTTATGTACTTTAAATTTAACTGAAACAAGTAAGTGAGGTGGATGAGGTGTGGTGATGTGGGGTTTAGAGCCGCTTCTTAGAGTATTTCAATTATACTACAGATGCTAGTAGAAAAAGCCCACAACACCATTGTTAGGTGAAACCTGCAAACATCGGCTGAAACTAGTGAATCATGGGTGTTACTGCGCTGAAATTTAGTGCAGCATTGTACCCAAACTTACTGTGTGTAGAACAATTATCTACTTTTGGCAAAGTTGCCGAGCCCCTGGCGAGATTAAATCAATTGAATAACATTCATCAACATGTAAGGAAAATTAATGGTTATATTTTAAAATGCAACTGCAAAATAAATTATGTTTTCGAGAGGAGTAAATAAAAAACCAGTCAAAATTGGCCTCAAGGCACTAAATCTCATAACATAATGCATCTTAATAATTTTGACAAAATGTTCGTTTACGTTATCAACGTCACCTTTCAACCGAGCCATTGGTAGTTTTCCGATGTGTTGTGTCTCTATTTTGATAAATACTTTTAAATTTTGCCATTTACATTGCCTTGTCCATACTGCTTTCCACTGAAATTTTGAAATACTCAGACTTAACAAAGCAATCATGATAGAGGCGGAACCACTGCATGACTGCAAGGAGGTTCTACACAAAACATTTTCACATCCTTGCTGCAACCAGTTCTTTATGCCACATCAACTGAACGCCAAAAGAAATGTTACACCTCTTTTAATTTGAGTATTATAAAAGTTACGAGGAATTTGCTTTGTTGTGTTGTAACACTCAATCAGTTTAGTGTTTTATGCTAAAATAGCAGACCTGTAACTTTAATGGTAAACAAGTTATCGCCAGTTCTTCATGGGTGGGGTCAATTGTCCTATTTCAGATCATGCAATAATCAAGTGAAAATTGTAAAAATTTACCAAACTGACGTTGTTTTCTTTGATAATGAATGCACATACAAAAAAGGAAATAATTTTTGTTTTTGAAAATACTTCTTCATTATTTTGTTTATTTTGTCTGAAAATGACGAAATATTGAGATTTGTTATTTTTATATTCTAAACACAACCATACGATTCTAAGAAAACGTTTTTGTTTTAAAACGTGCTTCGACTGCTTTAGGAAGCTTTGGCACATGTTTACGGACTAGATTTCTTTCTAAATCTTTCTAAATAGTGAACTTCTTAAACATTTCGGTTTTCATCAGGAGGATCATGTCACCAAAACGTAGCCATAGAATTTTTACCACGCATGAAATGCACGTGAAATCAGTTGGAAACGGGTATTAAAACGCCCCTGTATTCATTATTTCACACCATAATTCGATTACAATGTTGCGATTAACAACTGAAGAGCGGGAAAGAGCGATTGGAATGCTGCAGACTGGGTCCACTGATGGGGAAAGTCGCTGCCGCATTCGGAAGTCATCGTCTCACCATTCGTAGGCTACGTGGACGTCTACAACAGACTGGATCGACTCGAGACCAAGCTAGAAGCGACAGGCCGCCAGTGACAACCCCAAATGAAGACCGGTACCTGCTTCAACTGCCTCTCAAGAACCGCTTTCAAGCCGCCACAAGGACAGCTTCTATTGCACTTGAACACCGAATCAGTCCCCAGACGGTGAGAAGACCACCACTGGACCCAATACCTTATCGCGGTGTGGTGGTTTGGGTGCTTCAGAGACCCCGAGAGCTATGCCAGCCGGAGCGTACATGTTCCTGCGGAAAGAAAGGCATAGTGAGAGATAGAATGCAGGTTTTAGAAAGACTCAAATTTGGTCTGGCTTCTACCCATCGACCTGTCCAGCTTGGGTGTCCCTACCAGTTCCCTCTTCCTACCATCCCTTTTCCCCTGATCTGTCCACTCTCTTTTGGATGCTTGTCATCCACGTGTTTAATAACTGAAATATTGTTCAAAGCACGTTAAACCCCAACTCACTCACTCACGGTGAGAAGAAGGCCCCAACAAAAATGAATGAGGTCATATCGGCCGATGCGAGCAATGCTGTTGACGCGCCGACATCTACAAAATAGGGTTGCTTTGGCCAGAAATGTTCAACGTTGGCAGAGCCAAAACTGGCAGAGAGTGTTATTTTCCGACGAAAGTCAGTTTCAGATGCACCTAGCAGACGGGAGAAGGAGGGTCTACCGTCGCCGGGGTGAGAGGGAGACACGCTGTTGCGTACAGGAAGTTATCCCTTTCGTTGGAGACAGCGTCATTGACTGGGGTGATATACGCGGAAACGCAACCGCCGACCTCATTGTCATTGACGGCAAGCTGACGGTGCAGAGGTACATTGACAGGTCCTACAGCCAGTGGTCATCCCATTCTTAAAACGCCTCCCAAACACCCTTTTTCAACAGGACAATGCTCGTCCTCATGTAGCGAGAGTGACGTTACAGTACCTCAACGTCAACAGCGTCCGTTTTGCCTTGGCCTGCCAGATCGCCCGATATGGATCCCATGCAGCACCTCTAGGATTACATCGATCGAAGGATCTGTCAACGTCGACACCAACCACACACACGTCACCAACTTATTGCTGCATTTATGGCCCAATGGAGGCAGAAACCACCTGCTTTCATCAGACGACTGACGTTTTCTGTGAGACGAAGAGTTCAGGAATGTTTGAATGCCAGCGGCGGACATACCAGATACTGGCCACATAAAATTTGTCATGAAACTAATGATTACTCTATGATTTATTTGTGTTTGTGCATGATCGGAAATAGGACAATTGATCCCACCCACGAAGAACTGGCGATGATTTATTTACAATTAAAGTTACAGCTCTGCTTTTTAACACAAAATACTAATGGTGGAGTGTTACAACACAACAAAGCAAATTCCTCTGAATACATAACTTTTTATTATATTCAAATTCAAAGAGGTGTAACATTTCCTTTGGCGTTCAGTTTATGCCAACCTGACGTCTTACTATGACGAACTTGCAATGGAAAGCAACATGATCATTATACTTACTTTTGTGATCAAATTGTTTCCGAAAAAACGCCTTTTGCAAGTGCAGGGACGTAACCATCGCATGAAGGTCAGATTACATCGGTTTAGGCGATTCAAAGAGTTTTCGCATGAATTGGTGTTTTTTTTCAGGAGACTGTCAAACTCCTTGTGTTTCGAAATGCCATGTTCTCTGTACACAGATCTTGCAGTCAGGACATTCTGAACCAGTTTTAACCAGCATTCAACTTAGAAATTGTTTGTTATCTTTTCTATGCAAAGAACCTGTCAACATTTTAAGCATAAGTCATAGATAGCCTGAGTAATTGCCTGATTTCCTGTTATTCAATCCCGACAGGAGAAAGTTGAGTCAGGTATTCGATTCAGTTATGTGGAAATGTAACAAATCACCTAAGCCATCCCTATACACTTCATTTTTGCTGAATTTCGGGAAGATTTTTATCTTGTAGCACAAAACTCGTTCTGCTTTTATGAAGCACTGTACAGCTGTAAATGTACAATAATGTACATAGTGAGCATTATCGAATAACCATTTCAAATTGTTTGATGATTCCTTTAAAAGATAATAGACCTTTGATCTGGCAACCACAAACGAAGGAATAGGGGTTACTTTCCTCTGTGTAACATTTTAGTACGATTTGCAATCAAGAGTGATTCTTGTTACAAAAGTGAAGAACTGATTGACACAGAGGTTATACATCATAATCAACAGACGGCGGTCTTTAAGTTGTCTGTCCTTTGGAGAATAAACCATGATCAAACCAACACCGTGGCATGCTCCGTCAACGAGACAGACAGATTTATATTTATTTGGAATGCTGTAAGACTAAATTAAATAGCCAGCTGATGATTAAGCTGTTGGCGTTTCTCATTTATTTTCATTTAACTTTGTGAAACTTTCTCATCCACATGCTGGAGTCATGTAAATCGATAATTATTTATAGGTTCAGGACTTAAACTGATATTGGTTTTAACAAGAGTGAGAGAGTGAGTTGGGGTTTAACGTGTTTTGAACAATATTTCAGTTATTAAACACGTGGATGACAAGCATCCAAAAGAGAGTGGACAGCCAAGGGAGAAAGGGATCGACAGGATGAGGGGAAAGACGGAAAGAAAGGCATAGTGAGAGATAGACAACAGGTTTTAGAAGGACTCAAATGTAGTCTGGCTTCTAACCGTCGACCTGTCCAGCTTGGGTGCCCCTACCAGGAACATTTAAGCTCCGGCTGGCATAGCTCTCGGGGTCTCTGAAGCACGCAAACCACCACACCACGATAAGGTATCGAGTCCAGCGGTGGGGTTTTAACAAGAAGTCTAAGTTTGATGTCAACATTGTTAATACCAAATATTGATTCTAAGTGAGGATGTCATTGCAAGAACAGCTTATCTGACTGACTGCTTATCTGAACATTGATTAGACTAAATGTTTTCATCAGTTGCCACCACTTGACTCAATACCTTGTCGGGGTGGCAGTGTGTGTGCTTCAGAGACTATGAGCTTTGTCAGCCGGAAGTAATAATGCTCCTGGTAGGGGGACGGGACAGATAGACGGGTAGATCTGCTGTCTTTCTCTCACTATGCCTTTTCCGTCTTTTCCCTCATCCTTTCGATCCCTGTCTCTCCCTTATTTTCATCCATATGTATAGTAACCGAACCCCTCATTGTATTAATAAGCTATTTATATTTACAACGATGTCACATTGACGCAATTTTTCAAATGAAGGTGACCACCTTAAAGGTGAGTTATCGCACTGACTACAGAATGATATAGAGCTTACATGTCACATTGTTTAATTCTTCTTTGATATGAATCGCTGCTGAGTCCAGATGTTCCTTTTCTAATGACAAATAATCCTTGAACTGTATGAGTGCTTGTAAGATCCTGTCTTTGTTTCAAATCAAGAGTAAAAAATATATAATCCTTATCTAAAAGCAAGGCACATTTACGTTGCCCTTCTTTAGCGGTATTTTTGTGTTTGGTTTGTATTATGGTATAAGATGGACAATAACTTATTTCAAGTTATTAAAGGTAACGACAAACTATCTGACAGATTGCAGTTCTTTAATACTCACTGTTCCTTATTAAAACATTTGCGTTATTAGTTATATTTTTTTGCTTCTCATCACTTTCAAATTACGTATAAAAATTGACCTTTTTCAAAATGATTTACTTGATTTTATTGCATTGCCAATAAATCTTACATCATGTGAGACTGGAAAAAAAGCTTTCAAATGTTTAATCGTAAGTTCCGCGCTGTGTAAATGAAAAATGTTAAAGGAAAATTAGATTTCAAATAATTTCTTCTTTACATAAAATCGTTAATGTTAGGAATTGTCTTAACATCTCTCTATCCTGATCATGACATTTTATCTGTACAAGGGAATGTATTTCATCGCAGGGTCAAAATAAATACGGCGTAAAATAAACAGTAACAGAAAAAACAATGTTCTATATTTTCAAACTTTCAAAAAATATTTTTGTAGGCATGACAAAAAAGGCAATGTTACCATCAACCTATCTTAACGCATTAACCTAACCAAGTGGGTGCAATGCTTCACTGAATTTTAGCGCAGTACCCATGGTTCGCTAGTTCCAGTCGATACTCGCAGGTTTCACCGAAATGCATAGCCACCATGGTGTTGCGAGCTTTCTCCATGCAATAATACTAGGAGACGTGATATAAGTGAAATAATCTTGAAAGTGGCGTTAAACCGCAACTCAACTCATCTAACCAAGTGGGTGCTGACCAAGGTGAACTCTCATAGTCCCATCTATGGACGCGGAAATGTAATAGACTTACACACACGTCTGGACATGACTAACTCGAGGCAAAATTGTAGACTCACGTTCCTTATACAGCTAACCTGATCTTTTAATCAATTTCCAAGGAGTTGTCTTTATCCCTAAGACATGGGAGATCCTTTTTGTCCTGTATTGTAATACATGAATGGATTTACTTGATTTACTTGGATGTCTATCCAAATATGGAGTAAGAACCTAGGGTCAAACCTGTCCCCAAACATATTTAGTGCTATTTTTGGAAAACGTCGTATTATATGGATTTATCAGTGAAATTACTGTGATTTATTTGAAACATTAACAATTTTACAAGTCAATCATGATTTATGTTCATTAACTTCCTTGCATCATTATCATTATTTGATAGATATAATGAAGAGGCATTTGTATAAGATAATAATCATGTTTGCATTGAAAAATAATAAGGAGTAGAAAAGGACACTTCTAGTTTAAGGACCTTCAACACACTGTTGATGAAAGTTGAGCGGTTTAAGTACATCCTGCTAAATCAACGTAATTGAATCCGCTGATCCAGCTTCTTCCATATACCCTGATCTCTTTCGAGCCAAATCCCTCGTCCGGCTTGCGCGGCTTAAGCTTGATGTTCGTGACTGTGCTCACCTGTTATTGATTAAGCCAATGAAATGTCGTTATCCGAGGAGCTTGAAGCTACTCTTTTGAACTTAAAGGAATGTTTCATCCGGGTTGTGCCGCTGTTGCTGGATGCGAGTCGTCTCATTGGCTGGTTAGATAGCTAGCGATATGAGGCTTTTCGCTTAAAGGATATCAGAGTATATGGAAGGAGCTGGATCAGCGGATTCAATTACACTGATGAAGCAGGATGTTCAAAACTGCGAGATAAGTTCACTTTATGCTGTAGTTCCATGTTCACCAATGAACCCAGACATGCTTATGACTTGCGATTCCTGTGATTTGCTTAGAATAATATTGTTTCATTAACCCCTATTAGACAAAATTGATGGTCATTCAAAGAAAATCAGTATTTAATTAACAACGGTCTACTGTAATATCTTTTTTAATAGTATTAACGAACCGACAAAGTTAGACATTAAGAGAATTAACTTTAGATAGGCATTTATATACGCTATATATCTACGATTTATTGTTATAAATACAACACTGCAGTGGTGTCGGAGAATATAACATTTATATTTGTGTTCTGAATTTGCTTTGGTTTTGAATATGTTTTTTTTAATCCTTTTCAAATGCGTTAGCGTTTTATCTCAAGTTGTCAAATGAGAAGATGACCTTTTGCAAAACTCATTGTATCGTTGAATATTGCACAGAACAGATACCATTCACATCACTATCAACTATAAGCACTTTTCGAATTTATGTTTATTGTTGTTTTCTAAATATTTCTATTCATATATGTTTAGCCTCCTACCTTACTTAGAATGTGATCTCTTGAAAAGATTACATATGTCATTGAATATAGCATGTTATGAAACCTACTAGTCATTCAGTTTGACAGTTAAGCAATCTGATTCCAAGAAGAATTTACAACCCCAAAAATATGTCTCTACTTGCAACTAACCCAGTGCAGTGTTTATGTATCTAAATAGCATTACAATCACGAGATATGATATAATAATAATGATAATAATGTGGATATTTATATGGCGCCTCATGCTCAAAGCGCTACCTACATCATAGAAGTATGATTGTTTACTTAAGCTAAAATTTAATATATTGTCGTTATCTTTCCCCTGTCATGTCTTATGCCAGATATGAAAGATGGAAATATATAAATAATAAATACGATAGTGTGTGATAAATATTAATTAAAAATACTTCGGACTTTCTATGACTGAGCAATATGATTAATAACATTAAAAAATTTGTGTCAAAACGTAACATGATATAAATGTTAGATAAAATGAAATAAATTGTAGGTCTTAACATTATATCAGGTTTCTTCTGTTTGTTTTATTCCTCTTTTATGCGTTTGTTTTGATAGAACTGGCAAGTTTTCGAGGTTATTTTTCAAATAAGTAAGACAAAGACACAATTTACTGTAGTTTGTAAAATAATACTAAAACATGAGATTTAAATATAAATTGTACTTAATTATCAACTTGAAGTTCAGAGCAGTTCCACTCATTGTTCGCAAGTTCCAGCCGATGCTCGAGGGTTTACCGCAATGCATAGCCACAATGATGTTGAGGGCTTCCCCTTTGCAATAATACCAGCATCCGCGATATAAATGAAATACTCTTGAAACCCCGATTCACCTCACCTCTATTCCAAAGAAAACAGTCTTCAGTTAAGGAAAAAATCAAAAGGATTGATTTAAACGAGAGCTTAAAATACGCCCCTCTTGATAAGAAATTACGGACTTATTCTGTTCTCTATAACCTTTTTTTTTTAAATATGTAAAGTCCTTTTTAAGGTTTTATGCACGAACACCCTGTAGTGAGACCTAATTAACTTCAACAAGACACACAGCAGTGTTGATTCTTGACAAAGATAAAGTTCCTATGTCTGAAAACAAAGCTTAGTGGCCATTGAATAAGTGATCAAGTCTGCCTTATATGGAAGTCAGTGTAAGTACATTTGTCTTTCACAAGACATGTTTAAAATCTACTATTACTCTACTATTGCTAGTCATCAAAAGACACGTTTATGTAAGATCGCTCCAATAGGCTTTCATTCGGTGTGGCTAATCAAAAGAAAGTTCACAGACTTATTTTCCTGTCTGACTTTATGCCCTAAAGGCACCAACATTGTGATTTGTTTTGTACGAAAATCCATCAGCTAACATCGAATGCACACCCTTTTTTGTCCATCTACTAGGACATGAACGGGTATTCAAACACTTTGTGAAAACGATTTGTGATCAATATCAAAAGGTAACATACATACATACTAAAACACCGCAGATTCTTTTTTGTTGAAAATATCTAAAACACGTCTTGTTTTTTTAACTTCAACAATGTGCTCATTCAGTTTGGGCTTTGTCCCTGCAAAGTAAAATACTCTTAAACTTGTTCAGTTTGGGTTTATTTTGATTTACTTTTTACCTTTACTTTGCTCTTTGCAACAACGCAATTTCGAATGAGTGACATATTTCTAACTAAAGAAAGAAGGGAAGAACATTATGATATATATGGAGGAACAATTGATCAACGTAACTACCATAACAAATATACGTTTTAAAATTTTAATGAAACAAGGGGTAGATATAAGTGGGTCGTAAACCATATTTTGGTAAAAATCACAATACAACCTGTACGAATTAATATTTTGGCGCAAACACGTTTAAACTAACTATGTTTTGTGATGTCAGTGTTTATAAGACCATGTTGAGGTTGATATAAACGCTATCAATTCGAGCTCCCAATTGGCACCACAGGCCCTCGGATCATTAAAGAAATTATATTATATTTTATTAATTAAAATTTTTTTTTGGAGAACACCCCCTTAATAGAATTCTACCACTGTTAATAGTATATGGAAAGGCCAGACGCCCCATTCGCCCCCACCCGCAGTGAGTGATCTCATTGGTTTCACGCAAAGTTAGGAACAGATAACTCTAATTCTCCGTCTTGCAACCAATGAGATCTCTCGCTGCGTCCACATCTTCCGTAGGGCCAAGGTTACGAGCGGCCATTTGTCCCATCAGCATTAAGTTGGGCGAAGAAATCGTCTTTCGGCAGTCCTCATTACATAACCCCAAAGATTTACTTGTTTAAGTGAGTTGGAGTAGAAAGGCAAATAATTTGAGAACATGTCTGCATAAATTTTATATTGATTGCGTGCGCCTCTATTGTAGCATTCGGTCAAGAAAGTGGGTAGGGGGCGAATGGAGCGTCTGGCCTTTCCATATACTATTAACAGAGGTACAATTCGATTCAGGGTGTGTTCTCATTTTTTAAATTATATTTTTAAAATTGTTTTTAATGATCCGAGGGCCTGTGATTGCCATGTAATTCCCGGGCATCGGAAATCTTCTTTCAAGCAGAAAATTATACTTTAGTAAAGAATTGTATTTCAAGCCCCCTTTATTACTTTGCATCAACTCAATCAACGAAAAAAGGGAGATATTGAGTTAACATGTGTGTTTATGTTAAAAATGCACACTAATTTAAAAAGTAACAAACGATAATTTTGGTCTGAATATATGGTGTTGACAGAAATACCAAGAAATGTTTTTCATGTGCTTATATTTGTGAAATAAAAAAATCTGCTAGTGTACATTCTCTCTTAAGATTCTTGACCTTCCCTTGTCAAAGATTCGAAAGATGCAATGGGCTCAAATATCCGCATCCAACAGAAAAAGTTTACTAAGTATACGATCTGTTATCATATTATTTAAAAGAAAAACCAAGGACTTCATATGTCAGAGAAAGACATATATCCTCTACATACCTGACAATTTATTATGTTTTAGATAGTATGATTGTTGTAAAGAAGCAGCTAATAACGGACCAGTCCTCTAAAAACAACTGACTACAAGCCAGAAGGACAGACTGCCATCATAGCTATTTCACTTCATAATTAATATCCAATAAATGCAACATTAACTTAAACATTTCGCTCAAAAGATATTCTATTGCAGCGAGGAATTCAAAATTGTTAGATAACTCAAGTTGATACTACGTAACTGAAAATATCCATGTCACTAGCATGTGCAAAATTAAAAGAAACCTTTAATTGACTGGATTTGATTGAATTTGATTTTACTTGACATGGTTTTTTAGCGTTTGCCTCAACTGTTTGATCTAACGAGGTAGAAGCCAAATTAGATTGGGCAGATTAAATAAAACTTCTCTTTCAGATTACAATAACAGATCAATGAAAGGAATTTTATTCTTATTAAAGCTCCTACAAAAGTTCTTACGTTCCTTTGAACATAATGAATGAATAGAAAATATCAGTCAATACAATGTTCTGTTTGTGACGCTTCAATTCATGAATGAATTTCGTATATTACTGGCGAGTTGACAATTCACCCTTGAAACACTTTTTCAGACTAATGTTGTTGTTTTTTAAATGTAGGGTTCATTATGTCATTGTCTCTAACTATATAAGCATATTTGTAAATATATTTCATTTTTTAAAATTCAAATGCTACCAAGATGTGACAAAGTGAAATTACAATATGTGATGAAGAAAGGCGTATATACAAAATGGACTAATATGTGACTCACTTTTACAAATATTATTAACTATCACATTTTAAAGATAGAATTGCAATTAAGGCTCTTTTGATTCATCAAATGATTATCGAATAGAATTATCAGAAGTCATTCCTGAATTTTAATCGAAATCTGATGTTTACTCTAGCAATGAAAATTACTTGGGTACAAGAAATTACCATGATGCAAAGATAAATGCAACATCCAAGGTTCGTAAATCTATAATTTCTTTCTGTGTAGATTTTTAAACATGTATCTATTGAATCCAAAATCATGTCCCATATTTAGAAACTAATTAGTTTCATTTAGTTAGCCTTTTTTCAGTATTTGGTATATCTTCTTGTTTTCTTAGACAATCCTGTTCATCTTAATTACGAATTTTCAAAAACTGTCCTAATGATGGAGAGGATAATAATAAATTTAAAAAGTTTAATTTATGACTAAAAGCTGTGCTTTTAAAATCAATTGAAAAACGACTTCAAAAGATTTCATTATTCAACGTTGATTAATATTTCTCAAAGATTATTTCTTATACCCGATTAAGATATTTTAATTCCATTGCAGCAATATCCTAAGGTGTTTAAAGTGAGGCCCCCTGAATTTTTAACGGATGTGAAATGCGCTCATACATTTGTGTTTGGCTGAATATAATTAAAAATACCATTGACATTAATAGTTTTTAAGTTCTAACCCCGGCTCGAAAACGTCATGGTATTGCATCACCGTACACCTTACGATATATTTTAAATAATTCTGATGCTTCAATTCAATGATAAGTCTATCATTTACCTTGACTTATAAATCCAAATAAGTTTCCATATTCTGTAATGGTGCAAAGCAGTGAATGTAGAAGAACTACTGGAACCTTTTTCCAAATCAGTACAGCATCACTACTTCCAAATTGAATCACTTGCTGAGAAAAATGTGCAGTTTGCTCTTTTATGGAGCTTAAGGAAATTTATGTCAATAGTGTTATTCACCTCAAAGGCGTTGATTCTCTTTAACCCTTTCAGCATTTAGAATGTGAATAAAAATCGGAAATGAGAGCATAAGGTCAACGAAGTCAGCCATTATTAATCATTTTGATACATGGAAAATCCCTTGTGAAAGTAGTTTAATGCAATGAATTTAGTGTGAGAATCGTTTTTGATCAGGTTCCCAATACTTTGATTTCAGAAAAGGAAAATTCATTGAATAGTCTTTAATGTTTAATCTTGTTTGTTTGAAAAACGGTGAGCTCGTTGATAGTAGCACAAATCTGTGCAGGGTTTTTTTCATAACAAACTGTCAAATAAAACCCTTTTTAATAATCACCCATCGGAAAACAAACTGAAATCATCACATTATCAAATATACTAAATATGACACAAACTTGTGGCTATTGGACTATTGGATTTTTTATTAAAAAGTTGTTATTGGATTTAAAGTTCAGAACATTAAGCGCCTGTGATCAAGGATTATACCTCTTGTTATTAAAAAGTTGTTATTGGATTTAAAGCTCAGAAAATTAAGCGCCTGTGATCAAGGATTATTCCTCTTGTACCTACGTCCCGTTACTTTTTCATAATCATTGCTTTTCACGTTGGAACAAAATGAGGTCAAATGGAGCCACAAACAATAGGTCAACTGGGTCTGTAGAAAGATACACGCAGGAAGTCAATAAGATGCAACTACACCTATCCATTGCTGCATACGGGGCAGATAGTTTAAAAGTCAACAATTGTATGCGATTGTAAACTTCCTAGCTTTGATTGGTTGAAATTAAGATTTATTTGACTTATTGAACCCTTTTTGTCAGGACTGTCAATCAAGTTTGATTAAACACCGTCCAACGAAAAAAAATCTTTGATAAAGAAATGTCCTCACTCATTTTCTGAATTCTTTCTCCTGCAGACCAATAAAAATAGAGTTATCGGTTTTCTTCTACGTCTTTAAACTCAAGGAATGTTCGCCTATTGACAGACACAAAGGATTCTTTTTCAATAAAATGTACACCGAGTTCTAAATTGATAGCAAAAACGTTAGAAGGCAACAGGTGCAAATGCTATGTTAAGGCGTCGAAACGTGAGTGACTGAATTTAAGATTTAGTTTACTTTAATCTATTACTTGTTCAATCACTTTAAATACCTGTGATAACATTTCAAAAGAAACCACCTTCCACTCTCCTTTTGAGCTAACCATTTTTAGATGGAATATCAAGTCTTTGTGTTTGGTTCACAATAAAGGTTTCTCTGACACTGGATTGTCTTCCTTTACAGTAGTACATCTGTTTGAATTGTTGTTTCACAATCTCGCTATGGTAAAATTTTCACATTCTTTTGTTGTTCTTTTGTTGATCATCTATCCACTATATGTATTTCCAACGATGATTACCTGTTATCATTAATATAATAACTTAAATAAGTCTTAAGCTTTGAATATAAATCGGATAGCATACATTGCAGAAACGTATTTTACTCCTTCATTACTGTGACTGAAATGTGAAGATCGACAAAAATCAAGACATTACATTTTATCTTAAATTGTGATAAATGATAAATAAATGTGTCCATAGTTACTGTTTATCATAATCAATAAATCTGTATTTATGATATATCATATCATTGCTGCCATTTCTTAAGTTACCAATGTGCCTTGTTAGACAACACTATTTTCACAAATGCACAATGCATAAACAAATACTAACTTCCAAAGATCTGCAACTTCATACCATTAAACAAACACTTGTTAAAACCACCAGTATCATAACTTTATTTAGATTTGCACGCATAATAACTCAAGCAAGAAATATCCGGGACATAATTTAATTGTCAATTTAAAACATTTTACTCAGATTGTTTTCTTTGTAGTAATTGTTAATGGATATCAAGATACCTCCATGTTAATGTATAAGCATATTAAAATTTTGATTATATGATACTCGCACACGAGTATATTTAGAAAGCTGATTCTGTGTTTTTCAACTAATCACAGTCAATAGGGGGATAATGTCTACTTTAATGTTTATTTTATGAATATTTCTGAAAATGATTACTATGCCACAACCATCAGCTCAGTAATTGTGTTTAATACGAACCCCTCATTTAGAAAGAATCCTATCATAACGGATCAAGGCCGCTGTGGAAACGTCCACTCCTCTTAACAACGCTCTTCCCCATTCCATTCTTCTACTTAGTGACAGGTAATCAATGAGACGAACAACTGCAGTCAACACTTGCAGGAAGTGACATTTTAAAACAAAAGTATCAACGTTAAGCCAATTCGTGCACCATTTATGCTCTCTGATTAAATCCTCCCCTTAGAGAAACGAGTGTTTTGCTCTTTTTGCTACCTTTGAATTGCATCTCTAAGATCTGAGGATGAGGGTGATTATGTTCATGACACCTATCATGGCTAAGATCAACCAATTTAAGTAGTTTTTAATGAAAGCAATAATCAGGCTTTGTTGATGTGTCAAGGAACTTTTGAAGTAATTTGTACATTATCTTAAAGTGTAATACAAATATCTGTAAGTGGTGTCACCAAAGACGTTTTGAGAAGGTGAAGAAAAAGCAAATCACCACATACTATAAGATGATACTTTCGTCAATACTGAAAACAAATTCGATTTCTTTATAACTCGATAAACTTTTAATTTCAAAGTATTTCCAAAAACAAGTAAGATTTATAATAATATTAACCAATGTTGTCGATTTTGACCAAAACCTGTCGAAAATTTGTTTTATAGCAGAACTAAGAAAATCTTCTTTTTTTATTTTAAGCCCATGCTCTTTTAGAGGAATGCTATAATCGCGTACAACATATCTGTTCCTTGTTTATTTAGCATACAAATTATCCCTTCAAAGAATGAATTAAACGTTTGGACTGTAAAGTATCTTGCAAAGAAGTGGCGATGAAAAAAAGAAAATCACGCAATACCTCTCACTGGTCAGAGATTACCTACTTTATATACTGTAAATTTTAAAACTACAGAAAAGCAGGAGAGGAACGCATCGATTAAGCTAGAAAGTTGTTTTATTTAGCATACCAAAAGATTTCTGAACATCAATAAAATGACAAGTTGAAACTCTGCCAACATTTCAGATATTTTTACATCCTTTTTATTGACAAAGTTATTTCCTCAAAATCAGACAGCACAAAAACTTAATGCATTGATGATCACAGGAATATGCCTATTACAACTTATAACATATGTTTTATAACATATTGCTCACAAATGTGGTTATACACAAATATCATGAAAGGCAAGGTGATTTTAAAGAGTTGTTAAAAATTAAGATAGATTGTTTCTAATATAAGCCTACGTTTTAAAATACTGTTTTGACACAAAGGACACGAAAATAATTTAATTTTTCTAAGGTCTTCTGATTGCAGTGGGAAGATAAAAGACACTAAAACTGTAAAAGATCAATCATTTACGGGAACTAACCTGTCTTCGATTCTTTGAAAACATTTTTGTTGTTCTCAACCATCAAAGGGTGGATAAATTGATGAGAAACATCAATCAATTTAACACGTTTGAGAGTAAATGTTATTTGATCCTAATGGTACCTGAATCTAACGATGTTTGGCAGCTTAAAACATATCCTCTTACAATGCTCTAAATAATATTTTTCCTTTGACATAAAATCTGCAAACCTGCGGAGGTACTATTTTATGACAAAAATATGAAATAGGATATTTTGACCCAAAACCGTTATGTTGAGTTTTAAAATAAAATAATATAACATTATAATCTGATAGTTCTTACCCAAGCGGGCACAAATATGCCGGGTATTAAAGTTTTCATAATGGTCACGGGAATTACAGTTTTTCTAAAAATAACTCGAGATCTGATTGGCTGACAGAACTATTTTTATTCGTTCGTTCACTGAGCCTACCCGTGTCAAAGAGACTTCACTACAAACATTGTTTTTAATTCGTATGGAATAATATGAAACGTAAAATGTTTTATATGTGGTTTGTTTTACTATTTCGTTCATTTAGGATTGTCTTGCTTAATATAATTTATGATCCACAAACATGTAATGAATTGCAGAGACTACATTTAACTGCGCCATGACATAATCGTTGTTCGCCGCGCTTCAATACAATTATAACAATAATACCCTCAGGACAGATAAAGCGTAATTCCTCGCATCTTGTTGATTATTCTTATAATAATTACTGAACATAACGTCAACCTTTTTATTTATTTAAAGATACACATATGAGGCAAAATATTATGTTTTGAAGCACAGAAAGTCAAAATCAACAAATGAAATTTGCAGTTAACAACAACAGTTTTGGTGAAAAATACATGTTTTAATCAAATTAGAAAAAAAGTATATCGTATAAAGCATTTAAGAAATTCCTTTTCTTGACATTGATAATTTACAAATTTACGCCTTAAGATTAATATAAAATAACAGTGTACCAATATTGATTGCTGGATGAGAAGTTGTAAGGACAGCCATGTTCACGACAAGAGGTTATTTTTCGGCAAATTGCAAAATTACAAGCATAGAGATTAATTATATAATACACTGGTGATCAAAGGGGTTAAAAAATATCATAGTATATTCACCAAACACCTATTTTTAAAAGGATCCAGGATCAAGCAGAGATTAAAAGCTAGATGAAGTATTTCAAAGTTACAAACATTTTCATTTAAGGTATCTATGTTTTTAAAGAAATTTTTGTAGGTTTGGACAAAAGAATAAAAAAGCCTGAATGTTTTAGAAGACTGTCATAACATTCACAATTAATCTGTTGTTAACTTGTACATGAAATATCATTCATAGCAAAGAAAATGTCATTACTATGTCCACTCTTTTGTCATTTGAATTATCAAACAGTCGATATTTTGATGTGGGATCCTCACTCATTTTAATAAGCGTGAATGTGATTATTATTTGATCCTAACGAATGTGATATTTCTAGTGTTGAAGAGGTCAACAAATATTAGTTTTTACATTAATTGTACACAGAATGAGGGGACTGAGATCTAAAGCAATGGAGACGAAAAAATTAGTCAATCGTATATTGAGATCGTTTCTGAAATTATTTTGGGTTTTTTTGTAATGAAAGTGGGCTCTATTTTTTAAAATCTATGGTATCAAGATCTTACTTTGATTGCGAGACATAATTGATGGTTTAACGTAAACTTGATAAGAGAACTCATTTATGTTGCCGCTGAACACTGTAAACACAAAATATTCTTAATACATTACCAATTTAGATGGAAGAGGGTTTTTTGTTGGATATTTATTATAATTGTTTGCTTTATGAACGTTTTTTCTGTTAGAAATACATGGCATGCGATTAAATATCATAGGCACTTGAAGAGGTTACCTTTAGGTTGCCTTTAAAGCATCCAGTAAAAGCATTTGATGGCTATCTGGTTAAACAATTTTGAGCAATGTGCTTAAATTTATCCAAATACGAGTTAAGGCTGATTTGAAACGACTGTAAAAATTACTAGAAAAGATGTTTGTTTCATTTTTGTTATAATTCTTCAGTTTTTCTGAGTAGGTGCATACATCTGTCAGAATTATTATACCTTATATAAAGGGCATTGAATGTGGTGTTGATTCTAACAAAACGTGAAACATTTAAATTTGAAATTCAAGGGTTAAACAATTGAGTGAAAAATATACTACTTATAAATAGCTCGGGTGCATCATTTGGAAGCATTTCATTGAAATATCGGTAGAAAATACCAAATTTAACATACAATTAATGTGCGCAACGCTGTTTATCTCATCTGAACACTTATATTTTTCTACCTGTAAATTCCATGTTCTGAACTGTTATGTTCTGCAGTGCCCCATTCAAAAGTTCAAAAGTCTAGTATTAAATTATGACAAAATTGTAGTTAGGATAAAATATGTATATAATATATTATTTGTGTATTCTTGGAAGTTGGCAATTACGCCTAGGATGTTTGTGGAGGATTAACATCATTTTGAACATTCAATTTGCCCATTTGCAAATATGTGAGTGTATAACATAACATTACTTGCCACATTATAGATGATGATATTTGCCACTTTTATACCGAGTTGATTACACTAGGCTCTCTGAGGATTTACCTCTGACCCGCAGTGAATTAGTTAATTCAGATTTCCAGTAGAGAAACCTCCTTTATAGTCAATATGAACCCAATTTCCATAAATAACATATCACACTCCATCAAACGTGAAACTAGGACAGTTTGAGGCTGCAACCTTGAGTGCTTCAAAATATCACAAGTACTGATTTATGTTAAAGTTATATTTCTTCATCCCAAATGCAAATAGATTATATTTATTTGTTTTCAAACTAAACAAATCAACGGTCTTATACACGTGCTGAAGCTGAATATATACTTTTAATTTCTGCTTAACATTATAAACCTAAATATGACATTTGGTCTGCTGAAGGTAAGTTTTCAAAAACACGTTTGACTGATTGCCAAGCGTCAGTGACGGTTCATTCTCCCTCAGTTCCCTGGTATTGAAATAAAAGTCTTAAACCTTTCTAGATTACCTATACTGAATCAAGTAGTATTTAAAAACTATTTTAGCCAAAGGCAATATATCTCTGCGAATTGATACCATTGTCGACATTTGAATATTTTAGTGAGACAACATAGCCTATGGCCTTTTTTAGATGAGGGATTCTTACAGCATGATTTTGAAAATAATACAATTGACTTTTTAGTATTTTAACGGCGTATACACATTTTAAAACGCTTTTGACAATGATTCATAAGTGACCTGCATTATCTTCATGATCTGTTTATAACCTGGTTTTACGTGGTCGTGCATTGAATAGTTGACTGCCATTAGCGAAGCTCAGCAAAAATCAGCGCGGCTTGACAGAACGGTGGACAAACCACTTCTTTCTGAGTCGGCTGAGAGTTTGAAGGTTGATTCAGTGTCCTTAACTCACAGAACAGTGCGGATACACACTTAACGATATCCTATTCAAAATGAGCCTGTGTATCGAATTGAAGGCAGTGCATGATGGACCTATCATAAATATTGGCAATACGTTAGTCAGTGAGTTAATTTTTAGCCCTGCATAAACGGCAGGGAATGTAATAAAATGTGGGAAATTTCAATCGATGATTTTAAAAGCATAAAATGTAAAACAACACAAATATGATTCAAGACCAAAATAGAAAACTAAAGTGAAAAGAAGTTATAAATAAATGTATAAAACAATATTAAAGAGTCAGCTACATCCCCTGTCGATTTGGATAAGATAAATTTGTTGAAATTTGAACATGAACGTATCCTTCTAAAATCTTTCATAAAATATGCACACATTACTATTTTTTCACAAACATAACTTCGCTGAGCCAATTTTTGGATGATCTGCTATGAAAAACTCCAATGGCGCCACAACACAGGATAATATGTGCAATTATATCACGGTTAATTGAAATTGTCCTTCACTTATTGAGCATTAGGGAAAATATTTTTCCCATAAAAACATCCAAGAATGAAAATCGTTTGATACATGTATACAAAGTTCGATGGAACTATTTCACTTAGATCTTATGGTTAATAGAGTTTTATAATAAAATGTAAGTATTAGGATTTTTTAACCGTAAAATTAAAACATATTTTGGTTATTTTTGAAAAAAATAAGTTTCATGCCAAAACAGCTATGGCTGAACTTGGCTATAAAAGTCGATGGTACATGAATTCGAGTTTGCCACATGTTCTAAATAATTAGTATAATGTAGATAATAAAGTCATTAAGTTTTCTGTATGAAGATATTTATGGCTGTTTTATACTTAATGATTACTTTTCAATTTTGACTCCCAATCAGTCGTGTATTTAAACTTCATTTTCACTCATAGTTACTGACAACGTCAAATCAAAACAAATCCATTGAATGTAGAAGTTGGACTGTCTTGACATCACTGGCCAAAGGGGGATGCTAATCTCCAATTACAAAACACGTAACGATGATAATAATAATAATAATAATACATTCATTTATATAGCGCAGAACTTCACACAGGGTGCTCTTTGCGCTCATGGGCCAGGACGATATATTAGATATAGTATTCTTTAAACAAGTGGGTTTTCAGTTGAGACTTAAAGGATGAAAGGCTGGCAGCAGATTTTAGGTGATCTGGTAAATTGTTCCATTTGGTTGATGCCGAGTAGGAGAAAGTTCTTTTGCCAAAGGTTGAGGATTTTACTTTAGGGGTGACAAACAGACTTTTATCTTGAGATCTTAATGTGCGTTGTGGGCTGTAAACAGGTAGGAGTTCTGTCAGGTATGATGGAGCAGTGTTAGTGAAACATTTGTAGGCTAGAACTAGGAGTTTGTAGTCAATGCGGGCAGCAACTGGAAGCCAGTGAAGTTGATGTAGAAGAGGGCTTGTGTGTTCAAATTTGGGACATTTGAAGATAATTCTTGCAGCTGTGTTCTGAATACGTTGCATTCTGGCAATCTGTTCTTTGGAGATATTGGTCAGCAGGCTGTTGCAATAGTCAATGCGGGAGATGATTAATGAAAGCAGGAGTTTCACAGCTGATGATTCTGTCAGGTATGGGCGGATTTTTCCTATATTGCGGAGATGGAAGTTTGATGTTTGACAAAGTTTTGTGACATGATGTTTCATCGTGAGCTGTTGATCCAGCACAACCCCAAGGTTCTTGACTTGTTGGGAGGCAGATATAATGGTATCGTCAATCTGAAGTTCAGTGAATTCTTTGCAGTTTTGTATAAGTCTGGTTGGGCCGATCAATATGAATTCCGTCTTGTCCTGATTGAGTTTGAGCATATGTGAGTTCATCCAACGTTTGATGTCAATGCAGCAGTCAGTGATCTTAGAAGCAGAATCTTTAGATTTGGCAGAGGTGAAACTTGTATAGAGCTGATTGTCATCCGCATATTGGTGTTGATTAAGCCCATGGCCTCTCGCTATGTCACCGAGTGATCTGGTGTACAGGGTGAACAAGATGGGGCCCAGTACTGATCCTTGAGGCACACCTCTGTTCAGATCATAGCGAGGCGATTGCGACGAGTTGATGGTTACACTCTGACATCGCTCTGACAGATACGAGCTAAACCAAGACAGGGCTGTGTCCTTTATCCTGAGCTCCCTCTGAAGTGTAGATAGAAGGATTGAATGGTCCACCGTATCAAATGCTGCAGACAGGTCTAACAAGATCAACACTGATGACTCTCCTTGGTCTGCAGCTGCTAATATGTCATTGGTAACTCTTACCAAGGCTGTCTCGGTGCTGTGGCCGCTCCTATACGCGGATTGGAATTTTTCATGCAAATCATTCACAGAGAGATGCTCTTCCAGTCGGCATGCAACTGCTTTCTCAAGGAGTTTCGACAAGAAGGACAAATTCGAAACCGGCCTGTAATTTTTCAGTACATTCTTGTCAAGTCCGCTTTTTTTAAGTTGGGGTCTGACAATAGCACTCTTGAAAGATTTTGGAACAACTCCTGTTTGTAAGGATTTATTTATTAGTATGGTGATGAATGGCAAAAGTGAACCGATGCAGTCAATCAGAAGTGAGGTTGGAATAGGGTCAAGTTCACAACTTTTAGTGTTCATTTGCCTTATGAGCTTGAGAACATCATCCTCAGAAAAAGGGTTAAAGTTGGAGAGACTGTCACATTCTTTACCAAATTCATTCGTTGGTTGTGGTATAGAGTTCTTACCATTGTCCTCCAAGAGGGTTTGATGGATTGCATCTATCTTATCACGGAAGTAATCTCCAAATGTCACTGATAGTTTTTCATCTGAATCAGCATCTGGTAGGACCCTGTCGGAGGTTTTGTTCAGCAAACCCGTGGTAACTTTAAATAGCTTCTTCATATCAGATTCACAGTTGATGATTTGAGAGTTGAAGTATCGTGTCTTCTCCTTCCGGATCAGATAGTTCACTTTGTTCTTTTGGTTTATGTAGAGCTGGCGATCAATTTCAAGCTTTGATTTTCTCCACTGCTTTTCAAGTTTTCTTCTTTTGGATTTTTCAATTTTAATATCCTCAGTGTACCACGGGGATGGTGGTTTATCAGTGAAGTATTTGCTGTGCATTGGTGCATGTTTATCAAGAAGTTGGTGAAGGACAGTGTTGTACAGGTCAGACATATCACCCACTTTATCTGGCATAGAAGAGTAGAGATCCGATGCAAGAATATCCGCCGCAAAGGAATCACGATCAATCTTCTTCAGGTTTCTGAAGGACTGCTTCTTTGGTGTAGGCTTAGCCGTTCTTGCGCTAACAGTACAAAAGATAGCAAAATGATCCGACATCTGCAAGTCTAGAACTCTATCAAGTGTGATAAAGTTCTCGCCTTTCCTCACAATAAGCCAGTCGAGAGTGTGACCATGTTTGTGCGTGGGGACATCAACCAGTTGTTCGAGGTTGAGGGATTCCAGTGAAGTAACAAGCTTCTGTGTATCAGAGTTTTGTCTGTCATCAAAGTGAAAATTGAAATCACCACAGATTGTTAAGTTTCCAGTTTTATTTCCGAATAGCTGCAGTAAGTCTTCAAATTCGTCATGAAAAATCGAGGATTTCAGTTTGTTTTGTTTGGAAGGGGGCGGTCGATAAACACAAAGATATCTTGATATGTTCTGATTTGTTGTTAAGACGACTTCAATGAACTCAAATGAAGAAGGTTTGAAGACGTGTGACGTATTAACACTCACGTTTAGATTGGATTTGTAAATGACGGCAAGTCCACCGCCCTTGCGCCCACCCGTCCTGGCTTTATTTACAAGTTTATATCCGCTTGGTGTCAACTCTGCCTTTGTGACCTCATCAGTAGCACGAATCCACGTTTCAGTTAAAAACATCATGTCCAGTTCATTGTCAAGAATGAGTTCAGTGATTTCTTCAGTCTTATTGCATGCACTTCTTGCATTCCATAAGCAAAAGTTTAGCTGTTTAGTAGGAATTGTTTTCCTTGCTTGGGTAGGTTCTTTCAGTGCAGGTTGTTGTGTAACATATTTCCCTTTTTTTAGCTTCCTCTGTCCTCCTCGGCTTCCTCTCGGAGTCCTTAGGTAATGTTTTTGATATCTTAATTGGTGTGCCACCTCTCCATTGAAAGCATCAATCAGTGCAGTAGTCTCTTTATCAAGCGAATTGACACATGAAGACTGTGAGCCAAACTGAAAGAGCTCTTCCCTGGTGTAACACAGAAGCTGACCCGACATCAAATTTTGATTGATCCTTTGTTCTTGTTGAAAGGGTGTTGCAAGGGGACTTGTATGCTCCAACTCACTGCCCTGGTTACTTACTTTCACAAACAGAAAGTATACCACAAATATGCCTTTAAAACACATTTTTTTCAAAGTTCGGTTTTCATAAACCACAAATCCATCTGAATTGGTATCATAAAGCTGTATCTCTATTTTCATGAAACTTTGAGCGATATAAATAGGTGAATTAGGGCAAAATGACCAGAGCTGGGATGCATTGCACATGGACTCTGCGTGTTTGATCCATGAGCAGACCTGTTAAAATTGAAACCGATAGTTTAGGAAATATTTCACTGTAGCATTTCGTCGTGAGTACATCATTAACTAAACAAACAGTGACATTGAAGTTTGATACAACTTACGTCAAAATACATTTAAGTTTCATTCCTAAGTTTTTGTTGTCAGTTTCTAATATTTTATCTCTCAAGTGCCAGCTGGTGTACTTTGAGATCATGTTAACTTTATAATATGATGCTATGCATATCCATTGTAATTTCACTGTCATTGCTTTTGCTTCTCCTCTTTTGTGATCATTTGTGAACAATATGGAAATGGCAGGATTCTCATTCACAGAAGAGACACAATAATAAAACGGTCATGAAATTTCAACCTTTCAAATTCCTAAAATATGTTATGTGAAGATTAAGCTACATAACAAGCTTAAAAGATGAGCGAGGGTTTAACGCCACTTTCAAAAGTATTTCACTCATGTCACGGCTGCTTTTTTTTTGGGGGGAGGGGGGGGCGCAACACGATTGTGGCTACGAATTGCGCTGAAACCTGCGAGCATCGGCTGGATCAAGCCAACCTTTGGTGTAATCTTCATCTTCACAGCGTAGCAATGCACCCTAACCCTGCTGCATAAAAAACAATTCTGTGATGCAGAGAAAGTCTAGGAGCCGCTGGAGGGATTCGAACACTGAACCTATTGATCCAAAACGAAATTGAGCTTAAAAGCTGACTTAAAATCATCACGCAATTGTTAAGATGCAGATGTGAAGTTTTTATCATGTGTAAAGTAAAAATGATTTCCCACGCAAAATTTCCTTTGATCGACAGTGCACACGGCAACCAATCAATATTTTGTGTTGTAACGCAACTCAAACTTTGCAAATATTTATTCAAACATCCTTTTGAGAGATAAAATGGTTTCGCACTGCATACGTTCAGATATATCATACATGTACTATAATTTGACTTGTAACAAAGACTTTCTCTCTCCTATGCATCCACCACTGGATTCTGTAACTTGGTGGTATGCGTGATTCAGAGGCATTGAGGGCAATGCCAACCAGAGCTGACATGCTCTTAACACAGCTCATTGAAAACAAATGAGTAGTAACAATATGTGTTTTTAATTACACTCCCCTGACCTTTGATGGTATTTTCTCTTTTGTTTATTTAGTTCACTAGCTAGTCCTGAGAATGCTGATCTGATATATTTAGTACACCAACAATACGACAACTAAATTATGAAATTGATAAATTATTAATGTTAAATTCATTATGAAACAATGATTGAATAATTTGTACGTGTCTAAGACTATTTCATCATCAGGTATATTTTCATTATATTTGTTAAACATACCCATGACTACCACACGCAGGTATTCTTCGCAAATGTGCAATAACCTAACCATCTTGTCAGATAAATCCATGTCACACCAGAAATTAAATAGAGGGAAACTTAACTAAACACACACAATTTAAAATTCAATATCTCCTCCTGATTCTAATCAAACATTGACCAAGCGTCCTACTGATTGGCAGACTAGAGTCACTGCTACTGTGTGATTTGCCCAAGTTAACAGCTTTATCCACTTGAAATCAGACGTCAATTGTGTCATGTCAATAAGCCTGGACATGATGACTGTAGTTTGCTAGGACTAACAATATGGAGGACAGGATATGAGTACTTCTTTCTCTCTACATCTGAACAAATAACATGGAGGGACTTCCGCTAATATTCAATGAATGAGATCTTGTATTGATTCGCTCCTTCCTCTTGGGTCAGTCTTTTAAACAAAATATGAAATGTCTGCTGAGGATATTGATGTCAATATTACAGCTGCAGACCAAAAGTTTGTTCACATACCTGCAAATCGTAGTGCAAATATCATATAATTTGGCATGTCTTAGAAGCATCGTAGTATTGCGAAAAAGAAATAGATTATTTTGATTTTTCAATACAGAAGAGAAGATCCAATGCAACTTTACGCAATCGTATGTCATAGCCAACAGTTAACCGTGATAATTTTTGGCGGGTCACTGAAGTGGCCAGGGGTCAAAATTTGAAAACAGTAATTTTTATTTTTCTCTATAAACATCTTAATAGGTGATTAACACCTTTAAGCACAAGTCATATTTGTTCGTTTGCATTAAGTCAATGGGAGTTTGCTGATTCTGTTCTACGAGTGTCAAAATGGACCATTTTAATCAAAATTTTGGGAAATCGCAATTTCGAAAATGTGACCCCTTCTCTCCATTTAATCATGCCAAAATTCGAATTTTTGCTCGAGAGACGAGACAACCCCACAAAAAATTCATAAATGGCTTCTTTACACATTAACAATTGGAGATCATGTGTCAGTTATACTGAAGTTGTTTTATTGACATTGAAAACAAACCAAAATTACATGATACTTGCACTAAGATACAGTAGTAAGTGAACAAACTTTTGATATGCAGCTTTACTTTTCATATTTACTATTAATTAACTTTGGCTTTTTTCATCTATTTTGACTACAGCATATAAGAAATCTTTTTGTTCAGTGGATCAATGATATAATCATGAAATACAAAACAATGACTTTGTTGTTTGCAAACAATAATTGCCAAAACAAAATCTTTTGTAAGGAAGAAGAACCTCATATCTTAAGTAAACATACATGTCTGCCTCCATGTTAGGGAATGAAAATGTATACATTTCTGACCAAAGACAAGATTAATGAAAAGTAAGTTTCCAATACAATGGCTGACATCTAATTAGACTTGCAGTTCTGTGTTTATATAGATATCCTATTTGCACAGACTGATTATTCTTCATATATAGACAAAATGTCATATCTTCTTCATGATATCTTTCATTATTTACCTTTTGAACAGTTTTCGTATATAATCAGTATGCATGCATAAAAGGATTTTTGAACAAACTATCCATATGTACAATTACCATATCTTGTTTATCTTGACTATATGCGTGAAATTGATACTTTGACAAAAAAAGATCTCGAAAAAACATAATAGAAGTTTGTTCAATTTTCTGTATAAATCTCATTTTGGATAATATGCATTTCTCTTTGAATATATACAGATAAAATGTTATTGCAATAACCAAGTCGGAACAATGCCCAAGTTCAAGTTGCCATTCTCTGAACTCTGAAATGTCAAAATTATGACATTTTCTTGTTTTTCAATTGTAATCTAAACACGGCCATACAAATGTAAAGACGTCGAATGACTGTATCCCATTTATATGTTTGAAACTTAAAATGACCTATATGTTTGAAACTTAAAATGACCTAGGTTGCAATAACATTTGTCTATGTGTCTGCTGTTAATACACCTCAAAAAATTTTTTAGTCACTTGCGAGCGCCATTGTCCGGTAATAATTCAATACTTTATCCTGTTTATTAACGCTTTGCTGAACTCATAGGCTTTAAAATACTATTTTGCAGAAACAACCACTACATCTCGATTAAATAACACCATTTATGATGTTAAATTAAATAAAGGTTATTTCTAAAACAACAAAGACCTGCCCTGCATATTTCGACCTACATGTGAATTGAAATGAAAATCATATTCTATTTCGTTAGAAGATGACAAAAGGGGTTCTTTTAACAAAGTGTTTCCTTTCAACATAGTATCTATCAAATGCTTCCAAATAACAGCAGGCTATGCTTTAATTGATTTTAATGTCAAATTGGTAACATTCAATATTTGAAGGACTCAATATTAATATTCTGTTCCCATGACTACATCAGCGATTTCCCTGACAGTCTTAGCATTGAACTATATATACAAGAACATTTCAAAGACACAAACATTTAACCATATTTAAATCTTATTCATAAAGGAAGGAAAACCTGTAACGTCAAACTTTGCATAATAAAGATGTTGCACATTTCATAAACAAATATTATATTTCTATTTAAGTGGTTGTTCAATTGAGTTCAGTACCACTCTATATCAATGGTATATATATATATGGTAACATCTCCTGACAGACATTTAATTTTGAATAACTTTTCTTTGACCTCGAGCTTGTTATTTAAGAATATTTTTTAATGCTCTTCTCCTTTGAAACATTTATTAGACATTTAAACTTCGAATCACATTTGCTTTCTTAAAGTTTTTAGTTCATGAATTTATAAAAATCTAATAATGTTCTGCTGTGCTACAGCAGATGTGATGGCATGTAACTTGATAGACTACATACGTTTTAAAATTCGTCTACTTTCATTGGAAGAACATTTTGAAACCATTATGCATTATCTAATGATTGATTTGAATATTTTCATGGTGCTAAAGCAAAGCGCTTCAGACATCATTACCCCTTCCAAAATATTACCCTGAAGGATTTTCACTTTCGAAACAACCAAACTGCCCTAGGCTTATTTAGTCCTTTCAGCCAATATTCCAGGTATACTTTACCGTGACTGGACTGAGTGCAATGCAGAGATCAAAATTAGTAAACTGATTTGATTAACACCAAAGGTCAACCGAATGCCCTCATTACTGTTATATTTTCAAGGCCAAAAACATTCAGATATTGCATTAATTGAATGCACAAATGAGCATGGCAATAAAAGTTGTCATATCTTCCGTGTGAGCCTTCTCGTTCAACAGGTTCTTATATCCTGTTCTCTATGTTATTGGTTTTGGAAAATGCTGAAATCAATCACACAGATGAGTGTAAATGAAAATATATTTGGTTAACTCCGATATTAACAGGAAAACACAAATCATGAGCTTTGCTTAGGCTAACAGCCTAGACAGCTTAGACAGACAATCTACAAGTCTTGCAATAGATTTGTAATTTCAGTTTGTGTTGTTCTAAGTTAAGTTAGGTTATCATAACATTCAAATCACGCCATCAAGATGAGTTTAACTTGTTGAATAAAGTAAACGAAGAATTACCTTTTTGTCATTGTTGCAATGTTTCATTATAAATTTGTAAGATAAATGTGGACGGGTGCCAGCTCCATAGGTTCTTAGTCGCTTGGTCAAGACGAGACAACAAAAAAGATGTTATGTGATGATGGTTTATTCAGTAAGGAGTTGATGAGTCTGTTGCAGAGGCATATATCTGAGAAATGAAAAATGACATTTCAACCCCAGCAACAGAAACTTGAGTCATATAATTTAACATCAAATAAATAATTATTTCAAAAATATTTTTCATTTGGTTAAATATCACATTCACATTGCAGGTAATATCATATTCTAAATTTATATTAACGGTACAAGATAGAGATATTGCACTTGATTTAAAGCACATTGATATATTGAGTTTTTGATACTACATTATTGAATCAAATTTATAACTTACAACATTAAATTTTATATTTCAAAGTTTACAATTACAATTTAGAAAACATAATGCACCTTTTAAAATTTATAAAGTAATGAGGAAGATGGAAACAGATTAGAAAATCACCATACCTGTAAATGGAACATATATTTGAGCGAGGTGAAAATCAGGTAGGTAAAGGAAGTGAGCACAGTGGAGTACTTTAGCCAATGAGAAGACAGATACACATCAAAAGAAACCGTTGATGTGACCTATTAATAGACTGAGGAAAGCCCTAGAACTGGGTGTCAGAGCTAAAAATAGAATACATGCGAATAGAGATCCTTGTTGACAAGGCTCAAGAAACTGAAGAGTAAAGGTTAAAGATGTAAAGGGCAAACTGTTGATCAACGGCAAACACAGACAACATAAGAGAAATGAACATCGAGCATGTGCCAAAATGATGAAATGAAATGGATGATGACTTAATAAAGAATGTAACATATAATGATGATTATACCTTGCCACATAATTTTTAGAGTATCTTTTCTTTTCATTGTATTGTAAATCAATGTAAAAATAGCTTCAGTCTTCATCAAAAGATGGCATAACTACTACTACCGGCAAACTGTGCTGTACAATTTTTTTAACGTTTATTCCTTTCAGAAAATTCTCAGTTAACCAGACAATAAACTAATAGTGCAATATTCTCGGGCGATACACTTATTATTTAAAAAAAGGAATATAACTTGAATGTCGAATCCATTCTAGAACATTTCTTAATCTTATTACTTGCTGAAATGGACGCTACTGTAAGTAATTTGAACCAATCAGACGGTTTGACTGATACTTCCTCAGGAGGAAATGAACTCCGGACAAATAAATCATTCAGAGGGAAGGATAATATTTGATTGATTTTTTAATTGTTAATTATTCACATTAAATCTATGTCCAGTCCATGCTACATTTGGTACAGGGTAAAGCAAGGAAACCTCAGAGTATAATACATGTGCAGCTGCATGCCAAAAGTTTGTTCACATACCTGTATATACTAGTGCAAATATCGTGTAATTTGAGATGTCTTTGAGGTATGGTAGAGTTGCGAAAAACAAACATGTAATATTGAATTTTCAATACACATAAGCAGATCCATTCTTCTTTAAGGCAAATGTTTATCGTACCCCACAATTACCCGTGACAGTTTTGACAGGTCATGGAAGTGACCAGGGTTCAACATTTCGAAAACACTATTATTTATTTTTTTCCCACATAATCGTTATCATCCTCTTAAAAAATACTCCACGTTTGTACCTTAGCACAAAGGCAAAGTGATTATGTTGGTTTTAATCTTAGAGAGTCGATATGAAACATTTTATTTGACATTTAACGAAATCGAAATTTCGAAAATGTGACCCCTTCTGTCTTTATCAATATGCCAAAATTCCAACTTTTGCACCAGAGACCAAACGATCCCAAAAAGAGCTCAGCAATGGCTATTTCACACATGGAAAATGGGTGATCACATTGTCAGTTTTGCTTTAATTATTCTATTGATGTTGAAACGAAAACCAAATTACATGATATTTTCACTACGATTCAGTGGTAAGTGAGAAAACTTTTGGTATGCAGCTGTAGTTTTAAAAACACCAACTATTTCATAAGCTAACACCTTGAAAGGCCTGGCAAGGCACAGACTTCTAAAGCTCATTCTTGGCGGAAGACTTACTGAAGCAGAGTGAAAAAAATGGAAAACTTTCAATTAATTTAAATGCTTGCCTAATGTAATCCATGTAACAGGCCTGAACGCAATTACCATACACTAAGTATATGAAGCCATTTGAACAGTTTTGAATAACGGACTTTCTTTACTTTATTGCATGTTATTGTGATTGTTAGTTAAGTTGCAGTTAACCATTGGAAGTAAATTTATATGCTATAAATGTTAAGATATAAATGCAAACATTTCTGCAAAACTTTAAGAGTTTTGAAACCTTAAAGGAAAATAAGATTTCTGTTTAATTTCTTCATAAAAACCTTCTTTAATACTCATTGTGAAACTTGCATTTAAAAAACCACATGACGATAGTGATTACAATTATTTTTCATGAGAATTGATTTCCTGTGGAATTAATTTTATGTTCTTTCCCAAATTAACTTTAAATCAATGAACACATTACACAGCTAATAATGAATTAGCAAACCAATCACATAACTTTCGTATAATTCAAATCATTTGAAACAAATTTAGAGTTTTGCATACTTTCCCATCTGTAGAAAGGATGAGTATCTAGCATTTTGTTATTTACATATTTTAGCTTTTTATCTTGCTGTCAATATTTAACAAAATAGAATGTATTTCATGATCAATGGAAATTGAAATAGAAATTTGTAATTGTAGTAATTTTAATATGTTTAAAGTCATGTTTGAAGTATTACTTGATATAAACTTTTCGTACAAATCATAAGCAAAGTGTTCAAATAGTGATTGTTGGTAACGGGATGCATATGCTGCAGATTAGCTCAAAAGCACCTCCTAAAACTACTAACATTAATTTTATCGAGATTTAGAGATAACCAGCGGCATTTGATTACCTTAAGGATGAGATATTTGATTTATGGCAATATAGTTAGTGGCTATATTCTGGTCCTTTTCCTTTAAAACTTAATTAGATGATTAATTTCAGGTCATAGATAAATCCACAGGAAGTTTATAGTAGTGCCTGCAAATAAGCTTTCTCTTATCTGATTTGAATACCTTCATTCAATGAGGTATGTAGCAGTTTTATTCTGTTTCTTCACTGAGGAAATGGACTTCTGTGTTGTCGATTATGTTCATTGCAAAAAGTTTATGTATACTAGATTATTAATTATTAAATAGATGATAAAATTCAGGTCATAGCTAAATATTGCCGAAAAAATTGATAAAAACTGATGATTTAGATGGCGTGCACAAAACTGGACATACTTTGTAGCGCAGCCAAAAATATATGGGTTTTTTTTCTTACTTAATCAATGATTAAACCACCCCTGAATCAATACCTTATCATGGTGTGGTATTTAACAACTGAAATAATTTTCAAAACACGTTAAACCCCAAGTCAATCAGTCAATATTAATGATTAACAAATTAACAAATCACATTTGTTATGACACGTGTATGCAAGATATTTTTACCAAGCACCACAAGGGCAATCATTCCCTTTCAATGGGTTAGCCATCTGGTCCCTGTTAATGGTTTTAGGAATCTGGTCTCTAATTATATAATACAATTTATTGATCGATATAAGATAATTACAGCAGATTTTTATAAACCGACCCCAGAAGATTTTTGGCATCCTCGAATAACAATAGTTCTAACCTTCTAATCCTCTTTAAGCAATACGTCAATATCTAAGCTCATCTATAAAAAGTCATCCTGGTATATCAGCAAATTTGAATCACTTCTCGCTCCTTCCTGATTCCCTGATCTCTTTCTTATTCAGTGTCTAATCAACAAATCAATTATCAATTTTAATCATAACTTCTGTCGTGGCGTTATAAAATACTATGTGTAAATATGATTTTTTTTAAAGCAACGATTACATTACTAACTTGAGCTCATGTGTACTGTCTTTTGAACAAAGCTAATTTTGCAGTGAATAAGAAAACAAATTGCAGTAAAAAAAGAAACATTAAATTGTGACATTCCAAAAGATGATAAGAAAATGCCTTGATCCATAATTAGCAAAACATGTTATGTTTGACAGTGATTGTTTCATGTGTTTTAAGTCTAGTTTAATGACAGATTAAGCTCCATCAATATAATTGGAACTTGTAAGTTATGAATACTTTGGTTATCAGGACATTCATTCATAGATTATCTTTTTTTTATCTAACTCTAGAACATCCAGGAAAAATGCCTGCTCTTCCATACTTCCCATAATGACATAGTTTCCAGTAGAAAACGGTTGGTTCATTCTTCGAAACATTTACTATCTTATTCATCTTTGGTGCCATTTTAACTTAAAGAAAAAAAATCCTCAAATACCATCATGGTAACTCGCAAACAAGCAAATCACATTTCATTTCAAACATCCATTTGAGTGTGTTCTAGAATCAGAGTCTCCAAACACCATCCACGGAAAACCTAATCTATCTCTTATTCAACTCAGGCAATTTCAAATTATAGCTTGCAAATAAAATTTTCTTCTGTGATGACAGAATCTACTTCAAAGGATTTATGATAGCCTTTCATCAATTTTGATAACTTTTGGGTCAACAGTCACTTACTGTGGTAATCAATCAAAGAATGTATGATGATATCTCGATGGCTCTTAACTTTGTAAAACTACTACAGTAATTATGAATGAGAAATTAGTTTGATGAACTGATGGAAGTATCTCATTTGATTCCATTGCTCATGAAATACAAATTGTATTGTGTTACATATTGACAGCAGGCAGATCAAAATGTGTAAATTAGAAAATGCTAAATACTCATTCTTTCCTCAGATGAGGAATAGTGCAAAACTAATCTTATTTCGAATGATTTGATTTATACAAAAAGTATGTGCTTGATTTGCTAATATATTATTAGCTGTGTAATGTGTTCATTGATTTAAAGTTTATTTGGGTAAGAACATAAAACTTTTCCCAAGGGAAATCAATTCTATTCAAATAAAAATAAGTTTATTGTAATCACAATCGTTATGTTATTCTGTAGATGTCAGTTTCACGGCGAGCATTGTAGAATATGAAGATATGAGACTGGAATCTTGTTTAACCTGAAAGCGTTCAACTCTTAAAATTATGTCCATTATTTTGTGTGGAATATGTAATTGCACCTTTTTTTTATTTCTGTAATGTAATTATTCTTATTAGAATGATTACAAGTAAATATTGAAAAAATAGGAATTTGGGAAGCAAAAAAGCGCTTTCATTGTGTCACCTTGCTTTCAATTACAGTGATTAAGCACTCAAAGAATATTGTGAAAGACGTTGAAAGAGTTTCAATGAACAAATATATGGTTATAAAGTATTATAAAATGTGATGTTGCAATAACAAGTGGTATTCATAGGATTATATTAACACTAAAACCAACAGTTTGCGTGCATATTCAGAGTTATGTTATTCATTAAGAAATTGTCCCATAATTGCAACCAATACTTTCCTGTGTGTAGTATGACTTTGCTCAATATGCGAGTAAACATTTAAACTATATTTTATAAATAAATCGCTATTTATAACCAGTTGTAACCTCCAAAGCCATTTTACCTTACTTTGAAAAGCAAGATTATTAAACTTGTGTTTTACCATACAGATAACTTTCAGTATGCTCACATTACAAGGCATGCTATGTATCTATGTACTATGTGTATAAAGCAATGACGTAGCATCAATAAAAATTAAAAGCCATGAGTGGTAATAAAACATAAGGTGACCAGTATGATTGCTAGTATTGCCACGACGTCCCAAATATTTAGGAATAACTTGAAGGCGATTCTTTACATAGATGTATAAAGTAGGTAACCAACTGGAACAAAATATAGATATTAACAAAACATCTGTCGATAGAGTAAGTATCGTTTTCCAAACGTTAGAAAAAGTTGTAATTTATCATTGAAACAAAGGAATTCATTTCTGAAGAGTAAATTTCTTTATCTTGACTTTGTGATTGTTTACGAGAAACATCAACTTCCAATGATGGAACTGCTACTTAACAATAAATCACAAAAACGTGCAATGATGTTAAGAAAGTCTGTTATTCAAAGATGTAGTGCAAGAATTGTTTTGTTCAAATAGCTCCATAATGCATTGTAATGTGTTCATTACATGGATTACATTTGGCAAGCATTTGAAATTGAGGATACATTTTGTGTTATTTAGCTTGTATCAATTAAGTATACAGTATTACAGTATAAGTAATTCTATTTCTAAATTGTATCTTTTGGTTTTTTTCCAATTTTATTTCAATTTTCGATTAAGTATTTTTGAAAAAAATCATAACTGATCTATAAAAGGTTTGGTATCTGAAACAAATATCTCGTCACAAAGGCTTGGCAAATCAAACTGCTTCAGTACGTCTTCAATCATGAACGAGCTGTAGAAAAAATGTATCTAGTGATCACTATGTAAAGGCGAAAACCCGTGAGATAGTTTTCATAACTTCAAGTTCTATACTTTGAGGTTTTCTTACCCTTACCCTGGCACAAAAGTAAGCATGGTGTCGCCGTATATTTAATGTAATTAAATACTGGTTCATTCAATCAAACACTATCCTTCCCTCTGAATGATTTATTTGTCCGAGAGTTTATTTCCTCTTCAGGAAGTGTCAGTCTAACAGTCTGATTGGTCCAAATTACTAACAATATCATGGGTAAGTCGAAGGTCCATTGCAGCAAGTAGTTAAATTCAGCAATGTTCTTGAATTCATTCTACATTTAAGTTATATTCCTTTTTTCTGCAATAATGGCAATTGCATGAAAATTGTTAAACCTCTGTCGCGACCAAGAATATTGCACTATTAGTTGATTTGTCTTGTCTACTGAGAAATTTCTTAGGAAACTTTACCAGTTTACAACATTGTTTGCAAGTAGTAGAGTACGCCAACTTAATTGAATAAAATGTTTTTTTTATTGATTTACAATATGATGAAGATAAAAGATATACTAAAACTTATCTTAAAAGTTTATAACACAACAGCAACAAGTTTTATTAACTTTCTTCAGCAAGTTAAACTCACCTTAAGGAGTGATTTGAATGTTATAATAACCTAACTTTACTTACAAAAGCATAAACTGATACCGTCTACCATAGCAACATTTGTAGCTGTGCTGTTTGATGGATTGGCTGTTTGCCTTAGCAAAGTGAGAGCTCGTGATTAGTTTGTTCCTGTTAAATAAATTCGTCGAAGTTAACCAAACCATTACATTTACACTCATCAGTGAGATTGATAACAGTGTTTTCTCAAACCAATAACATGGAGAACAGGATATGAAGACCTGTATTTGCTGAACGAGAAGGCTCACAAGAAGGATATGAGAGGGGATTTTTTTGGCAAAATCTGTCGTGTTTTGACTCTTGCAATAGTTTAATTTATTTGGTCTTGAAATGAGAATCTGAAATTTAACTGTAATGAGGGCATACGATGTTGACCTTGGAGTTTTAGCAAATTATTTGACTTATATTTTAAAAGACTGACTTAAAAAACGTAGTAAGAGATAAATGTCCATGTTTTATATAGGTTGTAAAGTTTTAAAATTTAACTCAAGAAAGGAATCATAGCCAATGTTTTCATTCAATGGTTTTACAGAACAAATTTACTCACATCTCACTGCTAATGGAACAGTTGTAAAGAGCACAAAACTCTATTTATACAACTTGTTTATATCATGCGAAGTTTTTAAATGAATTTGACGCATACATTTACTAAGAATCCATCTTGTTTTGGCAATAAAAATAGTTCTATTTTAATATTTTAAGAAAGTTCATTCCAGGTCAATACAAACATGTTCCTCAGCACACAATATGTTGTTGCTCTAACTAATGTCAATTATGAATTAGAACAAATTTAAAATGAATTAGTATATAGTTTGAATTTAAAGCACAGGGACAATAAATATATAGACAATTGGTCTTGGAACAGATTCTGTTTATTCTAACATAAAAGAACTTTGCAATAAAATAGCATCTTGAGGGTGAGATTCTATATCATCCACAATCATTTTTTTAATTTAGATTCGGTGAAAGATGTAAATATCTGACCATTGCACAACCCTAAGACTCCCAGTGTGATGTCAATTGTGATGTCATGAACTTGAATGTACTTGACAGGACATTGTTCAAAATATACTGTCAAAACGATGCCTCCTACGAGATAACTCCTGTGGAATGTTGGATGGTAATTCTTGATCTTTTTGTATTTTGGGTTAATTGCCGATGTACACTATAAAACTCTCATCGCGAGTGTGTAAATAGTTGATCAAACATGTTATTATATCATTATTTCAGGAATAATCACATAATTGCCAGTCTAATAAGATGTCAAACATTGTATTGGAACATATTTACGTTTGTTTACTTACGAGATATGAGATTGTCCTTGTTACAAAAGATATTATCTTTCCAATTACTGTTAGCAAAGAACAAAGTTTTTGTACAGAGGAAAGACAAAAAAGATACACCGAGTGGTTATCTTCGAATAACCCTTTCAAATTGTTTGATGATTCATTTAAATATAGCTGGTCTTTAATCTCAGAATGAACAAGCATAATTTTCCTCTGTTTAACGTGCCAAAAAAAATAAATAAGTGCAATCCAGAATGATCCTAGCTACAATATTGAAAACTTGAGTGACACAGAAGTTTTATTTCATAATGATTAACCTCAGTTGTCAGCTTACCAGAAGGTGGCACCATGACGACCCCCCCCCCCCCCCCCCCAACTGGGTTCAGTCAATAAGCAGACAGATATATATTGATTTGGAATTCTGTAAGACTAAATTAGGTAGCCAGCTGATACTTAACCTGTTGACCTTTCTCATTTATTTTTTGTTTATCTTTGTGAACCTTTGTGAACTAACTGCTGGAGACATGTAAATCATGTTTTACTAGAGGTTTACAGGGCATAATAATTCCTGACAAATGGTGTGGTTTTAAAGTTCAAATTCATTTTTGAAATCGGATATTGTTACCTCCCCCCTCTTTATGAATGTTTTGACAGAATAAAGAGTTATCGAAAAGTGATTAATTAACTTTATCTTAAAGCAGACAAGATTCCTGTCAACATTCTTACCGACTCCGAATTACTACATACTTTTGTTGACTAAAATCGGAATTTATCCAATGTATCCTGAAATCCACTGAACTATAAAACAATATTTCTCTTACAAAACACTTAAAACTTGCCAACACAATTAAATTGGTTACTAAACGTAAATAGTTGGATGAATATTTCCTTAGACGAGTTCTGTCATTCTATAAACATCATCGACCCTTCACTTTAATGAAACTTTTTGGCAGAAACGCAATTAAATTTATAGGACATGTGTATAAAACTAAAACCTGACAGCTGAGAAGCCATACTGGATTATTTTAATAACAAATATAAACTTCAACGTTGTACTCATCAATCAGCACATACGAAGATTAATCCTAAGTTATCTTTTTACCATGCCCACACAATTTGTTTAAATTCGAATTATTAAGTCATTATGTTGTAATCTGGTCACTGGAAGCCAAAGCTTAATACCCTTCCACATTACATACTTTTGTTCATAACATATTCAGTGGTGAATGAAGCTTAGTGTTTATCATGTAACTAAATTGTCTTTTAGAGCAGCCAAAAATATATTTTAAGTGCTAATCTTGGTCAACTCTTTATTGTCTTGATTTATCAATGATTGCAAGGAGGTTTGGGCAATGGTAAACGTCCCTTTTAGCAAAAAAAATCACATTTGTTATGACAGGTGTATATAAGAGATTACATGGGTAGTCATTCTCTGTTAATGGTTTTAGGAATCGTCTAATTGCATTGATCCATATATGAGCATTACAGATCTTTCAGAACCGGCACCATAACATTTAGTGCAGCCATAAATAACAAGATAAACATTTAATCATCTATTAGCAACGCATCAATATCTAAGTCCGTCAATAACGTGTCGACTTGTATTGCTTGATTTAATTTATGAAGACAAATTTGAGTGTAAGCCACATTGAGGTTAAATGTAGTGTTTCGTCATCAATAGAATGGAAGAAATATACACATAACCAATACTGCAAGTATGAAGTCAAATTCAACAAAATTACAAGGAATAAGCAAATCAATTATCAATTATAACTCCTCTGTCATAGCTAGGATTTGATAGTGTTTGTTAGGTTATATAAATAGTACCCATGTATAATGGGCGTGATATCTACACCTCTGTGCATGTATAAGCCTGTTTTAGATTTTCATGGAACACCAGTATTTGTCATATATATATATATGGGGCATGGAAAGTTAAGATGTTTTGATTTTATATCACCATATATGACATTTAGGCTCGTATCAAAGTTAAATAATATGTCATGAAAATCACGGAGGGGCTCTTTAATAACATACGAGGGGAAGTCAATAAGTTTATTGAAGTGGATATACAACAGAAGCCAATAGTTGTGATATTGATTTATTTTTCGATATAATCTCTCTGGACCGTGTTGCACATTTCCTATTCGTCTTTGAGACTGTCTACGCTCTTAGAAGTAGTCGTCTGACTGGCTTATCCACGTCTTAGTAGCTGCCTTGAATTCATAATAATTGCCAAATCTTGTACCAAGCAAGTGTGATTTGAAATTGCGAAACAGATAGAAGTCGCTTGGGGCAAGATCTGGACTGTAAGTTAAGTTGTTAAAAGCAGCCTGTGCAATACGACTCTTGTGCACTGGAGCCTTGTCATGAAGAAGCATGACTCCAGCAGTCAACATGCTGCACCTCTTCTTCGTGATCGCGGCTCTAAATTGTTTCAAGAAGTCAGAATAGCCAATACTGTTATTTTAGTTTTAGATGATTTATAATCTATAAGTATCACATCCCTTGAATCCCAGAAAATGGGGCCATGATCTAGCCAGCAAAAGGATGAGTTCTGAACAGCGGTTAGCGCATTCGGCTTCGGATCAAGAGGTCCGGGGTTTGAATCACGCCAGGGGCTCGGTATCATTGTCTGCAATAGAGATCTGTTCTACACGCAGTAAGGTTTTGGTGTAATGCTACACCGAATTTCAGTGCAGTACCACACATGGTTGGCTAGTTCCAGCCGATGCTCGCAGGTTTCAGCGCAATGCATATATGCGATATAAGTGACTTTTTAAAGCAGCGTTAAACTCAAAATCACCTCACCCTTCTTTCGTGAGAAACTTGATAACCGAACAATGCTCAGTTTTAGAACTTCCCATGATTACAGGAGGGTACCAGTTTTCAACGTCCAGTAAATCTCACGCAAATGATGGAAAAGTGTGTTCGTTTATGTAAACAAATTACATCGACAATGATGTCTTCAGGGGTGCATCAATACTTACTTCTATGAACTTATTGACTTTCCTTCGTTCTATATGTAAATAGGCAACGATTACTTTACTAATTTAAGTTCTAGAGAACAGTCTTACAAACAAAGCTTATGTTGCAATTAATATGTGATAGAAGAAAATTAAATTAGGCATAAAAAGAATGAAAAAGTAAAGTATTATATTCCTAGAGATAATAACAACATGCACTGAACCAAAATTAGCGAAACTAAAAACAATGTTGACAGTAATTTTGAAATAATTGTTATCTAGACTGCTTCATGTGTGTGAAATTAACTGGAATGTTTTAAGCACGAACCTTATAATGTCAGAATAAGCTCGTTCAATTTAATTGGAACTTGTAATTCCTAAATGCTTTGGTTACTAGGATTCTTTGTTTGTATTTAGCTCCAGAACATCCAGGAAGTGTTACTACTCTCTGATATTTTCAGGTCTATCTTAGTACAATTGATTCCTTTGGGTACAATGGTAAAGAAATCATCCTCTGTAGCTTTGAAGTGAAGCAAGTTTAAAAATAAGAATTATCGAAAATGAAGAAGGGTTTTGAATAAAAAAGGAGAAAATGACTACTGAATACAACAAGACGTTAAAGGGCAAATTTTACCTTTTTAGTTGTACTGATAACATGGTAAAGTTTTTGTACAGCATTTCTCATATTTTGCCTCAAGTTGGTTTGTATTTATAATGCTTAGATACTATGATAAAAAAGGATTGGATAATGGCTTGTTGTATACTGATTTTCTTTTTAAATCTAGTTTTCAATTTTCGACTCAACATTTACTGTTTCATCTCTGTTGCCATTTGAACTTTTATAAACATGTCTTCTCATATTAACAAGAAATAACTCGACAACCTACACAACACATTTCATTTTAAACATACATTTGAGTGTGACTCAGAGTCTCCAACTACCATCCAAGAAAAACCTAATTTAGCTCTAATTCACCTCTGACAGTTTTAAATTATATATTGCAAATAAAATTTTCTTCTGTGATGACAGAACCTACTTCAAAGGATTTATGATAGCCTTTCATCAATTTTAACAGATTTTGGGTCAACAGTCACTTACTCTAGTAATCAATCAAAGAATGTATGGTGGTATCTCATTACTGACCCAAAAACCAGATTCCAAGCAAGAAATTCCTATAAAAATCTAATGGAATCAAAAAAATATTTATTTCATAGAATTATCTTTTGAATATTTTGATGATATTTACGAGAGTTGCAGTTGTATCTTTTTCAGACATATTATATTTAAGTATGAAAACGTTTTAAATCATTACCGCATTCCCTTCGAGAGGGAAATATCAACTCGGTGTTTTTCAACTTTATTAATTTAGAATTGTAATATAGTTGTAAATTTACTCCCTCAAAAAAGTGGAATAGATTATATTAATAAGGTACCAAATACGATTTTTATAAACACATTTTTAAGAACAAAAAACAGGTCACCAACAACCGATTCGCAAATAAAGACCAGAATTATTATGTTCCACATTCTGACTTGGATCACGTTTGAGGAAATGTTTGAATGAAAATACCAAATAGTAAACAAGTTCAACTAAAAACTTTACTCAAATTTCAATTTTCAGTATGTAAGTCACATGTTAGCTTCAAGCTGCTGGTTCAGATTGCTGTGAAGTCAGGCATGGCAAAGGCAAAGTGCTATGCTCAATCATCTGAAATCAATGGTTATGTAATAAACTAAAGGGTGTGTCCACCAAGAAATTTCATTATTAAATCTTTCATTACTTGGTGGTGTGCTTATGTGACGTATAGGTCTGCTGCTTCATCGCTTCCAGTTATATCAGAAGTATGTGGAAGAATACCGATTTGAGAATAATACTGACCAGATTGGAGTCTATTTGCTTAATAATCCCACAACATATCGTGTGACCATGGTAAAAGCTTGATCTATCTCTAACACATTTGAAAGTTTATTTTCCCTCTTGAAATAATCTAGTGACGCTTTTTGTCAGTTCGGTTTTGTTTGGGTACACATGTCCTGTACAATTTAAGTGAGGTTTCACCGTAAATGTTTCACTAAAATGAAGGATCCATGATGCCATTAAGATGGCAGAGCTCATCACAACAATTATTCACCATACTTTTTACGGTAACTATACGTTATACCTGTGCTGTTACGAACAGCCTTATAAAAGATCAGAGGTGTAGATATCACGTCAAATATACACGGATACTAGTTATATAACCTTACAAACACTATCAACTCCTAACTGCCCTCCTGGCTGTTTTAGATAAGGTCTCCAAAATTACGTTTGATTATTTGACGCGCGCCACTGTCCGGTTTTCGATCATACTTGCTACGTTCTACCTTCATATTGTCACTGTAGAAAAGCAACAAGCTTTAAAATGTGTCGTTTTGGTAACACTCGATTCTTTGCGATCAAATTACACCATTGATTAAGTTTGGCATATGTGACTCCAATAACTCACGGAGTGGCTCATTAAGTGCTTCGTAAGAGAACTGTTGCATCATAAATTTATATCCATAGTCAAAAACGATAAGTTGATAAGACTGATGACAGTAACTATGTCTTCTAAAGATTATTAATACTTTGTAGATGATTCTTTGCCCTATTTATATAAATTATTAGAATGAACACACGTTAAACAGAGTTTTAAGAATTGGAGCACAACCACATCATATGTCAGGAAGATTACAATATTCTGTGAAAGACTGGAAAACAAAGTAACAGTACACAGCTTGTGTTGGACCATTATTAATTAAAACCCTGTAAACCTTTAAGTAACTATTGAATCACATGTCTCTAGGAGACAGCTCGCAAAGTTCCACAAAGTTAAATAAAAATAAATGAGGAATGTGAACAGCTTAAGTATGAGCTGGCTACCTAATTCAGTCTTGGAGAATCCCTTATCAATATATATATGTCTGCTGTCATGATTGAGAACGCCACAGTTGGGGGTCATCGTGCCACCTCCTGTTAAATTGACAACTGTAGTCAGTTGATGTTCTTGCTATAAAACAGGCGGCACTAAATTTTACAATTCTATGGTAGTGAGGTGATGAATTGCGGTGAAACCTGCGAGCATCGGCTGGAACTAGCGAACCATGGGTGGTACTGCGCTGAATTTCAGTTTAGCATTGCACCCAAACCCGACTGCGTGTAGAACAGTCCTCTACTGCAGACAAAGTTGCTCGCAGGTTTCACCGCAATGCATAGCCACATTGGTGTTGCGGGCTTTCTCCCTGCAATAATACTAGCAGCCGCGATGTTAGTGAAATAATCTTGGAAGCGGCGTTAAACCCTTAACTCACTCACTCTTCTTCCAAATGAGATGTAAACAAACATGGCCGTTTCAATTAACGCACATAAGCGTCTCTCGCTGTGAGAAACTGCTAATCAACGGACGCTTATATGCGGCTTTCGCTGTGAGGATCTCATTATATATACGCGGCTCTCGGCGTTAATGAGTTAAACCCCAACTCACTCTTCTTCCAAATGAGATGTAAACAAACATGGCCGCCATCATGATGTTTCAGAAAGGTGACAAAGTATCAATACATGCACCCTGCTTCATCAGCGTAATTGAATCCGCTGATCGCGAGCTCCTTCCATATACCCTGATCACTTTCGAACCAAATCCCTCGTAAGGCTGGCGCGGCTGCGAGTCGTCTCATTGGCTGGTAAGATAGCTAGCGATACGAGGCTTTTTGCCTATCAGGGTATATGGAAGGAGCTGGATCAGCGGATTCAATACTACATGATATTGGTCAAGCCAATGTCAATTCTAATCAAGAAGGTGCTAGTAACATATGCTCCATTGATGGCATTGACTTACAATGGGACTGATGGAAACTAGACTGAGACTACTAAATTCTGCCTCTACAGCAACACCAGGTGGGCAGACGTCATCAACATCGACAGGGGCATCACAGCCTCCACATCAAGACTGCAGACTAAATCTCGTTTTGCTAAGGTGACCAACTCCGACATTGATGATTTGATTACTATGCAAGAAAACAAGAATACAGCCAGGAAAATTTTTTAGGTATAATTACTTGCTCCGACAGTTTCTTGCTACGCCGAGTGAAGCACGTTCCATTCATGATGTACCTCCAGCACTCTCGAACCATGACCTAACTATGTTAGTTCACTGTTGAAGCCAAAAATTCACTATGGGGACTTAATTCTTCCATTGAGAGATATTTACGCCGTCGTAACTATGGCTACACTTTGAGAAACAGCTTGGGCTTCACTAAGTACAGAGAGGTAACAGGCAATTGAAGTCAAATGGTAAAGGTAACTTACCTCATCATTCTGTTGCAATACATGATGATGAAATTGATGACATTGAGCAGCTTTGGTAAAGTGAGCAAGTTGGAGTTTAACGTGCTTTCAACAATATTTCAGTTATTAAACACGTGGATGACAAGCATCCAAAAGAGAGTGGACAGATAAGAGAGAAAGGGATCGACAGGATTACGGAAAAGACGGAAAGAAAGGCATAGTGACAACAGGTTTTTGAACGACTCAAATTTCGTCTGGCTTCTACCCGTCGACCGGTCCAGCTTGGGTGACCCTACCAGGAGCATATACGCTCCGGCTGACTTAGCTTTCGGGGTTTCTGAAGTACGCAAACCACCACACCACGATAAGGTATCGAGTCAAGTGGTGGAGTAATCAGTTGGGAACATCTACACCGAAGTCAATTCTGAACACCTTGTGGTTCAACAACACAGTTCATTTCGGCCTTCGTGGCAGCCATGAGCAAAAACAAATGATGTGGGGCAACGTCGAATTGAAAGTTGACAGCATAGGACGCGAGTATTTAGAACTGACAGAGACTAGATAGGGTGATCACGCAGATTAATTCACACCATATCACGCCACAAACGTTGGCTATTTCTGAGAACGAGCGATTTCATGTCGAAATATACAAACTTAAATAAGTTTGCGTCCCTCGATCTATTCATTTCCTGGATTCATTATTTTATGTTTCAACAACCACTGTGAAAACCCAACTTTTGATTCTATTTGGTGTAAAAGGCAGCTGGTTAGTATTCGAATATTTAACATTTCATTAACACGATGACAGTCGCAGAAGGTTTGACAGGTGACTGGTAGCGGAAAGCGGATTAACCACAGTGCAAGAAAGCACCTGGTCGAAAACCTCGCCGAAAGTAAAATTCTCCTATCTCAAATCATTGGTCATAAAAACGTCCACAGTATTAACAATTCTTCCCAACACAACCAAATCGTTATAACGAGGTCGCCGATAGGAATATGTCGGCCTTTCCGTCGACTATGTCGATCACATACATGTGGTTCCAACACTACAAAGTTTCTGCAATGCGGACCCATCTTCAGTCGGTACTTAGGTCAAGTTATATAGCTAGAGGTTACTTAAAACATATTGTGAACAATTATGCTACTCATATTCGTCGTAGAGCAGTCATTGAGAGCGAAAGTGAGCACGATTGCCAATAATTTGTCCACCCGCCATCCCGGCTCGCACACTGTTGAATTAATGATGGGTCTACAAAATTTAAAGTCCCTCCTATTTAGTTCTGACAATTCTACCTTACCGTGATGATATATTCATTCGCCAGACCGAAGTAAAGTTGAAGTTTGTGTTTAGATTTTACTAATTATAGATTAAATTGATATTGGATGACAAATAGAATCTCGCCCTCGCACCCTCGGCAAGCATCGGATATTTCTTTTATCAACTCGTGTTGATATAATATTTGATATATGAAGACACTCCAGCGAGATTCTCTACGTTCAATAGGATTAAGCTTGCGTATACCATTTGTATTGAAATAATTTTCATTTGTAAAACTTGGTTGTGAAATAGCGCCAAGAGTTCAGCTTTTAAGTGAGTTCAAAAGGATAACATGAGCAAAAAGGGTAACCAAAATGTTGTTGAATGGTTAAAGAAAATCGATCAGTGCATCACCTACAGATCGATCATGTCACAGAAATGCAATTAAGTTGTTTCCTTCATTGGATCAACAGTGGAGGAGGGTATGCAGGCACACTGCATCACATCGAAAGGACAACCAAAAAGAGAAGGAAACAAAAGATAAGTTCCTGAGACTGCCATATGCAAGTGATGTAATGATTGATTTGTTGGCGAGTAAAACAGTGAGCTCCTTAAGGAAAAGTGCCCGAACAAACCGATGGCCGCTAGTCTTGAAAACATGTCTCACTATTTGGACACTGAGCCCTGGCAGTTACAAAGATAAGCGAAAAAATGAAATGTTATCTTTGCCTTCAGAATAAATGTAAGTTCTCTACAGGAGAGAGAGAGTTTTATTTCCTGTATTGAAGGCCGCATGGCCCAGGGTACAAAATTTGTGTACAATGAACATTTCCATAAAGTGACATTTCGCATTTACAAAATAGACATGAAAACAGGTATGCGAAGCAATTATCTATACATGTTTCTTTTTAAGTATAAAGCAAGTGATCTTAAAATACTTTTTGATTTGCATGATAACAATTGTATAAATTTCTGCTGCGTTGGATATTGAGAATAGTAATCAGGTATAAGTTGTTTTCTACTATCTTTAAAGTAAGGACATACAAGGAGAAAATGAAATTCATCACCCAAAGCATCTAAATTACACTTATCACAGTTCAAACAAGATGATTGTACATTAGCATCATAACGTTTCAATTGTATTTTAAGATTGTGAGCTAAACATCTAAATCTAGCAAGAGCCTGAATTAGGTCAGAATCGAGTGCTATATTCAAATATAACTCTTGTTCGAATACAGTCTTAAACGATGCATATGGTTTTAAAAAAGTTGACTCATTTACTTTCTGATACCAAGCTTGTATATTTAAATCAATACAACTTTGTTTAAACTTTGACATAAAAGTGTGTACATTTCCACAGTCTTGAAAAATCCAAGCATACGCATAACCAGTTTGGAAAAGAAGATTTCTTACATGAGTTACCCAATTGACACTACCATTTTCATCTTGTATTTTTTGCATCTTATAGCAGGCATGGGGATGTCTTTTGGTATTCATTTGAATTAAACGACACCAATATCGTATACATCGGCAAAAGTACGTTACAGATAGATGATAACGCCCCATTTCTCCCATTACTGCGTTAGAAGATGTTTTCTTATTGAGTCGTAAATAGCGCTTAAAGTAGTTACTTTGTACCTTCTCAATACTTTCTCGGAAGGTAAATCCCCATATTTCACTGCCATATTCTCTACAGGAGCTCTATATCAAGACGTTCATCTGATGAAATATTTCACTGGATGTAAAATGAGGAAACAAGATCTTATTTTCTTATGGACGAAATGTTGATTCAACCTGATGTACAGAGAGTCCGAAAAGGTTCGTCCATAGACTTTGTGGTCTTTCCAAAACAATACCAGTATCCAGTTACCTAAAAATAATACAAACATGAAAGAAGCCACAGGTGCTAGGGACCCATGTCTTTCAAATGTTTTTTTTTTTTGGTGTTAGCGGTTTTTGTTACCAATTATTGCCTACTTCCCCGTCACTGCAGCTAAAGCTCAAGAGATTCACTGTTTAACTGTCGTGTACTCGGTAAGGAACGGAGACTCCAAGATGGCGACCAATACATTTCGACAAAGGTAGGTATCCGATTCGATAGCTCGTTTTTTTCTAATTGTCATGGTAAAAATTGTGTAATTCAAATGTGAATAGTCAGGATACAAATCTGGAATAAATTGGTGCAGCGTTTGGTTTCAAAGGCGTCGAGACATACGCGTATTTGTCAATCAAAGTTGATTTATAACACTTTGATTTCGAGGTGGGGATGATTACTCTTTAAGTGTTTTTTCCTACCCTTAGGAGCTTTAATGTCATAAATAACGTCACACACAGTTGCTCGTCACACACAGTTGCTATCGGTCGTAATAAAGATTTCTGTGAAATTTAACGTCATTTGCTTCAGTAATCAAGTAGTTAAACACAACCAGAGTTGACCCAGAAACCCATGGTTGGGTGGGGACATTTTTGGATGGGGAGTGGACATAATTTCGAGTATTGAGGGAGCTCAACTTCAGATAGATCTTGATAGGCATACGTAAAATTTTGAAGTAATTTGTAAAGTTAGCTACATCGAGTCCATTAAAAAAAAATCTTGAAGCATAAACTTTTTCAGCAATTTTGGAGTATCAACAAACTGAAATTAATGTTTTTACTCTTCCAGAACACATTAGGAGGGCAAGAAAGCGTCAGAGGACTTTCGAAGTTGTTTTTGCAAATTCTCCTTAACTCTTTAAGACATTATTAATCACTGCATCCGTGACCACCAACTTCACACCTTAAAGTAGGATATTAAATGTTAAGACCCTGAAAGTGGCAAAGTTGAAATTTTGACGTTTTAGGTATTGATCAGACCCTCAGTGTTGACGAAGTTTTAAAGAAAACTTTATAACGACCGATAGCAACTGTGTGTGACGATATTAATGACATTACAGCTACTTAGGAAAGGAAAAAAACACTTTTTGAGTAATCGTCCCCGCTTCGAAATCAAAAGTGTGATAAACTTCAACTTTGAATGACAAATACGCTTGTTTCTCGACGTCTGTGAAACTAAACGACACTAAATCAGATTTACATCCTGATTATTCGCAGTTGAATTTAACAATGGAATCGGACACCTACCTTTGTTGAAATGTTTTGGTCGCCATCTTGGAGTGTCCCCTCCTACCGAGAAAACGACGAGCTCCTTGAGAATGTATGTGGAAATTGAACGTTCAGTGTCCTCTTCCCCATTAGAATTAAATTGGTTCATTTCATAATTGATATTTCACACTGTGTGAAGAAAAACCGTAACAATATCTCAAAGGAACATACACTTAGCAAGTTCAGGTCACTTCAGGTCATGAGGTTTCCTGGTGTTACTGGCGCGAAATCCAATGATCGGACAAGAGCAACCCAATTCAGATCCATCGGAAGCTGACCGACAATAAATGTTGGGGTTTTCTCTCATTACCAAGAAGCCTTAAAATTATGACAGAAACTGAATAAGGTAATTGAGTTGTTAAAAGAGACAAGTGTCTTTATTGCAAACTTCAGAGACAAAGGACCGATCACTTCAATCGGGGACATAAGGTGGACAGACAAAATACAGGTTTGGCGTTGGTTCGAGTAATGGGGAAAACTGAGAAGTTCTACATCTTCAAAACAGAAAAAACATCTGCTCGCAAAACTGCGGAAATCTCACAGTATACAAGCATTAGGAGGCTTCGCAATATTGTTGATAGCACCCAACTCACTCACTCACCTATCACTACATGGTATGTTAGGTAATCCCATCAAGTGGGAAAAGAGTGCTCCATTTCAGCCAGCGAAGGAGCTTGCACAATGGTAACACAACACATCCTAACTGTGCCACATATCAAACAACAAACAACAGCAGTCTTTGACAACCTCTTGTTTCAAGGAAAGTGCCATGTCGATAATCTGCTACATCAGCGTTTATAATCCATTCTCGCTCTTTCCTAATATACTGATCATTTGCAAGCCATAACCCTCGTATCTTTGGCTATCTAACCGGCCAGTGAGACGACTCCCATTTAGCAAAAGCTGCACAACCGGTATGGAAAATCCGTTGCGTTCAAACTAGTAGCTTAAAGCTCCTCAAATAACGACAGTTTATTGGCTAAAAAAATAACAGGTGAGCATAGCCGCGAATATCAAGCCGCCAGCCATACGAGGGATATATCCCGAAGGAGATCAGATTATGAGGAACGAGCGAGGGCGGTTTCAAATACGCTCTTTGTCTGCAGTAGAAAACTGCTCTACACGCAGTTAGGTTTGGATGCAATGCTATATTGAAATTATGCGTAGTGCCACCCATAGTTCGCTAGTTCCAGCCGTTGCTCGCTGGTTTCATCGCAGTTCATAGCCACAATGGTGTTGCGGGCTTTCTCCATGCAGTAATACTAGCAGCCGCGATGGAAGTGGAATAGTCTTTAAGGGCGGCGTTTAACACCAACTAACCTCACCTCAAATACGCTGATGTAGCAGGATGCCATAGTGAAAGATATGCTTCTTTCCGGTTGAATATGACGTGATTCGAGAATTACTGTAGTATTAGGAAGGCCAGGACACTGGTGAAAATCAATTTTTGATGTAACCATCCTGCTTCATCAATGAAATTGAATCTGCTCATCGAGCTCCTTCTCTATACCCTGATATCATTTAGATCATAAGCCTCGTATCGCTAGCTCTCTAAGCAGCCAAATGACAACTCGCATCCAGCAACAGCGGCACAACCCGGATGGAAAATTTCGTTAAGTTCAAAAGATTAGCTTCAAGCTCCTTGGATAACGACATTTCATTGGCTTAAATAATAACAGGTGAGCACAGCCACGAACATCAAGCCCCGCCAGCCGTACGAGGGTATTGGCTCGAAAGAGATCAGGGTATATGGAAGGAGCTGGATTAGCGGATTCAATTAGGCTGATGTAGCAGGATATGATGTTATGAACAATCCAGAGTGTAATGACCATCTTAGGGGGTTTCCATTCAATCTTCCGAAAATTCATTTGCGGAGATATTCGGAAAAGCAATCGGTACGTGAAAGTCCGAGATTTTACCGGAAGCCATCTTTTCAAAATGGCGGACAAAAAGGCTCTCGCCGCTGTCACATTTTCTCTTCTAAATGAAGAAACAAGTGACGAAGAAAGTCCTCATTCACAGGACCTTTATATGCTCTATGGTTTGATGACAAGCATGTAAGGATGCCTTTTATCATTGAAAATGATAACATTAATGTAAAAATATATATTTATCGCGCGTTTTCTTGTGAAGGGCACACCTACATGTAGGCCTAGGCCTATAACTAACCCAATAATCACATCTGCCATTTTAAAACGTTTTATTATGTTTGTCAAAATTCCAGTAAAACTAAATTCAATATCTGAACCAAAGAGTTTGTTAAGTAAAATCGTTAAAACTGTTTTAAGTATGTAAGCAGGACAAGTACTTGCGAACTGACCATGTCATACTATGTTTATGATGTACACATCATGATTGATATAATAATAAAATAATAAGGATATTTATATTGCGCTAATCAACGTCACTGAGGGATATGCTCTAAGCGCATCCTGTATCATTACCCTGGTCTTAACCTAAGCTGCCGGTTGTAGCGCTCAAAGTCACCTCCAACACAATCTACACCAGGTACCCAATTTGTACTGCTGGGTGAACAGAGGCACAATTCGAATAAAGTCTCTTGTCTATGGAGAAACCACAAGTTTTTCACTTGTGTCTCAGTGCGGGGCAGGGAATAACCCTTCAAACTCTCAGTTAACACAGCAATGATCGGGTGACCCACCCATCCAGTGAGCCACGCCATATATTGCTGAACTTCTGAGCTACCCACAGGACCACGTTCAATCACTAACTATATCAACTATCGTTGAGCTAGTTCATACAGTTTTATAGTTCTGCTCCGGAAATGATAGCAGGACGGATGGACAGAGCCTGTTTAAAAATCCCCCTCAAACTTCATTGGGTGGGGGATACTAACAATATGAATGGGTTTCCTTCCAACAGATCCTGTAACAATACTTTTCTATAAAGAAGATAAGCATTTGATGCAACATTTAGAATCCTTCAGGTTATGAACATGAACTAACTTTAAGTTTAAGCTTTCCATTGTCGCAAACTGTCAATCACAACACCAATTCGTGGTAAATATTGTTTCAGAGCCCAACTGAAATCACGAATCCAGGGCTATCAAGAAGATGTAGTACCTCTGTACACAGATGTGAGTTTTAGGAGAAAAGTTAGAATGTCTAGAGCAACTTTCACTGAATTGTCGAACTACTTGAAGGATTGTCCTGAATTAAAACCTGAAGGATCTGGCGGAAGGGAGCCCATTCCTATTGAAAAGCAAATTTTTATAACTTTGTGGTACATTGGTGGACAAGATAATATTGATCGCATTGCAGATCGTTTTGGGGTTAGCGAATCTTCTGTTATCTACTGTCGAGACCGTGTGATCGATGTTATTATAAATACACTTAAACAAAGATTTATCAAATGGCCTACCCATGGCAGGGAGATGCAAGATGTAATTGTTAGCTTTAGGGAGAGGAATGGTTTTCCTGGAGTAGTAGGAGCTCTAGATGCGACGCATATCAAGATTAGTAAACCTACTATTCAACCAGCCTCTTACATCAACAGGAAAGGGTTTTATTCCTTAAACCTACAGGCAGTGTGCAACACCAATCTACAATTCACAAATGTGTTTGTTGGCTACCCAGGCAGTTGTCATGATGCACGAGTTCTCAGAAATTCTGACTTATGGGAAAATGGTCTCGACATGTGTGATCAAGCCAACCATGTAATTGCTGATGCAGCCTATCCGCTGAGGCGTTGGCTGTTAACACCATACAGGGATAATGGCCATCTGACAAGAGAACAGATAAAGTACAACAACTACCGTTCTGCAAACCGTATGGTAATCGAGAGAGCATTTGGCCTACTCAAGGGTAGATTCCGTCGACTTCAGAATCTTGAAACAGTACATGTCTCAACAGCAGCCAAAGTCATAATGGCTTCATGTGTTGTACACAATATCTGCATTTTGCATCAAGATGAGGTATCAGATTTCCTTGAAAATTATCCAATGGTGGCAATCTTTCAGGCAGGATTATTTGCAGATAATCCAGTGGAAGGAAATCTCAAAAGAGCAGCAATTACTCGTCAATTGGTCTAAATGATTACCCAAAACACAACTTCAACAAGAACTTCACAAAAACTTTTATTTTGTTAAATAAAAATATTTTGTGAGCAAATGTTTTTTATGATAACGTCTTGTTATAATTAAAAAAAACATTGCAGAAGCAGATTTGTATGACATAAACAACAATGTATTTTCACCATCCTGGACGGAAACAAGTATTCAAAATACAACCTAAAATAACTAAAAATCTTCAAAGGTGAATAATATTGAAAGGTAAAACATGAAACAAATGAACAATCCAAACATTGGATTTCAATACTCAACTAGAGTAATCATCACCAAGTGACATATCACACTAGTACCACATAATTAGCTTTGTAAAACACTGTTTGAATGAGATTTATATGTAAATGTTAAACAAAAAGGTTAGTTCGGAGGCTGTTTCATTACTTAGTATTGAATAAACATACTAATGTGTCATAATTTCTTTTAATACTACACAACAGTAAATGTATTTGATGAAAATATTTTGTTAAACCTTAATTATCAGTAACAATATTTTAATTCCTCTAATAATATTATTGAACTAGATCTAACAGTTTTGCGTTCTGCTCCAGAAACTGACTTCTATGTTATGTTTCCATGGAAAACACCAAAAATGAATATCCGAAGAAGTTGAAAATACCAAAAGGCACACCAACACATGGTGACTCATCTACATACCAAGTTTCATTGAGGATAACAGTTTTTCTGTAGTTCTGTTCCGGAAAACGATTTCTAAGTTACGTTTCTATGGAAACAGCAAAAGTAAAAATCCAAAAATGTAAATACCAAAAGGCACATACCGGTGAGATAAAAAGTTAAAACAAACCCAAAACTTCAGAAACCACTAACCTTTGAGAACAGTGGAAAAAAACAAAGTTTTCACATTTATCTCGCACCACACGCAAGACTGACGGGGTGAAGTTGAATAAGACTTATGTGAACACAAAATGTACTTAGCACTTGAAAACTTTTACTCTCCTCACAATGGGTTGATGACAAACTGGTAGGGGTGGGCGATATAACCGGTAACCGGTATATTGCGATTCAAACTACTGAATTTATCGTATCGCGGTACAGTGTCTTAAGAACCGGTACAGGCGATACGTTCGGCAATTTCCGTGAGCATTGTCGGTAACTTCCGTAACATAATAAAGTATATTGAAACGTTTTGAATTTCCTTGTTAATATTTTATATTAATCGTTTTGAGAATGTTTCCTAGTCAAATAACGAAGATATAGATCTTTTTGATTGATGTTTAAACAATACTAAGAAAAAATGAAGTCTCGTTGACAGTCGTTGTCCTGTAAACAAACCAAAATGGCGGGCGAAAGAGCAGACGCTGCTTTTACAAAGATATCCAACAATAAGGCAAAAGCAGCCATTTGGCAGAATTTCAGCCTGAAAATATTTGAGAACGGGGTAATTGTTAGCAATGTGGCAATGTGTAACCACTGTGATGCAGAAGTCAAATATTCTGGAGGTACCACAAACTTAGCTACCCACATGCGACGACACCATCCGATGAGTGATAGCGGACAGTCGGCAACGCCTGTCACTAAACAAAGTAAACAGGGAGTCGAAAAACTACAAGGGTCACGGACAATTACTGGATATTTTGGAAAACAATACAATTCAAAGTCAGTTCGTGCTACAACAGTTACTGGAAAGATAGCAAATTTTATTGTTAAAGATCTACGGCCATTCAGAATAGTTGAGTCTACGGAATTTAAAGAAATCTTATCATCACATGATCCAAGATATACAGTTCCCGGACGAAAGCAGTTTTCAGAAATCATCATACCCAAGATGTATTCCGAAATGAAATTGAAAGTTCAGAAGGATCTGGCAGCAGCTGAAATGGTGTGTAAATTTTGATGAATAATTTATAAATTTAATGTTATGAATTATTTTGTATTTGAAAATTGCAATGCATATATGATATGAGACGATCTTACTATCTACTTTCTATGCGAGTTCAGTTGTGATAGTTTATTAGTTTAATCACCTAATTTTTTTTAATGAATGATAACAGAAACATGCCGATATAATAATCAATAATATTAATAATTATTTATTACATTAGATTTTAAAAAAAAGATATTTCTAAACAGTGTTATATGAATCATTAATTTAATTATTTTCATGCATATTTTCTCAATGTTATATTCAGAATTATTGATTGGGTATTTATTATTTAATATGTGATAATTCAGAATGGGATATCTTTTAAAACAATATGTTATTTACTTTTTAGTGAGATTCAGATTAGAATTTACATGTCTGAATTATAGATGTCGCTTTTTGTCAACATGATATCACATTTTTTTGACAATTGACAATTTGACACAAACTAAATATGAACCCTATTGCATTGAAGGTTGCCTTGACCACAGATGGTTGGACATCGAGAGCCACTGAGTCCTACATGACCATGACATCAAGTCACATAACAGTCAATTGGGAATTGATCAGTTATGTACTGCAGACACGCGCACTCCCAGAGAGTCATACAGGTGGGTGGAACCCTAAGAAATTAAGTAAGTGTAAGCTGAAATAAACAGAATACATCTCTCTCTCTCTTTCTCTCTCTCTCTCTCTCTCTCTCTCTCTCTCTCTCTCTCTCTCTCTCTCTCTCTCTCTCTCTCTCTCTCTCTCTCTCTCTCGTTGTAAACCTGGTGATCTAGTTTAAATTTGGATTCTTTGCATGAAAGTAAATAATTGACTTTTAATCTCAGTTAGAATACAAAACAGATGTCCCTCACTAGACTGAGTAGACTATATAAATCTAATGCCACTGCCTCACTGGTAAATTAACAATCTGTTAGTGCTATCTCAAAGAATTCAATTCTTTCATTTTAATGTAACATTGTCAGTTTCGTCACTTACGTTTTATCTTTCTTTAACAGGTGAACATGTTGCCGATGTTCTGAGGGAAGCAGTGACTGAATGGCACTTACCAACAGGACATGGTGTCCCCGCACTGGTAACGGATAATGCCAGCAACATGCTCAAGGCGGCAAAGCTCTTTGACACCAAGCTTCATGTCCCATGCTACGCTCATACTCTCAATCTGGCTTGTCAAAAGTGTTTGAAAACTAAGCGCACGTCGCACCTTCTCGCTCACATGAGAAAAATTGTGGCTTATTTTCACAGAAGCAACATGGCTGCTGCCAGCCTTAAAGCAAAAGCAGATCTTCTGGGTCTTCCCCAGCACAAGCTTGTAATTGATGTTTGTACACGTTGGAATAGCTCCTATGACATGGTTCACCGTTTTCTTGAGATGCAGGTTGCAGTATTCGCAGTGCTTCGGTCTAAAGAGCTGAAAGATAAAACCAAGGATTTCAGGTCCTTTTCTGATGAGGATCTGTGTGTTGCAGAAGAAGTAGTGGCACTTCTCAAACCCCTGAAGGATATTACCGTCGCTCTTTGTTCCGAGAAGACGCCCACAGTGTCTTTCATCATGCCCCTGCAGCATCAGCTTCTCGACAGGGTTCTTCAGCCCTCGGCTGGTGACTCTCCTCCCATCGTTGAGATGAAGGCTTCCCTCAGACACGATTTGGAGAATAGGTATGCCGACCAGAAGACCACCCTCTACATGTGTTCTTCCTTGGATCCAAGGTTTAAGCTGTTGCCCTTTCTGACAGAGGAGGAACGTTTGGATGTGTATCGCATGGTTGCCAATGAAGCAGCTAAAGTGCAAATTGTTTGTAGTGTTTCCAGTGAAGTTGCAGTCCGTGTGAAGCAAGAGGAGTCCACAGATGAACCAGCAACTCCCCAGCTTCCAGCCCTGCCCAATCTCCTAGCCCTGCCCAATCTTCAGGATGACGAACCTCTCGATCTGGAGAATCAAGAGGAACCTCCTTCCAAGAGGATAAAGACAGAGCCTCAGTCTCAAAATCATGGTGCAGTTCTTGGTGACATCTTTGGGGATGTGTACATTTGCGGAGAAGAACCTGCAAAGACTCCTCTGGTTCGAGCAGAAAATGAGAGTAAGCTCTACCGAGACATGGCGACAATATGCCTGGCAGAATGTCCCTTGCAGTGGTGGAAACAAAAGGAGGATCAGATACCACTTATTGCTAGGCTGGCAAGACACATGTTGTGTATACCAGCAACGAGTGTGCTTTCTGAGCGTGTTTTCTCCACTGCAGGTGACATTCTCACAGCACAGAGAGCAAATCTCAAATCAAACCATGTGGATAAACTGATATTCCTTAAAAAGAACTCTTAATGTTATTCTGAGAGTGTTTCCTTAAAAGGAACTCTAATGTTACTCAGAGACTGAGTATTATCTGAAACTAGAAATTTGTTCTCATGGACAATTTGACATTTAATAAGTTGAAGTTGGAAGTTGAAGTTGAAGTTGAACCAATCAGTTGACTGTGTTTTATTTCTCTGCCAGAGAAGAATCGTTACATTTATACTTTGTTCAATCAGATGGTGAAGTTACCACTTGTGAATTGAGGTACTTTTAAACACTTTCTGTAAACGAGTATGTGACTATTTCTATTAGCCTATTAAGCCGAGATTTGGAAAACAATAAAAACTTTGACACAAATGTAACATCTGTTGTTTTTTTGGTTTGTTAAATACTTTTCATTTAATACCGTGCCATGAATATGATAACAGAATAATGATTGAATGATTCAAGTGACCATTTGTAATTTTTGGTAGTAATTAACAGTGCCAACAACCAATTGCACTTTTGGCAATATATTGCAATACGTATCACAATACGCCATCAAATATCGCAATATATCGCAATACGTTTTTTCTGGCAATACCCAACCCTACAAACTGGACATAGTGCTACCTGCTCACTGCAGTGCATGCATGTGGCCATATGGCCGCATTCAAGAAACACACAATTAATGTTTGAATCCATGCATATAGCACATTCATCTGAAACATCAAACAAAATTCAGGTTTACAAAAGAATAAAGGTTCATAGAACAATTGGTCTATTGATTGACAAGAGTTCCTCTCCATAAAGTCTTGAAATGTTGGATTGGTTTACGGTTATAAAATATCAGACATAGGTCTGATTACCGGTAATATGAATGGTCTAATAAAAAGAGATATAAAAAGTCAAGTAAATATCAGTTGGTCTATCAGAACAATAAGAAGTGAAGACAATGGTCACCATTAACAGATGGTTAAGGTCAATATGAAAAAAAACCCAATGGACTCTGGAAGCTAATCAGTCTTTGCATTGTTAAATTTTGACAGTTGCACTAGGTTCAAAGGATGGAATACCTAATCATACTGAATTATTCAATTCAAAGATTATCAATCACAACATATATTCCTTAAAATCACCATCATAATCATATAGGTATAGATGTTAAAGAAAACAGTTTGATTCTTTTATATTTATCTTAACTTACATCTTGTAAAAAGTCAAATTACTGTTTCAAAGTTACGGTAAAGTTGACCTTCATAGGCTAATCATGTCAGTGTGTTGGCTTGGTGCACATTGCACAAATGAATTAGTCAAATGAATTCAAGAATTTGTAATCCATCAGTACCTAGGCTTTAGAGATTTTTATAAAATATTTTAATTGCTGTGTGGCCGGTAACTGAGGCATATGCCATGGTGGGCAACGTTTTATAGGTCAGACAAAACAAATGATCATCACTGAATTGTTTTGATGGTTGAGTGATAACAAATATTATTATGACTGGATGTTCAATTTTTATAAAATTAATGGATAAATGATCAAGTTTTAATTTCAGGAGGGGTTTTGCTTTGCAATCCTAAATCAGACTACACAAGTACTATTACCTATTATCGGTCCATCAATACAAATGCCAGAGAAATATGTGAGTAATTATCACCTTTAATCATTAAATTTCCGTTTTTCATACATTTGTATGTTTTTACAAGAATTAAATTCATAATATCTAGTTGTAATATATTTATCATATAAGATTTTAATCACTTTATGTAATATAATTCTTCATATCATATGCTTCCACTTTCAAATATGCACGCAAAAAAGGTGTTCATTGACTTAGAAAACCTCCCAGAACCTCATAAACCACATATCTCACAATGTCATTACAAGATATGTCCTACTTCGTGCCTACCTTCATCCTATCGTTCTACATCTTTAATAAACATTTTCTGAACAATAACTTATCAATAATTCTTTGGTGTATATCATCCTGAAATCGTAATGACGTATAACTCTGATTCATACATTCTCCCAACGATAAGACCCGACATAGTGAAGACATATATAAAAAGATTCTGTAAACTTTTTTTATGAAAATACATATACATAATAAATAATAACAAAGAATTGATATGCAGTGTTCGTAATTCGTGTACCATTCAATAAAGTAATAACATTATTAATTGCTATGTGAATATAATTGTATCTTTCCTTTAAACACAGTTATAAATTCGTTAACATCTCCATAGACCCTCCCCAAATACTCACAGACATCTTGGTAACTTAAACTTAAAATAATACTATGAAGGACTAGGATATATAACAACTTATATACATTGGCAAGCGTATGATTTCCACTTCATCGCATAGTTCACACTATTGTTAAGATTCTTATTGACGAAATTCCATTTATATCACATTGGAAGTTATTTGTTTTTTTCATAAATCTTAATCAGGAGAAGATTGTCCTAATAATGGCAATCAAATATAACATATATACTTTGAATATATCTTAATTAAGAGATACCAAAATCATAATGACGACACACCATATCATAAAAAAAAATTAATACGTAATTAGGAGGAAAACCTTTTACATTTGTATTTTGTGTTTGCAAAATAGTGATTACTACATTTTTTTTTATTCAGGTTAAAAAGTCGTGATAACGCGTTTTGTTAGCAACTCAAATGAAAGTTGTATATCATCTTTGCAAAATATTCTGTACGTTACATAACCTCGTAATCACGAGTTCTTTACTACCCCATTTGTAATTTGTAATTTATCTGTAAAAAAACGTACAATCCCCTTGAGCACAGTAAGAGTAAGTGAAGAGTGTTTTTAAGACAAATGTGTAAGGTGTTTTGCGGTTTGTCAATTTATGTATTTCTTGAAATGATGTAAATTGAAAAATGGCATTCCTGGAATAACAAACTTTAAAATATATACCCAACTGAATTAAATTATTAAAAGTTATCTCCTTCTTTCATACGAATGTAACTTTCTCGTATATATATATATATATATATATTGTAGTAAAATCATTTTTTACCATTGATGGTTCGCTCATTTTGTAATAAATAACAACGGAATCTGGGTTACAATAATATTGCACTTATTTCAGACAATCCTCAAGAATGAAATAAGATTTTTGGTAGACAGTGCTACAGCAGACTTCTTTTTCCTGCGCAATTGTTCTTCAAACGCAATGTAATGTTGTAACCACTTTGCCACTTATGCTTACACTAATTTCGCCGTAAGGAGGTCACGTTTCAGTCACAATTTCTTTGCATTTACATTTAATAATATATATTACACAGATACTAAACATAGATATGTACATAAATGAACTTAACATTGTTGTTGGACTTTTTACATGTTAGGAATGGATGATAATTTTTACCTTCAAGTGAATTCTGCCTAACGTATTTTATGTTCGCTTCAAATTCATTACTAAATTATCAGTTGGTGTGTTTGATTTGGGCGAGTGAGTTGGGGTTTTACGTGCTTTGAACAAGATTTCAGTTATTAAACACGTGGATGACGAGCATCCAAAAGAGAGTGGAAAGGTAAGGGAGAAAGGGATCGACAGGATGAGGGAAAAGACGGAAAGAAAGACATAGTGAGAGATAGAAAGCAGGTGTAAGAAGGACTCAAATTCGGTCTGGCTTTTACCCGTCGACCTGTCCAGCTTGAGTGCCTTTACCATGAGCATGGAAGCTCCGGCTGGCATAGCTCTTGGGGTTTCTGAAGCACGCAAACCACCACACAACGATAAGGTATCGAGTCCAGTGGTGGCCTATCATTTTGGAGCCAATGCTCGCTGGTTTCACCGCAATTTGATAACAGCAAAGGTGATGCGGCCTATCTTTCTGCACTACTACTAGCTATGAAGACATATTGACATTACATTTGTTTTATCAACATCCTCGTTACTACCTTCAGAGGCGTTCTATTGGTATATAGATTAATTATGATAACCAAATTAAGGTAAAAACAATAATGACATCAATTGTTTTAATTACATGATTCAAATGACTTAAAACCAATATATCAATTATGTACACATAAGAAATATATACATTTGGTCTCGTAAGAAATGTAGAGGGTATGAAGTGGGTTTTCGTTTGAAAGGTGTGTGTAAGGTTTGTAATTATTCAGCAAACGCTTTTTTATATTTGTTACATCTTTTATATTCTACTTTTAAATGTACTTACATTTGGAACATATTATTTGTTTTGGATTTATTCATTGTGACTAATTATTCAAATTGTGTGTTTCAGATTTTAAAGAACTTGAAGATGCTTTAAGGGAAGTTAAGCTGTATCCACCCTTTTCATTGCAGGATCTTTCCACTATTTATCCCATTCCTATCATCACCAACATGTTGTGCCTTGGGCTTCATCGTCATTACAAAGAGGGTGATCTGCGTTATAAAGTATTTTTAAAATTAGGTGGCGACTGCAATTCAATGAATATGAGAACATTCATAGCCAAGACAGCTGCAGGAGAAAAGAAGTAAATTGGTGAAGATCAAATCAAGATGTGCCAAACAACTACAAATTTTCTTCCACAGCGCGTTCTGGGGTGGCCAACAGTGGCAGGACACAACATCTTCATCAACATGTCAACCATCATCATGTCCTGCCACAATCACCAACATTCATACATTTCTGCCGTCCCAGAACACAATAACCTCTACATTTGCAACATTGGCTTCTTCGTCATCATCATCATGTACATTCACATCATCCACGCAGACCACCCAAGACTCTTCCCATCGTACATCATCAATCACCATCAAGCGAAATAAGAATTTTATAGAAACTTTCAAAAAGAATTAAAACATAAAAAAAAATCACAAATTGTATCAAAATGTCTAAAAATAAATTGCTTTTAACAAAGAGGGCTCTGTCTGCAGAGCGGGTGAAAAGTGTGAAGCGTAATAATAATAATCCAAAGTCTGCACACACTGTTGATACTTCGGGTTTTAAGTCTCTGTATGATTCACATCAGAGAACATACATACCGGAGTGTGAAGAGTGTGTGCTGACTTTGAAGGACCTCGGGGTCGCAGACTCCAAGGTTTCGGGTGTGATGGAAGCCTGCTTGAAAATGGTAAATGTAAAGTATGACAGGCTTCCACAGAAAACATATGTCAACAGTGTGAGTAACAAAATGCATGTTTTATCTAGCATTCAGGTGGCGGAAACAGCGGCCACTGCCTCGGAGTATATCCTTTACACCGACGAGACCAGTAAGTATGGAGATAAGTTTGGGGCATTCGCCATCACTGACAGCAACCACATGCAGGTAGTTACAGGGGTTCGTCACATGTTAGACAAATCAGCAGGCACAACTCTCTCCACCTCGGAGGAGATCCTTACGCATCTGGATGACATTGCAGGTCCAGTCAAGAAGTCCATTGTGACCAAAATTCGCAGTACTATGTCCGATCGGGCCAGTACTGAAAAACTTTTCATTTCTGTTTTCGATAAATACCGTTCTTCAATAAATGCTCAAATCATTCCAAATTGGGATCAGTTTTCTGAAAATGAGAAATTTCAACATAACCCTGTCAGTTATTTTTGTGGTCTTCATTTTTTGACTGGACTTGCAGACATCGCCAATGAGGTTTTGCGGAAGTTTGAAGCGTTGCATTTCAAAGAAAATGACAGCAAAGAGTTGGTACCCCAGTTTATCAGTTGTGCTGAAACTGGGTGTGTCCGGCTTCTTCGAACTTCCAAGGATCCGTGACACAAGCAGTCCCGTCCTGCATCATGTATTGGAACAGCTTTTTGAGGCGTTTGGTTCCTACACCGACAAGATTGTGGCGGAATTTTCGAATGTAAATGATATCACACCAAGCGCCTCGACCCTCCCCCATAATAAATTCCGAGAAACCATTTTTGGACATTAAGAAATACTGTCTCGTACTCCTCCTTCAGTCAGCATCTTCACAAACGAAGCCATTATGTACAAAATTATTTAGACATCTAAATGGCTCTCCACCAAAAACTCACCTAAGAAAAAAGAGTTGCTCCACCGTTCTGCCCTGGCATCTGCAGAACAAATTCAGAAATCTTGGCAGCGCGAAATTGTTATTTAGCGCAAGTTGGTGGAGCAACAGAGAGAAAATGAATCAAAATTGAGAGCCAGGATGTCTGAAAAAAAAAACTAAAGGTGAAGTTGACTCTCCAAATAGTTAACGAGTGTTTGTGGTTGACTGTCTCGGACATGGATAAGCATCTCTCCTCTGTTAATGATCCAAAACTTAAAGTAGAAGCTGCGTTCAAATTTGGCTATTCTTCTTGAGAACGCTAGTTTATCTGTTGCTGCCGATGTTGCTGCAGTGGATGAGGTGTGTTCCAGGTTCGAAATGCCCCGTCTCCTGGGTAGAGCCATTCTCCACACGTTTGAGAAAGATTGAGTGCTAACTTTCTACCGGGGAAGAGTTATTGCTTCGGTGTCAGGCTTCCCTGAGTGGTACAACGTTGTGTACGACGGGGAGTTAGATTTCATCTATACCTACAAACTTTTGGAGGACTGGCAGGATGGTAGCATGGCTTTTGCCGACTGAGTGCTAGATAAGATGTCGATAACAAAGATATGACAAAGGGCTTACAGACATGTTTAGCAGTGAATTATGAATCTAAATTAGTATTACGATTTTATATGTAAATGAGTAGTGTCTTCAGATATTCATGTTATAAGATTAATTAAACAATAAGGATAATTGACAATGAATTATCATTTTCATCATAAGAGATCTTAGTCAATAACAAGCTAATATTCACCCCATGTCCGAATGCTATAATTTAAGAGGAATTATCAATTTATCGTAAAGATATACCTTAACTATTTCAGTAAATCACATTGCAATCTAGATTTCAGTAGCTTTTAAACTAATGATGATGAAGGTTGATTTTAATTCAACATGTCTGGGGCCATGCACTAATGAACACTTAAGACATATGTTTCTACCCCAACGAGCCATTTATTTTATGAATAGTACATAAGTGTAATTATTAATTTATATAAAGATACTTGTAAATAATCACAATTCGTCATCAAAGTTTTAATTTCATAAGAAAATAATGTGCAATAATTGCTCTGTGATAAAATGTGATACTTGTGTTAAAATGTGATATTTGTGAATAAATGTGTAAAACTTACTTATTATGTGATGTTTAATATAAAACCACAATGTGCTAAATACACATCACATTCTGTGATATAAAGTAAATTATATATCAATATGTCATATTTTATTGAATTAAAACATAAACCCTGAATGGGTTTCTGTTTTTTGTATAGTCATTGTATGAAACAAACCATAATGAAAATTAGCAGTGGATGAAAGCTTGACGCATTTTAATGGAAGCACCATAAAATGCGATATTACCGAAAAGGGCTATTTCGTTTCGTAAGCGCGTTAACATTTCATATAGCACAATCTATATTTAGGACTTCCGGGATAAACACGGTGGGTCAGTCAGCCATTTTGTGGAAATGCATTTGAAGTTGTTCGTGAGAGCGAAACTTAATGATGGATTAAGACGTTTAATTAATTATTACACACTCATTAAGGTATGGACAGTCTTTATAATGGTAAGCACTTTTCTCCGCCACCAATTTCAAAACTGATGACTCAAGGATTTTGGTTTTAGGAATTTGACGCGAACTCCCTACCTACGGGCAATTTGTTTATTTCAAGCACATTTCGAAATTTTTCTTACGTGGACAAATCTTTTCTAATCAAAACAAAACAAGGAGACATTTGAAAGTGGGAGAATTACATATGACATTTCTCATTTTGTTAAATACCAAAACATTACTAAATATATTGATTTACCACCACTGGACTCCATACCTTATCGTGGTGTGGTGGTTTGCGTGCTTTAGAGACCCCAAGAGCTATGCCAGCCGGAGTTTACATGCTCCTGGCAGGGGCACCCAAGCTGGACAGGTCGAGGGGTAGAAGCCAGACCAAATTTGAGTCCTTTTAAAATCTGAGTTCTATCTCTCACTATGCCTTTCTTTCCGTCTTTTCCCTCGTCCTTTCGATCCCTTTTTCCCTGCTCTGTCCACTCTCTTTTAGATGCTTGTCTTCCACGTGTTTAATACCTGAAATATTGTTTACACGTTAAACCCCAACTTCACTCACTCACTATATTAATGTACCAAACATATTTTTAATTTGAACTGGAATTAATTAACTTCATGACTTTTTTGCACGGATACCTCTATTTAAGTAACAAAACCTGTTATCAAATTTAGATTGTTACACAGTTAATGTAGTAGAATCGAAAGTATATAATATTATTAAAATATAGAAAGCTTTGTGTGGGCGGCTAATACAATGATATTTTCTTCCAACGTGTCATTGTAGTACCGTTTTTCAGTGCGAAACCAGGTTAGTTTTGATTTGTTCCTGTGTTTAATGAAGGATTGTTTTACATATTTGTGACTCTATCTGAATAAATTCAACAAATCTTGAATAATGGTCGTGAACATTACGTTATTTTGCAGCGTGTTACACACAACAATAGATGGTTGAATTAAAATTGAGAAATGCATGTATTAAAACGGAAGATGACTTAATTTTGTTTTCGTCAGCATTGACGCTCATTCAATCAAAGTTCGTCTTAACTAGAGTCCGCATTTTGGCAATAACTCTCATTAAGACATCACGTGACATTCAAAATGGCTACCGTTTGTGAAACGATTCGAGCTATCAAACTTCAGGACTCTTAATTATTAAATCAAGAGTTATCGGTGAAGGTAATAGTTCAGCTAAGGGGCAGAAAGTATTATCTGGTTATAAACGCAGTGATGAAGATGATCAGATGCGGGCGTTTCTTATTTTGCAAAAGAATCAAAGTAAAGCTTAGTTGACATAATCGGACTAGTCGTTGCGTCAATGTGTTCTCTCAGAATTTTACGTCATTAAGTTTGAATGCACGAGGTATAACTGCAAGTTTTGTCTGCATTCATCGAGAAATGGTTCCAAAGGTCTCGTCCAGTCAGAATCACCGAAAAACGTGTAACAACCATGTATTGTTGTGTGTAACAATCTGCAAACTAACGTAACGTTCACGACCATTATTCAACATTTGTTTAAATAATTCAGAAAATCTTTGGAAATAAGTTCATTTTGTAATTATAAGGATTGTTCTTCATTTTTTGTTTCTCTATCGATGTATGACAGCAACACATTTTGTGTAGAATCGTTTCTACGCTACGCGAATTGATACAATTTGTTGCTGTTATACATCGATAGAGGCACACGAAATGTTAAACAATCCCTTAATTACTCACTTATATTTGAATTTTGTACTATAACCTTAGGAAATACCCAGCTTCGTTTGATACAGACAGTATTACGTGTATTTTCAAATATCTAGATGAATTATTCTTTTAACGTCTGGTTTTATCAACGTGCTTGCAGTTAAGCATAGTATAAAATTAGAGTTAATATGATTAATTAACAGTTCATTCAAATTAGCAAGATCCTTCCCTCTTAATGATTGGTTTGTCCGGAGAGTTCATTTACTCCTCAGGAAGTGCTAGTCAGGCCGTCTTATTACTGCAAGTGTCCTACATTTTCATTACCTGGCCAATGTAAGTAATTTAAATACCTTACTTCCTTGAATTCGATATCATTCCAGATATATATTTTTTATGAATGATAACAAACATATTTACTATGCGAAATTTGACTTCTTTAAACTTATTCAGCACCAAGACAATCTTGCAGTGTCTGAATTCTCATTTATAATACAGTTAGCCAATATTAGTTTGGTATGTCCGTCAAGATGAACCCTTTTCTTCTTGAATGTAACTTAATCCCTAAATGGTTTAAATCATAACCTTTTTTATATCCAAGAAAATTCCAATTTTTGTTGACTTATCTGGTCACTGAGAAACTTTGTGGGGGCATAAAAATAGCAACATCTTGATATAACTTGCAATTAGTATGTTAAGTCATTTCTCTTCACTAATTAACACATTAGTGCAAAGAAGCGATAATTAATTCTATTGTAAGTTTTAAATAAATGAATGAAAGACTTGTATTTATTACATACCCATGTAATCTTACGATAGTAATACGTAATGAAATACAATGAATTCCGTATTGCACTCCTCAATCCGTATTGCACTTCTCACGGAACTACTTTCTCAGCGAGACCGGTGTCATGTCAGCTATTTTTAGAATTTGCCGAACGTCAACGAATGCTTCAAGTTATGAATGTTAACATTGTATTCGAATGAAATGTTGATATACATGTAAGTGATATGCACATGTCATTAAAGAAATTTTAAACATGTGAACAAATATCTTGCGTCTGGGGTTTTTTCAAATATTCATCACAGTTTCGTGTGCACTCTTGCCATGTGACGTCATAGGTGGAGGAATGTGATGACGTAATATTTCGTGAAAGGGTTGGCGGAGTAATTTCTTTAGGTCAAGACAACACGTAAACACTCTTCGGCTTTATTTGAAGTAAATTAAACGAAAAAAGGGTATGTAATAAATATAGAACGTCATTCTAGTGCATTATTTCGTTTGTTTTGAACTCGTAGATGTCACAAAGAGCAAAGAAACAACTCGTTCTGCGAACTCGTTGTTTTTTTGCTCTTTGTGACATCTACTCGTTCAATACAAACGAAAAAATGCACTAGAATGACGTTCTATATCTGTATTGATAACTTGAAATTATCTAGGACAACATCTAAACTACCGTCTATCAATAACAAAAGTCGTAGATTGGCTGTATGATAGATTGGTTCTAATCAGAGTGCGAGTACAGTAATGGTTTGTTCCTGTCAACCAAACTTCATCCGAGATTACCAATTCTTGTAAAATTAACACCAATCAGTGTGATTGACAACAGCGTTTTCTCAAACTAATAACATGGAGAACAGGATATGAGAACCTGTATTTGTTGAAGGGAAAGGCCCACAAGAAAGATATGAGAGTTTGATTGACATGCGCAGTTGGTTTTTTTTTCGGTTTTTAACAGTTAAATGTGATTGGTGGTAGAATCTGACAAAAATAAGTGGAATGAGTGTATGTCATGTAACTGATGGTCCACCATTTAAACTAAATCTGTTAAACCCAACGGCATGTTGACTGGATATCATAACTTCAGGATTCGCTCATCGTACGGTAATTATGGTAATCTTGGTACACTTTGTATTAAAACCTAGCCCTCAACAGCAACAAATGCAACAATAGTCGCCCAAGTCATGTTTTTGCTTACTTTAACATATGCAAGAATTGCGGACATTGGACCCCAGGGGATACCGTGTTCACTTGGTCGTGAAATAAGGGCATTAACTCCATCAGCCATAACTGAAGAAATTTGACAAGCGTCTGTAATCCTTGTGAAGAACCCCTAAAATACCGCAACTTATATTAGGGTGTTACTACTTTGAGATAAAAATGAAACACTCTATTCGAAACACTTCAATTAGTGCAACGTTCTGACAAGTGTTTCATGTGTCCGAATTATATAATGCAAAAACTTCCTGTTGTACTTTTGAGTAACCATTTCTGTAACAGTTTGCTAGGGATGTAAACTTAATTCATACACAGCGGTATGAGCGACAAAAACAATACAATACGCCGTGTACTTCATAAACAGATTAAACCTAAAATGTTAGTAAATGATTGACTTTTTTGACAATTGTAAAATAAACAGGCATAGAAAAAGCCATAGAGTTATAGTCAAGACGGATTTTATAAAATCAATTCGATCTTCAGTGTTATGTCTATCTCTCTGTATATTTGTAGAATAGATTGAATACTATAATTTGTACTTTAAATGCTGATATGACATTTCGTATCCATTAACATTTTAAGCATTTAATATTTTACATTTGAATTCTTCAACGTGTCTTTGTGAATGCTACATTGCCTGTAAATGAAGGGCTTTAATTATTACCATCGTTAAGAAAGTGCACCGTACATTGTACACTATTATGTTTTTTGACTTTTTGAACTACTCCAAATTAAATACAAATTTATGAAATTGCTTACTGACTTAGGACAAGACCATCACAATTTGGGTGATGATAATACATTCAAAATATACTTTAACCGATATGTCTGAAGTAAAGTGATCGACTTCAGAGTCGCATTTCGATGAAATGTTAAACTAAATGCTGCAAATATAAAGTAAGTATTGGACAAGAGGTTAGGTTTAGAGCGCTATACTCTTTCATGAACAAAAGTCTAAAATCACTGCGACTTTAGTGACAAATTAAGCTAAAGGGTATATATACTAGAAATAGCAACCCCCGATTGCCCAGTGCCCTGCGTCATTTACTGGTAAAGATCGGATGTGGCGTAACTAATTGTGTTAAGCCGCTAGGAAAGAGAACCGGATCATTGTAGTTTTCTAAAAATCCCTATTTACACCCTATCCACTCAAACTTTCGTCTTCAGAACCTGAATTAACTTTAGATGTCGCGATCGGTGCCCGTGTTTTTCAGATTGTTTATGGCGATGTTCTGGAATTTGTTTACTCTCCTTACTACTCTGAAATCGATCTCGTTATATCTATAAACGTGTTATCCGAAAATTAACAATGCATATATGATAACCAGCCTCGTTTTTATATTAAATAATTTCCAAATATAGTTATTAGAAACCCATATGTGACTCGAACAAAGTTGACCTGCCTGAGCTGACGATCTTTAGAACGTGGTTTAAAATAATCCTCTCTTGGTCACCAAGTCTCACAACAGATGTGTTACATCTGCTGCTACGCCTCACTGACGTCCTGGACAGAAATCTATTTGAGAAGACAATGTTTCCTCAGGGCAAGGACGTGTATAGACCTGTATACCTCTATACAAATCCTTGCTCAGGGCAACATGGTCAGTGAAAATGATAAACTATCAAGTGGGTGGTTATCTCTGGCCACAGCAATTCAAATACTGAATACTACTTTACGTATAGGATGTTTTTATTGGTATATTCAATCACATGAAAGTTAGCTCACAAATGGCCAACAAGTCACAGGAATTGATCCAGTGACCAAACAAAAGACGAGGGCCGAGCCGACCTTCACACTGTGAGACATGTTGAGTGGATACCGGTGATGTAACATCACATCATAGTTCCACTGCCTGCTGTTCCAGGTGCCGGTATTTACTAACAGACAAAACAGCCTATGAGGAGTTTGTTCAAGTTCAATAGACAAACAACAGATATAACTGTTAGACTAAAATCATATGCAACTTGAACATTGTTGCACTCAAAGTTAGGTTTGGGAAAAGTCTGCTCTTGCTCAAAGATAGATCAGGCGTAGGCCCAGGGGAAGACTTTGATTTGTGGCCCATGAGAAAAATGACCATTCACCTCTACATGTCCAAGCAGATCCAACCCCATAGACTAAACTAATTTGAATATGTGATGATTAAGATCTGTGATGACTACTCTTAAAACAACTCATAAGTTGACTGCTTATTAGTGTTATGACTCGTCCAGGTATATAAGTCTTTGTCTTTACCACAAAGAGTTGGATACCCCGGTCTATTAAAATGATTATGTAAATGTCTGTTTCCTATAAATGTCCCTTCATAACCTGAAGTTGTAATTGAAAGACAATTTTTATTGACAAAAAGCTTTAAAAGGTATACTTCCCCAACGAAAAAAATTGCTCGACTTTACTACAAACTTCTAAATGCCAATGGTATAATTACAGGGGACCTAATTGTATCTACTATTGATATAATCCTGTGAGTAAAGGCTTTCAGTCGATATTCTTAAAAACAAAGTCTTACGTTATTGCAAATAATGTTTTCATTCAAAGTTACTCATTACAAGATGTTGAAAGCTGCCCTGCTGGTCCCTATATCGTAAGGCTTCAGCGAAGGGAGTCAGGGGTCACTGATCTAAGGGAAGTAACCCAATTAGGAACATGCATTGTCAAAAACACTACTTTTAAAATTCAATTTTGAAGCAATATATCATTAAGGAAAGAATTTGAAATTTTGCATAGTGTTTCCTGAAATATTCTAAGTGCAGCAATGTATACATTTGAGACATGTTTGTGGAAAAGTAGTTTAAAACGGTAACGAAGTCGGCCAATTTCTCAATTTCCACCTCTTTTAGCATGAATACATAAAAGCAAAAGTACTTTTTTTCAACACGGATTTGAAGCAATATACCCTCAACAGAATATAATGAAACTTGGCCGTAGTTTAGATAGAATATTGAAGTTTTAGAAGCGATGTATACATTTTGCTTAACTTTAATAGCCACGAAGTTATTGGCAGTCAAAGTAGCTTCCCTGTAGAATTTATCATATGTTCACGGTTCAGTGAACACGGCCGGCCTTCTGACCCAATGTCCGGAATTCTTGCATATGATCAAAGAGTATTTGTCCATTCGCAGACTTCAATCAATGGGAAAACATTTAAAAATTTGCGTTGATTGAACAGTTTATAGAATATATTTTATAATAGACTGAATCTCCTCGCCATTAAAATATTTTCAGGATTAATTTCTAACAATGACTTTCAGTATCATCCAACAACTTAAATATAACCATTTGATGTTTGTCACATGTCTCGTTCAAAAAGTCTGTAAATTTGTATATATGTTATCTTCAGAAGGGAAAATCACCAAGGCATGTCTAATAAGTTTTTAAACATTCACAAAAAGCTGAAAAAGTAGATACAATGGTTTTCCCTTCCCAGGCATTAAAGTCAGAAAGAAGCAAGTTAACTATCTAACGATGATCTTTGAGACACACCCAATGAATTCCTATTTGGGTTTAAATGCTAATTCTTATCATCATCCTACAATTATCAGGTTAAGGCAGGTGAAGTCTGATTCAACGAAAATACATTGTTTATTCTGGCAAATTAATCGAAAGCAGTGGTTCGGGGTGGTTAAATAAGGAAGACATGTAACATTTGCTTAGGATCTTATAAATGGGGGACATATTGACTTATGAGCTTTAGTTTAGTTAACTATCATGCTATGTAATTGTCCGTGAGAAATATACCCACCCAATAAAGCCGAGCACTAGAAGTCAGGTTTGCTATTTAAGTTCAAAAATATATTTGATAAGTTGCTTATTATTGCAAGAAAATAAACATTTATTTTTATGTCTCAAATGTATCAAGGTTAAATAGCTGTCGTCAGTTTGTCGAAATGGAAAAAAACAACAATAAAGTTGACCAAATCCAGTATGTTTTTGAGTGCAGACATATTTCAATTCTTTCTCAGGTCATGAACACATATCTTCCTTCTATGTGTACTCTTTGATGTGAAATCAAATGACAGAACGAACTAAAGAAAAACTTAAGTCTTTGATTGTGAAATCAAGTGTGTTTTCTAAGTCCTGATGTAGAAGTAAGCATATTCTCATACTTGTAATGAATTTCACAATAAAGAAGTTGTTTAAATACTGTCTTTCTTATAGAAAGAATGCGATTTGATAGATTGATTAATGACAAGATTTAGTAACTTAGTTAATTGTATTTATTTTTAGGTAAATTATCACTATGTATGTTTTAAACATAAACTATGTCGCATGTAGTAAATCTTTTCAAATGAGCGAGAACTCCAGTTATATTGTGAAATAAATCCATTTCTTACCAATATTTACACAGACAGTAAGTCAACTAAATACCGAAACTTTAAAACTCAATAAACTCTAACTCAAATAAGAAAATGATAAACATTTGCTATGCCTCCAACTTATTGACAGACCAGAGTCAGTTCTTCTAAGTAATTTGCCCGAATTATAAGATTTAACCACTTGAAATCAGACAGTCGTGCCATTTCAATTTCCTTGACCAAGATAACTGTTTTTTGTAGGACTTACAATAACGAGGACAGGATATGAGTACCTGTCTTTCTCGATGAACAAATAAAACTGAGGGACTAATAATTCAACGATTGATAAGTTTTATTGAGTTGCTTCTTCGTCTTGGTCCCGTCTTAGAACAAAACTATAAATTGTCTGTTAAAGGATATTTTACTGTTCTCTTTTATTCTCCCATATAAATGAGTGTCTTGTAAACTACTAGTAACTTTGGTATGATGGAATATTTATTGAAATGATGTTCATTATCAAATGAATTGTTAATACACTTCGATCAATTAACAGGATTTACAACTATATGTAATTACTACTGTATTATACATGAATGTTGCAGTTGCAATGAAAGAGATATGTTATACTAATATCCTGAATAAATGGTTGGTTTATGCAATGTTTTATGTTGAAGCGCGAGAATTTATGATGATTAAATGAAGAACACAGGAACACAGCTAGTATATGGCCTATCAGGAGCTTTATCTATTGTGCAGTAATCAGTTCAAGATTCACAGTGATTATATTTCCCATAATGATTTAGGTTAACTTAAAGACAACTTAAATGATTTAAAATAATATTTCAAATCAGCAGGAATTTTGTTTCAACAAACTGGGTATTTTAAATGGTGATGTTTTAAAGAAAATTGACTAAAAAACTTCATATTTATCAGTAAGTATAGCTTTGGTTTAAGAGTAAGTCTTTTCAATGTGTAAAGAGGTTACCTACAGTATTTTTGTACAAGCACAGTTTTTATGATTTAGAACTTACACTAAAGGCAATCTTGTTCTTCGTCGTCAGTCCGGCCATCCGTCTGTTCATGCAAACTGAATATGCACATTTTGCAAAATAAGATTTTAAGGGGACAATCATCAAACGTTTGCAATGTTTCTTTCAGACCTTTTTGTTACGGTATCATTTCGTTGCATTCAGTCATGATACAAAACATAAACGTAAAATGAAAATAAGACATTTTGAATGTGGATGGTTTTTTAAACAACCATATATGTATACATACATTTTATATACTGAAGGAAAATTAATGAAAATTATGAAGTTGATGGGTAATGTTGGTATAGGGAAGAGGTTTTTGGTATCCGAGCGTATTAATCAGTCTGTGTAAATAGTGAATCAAACATTATGTATTGGCATAGCATTATTCAAGGTATATCTATATACACACAAATCTGCAAGTCTAATAAGTCTAATAAGTTGTTTAATATTGCATTTGAACATCAGTGTACATTAATCTTGTCTTCGGTCAGAAATGTATGCGCCATTTATACCTTCCCTTGTTTGTTACATGGAAGCAGAAATGTCTGTTGAATATAGATATGAAATTCTTATTCATTACAAAATATATTCTTTTGCAGTTATTGTTAGCTAAAAGGAAGTTAGTGTGTTTAATTTCATGAACATAGAAATCATTAATAAGGACTAAAAGCTACACTTAACAAAGGGTAATGAAGTTGTAACCAAGTATCGGGTCCCGTTTGTGGTCCAACACGTATGTTGACAATATCAAACGTTTCAAGCCAAATAAATGAACGCAGGGATGTATTCTGTGGAAAATATATCCCCAATTTATTTAACATCGGAGATAACAACTAACTTCTCTTGCATCCGTAATTTCATCAAGTAATTTTTAGTAGTGTGGTTGAAAGACTAGACAAAAAGGTCGATAAACAATATACAGTCTACAGAACACGGTTACTATGTTGGTCTCTCAAGGCTCGCTCATAAGAGCACGTCATTCATTTACCTAATCCTATGAGATTTGTCTACCAAATGGGAGCCTATTGAGGTGATATTTCATAATCTCGTCTATTGATGCGGTGTATTAGTACACTTACAAATTTGTCTGGCTTCCGACACAGCAATTCAAACTGACTTGATAAACTAATCAATTATCACTGAGCTCCCCTATGTCGTCAGATATGGAAATATGTCCAATATTGTCAATGATCATGAATGACAATCGAGATGTAGAGATTCATGGCTTGTGTGGTAACTCATGGACGGACATATCTCGAGCTCTTTTGGATGAAATCGGATTGCTCTCTATTGAACGTTCAATTGTCAGAAAAAGGCAAATTGTGACTCTAAATTTTCAGTCCGACATTAAGTGACGTTCTATTTCACCATCTTTTCTTGTTTTGCTGATAACTTCTTTTTCTGGCATAATCGAATAATAAAATATTAAAAAAGGATTGCCTTGATTAGTACCACATTTATTTACGCTTACACTCCCGTTAATTTTACTTGACATGTTTCCTATTTGACGTTTTTGTAAAAACGCCTTGAAACGCTTATTAAAGACACAAAAAGGTCAAAATTTACCGTTTTTGTCTTTGAAGTTGTTAACTATCATACAACAGTGACAGTTTAAGAAAATATAATGATTTAATTTTTTTTACCATTTTCATGTTTAATAAAGTAACGAACTAAGTTTATAGTAATTTTTAGAATTGCACATTAAAATTCACATTACAATTTGAATATTGCAGATAAATTGAAAGCCATTTTTGTATAACAATATATCAAATAAATTTGTGTGTTCGTGGAATGTTTTCTCTTGTAGCCCAATAATCTTCTGATGATTAAATATAAGATAATACGACACAAACCTGCTGCATGTGCCTTCAAAGGGTTTCTCAATTAATCAGTGAAATGCATACTGTTAACAATAACGCATTGGTAATTTCAAAAATGTTAGAACCCCCTGAAAACTGTAAAAACAAATGAACCATTATATTTTCTAAGGGTCTCTGAAGGAGTCCAGTGGTGGATGCAAAGGAGAGAGGAATTCTTTGAAACAGGTCAACCTATGGCACGAATACATGCTAAATTTGAACATATGAAACAAGAATACATTCTATCTCTCAAAAGAATAGTGCGTTTATTAAACATTAGCATACTTTGAGTGGCGTTAGAAAACTAAATATTGATTGGTGCACTTTCGATTAAAGGACATTTTGTGTGAAAATTGAACCGTTTTCACTTTAGGCTTCTTAAAAACTTCACATTTGCGTAGTAACTATTCCCCTTGTGTGATTTTATAAAGACAATATTTACGCTTGTTATGTTGATTGATTGTCACATCAAACATTTGGAGTTTTTAAAAGTTTGGAGCTTCGTGATCGTTTGATTAATCTGTCTCTTCTGAAACGTGCCAAATTGTTAACGAGTGATTACAAAAGAAGAGAAGCAAAAGCACTGGCAGTGAAAGAAAATTTGTTGTGCACAGCATATCATTATCATGTATGGAAATTTATATGATATAAAATTACGTTAGCTGGTAATAGAAAGATAGAATCATGACCATCATGATTGTGTTTTTATTTTAATAACTTATAAACATTGAATGCAAGTTAAGGCTATAGACTCAAAGGAAATACATTTGCACCTTTAACAGAAATTATTTTACATCAACACGTAAAACAATAAAGTACATGTAAAACTAAAAAGAAAAATATGTTTTCCGCCTTTGAAAGTTTTAAAAAATTTATCTTCAATCAAAACCAAAGCAAATTTGGTAACATTTAATATTGTTGGTTATTTATTTATTAGGACTATTAGTCCTTCACGTCTTGAGTTAAAAAAAACTTAATTGAAATATTTTTACAGCAATAAACACATAATCTAACAGATTTTTCATCTGTACTGAGATAACTTGATATCTTGTACTAAGCTCATTTTGAATAGTCAGATCTCGACTAAGACACTATCATTATGATGGCAACCAAATGGTACAATGCTGAATATTTGTATTTGATTATAGACAAACGCAACTGTCATATATCAAAACATTTCGATGATTGGGTTAGATGAAAAGTTGGTCATTACCATAACCATTTTTTTCTGTAAGGGTGTTAATTGGATATGTCACGTTCCAAATCATTCACATGACATGTGACGGGGTTTGATGGAATAGAATCGTTGTACACCTTAATTCTTTCCACATATGTACATATATTACAAACATTTATAGACGAAGTAATTTTGTAATCAAATAGCTTCTTTCAAATCACATTACGTATATTCAAACCATAGGTATTTCAGTACATACGTGACCTTTTCGAAACAAATATATTTCTTGATATATAATCTTTTCTGCGTTAAAATGAATCAGGATTTCCGTCATCCGTACATATGTAAGAACGTCTTGTCGCCGCTTCATAAATGTTCTCTTTCCCTCTGTGCGGATACTTCTGACAGTATAAAAGAATAAATAGAGAAAATACTCAAGTCAGCAGAAGACTTGACTGCAAAGTCTGAAATACCATTGGAGACTAAACTATCGTTATAGCTAAAATGGTAGGATTTATCACTAAACCGCCCTCTTGTTATCAGAAATTAGCAATATCAATTTGTATCTAAGTGACGTCATTTTAGAATTTCAAACATGCCGACCTAATTTGCGTATCGCGATCGACTCTTAAGATTTTGAAGCATTTTAATCAATTTGTTTGAAATAATGGTACGACGATTAGCTACAATATGTACTAAAACGATGTAACATTACATTAATCATAATCTTTTAAAAAGTTGAAAAAATAACTGTTAAAAGTTAAAGAATAAATTAGGTTCCATAGAACAAATTCCATAACGGTAACGTTGTTTTTCAGGGCATTATCATTTGCAGAAGCCCTCGGTATTTTCTTATGCCCTGCTTCGTCAGGCAGTTTATTGAAGATGAACATATAAGAAGATTAACGCTGCATATACATGTAATAATCTCTGAAAAAACAGCGTTATCCTTATATACCTTTATAATCACGACGAAAATCACATGAAATAAAGTCAATAATGTTGCATGATAGAAATCATTTATAGAGAAGAAGGAAGTGGGTGGTCTTCAGAAACCAACGGTCAGCTGATAGAAAATCGAGACGAAATCAGGTTGCTGCTACCCACATGAGGTGTTGGAAATAAGCGGCGCGAACACATGTAAGGTCTTGCTTAAAATAGATGATTTAAACCTGTGATTTGGTGTAGGAGATAACTGTGTTTACAAGCCTTACTGGCTAACTGGTTGTGAAGGAGTGTTTTCGAAGGAAAGATCAGAACTGTGAAAACGTTATTTGAACATTTGTAAACTGTTAGAGACAATTAAAGGAATGATTCGTATTTGAATTCAAATGTTTAACACAAATATGCCAATTTTTAAATTATGTGATGAGCTATAGTATTTGCTGACTCCCAAAGAAGTTGCTGTTGGCTCAATACATCATATGTGATAAGGGATTTAACGCCGCTTTAAAGAGTATTTCACTTTTATCGCGGCTGGTATCATTGCAGGCAGAAAACCCGTAACCCCATTGTGGCTATGCATTGCGGTGGAACCTGCGAGCAATAGTTGGAACTAGCGAACCGTGGGTGGTACTAAAATACATATGTAGGTGTGTTCTCTATAAAAGAAAAACAAACGCCCAATAACTGCTGCAGCACGTCTATTTTCATTCAAAACAAGTAAATGTCATATTTATGGCTTTCGAGGATAAAAAAGTCACTAGAGATTATTTGAAGATCAGTAGTTATGGTATGGTATATTGAAACATAAAAAGGAGCATGGTTTATGTATGTTAGTTTAAAGGATTTAGCATGGTTTGTGTATGTTAGTTTAAAGGATTTAGAGTGGCAGCACCCGGACTTCCACAGTTCAGCTCTGATAGAGAGTGATTTGTTATTTATGGTAATTGGGTACACGGTGACTATAAAAGAGACTTTCCTACTGGAAAGCTCAATTCACTAATTAACTGCGGGTCAGAGGGAAGTCCTCTGAGAGCCCTTATGTGGCTTATCCTAATCAACTCGGTATAAAGGATTTATGAAAGAAGCAAACACCATCATCTATCACGTCGCAACTAACGTTATATTATACACTAACATATTTGAAATGGGGAAATTGTATGCTGAAAATGACGTTAACCATCCATATTCATCCTGGGCTTTATTGCCAACTTCCAAGAATACAAGAATGATATTTTATATATCTCCTATTCGAAACTTTGGTCATTTTCATGATCTGAAGGCCAAGTCCTTGTATTTGAGCTTGACTATTGACAATGAGTAACTGCAAAAATTACCAAGTAAAAGATGCATTTAAAACAAACTCTGATTTGAAGTTGAATTTAATGTTCGTAATGTACTCTTATCTATTTCATTGCATAACGAATACAGACTTGATATTTGAATGTATTCATAGAAATTGTGCTCATTTGCATTATTTTATCGTTTAACTCTTTAATTCTAAATCTAAAATAAGTTCCTGTTTTGATTTTCTAAAACATCTTTGTACATGTTCATGTTTCATTTAATTTTTCCATTTGCAGTCAGTTTTTAGGTGTGAACCGAGTGATCCATTTGAATAGTGAACAAGTTACATGGATTTACAACTTCTTTATCAAGCAAGTGATCATAATTATAATACTTAATAGATAATGAATTCTTGTAAAATGCGTTTTTTAAAAACAATTGCTATTTAATAGAATCTATCGAAGGCATGTTTTTGTAATCTAGTTCAGGAAGTAAATGTACTTGCTATCAACCGATCACTGAAGTACACAACTGTACAACGTCTAACAGCATTTACTATCACAGAAGAGATGTCAGGGCTTCAGACACATTTTAGTCAACAAATTTAATTTTGAAATTAGCTTGTGCAAAAAGCCGTTATGTTTGGAAGGTTTTGAAATGGCATCATTATATGAGAGATGCTATTGGTGGCACATATTATCCACAGAAGACATTTTAACAACTAACAAAGAATTTACTTCAGTACTGAATCATATAAACATCCGAGATTACTGAAAGCAAAATATTGGTCTACATATAAGGTAAAAAACGTTGAGCTCATTAGTTGATGGTTAAATGGAGAGACCTCGAATAATTTGTGTAATAATGAAAATGAACATTTATGCAACGTCAAAATCGTCTAGAAGTAAGAATAGGGCGGTGTTATGTACCAATCACAAATAACTGTCAAAGTAAACAATGTCGCATATTGCCAGTAAGTGATTGATAAAGCGATTCATTAATGAAATCACAGACATAGAATAAAGTACCGTTGAAATATTCAACAGATAAGATTTCAAAACACTTTCCCTACCTTCTTGATTCTTAGATGTTATGCTGTATATTATTGCATTTTCTCAGTCAATTGCAATATAATGATTTTAAACGTTGCATAACATTACGAATAATTATAAGAGAATGTGACTATATGACATTTGGTTTGGATGCCGACAAACACAGTAAATAACTAGAGAATGCTGCAAAGCCAAAGTTGTCTTTAGTATATGTACAACTTTGATTATAACGATTCACCTCATAAGATGCAGTTGACCAGGACTTTCCAGATGCGACTTTGTTATTCGTCTCTAATCTAAATGAGTTACATGTAAAGAATATTTCGTGTTTACAGTGTGTCACCACAAGTTAAGGTGGCAGTATCACACTTTTGTAGGTTAAATTTACAAATTGCTAAGTATTTTCAAATCTTGAATGATTGAAAGGTGTCCACACTAAATATGCCGTCATCAGTTTTCACTTTAAACTAGATAATTTATTCTACGACTACGGAAAAACGAATAATGAGGAACTTAACCCTCTGAAGATAATGCATTTATATATATATGCATTGGATTTTGCTCTTTTCTAACACCAGTTTTATCCATAATAGGAGATGAAATGTGTTTTCATTTCATTAACATTTTACTTATTTGTCACTGTAAATCATAGTTATACTTACAGTTTGATGACTTTTATTCTTTCATGTAGTTCATTTTATTTGTTTAAATGGGCTTAAAAAAGAATAATTTATCTTGATTATTAATTCCATTCCAATTTTGACTCACGAGGGCTAACAATACAGTTGAATATATGAAAAGATACCTAGGAAATATAAACGAGGAATTGTATTAAATGTTTAATAATCATTTATGTTTTTCTTTCACAGAAAGCGCTTTGAAATTAATTGGATTTAAATTTTTTCAAATATAACACATTTTTATTAACAGAAAAAATTTTTACAAACGAAAATAGACGTTTGACAAAGATATTTGTCTCTGTAGCTTTAGATTTCAGTTATAATCCCCTTATTACTTTACAATCTTTGCACAATTAATGTAAACCTATATTTGCCAAGGATATCTCTTCAAAGATACTTGGAATGTCACATTTGATAGGATTACAACCACATTTGTTAAAATGACAGATGACTCAAAAGTGCACAAGTATTGAGCAAGTTCATATCATGTTCTTTGCTATAACTGATTGTTTATTTTTTTATACTTTATCAACATGTCACTTGTAAGTTTTCTTTTCAGTCTTAAACATTTTGAAATTTATTCATCTTTTGCAAAGAAATATGACTTCAAATAAAACCTTAATACTTTTATTCCACCATTTTTTAACATTGAAAAACTTCCTTTTGTTTTCAATCTTTCCAACTTTTAAACTTGCTGTTTGACCATGAGCTACTTTTAAAAAGATATTTGGTGAATCTAATTCATTTTTATTGAGTTACGGGTCATCAGAATGGTTCCAGAAGATCAAACGTTTGTGACAGGTTTTTCTACTTTGATCGTCATTGCATTATATGATGAAGCTCTCTGCTTGTAATTTTGCAATTTACCAAAAAGATAACCTCCTGTTAAGAACTTGGGTGTCATTAGAACATCTCATCCAGCAATCAGTGTTCACAAAGTGCCATTTTGACATGTTATTTTTTGTCTGAAGCCCATTTTTAATTTCTGTTTGTCATAAAAAAGGAAATTTCTTCGATGTGTTATACGATTTCATGTTATTTTCATTTGATAAAAAAACCCCTTTATTTTTAAATTCTAAGACCTCATATATTAAGTTCACCAACACGCATAGACACTCAACAACTGTATTCTTTTTATCCTTTGCTCATCCCTGATGCATCGAATATTCTGTCAAAAGCTCATTTAGAAAAATCATACTCTTAACGTCGTTATAAGTTAAAACATTTAAAGGATAGTATCTCATTTGGTTCATGTTTATCATTATATTTTTCTAATCAGCAATCTTTTCATTGTTTTCCGAAAGGCCATAACATCATGATACAGTCACGAAAACAGAGACCCGGTCGACATACGATATATCTTTAGAAAAGTTACTACTATCTAGGTTCTACTCACAGACAGAAGAGTAAGCCGTCATCCATATAACTAATCCAGAAAGATTTGTCAAACCAAATGAAGCAAGTTTTCATGATCTTGTCTATAGAGGCAGAGTATTTGAAGACATACAAATTTGTCTGGCTTCTGACATAGCCATGGAAACCAGTTAAATTTCCACTGGCTTGTGAACCCAATCAGTTATAAGAAGTGCATGAACATAAATCAATCGATGATCATTTCAGCTCTGTAACAGAACAAAGGGGCATAATGAAACCATATCATGTATCTTGTTAGGACAATAAAGGCCTTAAAGAATCAAGGCGGTATTGAATTATATAATCTAACACGAGTATTACTTAAAACAACGTATAACAAGGTCATAATGGTAAATTCGAAATGTACTACAATTTCATATCATATCAAATATCGTTTCCTTGAGTGACCAAATTCCTTATTGAGAATCGATGTTATGTTAAACAAAACGTTTCTTGGGACGCTAACATTAATCAGAGAGTTTTGCTTCTAGTATGGCTTAGTTTACGTTTGGTAAAATCTGGTTTTAGGTAATAAAGAATCCTTTGCAAATATTATAAAATGATTTGGTTGAACAATAATCTCGAAAGAGTATAAGGATGTTTTTTAGTAAATCAAATATCTTTACTGACATTATATATTGCTAACATTTCGATAGTGTATAGCACAAGCTAACAATTAACAAAGTATTTGTAAATCGTTACACTGTAAATGATAACGTTTTCTAAGAATCTTATGGTTGTGTTTAGAATAGAAAAATAACAAATCTCAATATTTCGTCATTTTCAGACAAAATAACGAATAAATATTTCCAAAAACATAAGTAATTTCCTTTTTTTATGAATGTGCATTCATTATCAAGGAAAAAAAGTCAGTTTGGTTAATTTTTACAATTTTCACTCCAATTATTGCATGATCAGAAATACGACAATTGACCCCACCCATGAAGAACTAGCGATAACATTTTTACCATTAAAGTAAGAGGTGTGCTATTTTAGCACAAAACACTAAACCGATGGAGTGTTACAACACAACAAAGCAAATTCCTCTGAACACGTCACTTTTTATGATATTCAAATTCAAAGAGGTGTAACATTTCTTTTGGCGTTCAGTTTATTATTGATGGCTTCGTTGTGCTATGAAGTTTGGACCATATAACCTGAAGGCTGATCAAATGAATGTGTATACAACTGTACTAATATTATAACCCAGGTTAGGATAATATCTTAATATATGCCTGTCTGCGTTGCTTATTATATGTATCTTTCAAAGTGCAAGTAGTAGTCATTTCTAATAGAATATTGTCTGATATTTTAAATCTCTATCGTAACTAAAATATATCAATAATCAATAATCCAAATAACTTCCTACAGTAGCAGATTTAGAATAGATGATACTTGATGGTTATCCTGTGCTAGGTGTGATTCTTAATAACATTTTCTGGACATGACCAAATGGTTATTATCCTGTTATTCCGTTTTAGTTGCAAATTTCTTAAAGATGTTAGTTTCATCTTATCTGAATGCATGTTAAGAAGAGTGAAATGCTGTGGTGAAGCTTCGATGTAAGGTTGTTTTTATGTAAAAGTATGAAACATGAAAATAATCTGAATAGATTTTAAGCTCTATTTGTCTAGTTTAGCTTGTCCATCGGTCGTAACTAATACAACATTGTTGTCAGCATTGTTTGAGTGTTGTACATGTAACTTGATAACACATTTATTGTCTCGCCCTATGAAGTGTAGATTTAATGACATTTTGTGAGAGGAATACACAATGTTCTGTAAAGGATTCATGAGAATATCACAGCTGTGTAGCTCGGTTGTTTCAGTTTGATCTGTTTTATTATCTTGTCTTGTTCGATTTATACATCAAAGTTTTGATCATCTTTTTATTTCATGTTCAGCTAATATTCTGTCGTCTCAAATGTTCAACATGTAGTGATTGCACAAGAATAAAAGCAAAGCAAAGCCACTTGAATAAAAAGGACATTGTTCATGTACATTGTATGCTATGTTTAAATAATGTTAATAATAAATTAAGCATTTTATAGTGTCATTTCATGAAGATCGAGGTGTCATGGCAATATCATTGTCCAGTGTATCTATTGTCATATGTGTTAGCATATGAGAGTATAGTGTTTATTGTGAAAAATTTCTATACTGTGACCTTGACTGCAGCCAGATGTTGTTCAGAGAGGGAATGCATCTTTAATCTTGAAATAATGAAGAATAAGGTCTACAGGGACATTTTAACTTATGCTTCTTTCCGAACGTTTTTTAATAATACCCTGGATTCTTACGCTCAAAACTATTCCCAACGTCTTAGTGCAAATCTAATCTCCCTTTAGTAGAGGTAACAAATAAGCCTTATCAAATAGATAGGATGAGAAGAATACTGAAGAAAAGTGTAAAACTGCCTCTCAAGATTCAATGAATGTAATACTGTTTCCTCTTGCCATATGCTTGCCATCAGTCATGATAACTGTATTTGGCTTCATTAGCTTTGAAGAAATCTTCAGTTTAGAGGGAAGGAACTGAAACAAGAGTCGTAGAGTATATTTATACATATTTAACAGTACTGCCAAACATTGTATCCCTCTGAAAGATAAACATTGGAACCTCATAATGTTACAAGATGGTTCAGATTTCAAAGACATGTAACTTGACATGACATGAAATAACATTGTTCCGAGTAGGAAGATTATGACAATAAAATTGGTGCTTGATGTTAAAAAAAACATTCCATTTTCTTCATGTTTATTGAGTTATGCTGGTTATAGAAAGTTTCATATATACGTACATGTAAGATATGAAACATAAATATATGAAAAAAATTAAAACGTAAAGTTTTTGCATTAGTTGATACAGTCCCGGTGTTTGTACAAGCATTAACGTCCTGGCTTGTCAGCAAACCATTATTTAGACCTCAATTTGAAGTAATCATGGTAGTACCTCAGGACCTCAGGAGGATGATATTCACCGCTTCATCACTGCTAGAATGTGATACGTTATTTATGGTAATTAGGATCATATTGTTAATTTACGCTGCCCTTCTGAAAAAGCCAATTACGATGCAAACGACGACAACAGGATTCAGCGCTAACAGATAATAATATATTACACAATATTTCATTCTAAAAGCCAAGAACTTGACTGACATATAAATTTCAATCAGACACATACATATTCAGTATTGTATTTGATACGAGATATATTTGAATTATATTTTAATGACAAAAAAATCAAGAAATTCGACGGGTAGGTTATTTTAGCTATCTTCCCGTAAAGTTGGCAATATTTTAAGATATGAAATGTGCACACGTATTTGTCAAAGATGCATGGGGTCGGACAATTCTTAAAAGTGCAAATATCAAAGATGACGCCGAAACAACGTGACTTAGACCTTCGTCATAATTTACTTTTTTGCTTGCTTTAATATTTCACATCTTTTAAAAGAGGTAGCCAATCTCTAAGGTCATAATGAAGAATAAAGTGTTAATTTTCAAAATTTTGGTAGGTCTGTGCCTTTAAATTTTCCATTTGACCCAAAAGCATCAACCCACGAGTTCCACGAGAACCATTTGTATATCAAATGTTGCTGCATTTGCTTCAGCCATTTTGGCTGAATTTTGCACCCAGAATTTTTGAAAGAAAATAAGTTATGATGATTTGATAAAAACAAAGAACACGCCATTTACAATAAGGATTCAGTCATAATTAGATACCTGCCATAGGGGATTACCTTGAGATCACTAATATTGCTCGCCATAATCAATTCGATATAAACGATGCCTCATTTACATCCTCCAATCATGTCTCTTGTGCATGTAAGATTTAGTAAACAATTCCTTACAAATGATTTGGGTCTATGTGATGAACATACTTTCATATGATGTACAGCATTCACTTACACCAAAAGCAGGTAGCGAATATGGCAAGACAAGCAATGATGAAACGTTCTTCTATACATTGTAAATGGTTGAAATGAACCATCGAACATCTCTACAAAAGTGAAAATCTAAATCAGCCTTCTCAGACCACATCGAGGCCAGGCCCAATCATCATCTCTTCTTTGTTTTCTGCCAGCTTATTAACCATTTTGTTTTCCCTAATCATCAGTAATTAAATATTGCTTCCCTTTGGTATTATAATCAAACATAACAATCGAATCACAAATTTACAAATACCTCTTTGAACATCAAGCTTTTCACCTGTTAAAGTTATTTACAAATTAATATATTTAACATCGCCGTAAACCATGTTCTGTATCAATTCCTTGATAACAGAGGAGCATCTACACTGAAGAGAAATGAGGAAAGTGAAAGTATATAGATTCATCAGATTTTGTGTTGTAGATGCATGTTACTAGACACAGTTCCTGTCAGCAATAGGTATACAATATGTAAATAACAAGTTTGAAAAGGGCCTTTTAGCCACAAAAGTTTTTTCACTAATTTTTGTTATTTAATTTGCATATTGAAAGGGTAGTTTAGTTTAGTTTAAATATAAAAAACTTTGTAGGTTGAATTTAATCCCTTGTTGTATTCTCTGCCCTTCTGTTATATTCTCATTATTTGTCATTGATGGAACGTGATGTTCTTTTTATGGTAATTTCTCATCAGAGTGACAATCATGAAAGTTTCTCTTATAGAAATCTCAATTAACAAATTGGCTATGGGTCAGAAGGAAATCCCCTGAGAGGCCAATGTTACTTGTTATTATTATTACTTGTCTTAATTAACATGCTATAAACATAGCGTCAAAGAATTTTTCCATCATGTCGCTGGTTCCTTGTATTATTACTCTTACATGTACGGTAATGGATTATGAGGCTTTCACCGTTCTTTTAAAATTTTTACTACCAACCAACAAGGATACACAAATGATGTTGGTGAAAGAAATGCCAATTGTTACTTGTCATCAAATGAGCACAGTTGTCTCTGTTATCAAATGAGTTCAAATCCTATTAATGTTTTAAATTTTTTGATAGTCACTTTTTGTAAATGAGCATAACATTGTTACGTTAAGTAATCAGTTATGTTTAAACCTTCTTATTACCTTACATTATTCGAAATATTTGATGTTAAAGGGAATATGTCTTCAAACAGATCAGCTGATCAGCAGATCAGTGAAGTTTCTCATCACATCATCGGTACTTTAATTGTTTAAAGCAAAACAATTTTCACAATATTGATGGCAAGTTATTTACCGTACATGATTGATCTTTTATCATTGTTTAATCATCCCTCTATTAAATATCATAATTTTGGAAAACTCGGGTAAAATCTATGTTTCTTTATATGAATAACTTGTTTTAAAACCGAGGCAAAATATTTATATATTCATATTATATATAATTTTTTAAAATCAGCGACAAATTGCCCTGTTTGTCAAGGTGTTGGTGTATATTCACGCTTTTGTGCAATACGTTCTCAAACATTTAGTGACATGCATTGTTCCTTTGATCATCAATGCATTAACATCTGGTGCGGTGTGCCTGTCAGTCTGAGATGATTACAGGGAAATAATCCCTGTCAATAAGAGTTGTGTCAAAACTGTCTGAACTATTGGAAAAGTGTCATTTTGTCATTTTACTACTAGTCTTAAATCCTTCTGAACTTTGTAAATACTATATTACAGGATTGTCTTGCTGATATATCACCTTCCTCTTCTGTTTGTCTGTGCTTATTGAATTTATGAAAAGTTAGTGGGTGATCGCAGACCAGTTAAAGGTATTGAAATGCTTATGTTATGAGTCCGAATAGAACGGACAGAGTTGGTGTACAAGACAACACTCGTTTTAAAGACAAAACGACCATCCACAGTTAGGCATATATTCGATACATGGTCGGAAGATTATTTGTTTATTAAAATTACTCTTTATGTTAGCCAATCACACATTCACATTTAAATATGTTTAAGATATGTTCCACAATAACAAATAATTCAATTACTTTAATGGATAAAACTTGACACTTCACTTCAATATCAAAAAGGCAATTATAAGAAAGTATCATTGATAATGCTTGTTGCCGTATAAGTTTGACTTTGAACTTTATTTCTGAAAGTTTATGACGTCAGACATTACTGACCAATTTTCATTTTTACATATGCATTGTATAGTTGATAACTACATGTAACTTTACAGAAACTAGACCAGAGCAGTACATTGTTGTGCAGGCTTACAATAATATGCTAAACAAATTTTATGTGTTTTCTGCTTTACGAAAAAGTGTATAAAGATTGCACAAAGAGCAAAAGGCTCATTTCACTAAGGAAATAATTCAATTTTAGATCAGTGATGGTGCTCTGATTGTGTTACGTTGATAACTTGTCTAAATGCGTCTCTTCCTGCGAGTGTTGACTGTAGTTATTCTGCATATTGATAATCTTTTCATATAGAAGAGAATGTTGATCAGAGGAATAGGCGTGTCCACCTCCTTCTTTATCATAATTAAATGAAAAGGGGTTCAAATGAAACCCAGTAGCTGAGCAAGTTCTCAGTTATCGGATGAACTTTGAGAAATATATTTTAATGTAAACAAAGAGTAGATACAAGCTCTCTTGTTATAAAACTATAATTAGCTGAAAATCACAACTCAGTTTTCTAGAGAAAGTGTCAACTATTTGAAATTAGGATAAAGACATTACCTTACGTTGAGGTTCATGTATGTATTTACATGAAGAATAAAGAACTTTTACCAATTACATCTCTGAAATGACCTTCGAAATTTTGCCCTTGACATCCGTACTTTGTTTTGAAATTGGTACTAAATACAACTCAGGAAAGTGACCTTCCAAGAAAGCTACTGCAGGTTTCCTATCATTCTTTTATAAACAGTAAACATGAATACGATAAATTTTCATATTTCAGTCAGAGTTCGGAATGAAAAAAAATCTTATAATTTGTGTCATCGGATTTATTGCTTTAAGTTGATAAGATGAAGGGTGTGCTTAATGAAAATGAGTAGTTTGAAAAATTCAATTAAATCGATTTCGAACTTTCGAAAAACAAAATGATGAATTTTGCTCAAACGAGAACACGTCCTATCCGTTCAAAGGTTAAAGCAGCATGTTCCTGAATCAATCAAACAGATGTCTTTGTTCAAAGGATATTAGAAAAAGCAATTCAGACTGAAGAGTACGTTTATTGTGAAACGAACAGGACAGGACTCGGTATCCCGTTTAAAAATGATGAGCCAAAAAGCTAAGTGGACGAGGTTTCTTTTTGAAACTTAATTTAAGGTCTAGAATGTGAATGACAAGATCGTGATCTGAAGTTAACTAAATCGTAAATGCAATCACTTACGGTTCGTGAGCGTACCATAGCATTTGTACTTGTTGACTTGGAATGGTTTATCTATAAATTTAGACCTCGGCCTACCATATATTGGTAAAAGGTTTCTGTCTGTAAACATATGAACAGGTCTTGAGATTGTGGACGTAGGAGGAGACCAAAAACTCTAACATATGATTGTGTGTCTGTATGAGAAAGATTTCAGGAAAGAAGTCACAACATTTATTATTATTAAAGATGTGGTTGTTAAGGTTTAGAGTGTTTATTCATTTATTATTATTACTGGTATTGAACTTAAATGCAATGTTATCTTAATTTATTTAATCCAGACTAGAAGGTTTACCATCATTGACTATTAAAACCAAACTTTCAAAACTACACCAAATGAATATCGTATTTTGAACAGGCCTTACAGTAGAGAGAATACCAATGGTTTTGTTTGAATGAATCCTGTTTTCTTGATTTATTGTACCAAGTGCCAGACACTTTCCAGCCCGTTTAAAATGACACATGCTCTTCTTGAAAGGTAGAGAAAGTAATTAAAATTACATCAATTGAAGATAACCATATGATGTTTCTGAACTTTCTCTCAAAGAATTAAAGATTTGAGTAATATGAATCAAACATGATTCATACGAAACCAATACTATACAACTAGAGACTTAAAGAATTCGTTCACTATGCAGCATGTTGTATTCAATTTGTTAGGTGGTCCTACGTCTTTTCTACGTGGTAATTCTAGGGACACATACATAGAAGTGATGTCTGTTATAATCATACTGTCTGTTTTACAATGAGATTTACTCCTCAGTCATCTTTCTATGTCAGACGACTACAATCTAATCATGATTTTGAAGTAAGAAAACTCAATTGTCAGCAATTCGAAGACGTTTAAAACTTTGTGACAGGCTTATTTCATAAGTTTTATCAAATCAATTTAGGTGTTGTTTCTTCCTCATCTTATACCCCTTAATACTAACAAAATTTGTTATCAATATGTTAGGTTGATGTCCGAATTTTGTTAACATATACATAATTAAACATTCTGTTGATTCTAACGCCACCTTGACAATATGTTAGCTAGGAAATACGTATTGTTGATGAACTATAGCCATTCGAACCTTCTGGGTTTGTTCAATGTAATTCAAACAGGAATTAGAGATTTAAAATCAAACAGATTTAAATGTGTATACGATACAACTGTTTTCAATATGTCAATGTAGTTAGAAATTATTCCCTATGCAAAATCGATAATGTTTTCAAAATACACATACCATAGTTAAAGACGGTACAAGAGCTTGAACAATAAAAATTGCTCACCCTTATATTTCTTAATTTACAATTGACTGAGCAATATAGTAGTCTGTCATATACGAAAACAATTTGACAGTGAAATGTAATTTATGAAGCCTTCGGAAGATGAAAATTGATTAGTGTATCGATTCCTTGCCTCGATGGTAATGGAGTGGAAGATTTAGTTTTTTTGCACAACTCCAATTGACCTCTTTTTTTTTCAAACGCAAAAAGCAATGGTTTTGGTAACATGAAGTAGCATCAAACACATGATATGTAATCCTTGATTATAAGGAGCTTAGTTTCCTGAGCTCCTATAAGTTGTTAAAACCATTTTACTCTTAAACATGCCAGCATTCCTCATAAAACAATAATTGGAATAAAGAAAAATGAACTAATCAATTTGAAGATTATCTGTTGAATGTTCCAAATCTTATCCCCTGTTCTCGTCTAAGGAAAACTCTAGAAAATTCTATTTTCTTTATTCCATAACGCTTGCCCCACATGAAATTGTTTCAAATCAAAATGTGCAATTTCATAATCAGTTCAGTGATAAAAAGCTATTGCACCATTGATAACACAAAATAAGGATGTTTTAATAATTTCTTTACAACTGACTGGCTTTTCCTGAATAACCATTAGCAAATTTTATTCATAGTAATTATTGTGTACAGTTTATACATTTGAGGTTAATTTATTCTGACAGTTTTGGTAAGGGAAAACAATTAGCTATTTATCTTCACTGTACCTTTTCACCTGTTCATCAATATTCTGTACTGATAAAAAGCAATACTAATTTCAATCACTTCTGTTAAATTGTAAAGACACAAATATCTGTTTAAATTGTTGATTGAATCCTTCAGGTGTTTCTACAAGGGATGAAATCAAGGAAATATAATTAAAAGTTTTATCTACACAAAACTTGTTTTTCTTTTAACATAGTTTAGATTGATGTTTATGATCATAATTTGCTCATATTTTGATAATTGTTTATAACATGTTCCTATTAATGAAAGAACAACACGATACGTTCTACATAGATATGAAATATAAAACATATTTTTTTTAAATATATAACCTAATAAGACAGATAATATCGACACATATTATGTAATTGAAATTCTTAAAAAAAACCTACACAATCCTTTTGATTTGATCATCAATCAAAACGTTTGATAAATGTTGTTACATTATTCATTTGTATATCATCTCTTCTCATTTAAAAGTGAAAAGTTATTGGTCATTTCATGAACATCCCAAGTAGCATGCATGAAACCTCACATTTATGCTTCAGAATAGTTAGTATTGTCATTGATGTAAATGAAAAATAAGAATTCCCCTTTCCTTAAACCATTCAGTTAAACCATTAAATTAAATGTAACACTTTATACACAAGTGTGATTTCTACTAATAACTTTTTCGCAAATATAATGATGACATTTTATATAACTTTACTAAGTTTAGACGAGAAATATATACTCTTCAGAAAAGAAACGCAAAAAGGATATCTTTAACATTTTGTAGAGAAATATAAGGAACAACGATACAAGTTCATGGTATATGATTTAAAACACGTTGAGGCACTGATTATCAGTGAAAACATGCCAAATAAAGTTTCTCATTTTGATAACCTTTGAAAACATTGAATTTATGGCCAAAACGCATCTGTCTCCAGTACATTGGTTTAAGAGAATTTCATGTTTTGCACGTGCAACATGAGCACTATGTCTATAAAAGTGACGGGTTCTTGGGTTTCCATAGCTCAGTTTTAAGCCGCCGACACGTGATACAGTGATGCCCAGATTGACAGAAGCCCAACGTAACCAAGCCATTGGCCGCTTAGAAGCAGGAGAATCACGGTCGGAAGTTGCCAGAGCCGTAAATGTCCACCCAAGCACCATCACAAGACTATGGAATCGTCATCAACAACATGGGTCAACTCTTGACCGTCCCAGATCCGGTACACCTCGTGTGACGACGCCCGCATAAGACCGCTACATCCGGTTACGTCACCTCCGAGACAGGACCATCACTGCGACCTCTTCTGCCTCAACCATACCAGGATTGCGTAGGATATCGGATCAAACTGTACGCAACCGTCTACGTGAAGCAGGTATCCGCCCTCGACGTCCAGTTAGAGGCGTCATCATCGATGGAGGCAAGTTTGGTTCAGTGATGAATCACGTTTCATGCTCCGTAGGCAGGATTGCAGGACTCGTGTTTACCGTCGGCGAGGTGAACGTTTTGCTGCCAACTGTGTACAGGAAGTTGACATATTTGGAGGTGGCAGTGTCATGATGTGGGCTGCCATCGCCTACAATGCCAGAACAGAGCTTGTGCACATTAGAGGAAATCTTACGGCACAACGGTACATCGACGAGATCCTGAGGCCCCATGTGCTATACCCATCATGGTCAACGTCAATGACGTTTTACAACAGGACAACGCCCGCCCTCATACCGCCCGCATCACCACTGCCTTCTTTACACAACACAACATCACTGTTCTTCCCTGGCCCTCCAAATCCCCAGATGTTAACCCGATAGAGCATCTTTGGGAAGAGTTGGACCGACGTCTGCGACGACGACAACCTCAACCGCAGACTCTACCTCAGCTTGCAGCAGCCTTGCAGGCTGAATGGACAGCCATTTCACAGAATGTGATTCGACATCTCATCGCTTCCATGGGCAGGATATGCCAGGCAGTTATCGATGCTCACGGGGACATACACGTTATTGACGTTGAGTGATGTTAAACTTCACCTAGTGACCATGGCCTTCACCTGAACAGAACTTGATTGTTCTTTAGTGAGTGGTCAAAGTTTCACTAACATTTAACAGACCTACCAGGAATAAACTTATAAAGATTCTGTCTCCAAAATTGTCTTTTGCGTTTCTTTTTTTGAAGAGTATATATTCATGGAATTTCTATAAATTAACAAAAGAAATTCCTTTTTGTGTCTTATAAGTTTTTCAACAACTGTAGAATGTTACTAAGTGTCTTAATTACTATCTGCACTATCCGACTTATATGCATAACTTAAAGCATAATGTAAGTATGTTTATAAAGATAACATGTATCAATCATTATTCATAAACAATAACTAGATGGATGTCATGTCAAAATTAGACAACAAAAGGATATAAGATATTAATTTTATCGAGATTATGCTTCAACGCCTGCTACCTGTTAAACCAACATTTAGATCAAGAAATCAAAGAGGCGTCTTTTTTCAAAGGAAATTAGAAAAAGGCAATTTATTCTGAAGAGTACGTTTATTGTGAACTGGATGACAAGACTTGATATCCCAATTTAAAAAAGATGGGGCGAGAAGCTGAGTGGGTAATGGTTTCTTTTCTAAACTTATTTAAGGGTCTTGAATGTGAATGAAAAGGTTGTAAATTGAGGTAAACTAAGTCTTAAATTCAATGACTAACGTTCAAGTTCCTTTGCACTCGTTGACTTTTAACATTCCGTCCATAAATTTAGAATGCGGTCCACATTACATTCGGAAAAACTTCTGTTGACAGGTGGAAGATTTTTTTTTCCAATCTTTATTAATGGTTCTTAAATGTCTGTGAAAGAGGGAACTAAGAGTTTAAGAAATTTTAATTTCTTTCACTCTCAGTTTACATGTTTACCGTGCCATTTACAGTTATTGAAACCGTCCTCCAATCTGCACCAAATGAACAGAGAGTATGGAACAGTATATGTCTTCTGTAGACAGATTTCGGGACAGACAGCATCCAGTGCCCTTACAAAGGTAGATACCTAATTAAAATCACATGAAATGAAGACGTGTCTTTAGACAGCATATGTCATAGCTTCTTGTTCAATTCTAATATGTTTACTAATGTGTTGTCTAAATATGTGTCAGTTATTCCTTTTTCTTCAAATTGTAGGACAATATTAAGAGTAACACTCTAGGTACTGTCATGCTTTCTTGTTCCGTAGATGTTTACCATTGAGTGTTTTTTTTATGTCAGAGGACAATGAACTAATCTCACTTGAATATAAAAAAATCATTATTGTAAGCAATCCCACCATATTAAAAAGTTCGACAGGATTACCACACCTTTATACCATATACATTATTACTTTATAAGCAGAAAACTGTTCTGGTGCCGTAAAAATCGTATGAAAGGTTACTAAACGTTTTAGAAAATCCATACAGATATGTTATCTAACTTCATGAAAACATAATAGATAATTATTATACATAGTAATAAGGGTTTTTCACAAATTAATTTGTAAAGCGTGAAATACACCACATTAAGGTTGATTTCCACAATTATATAATCTTCTTTGTAACAACAAAAATACATGATAATTCTGTTTTAATCTAAAACTTTATATTTCAATTCGATCTGAAATAAAATTTTGAATAAATGTTTATCTTAATTATAAACAAAATCATTTTAAGTAGTGACTGATTCCACCAGTCGTAGCATCGTTAAAATAGGTTTATTTCCCGAAGTTTCTATAAAGCTTTTTTCAGAATTGTGAAATCGAAAGTGACCAACATATTAGCCGGATGAATATTTTTTTATTTTGTGGATTAATCAAGGTGATGATAAAAAACATTAATTTTCCCTAAAAAATTTTTTTTTCCACCAAAGCTACCCTAAAGTAGTTTACATTTTGAGATTTTCTCTTTTCTGTCGATTAACAATTTTTATAGTACATTATTTAAATATATATTCATTAAGTATTCACTTATAAAATGTAAATAAAAATAAATGTTACTTTAATAACTTAACCTTTTCTCAAACAAATATATGTTTCAAATGCATTTTCCTGTGCTTAAATCAAAGTATGTGGAATCAGAAAGAAATGAGCTTCATCATTGCATTAAACCGCTCTTAAAAGGGCCCTTCCGTGTATCAGGAGGATTAATAATGCTTCATATTATGCTCACATTCCCGTTTTTATCCTCACAGAGAATCAACGCCTTTGAGCTGAATAACACTATTGACATGAAGCCCCTTGGGCTACATAAAAGAGCAAATGCCACTTTTGTTTGAGTGAATGATTCAATTTGAATGCACTGGTGCTGAACTGATTGTGAAAAAGGTTCTGCTTGTTCTTCTTTGTTTACTGCTTTGAATCACTTCAGAATGTGAAAGAATTAAAGGATTATAAACCCCAACTAATGATTTACCTATCCTTGAATTGGGTTTAATGAGAATCAAAATTAATGTAAATGTTTCTTTAGGTGTATAGTAATGCATTGCAATGAAATCTGCGTGCATTGGTTGAAGCTTGACTAACAATTAGTAATAACCTATTCATTACTGAAAAGAAGTTATTACTTGGCTCGTTGCTTGTAGTCATTAATTCGGCAGTGGGCAGTGTAATGACAAACATTACCAGACAATAGTCATTATCGACAGGCAGACACGGCGTGGTTGTAGAAAAGTTGGATCGCGGAGCGAAACGAAATACTCCTTATAAGCAAGGCATAGACAACAAAACGGAAATTGATTTATAATACTTTCTGACAACTACAATTCGGATAAACAAAACCGTATTTTAGTTAAAAGCATGGTAGACTTTTACAAACGATAGTGACAGTAAGGACCTTATTTAGAATAATTATATCATTTGCAAATATTGTTTCATAAAATTCGAACAGTTTTGAATGACCAATCTCAATCATAGATTCACATATTCAGCAGGAAATAAAGTTTTGATAACGTGCAGATATATGTATATTATATTATAGATGTATTATATCTATCTCTAGTACTTTTGCAAACTTTTTGGGATAATGATGAACTAGACAAATAACAGCTCAATGATAGTCCCTTTCTCAATAACGTAAGCTTTCTCAAAATGCACTTCTTTTACACAATGATAATGAAACAATTTCTAAAAAAAATGGTATTTGCCTGAAAAGAGTCGACTTGCAAGTAATATGCGAAGTAAATTTATGAATTAACGTTTCACAAACAATGAGAACATTGTATTGAGTTATATTTATCTATTCATTCATTATGTCGTGAAGAATATAAAATCATTTGTTGAATGCGAAGCAAAACTCAAAGGAATATTGAAGAACGTTTATCGTATTGATTTGTTACTGTAATCAATTATGAAAGAGAAATTTTATTTAATCTGGCCAAACTAATTTAGCTTCAAACTTGTAAGATCAAACAGCTGAGGCAAGCACTAAAGAACTACATGAAGTAAAATCAAATTTAATCTAATCTATCCAATCAATGGATTTTCATGATTTTGCACAAGCTAGTGACACGAACATTTTCTATTACAAAGTCTTTGAAAATGTTGTAATTGAGTTAGCCAACAAGTTTAATTGTTTGCTGCAGTACAAGAACATATATTGATGCTGTATTCATCCAATTTCTGTTATTACTGTCAGGTTGTCATTCCTGATTTCTGTCTGTAGTTAATTGGTTTTCAGGGAGCATCTTTCCTTAATTATCTGCTTATATGTATCTGTTGGATATTTACTAAATCGTCAAAATTTATTGAACTACGTTTTATGTTTATTTATGATTTTCATTTAATTTTTTTTTGTCTTCATAACCCTAAACTTTGTAAATAAGGGATTCATTTGAAATATTATAATGATTTGATACAAATCTAAAATTATTGCCAATTATATGTTTCTTTCAAAGAAAAACACTGACAAATCATGATCAAATCACGTGTGTGTATATATATATATATATATATATATATATATATATATATATATATATACATACATACATACGCTTTGATCTGACATACTGATGAGAACTGCAACGCCCAATACTTATAATATGAGTTATGACAATATGTTGCAACGGTAAAGTGTGTGTTCATGGAGATGCTTCATGTTTTCAAAACCTGTCGTGAACTTAATCTTTATTGAGTTGCGATATGCTGATTATGTAAATGTCTCATGTATGTTTGTAAGAGATGTAAAATTCAAGTATAAGAAGAAAATATGAAAATTAAATTCAATAGTTAAAGTTTTACATTGTTGCTGATAGGGCTATTGATTAGCACATGAATTAGATGTTTTGTATCACCTTAACCCTGGACTAGGTACAAGCTGGAATATGCATAATTGCCATGGTATTGCTAAAGACATGTTTCACTGTTTCATTACCTCTTAATTGTGGTATTTCATTTATGGTAGGTAATTAGGTTCATATTGCTAATAATGTATTTTCTGCTGAAAATCTCACTTAACTAATTAAATACAGGCTACAAGGTTTTCTCTGGAGAGCCCTTATGTGGCTAACCGAAATCAAATAGCTAGCCTCATACAAATCACACTAACGATGTCGCTGGTAGGATTTATTATACACTTGTTTACAAATGGTTAAGTTCTATCTGACTTGCAGATGACGTTAACCATCAATTGTCTGTATAAAGAGAGGCACTAGATCTTCACCTTGAAACCACATCCAAGCAATCCTACACGTAAATCCCTCTGGCAAGACACCATGATTGTGAGTACTCGATATTTTGAATAAAAGAATAGGAATTATTCAATTGCGAATAGGTAAATATCTTCCTTGAGTCTATAACCATTTAATTGAGCCTTGGACCATATGGCATCTGTCGTGCATTGTATCATGTCATAACAATAAAATCACCATGCACATCAACCTATTCTTTTTTACTAAATTCAAAAACCTCTCAACGCATCAACCTTTGCAATTATAGAAATTTAATTTCCATGTATGTATCTATATCACTTAAAACAATCGTCTACGTAATTTGCTTTATGAAAATGATACCACAAATACTGCAGCGTCGCACTTTGTTTGGCAGTGGAAATAGCAACTTCTATTTAGCCATTACTTAGTATTATTTAACCTATTTTGTTTTCAAAATTGCAAGTGAAATTACAACGCATGCATAAAACAGAGATGCTTAGATACTTAAACTATGTGGTTTGAATTTAATTCCCTTATTTTAGTCATTTCTCATCTTATATCTTATATCATTTGATGAAGATGATGAATATTTCATTTCTAAAAATCTCTATCACTAATAAACTGTGGGTGAGAGGGAAATAGCCCGCGGGTTCGTTAGGATAAAATAACATTTACCGTCACACGTGTTTAGCTGATTGTTGTTTCTCATCGTATCTTCACCGCTTTGATGTTAGAAAACAAGGAAAACGTTGAGACTCGATGACAGGATAATTGCCCTTTTGATAAAACAATTATTGATCTTTTACGAGTGATTACTTTTGTATTCCATCGGAAAACTTAACATTTTCTTAGAAAACATCGGGTTACATTTAATCACTCTGTGTCAAAAGAGTATTTTTGAAAACTCTTTTAAACCTCTACCACCTTTTTTAAAATCAGTGCCAGCGACCTTGTTCTGAGTGTTAATAGTGTGTAATCACGCTTTTGAGCAACACTTCAACGGAGACATGTAACAAATTAGTGATAAGCATTTTTCCTTTGATCATCAATGCTTTAAATTCTGGTATCGATTGCTTGTCATTTTTAGATGATTAGACACCGCCCCTTTCAAAAAGAATGATGTAAAAAAGTGGCTGAAGTTTCGTCATTTTATCACTAGTCTGAAATCCTTCAGTACTTTATGAATGCAACAAAAAAGGAATTTGCAGCTTTTATAATGAAAGTTAGTAGGTTATCTAAGAACTGTGGGAAATATCGATTGCTTATCGTTGAGTCATCAAAAACAGAGGTGGTAGTCAAGGTCAACAAACGTTTAAAAGTGAATTGATCATCCATAGTTGCAATAATGTATATTGAAACGTACACATATATGTGTAGGCATAAGTTCAATGTATGGTCGATAACCTTTATAACTTAGCTGTTCATCTAATTTAACGTTTATATCTATAAGTCAAATTGCATCAAAGGGAGGTCCACTGTGATGATTTTAACAAGTTCCTTACCTGAGAGTTTAGGATGACAGCGTCAAAGTGAAACATAGATTCCGTCTTGGTTTTCCGACCATTGTTCTATAAAACCAATTCAGTTCTCTGCCAGACCTGAATAAAAACATGAAAAAGTCGTTTTGCAAAAACCCTGAACTGGACAAAGTAAACATACTGGATAAACTTCTATACGATCTGATTCTAAATATGCTTTTAAGGTGGAGTTTTTCGGATATTAATCTGCTTGTGTTGATATGTGTTCATGTGTCTTATTTGGTTCTCTGTCACAAAAACGAGTTTTTAAGAGAAGTATTTTCAAAACATCAGCAAAGCCTGCTAAAACCTTTCGTTAAAACAGTCGAAGTTTGTTGACGTCTACAATAGGTACACTGACAAATGTTGTTCAGCTTATTGATCATATGTCACTATGTAAAAAAGAGTTATCAATCCTTGAGCTGATGTTTAACTCAAAGTAATCATGTATAGAAATGTATCTGAACATTAGCAAAACACTTATCTAAGCCCGTTTGCAGCATGCATCTATAATATCATTTCCCCCCGCATGATTATATTTTAAGAAACTTGTTTATATAACTTATTTTAGCACTTGTAGTGCCTTCATCTTATAGATACATGGTTTCTATATGATAGTGACTGCACTGTATTGATAACTAGACACTCGAATAAAAGTGATTTTTCTTCTTCTTTCTTCATCTTAATACATTGTGTTTAAAACACCGTATCTAGCCAGACATAACTCATATGATATGTTATTTTCCCTCTGATTGTCTCTCATAAATGCTTCTTATGTTATTATCTCGACATTTTAATATACATGTATTCACGAGGCTGTCTTAATTTGTATACTGACGCTTCATTATTTATCTTATTGAGAGTAAAACTGTATGAAATTGAAGAAGTGTTAATTATATGGAAGTTTACTTTTTTATTTGGAGACATGGAGTGGTTTTTGTATACGTTATGACAATTTTTACATCAATATTATTATGGTGCCAAAGAGACACACTTCAACATATGGTAGTTGTGTTGCAAGTTTTGACTAAATAGATAAAACAATGTACTCCTGATTAAGGCAAACCTAAACACAAATTTGATTTACAACATTGAGAAAGAACAGAAAATAAATTTTTGACAAAACTTGTTTTGCACTTCCGATCAGTAGTTCACTTTAACTTATTTATCAATAGTTACTGGCAGAGGACTGGAAACACTCTCGGCATTCAAATTAAAACAAATCCATTGACTGTCCATGAGTTTTAGGTGCACACAGGATGTAAAGTCTTGCATACTTATTAACACATCAAAGGCAGACTGTCTTAATTTCACTTGTCCGAAGGGATGCCAATTTCCCAGTAGAAAACGCTTGACCATGGTGCATCTCTAATTGATTATTTCGTGTTTGATGAGCTCCCCCCGGACAGGCGGGGCGGGCCCTGTAACAACCCGAAACACATACATCAAAATTACTCCACACCAAAATGTTCCACTTTTCAGTGACACCAATAACACAATTACGATAAGAACAAGTCAGAAATGAATCTGACACTGCTATACTACAAGTCACCAAAGTAATTGAATAAGGCAAGGATAACATATTGTTTTCTCTTTCATGCTCATGGATAGAATAACCAAGGAAGACGTGTGTATTATTCATCATCAAAGTGAAAGAGAGAATTAAACCCTATCTTTAGTTGATGTTACCATACATTATAACACATATGTAATAACAGAACATTAGAAATAATAATCTTGAAAAGTGATCAAGTTATTCAGATATTAACAAATGACATTCTGTTTTATTAATTTCACATTCGAAAGAGAGCGGAGTGTGTCTATTGGATAATGAATACTGTTGACGTGCTTGTTTTCACTTTTAGCATTTTTATAAACCCCGTTAATATTTTATTATCACTTGCCAATGTAAAATACTGCAGTGTAATATTTATACGGCGATATTAAACTAGTATAATACCTCTCCACGTATGCCGTCATACTACTGTGTGGTTGTGACGTCACAATGTCAGCACCGCAGTCACAATGGCGGCCAAGTCGCGGAAATGTTCAGTACACTGCAATCACGCTTGATTACTGAGGTCAAGTAATAAACTGAATACTAAACTTCCTTCAATTTAATACTATTTTTTTTATTAAACTCGTTAATGATTTCAAACAACGAATAGAGTAGGTTAACCATAGCCGCTTATTTCGTTTACCCAATATAACACCCACACTATTGATTTTCTATTCTATATTGGTTGACTATTAGTTTCTGAGTACCACCCACTTAATTCTTCAGCTAATGTTTTCTCTCATGCAACATTATTGACTTTATCTTATGTGATTTTCGTCCTCATGATAAAGGTTGCTATTGATAGTTACAGTCACAAGAGGGATATCAGATTCTGCAGTCAAGTCTTACGATGACTCGAAAAGTAGCTATACGTACCGTTGAAATAATCAATTCACATCATTTCTTTGGTTTCTGAATTCCAAGGATATCACATGTGAGATAAGCGGATGTCTATGTGATAGACCATGGGTTAACACAATGTAGAAATAATGCAGAAGGTCAGCTATTTCTTCTTCTGCAAACCGATAATAATATCTATTAAAGTTGTGTTCCTGTCAACAGTTTTGGTATTGGCGTCAATTTCTAAAATCTCTGTTTTTTCTGTTAAAGTTGTTTCATTAGATTTATACTTGGGCGACCCCATGGTTCATGTTTCTGCATTTTTTATTTCTGACAATCATACAACAATTTTAAAATAATCATTCCAAAGCATTGATCTCGATATTTTTAAAGAAAATAGTAAAAGATGCGTATATGTGTCTTGAAAGGTAATGACACAACAGTAAGGTTAATTTACATTAGTTATAAAGAAATGTACGTACCGTTGCAGTTTTTGTTTCTCGTTTAAATTTACCAATTTACATCTGACCAATAAGATAGTCTGTCAAATATCAATACCAGTTGACAGTAAAGTATAATATTCTTAAACCTTTGCAAGATGGATATCGATTGCTGTATTAATTACCTGCCTAAAACTTTTATTGTGTTTGCGCAACTCCAATGGACCTTTGTTTATTCGCATAAGCAGTAAATTTGGAGTCCAATCAAACAAAATAGATTAAATTGTTGATCATAAGGGACTTAATTTTCCAAACTTCTGCATATTGTAAAACCCCATTTACTCTTATGGATTCCAGCAATCATTTTAATAAAAAATAATCAAAACTAATGAATTTGAAGATTATCTGTCGAATGTTCCTAATCCTACTTGTACAAAGGAAAACTCTTGACATTATTATTTCTGCATGATTTTACACATATCATTTATTTCCAATGGAATTGTGCATGTGTTTAGTAATAAAATGCTATTGCAGCTATTTTTGATAACACATAATAAAGATTTTCTTCCAACTTTATCATGGCTATGGTTGTGTTTGGATCCATAATAGAAATTCTTTTTTGATAGAAATTTCCCGATTTTCCATTGACAAATTCATCTATTATTTTTCATTTGCATAATTTTCATATTTGAAGTAAATTGTCTCCTTGACGATTGAGTATTCAAACTTAAACCCTAAACAATCTCAAAAAGAGTGAAGAAGTGCCATTTCGTGTCTTTCAGCTATTGTTTACATGGTTTATTTCCCAAGCATTTTTTATTAATGCTTGAAAGGTTTTTGCAAGAAATGTAAAGTAGTACTATATTAATTTCAAATTTCTAACAGTAGATTTTTGTAACATTGTTCGTTTGATAGATTATTGTAACATTTATTTCACATTGATTCGAGTTGTTATGAATGAAACAAATTAAAACATTTTAAAATGTATTTCCATAGCTACACTCAAAGTATGTGGAATCTTTTCAGAAAAACTTATTTTGTTGTAATAAACTATTTCTGCAAGGGTTTTATCAAAATGATTTAAATGGTCGACTTATTTGATTTCATTCCATTCCATTTTTGTCCTCATTCTAAATGTCTTAAAGAATTATAGAGAATCAACGCCTTTGAGCTGAATAACACTATTAACATGAATTCCCATTAGGTACATAAAAGAACAAATGGCGCATTTTTCTCAGTGAATGATTCAATTTGGAAGCATTGATGCTGCCCAGATTGTGAAAAAAGTTCTGGTTGTTTTTCAATGTTTACTGCTTTTCATCATTGTACAATGTGAACGGTTTTTAGATTTTAAAGCGAAGGTAAATGGCACCAATCATTGAATTGGACTTCATGAGTATCTGAATTATTTAAAAATTTTCGTTACGTGTCAGGTTATACATATACTATGAAACCTACGAGCCTTAAGTAGTTACGTTGATGTTACTATTCAGCCAAAAATAGCCGTATAAAGACATTTACATCCGTTAAAAATGAAGAGTTTTAAATGTTACAAAAAAATTTCAACAAGACGCCAACAACTGAGAGGAAGGATGAAAAGGTGATACGAAATTAAGTTATCATTGGGTTAGAGCTTTTTAGTATATTATCGTTTTTTATACTAAACTGGGGAACTGGAATAAAACAACCCTTAAATTTGCAAGCAGTAAATATCAAGTTTTCCCCATACCGAAATCTGATCATTTTCAATTTAAGGCTTTATGAACATATGAAAACTGATTATAATTTGTTTTAAAAACTTGCAATGGCCAAGGATTACAGGATTCAGATACGGCTCATTATTATCAAAATGGATATTGCTGATTATATGATTACTATAGTTTAATTGATAGGATACAAGAATTCAGAATTGAAAAATAAATATGAACTTGAATAATGAAAACTTTAGAAGTTGTTTTGTCAATCAATGACTCGATGTTATAACAAAAAGTAAGTCTGATACTCGCAGTCTTAAATTTGCTATAAACCCCTTTATCATCAGGGCAACTTTTGAAAATAGTTTTTCAGAGAAACAAAATTACTTCAAAAATACAATTACTACAAATAAAAAAGATTAGGCAAATACTGGATAAAGGCTAATTAAATGAAAGTAACTAGTTTTAAAATATGGGAATTTAATTTAATAGATTGATGTAAAAAAATCAACAGAGAAATTATAGATTTATAATTTCTTTAAAAAACGTTGCACTAAAAAAAGTTGCCAATTTTGAACTGTCGACTCGCAAGTAATATGCGAAGTGCATACATAATCAAATCAATAAGAAACAACAGAACATTGTATTGACTCTATTGTATTGTATATATCAAATCAATCCGTATGTTCTGAAGAATGTCAGAACATTTTATAAATATTTTGGTACTTCGACATGAATAAAAATATTGATCCGCAACTAATTTTGTTTAAAAGAGAAACTTCATTTAATCTGCCCAAACCAATGAGTTATAACATATTAGATCAAACAGTTGAGGTAAACTTTTCTTACGTTTCTCTTGCTTTCTTAAGATTTTGCACAAGCAAGTGACACGACTGTCTTAAATTCCAGAGTCTTTGAAAATATTGTAGCTTATCATTGTAAGCTGCAAAAACATATCTGCTCAGCTGGATTTGTTGAAGTTCATCTATTGTCTGGATGTGATGATCTCTTGCGCCGATTGATTTCCATCCTGTTTTGACTGTCAAATAGTGAAAAAATGAAAATTGCATGACATACGTAAATTGCAATAAGAAACAAGTCAACATAAATTTCATTGACATTCACACATTCGCTACAATATTTAGCTAAAGTCATATCCTTACCTACGATCAAAGTGTGTTCTGTTAGATGAAACCACACCTGAATCTAGAAGTCTCTCCACCACTGGACTCAATACCTTATCGTGGTGTAGTGGTTTGCGTGCTTCAGAGACCCCGAGAGCTATGGCAGCCGGAGCTTACATGCTCCTGGTAGGGGCACCCAAGCTGGACAGGTCGACGGGTAGAAGCCTGACCAATTTTGGGTTCTAAAACCTACTTTCTATCTCTCACTGTGCCTTTCTTTCTGTCTATTCCCTCATCTCATCGATCCGTTTTGGATGCTTGTCATCCACGTGTTTAATAACTGAAATGTTGTTCAAAACACGTTAAACCCCAACTCACTCACTCTAGAAGTCACAAATGCGGTGTCCCCCAAGCATCAATTCAAGGACCATTGTTGTTTTCCATGTACATTCAACCATTTGGAGATATCTTCAGAAAACAGGATGTCACATCGTGGCTATACAGATAATCATCAGAATATTATTTCATCAAAGCTATGTTCAATTCAGCAGAGATCACTCGCACGGAGTCTTGTTTGACCAGTGTAAAGAATTGGATGAACAGTTACCTCATCAAACTGGATGCAAGAAAAACTGAGGTCTTGTTAGTGAGTGGTGCACAACAAATAAGTAGGTCTGGACCCCTGATTGTCACGAATATCGGGACTGTCTATCATCCCTGTGAAAAATCGTGGTGTTGTGTTGTATGACCTTAAAGGACAATTCGCATCTATCACCTAGTCAGGTAACCTTCAACTTTACCGAATCGGCAAGATTAAAAGATACATCAAACTAATCACAGAAAGAACACTGGTACACTCTCTACAAATCCCGCAAATTTCTCTACAATAAAGTTGGCAAATCACAACAGCCATATGGGGATTCTTTGAAATACATTTTAGTACTAGCACTAGAGAATGTACTGTTTTCTAAAATACAATTACTTGAGAGTCTGTAAAAATTCATACTTGCTTTCATCAACCATTATAAGCTCCGGAAAAAATTCTTTGATAGTAGCGTCACCACGAGTGTCAAATTGAAAAGCCTAGGGGTTTGATTTTATTTCTTCAAAAGGGAATAATCTCTGTTTTGAAAAAGGTGTCAAATAAAAAAAAATAAAACATCGAAGATGAAACATCTACATCAAAGGTGCCAGATTGATGGAACAACGTGAAGTAAAAGCAGATTAGCGGGCAAGTATATAATAATATGCAAACCTAAGTTACCATATATCAGAATAAAATGAACAAGCAGCTGTCTGGGTCGAGATATATCCCCTGCAACTGGCACAATGTTGTGAGGTATTGTAAAAGTTATCAATTGAAGATTTTTTTAAGACTGTATTTCGATTAACGTTTCCTTAATGTAATTTTACTGATTTATATGTCATTTGCAAGGTTGTGAAGTAAAAGAGAAGGAAACTGTTAACAATATAAAATAACATAAACCTAATGAAATTAACACATTTTGGTCAAATAATCACACCTTTAAGGAAATATTTTTTAAAAATCATGTTAGTGATCCAAATTATTACATGTTTCTAAATTTCCAAGACAAATTAAAATTGAAATGGTTGATTAATTACAAAGTTATAGGCCAGACACATTGTGTAACGGATTTCGTTGTTGCAGGGTATAAAGATGCTTTGTATTTTAGGTTGTGACACCATGTGCCGATGTGTGGCACATATCATCTAAATTTCAAAGAGATTAATTGAAATAAATTATCACGCAATTGCTTAACTGATAGAGTATAAAACAATTTTGATTATTATGATATCGTCTTGTCCAACCTTTCTGACTTAGCCTGACTAGTTTGGTTACATTTGAGTTTTTATTTTGATGCTGCACTGAAAACGCATTTAGTGTAAGTAAAACTACTTATCAACCGAAGCGGAATTTTCAAAAATGCAGATAAAGGACTGGTTTGTTTAATATGTAACGATCATCCTGATTGTCAATGTCAATTGTCAACAGATTTCGGAGATAGATAATATTGTCTTTCAAAACCTCACTTAATTGAGTGGCAGCTGTCCCAAAAACGCTGATAATTTTTTACTCCATTGTATTGCATGATTCTAGTATCTCTACAGAGAGACAATTAATCAAAAATAATTTTCAAAAGTATTTTTTCATCCAACAAGTGTTTTGTCCCTTGTTATGGAAAAAAAGGAATTTGTATAAAAATGGACAATGCCTGAAACGCCTTTATTGATGCGCCACAAATCTGTTTCAAACATTCATGTAATGCGTTACTTGTATTACTTAAACAACTATTATGAAATCGTCAGATGATATAAACCTTTGAAACTAAATGAAATGAAATTAGACCAAGCAAAAGTTAGTTTTCTATTATGTTTTCACGGATTGGCCTACTTTTTCTTATAATAAGAACTTTTTAGAGTGAGTGAGTGAGTTGGGGTTTAAGGTGTTTTGAACAATATTTCAGTTATTAAACACGTGGATGACAAGCATCCAAAAGAGAGTGGACAGACAAGGGAAAGGGATCGACAGGATTAGGGAAAAGACAGAAAGAAAGGCATAGTGAGAGATAGAAAGCAGGTTTTAGAAGGACTCAAATTTGGTCTGGCTTCTACCCCTCGACCTGTCCAGCTTGGGTGCCCCTACCAGGAGCATGTAAACTCCGGCTGGCATAGCCCTCGGGGTCTCTGGAGCACGCAAACCACCACACCACGATAAGGTATTGAGTCCAGTGGTGGAACTTTTTAGAAGATATCCCTGATCTAATGAATTTCAATACATCAAAGACATGTCATAGATTAATTCCCCTTGTGCAGATTGCGGTACTTTCAATCTCACAGTGATTTGTATGACAAACTTTGTTTTCAAACATGTTATCTTTGATGTTAAAAGGAACATTATCTAATGTTTAATCCTATTATATCATTATCACAGTATAGGGATTGTAATTGCTTTTATCGGAACGATCTTGTTGTAATCACGGCTGAAACCTAATCTTTTTGGAAATAATTGAATGTTGATTCATGCTGAAACTTCAAAGATTGCAGGATTATTTCTAAAACGACATTTAATTTGTTAATGAAACATGTGAACTGTAACTGCAGCCTGGCATGGAACCTGTCCTCGACAAAGTTAAAACCAACCGAGAAAGAGAAAATGATAATATCATTATGAAATAACTAACAAACTTTCCAGACAAACTTTTTAGACTAAGCACTTTCCATCAATTAGTCCACCACTTGACTCAGTACTTTATCGTAATATGGTTGTTTACGTGAGAAAAAAGCTAGAACAATAGCGGTAGGAGTTGAGGATTGTGATTTAAACATCTTTTACATATATCAAGTTAATCCTATCAAGTTAAACAAAGTTATGCGTTCTCAACATCTCCGCCCTTTTGGGGCTATCCTGATATCAAACATTTGAATTTATGTTGACTGCTGTTACTTTTGTAAGTTTTATCTAGTTTCCATTGCTTAGGTATTTCAGAATCGACAACACATAAATGAATTGTCTACATAGTTGTGAAAAGGCTCAATACGGTGTCTAAGTGTTTTTATTCTTTAAAGCTGCAATAGTATCAAGATTCCCCACTCCAATGAGTTTATGACGGATGACTTTGAATATCTATACGTTGCGATACACATTTTAACATTTGAGTAGCCGTGATGAAAAAAATTGTCTTCAAAAGGCTTCCTTCACTCACTCAATGCTTGCAAGATTTCTCTCTGTTAATGCTGTTTATTACAATTTGGCGCAGTAGATATCGCACTAACATGATTGGGACGGACGTATGGAACTGATTACTAATTCAGCAATCACAAATACAATTCAATATGAAGAAAGAATGAATCTTTGAAATATTCATGATATGTCACGACAGAAACATCCAGACGAGAGATTGCAATATATTAATGATGACGGAAGCAATCCGATTCAAGCTAGAGAGAAACTTTTCTGTTTCTTCTAATTGATATGATTCTTGATCTTTCTAAAATGACAGACTGGTAGACGGTGCATTTCTAATCGTTCCCATCTTGTGCACAAAATGGGTTTGCACAGTCTCTGAAGTCTAAACGAATAAGCTACGTGTACATAATTTTGGATCCATATGTGCTTCACAATAAGTGGCAACATGTTGGCCACGCAAAATTAAATCCAAACTAAAGGTTCTAGACTCCAAACGGATATTAAAGATTTTAATCTACGTTTCATGTGTCTCATAGAAAAAGCCTTTTGTGTAAAATCATTTGAAACGATCTTCATGTCTATTTTGAATTGATTAGAAGGTCATATCTTTTCTTCAATCCGGTGCTATGTGCCTTGAATGTCATCCATGAAATAAACAGACATTTTGAAGGTGACTGAGTATTAATTTCCTATGCCCACAGTTTGAGACCTTACCATTGATTTTGACTTATTTATTCTCTCCCTTTCTTATGGCTATATTCAAGAATCTACAATTTCGATCAGTTATTTGAATAAAATAGGATTTATAGCTGTATGTGTTGAACAGTTGTTGATGTAAAGTTTACATATTTTTCGAATGTCAAATAAAAATATATACATTGTATACAACTATTTACAAAACTGAATATGCATGTTTATGTACCACCACTGGACTCAATACATTATCGTGGTGTGGTGGTTTGCGTGCTTCAGAAACCCTGAGAGCTATGCCAGCTGGAGTTAACATGCTCCTGGTAGGGGCACCCACGCTGGACAGGTCGACGGGTAGAAGCCAGACCGAATTTGAGTCCTTCTTAAACCTGCTTTTTATCTCTCACTATGCCTTTCTTTCAGTCTTTTCCTTCATCCTGTCGATCCCTTTCTTCTTGATCCTTCCGCTCTCTTTTGGATGCTTGTCATCCACGTGTTTAATAACTGAAATATTGTTCAAAACACGTTAAACCCTAACTCATTCACTCACTTTATTGGCACATACACTACAATAACATGATACATTTAGAAGATAAATAGTTTGGTTTGTTAAATTCCCGGGATTCACTGTTATTCAACATAAGCAAATTTAGTTTAAAACCAAACTATTTATCGATATTGTAAATTAATTTTTAGTAAGGAGCGTTTTTTTAACGACCTAATTGATGTCGCGAAATCGAGTGTAGCACTCTGGTTACCCTCTCGTGGTCCGCTTCGCCGTCGCCGTCGCCCCAGACACGAGACAAGATGGGCTAAACAATTATTTAATAGGGATGATGGGTTACGTCAAAATGTCAACAAAACACAATACAACAAATAATTCAATTGATTTCAAACAAATTTTATTCTACTTGACACGAATCAATTTTACACGCTGTAAGCTCATGTTACTTCATGGGAAACAGAATAACGTTACAAATGAAAGGTCCATTACTTGACTCAATACCTTATTGTGGTGTGGTGGTTTGCGTGCTTCAGTGACCCAGAGAGCCGAGCCAGCCGGAGCGTATAATGCTCCTGGTAGGGTCACCCAAGCTGAACCGGTCGAAGGTTAGAAGCCAGACCAAATTTGAGTCGTTCTGAAACCTGTTGCCTATCTCTCACTATGCCTTTCTTTCCGCCTTTTTCCTCATCCTGTCGATCCCTTTCTCCCTTATCTATCCGCTCTCTTTTGGATGCTTGTCATCCACGTGTTTAATAACTGAAGGATTGTTCAAAGCACGTAAAACCAAATTCACACACTCACAAATGAAAGGATAAACATCTGCTCTGCTTCGCAACCTCGCGTCACATTGGATAGGCTAGTCCGATCAAGTTCGTAAATGCTATCAAGTTACTTTTGACTAACAAAGCTGACATTGAAAGTTGAGTTGTGAATTCCTTGTAACATTCCCATTACTGAAACCATTGAACTGGAAGAAGTTTGCAAATTTTGAAGAGGGCCTAGATAACGATACAGAACCGACGGCACGATGGTCACATTTGTTTTCCCCGATTTCGCGATTGGAATTTCCCTGCAAAATGGCCGAGTATGATCGCTTTTGTACACTGCTCAATTCAGTGCAATACGACTTCAAACTTTGGTCGTTTTTATGTCCAGTGATTTTGCTAATTTCACGATTTTCGATTCCAGCGAGAGAAAATAGAGTGACAGCTGTGGCACGAAGATAGTGATTAGTGGAAATGTTTTTCATCATTTTTGACAACAGATTTTTACCTGCGCACCGCGAAGTGTACCAAACTGTTTCGCCCGATACCGACAACTGCTCTTGGATGTTGAAAGAACGATTCGTTATTGGTTGGAGGCCCCACCGGCCTCCAACCATCTTAACAGCTGAAATTCTCTCTATATTACAGTTGGAATTTTCAAGGAACTTTCAACCAATCATATTTAGCCTCTTTGTATTTCGGCAATATCGTAAACCAATGAACACATCTGTATCAAATTTAGAACCACGTGACCATGTGGGTATTCCGAAATAATTGGCAACCTTTATTACGGAAAACTATTGTCTCTGCAAATCTCAAAATTTAAAGGGAACAGTGGTGTCTAAGGATAAAAAAGACAGTACAATTCTTCATGACCGCACCTGTATTAAATAAGACGCGTAAATGTCGCGTGAAAGGTTAGAAAATTCTATTCCATGTTAGTAAAAACCCCTCCTTTACAACGGTACACGCGAGAAACAAGCGGCTACAAGTCGATAAGTAGAGAATGTCATAAAGGGGATTCAGTTTGTGGGATATCGCTTCGTGAAAGACAAAGATAGAGGTAGTGAAATATGCTTTAGACTTTAATTTAATATATCTTGTACTGGCAATCTTTGAGAGTTGAGAAACAATTAGTGATACATATGGATTTATGAATTTGCAAAAGAGTCGAACACTTTGTGCGGTGCTTGACGCTATCAATTGTGACCTATATTCTAAAAATAGGGATAAATCGGTGACTGTTGTTTAAAACAGAACTGTATAGATCTATTTATAACTGCAAGTTTGCCTGACTTCTATTATTTGATGCTATGAACAAAAAATTGTATAACTTTTTTTCTAAATAAAAGATAAAATGAAGGTCTTTGTTCTATTAATGGCCTTAATCAACTTATTTGCTGTAATGAAAATCCTATCCTATTTGTACCTTATGATTTCGCAGTATTTCCTAGCCTAACAAGGGTGCCTCCAACGTAGCCTTTTTAAAGGCTTTTCTTGTTAAGATTCAAGTGTGATTTTTAGGATTGCGCGTCACCAGTGGCATAAATGCGTTTATTTAGCTCGGTTGAATCCGATCCGTCAAGTTGCCACGGTGTTTTTTTGTGAGTTCTGAATGTGTCATTTCGATGAATTCACATCCATCCTCATCAACGGATACTTTCAACGACGATGATCGAAGTGTTGTCTGATTTTCAAACCAGACTTTATTGAATAGGCCTGCTGGTTTTGTCAGGTCGAAATTTTCCCGGATTAGAGTGAGTTCGGTCGCGGGGATGGCGGCGTGATGCTACGTTTCATCGAGGCCCCCTTTTTTCATTTTCCTGACAATTGAAACGAAAACATTGTTTGCCGTGCGGAATTCATTATAATTCATATATAAAATCACGTTCAAACGGTGGCGACCGCAGATGGTGATTGATGGCAGCGCGCAAGCCAACGAAGGTTGATTTCGAGTACAGTTCTTTTGGCTGTTCCTCACTTCAGCGGAGAATTGCCGAAGATAACTAGAGTAATGTCCTGTATTTTTGGCCGTTTTCCGAGAGCTAACCAGTCTAGTGTGCGTCTGCTTTTACGCCGTGCTATGTGTTACATAAAACAACACTGACCAACGCTTCATCATGTTTTGTTACGAACGATGTCATTGGTTGATAGTTGATGCGGTAGTGATATCTATTTTTAGAGTAAAACATTATTAGACTTCGGTCCGGTTATTTCGGTCACTTGTCCTGTTGGACTTGGTCACTTGTCCTATTATTTCGGTCAGTTGTAAAGTTTTTAAAAATACAAATAACAGCTTCAGAAATAACACAGGTACCACGTAATTATGTACATGCACAAAGTTCTTTCTGGTAGTTTATTAAATTTAGGATTGACATACATTTATTTTACATTAAGAGCCACTTTAAAGTCTAATAGGAAAGTATTATTCAACTATACATGTGTTTAGAACTTTTACGTATTTTGAACATTGAAATGTGAGATATACGGATTTCAAAAATCTTTTTTAAAAAGAAAAAAAACATATCTATAATATGACATAGTTCGTGCCTGTTGAATATACACTTTCACCTGTACAATTAAAGAGTGTGGTTGGTAATTTGGTAAACTAATACTGCATAACATAGATAACTACATTCTCTCCCAATAGAGCTACTATCATATTCCCTGGCTGAACAAGGGAATGAGATTGTAGGTCTATTTGGAGAGAATGGTGTTTAACTCCAGTAACATGGTAAAGAGATCGATCTAGTCATCATATCAAAGAGAAAATGACTTCGAAGACTCATGCATATAGGCCAATGCACAAACTGAAGGCACAAACTTGTAGACTTGTATCATCCAGGTGTATGTCAAATATATGCGTGTAGACTGCTTCACATATGAAATAAGTAACATAACGTGCAATTAAATTTCGACCGTGCTTATAAAGCACGAAACGGAGGAGTCATACACCTAAAATGGGTCGTAAAAAATCAAGTAAACTCAACACTAAATGAGAAACTTCAATAGAGTATTTTAGAGGAAACGATTTCAAGTCTGGATTACCTTCCGGTTTATCAGAAGTAATGCATTATTAATAGACTACAGTTAAATCATGTAAAAAAACGAGTTTGATTTAGAGTTAGTTTTTGAATATTAACAAATGGTGTTGAATATATTTATGAGCAGGATTTTTCCCTTCTAATTCGTTTCCAAAAAAATACTCAACAGAACTATCTTCAATAAACTTCATCCGTTCACAAGTCAAGTAATGTTCGAGGGCTATCACAGATGTGATAGACTTCAAATTGAACTACAGCTTTTTAAGATTTGAATAAGCATATGTGACACGTAAAATTCTCATTGTTTTGAATTGCACTCGTCATCTGTGTTTGAAAACAATTGGGAACGCATGCTTGGTGAATCAAGCTTTCACACACGTCACATTTTATCCGTGGTATGTCATGATTGGAGGAGAGGCGAAGGAGGCATTGGTTTGATTTATCCCAAATTGGGGATGGTCTACCCTTTTGCTTCCCTTTACCCTTCCCCTTCCCCCTGTAGATTTCCCATTACTCAATGTCCTCTTTTGTCTTTTCTCCAACCGTTCTTGTTTAGCTTTTTCCCGAAGATCTTTTTTATCCTTCTCAATTACTTTATTCTGAATGCAATTGTCACTCGTCAACAAACGATGCCCTCTTGGTGTGGTCTCTTTGCGACATTTATTCTGATAGTCACAAACAGAAAAAAATTCTTCCATAGCCATCGACACTGTAATATCAATGACTTTGACGTCTGAACCAGAAATAGCTTTCAACAAAGCTTCAACTATTGAAGGGTCAGTTATGACAGGTTGTAAACTTGTTGATGCATTGGTACTTTCATGTAAAATTTCATTGTCCGATGCATCAACAAGTTGCTATGCTTGTACTTGTCAAAGACACATCAGACAAGGAAACTTTAGATGAAGATGCTGATCCAACCGAAGACGAGTCAGTGGTCACAATCTAAGTGGACGGGCGTGGTTGGTCAGTGGTCACAGTCGAAGTTGACGTGCGTGGTTGGTCAGTGGTCACAGTCGAAGTTGACGGGCGTGGTTGGTCAGTCGTCACAGTCGTAGTGGACGGGCGCGGTTGGTCAGTCGTCACAGTCGAAGTTGACGGGCGTGGTTGGTCAGTCGTCACAGTCGTAGTGGACGGGCGTGGTTGGTCAGTCGTCACAGTCGAAGTTGACGGGCGTGGTTGGTCAGTCGTCACAGTCGTAGTGGACGGGCGTGGTTGGTCAGTCGTCACAGTCGAAGTGGACGGGCGTGTTTGGTCAGTCGTCATAGAAGTCAGACGTGATTGGTCATTTGTAAGGCATTGTTTAAATGCTCGGGTAGGTATCGCTGACGGATCATAGGGGTGAATACCGGTAACTTTAAAGCCCTGTTTGATGTTATTGCTTGTCATGGCATAACACCAGGCCCTGTCGAACAACCCTGCAAATGATGCTTTGGTCACCACGTTTTGTACATTCTTACTCAGAAATTCCGTACAGATAGTGTTGAAACGTTTTGTCAGAGGACCAAAGTACACTTTGTCGAGGGGTTGTAGCCAATGGCTGGTGTGAGCAGGCATGCCAAGAATTATTATACCCTCCTGTTTAGCAAGGACCAATGTCTCCAAGACCTCGTGGCTGTGGTGTTGGTCTACAATAAGAAGCTGTGGTGTCTCCGAACCACAGTTCTTCAGGAAAATATCGCGGAACCACAGCGCAACAAGCTCATCGTCTATCCAGGCTTTCTCTTGAAAAGCCCAGATACCCCCCTGTGGACCGTTAGCTGTATTGAAAGACAATAACGGTCTTGGGGTCTTTCCTTTAACAATAAACATATATAGGAGGCATTCTGTCTCCATTGGCATTTACGCACGCTACAACAATGACACTGTCACGAGCCATGCTTACACAACTCGTGACACTTCTGGCACCTTTTCCCGCCACAACATTGACTGGGGTGTGTTCTGAATCCACTCTCATCCATGGTCCGTATTCTTTGTGGTGCTTGGATGAAATCCATAGAACCAATTTTTCCCAGCAGTTCCACGGGTGAAGGGCGTCACTAGTATTGACACTGGAGATTTGGACACATTGGCTGAACAAAGAACTTGCATGATTATTGCCCTGCTGTGAAATTCACATTCAATGTTGTCAAATAACGCCAATATAATATCAACAAGCAAACATTGCTCATCATCATAACAGGGTTCCGAGTAAGATAAGTTCAATATTTGATATTTCAGAAACGAGTCCTTGAATGGCCACTTCCCATTTATGTTTCCTGCACTCAATGCTGTTGTAATATTTGAGTTCATTTCTGAAACAACAATATCATCTTAGGAAAACCGTAAATCGCTAAATTGATCAAATATGAAATTGTACAACTGCAGTACTCAAAGAAATAGAAATAATATGCTTTTCGGCGTTTAGGGTTTTATCATTTGGTTGAAATATTTCGTTTTAAGACAAGTTGAAAGATCTGCATTTTAAGAATCCCCTGATCATCTCTCAAAATACCTTTTACAGGTAGAAATGACCAATATTGGCCTTTTTGGTATACATTTCGAAATATGCTTTAAATAACCTCACAATGAACAATAAAAAACAAAAAAGTATGTACGTAACGTTCTTAAAACGTGAAAACCTTCCCGCACATTTTAGTCCACTGTGAGAAATCTGCACTGATGCCCCTCCCCCCTCCTCTAGCTAACAATATCATATATTATTAACAATATATAATTAAGCTATATTTATCTACAAAAATCCATCCCTCGATCCTATAATGTATGTTGATAATTCTAAAATATCGCATGACAGGGCAGCTTTAAACTCGATCTTTGATTTAACTAGAACTTTCAGTTTTATAATTTCTCTTATAGAACTAAAATAGATTTTGGACAGGCACAATATTCTATTTAAGATGTTTTTCAACGTGCAATATTAATTAGATAAAATAAAATAATGGTTTCATTTTTGTATAGACAATACAGTGAGCATATAAGCTATATATCTAGCATTTCAATCTTTATCAAATTTCTTTTCCCATTTAATATAAAAAACGTTTGACCGATTATATAGGACTTTTGACAAAATTGTCCTTTAATTTCTTTCATTTATAATTATATATTATTATCGCTAAATTGCACATTTAATATGAATGAAAGTTATTGAATAAGATCGTCAAATCTCTTCTCGCCACTAACGTACACATAGATTGATGACGTAGAACTCCTCACCTGTCAAAGATAGTAACAAAGTTGCCTTTTCCTGCGATGGTGTTTTCCGTAGAATCTTTGAAGCTAGCCGCCAGGAATGCAGAGACCGTTGACGTCACATTGATTACGTAATACTCACAAAATAGTGACGGAATACCCGGAAGTGACCGAAATTATAGTGCTGACCGGTAATACAGGACATTACTCAACGTGGGAACATGGACATTCTCAAAATTGGTTGGATAACACAAGGTAGCTTTATCAGGTAAGTTAATCTATATATTTTTTCTTTTTACCGTAGTTTTATACTAGGCCCTTATTGTCACATAAGTAACTTATTATTGTGTGTGATTTAACAATGTGATTCACGTTTCTTGTCATTCAGAATAATAACAACAACATGTGTAACTAACAATTGACTTTCATTGTTTACAAATTGCAGTGGGAACGTACCACGAAAAAGTTTGACACTCCAGACTGTGTTTCGGTTTGTTGCTTTGTCGATTTAGAATCATCAATGATGTGTTGCAGGCCTCCTTCAGTGACCTTTGCAAACAGCGAAAACTTTGGATTAAAATTAAGTCAAATATAACTTGACTATGGTTCTCTTCAATGCAACAAACAGATGAAAATTAGAGTCGAACATAAAATAAAAAATACGTTACAAGAACACAAACGCCTCATTTAGCGACTGCATAATTGCGAAGGCCTGTGTGTCAACAAATATGTTATTCATGCATTCGTTGTTTTGTCATATTTTGCCGTTTTCATAGCGGACATGTTCGTATTCTAAATATACTCGTACCAATATACTAACAATATATATGAAAAAAGAGGTTTTGAAAATACTAATTGTGCTTACTCAAAACGTTGACAAAGTTTATAAACAATGATACCAATTTCTACACATTTACATGATTATTTGTGGGCCTGGTATATAAAACTGTTTATCAGCCATGTCACTATCATAATGGTGTTACACTTATTTGAGTCTCTACTCGGCTTGTGTTTCATTAGTAAGCCTTTCTTACATATATTGATAATCCACTTTATGCTTCTCAAAGTCGGGTTTATGTAAGATTTAAGTTAGGTGGTATATGAAAAAAATGAAGATCACTCCAATTTCTATAATGAAATTTTCTATGGTTTTATGATTGTTTTTAAAGATTACTACGATGTTAAAATATCACAAATTTGTTTGTTCTCTGGTTACGTTGTTGAGTATATAAAAAATAGCATAACTCTCTAACTGGTGATATAATTCATTGAAATAAATTCACAATGTCTTGTCAGAAAGCAAAGTAAAACGAAATATCTATTACCAAGTAGAATATCTGAGCAAATAAGCTGTCATTTGGCTTCAACTATTCTGACATTTAGAAGTAATAGGTCTCTGCTCCTGAACACATTCCATATGCAGTAAAACAGCAATAGCCTGACAAGAACTATCTGTTGCCCTTGCCAATAAAACACTCACATATTCATGGCTTTGTTTATGGGAGGTTTAGAAAAAGCTGATATTTCACACAAGAGATGTAATGCTATACTCATTGGCACGAAATTCCAAAGGGGATAAATCACTATAGTGTACGATAAATAACAAAGTTATTAACATGGTTTATCCATGATGAAACGCAGCACACTGTATGCTCACAAAGATTTTACTTCATTTAATTCTGATCTTATCTTTCTTCTTATCAAATCATATTCAGAAAAGAATTGGAAGCTGTTTGTTAGGAAATACAACCCTTTTGTTTTTAAACTGTCAACATTGCCATTTAAATATTAACAAAGATTTACTTATTTGCTCCGTTGCGATTCATCATATTAAATTTGTGCCTGAGTCAGCTTAGAGTTAGTAAGACAGACTCATATGTTTCAAAATTCTGTATATTCCTTGAAAGATAAATATGTATGCATGTGTATTTGTTACCAAAGAACAATGTGAATAGAAGAACTCTAAAATGTGAATGGACATATTTGTTATCCATTTGGCCAAATCAACATTGATTAATTATTTAATAATGCTGATAAAAAATTCAATTGAATAGATTAAAATTTCACTTATGTCAACTTTTCACATTACATAGATTTATTACATGGTATAAGATAATTACCTATGTAGATGACAAGGTATAATATTTTCACAAATAAAATGTATCTGATGATTTGGTATAACCGAGAACAGTATGTTCTATTTATTGCAGCAGTTTAATTAAGCTCATTACACTAAATTTCAAAATGTATAGAAAACGTTATTAAATAATTCAATAAGTTAGAAATAGTCTCTATTTATCTCGTCTGATAACAGTGTCACTATCTTATATAGATGAGCTATTAATGAAAATGTATGTAATTGGTGTATTACTTTAAGGAGTGTACGTCATAGAAGTTCACATAATCACTAAAGATAAGCATTAGGCAGATTACCGTGTTAACGTTATCATAGATATAGAATAATGAACCTTATCAAACTTTTAAATTGATTAGACCCGATGAAATATTGCTTCTTGAAAAGTTTCCCAATATATATAAAACGTTATTCTTAGATATATTCACACACGGCATTGATGTATATTTTTACAGTACACAAAGAAAAATTGTAACGAATATCTAAACTATTTGCAAATGTTATAATATTATTATGAAATTTGACTATATCGTCATATAAGCATACAATTTATTTACATATCATTACACGGCTATATTTTGCAGTAGTTACACATATTATGCTTACAATATTGAATGGCAGGTACAGCATGTTTCCTGCTTCTCACTTCTCACTCAATTCAATCTCCTGATGTAACCAGCGTATCAAATTAAAGCCCTTCTACGATATTTATGCAATAAAGAGAAATTCATCACCCTCAAAGGTCACCAAGAGCATTAAACGAAATCTGGCAGCTAAAAGACAGTCTGTAGTCTTTAATTGGACTTTAACAGCATGACATCTCCTGACTCCATCACATTGAAGCAATGGGTAATGAATAGTCAACAACCTGCCGGTTCAGTAAATGTAGAGTGACATGCAAGAACAGTTGGGACTTCCGGTTGGAAGTGGGTCAGAGCGTAATCGATGGAGTACAGATGCATGCAATTAACATCACGTCTGTTAATGTCACGTTTAAACAGAAAAAAAACAGATGTGGGGTAAGGCAAGAGGAAACTTGAACCTAGAGTTTTGAGGGAGGAGGATCAACTTGATCTGTGACAGTCTATTGATGAGTGTTCCGAACAAATCAAATCAAATCTTCAAAATCATTTCGGCTGCACATTTTACAGATTTTGGCTTTCACAAATTTCATAAAATCTGATATTACAGCGGAGAGGTAAATACTTTCATATCTTACAACAGCATAACGTAATTGTTATTTGTAGGACTGTTCCGAATTACAATAGCAAAAACATTGCAGACTCTTTTTTACTAATGATTCCTCTGACTTGTTTAAATCGATTTAAGAAGAGTATTGTGGATGTCAGGTTGTAGGTAACACAAACTGCTTCCTTTGTTTTGAATGTAAAAGAGTTTTCAATTAGGAGTCTAGCGATAATTTTACACGTCACAAGTGATAAGATAAAGTTGGTTTCGTCGTCTAGACTCTAAACACATTTAATGCATTGGAGCTACTCAACAGTAACGATAGCTTGCGTTTACAGACATGACTAAATAAAAAGGTGATTTTGCATCGAGTGCTGAAAGGGTATTGTATAGTTTGTCCAAACGTATATGCAAGTGATTGGCGAATTCATCCACAAAACAATCAGTGCTAAGCTCATTTTTTCTTATAAAATTTTCAATCTTAATAGAAACAAAGCTTTTTTCTAAGGTAAGATGCCTAAAGACCATTGTTCATATACTGGAGTGATCTTTTAATTAACTGACGCACAAAAGCATTATCAACATGGGTCAATATGGTGTCATGAATAGTAACACTAGTAATGATTTGCATTACAGACAAGAAAAAGATCAAAAGATCAAGTTTGCATAATAATGTGTGCAGTCGCAAAATAGATATTTTAAACGGTTCTTAAATCTTCCATAGGTCATTGAAGAAAGCCTTCTGTAAGCTTAGTGTAGTTACTATACTTTTGTTTGGATTTGCTTACCTTACTAGTTTGACTGGTTGTTGAGGCAGATGGCTTACATGTATGAATGTACCACAAATGTTATATTTATGTCTAATTTGCAAGCAATGTATTTCTTTTAGTTCCTACTGCTGAATTTTTTAAAGGCATTTTCTTTTTAATACTGAGGTTTTATTTGCAATTAAGAAACACATGTCGATAGTCAAGTCAAAACTGTTATTGTCTGATAAGGGAATTTGTGGATTGTCCTCACCTCTAGGCATCTTAGAATATAGTAATATAAAATGAGGATTTCTGTTATCAGAAGTTTCCAAGGGAATATTAACACCTTAAAATAGATTTTGAAAGCGTTATAATGCATTGATATAAGAATTAGGTACTGAATGGTAGGGCACGGCACTGTAAATTTTCTCGACAGATCTTTGAGAAGAAATATATTTTACTCGTGGTTTCAATAGAAAACTGCAAAACGCTAATACAAACCAAATATAAACTTAATCCAAAAGCCATGCATCATGGTCTCGTATGTTTTGTTGTACACGGAAATTAGTAATGTCATTTTCCATCTATTTGCAGGCAGTCTGTCTTTGATAAGTTAATACAGCCATTTATGCAAGACATCGTATCCTCTATTTAGCAAATACTCGTTGACAATCAATGGAATTATTATATTGGATTGTCCAGAACATTCGGTTTGAATTTGAATGATAGACACATTATAGACCTTGGCAGATGATGAAATTTATTACATCGTTCCTTTCTTTAGTGTTGGTATCTTACCGAGACGATCATTACTTCATTTTTCAAGGGTTTTAAATATTATAAATGTTACAAATGTTTTTGAATGACGCCAGTGTGAGTGCTCTCATTTTGAACCAACCACCCTCGGGGTACATGTGATGAAATCAATATACGTATGTAATACCGTCAGTTTTCATTACAAAGGTAAATTTTACATATCCACAGGGTCAAATGGTTCGAAGAGGCTTGCTCATGTTTATAAGTATTACAGGATGGGATTTGCTTTGGAGGAAATACCATATACTGTGACATAGGCAAGAAATCCTTCTGGGTATTGTTTTTTGAAGTTCATGTTTGTAACAACTTTGGAAATTTGAATTTCATAAGGTCACAAAGATATAGAGACATTTTCATTGATTATACAATTCAGTCAATATTCACTATTCTGTAATAAGAAGGGAAATAACTTATTTATTAACAATTTCCAAACATAAAACCACTGGGCGGTAGGTATATAATGATAATTCTTTTTTTAACGTAAGAATGACAATACTACTTTACTCTCTAGTAATTAATGTATTTCACTCATTATGTTCCATTATCATTGATTTGCTTCATTATTGGCGAAATGGACATATCGTTTCAGCTCCTCTCTGCATTGTTAATGGTACATTGAATCATGTGTGCTGTTTGATAAGAATGGACTTACAATGACAGGGATATCCGTATGCATTACATCACATCAAAGTCACTCTCGTTATACACAGTACAGGTCAGTTAATCAATTTAGTATGTCTGTATACAGCTGCTTGGTTTGTCTGTGCTCATTTAGATTCGGTATATATTGGAGTAACTTCAACAATTCCTGTCCATAAAATCATTAACATTTCCTCACCATGAATCTGTTACCAGGTTGCAGATGCTTTACTGGAGTCTGTTTGCTCTTATTTTGAAAGATTGTTTGCAGAATGACATTTGTCAAAATGTTCCGATTAAGAAACAATTCAAATGAATTTAATGCACTTAAAAATCTATCTTGAAATGTTTTGGGTTTTTTGTATAAGAAGGCATCATTGTCAACTTCGAATAAGTAACGGTAATAGTAACTTAGGGTCAAGACTAGTGCAAGGAAGTAACGCTTCTGCGATGCAGCTTTAGAAAGGATATTGGAGATCCTTTTATTACGACTAATGAGTTCACAGACTATCGAGAAATGTCATTACCTTTAGCAAGATATTCTCAGTGTAGTATGCAATGTTATGTCGTTGTATTTAGTTGGATCATAAGCAGTGGTTTCAGGGATATAATGATGGAGACGTATTGAACAATGAGATGATATGTACTTTATAGACATCAAGTGGTCTTTCCTTTCACAAAAAAACTTAACCTGAACCCAAGTGCTGTCCAATTAGCATATCTCAGTGTTGCGTCCAGTTTGACCAAGGCTACCACTTGGCCCAAATGACCTGCAATTTTGACAGGTGAATATGATATGATATAATATAATATAAAATATCAAACATACTTTTTAAGGAATTTTGGCGACATTTCAAAACAGATTGTACTTTGGAAATATACTTAATAATGCACTTTGTCACTAAAAGGTGCAAGTTAAACTGATGTAAACGCATAAGCTCGATAAACGCAAATTAGTTCAGGAGAGATGTTGTAACCGCTAGCATCGCTTTTATCTCTCAATTTCAATTAACCCAGGTTGCTTGATTATGATAAGGGTCTGAATCAAACTAATGCTTTTCATATCACTTGAACAGATTAACAAATTATTGCCCATGAAACACCATCAATCTATATCTAGTGGTTTAATTGTTTATAATCAGATAAAATCAGTAATCCCAAAATCATTCTACAAAAACTTCTATTCGTTTCCATAAAACTTTGGCAGATTTCTGACCATTGCATAAAAGAGCTTGGCATCTGTCAAAAGAACGTTCATTTACTATTGTTCATGCTGTCCAACAATTGGACAATTTCCACTTTAAGGTAAAAATAGTAAGTCTGACACGACCCGTGAGCATCAATACTTTTCATTTGAGTCAGGCCCTTATAGTAATGGGCCGTAGCCATTCTTTGTAACCTCTTGGAATTTGTGAGGTTAAATTGTTTGGCTGTGCTACTTGAAGGCGTTTAAAGACAAGAACCCGACCTCTTTTGTCAATGAAATCAAGCATTTGATCGTGTCACTCTTCAGTTAGTGTAGTTCAAGATTTCAAGACACCAAGTTGCAGTTCTTGTAATGAATATGGTTAGCTATTTTAAATGTTACACCATTGTGCTCTAATATTGTCCCGCATATAGGGCTTAATTCAATATTTATCAATTTGTTTGTTAGTTGTCAACCCCATTTATATATCATCCAAGAAACTAGTATATGATTTACTCTTTAGTAACTCATATACTTCTTCTGTTTCTTTGTTTTATCATCAAATTGGAAATTATTGGTAATTACGTTTATAAAGAACTTCTAAATACAGATATTTGTTTGGGTTTCTTTCTCATCAAAGTATCAGGCATACTGTTTTGTTTTTATACAGACAATTATGATTTTTCACATTTATGGAATTAAAAGTGTATAATTGATCTCATACAGTATAAAGCAAAGAATCCTTTGTAAATCAAAAGCTTCTTTAAGAGGTTTCTTTGCTAAGGGATACTTGCTGTGATCTAAATGATATACCTTTGAGCTGTAGATGGTTATTATTTTGGTGAAAGTTTCTTGTTAATGAGACTCCAGGCTAAAACAGTGTGTTACTGGTTTAAAATGTTGAAGATGTTTTTCCTTACAGTCATGCTTAAGCTACGTGTTCCTCTTATGTTTCCCTTTCTTTTTTTTGAGAAAAAAGATATTGAATTTCACTTTAAGTTCTTGTCAAACTTTACCTTATTAGACAGTGCACCGAAGACCTCAAGGTCCTATGCTTGACATGAGATGATATGACTTGAGATAAGAATATTATGTTAACACAGTAGAAAAACAGTCCAACTAATTACCGTCGTATCTAGCAAACAGCACGCGGAAATGTTCAGGACAAGTAGATAGACACTAAACTTCTTCATCCAGGAACAGGTGCCGTAAGACAAAGAGATAGGCGCTAAAGCCTATTTGTTTTGAAAAGCCCAATCCAAACCGGGTTTTAAAAAGGCAGTCTTTGTTCAGCGCAAACGCTTTCAGTATAAACTATGCTCAGAACAATATGAGGAAGGAATCCCTGGAGGTTGTTTATACGTTTGACCAAAATCCTTAAATCTATGTTCTGGTTGTTTTTACTGATAGTTCGGTCAATTGTTAATTATTTTTTTTCTTTCTAAAACTCAACTGTAAGTAATGTACGTTCCTGTGCATTAACACTGACAATTTATGTTTGCTACTATCTGCATCTCTATTGATTTTCACTACCCAATTGTCAGATACTTTATCTTTGTTTGTCATGGTTATGTTAAAGAGATCATGTATTATTCAGACTCACAATGCTCCAGTTGTTAATAACTTCAAATTGCGATCGCTCGAATTTCTTTAACATAAGCATTTATCAACGAAGACATTTTTTTAAATTTCCAAATGGAACTTGTTTTTTTGTTATATGTATACATTGATTTGTATGGATGATAACTTCACATTCACTACAAATAAATACATTTTTCTGTATTGAAATGAAATATTTGTACATGATTCTGTAGAAATAATATTATATTCTATCATTTGGTAGAATATAACAACGTTTAATTCAATTCGTTATGAGTGCATACTCAATATATCAAATTTACTTTGACACATTTATTAAACATACACTTTTCAGTACAAATTACGACTTGAAGCCATAGTGAATGCATAATAATAGTAGCATGTCCTTTTCTTACCATACACAAAGACTTTGTCCCGAGCAGAGAGATGCACACTTTCCTTAACTGCATGGTAGGAAAACAAAAGCAATCCGCTCTGCCACATACTTCAGATTCTCATGACCTTGCTGAAAGATTTAACTGCTTCTTCATTGATAAAATCAGCAATATCAGAAATGAACTTGATTCACAAGAAGCCTTTGAAAGCTCTCAGTTGATACCTGACTCAATAGACGAATCGAAACACATCGGTACATTCGCACCCTTTACTGAGGCGGAGGTTCTAAAACTAATTGAGTCAGCAAAACCGACTTTCTGTAAGTTAGACCCGGCACCAACACGATTTGTCTTGGAATTTCGTGATGTACTGTTGCCTGTGATAACAAAGGTTATAAATAGCAGTATTACCTCTGGCATTGTACCAGAATGCCTCAAAATTGCTATTGTTAAGCCTCTCTTAAAGAAGCCCGGTCTGGATTCTGAGGTACTTGCAAACTACAGACCGGTTTCGAATCTTTCTTATATCTCAAAACTGCTTGAGAAGGCAATTAAGATTCGCCTTGTTGAATATCTGACAATCAACGAACTATATGATAGGCATCAGTCAGCGTATCGGTCGGACCACTCAACGGAGACTGCGCTATTGCATGTAATGGACAGACTGCTTTCTGCTGCCGATGCTGGTAGTGTAACTGTGTTGACCTGCTTGACCTATCCGCAGCGTTCGACACCATCGATCATTCTCAACTGATTGATTGCCTGAAAGCTGAATTTGGACTTCGGGATACTGTTCTCAACTGGTTTGTGTCCTACTTAGAGGAAAGAAAACAGTCTGTTATCATACAGAATGCAAAATCTGATATACACCATCTTTGTTACGGTGTACCACAAGGGTCTGTGCTAGGACCTATATTATTCACGCTATATATGAAGAACCTAAGCAGGGTCATACAATACCATGCTGTAGGATATGAGTGTTATGCAGATGATACTCAGTTGTTTCGTTCCTGTAGCCCTGAAAACCTTCCAGTAGACTTGGCGGTTACTGAAAGTTGTATAACTGATTCAAAGTCGTGGATGATGCGCAGGAAACTGATACTAAATGATTGCAAGACAGCAATTCTTCTTGCTGGAACTCCAAACACCTGCTCAAAAGTGGATGTCTACTCAGTTGTCGTTGGAAATGAAAAGGTCCCCATTAGTGACTCTGTGAAAGATCTCGGTGTCTACATAGATTCAACACTGACGATGGAGTCACATGTTAACTATATCTGTAGGCTGTGTTATTTCCAGATAAGAAACATCGCCTCGATTCGTGACATGCTTAATTACGAAGCTACCCATCACCTTGTTCGAGCTCTGGTACTGTCGCGGCTGGACTATTGCTGTAGTCTTTTGGGCAACATTCGCCAAGACCTTATTTACAAACTGCAAAAGGTTCAGAACTCTGCGGCAAGGCTAATCTGCAGAGTCCGTAAACACACCCATATAACACCATTGCTGGTGCGCTTACATTGGCTACCAATTGCGCAGAGGATAGAGTACAAGACACTCAGTCTTGCCTACAAGTGCCTCAACAATAAAGCACCTCTCTACCTGCAGGACCTTCTGACCCAGTACGTCCCAGCACGGCCATTGAGATAGGCTCTAACTATCAGCTGAACGTCCCCAGAGTTAGACTGAAGACATATGGCCACAGACGGTTCTCTTATATAGATCCTGTCCTATGGAACTCCTTGCCACTCGATATCCGTCAAGCAACATCTTTGGACTCCTTCCAGTCTCAACTAATAACTGTCCTCTTTAAGAAAGCCTATGAGCTCTAGATAAACTTTACTTCCCTGTTACTACCTCCAGCGCCTAGAGAAATCCCACAGTGATTTGATTATGATGCGCTTTACAAGAACACTTATTATTATTATTATTATTTTATTAAGACAGTTTTCTTTTGATCTTATTCCGGATAAGATTAACATGACACATGGTAAAAAATGCAATGAAAAAGTCAGGCTTTTTTGTGGGTTTGTTACAATACTATCTAACCACATACAAATGTGTAGTCCCTTGGTTTCAGTTAATATAGTTTTATCATAATCTTGTTGCTGTTAAGATATCATTGAAAGAGGAATGTTGACCAATTTATCGAGGAAAGTGTTGATTTAAATAGCAAATGTAACTAAAACAGTTGCATAGGCTTTTTCAGTTTGAAAGGTGGTAATAGAATAATATTCAACATAGCATTCATAACATATTAAGCTCATGTATAACAACTTCCCATAGGTAACTCTTTTTCAATAGTCTTGAGACCGTAAGCACACTTAATAGGATGGGAAAATGAAACTTGTAAATGCTAATCTCACATTTGTAGTATAGAAAATTAGGATTTAGTTGTTTTCTAAGTTGGTTTCTTTACGACAGAAGGCCAGTATTTCAGAAATAAGAGTACACAATTTATAGTTATAAAAAAAGTCTCAAACAGCATAGCAATTTAACATTTGAGTAACAAACACTTGTCTTCACTTTGGAGTCTTTTGAGAATCCTTATCCTTTCAATGTATTCATGTTAGACAGTAGCAGCTTGCATATAAAAAAAATTATGACAGCTGATGAAGTCATTATCACTGACATTTCATGGTTTGAATCGTATTTGATTATAGTGATTGACTTCAACTAACACCTCGAGGCTTGACGACATGTAATTATTGATTGATGGTCGCATCAATGAATGATCTCTTCATATAATTCAACACCCAGGCATATTGATTGACTAAATTGGATGTAAGGAGCTAAAAACTGACATTATCTAACCTATATTCAGGCAAAAGATATTACTTAAAAAGCATGTGTAACAAAACCTGCACTTGAACATAAAAAAGGATTTGGAACGTAATTATATTGAGTAATATTACATGAAATTAAATATTAATGACCTTTTTAGCACACTATTTTGTTTTTCATTCATACATTAAAACTACCTTTCTATTATGAGTTAGGTAAACATATTCATTTCATATTTGCCTCATATCAGCACGAAGACAACTTTATGTAAGACTTATGCAATACCCATTAATTTGAATCCATGCTGAATTAATGCTATGCACCATTCAAATCGTTAGAAGAAGCAATTCGATGTGCATGTTTGTTTGTGTGTTTAACCATGTTGGAAGGAGGAGTTAACAAGAACTCACTCACTCACTCACTCGAATACTTTCTTTATGTTGTAGGGTTATCACCAATCATGTAACCAAGTGTGTCTTTATACGAAATCATCGAAAGAGAATATCAAATCTTCTTGACAATTCAATAAGAACAACTTTAGAGATTGCCTTTGAGTGCTAGCTGTATAGAGGATATGAAGTCTTCAATACATGGCCTCATCTATACATCAAAGCAGGTCTGTCAGCAAATCAATGGTTCGAAAGATTTTCTTATAAAAATAGAATGAAGCACGGCTAATGGATTATATTGTCTGGCAAAAAGCTTTTCATCCCAGTATAAAACTCTTTCTATCTCGGAGATCCTGCATGCTGAGGTGAATGGAACTAAGTCTTTTAACCTCGAACTGTTTTACTTACTAACGTATCCTTTCAAATGCAGGTATTTTCAGTACAGATTGCTTTGATGAAAAATGAGTAATAGTGTACAGTTAAAGAGAACATTTAATCTTGGTAATATAGGATGAGGATATTACTGTATCGCTTCTTACAACTTATTCTACTTTTGCTCAAAAATCTATAATCCATCAAGGATAGAAACAATTATTCTTTACCACATTGACCGTTTGCCACAATAAGAAGCTGAAAACTCAATAGAAATCGCGCGTGGTCGGTACCCTCCGATAAAATGATGACAACTCCCTAATTTGCCAAAGCCCTTCTAGCTCTTAACGCCTACAGGAATAGTGTTAAAGAATTTCCCACTTCACTTATGATGCTAAGGGCTTAGTAAAATAGAGACTCGGTAAGAATAAGAAGCGTCTTTGGGAAATACTGATAACTGATTCGAAGTGGAGGAATGGAGTAATTTACTTTTTCCCACATCTTATTATCGTTTGTGAAACCTTTGATGGTGTGAAAGTTATTGGAAATAGAACATAAGAGCGTGTCTTCAAAGCATTTACGTATTTGCACAGTGACTGAAATCTGGAAGGTTTCAAACATTTTTAGCTAAATGGATGTACTTTAAGAGTAGAGAATATGCACGATTATTTCTTCTTTCAGCATATAGCCAATAGTGTGTTGTAAATAGTCACATTCATGTACTATAAAAGTTCCTTTAAAATGAGATAAAGCCGGATACACAAAAAACACATGTTCTTTATTATTACAGATTCTATCTTGCCCTATTATTAAATGTGAAAACCTCGACTGTCAGAAAGAATAGCATTTAATCAAATTCACTATTGTTCTAAATGAAAAGACACAATGATCGAAATAAGTAAAACAATATCGAGTAAGATTATGAAAAGAACAAGGACTTTTGATAAACTTTTATATGTTTGAAATTTTATCAAAACTGTTGTTGTAAATACATCGAAATCGTGTATTGAAGTTAACTCACAAACACATGTCCATTCTACAAAATAAGTTACCTAGTTTCTGAAACCAATTGTTTATATTTGAATAATCAATATCAGAAAGACACGAAAGAAAGGAGAGCTTAATTCAAATAAAAGTTAAAAGGATGTTTGTTAAAACATAAAGAATCATTATAACCTTTTTTGTATATTTTCTCTCATTAGCAGACACAAACCTGTTGAAAAATGAATTTTGAAGAAATTTGACAAACATACTCGTATTATAAGCTGTAATTATTAATTATACGTTGGCACATGTTACTTCCCTACCGCTTTGCAGTGTTTTCCTATCTGCACTTTTAAACGAGTGGAAAGTATCATGTTTTATTTCAGGTTTTCTGTAAAGAAAGAAATTGTACCATCTTCATCATGTTACTCACATTTTCGATGTCAAGTTTCAAACATGCTTAAGAGAAATTGTGTTTCAAGTAAAATATCTGTCCATCTACTTACAAAGAAACCTAAAATATCATTGTGTTCTTATAAAATTTTGAAATCTAAGCTATTGCCTGACATTTAAGGACACATTATGGTATAGTATGTTCTTCATATAGAAACTCTTTTTTAACTCATTTATAGAGAACATGGGCATAAACGTGCTAACATTACCAAACAACATTTTCCTAAATGCTCTAAATGAAACTACATAAACAAGGGCAATAAATCCGGAAAAATAATTGCACACGTCTCATCTCCGAACTCCATAAAGGTATTAATATCATAAAGCCACACGCCAAAGTTGCTTATACTATCGAAAATAATTTCTGAGAAAAGCTGTCTACTAACTCGAAGTAACAGACACGCACACGGACAGACGGACAGAGTCCAAACCTATAATAAAGTGTAATTCTCCCTTCGGAGAAAATTTTTTTGGTTGAAATAAGAATAAACAATCAATTATGAAATTTTTAACCAATAAAAAAATAGTATCCTCAGAAATAAAAAAAGAAACACTGAATATATTACTTGACTTGATATGTGTCAGTTTTCAAAAACGGCAATTCTCATACTGATACAAGAGCTTTTTATATTGCATCGCTCATGCACTTTCAATCGGATGTCCTAATTGTTGAGGTTCTAGGCATTTCAATCTGTATTCGCTTCACAAGCAAGCTAACGATTCATTACACACTGTCGTGGAATGGATGGATTCTAGACTTATCCCGCTGTTAAAGGTCTTTTAAAGACTGTTTAAGCTACCAGGTTTCATTGGATTTTCCACATGACCTTTCGATGTGATTATTTACTTATAACTGCAGAGTATTTCTTTAAGGGGACCGGGTTTTAAGAAAGCAAAATGCTCCAGGGCTAACAACTTGTGGCTGCAGAGGTGTACTGTCCTAGAAATAAAGCGACATTTCTCATCATGAAGTGGTGGGTGAATACGTAATTGATGGTAAGAATTTGAGAATGCGAGAAAAGTTTGGGTTGAGTTTAGGACTAGTACTTCACTGGCACTTAATTTTTTTTTTACTCCAAATTTAACGTTATCATGCCCTTAACATCATAACACAGCAAATCATATGAAGGAAAACAATATGGAACTTGCAAATATCATAACACAGCAAATCACATGAAAGCAAACAATATGGTACTTGCAAATTTACAATATTCTTTATCAGTAGCACTAGGAACTGAGCTTGGACATGAAATTCCAATTCTCTCTAAAAAATCCAATTGAAGAATTGCGTATTCTGAATAGATTCATGGACATATAAGCTCTTTGAGAAACATACACATTCTCCTAAACATTTTAACGTTTTAGAGAATAACGAGATCTAATTAGAAATCGATTCCTGTAAAAGACATTGTATATCACACACACACACACACACACACACACACACACACATATATATATATATATATAAAATACTTCAGACGACACTTGCTGTAGATAAAATTTTAATGATGACTGGATGCGTCGAATTTCGACTTGAAAACAGTTCTTTTCAACTGTGTGGACATGGCAAGCAACATGGCAAATATATAGGTACACATGCTTAACAATGTAACAATGTACAATAGACTTTGTTTAATTAGCAAGTGACAAGTGATTAGCTTGATTACCTTAAGCTTACAATGCGCTATTTATGAGGGATTAAGAATTGACTTATTATAATAGCTTCTTCCTGGTTGGTCCCATTCCATCAATTGATCTTTTGTTTTAATAGATCCGTTGATATGACTTATATATATATATATATATATATATATATATATATATATATATATATATATATATATAGTCCAACCATGTTCCACACGCACCATGCTGGTGAGGTCCTAAAGACCGAAACAGTTGGCTGTCCATGGTGTTATAATAATAATAATAATAATAATAATAGTTCTATTTATATAGTGCTTTATCACACATTAAGCATGCTCAAAGCGCTTGTGTTATATATATAATATAATAAATATATGTTAACGAGGTGCATTTTGTCAATAATGCATGTACCTCAGTTGTTTAATGTAACAGCTATCCGGGGATCGGTGTTAACAAATACCAAAGTTTTACTAATGACGGTTTTATTGTATACAATGAACTGTATATGCTTAATATGTTTTTTACATAATTGACTCAACAAGACAAAAGTATAAAAAGGAAAGATGAAGTTGATATTGTCAATGTAAAATTGATGACTGAATAATTAAAATGTACTTCATTTTGATTACACTGAACTTGTTGAAATATTATAAACTGTGTAATCTTTTTTAAATTATCATACGTAGTTTACGGTTAGGATTTTCTGATATCATTGTTTACATAAATCACAAATTAATGAAAAGGCTATGATGATACTGAACACTGATAATATTGTTTTCAAGTAACAATTAGTTAAGGTACATATACGTTTATTGCTTGAAAACTGATTTAACTAACAAATAATTTACTTTAAAAAACAGGTTAGCAAGCAATTGATCTAAAAGTGCAAACAAGGACACCGTCTCAATATTACTCAACTAAGGGGTTTAAAAAATCCACATGGAAAAACACATAAGACCATATGACCTGAGGGAATAGGAAACAACTTAAATAATCCATATGAAGATGAAAAAAATAAAAGAGCATGAAGCTGACAAATTAGAATTCATATGCCAGAATAATCAAGCTGTGATTGAAGGAAATTTAGATTTACTTGACAACTCATTTCATTGCGAGTGCAATTTCAAAAATGCGGTTGAATGAAAAAAATATTTCTTTCTGACAATTTCAAAGAGATTAATAACACTTTTTACAAGTTTTGTTGACTTGAACAACTTTTTCATGACACAAATTGAAATTACCATCACCCAAGCGTCCCTTTCTCGTGTCATGTATCATTTACCAGTTGACTCTTCTAAATCAATCACAGTCGATTGCCTTGGTTTTTGAAATTCCGTTTTTTTATTTGTAAACTGTGATGTGATATGAAGTTGTTATGCTAATGATATTTTTTTCACATTTTATCGTGTACCCATGAAAGAAAGGCATAACTAAATTCTGATTTTTAAAGTAAAATATTTAAGAGTAAAGCTATATACATCTCATATTTTATTTGAATAGAGGCTTTACAATACTTTATTGCACGCAAAAACAACATTTAAAGAATTTACGCCAAAATAACACACCTTGAATTTGAAGTCGAACAAACGTGCATGGAGAAAAATTTGTAATCATGCTGCACGTGCGAATACGGGTATTTAAGCTCAATGTTAGTGGGTATAAATATATTGTCGTCACATTGCAAATCACGTTTTGATCAATCATGTTGTGATCATCCGTGTATGCCACCTACAGGACTGAATGAAGAATGTAGAAATGCTTTATCATGATAATGCATTTATGAATTGAGATATGTTCCTCTAATTTTCTAACCAACTTTGTATCTATGTCAATAGAAAATGTTTTTTAAAGATTTCTATGGGAATGCATGATTAAAGACCCCGTTGAATCTCTGAATTTTAATACACAGTAATACGTGCCAATAATACTTAAACTAAGGAACTATAAAATGAAACCTCTTGAAGCAATACCCTAACGCGGTGTGGTTCCTGGGTGCATCGGATACCGCGGGAGCAATGACAGACGAAACTAAAATGCGCCTGTTAAGAGCCCCCAAGCTAAGGTGATTTGGTTTTAACCCCGCTTTCAAGAGTATTTCACTTATGTCGCGGCTGCTAGTATGATCGCAGGGAGAAAGCCCGCAAGACCATAGTGGCTTTTCATTGCGGTGAAACCTGCGAGCATCGACTCGAACCAGCGAACAATGGATGATAGTGAACTGGAATTCAGTGAAGCATTGCACCAAAACCTTACTGCGTGTAGAACAGTTCTCTACTGCAGACAAGATGACCGTGCCCCTGGCTGGATTCTCAATTAATAGAAGATAATTTTGAGTCGTTTTCAAACCTGCTGTTCTCTTTTCATTTTTGGCATCTTCTCTGACTGTCCGCTCAACCTTTCGATGTCTGATCCTTTTTTATAATCATCAACCACATGTTGATTATGTATATTGATTGAGATCGAAATATTATTGAGGGTACGGTAAATGCTATTACTCACTCACTCTTGAATTTTGAAAGCTTTTGAATCTTACAAGAACTTGTTATAAATAAGAGGTATATCGCCGGGCTTTTGAAAGAAATGTAATAAATGGTTTGTCATATACATTTAATTAGAAAAATTATTGTTTATGTTAAATGATATCAAAGATACCGTTTTGGAGAATGCATCCTCAAGGGATTCCTTCCTTACATTGGTCACCCAAATGTTATTTCTATACATGAACATTTTATCCTGGATAAGAACTGCCTCCGACATTTTGAGCTAAGCCTTTAAAACAAATAGGCGTTGATCAATCCGTTGTCTGTCTTTTGTTACCTCTTACGATAAAAGAACTGAATTGTCTATAGAAATCGCAACTATTTGTTAACCAGTGTTACATTATGTAATCTTCTTACCGCAAGTTTTATCAACCCTGGCTCTGGCTAACAAGGTATAATCTGACAAAAACTGAAAGACATCACTTCTTAAAATCAAAACAAACAGAAAGGCAAAAATTAGAAGAACATGTAGGTTAGCAGAGCATGGCTTAAAGTGAAAACATCTTCAAAGTCTAAGGTGAGTAACAAACTGTTTCAGCCTAGAGGGGTTCTCACAAGAAATAATAACCAACTACAGCTCACGGGTATAACATTAACATCACAGCAAGTATCCCCGGGCAGAGAAACCTCTTAAAGAAACTTTTGATGTACAAAGGTTTTCTTGCTTCATTTAATATGTACGTTATATGATGTATTATACAGTTTAATTTCCTGAAATGTGAACAAATCACGATTGTCAGTATGAAAACAGGATGCCTTATACTTTGATAAAATAATAGCTAATATCTTTATTTTGGATATACATGTAATTAACTATAATTTGCAAAATCAAGAAACAGCAGAAATTAATTAACTGAAATTGAGATGTGTTTTCTTTAAGAAGTTCACTTAAAAGTACGAAAATAAGTACTTTGTGGCTATTTAAATGAGGCTGTCATCTAAAAAACAAATTGATGAATATTGATAAGTATGTCTCAAATGGCGAGAAATATAAAGCACAAATGGTGTAACATTTGGTAGAGTCGCCTTTATTTATTACATAACACACTGTTTTAGCCTAAAGTGGTGTTCACTCGAACTTTCATCATCATAATAGCCAGCTCCAGCTCAAAGGTGTATCATTTAGATCGCGACTATGTTTCCCTGAGCAATGAAACCTCTTAAATAACCTTTTGATGTACAAAGGATTATTTGCTTCATTTAATAGAGACACCTTATAAAATCAATTTCACAGTTTTAATTTCTTAACAGAGTGAACAGAACATAAATTTCGGTATAAAAACAAAACAATATTCCTAATACTTTTATATTGTTAAAACAAACAAATATCTTAAAGATACAATCGATTCGTCCTTGGTAACCTTTCATATCGGTTCTCATGACCAACATGGCTTATCCCTATCAATGTTTATCATATTTGAGATTTCGGCGATACTGTTTCTTTTTATCGGATATAAGTTTCTAATAATCGAGTTCTATCTACCAGAAAGAAGAAAGGAAAGCAAAATGCTTTTCCACTGTCGAATGACGGATTTGATTCACGTCATGTCACGACTCTCCGTGGCATTGTGACGTTGGTTCACGTCAATCGTCTCTACCAGGTTTCAATGGAATAATGATAATAAGGCTATTTATATAGCGCTGGATTCCACGTCAACAGGAGGGACATGCTCAAAGCGCTGACAAGTGAAATGAGACAGAAATTGTGCAGAAATCTTAAGGTTGAATTATAAAAACTATATACATTATTTACAATCATTGGCAGATTCAAATACTAGGAGTAGCGCTTGAACAGATAAGTTTTGAGTCTCTTTTTAAAAATTTCTAAACTGGGTGATGTCTTGAGGTCGAGAGTAAGTGAATTCCAAAGAGAAGCAGAGGCAAACTGAAATGATGTGGAGCCAAAAGATTTGAGTTTGTAGGTTGGAACAGAGAGTAATAACTTGTCTTGGAATACCGTCAACCTATTTAGTAAGTAATTCATGGTGTACAGCTCCAACAGTCTGCTTTTGTAAGAGATTTAAGCATCAACTTCAACGTTTATTACAGCAGCAATACCAGCATTCAATCCATCATCACGCTTCCAAAACAAGCGATACCCGTAAATATGTGTGGATTGTTAATCACGTGATAAGCCTGATATGGGGAATGTGGCCCGCACTTCTGATCGCACGACACGAGTTAGTAAAATTAAAGAATTTTTAAAAGTAGAGGTGTATATTTGTTTGTTTGATTTTTTAAAGAAAGAATAAGAAGAAGGTATAATTCAAAATTGAATAAATGAAAACGTTTAAGTGCAAAACTGAAATAATCAAAGCTTTAACGATTTGATGTAATTTAAAACTAGGGGTTGGGTTCAATTCTTTAAATAGCCAGCAGTTAGCCCTGTTCATGGATTATCAATGTGAGCGATGTAAACACTATGTTTTACTTCGAGATTATTAAAATCTGTGTGATTCCCGAATAGATCATTTTTGCATCTTGAAAAGAAATAAAGTTTGCTCTACCACAATGTGCCGAGTGATTCGACGTTATAATAGTTCAGGGCAAAACTATTCTTTATTACAAAACACACTGGGGAAGAGCGAAATTTATTTCCTCAATAATGGCAAACCATAACCTCAAAACGAACCAAACATCAGTGGGAGTGCATGTGATGTTATGCTTTTTGAAAATCTTTCTCTTCGACATATTAGAATTATTACTTTAATTCTTTTTGATATTCTCAAATAAAATGCTATTGCTTAATTTTTATTCTGGACAGAAGCAGCGTGAAAAGTACATGTTTTCACAAGTGTCAGCTTGTTGGTCTGACGTTATAAATCATTAGAGAATGATAATAACTTATGTACTGTGCATTCCTTTTCCAAAACTAGATCTTTGTACGACAAGACAACCACAATCCAATGGCAGCAAAGGTGTTAAATGAAGACAAAATGAGTGTAATAAAAAAAATGTCTTTGTCCTGGTTTCTTATAAATTATATATGGCTTGAAGTAGGAAAAAAGAGTTTGCTAAATAAAATAAAATTTAAATTCTACAAATCGTTGTTTTAAGGTCTACAATAGCATTTACATGTGTTTAGTCTAAACTTTTTCTCCTTAAATGTACATGTGGAATATAGTCTTCTGTGTAATATATCGTTTTCGTAAATGGTAGCATAGTTCCTGAGTTTCCGGACATTGAGGAAAGCCAAAATCACGAATATGATATTACTTGCCTGCAGGAGAAATTTTAAGAAGGAAGTCAAAACTTTAAGTTATCAAAGATGATTTTTTATGTTGTCTACTGATTATTTGTAAACGTTTCGTGTGTGTAAACAGGCACAGTTCATGAGTACTTGGAAAAGGAGATAAATCCAATCTATTTTTAAGGTCTGAAATGAATAAAATCTGATAAGAAGTTATATTAAGTATCACATATTTGATACAAAACAATACTAAACTGTGACCTAAAGGATTTTAGCAGCGTTTTGTTTTCTATTGAGAAATGTTTATTTTTTTATCAGTCCTATTTTAGTCTTTGTAAGTTCGTCATACATTTACCATGTTGCAATGATAAAACATCAACAATATAAATGTCTGTTATTAAAATAATGTTTGTTTTTAATAGATGCTTATCCTCTAGTCATTCTTGTACGTCAGAGATTAAAACAGCAGACCTCATTGGCATATAGTTAGGCATGTTTTAAAGCAATTTGTTAACGTTTAATACTTAGTTACAGGGTATTTCCATAAATTAGATTAAACAAACTCAGATATTTTACTCGCCTTACAAAATATGTGGGAGATACATAATAATGTATAATGATTTCATGCAATTGGATCCTCAGGCATCCGATAATGTCGAGATGGGTTTAATCATTTCAACATTTTATTTGAGCTTTACCTCAGCAAAACACTGTATGCTTACAAAGGTATTGCTTATCTTGCCTGCCTCTAATTCATTAGTAATAAGCATATGCAGATGTGCAATGATTAAAATTGTCTCCATAATGTTAATGTAATTACATAGTATTCATATGCAAATATGTTCATTCTTTATACACACCAAAAGTGTATGTTGCAGTTCAATTTTTAGAAATGCTGTGGTACATATTTAAATGTAAGGTTTTATTTTGTTTAATTCCTAATCTTAATTTACTAAGCAATATAGTATACTGTCAAATATCAACATTAATTGACATTGAAAGATTATTTATCACGCATTAAGAACAATGAAACTGATTGCCAACTGCAATTGCCATATTTTTGGATAAGTGTAAGTCTTAATATATTATAACCCCTTTTACCCATAGAAAGCAATACTTCAAATACCAAAAAATCGAATAATTCGAAGATATATCAACCGTTTAATGTACTTAATTTAACCTCTTTAGAAATCCTTTACATGGCGATTGTACCAGTTTAACATTGATTTTCAATGAAAATGCGCAACTTCAGTTACTCAATTATAAGAAAAATATTCATTGCAAAAATATCGAATACACAGATTTTAGGAAATACTAAAGATTTCACAGACATGTTTAAATATCAGAAATGATCAAATCTTTTCTCGTTTGCTAACAATGAACAATTTTGACTCTGATAAGATTTGTCTCATTAAAAGGATTAATAAATGTTGACAATGTTGACATTATGCTCTCATTCCTATTTCAACGAAATCCTCAAAGCCTCAAAGGATTATAAACAATCAATGCTTTTAGGATTATAAACAATCAATGACTTTCAGCCGAAAAACAATATTGACATGAAATCTTTAAGGCTGCTTAAAAGAGCAAAGGGTCAATGTTTTTTAATGAATGATTCAATTTCGAAGCATTGATGCTGCACTGATTGTGAAAAAGATTCCTCTTGTTTTTCTACACAAGTGCAGAATGTGAACAGATGTAACGTACTACAACCCACTTAAATGATACATAAACTGGACGTGATGAGTAAAGGAATTATTTAGAAAGATTTGTAAGATGTATGGCAACAGACTGCGGTGAAATCTGTGAATATTATTTGGAACAATTTGAACAAAATATAAGTTGTTACTTTTTTTATTTCTTTTCAGCCAAACACAATCGTATAAGGAACACTTATAATCAATTCAAAATGCAGAGGGCTCAATGTGACAGCATCCCTTCATCAACAGCCCTTAACTCAGGAAACATGAGTTACGAGTATAGATCATTAATTATCTATCAATATTTTGCTTTGGGATAGTGAAGTCTTTGAGACAGCCTTACTATTAATGTACGCCGGGTCATTCGTACAAAAAATCTGCATTTAGAAGCAGCATATGTCAAGTTTACTCCATCACTTTATCTCATTTTCAAGGCTCCATGTAAATATGAAACACTGGAAAAGTTCCCTAACATCTCACCTGATAACCTGACCTCTTACAATAAGCATTTGACTCCTGTTGTGCCTAATGGAAAATTGCCGATAGCAGATTAAAATAATCTAATTATCAAAGTATAAGAAATCAACATCTAGAAAAATAATTATCAACTTTAGATGAATTAAGTATTTGGTAGCACTGAAAAAGAAAAATGTTGTTGGTAAACTTGCATTCCAAAACATTTGTTAATTTAACCTTTGATTTACCTCTCTTTCATTAGGATAATTTTTTAAAAAACGTATTCAATTTAGATGATGTAGGTGAGCTAGATAAAAGAGAAAGAACACTAAATGAAACGCATTGAGTTTGAAGTATAGGAAACGATTATTGATTGAGTATATGTTTGAAAACAACATTACTAAAAAAGCTATAGATAAAGTTTGTAAACAATGAGTGTAGCAATCTATTGTTCATCATCATTGTTTGTATGTAAATAGTTGAATTTTTTTCTACGCATCAACATGCAACATGCAGTTACGTCTTCACAATCGAGAGCATTGAATTCTTCCAGTAACTTTATCGCCGCAGTATCACGAGTTTCAAGAAATCAAATAAATCCATTAATGAATGTAAAGGACGAATTATTGCTTCCTAAGGTTCTTGCATAATCTGGAGATTACCATTATCAACTTCCAAAGTCTCATTCAGAGGGCACAGAATGGTCAACACAATTCCTTGCATTTTGATTATGATATTGTTATTCACGTACACATTATGAAAAATACTTTCTTCAGTACTACTACCATGAATGCTAAAAAGCCTAAATTCAAATTATTCATATCTGTTGATAGTGAATGTAACTTGTAAGATTGTTTAGAGTCCCTTTGCCTATTACAATCATTGGCAGGCTAAACTGTGTTAGTTAAGAAATAAAGTTCGCTCTACCCCAATGTGTTTTGTAATAAAGTATAGTTTTGCCCTGAACTATTATAACGTTAAAGCACTCGGACTACCGTCCGAGTGCTTTAACGTTATAATAGTTCAGGGCAAAACTATACTTTATTACAAAACACATTGGGGTAGTCCGAGTGCTTTAACGTTATAATAGTTCAGGGCAAAACTATACTTTATTACAAAACACATTGGGGTAGAGCGAACTTTATTTCTTTTCTAAGATGCTTAAATGATCTTTACAGGGACCACTCTGATTATCTTAATTTCGAAATAGAATATAGTGTTTACATCGCTCACATTAATAATCCATGAACAGGGCTAACTGTTGGCTATTCCAAGTATAGAACCCAACCCCTTGTTTAAAACGACATTTAGTCGGTTAAAGCTCTGATTTTTTCAGTTTTGCACATTAACTTTTTCATTTATTCAATTTTGAATTATATTTTCTGCTTATTTTTTCTTTAAAAACTTAAACAAACAAATTAACACCTCTTGGTTTTTAAAAAACCTTTACTTTTACAAACTCTTGTCGCGCGATTATGCAGTGCTGGTCACATTGCCCATATAAGGCTTATGACGTGGTCAACATTCCACAAAGAATTATGGGTAATGTTTGTTTTGGAAGCGTGATGGCGGACTCAATCCTGCCATCTATTTTTTTGCTGCTGTCATAAACGTTAAAGGTGATGCTTTTATCTCTTATATAAGCAGACTGTTCGGGCTGTACACCCAGAATTATATAATCATTAGGTTGACCGTGTCACATTGAACCTGGTAGAGACGGTTGACGTGAACCAACGTCACAGTCCCACGGGGCGCCGTGACCCGACGCGAAACAACGCGGTCACTCGACAGTCGACAAGCATTTGCTTTCCATTCTTATTTCCGGTAGATAGAACTAAATGAGGTTCGAAACTAGTCAACATTAAAAGAAACATTATCGGCAAAAGCGCCAATACGATAGACATTGATAGGGACAAGCCATGTTGATCGAAAGAACCGAGATGAAAGGTTACCATTGACGCGTGATCACGAGGGGGCAGCGGGGAAGAGCGGATATAACGTCATTCAATTGTTACGTCATGAAAAAACTATACCTTTATTGTCTGATAAAGTACTTTTTTTTCGATTGTTCTAACCGCTAGGCATCTTAGAATAATTATTAAAAGGAATAATATTTGCAAGCCTTGAACCACAAAATTGGATCAATCCCATTCAAGCTCCGTAAACTACCAGGAATGGACATGCAATAACAAGCAGATCTATTCTAATCGTATGCGAGATGTGTTCATAAAATCTCTTGTACTATTTTTTATGTGTGAGATTTTAGACAACTGCATACTGTTTTTCATTTATCTTATGTGACCAGATATTAGCTCACTGATGGTCTTTTGCATTAACGAAGCAGAAACAGGTGCCCCTTTGTCTGTTACCTTGGGAAAGGTTTGATTAACAATGTTTACGACATCACTTGAAACTATTTAATGAAAATCAAGCATTATCTGATGTACATATACATATATGTAGATGTACATATGTATTTGTTTATTCATTTGATGTGTACACCCTTATCTATCATGCCATTTTTATCATTTATTATAATAAGACAGCATTAGCACATTCAATAAACAGTAAAAGGTAATTTACTATCCTAATATAGTAATTATGAGTGAGATAAAGTAGTCAACACAGAAGCTTGTCAATTATGTGTGAGTTAGCATATGCAAAATGTACTAAAGAACTAAAATATCACAAACAAACAGAACATAAAATTGACTGAAAATTACCTCTGATGTTGTAAAGATCGCCGGTACAGATAAAGCTGTTTTGGTGCTTTGAGAAAAACAAAATTTATTGTATTGATCTTTTGCTGTAATCTTTATTTCAGAGAAATGTTACTTAACATGCCCAAACCAAATTCGATTCGAACTTGTAAGATCAAACAGTTGAGACAATCATTAAAGAAGTACCTCACGAAAAATCTAATTTTATCACATCCAGTCGAGTAATTCGTTCTAGTGACATGAATACTTTAAATTACCAAGTGTTTGAACATGTTGTAAAGGAGTAAACTAATGATCGCAATATTTATTTGACAACTGCAGTAGAAGAACATCTTTTCAGTTGAGTGTATTATTTGATGTTGTATTCACCAGGTCTATTATTAAGGGAAATAGCTACAACTGTCAGTTTGCATTTTAGAAACTCTTTCTGTTATTAGTGTGGTAGGACTCATCCTCCTTTTTGCTTCTTATATGCAAATTGTCAACACGTGTACTATTCTAGCGGCTTTTTAAATTGTATTTTCTAATCATTCTATCTCTAAATATGTGGGGAAAATTTCATTGCATAATTTCACACGAGAGCAGTTCAAGAGACAGCAACTTACCTTATTGTCTTTTATAATTCTATGAATAAAGGTGACCTAATTAAATGTAAAATCATTTGAGCCATCTACGGTTTACTTATCAATATTTATCAATTTGTTTGTCAGGTGACAACAACAGGGAGTTTAACACAAAGCTTCATGTGCCGTCATCACTTATCACTCGTATCCAAGGACGAAAAAAGCCGGTTACATTGTATTCTAATATCTTTGAGAAAACAAAATTTTCTTTGAGACAATGTATGGATCTTTATACATTCTATCCATTTGTTACCTTGGTGCAATAAAGAGAAAATTTATCGAGGAATCTTCATGTTAAAACGTAAAATGTAGTTTTCTTAACTTCACACACATTGTATGGAGAAAACTGAAAATTGATATATGTATATGGATATATAAATGTTTCCTTTTCTTCTTTGGGTCAGTTAACATAATTAGGAGTTTTTACATACAATTGGATATATTTTACGTTTAATATTGTTATTACCATTAAAATTTCAAATAATCTCACAGGCACCGACCACAAAATCATCTCTAATTTTGAGACTTTTTTAAAGTTTTATTTTTTATTAGACCAGTTCACAGGGCACTGAAACAGAAACACCTGCTCTTCAACCGATTTCAAAGTGTGCCCAGGGCAGCGGAGAATTATGAAAGCAGAGAAGATTTACTGATTATAAGGTTAAGCCAAGGATTTAGAAAAACCTATTGTGACCGTGTGACACTCTTAGAGGTGATATACTCTGTTATTAGTTTCGACTTTTACTTTTTTACTCAATCTCTTGCTTTAAATTCATTAATGCTGTGAGCTTAACCTTTTTCAAGTGTGATGATAAAATACCTGCAGATATAAAAGCTACAATAAAGATATTTCCATATCATGATATGTTCCGCAATAATGAAACATTATGAACTGACTTTATGATTCGGGATTTTTTTTCTTATAACAGATATTAGACCACCACCAACAGACTGCTTAAACGAGTATCCATTTGATGCTGGGTAAAGTAAGGTACATTTTGAACTTTCAATAGTAGACACCTGAGGGTTTGCTTACCCAGCAATGACACGGAAAACCAAACCCATCAGGTAGGCCGCCACCAACAGACTGCTTAAACGAGTGTCCATTTGATGCTGGGTAAACTAAGGTACATTTTGAACTTTTCTTAGTAGACACCTGAAGGTTTGCTTACCCAGCAATGACGCGGTAAACCTTACCCATCAGGCAGGCCGCGCCCCTATGTGCTGCACCTCACTGCATAGGACCATGTTCCTCCACCCACGACAGTATGAAAGATCAGATAATGGGAGCCTTCAATCTTTGAAGAGAGCTATTAGTAACCAGCAAGCAGCCAAAGAGGGAAATTCAGTGAAAGTGGTTTTGTAGGTGAAATGAAAAGGAATATAGATTGAGTAAGTGACGTGAGTGAGTTATTGTTTAACGCCGCTTGGGCAATATTTCAGCCATTAGCGGCAAAAATCGAATGATAAAATACAGATAGAATATAGAAATGTATTGTTTTATAAATTTATACACTTTCTGATATATATGTTGAAATTTTATACTATGATACTACAAAAAGACATAGTATATAGAGTTATCAAGATTAGCAAACATAAAAGTCCCAAAAAAGTTCTTTTCTCAAAACTAAACGCAGTGCGGGCTAACACTATCAGACTGTGTCAATGTTAGAAAAAGCAACTTTGACACAATCAGCACAGCATCAGTGCTTCCCAATTGATTAATCCCCTCACAGTAATGGGGATTCTTGCAGAAGGTGTTATTCAGTTCAGTTGCTTTGATTTTGTTATTCTGAAAGGCATTTTTAAACTAATGTGCAGATGTGAACCAACACTTATTGACTGGAAAATCAATCAAATTTATTCTTTTGATTCTTTCGAGGAGTGTGATGCTCTCGAGTATTTGTATCAATAAATACAAAATCTAAGGCTGAAATTTGGATCTTTAATTGGATTTTTTAAAGTATAGCAATAGCCATCCAAAAAAGATTCATGCAGAAATAATTTTAGAAAGATTTATAATTTCAAGTACATGAATGGGCATTACCAGTCAAAATAAAAAAAATATTCATTAAAGTTTAAAAGGTTTTATAGCCTTTTGCTGTACCTACAAAATATGAATATTACATGTTTTTTATTGCAATAACATGCTAGAATGTTTTTTTTAGTTTTCAAAGCATTTGGTTATTTGTGCATTTCGGCTAAAGATGTTTCTCGCTATTCTAAAGATCCCAGTAGGGTTTTATGCTTTTGTAGTACAGCAATTTGTAGGACATAATAAAGTTCAGTCCTTATTAATTTCTTGGGGTTTTTTTTATCTTTCACCATTTTAATATTATCATTTTCTTGTTTTTGAGTGTAAAAATTAACCCTAAGTCGAAGTGATGTCAACATTGCACAGTATGTTACGGTTAAGCTATTCTTAGGTTTCCTAATTTGTGTATGATTTAGTTATATTTCGTGTAGACTGAAAAGAAAGAAATATTCGAAGTATATAATTGTCCATGAATAGTTATCAAATTCACAATCGAAATTATATATATCAATAGTTTTAAACAGTTCAAAGATGAAAGGATAACACCTGATAATACAACTAACATACTTATTATTTTAAATTTCATTTTTGCATTACCTCTTTATCGTTTATCAGAGCTTAATAGCTGATATATTGACTCAAATTAAAACCAAAGGCAGTTAACCTATATTGACAATGTGCCTTTATTTTGAGGAAGGAGAAAATTCAACTTGTTTTTCATTTTATTTTCTAATCCTGTTTTTCAGATAACCGTAAAAAGCCACCATGAAAATCTTTTTAATTTTTTCTGTATAGTTATTCCAAAGGATATATTCGTAAAATTCTCTTTGAAGCATTAAGCTTGATATAACCTTATGTCATGTAAGTCACAAAGAGTGAAATCTAAAGTGAGCATGTTTCTGTACTCTTAACGGAAATTAAAGATTTCTTCTATTTTCATTTAGCCTCATGGACAATCTGTTTTGTGTCCTTTGGTGACAAAATCTTTAAGTCTTTTGATTTGAAGTACATATGGCTGCTTCAACGGAATCTATGTTTCGTACTTGTGATTAAGATTTGAAGAAAGGTTTAATTTCCTTCACTCACAGTTGGAAAGTTACATATGGACTTAGTGATTTTGTTTATTCTATCTTTTTCTATTCTCATCCTATAAGAATTGTGATCACTACCAAACAGTAAAAATATCAAATGACATTCTTGTCTCGTTGAATATTTCAAGTTGTTATATTTTCTTAAGCTATTGATAAAACAGTTTATTCTTTATCACCATTCAAAATTGGTATTCTTCAAAGTGTTGTTGCTCTGAATTACTAATTATTAAGAATACAGAGGCCATCGTTAACAAATGGTACAAAACTAAAGAAATGCTAAATATTTTATCAATATAATAAAATTATATAAATAAAAATAAAATGTTGATGGACATACATGTATATTGCTCTTATAAGTGGAATATTAGTAGTGACAGAAACCTGGCGATTACAGCTCATAAGATGTCATATAAGAATATACAGCTTTGAAGAATCAAGAGTGAGTGCGAAATGAGTTTTAACATGCCTTCAACTATATATCAGCCAATCAACACGTGGATAAAGATCATGCAAAAGAGCATGGATAGATAAGGGACTTGAAAGTATGAGTAAACAGTCGGAAATGAGGTGATTTGGGGTTTTAACACCGCTTAAAATTATTTCACTTATATCACGGCTGCCAATAATATTGCAGGGCGAAAGCCCGCCACCACCATGGTTATGAATTGCGATGAAACCTTCGAGCATCCGCCTGAACTGGCGAACCATGGGTGGTACCGCTCTGAAAAGATAGCTCTACACCATGTTAATGAAATCTTCAATATACAGATCAGAAATTTGTTTGTTTAACATTTGCTTTAATTATAAATTTACTTTATTTTTTTTTATTCTTATGAATCTTGCAAACATCATTATCAAATATAGCTCCTATGCTATTAGATATCAAAATGCGTGAGTTTAAAACGAAGCAAACAGCTTAGTTGGAGGTAAAAAAGTCAATGTGTCGATGATATGGGCCACGAGAAAGGGACGCTTGGATGATGCTAATTTCAAGTTATGTCATGAAAAACTTCTTCATGTCAACAAAACAAGTAAAAAGGTGTTAATTACATTTTGCATTTGCACTCGCAATGAATTGAGATGTCAAGTAAATCTTAATATTTTTTCAATCACAGCTTGATTATTCTGGCATATGAGTTCAAATTTGTCAAGTTTATCCCCATTATGTTTTTTACATCTACAGAGGGATTATTAAAGTCGTTGTTTCTCCCTCAGGAAATAAGGTGTTATTTCAGAATAGCTTTTAAATTATTTATATTTAGAGAATATTGAATTTGCAGCAGTGTAATAATTCGCTGACCGCCTCCAGTGATCACAATGACGTATTCAACACTAGGGCCTAGATTTCCCAAGCTCTCTTAGTGCTAAGATAGTCGTAACCATATGTTAGTGTATGGTACTTATGACTATCTCAGCACTAAGAGAGCTTCGAATATCTAGGCCCTGGTCTAGAGGCTGTAGTAATGCTAAGTTTGCATGCACATTTACTTGACACCACAACAATAACTCTAAGTAAATGATGGTATCGTGCGTCTTCAGCTCATTTACTTGCTAGCTAGAGACTTTCAGTTTACCTGTTTTCTAAAGTAAATTATATGTTAGATATATGAGTGTACTTCTTTATAACGTAGTCTTTGGTTTCCAATGATTATCTAATAAATACCTCAAGTACCATAACTAATAGTGACTCGAGATATTACAATACAACCACTGGAGACTTAATTATCATCATCTAAGCTGTTCCATTTCTTTGTGAGTTTTGAAAACGTTAATATGATAAATCTTAAGGATTAACTAGGATAATTCGAAATGTTACATAGTTTATAAGATTTCAAAGAATGAAGTTTATTCCTTAATAATAAGCACATGGGTCATCAATTTTACAATTACATTATGAACTTCGCCCTTAATAGGTCCTTTTAGTTAAGTCAATTATGTAAAAAAAATTATGAATTCAACAGTTGTTAAAACTGTAGTAATTCTAACACTCCTATAACAATTTGTTAATATAAGAATGCAAACGACTCAAACATTCACGGCGTTCTTTTTAGTCCACATAATGTATTGATATATTCCTTTTGGAATAATGTGCCAATGAGAGAGAGAGCCATCTGCAAAATTATTTCACTAGGGACATTAACTTGATATGAAAGGGGAACGAGTTTTGTATCCTATTTATTACCCACGTTCTTTACAATAAAAACATTGTCAATTTAAAGTAAAATTTAGCTTCCCCATAAAGAAACTCAAAAAGCGGATTAATACATTACACTGGTGATTGGAATGTCGGTCCCTTCACTTGGAAAACGGACGCTGCTTTGGTGTAATGTAGTTCATTACATTTGATAAAGAAATACATGAAAATATACTACAACTGAAAGCAAAAATCATTTAATTCAATTCATTTAAAGACTTGGTTTCAGCTATATATCTGAAATTTAGCATATACACGCGAAAACTGTCAACATTTTAAACTGATAACGTGACCTAAATATCGGCTCAACGTCAGACGGCCGTGACTCCAGGCGAGTCGTGACGCGGAAACAACGGATTAACAAGACACGTTTTGAATGGCACACGTAACATTTGGCCTCAATAGGGAATAACATTGAAATTTATGGCGTTTTACTCCACATATATACTTCTTCAGCATTACAGAGTTTTAACTATGGTATGGTTTACAACGATTTATAATTCCTATCCTAGTTCAATTCCTAGTCCTGTGAGGAAGGGACATTATACAATTGTATATACCATACTTCTTTGCTTTGAAAATGACAATAAATATCAATTTCTGATTGCAATATGTTTCCACGGACATCTCAAATTTGAATTTTCTTTTAAAAACATATAGCACCAGTGCGGTACCATGGACTGCATTCTACCTTGCAGTGCAGTCATGTACGTTTTCAAACATCATATCTTGAAGAGGCATGTCGCTTTACTGCTTGAACAGAAGACTTCTGCATTGATACCCTGTCTAGCAATGTCTCCCTATGTAATTTTGCTTCGCCTTATGGAAATACTTTTAAATCAAGCGTATTTTATCACATTGAAAGTCATGTGCAAACTCCAATGAAAACTGACAGCTTAAACGCTGTTTAAAAGACCTTAACAGCGGGACATGTCTAGAACCAATCCATCCCAAAGCTGTCTTTAATAAATCTTGCTTGTGCAGCGAATGCAAAGTGACATGCCAGAACGTTAAACAACAAGGACATCCGGTCGAAAGTAAGAAAGCTTTTGTACCACTGTGATCATCAATTCTTTTGACAACAAACCCAATTCAGGCCAACAAATATATTCAATATTAGTTTTTCTCGATTTGTGAGGACAATACATATTAATTGATTAGACATTTATTCCTTGATGTTTTGTTCTTTTTATTTCGACGCTCGTTTTTGTTAGGTCATTACTTCAGACACAACCATCAAAGCTTGCATTCCAAAATAAAAAATATATCACTGACATCGTACAATCAAATAATGTGTTTTCCCCCAATTATCAGGGATTAAAAGGGACATTGACATTTTAAAAAAGTACTTACTTTTTTGTTTTTGACTTTGCTAGGTTTTCGTATTTTATAACTGCACATATAATAAAATGGTAATGACATTCCTGTATCCCCCCTTATCTCATTAAGGGAACTCTTCTAGGTATTCTTTATTATTGATAACAAACCCTCATTGATATTTTATAGAAAGAAGAAATAATCCTGAATATAGTCTACACTTAAAGTATATCCATTTAGCTAATAATGTTTAAAAGCTTCCAGATTTCAGTCATTGTGCACATGTGTTAATCCATTGAACATACTGTTTTATTGTTCTGTCTCTAGTGTCTTCTACACCATTAAAGCTTCACAAACGACAGTAAGATGTGAAAAATAGCAAATTACTCCATTCATTTACTGTGAATCAGTTATCACGGTTCCCTGAAGACGTCTTTTTGTTCTCTCTTTGTCTCCATTTATACTGAGCCCTGAGCATTTTGAGTAGAGTGAGAGAGATCTTTAACACCATTCCACCAAGGATCAACAACTTGGAAAACCATCGGCAAATTAGGGGCTTGTCATCACTTATCTGAGGGCACCAACCTCTCGCCATTTCTATTGATTTTACAGTCTTTTTCAGCAAATGGTCAATGTGCTAAAAAATAACTGTTTCAATACGTTATTGGACTATAGATTTGTTAACAAAATAATATGTTTCAGATAAACATACGTCTCTGAAACATACGTAAGGGTAGTTTATTGCAAACGAAGCCTTTGGTGTAAACCATGTTTTAATTCTTCATCCTAGGTTACCAAGAGATAAATGTTCCGCTGATATCTATTTTTATCACTCCTTGGCTTTTTTATCAGGACAATCTGTACTGAAATTACCCCCACTTGAAAGGAGACGTGAGTAATGGAATATAACTATTGTAAGTAAAACAGTTCGAGGTTTAAAGACTTTGTTCAATTTAAATCAGCATGCATCTTAGGAGAGCTGATATTGCTAATGGCCATTATCTTTGGGGATCCTCGCGATCGAACAAGTTTATACTGGGATGAACAGAAAGTTCCAAGACGCTTTTTGCTAGACGTCATAATCCATTAGCCATGCATCATGGCCTTGTTTTTGCAGACAGTCTTTCGAAACATTGATTTGCCAACAGACTACCTTTGATGTGTTGATACGGCCACGAATGCATGACTTCATATCCTCTATTCAGCTAGCACTCCAAGACAAGTAATGAAATTTCTCTCATTAGATTGTCAAAGAGATCTGATGTTCCCTTTAGCTGATTGTATTAAGAGAAAGCTATAAATAGAAACATGACTGATGATAAATGTGCGACACCAACAAAGTATTTCAAGATAACTGTTTTAACCCCCTCCTAACATGGTCACATATCTAATTGCTTCTATCCATTTGAAAGGTGCATTTATTTCATTCACCATGAATTTGAGTCAGAATGATAACGGTTACAACCAAGTCATCTTCATGTTGATATGAGACAAAGATGTAACATCATATCCATATTCGGGAACATGACTATAGTCCTTATAGAAATGTATAATTTAACAGATGAAAAAACAAGGGGTGAGTCAGTCATTTCAAATTATGTTGGCAAAAAGGACAAATATTAGAAATAGTACTTATTCAATGTTTGTTCATTAATTGCGTTTTCTGCAAAAGCAAACTAGTTGAAACTAGTCATATCATGTCTGTTTGTTTACTAGTGGTCAGTTCATCAAGATCAATTCATCTAATTCGAGTTCCCGATCGTCTCTGGGTTCATGGCTGTTACCAATATTCTTTTGATATTAAACAAGGTATATATTAGTAAAAAGTATATTGCAAGACCTGGACCTAATGACAAACATCGAAAAAAAAGATAGGATTATATTTTCGAGTTAATGAGGGTATTTTATTTTGGTGAAATATATTCCACACAATGCTAAAAGCTGTCAGTGTCTTGCCAGAAATACTGTTTCACATGTGCAGTTTACACATGCATTTTCAGACAAGAGTTATTAAGGTCCTTTAATACATAGTGGCTAATCTTACGTATTTGCAATCCACATCAGTCAAAACCCTCAAACCCTCAAAAATTCAACTGAACATCAAGAAAGACATGTCTGCCCTCAAGCTCCGAGTTGAAGTCAATACCTGAAATTAAATGTTTTTTATTTGGCATGGTCGAATAGTCAAAAAGACAAGCTGACCACTATATTCCTGAGGTAAAATGAACATAATTAGGGGCAAAACTGTGCCAGTACTATTCGTATAGTGGTGTTATTTACTGAAACTTTGTTAAATTAGTATAATTGCAATACCTTCATTTTTTATTTTTTCAGGTTATTCATACTATGTTGTTACCTGATAAAAAGTGAAAAAAAAGAAACAAGTTGTAGCTTTGATGATTACATTTACTAACTGAGGTGTTTTTGAAAATACCAATTATACATGACCAAACAAATATCAAATGCATGGAGATAATTCCTGGTACACTTATCTCTCATGAGAGTTTTTTGGAAATAACATCACATTATCAGTAGCTCTATAGCCGATTGATACCGATTGCTGTACGGGGTATCTGTAGGCAGGTAAGTTTAGTCAAACCTTAGTGTGAGTCAGTGAGTTCGGAAATAAGGTGAAGGAGCCGTAACCTTTTTTACTCACATTATAACTACAGTGTCATACAATTGTGGATAATAAGTGCCAGGAACCATCAATGAATTCATTTATGTGTTTTTCGTGCTGACATTCAATTGTCTGGTATTTACGTATATTGGTGACAGATTCATTTAACCTTTGATATTTATTAATAATTTATCTTTTTAAGATATTCCATCATTACGTAATGTATCGAAGTCTATAGGAAAGGGCCGGGGCGGGATTGACTTCGGATAAAGACGTCCGTGGTTCGAATCCCACCAGGAGCTCGGCAACTTTTTCTGCAGTAGTAAGTGTTCTACTCGCAGTCAGGTTTGGTGCAAGACTACAATACATATCAGAGCAGTACCACACATGGTTCGCTAGTTCCAGCCGATGTTCGCAGGTTTCACCGCAATACATACCCACATTGGTCTTGCTGGTTTTCTCCCTGCAATAATACTAGCAGCCGCGACGTAAGTGAAATACTGTTGAAAGCGGCGGTAAACCTTAATTCACCTATAGGATACAGTCTGCATTGTTTACATCTTAATTTGAGGCTGCGGCGTAACAGTTCATATCAGTCATTACCACTTATAATGCCATTTTAATAATAAATTCTGAACTTTCAGAATGCATAAAGATTAAATTTTTTGTTGGAAAATGTTACTATAACAAATGTGAGATTATAAAGCAACTATATGTCTTCTCTGTGATAATGTTATAATAGGATTTAATAGTAAATAATGATTTCTTTTATCATGAAAGGCATCTGTCAAAGATTACAAGTTTCGAACAAAGTTTGTCTTCAAAATCTTTGTGATATTGAAAGTGACTATAGACTATTGAATATAGACGAGGGACAGCGATTATTCAATTATATTTCTTTGATTTCTTATGGCATTGTTAGACCAAGGATATTCTTTCAAAGTTTCCATTTTTTAATTGTTAATAGTTAAGCTTCAAACTAACGTCAAACTTTGTTTTTGTCAAAACTAATTTTCCAATATTGATATGCATTAATTTACATTTTCCCTTGTCAAACTACAATAAAGTTTTGAAAGTTTAAAAGTATTATTAAGATCTAGTTTGGCAGCAATATATGCTTTAAAGTTTTTGGCATAATCATATCGATGCTGTATGTAAATTTAATTAACTTTGACCATTTCACAATGTCCCTCATTGTGTTTAATAAATGTTTTCACTAATAGCGGTAGTGCCCAGTACCGCCTTCTTGCAAGTATGTACTGATAATTAAAAAAACCATTTCATAGGATGTTAGCAGCATATTTAAAGACGTGGTTTTACATAAAACAAACACATATTTATTCTTAAACCATAAGCGAGGCACTATCACATTTCGATTTAAACTGTTACAACTTTATTCTTGATAGCTGACAGAGATTTAAGAATTGGGTTTTGAAGTTGATATATTATTGTACTTATTGTACCAGAGACTTCAGCTTCATCGATTCTAGTAATAATAATAATCAAAATAATAGCATTCTTATACCGCGCATATATCCATGACAAAGCATGCTCAAAGTGCCATGAGTATTATTACCCTGGAAGGATAGTGTCTTTGGTGCCGCCGATTTACAAGCGCTCCGCGCGACCATATAAGTCCGTACTTCCCCCTTGTTCAGGTACCCATTTGTACAGCTGGATGAATTAGTGCAAAGTGGATGAAGTGTCTTGCCCAGGGACACAACACAGGATGAGACCCAAGTCACAAATTTTTGGTGTCTCCACCGGGATTCGAATCTGGGTCTCTGGCGTGAGAGGCAAGCATACTAACAACTAAACCACTGTGCTCCACATGTTGAATTGATTTACTACATTTTCTTAACGGAATGCGCAGATGTTATTTCTCATAATAAAGTGAGTAAGTGAGTTGAGGGTTTAACGTCTTTTGAAAAATATTTCATATATTATCAGTGATATAATCAGTGAGAGTTAGAAAGACTCAAATGTGTTACTTCTTCTTCCCGTCGATTTTGGTGATCCTACCAGGGACCATAGTTTTCGGGAACTTTAAAGCACAAAACCCAACACCGTGATAGGGCTATCGTAAAAGGAAAATATATTCCCTGAAGAAGAGTTTAACCCAGTCTTCAACAACGAGTGTTTGATTCCCTAACATAGATCACCTGGTCGTCACTCGTCTACATAGTTCATATGTGTTTATTGTTAGCCTTGAGGAATCTGCTGCTTGGATAATGCTGCATCCAACTCTGCCAGGGTCTAAGAGACGTCCAGGAAAATATAAAAACTATTCTTTTCAGGCTTGGTAAAGTTTAAATTCCGATAGAGGAAGGCATTCTATTGTCCTATTGACAACTACGGCGATTATCGCCCTAAAAAAACCTCTTCCACATGTTAGATTCTTGTCGTAACAATGGGGGGGAGGGGGATTAATTTTCTTTTGCCGCTGGGTGTATTGTCGCTGGTTTGTAATTCAAATTAAGTACCCACTATGACAGGAGCAAAATACTTTCTTTGGTTTCATCAGCTACAGCATTGCAAGCATTTTACTTAGATCTGTTTTTATTCAAGGTTTGTACCTGTTTTTGGGAGAAAGTGATTATACCATTTCTTTCTATTTAAACAGATTTTGAATTATGTGGTGTTTGCACCATACATAATGTGTGATAGAAAACGCTCACTCGTTATCAAAATTCATTGCTATATGAACAGTTAGATTTCTTGAAAGCATCTTCGATGCTGTTCAAGAAATTGTCCTGAAAATCTTTCGTTTTTTGTTAACCCTCAAAAGAAGGCACTTCTTCTTGGCAACAGGTTATCATAAAGTTGAATAACGTCAATCCACAATTTATGAAGAAATAACGACGTCAAAATAATTGTTGAATCATCATTTATTTAAAATTTAACCTTTTCTATAAGATATGAACATCCTGCTCTCGCAACTCTCACGTGGCATTGCCAGATCAAACACAATATGCATTAGCAATAACATATATCAGTCACAAAATATTTAACAGTGACACAAAGTCATCTTTTTAGTTTGACCTTATACGAAAAGATCGTATTGCCCCTTCAGTAGAAACTTTTTGTTGGAAATAAGTACCCCCCCCCCCCCCCCCCCCCCCAAACAAAACCCTCTCTTTCTTTAACTTCCCGGGATCTGCCAGTCTCTATGGAAGAAATGTACATTCAGGAAGTGAGCAGTACTCAAATCTAATATCAGGGTCAGTTGTATAACACCATGGTCCATGTGGGTTACCTTTTGCGGATGATTCTCGACATTTATTACCAAGTTCAGACATGTTCTTTGCGCCAGGAAAGAAGTCAATCTAAAAGGACAAAAATATATAAAACCGTAAAAAGGATATTGATCTTTATCCGTTTTAAACATGTGATTTTTTTTGCAAGAACAGTATCACTAGCATTCTTAACGAGAGTGATAGAACGAGCACTTACAAATCATATTCTGTGATTTTAAACTGGACAAAACAAGTTCATGACGTTGTTTTATAAGGATGATGATTTTTCTATTCATTAATTAATGGATTGACCATAGTTCATATTAACATTTGTCCGCATCTCCCTAATCATTGTGTCCTTTATAACAAAAGCACAGAACTGTATGACAAAGCTTAGTCTTTACACAATAGTATCTCCACGAATTTGGAAACTAGTCACTTTTAGATTTGATAATGAAACCTTGTGCTTTGAAATTTCCCCGAATCATTACCAAACCTAATGTTCAGCTTTATATGAATTTTGAAGTTCTTATAGCAATCTGTATCCTTTTCTATGTTCATGTCAAAGTCAACGTTAATGTTTAGACATGGCCAGCCCTCTCCCTAGAAATGCTCTCTCTTTAACGCGGTTTTGGTCACTACAACAAACATTCTTTCGGACAGAAGAAATCTGAAGCCTCAAAGCAAATGTAACCCAGGCTCATGATGACCAGTGCGTTTTAACATTGAACTCTTTTGTTAAACACATGCATACTAATGACCTGTCACATATCATTTCTTAATTTTTGTTTTTGAAATGTAGGCTTCGTTTGCATGTCAGTAGAAAGGAATTTGAAATAAAAATAAAAATGAGAGCATTTTGTTGTTTTTCTTCTGTACTCATTCCGTTTATGATGAAAAATTATGCTAGAAACCTTTGTTAAACTCACGTACACTTAATGTGTATGTTGTTTGGGTAAAAATTGGCAAACGATGTCAATGATGCTATTTAATCAAGCAGTACGAACTGATGCTTAGAATGAAAGGGTTTAAGTCATATATTTTATTGAAACCCGGACAATGTACGAAACTGGTGCGCACAAAGGAATCTATTTTAAACTAGCTCATAGCTGATATATATGACTTTGTTTGTTGGTCTAAAGTACATTTGGCTTTTGGGTGACGCAGAAACCTACAGTCGCTTTGTGTTGATGCGGCGTTTGGGAGTCCCATCTCTGACAGGATCGTCCAGTCCTTGTAGATGAGAGGTCCCCATCGTAAATTGCTTGGTTCCAAATGAATCGACTATAGTAGAAGCATTTCTCAGCTGAAATTAAGCATATTATAACATAATCATTCCATGATTTAAATACAAAAAATATCATCAATAATAAATAAAAGTTTTATTTAGCGCTTAGAAAGTGCATGATAAATTATTAAAAGAAGTTAAATAAATGTCGATCAAAACATTTGCAAACCAAAGTTTCATTATCATTGGTTTTTGGCAACTTTTGTTGAGAACATTTTAGAAAAAAAATCAATGTCAAAGAAAATATTGACGTGATTGCAAATTGTATCATTAATTGCTCCTCGACGTAGTCTTGAAGTCAAAATCTATGTTTTATATGCATGCATAGTATGCAAATGAGCTGTTGTCTCGTTTTGTTACAATCTTTCTAATGTATACATTAAACTGACACTTTGCTAGTTCTATCTTTAGTAATGACCTGAATACATGAACTAATTGGAGACCAGTTCTCAAATGGGTTGGTTAAAGCTTTTTGTTGTCAAAATCTCAGTTGACATGACAGAGCATGTGTAAATTAATCATCCGGTGATGTTTCTCATCTCACCATTCGATGATGTGACGAAAGTTATTAAACGTATATGAAAGTGATGCTAATGCAGAAACAAGAATCATTTATACCTGTGAAATGTCATGTATAATGAGTTATATTTATTTGATGAATTAAAAAGGCCTATTAAAGAAAAGCTAAGTTCTACATTTGTTCTAAATACTTTTTTCAAACAAGACATAAAACAACTTTCATTTTTAATTCCAAGCAGACTGTAAATTACCTTTTTACTTTGTTCAAAATATGAATCAACTAAAAGGTAGTTTTTGTCTTGTAACACTTACAGGAACACAAAATATCTGGCCACTCCCAAACACCAGTCTCCATATCGCAGATGGACAAGTTCTTGCCAGTCACGTACTTGAAACCTTCATAACAAGTGTAGGTCACGTGCACCTTCTGACCAATCAGTTCCGTCTTCAGAGAAAGGGCACCATGTATAATTGGCGGGCGGGCACATCTTTTTTCTTGAAAAGTGTAGTTTGAATCATTGTTATACATATAGTTTAAGCATATCTATTTCAATGATGAATTAGAGCAAATCTTTTTCAATGACGACAGTATAGTGGCTAGCGCGTTCAGCATTAGATCAAGAGGTCCGGGTTCAAATTCCATTGGGGAAGTTTGTCTGTAGTAGAGAACTGCTTGACATGCAGTAAGGATACGTGCAATGCTATAAGCACAGTGTCATCAAAGGTTTGCTAGTCCATGTTACGTGAATCGCTATCGCAATAAAAAATCACTATGTACATCAGAGTTACCTCCCCTTAACTATATGTGTACTACGTCATGCACTTATGAGTGAGTCGCCATTAAAGAAGTCGTCTCTATAAACAACCTCTATGTTGTTTTATGAAGTTGTGTTCAAGTGTTGTTGACATGCAACACGTAACATGGTGGCAGTGGCACACGAACTCTGTCTCTGATTGATTTATCAGTGTTTGGTATTGTTTGTACCCTGCGCGACGAGAAGTTGACCGTTAATCGTCTCAATTTCGCCGACCTCGTGCGTTTTATGTCTGGCGTGCTTGACAACACGTGGTGTATGACATATGTGTGCTACCTATAAGTGACTAACTTTTGATGAATTGTTACACAAACATGTAACTGAGATACAGTGAGTACTACACCGAAGTAATATTTGCCCAGATTAGAAAATTTGACATTCTTCATGTTGCGAAATGATGTATAAACATGGCCGAAGGTGAGGACAATGCACATGTTCCGGATCGTAGGCCAGTAGCTGGCATCAAACCTCCGTCAAATCTAATAGTTGAGGGAAGTATCACTGAAAGTTGGAAAGCTTTTAAACGGAACTGGTCTAATTATGCCATTCTCATCAACCTAGCTGATTACGGAAGGGATTATCAAGTGGCTTTACTGCAAAACACATTAGGAGATCAAGCTTTAAAAATATATAATGGGTTTAACTTTGACACTGAGGAAAATCAAAGGACAGTAGCACAAATCATTGCAAAGTTTGATGAATCTGTCCATGTGGAATGAAACGAAGGTAACTCCATTGGGTACACTCAAACTGTATGTGAACAATCCAGCGAATGGTAAGGGGTATAACGTCCAATTTGTGGTAGTCAAGGACAACTTTATTCCAATCCTTGGAATTGAAAGAGCAACACGAATGAAACTGGTCACGATACATGAAGAAAATATTGAGCGTGTTGCGAAGATTGATGTTCGTGATGACTGTGCTGAAATCTTCAGTGACAAACTTGGTACCTTTGATGGTAAAGCTCACCTAACTGTTGATCCATCTGTAAAGCCTGTGGTCATGCCAAATAGACGTATTCCAATTGCCTTGAGACCAAAGGTGAAAGATGAATTATTCAGGCTTGAACAATTGGGAGTCATCACTCCTGTGAGTGAGCCCACTCCGTGGGTAAGTCAAATTACTATTACACAGAAGAGTTCGGGAGAACTCAGAATCTGCTTGGACCCTCCTGAGCTGAATAAGGCCCTTCAGAGAGAGCACTACACTCTACCAGTACTGGAAGATACCCTACACGAGTTAGGGCAATCAACAGTGTTCACTAAGGCTGACTTGGCATCAGGATATCTGCATGTTGAACTGGACGAGGAATCTAGCCTGTTGACGACATTCCAAACACCCTTGTGTAGATACCGATACAAGCGATTGCCGTTTGGACTCTCTGCATCCTCAGAAATATTTCAGAAGAAACTGAACCAGCAGCTTGAAGGTCTTCCAGGAGTAGTGTGTATTGCAGATGATGTGGTCATACATGGTAAGAACAATGAATCTCATGATGCAAATCTCGACTTGTTTCTCACGAGGTGTAAGGAGAGGAACATTCAACTGAACAAGAAGAAATTTCAGAAAAGATTGTCTGAAATAACCTTTATGGGACACCGCGTCACAAAGGATGGGTTACAATCGGATCCTGAAAAGGTGCATGCTATTTGTGACATGTCGCCTCCATCAAACCTTGAGGAACTCAGAAGATTCCTTGGATTGAGCAAATATCTCTCGAAGTTCTTACCCAACCTAACAGAGGTTACTCAGCCCTTACGTAATCTCACTAAGAAAGATGTCCTCTGGACATGGTCTTCGTCTCAACAAAAGGCATTTGCTCAAGTGAAGAAATTGGCATCAGAAACTCCTCTTCTATCATTTTATGATCCTGGGAAAGAACTGACTCTGGAAAATGATGCATGTGAGTATGGAATTGGTTCTGTCATGATGCAGGAAGGAAAACCTGTCGCATACGCTAGTCGTTCACTTACAGACTGTGAGCGCAATTATGCGCAAATCGAGAAAGAAATGCTTGCAGCAACTTTTGCACTCGAGAGGTTTCACCACTTTACCTATGGTAGGAAGGTAACTGTCGTTACCGACCATAAGCCTCTTGTTGCTATATCGAAGAAGCCACTATCAAGAGCTCCCAAACGACTCCAGTCTCTTCTACTCCGAACACAGAAGTACAACTATGACCTTGTATACAAGCCAGGAAAGGATATTCCCATGGCTGATACTCTGTCTATGTCGCCTTTGTCTGAAAAACCTGAATCTGAAGTTGTGCAAGTCAACAACATTTCTCATCTACCTATCAATGAAAAGCGTTGGAAAGAGATCCGGCAGGCAACACTAGCAGATTCGTCGATGACGTTACTCGGTAGGACTATAATTGAAGGATGGCCCACCCATAGAAGTCAGCTGTGCCCTGAGTTAACGCCGTACTTCAGTTACCGTGATGAGTTAACGGTACATGATGGTCTCATACTACGTGGTGAGAGACTTGTAGTTCCTATGTCCTTGAGGAAAGGAATGATTGAGGAACTGCATGTTGGACATATGGGAATTAACTCATGCATTCGACGAGCCCGAAGTCTTGTGTTCTGGCCTGCAATGTCGTGTGACATTCGGCAATATGTCGAATCCTGTGAAACATGTGCATGTTACAGCGATAAGCAAGCGCCTGAACCACTGTTCATGCATGATATTCCGAACTATCCATGGGAAAAGGTGGGAACTGATCTGTTCACATTCGAAAATCGTGAATACCTGATCACTGTGGACTTCTATAGCAACTTCTTTGAGGTTGACTACCTGCATGATACAACTTCTGCAAATGTTGTCACAAAACTGAAACACCACTTTGCCCGCCATGGGATTCCAGAAACTGTGGTAAGCGATGGTGGACCTCAATTCGCCAGTGACAAATTCAAGAATTTCAGCAATCAGTGGGACTTTGTTCATCAGTTTTCCAGCCCAGGCAACAGCAAGGCAAATGGAGCTGCCGAGGCTGCAGTGAAGATTGCTAAACGGGTGATGAAAAAGTGCAGAGCGTCACATCAAGATCCATACATTGGACTTCTGAATGTACGTAATACGCCAACAGAAGGCCTGAAGTCAAGTCCTACTCAACGCCTGTTTGGTCGTCGCACTCGAACATTGATTCCTTCAACTCACAGCGTTCTTAAACCGTATGAGGATGAGAAGGAACAACTGGAAAATAAATGTCACAATATCCTCGAACGTCATAACAGGAAGTATGCGGGCCACCCTCTCAAACCGCTACAACCTGGAGATACAGTCCGTCTTCAACCTATTCAAACAGGGAAGAAGGAGTGGACTGAAGCAACTGTTGAACGTCAAATCAAAGCTAGAACCTACACTGTCAAAACACCTGCTGGAAGGACGCTACGTCGTAATCGTCAGCAACTACGTCTCACCCCTAAGTCTCGTCCCAATGAGATTTCTATGACTGAACGTCCAGTCTTGACACCTGTCGTGGCAAGCTACAAATCAACAGCAAAGGACAGTACTCCTGTCAAGTCATCTGTCAAGTCATCTGTCAAGTCATCCGTCAAGTCAACTGTGAAGACACCGGTCAAGTCACCTGTCAGGATACCTACAGAACAGTCATCAGTTCAGCAAACATCAAGATCAGGCCGAAATATCAAACCTGTGAAGAAACTTGACCTGTAGTGTAATCACATGTCGATCCCAATCCATGACATGTAAGTGTGAAGTGTATAACATCACTCTGAAATGTGAAAACCCATTTCAATGTGAAGTCTGTTTAGTGTAAATGTGATGTGTAATACTCATGATAACTAGGAGTGTGAAAACCCACTTCAGTCATAAGGAATTGTGAAATTCTTTGAGATCAAGATCCAGAGTAAAGAATCACATTGACTTTAAATAACCATCTACTGTTTGAAAATCATTAAATATTTTATAAATTATTTACTAGACTTCTGGTATATGATCTTGTATGTTTGACTTGTATTCATTTGTAACCTGCCATCTCTTATCTTTATTACCAGTGAGGTCTTCAATGAGATAAGTAAATGTACAACTTCTCTTAAAGAGGGGGGATGTTACGTGAATCGCTATCGCAATAAAAAATCACTATGTACATCAGAGTTACCTCCCCTTAACTATATGTGTACTACGTCATGCACTTATGAGTGAGTCGCCATTAAAGAAGTCGTCTCTATAAACAACCTCTCTGTTGTTTTATGAAGTTGTGTTCAAGTGTTGTTGACATGCAACACGTAGCAGTCCAAGCAATTACCCGCAATGCACAGTGGTGTTCCGAGCTTTCTCCCTGTTTTAATCATAGAAGTCGTAAACCCCCAAATGGTACCACCTAGGTGATAAAAACTGTTTCAGAAAAATGTCATTAAGGTTCATGTTTATGACAATGGGGCCAAAATGTTTTGGGTTTTGGTCGTGCAAACGGGAACATTCTTTGACATATAAGATAATGACTGTTCAACAATACATTTGAATTTGAATATGGTCATGCCAGCCTTGAAATGCGATTTTTAACATTACTGCATAATGGACTGTATCACAAAAGACTTGAACACTTTAACAAACATCACATACAAATAGACACTAATATTCGTCAGATGCATTCTAGGAAGTATGCTTGTATAATTTTCACCCGTAAACCGTCATTCACGGCACTTAACATTATATATGCAAGGATAATCATCTTTTTTTTTCTGGAAGCACCTGCCTATTAGTTAAAGACAAATTCAATGAACAAGCTTTATATCGAAATATTTTAAAGTGCGAAATTTTGTGCTTTAATCAGCACTTAGTATAGGTACTTTCAAAAAGTCTTCTTGTGCAAGTGCACCCAGCAGCCACTATGCAGCAGCAGATAAATAGTTGTTCTCTATAACTTGGAAGGAAACAACTCCGCATCCTTTGGTATAACAGACGTTGAAATGATCCTTAGCAGCCTCGGAGTTATCATTCTACCAAGAAAATGCTGGATACTCGGTTCTGATTGGCTTTTTTGTCCGACTCAGAGGGTATCAATTCACGATTTAAGTTGCTCTGTTTCCCCGAAATCAGTTTACACTGTATTAATACATACATTGATTTCTGACTATCCGACTGGTAACTTCAGAGTCTATATTCCGCTTGCAAGTGGGATTAATCTCTTTCCAAAAGGAATTAATCGTATTTGTTATCGTGTGTTTACACGGAGAGAGCAAATTGTTTTAATTTTATGTGGTATTTTGTACAAAATAAGAAGTTTGAGTGAAAAAATATCGTAAACTAAGCTTTCTGCTGCTGGGCATGCAGCAGCATTCTTTAAAATACAGCAACTAAACAAGGACGTCATTTCGCGAGCGCTTCTGATGTCATAAACCCTATTACGACATCATCGTGGTCTACTATTAGAGTCATCCATTTGCGTCATGAGGGGGTGGCGCGTCCTTTCTTTGCTATCAAAACAAGAAAAAAAAGACTTTTTAAACGATTCTATAAGTACCTCATACTAGTACGAAAGCATTTTGTGAAAACGCAGTATTAGGTTTACCTTTGTTAACTTAATTTAAGTTCAATACTAAGACGCAAAATCCCCGATGCTGTTTGTCTCCAGAAGTCGGAACATTTTACACTGTGCATTTCGCTATGAAAAAGAGTTCAGCATTAAAATCGTCATGGTAAAATGAAGATAAACCTAGTGTGTTTGAAAATCAGAGACATCTTATACTGGGTTGATAGCGATTAAATCTTAAATTGAAACCGAATGCACAGTTTATCTAGGTTTATCTCTTCATTTGACGTCCTTTTAACTAAGTGACATGCAAATCAATGATCAGTTCATTGCTACCCAAGTTTTCTTAATCATTATCCATATGGAAAGTGGTCCCTATAATGAACATACCATTTGTACACTCTTGAACATCACAATGTTGCCAGCGTTTCTTTCGATCCATGGTGTAACACCAGGGTTTATCTTCATTGTCCATGTCTCGACACTTGTTGCCAGTTTCCTCCACAGATCGACATCCATAACACCAGCCAGTAAACTTGTGCTTGAAAGGGTGTTTGTGTGGCTTATTCTTCTTCCACGCCTGACATAGCCGCCCAGACTTGGTTTTGTGTATGTTCCCACCATACAGAATCTTAGTTCCAGAACTGTCAGCAACTTTTATAAAACAGCTTGTAGCTGAAATCACGGACATAAAGTATAATATGAACTTAGAAGAATTAAATCATGTATGTAAGAAGGCCCGCCTTGTGATTTGGGTTCTGTACCAATATGACATAAATGTTACGTTCCCTGACGATTGTTTTAAAATTATTCCATCCTTCTACGAATCAGATTAAGGATATATTTTGTTATCAAAACAGCACAGGATTCCATCGCCTATAGTGAAGTGCTTCTCTTAAAGTCAGGATTCTGAAAGATGTGATTTGGAGAATCAATTTTATACCCTGCAGAGAAAACTAGTATAGTTTAATTCAGGACAAACGTATGAGTGATTTTACTCGTCTCCCCCATACACCATTCCAGCGTAACTTTGTTTTTGAAAATTCTTGACTGTCTCTTTATAAAACTAAAAAAAATTCAGGTATGGTACAGTATTTTATGGTTGATTGAAAAAAGACAGAGGGATGAAATAAAGTAAGATCAATGAGGAAGCTAGAGAAGCCGAATTGGGCCATGAAAATGGGAAAAATCATATGTATAAACTCCAATAATAAGAATGTGTTATGCTCCGGAAAATGCACATAAGCCTTTGGGGAGGGGGGGGGGGGGGGGGGGGGGGGTGATCAAGTAAATTTAGAGTTATGCTCCGGAAACGAATGAGAACGCCAACACGGACGCAGCCGCGGACGAGGACGAGGAGTGAATCTCAGCCACAACCAATCATCATGGATTCCACCTCAGGACAGTAACGGCTACATACAGACATTGGACAAGATCTTTTAGTTATTCATCATTATAGGGAAAAAATACACCACTGGACTCACGAATACAAGTCATAGCCGGTAAAGTCCAGGTTCCCTCATCATCACACAATGCTGCCTTTGGCCCAGAGAAGTACTTGTATTTTTCTATTGCCCCCGCGTCACACTCGTATTCAATCACAACTGGAAAACCGTGTTTGCTGTACTTTCTCTTCCTCACAGCACCTTGGTTTACATAGGTTGGCTCTGTCTCACACTGTGTCGGCATTGGCTGTTTTGATACATTAACCATCATGTTTTCTTCATTATGCCTTCTTGCTGTCTGAAAGATGGTCATTTGACCAATCAGAGATTGATTATTGATAAACGTTTCCATTGAGAATTTGTGTGTACCACATATGTAATTATATGACATTTGACACTGTTATGAATTAAAGTTACTCTATCAATCAGAAATTAAGTCTCTATGTTTACATCCCACACAAGCACACGTGTTTATGTATCATCCCAACTGCGGATCCGCCCCATCTTAAGATGGGACGCGTCCCAACTTGGGATTCCAAGTTGGGACGTCCCATCTGGAGATGGGACGGCGGATAATAAAACATGTTAATAATACTCACATTTTATAATGAACTGTGTCAGTAAAACATGTTTTTAGATAATTTTGTTATATTCTTTTCACACCTATGAAGAAAGTTTGATTTGATGTTCATTTACTTTACTTTCTCACTCGGTTTTATCTGTTATCGAGTACGAACGATTCAACACTACTCAAACAATTATTTAAAGTCACATTTGATTACTGATTGAATCACATTTGTTAAGTGACATAACAAAATCAGATCAATATATAGATTTATATTTGGATGATAGTTTTCAGCATTTTTAAAACGACGAATACACGCGTAGATCGAACAGCTATAAACAGAGAGAAACCAAACGGCTCCACATTTCACAGAGACATCTATGAATCTTAGTTTCTTTACAAAAAGGTGGTATAAACTATTAACAATCAAAGATATGAAGTTATTCTAATACAGATCCAAGTTTTACAATACTATATTAAAAAACGTACCTGATACAGAGAAATGAATAATCCATGCAAAAATCTTCTATAAGCAGAAATTAAGGTACTCTCCATCGTTACAAACCAGCACTGAATAGACTAGATATATTAATGTGACAGCTTGGCATGACAGAGGACGAATGTTTGGGCACCAATTTGCCCACCGTAGAGAGTCTTAGGCTAAAACAACATATGGAGACATCATAAACTCATGTTGTTTTAACAAATTATTATCTTGTTTATCTACTTGGCGACTTGGTTGATTGTATCAAATGTAAAAAAATTTATAAGTTCCTATTATCGAAGTCCGGTTCCCCAACATTTTAGATATTTTCAACTAGTGCCAACTTAGAGTTTCAATATTCCCTAGTAACTCATATCAATATACTAAAATCTATCTTAACGGCGACAAATCTTTGTCATAGAGTGTAAACGAATTCCTAATAATATCTGTTTATCATTTCAAAAATTATGCCAACCGATTTTTAAACCTCTTTCCTAAAATTTGTACAAAATGTAAGATAGACAAAATTTAATATAAATTTGAGTTTAGTAAGAATAATTGCATATGTATCTTTCGACCAATGTACTTGATATCTAAATCGTTTTATGTTTGTTTCAGGAAAAGAATTTATATAGGCATTTCCTGCCTGTTTGCTAATCCTTTTTCCTTTTTGTATATATATTCTGAATTTTGTGTGACACATGTTTTATGGAAATTAAATACTGTTTACATCATAGTATTATACTTACTAACCATTATATGATTACACATATTGCATATTTTTATACAATGAAATATGATAATATTTTACAATAAGCAATGACAGTTTCAATATCAAATTTGTATAAGAAATGACAGTTTCTGTATCAAATTTGTATTAGCAAAAGCAATATGAATAATTTAGTCCTCTGAAGATATTACTTTAGTACATGTATGTCAGCACAAAATAACTCGATAATTGTTAGTATATCAATAAAACTTCATTGATGTGTATTTACAAACCTAATGCCTTTTTTCGGGGGGACATGTTAAGTAGCATATTTAAAGATAACAAAACGATTAGTTAAGTAAACTTTCAGCTGTAAAACAACAACATTACACTGAAATGTAATTCTTCCCTCTCACCTACTCATCTTATTTGACTCAGTTGATCAGTTGATTGAACGTTTGTTGTTTTTTTTGGTTAGGGTTTGATCACGTCTGCTTCCACCTATCAGTGATATTGCCAATAGGGGGCCAATGCCTTGATAAATATGAATGATGATCATTGACTAAAACAACAAACGCTCGGCGTGTACCTTTGTAGTGTTACAAGCATGCTCATGTACAATTGGTACCCATTCTTGTCACTAATTGGAAGGTGACACACAGGTATTAGTGTCATAACCGAACCGGATGTTTACCAAAATCCCTTCTTTCGGACACCCCCCCCCCCCCCCCCCCCCCCCCCCAACCCATCTCTGAACTATCAAGCAGGTATGTTTGCCATTTGCACCACGACACTGATCAGATCAGGTTCGATCGGAGGAGGCATAACTGGATTTATTTACTGGACATCTTATAAGCATTGACGGAACACCACTTATAGGTTAGTGTTTGTGAATTATGTTTAAGAAACATAAAGTTTTAAATTCGACTATCAAACAAAATGAGTATATTGAAATCTTGCTTAACGGAACGGTTTATGTGTAACAAATTGAACTGATTACAAGGCATTAGCATTCTTGGTATTCACTAAGAGTGGGTTTTGAGTGTATAATTGAATATAATTTCTTTTTTTTATTTGCTAAACATGCTGTCACAATTACAAAAATTTAAGAATATAATGAAATAATCTATACATTTTTGTATAAGAATAACTTTTGAAATCGTATTGTGCTATGATGAAAGACTCGTATGCGATGAGAGATTGATATAGCCAATTAGTCATGAAAATCAACATAAAATCAAAATATCTTTCGAGGTCCTTAAAGCGCTTTTCTAAATGATACATGTTATCATGTAATTACTAAATTCAACATTAGAATAAGAATATTATGAACATGTTAAAGTATCCGCCGTCCCATCTCTTAAGATGGGACGCGATCCCAAGTTGGGATGATACATATACACCATATGGTATTACACCTTTTGATATATACGTCAACAGAATGTACAGTGTACTAGGTTTTGTTTAAACAATGAAAAACACCTTTAGGTTTCTTCTGATATAGGACGTGTAAAATTACTTTAAAGATTCATAAAATTATTAGACTGAATGAGTCCATTTACAAAACCTTTTCTATGCCTGTTGTAAGCCATATTACGAAATAAATTACTCAAAGCATTAATCTTAACAGAGAATATAAAGTTCTAATTGACACAAACCTACCATTTTATTTTTGACACCGACATGGTAACGATTTCTGTAAGGGTTAACTGCAAACAAGACTGTTTAAATAATTATTAGTAAACGTTTAAAACATGCACTTTACCTGATGTTTTTATAAACATTTCCAAACTCGTTTTCATTGATCAGTCTTATCCAAATGTGGTTTAATAGATAGAAATGAAGGATTTAGTATTTCCAATTGTTATCTCATTCATTACATTATTTTTTTTATAATAATCGTCATTCTTTCTGCAAACAATGGAAATTGTGATCGACATGGGAAAACCAATGGATATTATTGATATCCATTAGACTTCTTTGCAATTACCAATACAAATCACAAAAGTCAAGTGCTGAACTTCTTTAGACAATTTATAAGGCGTCACAAAATTTATTACACAAAACACATGCTCAAAACGGATAACGTCATTAAATCATTCCGGTATTAATGCATCAAAGTAAGTTGAATTCATGACCAAGAGATTTTCGCAGCTGTTTTGTGAAAGTTATGATGAACCAGTGTCAAACACTTTCTTCGCTGATTGAAATCTATCATAAAAATAGCTCAGTGAATGACCTGAGTATATCGATGTACTATTAACAGGAACTTTAGGCAGACGGAATCACCTGATTAGTAACGTTATATTAATGTTTACTGTTTCTAGCATGTTGCATATCTTTTTTGAAATAAGATAATTCATACACTTGCTTTCAGAACATCTATCAGTTACGCTTGAATAACGTCAATTTGTCTTTAAGTGAACTTGGCTCGCGCCATGAACACACAAATACAGCTCTTTAGCAAAGTTGATTACTTTAAATGCAACTATCATATACAATGTTGTTCACTTAAGTTCGAATTATACAGACATCATTCATTCAAATGTTAAATTTGAGATGATGACAAAAAATTAATTTCTATCACATTCTTAAAGCTTATCCTCATAGCACTAAAGGAACTCTTTGAGTCCAAAATCTAATAAGATATTTTCTCTTTTATGTTACAAATTTTTAAAAGCATTATTGTAACAAACGCACGTTATAACATAATTCTAACCTATGTTGTTTATTTTGACCATACATTTGTTGAAAATGACCATGTATTCAGAAATAAGAAAACAACTTATTTCCCATTATGACCCCTCTCGTATGCAAAAAGGATTCATGGTATACCATGTCCTTTATGTATGTAGTGTCAAATACCCTACACGAGAACATCTAAAAGGTTTGACCTAAAATATTTTGATAAGAAATAGTTACTAAATAAGGAAAGAATTAGAAATTAAACATTCAAAATATTGTCCATCATAAAACAGGTAATGTTTTATTTTTACACCAGCTCTGTGTTCATGTCGAGCATTGTGACATCATATATATGTGACGTCATAGACAATTCATTATTCCTTAGTTACTCGAAACATGTAGAAAAATACGTCGTGTCGTTTTTTTCACAGGGACGTGTATCGCCGAAAATTATAATAATAATAATAATAATAATAATAATGTTGATATCGGAAGGATAGCACAGAATACGACCGGCTCGCTGATTGGCTAAACATTAACTTTTTGTAACTTTACTACAGAAGAGTTAATGTTTAGCCAATCAGCGAGCCCCTTGTTTTCTCTGCGATCTGTCCAATATTGAGGTCAAACATGGCTGACCCGAGCGATCGAAACCGCATTTAATGCACTATAAGCTCGCTTAAAAGGTATGGATCACATTTAATTCATTTGAATAGTCATTTTACGAAATCGGAATATGTAGGGACTGCGATAAAGTTGTATTTGTCGTTTATAGTACGTATTCGAGTGTTTAATTCGTATTTTATCAGTTAGAAAGTTTTTGTGAGGCAGGATTTTGGCGTACTCTCAAGAAAGCTTACTTTTTTCGATTTCTAAACAGTATAGCTCGGTCAAAAGTGAACCGATTTTGATTAATTTTCATTCTATGGAAAGGGGATTTATCAGGCGTCATGTGTATTGTTGTATTAATCTGGATTGAATTTCCAAGTTGATTTCGTCCCGGAACAAGACGAGGGGTCCTAGGACGTTACATCCCTTTAGTATTTATATAGAAGAGATACCATTTTTTATTTCATTATACATTATTATTATTATAATTTTCGGCGATACACGTCCCTGTGGGTTTTTTTAATCTATGATGTAAACAATGAAAACTTGATTCAACCTTCACCTTATATATATATCAACGTTTATATGTATGTGTTTACAACTTGTACACTTTGCAAACTACCTAATGATTATCTGAATATATATGTACACGTCTAAGTGTATTCCTTAGATAGTGGCATGTTCGCAACGGCAATCACGTATTTATTTGATAAAAAAAATTTCACGTTTACATGTCCTTGGACCATTTTGGTATATCAGAGATAAAACTAATGTATTTACAATGACTTTATGAGTCCATATATTATTGTTCTTGTTACTTGGATAAAGATTACCTCATGAAAGAGATACGATTAGAGGACTGAAAATAGTACCTAAAATCACATTAATATAAAGATGTTATTCTCTATATCAAGTAGGACAAACTCGAAGTGATTTGCGAAACCGAAGACCACCTGCAGTTTAACAAAAACATAGACCTAAATAGAAACATTATGTGTGTGACTCAGTAAAACATTGACCTTGTTTTCTGCTGTAGTATTTCATCTTTGCAATTGGAGTGAGTCCTGTTGTATCATTGTACCTTGCTTGGCTGAGTGCACAGGATCTCATGTTGTGATTGTAGAAGAATGAAGAACAGTTCTTGATATTCATACACAGCCCGACACAGTCTAAAATTCCAAACACTGTCACAAATGTTTCTCTATTCAGGCTGAAATTGTCAAAACGTAGTTCGAAGCAACTTTCAGAAATCATCGTTTAACTTAAAAGACTACAGATTCACAAGTTTTTCAAAATGTTCTTGCCTTTTATTGGCGGTACACGTTGTTTTTTTCAATTTTAAATGAAGGTTTTATTGCCAATCATTTCAGCATCTCAGTTTAGATCAATGCAAGGGGAATCATGATTTGACCAACTATGATTTGTTTAACCTGTTCCTATAATAAATATTAATACTTTTCCCTCAAACGATACCATTGTTTGATCGCTCAAAGTGAACTAACCTTTATGTTAACCAGTAACACAGAACAGATTTCTTAGTGCAACCTATAGAGTATGAGATCTGATCATAAAATATTCAGAAACTGCCCATATAAAATTTCTATTTAGTTGCCATGTGACTGTAAAAGTATAACACATAAAGCTTAAAGCTAGTTTGAAACAGCCTCATATCATTCTGAATATAATCAATGTATGTCAAGTCAAGAAAGCCTTTTGTTTGGAAGACATTTTTACAAATAAAGGAAAAAAAAGAAGAGAAAATCAAATGTGAATTCATAAATGATTATTAGTTTGAGAAGAAATAAAATTAAATTGTTTATGTCAAAGTATCTCATTTCAAACTTCAAACGCCAATTTGTAATCGTTTTCTGTAGTCATGTACAGTTTATAACAATCTTTCAAAGTTTTTATGCCTGAAAGACGACTTTTTTAAAATCAAAATTTTGATCAAGATGATCCAGTTTTACAGATTAAATATTTTACATTACATCTTTTGAGATTTTATCTAATAACCATTAATCCAGTTGTGGAACTGCTATCTTATCACATTGAAAGTCATGTGCAAACTCAAATGAAAACTGGCAGCTTAAACGCTCTTTAAAAGCGGGACATGTCTAGAACCCATCCATTCCAAAGCTGTCTATAATAAATCTTGCTTGTGAAGCGAATGCAAAGTGAGATGCCAGAACCTTAAACAACGAGGACATCCGGTCGAAAGTGCATGATGGGTGCAATAAGAAAGCTTTTGTACCACTGTGATCATCACTTCTTTTAAAAACTGACACATTTCAGGCCAACAAATATATTCAATATTACCTTTTCTCGATTTGTGAGAATACATATTAATTGATTACAATTTAATTCTTGATTTTTTATTCTTATTCCGTCGCTCGTTGTTTGTTAGCTCATTATGATAGACAGAACCATCAAAGCTTGCATTTCAAATAACAAAATATCACTGACCTCTTAGAATAAAAGAAATGTGTTTTTCCCAAATATGAAGATGGAACATGGACATTTAAAAAAGTATTTACTTTTTTGTTTCTGACTTTGCTAGATTTTCGTCTAGATTGCACTAGATAAAATGTAAATGGCATTCCTGTATATCCTCCCTTATCTCATTTGGGGAACTCCCCTAGTTATTCTTTATTATTGATAACAAACCCTCATTGACATTTTATAGAAAGAAGAACTAATCCTGAATAAAGTCTACGCTGAAAGTATGTCCAATTATCTAATAATGTTTATAAGCTTCCAGATTTCAGTCAAGCAAAAAATGCGTTTCAGAAAACATACGTCTCTGAAACATACGTAAGGGTAGTTTTATTGCAAACAAAGCCTTTGTAATAAACAATGCAGTAATTCTTCATCCTTGGTTACCAAGAGATGAATGTTCTGCTGATGTCTATTTTTCTCACTCCTTGACTTTGTTATCAGGACGATCTGTACTGAAATTACTCCCAATTGAAAGGAGGTGAGGTTAGGGCAGGTGATGTTTAACGCCGCTTTCAAGATTATTTCACTTACATCGCGGCTGCTAGTATTATTGCAGAGAGAAAGCCCGCAAAACCATTGTGGCTATGCATTGTGGTGAAACCTGCGAGCATCGGCTGGAACTAGCGAACCATGGGTGGTACTACGCTGAATTTCAGTGTAGCATTGCACCCACACCTGACTGCGTGTAGAACAGTTCTCTACTGCAGACAAAGTTGCCGAGCCCCTGTCGTGATTCGAACCACGGACCTCGTGATCTGAAGCCGAACGCACTAACCACTGCGCTATCCCGCCCCCACTTAAAAGGAGACATGAGTAAAGGAATATCACTAGTGTTAGTAAAACAGTTTGAGGTTTAAAGACTTTGTTCAATTTAAATCAGCATGCATCTTAAGAGAGCTGATATTGCTAATGGCCATTATTTTCGGGGATCCTCGAGATCGAACAAGTTTTATACTGGGATGAACAAAAACTTCCAAGACGCTTTTTGCTAGACAACATAGTCCATTGCATCATGCCTTGTTTTTGCAAACAATCTTTCGAAACGTTGATTTGCCAACAAACTACCTTTGATGTGTTGATAAGGCCACGAATGCATGACTTCATATCCTCTATTAAGCTAGCACTCCAAGACAGGCAATGAAGTTACTATCATTAGATTGTCAAAAAGATCTGATGTTCCCTTTAGCTGATTTTGTTTAGAGAAAGTTATAAATAGAAACATGACTGATGATTAATGTGCGACACCAACAAAGAATTTTAAGATAACTGTTTTAACCCCCTCCTAACATGGTCACATATCTAATTGCTTCTATCCATTTGAAAGGTGCATTTATTTCATTCACCATGAATTTGAGTCAGAATGATAACGGTTACAACCAAGTCATCTTCATGTTGATATGAGACAAAGATGTAACATCCATTTTCGGGAACATGACTATAGTCCTTATAGAAATGCATAATTTAACAAATGAAGAAAACGAGGGGTGAGTCGGTCATTTCAAATTATGTTGGCAAAAAGGTCAAATATTAAAAATGTAATTATTTAATGTTTGTTCATTAATTGCGTTTTCTGCAAAAGCAAATTGGCTGAAACTAGTCATATCATGTATGTTTACTAGTGGTAAGTTCATCAAGGTCACTCATCTAATTCGAGTTCCCGATCGTCTCTGGGTTCATGACCATTGTCAATCGTCTTTTGATACTAAACAAGCTATATATGGGTAAAAAATATATTGCAAGACCTGGAGCTAATGACAAACATCGAAAAAAAGATAGGATTATATTTTCGAGTTAATGAGAGAATTTTTAATGTTGAAATATATTCCACACAATGCTATAAGCTGTCAGCGTCTTGCCAAAAAAACTGTTTAAAATGTGCAATTTACACATGCATTTTCAGACAAGAGTTATTAAGGTGATAGTTTTTTTGTGTACACAGTGGTTAATGTGACGTATTTGCAATCCACATCAGTCAAAACCCCCAAACCCTCAAAACATCTGAACTGAACATCAAGAAAGACATATCTTCATGCCCTGCCCTCAAGGTCCGAGTTGAAGTCAATACCTGAAATCAAATGTGATTCATACGATGGGATGTCTGTGAAAAGAATTTAGACTTAATCAATATACGAAATGATAAAAATAATATGATTTAGAATTTTTAATTGGTGGTGTGAATGGATAGTGATCATCCATTCAGGTCTCTGTATACTATTTAAACAAAAATGAGACATTCTATTTGGAACTAAAACATTCATTTTGATTAATGTTTTTTGGTAACAAAAAGCGAACAATTTCAATTGGTAAGTATTGACAACTGAATACTTCCGTGTCGGGATATAACTTGATCTCCAGAAACACAACCATAGACAAAAAAGATTAAGTACCTGACATTTGATGGGTGAAATTCAATAGACAGTGGTACACATAAATTTAAATATCTATGCAATACATCAAGTTGAATCACAGTTTAGAATAAAAAATTGACTTGAAATTGTTGATCCAAAACTAAAACAAACGTCACATTTATTCAAAGCTATCAACATAATCCCAGTTGGGATGTGATGGTTTGCTCCCTTTCCTCACTTGCCTCATTGAAGAAGTGCAAACTATGAAAGAGATATGTGACATGTCCATAACAAAGACAGTTTTTGACGATATTTCCGGAGGCATATTTGTTGTACGTCCTATGCACACCTAAAACGAATGTCTTCCAAACATGCTAAAACTCTAAAAAGGTAATAATATATCATCCTTGATAACACAATGAAGCCATGAAGCACTTTTTAACCGTTGTACGCTCTTTCGTGTTCGTGTTGAATCAATCAGGAAAATGTCAGAGGTCATCATGTGGACACGTAATGAGAATTATGAGCTTTGTTTTTACATTCATAATTGCACTTGCTTAACAGTGAGTTATTTTTGTCAAAATGAGTGAGGGGTCGGTCGAGAGGAGGAAACTGTTTGAAATGAAGTGATAATTGTGAATTTACCAGTGTAGGCTAATGCCAGAGTAAATATCTCTCACCCAACAGAAATTCATTGTTGTCCTCTCATAAATGGTACAATATTTTATACAATTGTTTTTCTTGACACTTTGATAACATTATAAACATTGAAAAAACTCAATTTGCATTATATAATGGGGGCAATTAAAAAAACTGAAAAGGCACAACTATATATCAATGTGTTTTTATTTGGCATGGTAGAATAGTCAAAAAGACAAGCTGACCACTATATTCCTGAGGTTAAAAGGACACATTAAGGTGCAAAACTGTGCCAGTATCATTCGTTTAGTGGTGTTATTTACTGAAACCTTGTTAAATTAGTATAATTACAATACCTTTATTTTTAATATTTTTCAGGTTATTCATACTATGTAGTAACCTGATAAAAAGTGAAAAAAAAGAAATAGGTTGTAGCTTTGATGATTACATTTACTGAGGTGTTTTTGAAAATACCAATTATACATGACCAAACAAATATCAAATGCATGGAGATAATTCCTGGTATACAGTTTTCGGAAATAACATCACATTAGCAGTTGCTCTCTAGCTCAAGTTGATACCGATTGTTGAACGGGGTCCTTCATTGCGGGGGTGTGTCAGCAATTGTTTAAGAACAACTTTTTCTAATACCTTTGAGATGAAATGTAAATTGGATACAGGTCGGAAGTTGCGCATATTGTTGGAATCTAGTCCAGGTTTCTTTAGATGAGGTAGAACTGTCGCTTCCTTGAAATGCTGTGGAACAATACCAGTGGACAGAGATAAATTGACCAAGGATTTTATCAACGGAACTAGGTCTTCGATGTGTTGCTTTTAGATAGATGTTGATAGATGTTGGGATCGGATAAAAATATTGATTGGATCTTCTATAATTGAATACCATTTTTATATTATGACAATCATTGAAAAAGAAGGTGCATTGCCACCAAACATAATACAAAATGTGTGATGGAAAAAGCTCACTCGCTATCAAAAGTCATTGCTATATGAACAGTAAGATTTATTGAAAGCATCTTCGATGCTGTTCTAGAAGTTGTCCTAAAAATCTTGCTGTTTTTATGTTAAACCTCCAAAGAAGGCACTTCTTCTTGGCAACAGGTTATCATAAAGTTGAATAACGTCAATCCACAATTTATGAAGAAATAACGACGTCAAAATAATTGTTGAATCATCATTTATTTAAAATTTAACTTTTTCTATAAGATATGAACATCCTGCTCTCGCAACTTTCACGTGGCGTTGTCAGATCAAACACAATATACATTAGCAATAACATATATCAATCACAAAACATTTAACATTGTGACACACTCATCTTTTTAGATTGATGTAAACTTTGACTTTATTCCTCGAAAACATAGTATTGCCCCTTCTTTAACACACCTCTAAACAAATCCTCTTTGAAAATAGAAATTATTCAAACAGTAGAAACTTTTTTGGGGAAATAAGTGCCCCCCCCCCCCCCCCCCCCCCTTCCAAACAAAACCCTCTCTTTCTTTAACTTCCCGAATCTGCCAGTCTCTATGGAAGAAATGTAAATTCAGGAAGTGACCAGTACTCAAATCTAATATCGGGGTCAGTTGTATAACACCATGTGGGTTACCTTTTGCGGATGATTCTCGACATTTATTACCAAGTTCAGACATGTTCTTGGCGCCAGGAAAGAAGTCAATCTAAAAGGACAAAAATATATAAAACCGTAAAAAGGATATTGATCTTTATCCGTTTTAAACATGTGATTTTTTTTGCAAGAACAGTATCACTAGCATTCTTAAGGAGAGTGATAAAACGACCACTTACAAATCATATTCTGTGATTTTAAACTGGACAAAACAAGTTCATGACGTTGTTTTTAAGGATGATGATTTTTCTATTTATTAATTAATGGATTGACCATAATTCATATTAACATATGTCCACATCTCCCTAACCATTGTGTCCATTATAACAAAAGTACAGAACTGTTTGACAAAGCTTAGTCTTAACACAATATTATCTCAACGAATTTGAAAAATAGTCACTTTTAGATTTGATAAAGAAACCTTGTGCTTTGAAATTTCCCCGAATCATTACCAAACCTAATGTTTAGCTTCATATGAATTTTGAAGTTCTTATAGCAATCTGTATCCTTTTCTATGTTCATGTCAAAGTCAACGTTAATGTTTAGCCATAGCCAGCCCTCTCCCTAGAAATGCTCTCTGTTTTACCTGGGTTTTGGTCACTACAACAAACATACTTTCGGAAAGGAGAAATCTGAAACCTCAAAGCAAATAAAACCCGGGCTCACTTGATGACCTGTTCACTTTAACATTGAACTCTTTTGTTAAAAACATTCATGCTGAAAACCTGTCACATTTCACTTTTTAATTGTTGTTTTTGAAATGTAGGCTTCGTTTGCATGTCATTAGAAATGAATTTGTAATAAAAATAAAAATCAGAGCATTTTGATGTTTTTCTTCTGTACTCATTCCGTTTATAATAAAAAAATAGAGCCATGGGCTCTGCAGCTCATCAGACTTTACCAATATCGATCGAAAAGCGTTGTTTGTGATCCCAGATCCATGCATGAAAAAACGGTGTCGTGAGATTTATGGTTACATCCGTTCTTTTTAGTCAACTTTCACTGTTACGAATATATTCTGCAACTACGAGTAACAAAATTCATGTTTTTCGAACAGCAAAACCATGCATGTAGCGAAGCCATTGTTTATTTAGTAAAACCCGGGCTCACTTGATGACCTGTTCGCTTTAACATTGAACTCTTTTGTTGAACACATGCATGCTAATAACCTGTCACATTTCATTTCTTCATTGTTGTTTTTGAAATGTAGGTTTCGTTTGCATGTCAGTAGAAAGGAATTTGAATACAAATAAAAATCTGAGCATTTTGTTGTTTTTCTTCTGTACTCATTCCGTTTATAATAAAAAAAATATACTAGAAACCTTTGTTAAACTCACGTACACTTAATGTGTATGTTGTTTGGGTAAAAATTGGCAAACGATGTCAATGCTGCTATTTCATTAAGCAGTTCAAACTGATGTTTAGAATGAAACGGTTTAAGTCATATATTTTATCGGAACCCGGAAAATGTACGAACACTGGTGAGCAAAAAGGAATCTTTTTAAAACTAGCTTTTAGTTGATATATATGACTTTGTTTGTTGGTCTAAAGTAAATTTGGCTTTTGGGTGACGCAGAAACCTACAGTTACTTTGTGTTGATGCGGAGTTTGCGAGTCCCATCTCTGGCAGGATCGTCCAGTCCTTGTAGATGAGAGATCCCCACCGTAAATTGCTTGCCTCCAAATGAATCGACTTAAGTAGAAGCATTTCTCAGCTGAAATTCAGCATTTTATAACATAATCATACCATGATTTAAATACAAACAATATCATCAATATTTAATGAAAGTTTTTAATAGCGCTTAGAAAGTGCATGATAAATTATTAAAAGAAGTGAAATAGATTTCGATTAAAACATTTGAAAACGAAATATTCATTGATCATTGGTTTTTGGCAACTATTGTTTAGAACATTTTAGAAAAAAAAATCAATGTCAAAGGAATATTTTCATTATCTGAACAGATCAATTTTGAAAAGGGTTGGTTAAAGGTTTTTGTTGTCAAAATCTCAGTTGATATGACAGAGCATGTGTAAATTAATCATCCCGTTATGTTTCTCATCTCACTATTCGATGATGTGATGAAAGTTATTAAACGTATATGAAAGTGATGCTAATGCAGAAACAAGAATCATTTATACCTGTGAAATGTCATGTATAATGAGTTATATTCATTTGATGAATTAAAAAGTCCTATTAAAGAAAAGCTCAGTTCTACATTTGTTCTAAATACATTTTTCAAACAAGACATAAAACAACTTTCATTTTTAAACCAAAGAGACTGTAAATTACCTTTTTACTTTATTCAAAATATGAATCTACTAAAAAGTAGTTTTTGCCTTGTAACACTTACAGGAACACAAAAGATTTGGCCACTCCCAAACACCAGTCTCCAATTTGCAGATGGACGAGTTCCTGCCAGTCACGTACTTGAAACCTGCATAACAAGTGTAGGTCACGTGCACCTTCTGACCAAATAGTTCCGTCTTCAGAGAAAGGGCACCATGTATAATTGGCGGACGGGCACATCTTTTTTCTTGAAAAGTGTAGTTTGAATCATTGTTATAGATATTGTTTAAGCATATCTGTTTCAATGAAGAATTAGAGCAAATCTTTTTCAATGAAGACAGCGTAGTGGCTAGCATGTTCAGCATTAGATCTGAAAGTTTGTCTGTAGTAGAGAACTGCTTGACATGCAGTAAGGATACGTACAATGCTACACTGAATTATAAGCGCAGTGTCATCAAAGGTTTGCTAGCCCAAGCAATAGCCCGTTATGCACAGTGCTGTTCCGAGCTTTCTCCCTGTATTAATCATAGTAGCCGTAAACCCCAAATAATACCACATAGGTTATAAAAACTGTTTCAGAAAAATATCATTTATGTTCATGTTTATGACTATGGGAAGCTAAAATTGCATTTTGGTCGTGCAAACGGGATCATTCTTTGACATACAAGATAATGACTGTTCATCAACATTTTGAATTTGAATATGGCTATGCAAGCCTTTATATACGATTTATAACATTACGGCATAACGGACTGTATCACAAAACACTTGAACACTTAAACAAAGATCACATGCAAATAGATACTAAAATTCGTCATATGCATTCTAGGAAGTATGCAAGGATAATCATCTTTCTTTTTTTCAGGAAGCACCTGCCTATTAGTTAAAGACAATTTCAATGAACGAGCTTTATATCTTAATAATTAAAAGTGCGAAATTTTGTGCTTTAATCAGCTTTTAGTATCGGTACTTTCGAAAAGTCTTCTTGTGCAAGTGCACCCAGCAGCCACAATGCAACAGCAGATAAATACTTGTTCTATGTAACTTAAAAGGAAACAACTCTGCATCCTTTGGTAAAACCGACCTTGAAATGATTCTTAGCATTTGACGCCCTTCTAACTTAGTGACATGCAAACCAAGGATCAGTTCCTTGCTACCCAAGTTGTCTTAATCATTATCCATATGGAAAGTGATCCCTATGACGAACATACCATTTGTACACTCTTGAACATCACAATGTTGCCAGCGTTTCTTTCGATCCATGGTGTAACACCAGGGTTTATCTTCATTGTCCATATCTCGACACTTGTTGCCCGTTTCCTCCACAGATCCACATCCATAACACCAGCCAGTAAACTTGTGCATTATATGGTGGTTGTGTGGCTTATTCTTCTTCCACGCTTGACATAGCCGCCCAGACTTGGTTTTTTTGTATGTTCCCACCACACAGAATCTTAGTTCCAGAACTGTCAGCAACTTTTATAAAACAGCTTGTAGCTGAAATCACGGACATAAAGTATAATATGAATCTAGAAGAATTAAAATCAAATATGTAAGAAGGCCCGCCTTGTGATTTGGGTTCTGTGTCAATATGACATAAATGTTACATTCCCCGACAATTGTTTTAAAATTATTTCATCCTTATACAAATCAGATTAAGTACATATTTTGTTGTCAAATCAGCACAGGATTCCATCGCCTACAGTGAAATGTTTCGCCTAAAGACAGGATTCTGAAAGATGAGTCTTTGGAGAATTTTAATTTTACACCCTGCAGAGAAATCTAGCATAGTTTAATTCAGGACAAACTTAAAAGTGGTTTTTACTCGTCTCCCCCATACGCCATTCCAGCCTAAAAATTCCTTACAGTATCTTTAAAAGTCAAATAAAATTTCAGTTATGTTACAGTATTTTATGGTTAATTGAAAAAGACAGAGGGATGAAATAAAGTTAGATCAATGAGGTAACTATAGAAGCCGAATTAGGCTATGGAAATGGGTAAAATCCTTTGTATGAACTCCGATAATAAGAATGTGCTCAAGTAGTTTCAGAGTTATGCTCCGGAAATAACCCTTCCCGTCAAAATGGCAAAGTTCAAACTGTCCCCATGGAAACAAAAAATATAAATTTGAAAAAAATGAAACCCCCAAAAGGCACATGTACATGATATGCAGGGAAATAATGTCAAATTTGGTGAAGATTGATCATGTTGTTTCAGACTCCATAAACTTACCCAACCCTACTAAATGAAAAGGTCCAAACTATCACCATTGAAACAAACAAAAAAAAGATGTGAAAGAAGATGAAACCCAAAATCTCAATGATATGAAGAGGATGTTTACCGAATTTGGTGAAGATTGGTCAAGTAAATTTAGAGCTATGCTCCGGAAACTAATGAGAACGCCAACACGGATGCAGACTCGGACGCAGACTGACACTCAGCCACAACCAATATGTCTCCCGACCCTTTGGAGGGAGACATGATAATCATGGATTCAACCCCAGGGTGCCGTTCCACAAACTGATCTTAGATAAGATCAATTTTACCAAGTTACGTCGATTTTAAAATACCTTCGTGAAATATAACAGATGAGGAAAAGTAATTTTTCTCCGGAGGAAATATATATCCTCATTGATGAAGGGGTTCAACATAACACCATCTGTCTGCTGCGTTTGGGCCCGGAATTACCAAGAAAGCGAAGGATACAGCCTGGGAAACATTGCATCGAAGTAAGTGCTTCCTCATATTTCAAAACCAACTTTAAATTATGCATGTATTCGTTTCATCTATCATATAAACGCAGGTGCGGTAATATTCATAAATATTGATATTAATCATTTTAAGATAATATTATTCGTTTTAATTTCATCAGGAACTTATTGTTCTTGCACTGGTATTATCGGGCAGGTAACTCTATATAGTAAACAGTTAAAACGTGTCGAATCTTACTTCCGCATTTCGCCTAGTAAGACTCACAGATTGGGATTTTGAGTAAAACAATGCATGAAGAAATAATATGAGATGAACAAGAAGACATTAAGGACTATTTCAGTATTATTTTATTAATTGCCATGTTAAACGAGCGTCTGCATCAGTTACAAATCAATGTTACGATAATCAAGTTGAATTAGACATTATGATATGATGTCCTAAAATGTATGAATAGTTAAATATGACCAAAACAAAATTTGGTTAACGCATCATTTTGCGAACCAAATTGATAAACTTGTCAGTAGCTCTCAAGATGAAAGTTTAAAACAAAAATATATGAAAACACTGCCGGGATACAGTCAGCAGGTGAAGTCTGCAAGAAATTAAACGATAAAGGTAAATTTAAATTAAATTTTAGCTTTATCAGGATTAGATAATAATACAAGCAAAGATTTATTTAACAAGTTTTAAAGCATTTATACATATTCTATTTATGATTTTGAACTTTCTTGCATAAATTCAATAACAATCATAATTACAAAAAAAGGAGAGAAGCTGTATAGACTGGTGGTGGCCCATCTTCTCTGCCAGCTCTAAATGAACTTGATGAAAAGGTACGGGTTTCTTTCTTGAATTATAAACAATTAGTTGAGAAGGGCAGGTACCCTGTGCTTTTGTGTTAACACCTGCATATATATCATAAAATTTAAAATAACATATTCAAATATCTGAGTATTATGATTAGGTTTAATTGTCATTGTTTTAATTATAATCATTTTTACTGATAACTAGGTAATACAAAGGCTGTGAAAATCAAAATAATTGGATACTTTTTTATAAGTTATTTATTATAATAATGAACCCAACCTGAACCGAGATTTTAGGACGCCAAATGATCTCTCAATGACATTCCTCGTTCTGCAGTGAGCGGACTGATAATTAATCTCTGCCCTTGTCTTTGGCTCTGCAACCGTATCTGTACAAACATACAGCATAACACAACTCAAATACAATCTCACTATAAAAGGGTTTAAAAGGGTTTTTTAAAGTAAAATACGTACACATTCACCGAATTATTAGGTTATTTCATGAGTTAAAAAGGTAGATATAACTTGTATATAGAAGTTCATATATATATATATATAAAGTTCTTAAAACACACACACACATATATATATAATATAACATATTTACGCAACATGCTATTAACACACAGTTATAATCATATAAAAGCGACTATTTATGTATTGTCATCAGTTTAGTAGCGATTTCAAGTCAAGAAGTTTCCATAAAGGTAATGGGACAGATGAAATGAAATATTAGAACCCTTGCAGGGCCTCATCTGTGAAGGCGACGAAATCAAGCGCCATGTCAAGGCCGTTTCTAATGTAAAAGGAAGTATTGCTTTGAACAGTTTGTTATTGATTACTGTTGATTGAATGAAGTTTCAACTGACTTACCTCAAGGATGCATCGCACACTGCCTGCACGTTTATTGCATGATAACCTCTTTTGCAGACAAATGCCGCTTCCTCGTCAGCAGGAGGCTTAGCAATGGGAATCAGGGTCGCTCCAATAATTTTTGGGTATCCGGCGATTCTGTAGAAATCATTTTTAGTTTTTATAATGCACTCTCTTTCTGGTTGAACGAAATGTTATCTAGCATATCATAAATAGCCTGAATGGTGGGATGGATGAGTCTTGATACGCTTGACTTGAATATTCCATTCATGTCTCCCAGTTCGACGAAAAAGCCACCCATCCCAAGAAAACGTAAGGTAGAGAGCACTTTGGTGTCGGAGGCAAGTGCGTGGTAATGCTGGGTGTCTGGCAAAATAAGGGGGGACAACTTTTCGATGAGCATAAGCAAAGCTTGGCGAGGCATGCGGTACCTCACAAGAAGCACATCGTCGGTCAAAGTATCGAGAAGGCGTGTCCTGTCCCGGAAAATACGTAAGCAATTGAACGCTCATTCAACCTCTTCACACAAAACAACAAATGCCGCCATTTTGGTTTCTCTAAGATTGATTTTAGCGCTTCTGAGTTTGGCATAAGCGTTTGGAATTTTGGATTTACGATTGGCATAGGGCTAAGATCGGTAAGTGGAACGGCACCGAGGACAATTACAGCAACATACAGACATAAGACAAGAATTTACAGTTACTCATCATTAAAGGAAAATAATACACCACCGGTATATTTTTAGTTTGAACGCATTGCTACAAAATAATGGTTGACTCACGAATACAGGTCATAGCCGGTAAAGTCCAGCTTCCCTCATCATCACACAATGCTTCCTTTGGCCCGGAGAAGTACTTGTATTTTTCTTTCGCCCCCGCGTCACACTCGTATTCAATCACAACTGGAAAACCGTGTTTGCTGTACTTTCTCTTCCTCACAGCACCTTGGTTTACATAGGTAGGCTCTGTCTCACACTGTGTCGGCAATGGCTGTTTTGATACATTAACCATCATGTTTTCTTCATTATGCCTTCTTGCTATCTGAAAGTTGGTCATTTGACCAATCAGAGATTGATTATTGTTAAAAGTTTCCATTTAGAATTTGTGTGTAACACTTATGTGATTATATGACATTTGACACTCTTTCAATTACAGTAACTCTATTTAACAATCAGAAATTAAGTCTCTATGTTCACATCCCACAAATTCACACGTGTTTACACCATATGGTATTACACCTTTTGATATATACGTCAACAAAATTTACAATGTACTAGGGTTTGTTTAAACAATGAAAAACACTTTTAGTTTTCTTCTGATATTCATTTCAAAGTTAAGGACGTGTAAAATTAATTTAAAGATTTATCAAATGCGCCCATCTCCAAAACCTTTTTATGCCTGTTGTAAGCCATATTACGAAATAAATTCCTCAAAGCATTATTCTTTACGGAGGGCATAAAGTTCCAATTGACACAAACCTACCAATTTATTTGTGACACCAACATGGTAACGATTTCTGTAAGAAATAACTGCAAACAAGACAGTTTAAATTACAATTAGTAAACGTTTAAAACATACACTTTACCTAAAAGAAAACGTTTTTATAAAACATCTCTAAACTCGTATTCATTAATCAGTCTAATCCAAATGTGGTTTAATAGATGGAAATGAAGGATTTACTATTTCCAATTGTTATCTCATTGATTTTTTTAATAATAATTGTCATTCTTTCTGCACACAATGTTAAGTGTGATCGGCATGGGAAAACCAATGGATATTATCGATAAGCTTTAGGTTAATATGCGATTACCAATACGAATCACAAAATTCAAGTGCACGTGCTGAACTTCACTTTAAACAACTTATAAGACGTCACACATTTAATTACACGAAACACCTGCTCAAAACGGATAACGCCATTACATCATTCCGGATTTAATGCATCAAAGTAAGTTAAATTCATGTCCAACAGATTTTTGCAGCTGTTTTGTGAAATTTATGATGAAGCAATGTCAAACACTTTCTTCACTGATTGAAATCTATCATAAAAATAACTCAGTGAATGACCTGAGTAGATCGATATATTACTTACACGAACCTTAGGCAGACAGAATCACCTGATTAGTAACGATATATCAATCTTCACTGTTCCTAACATTTTTCATATCTTTTTTGAAATAAGATAATTCATACACTTGCTTTCAGAATATCTATCAATTACGCTTGAATTACGTCAATTTGTCTATAAGTGAACTTGGCTCGACTCAAGAACACGCAAATACAGCTGCTAAACAAAGTTATTTTTGATTACTTTAAATGAAACTATCATATACAATGTTGTTCACTTAAGTTCGATTTATTCAGGCATCATTCATTCAAAAGTTAAATTTGAGATGATGACAAAAATAAATTTCTATCACATTCTTAAAACTTATACTCATAGCACTACAGGAACTCTTTGAGTCCAAAATCTAATAAAAATTTTCCTCTATTATGTTACAAATTGTCATTTAAAAGAATTATTGTAACAAACGCACGATACTTCATAATTCTTACCCATGTTGTTTATTTTGACAACACATTTCTTGAAAATGACAATGTATTCAGAAATAAGAAAACAAATTATTTTCCATTATGACCCCTCTCTTATGCCAAAATGTTTCAAGATATACCATGTCCTTTATATATGTAGTGTCAAATATCCTACACGAAAACATCTAAAAGGTTTCACCTACAATATTTTGATAAGAAATAGTTACTAAATAATGAAAGAATGAAAAATTAAATTAGAAATAATGTCCATCATAAAACAGGTAATGCCTTATCTTTACACAAGCTCTGTGTTCATGTCGAGCATTGTGACATCATAATGATGTGACGTCTTAGACAATGTATTTATTGTTCCTGAGTAAATCGAAACATGTAGGAAAATACGTTGTGTGTTTTTCTTTATCTATGATGTTAACAATGATAACTTGATTGAACCTTCACGTTTTCGATATCAACGTTATATGTATGTGTTTGCAACTTGTACACTTAGCGAACTACCAAATGATCATCTGAATATACATGTACACTTCTAAGCGTATTCCTTAAATAGTGGCATGATCGCAACGGCAATCACATATTTTTATTTGATAACAATTTTTTTCACGTTTACATGTTCTTGGGATATTTGGTATATCAGAGATAAAACTAATATATCTACAATGACTTTATAAGTCCATACGTTATTGTTCTTGCCACTAGGAAAAAGATTAACTCATGAAAGAGATTCGATTAGAGGACTGAAAATAGCAACTAAAATCACATCTATATAACAATGTTATTCTCTATATCAAGTAGGACAAACTCGAAGTGATTTGCGAAAACCGAAGACCACCTGCAGTTTAACAAAAACATAGACCTAAAAAGAAACATTATGTGACTCAGTAAAACATTGACCTTGTTTTCTGCTGTAGTATTTCGTCTTTGCAATTGGAGTGAGTCCTGTTGTATCATGGTACCTTGCTTGGCTGAGTGCACAGGATCTCATGTTGTGATTGTAGAAGAAGGAAGAACAGTTCCTGATATTCATACACAGCCCGACACAGTCTAAAATTCCAAACACTGTCACAAATGTTTCTCTATTCGGGCTGAAATTGTCAAAACGTAGTTCGAAGCAATTTTCAGAAATCATCGTTTAAGTGAAAGGACCACAGGTTCACAAGTTTTTCAAAATGTTCTTGCCTTTAAATGGCGGTACACGTTACTTTTTTCAATTGTAAATGAAGATTTCATTGCCAATCATCTCAGCATCTCAGTTTAGACCAATGCAAGGAGAATTATGCTTTAACTAACTATGATTTGTTAAAAATAATTTGTTCTTGTAATAAATATTAATACTTTTCTCTCAAACGACACCATTGTTCGATCGCTCTAAGTGAACTAACCTTTATGTTAACTGTTGACACAAATCAGGTTTCTTTGTGTAACCTATGAACGATGAGGTCTGATCATAAAATATTCAGAAACTGCCAATTTAAAATTTCTATTTAGTTGCCATGTGATTGTAAAAGTATAAGGATGCATAGAACACATATAGCTGAAAGCTAGTTTGAAACAGCCTCATATCATTCTGAATATAATCAATGTATGTCAAGTCAAGAAAGCCTTTTGTTTGGAAGACATTTTTACAAATAAAGGAAAAGAAAAAGAGAAAATCAAATGTGAAATTATAAATGATTATTAGTTTGAGAAGAAATAAAATAAAATTGTTTACGTCAAAATATCTCATTTCAAACTTAGATCAAACGCCAATTTGTAATCGTTTTCTGTAGTCATGTACAGTTTATAACAATCTTTCAAAGTTTTTATGCCTGAAATACGACTTTTTTTAAATAAAAATTGTGATCAAGATGATCCTGTTTTACTGATTAAATATGTTACACTTTGTGACTACATCTTTTGAGATTTTATGTAATAACCATTAGTCCAGTTATGGAACTGCAAAAGACGGATGATTGTCATTCGCAATGTGATAACATATCTGCATTTATGTTAGATTGATAAAAAAAACATTGATTAACAGTACAAAGTACAGCTTAATATCAAAAGTTTGTTCTCATATCAATGTAACATAGTTCAAATATCAAAGTGGTTAAGTTTGGAAAATTGCTACAGCAAACCTAACAATTTTTTACCAATTGTCCATGTATAAAATAGCTTTAACACACTTTTGGATTGTCTTGTCTGTCGTGCAAATATTTGAATTATGACATGAAGCAATAGACTGAAGAGGTCTGAATTTCAAAATTCGTATCAAAACAATAATTAACACAATCACATTGACTTAATATAACAAAGGAATAAACATATTTGATTTTTAAGCTGTTGCTCGCTGTTTCAAAATTTGCTCACTCTGTTTTGACAACCTGTCACCCCCGCGACTTAAGTGAAATAGTCCATTTCTTGGAATTGAGAGTCGGCGATACATCGTTAAATAAAGATAAAGATAAACAGTACAAATGTTTTGATCGCGAATACGTCAGTCTTTAATTTCCCGTATCTACCACCCTCAGTTGAAGGACGAGGTGACATTTACATTCAGGAATTAAGCAGTACTCAAATCTAAACTCCGGGTCAGTTGTAAAGCACCATGGTCCTTGAGGATCTGAACGTTTTGCGTTTGTAACTTGACATGTATAACCAAGTTCCGATAGGTTCTTGGTGCCAGGAAATATATAAATCTGAAAGGGGGAAAATACCACATCGTTAAAGGGATGCTGATCCTTATCAATATTTAAAATGTTATATTTTGAAAAATACAGCATCAATAGCATTCATGTTGTTTCATATAAATGATTAAACGCTCATATTTCACTTTCAAAACATATTCTTTGGTTTCATACCAGACAAAACAAGAAAAGAACTTTGTTATTCTTATAATTATTTATCAGTCTATTGATTATGGAATTTATGTTGCTCGATAACATTAACATATTTTCAAATATCCTTAACACATTTGCCTGTTGTATCAAATGCACACACGTGTGACTTGCTAATTCTTAACACAATATTTTATTCACCAATTTTGAAACTCTTCCCTGTTACAGCAATATGTATCCTTTACCAAGTACATGTCAAAGTCAAGGTTAACGTTTGCGCTATGACCACTTCTCTCTTTTGAAATGCTCTCCTTTGAACATTTTTTGGTCACTTTAATAAACCTTTTTTGGGAGTAAAGAAATCGACGAGTTTATTCCTCTTATTGATTTTATTCCTGTATTGACGGCCGCTCGGCTCAGAGTACAATATTGGTATAAAACATTTCAAATTAAAAAATATGCATTTAAACGGGTGCGAAGCATATAATTTGTACAAATTCCTTTTAAAATATATTGTAAATGACCTCAAAATTAGTTTTACAAGATAAAATTTGTATAAATTACTGATCAGATGGATATTGATAATGCTCATTAGGTATAAGTTGTTTTCTACTTTCTACAAAGAAAGGACATACAAGGAGAAAATGAAAGTCATCTTCCAACACATATAAATTACATTTATCGTAGTAGATCTCTGATCAAGAGGTCCGTGGTGCGAATCCTGCCAGGGGCTCGGCAACGTTGTCTGCAGTAGAGAACTGTTCTACACGCAGTCAGGTTTGGGTGCAATGCTACACTGAGTTTCAGCGCAGTACCACCCATAGTTCGCTAGTTCCAGCCGATGCTCGCAGGTTTCACAGCAATGCATAGCCACAATGGTGTTGCGGGCTTTCTCTCTGCATATATGGGAAATAATCTTGAAAGCGGCGTTAAGCACCAACTCACCTCACCTCAGTTATTAAACACATGGATGACAAGCACCCAAAAGAGAGTGGACAGAAAAGGGAGATAGGGATCGACAGGATGAGGGAAAAGACGGAAAGAAAGGCATGGTAAGAGATAGACAACAGCTTTTAGAACGACTCAAATTTTGTCTGGCTTCTACCCCGTCGACCTGTCCAGCGTGGGTGACCCTACCAGGAGCATGTAAGCTCCGGCTGAGTTTTGAGTTGCAAAGAACAAGTAATATCTATATATACTTTTTACAGTCATCACTCTTTGAAATATTTTGCCCTATGAAGGTAAAGTCCCATCAGAGCTGACAGTGTTCAGGTAAGAGCAACTGAATATCTATATGTAGTTGACTGAGATTGTTTCATCTATTCCGAGCTTGCCAGTAATAGAACAGCTTCACGTCAGAAATAATAAGTAATAGGTGTTTATTGCATCCACTGTCTAAATTGCCAGTCAGACAAAATAACGTTTCATCAACAGTGGTTATTTGACAATTTACTAAAGCTAGTGGCTGCATCGTGGATAAATAGAGGTATGATGAGTTACTAAGGAATTGCTATCGGTGTTTGTCTTTCATCCACCACTGGACTCAATACCTTATCGTGGCGTGGTGGTTTGCGTGCTTTAGAGACCCCAAGAGCTATGCCAGCTGGAGCTAGCCTGCTCCTGGTAGGGGCACCCACGCTGGACAGGTCGACTGGTTGAAGCCAGACCAAATTTGAGTCCTTCTAAAACCCGCTCTCTATCTCTCACTATGCCTTTCTTTCCGTCTTTTCTCTCATCCTGTCGATCCCTTTCTCCTTGATCTGTCCACTCTCTTTTGGATGCTTGTCATGCACGTGCTTAATAACTGAAATATTGTTGAAAGCACGTTAAACCCCAACTCACTCACTCATTGTCTTTCATAGGTGTCCCAGACATATGTTGTTACCACACAAATAACTAATTAGTTTAATTCTTGATATAGCTTGGATTTATCAGGAACGTTCATTGTATCTAGCTCACAGCCTGATACTGGACGTATAGCCTCGTTTAACCGAGGTTCCAGTTCACCAAAACCTTTCAGCCTAAATTGTTATCACTTCAACACATACTTTCAGCACTCATAGACTCTACAAATCACTATAACAATGGCGTTTAATGAGCATATCCCAGTTGCTTAGTGTGGTTAATTGGCATTCGCGGAGCTAGGCAAAATATTAAATGTGGCATGATCAGTCAAGGATTGATTGGGGAGGGGCGGTTGTGAAAACGGCTTTAGAAGTTTTCTAAATATAAATGTTTAAATGTGATTAACTAAGATAAGTAGTAGATAAGCAATAGATTATCTCGTCATCTTGTGTATATATGCATATGACATTCGTAAAATTATCATTGCATATCTATTTATGCGACATCCTAAACAGAAATAGGATACAAAACTACGATTTTTGAACAACAGTTAAAAGTTTTCTTTCATAATGTTGAGAGGCCTTGTTATGAACATTTAACTGTTTATAAGTGGCCTTACCCTATTTGAAAACTTGGCCTTACCTTATTTGAAAACTTAAGATTCCGAAGTTCTCTGAAAGTTATATTTAGGTCTTTATTTTACAGGCAATTTTTTGCTTTACATCACTTTGCCGAATGGTTCAATGTATTCTCCAGTACATTTCACAAAATTTATTCCACATGCTTTCCAATTTAATCGAGCGTGTTTTTTAAGAAAAAGTTTGTAAACATGTTTAGCAATGCTATAGGAAAAGTTTTACGTTTAAAAAAAATCACGTTTGTAATGTCAGTTTACATGCGGTCATGGGATCGATATTAACACTTCAGTACAGCTAAAAGTTGTTTTATGAAATAATAATAATGATAATAATAATAGTAATGACAACAAGGATTGACCCATCAATGATTAAATCTTAAAGACTTTTATTTTGACCTCAACACATAGTTTGACTTTCTCTTAGTCATCGAGGTATTATTATGCTAAATAGTACTTAACAAATTACAGATGATTTTCAATTTTAATTTTAATCGCGTAGAATGTCAGCTTTGATGTTATTCTTTAGATCGTGTCGTTTCATTATATAATTGTTTGAAGTTCTTTATGAAATCTTTTGACTTGAAAAAATTAAGAAGCTCAACATTGGTTATTCAAAACCGCCACTTGATATTTGCGCTTCAAACATTTTAACTAACAACATATTTGTCAACATGGTGTAATAATAATAAAATTTGAGTTAGGTTTGTTTATCAGTGTATTTTCTTAGTTTGCATGGAAACGTTAGCAGAAAAGTTTTTTCCTCTTTAACGTGAAATAGCAAATTAAACATCAATTGGAAAACAACATTTAATTCAGATGACAAAGTGAAGAATGACCAACATAAAGTACTGTGAACATGACCAGAGCGTTGACCACCATGAATGCCAGACGATGTGTTGGCAATCACCTAGTGGCTGAAGGGTTGGCGCCCAGCTGCTTACGTGAGGTTAATCCATAAAATAATACCAAGAGTCTCTGGTTCTCAAAGTTAAAAGGTATCCAAAATCAAATTTAGTCTGGCTTCCACCCGTCGACCTGTCAAGCTTGGGTGTCCCTACCAGGAGCATGTAAGCTCCGGCTGGCATAGCTCTTGGGGTCTCTGAGGCACGCAAACCACCACACCACGATAAGGTATTGAGTCCAGTGGTGGACGCGCACTCGATCAACTGATTCGGAACGCTGAGCACAGACGATGGTCCGTTTCCAAGAAAATATCGAGAAAACGATTTATACAACTTCAATCGATGATATCTGGTAAACATACAAAGCAAATATTTAACGACCATATTATAATGTACGACCGAATTTCACACGTTAGATTTTTTCCAATCATCATCTAAACCTGACCTAAACCCCGTACTTTTGGTTGCCATCCGGGAGGAAGTATTTGATTCAGGCAATAACAAAAGTAGTCGAGGCACGCAATGGGAGAAAATGATAAGAGTTTCCTCCCCTTGGCCCCCAGGCGGCGATCGCGTAGTTACGGTCCAAGCAGATTGAGCTCTCCGTTCCATTCACCAAGTGATCGATTTGACTTGTTTGAAGTTTTTGGAATTCATGAATGACAATATGAATTACGGAAGTTGGAGAATACCGAAACTTAAAGCTGAGCTGAAAACGGAGGAGCCAGGATTTCTGGACGAAAAATAAACTTGGTAGAGAGGTAAGTTCGATATTGTAAATGATGTGATGCGATGATATAATTTAAATAGTCTGATAACCTAGTTTTTCCCGTCACGACTCACAAGTTTTTTCCCCCAATGATTTCTATGCGCTTATCTATTCGGCAGCACATTCAAATGCTTTGTTTTAAAAGAGCACAAAAATGATTACAACAACGCATGCACACACAAAATTCAAAAGAAATAATCTGATTTGATATTGAGATTATAGACTTCTATCCCGTGTTCCTTTTTTCCGTGGTAGGCCTAATAGGCAGCACATTCAAATGCTTTGTTTTAAAAGAGCACAAAAATGATTACAACAACGCATGCACACACAAAATTCAAAAGAAATAATCTGATTTGATATTGAGATTATAGACTTCTATCCCGTGTTCCTTTTTTCCGTGGTAGGCCTAATAGGACCAAGAAATACACTTCGATTAGCTGATAATGACGCATGTCACTACTACAAATTTTACCGTTTTTTTAAACAGATTGAAAGTGTAGAAAGGAGTTTAATTGATGTTGACAATCTTGACTTGTGTTTGAAATATTCATATGGTCATTAATAAAATAATTATGAAGGAGGTCACTTATTATTGTGGGTCTTATCATTTTGCATGTATATTTTCATAAACATTAGTACACATTGTAGATTGACATTATAACTGTGCAGTTATTTTAGAATCTACAATATATTGTCTATGCAATGTATTTCAACTGAGGTGCCCCTATTCTTGGGGTTATTAGAATTAAATTGATAAATTAACATCTGTGAACGAAATCAACAAAGTAATATTATCTTAAAGAAATTAAAATGTAGTTTTGGTTGATATTAAGAATTGATAAAAAGCATTTGCAATAGTAAAATAATTATATTCTCTTATCGTTAAATAATTATGTTAGATGTTGAATCAGTCATTTCATTGTGTTGTGTTACTGTTTCAGACTGGAGAGTTATGACAGGTACAGCAACTTTTGAAAGAAACCCGAAATGATGCAGGTAGAATTTGAGATGGACATCCCACCTATCTCGACGTACATTGATGTGAATAGAGGAAGTAAAATCCCTTTGGTGATATACACTGCTAGCAGCTACTACCTCGATACTTTGCACCATAATATTTCATCTAGTGCTTAACATCTTGACATAAATTGATTTTCAAAATATTCATGTTTCTCCCTGCAAGATGAGATGAGTTGTGCTGGAATGAAAAAAACCTGTGTCCTATATAATCGATGTTTCTATTGGTAAAGACTGCACTATTGTTGAATGTGAATGTGCTGCAAGGCAGGGAGCAACTGGACAAAGATAAGGCAACTGATATGACATTAGGCACTTGTCAATGTCATTTTCGAGCCAAGACCTTAAAATTATGACGTGAAGCATGTATACCTATTTATTTGCCATGATGTAAAAGCTCCACACTGTAACAATTCAATGTGCGACACATCCAGTCATCATTAAACATGTTAAAATGATACCTACAGCAGGGGTCGTCTGAAGTATTTTATTTTCTCTTTTACTCTTGAAGTCAACAGGACAGAAATAACACACAAATTATCTTTCTCGCTAAGTCATTTATTCATTCAATTCAATGTTCTTCGCATTAAGTTTACCCAGGTTATCCAAATGTTATGGACTGGGACCCAAACTTACAAATACAAAACTCTAGTCAGAATAATTCACTAAGCCTGAATAAAACAGAATTGCTGGAGCATGAAACAGGATGCTCTCAATGGAAAGTGATGAATGAGTAGTTGAATTTGTGTTCATACTCAGTTACTGTAGTGATAATTTATTCTGAGTCAGATGGACAAAATTATGTGACAAATCTATTTCCTCCCTTGCTACATGATCAACATCCATGTCACATTTACTCTCAGACAGTTCTGATATCTTCATTTCTCGCCCTTCCTTCCTTTGTTTCCGCTTCAGTTTCAATTCAGTCCCATCAGAGTTTGTCCAGGGAAGTTTGGAGGGTACAGTATCTTGATTTTTCTGTCTTTTTTTTGGTGTGCCACCTATAAAAAGACATTTATATCAGGGTTTTTTGTTCAAGGTATGTACAATGGGAATAAAAGCTCTGTAGCTCATCAGGCCGTAAAAATTATCATCATTAAGCTGGGGCCATAGTATGAGTAAGGAATCAGGAGTATAGCACATTTCAGCATCCAAAGCTTTTTCCTTTAAAGTCATTGTCTCAATTTTGGAAGGCAAATTGTAATGCATGCCGGACAAATAGTTCACCACTCACAGAAATCTTTCCCCTGACGTTTGCAACAATTTTCAGAACTCTGCAGGCATTCTAGCCCTCAATAATTAAGTTCAAACTACCCTACCCTACCCTAATATTACGTGTTTTGCGAGCGTTAGTCCTTACCACGTCATTTCGCCAAGGCCGTGACGAAGAACACATAAAATTTCCCAGCTGAATATCCAATTTAAAGAGCTAATAGCTGACCCTTTTTCAAATACTGAAATAACAAAAAGGTGGTTAACTCAATGAAGAATGCGTCTGTCATAAATATCGGCGCTACAATTTCTAGATTTCCGGTGTTTCGCACTCGCGATGGGATTGCACTTGATTCGGTACCTCATCGGTCTGAAACGGCTTACGCCAATAAGCTACTTCATCCAAAATTGTAAAACGGGCATAAAAATGAAAATCTTTGCAAACGCGACAGGAAATATTTGTGGTAGTGATCAGATTTTGTTCGTGAAGAATAATTAGTTCAGTTTAGTTGCCTTACAAAAATGAGACTATGACTTTAATCTAGTACAAATAAAGGTACAGAAATAGAAGCTAATAAACAGCCTTCCCCCATTGTGACTTTGTGAAGTCATAATGACACACTATTGTGACGTCATACACACAGCGGTATTACAGCTGCAACTTTAATACTGCCTTAAAATATTACACTGCAGTATCATACACGGGTGACTCTGTACACAAAATTTCAGATCTCAAATAATCAATACATGCGAAGGAAATTAAACCTTTTATATTTACACATTTCAGTTTGATAACTCTATAACTGTTCACAAACAGTATTAACAAAATGAATGACATATTTGAAAAATAATTTTTGCAAAGAGGCAAACACGGAAAACTTTCAAAATTGAAAATAAAGGCTTAAACACAAAAAATGTAAAGTAGTATAATTTAATACGAAATAATAGATGGATATGAATATTATTGATTTTTTACTAGATACTAAAATTGTCTTGCGAGGATAAAAGGTCACTGACCAAACATGCCATGATGATTTTGAAAGTCCTTGATGTCTTGCGATGAGAAAATGACTCCCTCCTTGTAACTCGAGTCAGTCAGAACCATATCTCATGCTAAAACAAACCCCAAAAAATAAACAAAAAATTAATATAATGAATACAACAACAAACAAAAATATATATATAAAACAATGCTAAATTTGAAATTTTTTTTATTTAGGGCCTATTAAGATACAACTACGAATTTTAAATGGGTAAATAGAGAAGTAGAAAATATAGCTGCGCCACTCGTGAAAATATAACATATGTTCTAGTCACATTGGTCGTCTGAATATTGAATTGAATGTACTTCACAATGAGATGATTTCAAATAAATCCGGAAAGTTTGATAAAGCTATAAAAACATAATTCATCTCATTACAATATTATTCATGCTGCACGAAAGTAACATGTAACTCTAAGGTAATATCAAATAGACATACTAATACTAATCATATCACTACGTCACTCACAGTACGTGTACCTCCAGGTTGCCAACACTGTTTACATTTTGTAAAACTTTAATTGGTTTATCGCAACAATGATTCGAACTATGAAAAATCAAATAATGCGATTTTCATGACTTATGTTCCCTAACCATAACTTGTAACTGAAGTGAAATCCGATGATTTGAAACGAGTCGACGGCTGCCTTACCTTGCTCGGATTTATCGTCATCGTTCCGTCAAATAGCGATCATTCACTTTTTTCTTGAGAGGAGGGTCACTGAGGAATGTCAATCGTCCACGGTTAGAGCCCAGACACGAAACAACAATATGTCAGCATGTTTTTAAAATGTGTCTAGAAAATTGATGTAGAAATCACCATTAGTGATTCAAGTACTTCCGGTTTGTTGGACCGTAGTGCGTGTCGCCCCCAAGCGGGCTAGTTATAAGGGACGTAAGTGAGGAATGTTGCCCATTGGAGGGAGGGGAGGCGAGTGATAGAACCTACTGTTTTGGCAGCTAGACTTGACTATTGTGACCAGTGTCCTTGCCACTCAGGCAATTCGCAAACTATGACGTCATATTACATTGCAATGAAAATTGAAATATCTCAAGTTATTATTCAACGTGAACATAATGTTGCATCACGCAATTTCATTATGTTCATATCTTAACAGCTTAACAAGTACTGCACGTTATCGATTTTAAGGCTAATTTGAATTGAATAAAATTAAAATTCTTCTGAAAAGGGATTGAAGTAGTATATTAATCCCCAACATTTATAGAACTGCTTTTATTTGACAGGTTGTCTGTGAGAAACTGGGATGGGGCTAGGGGGTTGGTTCCATGTCCTATGCGGAAACCCAGTTTGCTCCAGCATGATTAAGATTCCTATGAGTGAGTGATTTGGAGTTTTATCGTGTTTAGAACAATATTTCAGTTATTAAACACCTGGATGAAAAACATCAAAAAGGAAGTGAGGTTAAGTGAGTTGGTGTTTAACGCCGCTTTCAAGATTATTCACTTATAACGGGTCTGCTAGTATAATTACAGGGAGAAACCTGCAACATCATTGTGGCTATGCATTGCGGTGAAACCTGCGAGCATCGGCTGAAACTAGCGAACCTTTGGTGGTACTGCGCTGAATTTAAGTGTAGCATTGCACCCAAACATGACTGCGTGTAGAACAGTTCTCTACTCCAGACAAAGTTGCCGAGCCCCTGGCGGGACAAAAGAAAGTGGACAGATCAGGGAGAAAGGGCTGGAAGGATGAGGGAAAAGACAGAAAGAAAGGCATAGTGAGAGATAGACAACAGGTTTTAGAAGGACTCAAATTTCGTCTGGCTCTACCAGTCGACCTGTCCAGCTTGGGTGTCCTTACAAGGAGCATTAAAGCTCCAGCTGGAATAGCTCTTAGGGTCTCTGAAGCACGCAAACCACCACACCACGTTAAGGTATTGTTTTCGAACAATAATTCAGTTATTTAACACGTGAATGACAAGGATCCAAAAGAAAATTTACAGATCGGGGAGAGGGAAAAGACGGAAAGAAAGGCATTGTGAGAGATAGAAAGCAGGTTTAAGAAGGACTAAAATTGTGTCCGACTTCTACCCGTCGACCTGTCTTGCCCCTACCAGGAGCATGTTGGCTCCAGCTGGCATAGCTCTTTGGGTCTCTCAAGCAAGGTATTAAAAAGAAGCAAGGAGGCGGCATAGAAACAGTGGTCTCTCAGTCCGCCATGGACCCCTGTGCATTTCAAGATCATGCTTATTCTGAATAAAATTTACTGAACAGAGATTTTAAACAGCGTTTTAGTTTACATTTTAATGTTTAACTTGCATTTGTGGTCGTTATATTGAAGTTTGAATGTCAGTGTCAAGTTTATTTTTAAGAATAGTTTATTTTAAAAAGCCAGATAGTAATCATATTAAGAACATATCGTCCAACCCTTTCATACCATTCAAAAGAAAATGTAATCAATGTCATGAAACATGTTCAAAATAATTGTCAGTACATATATGCACAAAACCAGGTAGATGAAGAGGGGGTAAAACATGGGCTGTTAGCTTTATCAAGTCATCCGTTTGGGGATCATACAAATTGTAACGTTAGTAGGGGCGGTATTCTTAAAAGGACTTAAGCAGGGCTAGAAATTACCGCTTGCCCGTGAGCCCGAGGCTAGTGAAAAATGAGTCGGGCCAGTAGAAACGAAATTTCACAAGCCCGTCGGACTAACTTTTCTCAAATTTTTTTAAAGAAGTTTATTGCTTCATTAAAGGTTTTGAAAACATTAAATAGGCTATTATTCATATTTTAAACATCACAATGGGATTTTTGAAGGTAGGTTGAATTATGAAATATTATTTCTAAAGGACTAACATCGATCTGTTGAGGAACCAGGAGTGGGAATTACCGGTCTATTTATAGATTGATGAACCAAACAAGAAAATTACTTGAATTTATTCCAATATCAAAGGCAAAATCATAATTAAATATTGCTATGAATGTTAAAGAAATATGCTCGAGATGATGAATATCTTCATACTTCCATAAAATTTAACCATCAGTACATTACTGTTAAAAAGAATTCATTTAGGACATGACAAATTCGGCAAATCAACTGTGACAATCCACTGATTGGGAACATCCACTTGTTTAAAGGGGAGACAGCTAGGTGTAATAACTTCTGCTCAAAATATTTGTACATTTATTCAAATCAAAGTAACTTATCTAAAGTAATGTCGATAAAGAATATCATGAACATAACCAAATATTCTAAAATAAATTCAAGACATTTTGAGTCATTTAAAACATTATTTAACTGTCAACCCATATTCTGTAATACTCTTCTAACACGGTTTTCATGGAATTAGGTCAAGGCATTTCCTGTCGAAGTAGTGGATGGATACCGCTTGGTAACTGCTTCATATTTAGTTACAGAATTAATGTTATTTTAAGACATTCTTAAATCATAATAGATCAAAATAGCAATGTGTGTACTTTGAGAAATTGATGATGAAAATATAAAAAATTATATATATCTGCACTTTGTATTACAGGTAAAAGAATGCCAATATTTACCCATTATGTGGTGGGATATTTGGGCTACTTTATAATATATAAGTTCATGTGGTATACAATATATGTCAGATCAACAGTTCAAATCAAAACTTTTAAAATCATGCCTTGATAAATCTAAAAGAAAAGTTACATTGAAATTTTTTTTATTAGGATTATTCAATTTATTTTCATAGAAACACTATAATTTTGTTTATGATTAACCTTATCATAAACTCGTCATCACTATTATATTTTTCAAACAAACAGGTTTATTAAGATCTCTGGACATGTCAAGAACTTAAGACTAGACTGAAAATTATGCAATTGACTGTTAATGGTTTAAATAATATTAAATTTCTCGGGCTAGTTGAATTGTTTGTGGGTTAGTGACATTTAAAAAAGTTACTAGTCCGAAGGGCTTGTGGTAGATTTTGGTTAGTTTCTAGCCCTGTTAAGTCTAAGAGTGAGTGAGTGAGTTGGGGTTTAACGTGCTTTGAACAATATTTCAGTTATTAAACACGTGGATGACAAGCATCCTAAAGAGAGTGGACAGACTAGGGGAAAAGGGATCGATAGGATGAGGGAAAAGACTGAGGTGAGGTGAGTTGGTGCTTAACGCCGCTTTCAAGATTATTTCACTTATATCGCGGCTGCTAGTATTATTGCAGGGAGAAAGCCCGCAACACCATTGTGGCTATGCATTGCGGTGAAACCTGCGAGCATCGGCTGGAACTAGCGAACCATGGGTGGGAAAAGACTGAAAGAAAGGCATAGCGAGAGATAGAAGGCAGGTTTTAGAAGGACTCAAATTAAGTTAAAACAAAATTATATTTTTAAATGAATTTGATGTGTTTCGGCACTTAGTTAACATAAATATGACAGTGGGTAGCGACCTCCGATAGATGAAAGAGACATAGTTTTAAGGTAAGTCTCCATTAGTTTGGCACGCGCGGGCTCGTCAGCGGCCTTGGACAGGTCCCTTGTGCCAAACTAATGGAGACTTTTTCGGACCATATCCTACACATAACTAACCGTTTTGAAGACCTTAGTGAGTGAGTTGGGGTTTAACGTGCTTTGAACAATATTTCAGTTATTAAGCACGTGGATGACAAGCATCCAAAAGAGTGGACAGACAAGGGAGAAAGGGATCGAAAAGTTGAGGGAAAAGAAAGGCATAGTGAGAGATAGACAACAGGTTTTAGAAGGACTCCAATTTAGGAGCATGAAAGCTCCAGCTGGCATAGCTCTTGGGATCTCTGAAGCACGCAAACCACCACACCACGTTAAGGTATTGAAGACCTAAGCAATGAAGAGCTCATCAAGCGTTTACTATTAGACAGGGACGGCATACGGTTCGTTGTTAGTTTTGACTCGGTACCTTATCGTGGTGTGGTGTGCGTGCTTCTAAGACCTTGCGAGCTTGCCAGCCGGATCTTTAGATGCTCCTGGTAGGGGCACCCACGCTGGACAGGTCGACGGGTAGAAGCCAGAGCAAATTTGAGTTCTTCTAAAACCTGCTTTCTATCTCTCTCACTGTTCCTTTCTTCCTTCTATGTCCACTCTCTTTTGGATGCTTGTCATCCACGTGTTTAATAACTGAAACATTGTTCATAGCACGTTAAACCCCAACTCACTCACTCGTTATTAGTTTATTTCCCAATGTCATTCAACCGAGAACAGAATCCTTCTATTTGAATGTCAAGTTGCTACCTGGCAACGGGAAAGTACCAGTTATGTAATGGTGATGATCATTGAGTTAAGTCAACCTACCGTATTCAGTGCCATTCTGGAACCCGTAGATGAACTTTCATCACAACACATTATTGCAAGATTCGTTACATTTCTATTACAACCGAATTGGATTCATAGCAATCAAAATAGTTTTTATCAGATGGCCCATTTCCCCGGAGTTATAGGCGTGATCGACTGCACTCAATAACAGATTCAAGCCCCTCACGTTGACGAGCATGTGTACGTTAATCGACATCACTACCACAGCATCAACACACAGGAAACACGGCTCACATCAATACCTACTGTCAGGATTTGTCTAAAGGTCATGTCGGTATATAAGTATCTTGTCAAATTGTCACTTCAGGCTGTTTTTGTAAGCTGATGACCGCATCATCGACGTCGTTGCACGGTGGGTTGGGTCAACACATAAGAGTCGGATCGTATCTCAGAGCGGTCTTTACTGATTGATGCATGGCAATCATCTGCCAGCAGGGACCCACCTCCTTTGAGACAACGGGTACCCATCAAAGAGGTGGCTCCTGACACCCTACCCGAGACCACAACCTGGTCACCAAACGAAGTACAACAGGTGACAAATAAATCAAACGCTCAGTTAACCATAACGACATTTTGCAAACTTATGTTAGAGTTATCCCCCTTCAAAAGATAATATAAAAAACTGAACTGGGTTATGTCAAAAGTTAGGAATTGGTTGAAACGCTGGATGTTAATACAGTTAATGGCATATTAATCATAACTTTCATCTACAACCCTTACTCAGCAGTAACGTCAGTCTACTGTAGTGATTTTGTTTTTCATATTTCCTTCAAAAGTAGATCCTTAAAAAATCCTAATCATTTGTTCATTTTTATTGTTTTATTAACATCCTAATACATAACCATCATCAAAATTACAATGATTTGTCTTTTTTTTGTAGAGTGAGCGAGTTGGGGTTTAATGTGCTTTGAACAATATTTGAGATATTAAACACGTGGATGACAAGCATTCAAAAGAGAGTGGACAAAAAAGGGATCGAAAGGACGAGGGAAAAGACGGGAGGAAAGGCATAGTGAGAGATAGAGTCCCGTATGCCCTGATGAGTGACCCTATTACTGTGGAACAAATATTTCTCTAATTCTGACCTAAAATATTTATATATGTAAACGGCAATACAGATGGTCAAAACAGTTCGATAGCCAACGATGAGATATGTGAAAATGGAACATGCATCGAAGGTTTCACCGGTGTTGATATTAATATTCCATTTACTAATAAAATAAATAAATAAATCACTAACTCAACCTCTCTAACCAAGATTTGGGGGCGGGATAGCGCAGTGGTTAGCGCGTTCGGCTTAAGAGGTCCGTGGTACGAATCTCGCCAGGGCAAGAGAGAACTTTTCAACACGCAAGTCAGGTTTGGGTGCAATGCTGCACTGAATTTCAGCGCAGTACCACCCATGGTTCGCTAGTTCCAGCCGATGCTCGCAGGTTTCACCGCAATGCATAGCCACATGGTGTTGCGGGCTTTCTCCCTGCAATAATACTAGCAGCCGCGATATCAGTGAAATAATCTTGAAAGCGGCGTTAAAGGGTAAGTCCATGAAAGATTCAAGTTAATTCTATCGAAAGTTTGTGTCATAAGACGATTTCTCACAATTTTCTAAATTTTTTGGTCATTGGGTTAATTAGTTACATAATTTTAAACCTGTGCATTTGCACGATGAAGGGGGTCGCCATTTTCTATGAAAAAATGACGTCATCGACACACCACAAGAAATCGGTGTAAGGAGCTTTGATTTGTAATCTCCGAACATCTTTGTGCTGTAGAGTTTGCGAACGAAAACTAGAGTTGCTGTATTCACGCGCTGCGCACTTGTAAAGAAAAATAAACATCAGTCAAATAGCAAAACCCAGTCGCGTTTATTATCTTACAAGCAGCTATGGCGTTTAGTTTAAAACCTTACATGTTTGAACCTCAGGTTGTGGAAGGGGAATGTCAGGAAAGTGATAACAGCAGTAGCGACTCGGATACTGAATCCGGTGATCGTGGTCGATTGCAAGACATGGCATGGTGTGAATATTCTCATTGTGCGATGATGTCAAATGTCATTGAATGTAGATGTTGCCAAGAAGTTCCGTACTTGCACGATCGAATCGTTGGAATTTCATGTATTACTGAGCACATAGATTTTTCAACGATTTGCCTAAACCCAGCTGTATTACTCATGTCTTATGTCCAATTCATGCTATTTAAGGGAATGGGTGGACGAGCTCCTGACCTTCTGAACAACCGGTATGTTTGACAGTGATTGTTGTCTAAATATGATAATAGTGACATGTTTTATTTTGGTTACAACGATGATGATGATGATTTGAAAACGGAATAATTATTATAAAACTCAAATTTCTGTCCAAATGTTCATTTCCTTTTCTTATAAATATAAACCTTCAATACAAACAACTGGCTGCTCGTTTACTCAAATCGAAAGTAGGTCGTAGTATGATATTCAGCACTATGGATTATCGATATTTTAATAGCTGCTTCATTATTCGTGAGAATTAAACTACATAAACAACAAAACTACAAATAAAGCAATAAATTGATTTAATTTTTATGTACATATTATTACTAAGTAATTGTCGAATATTTTACACTTATATAAGACCAACTGACAATTAATTTATTTTTTACATTACCAGTACTTAATTTATTAGATAAACACCCTCTTTTAGAGAGAGTTATGATAGAAAAAGACAGAAGAATTTGAAACAATGCTGTGGTACATATCTAACTACTATAACAACTAAAAATTCATCAAGGTGAAATTTTTAAAAAACATTTGGAAAACATTTTGATACCATAATAAAACACCTGTTACCTTTTTCAGACAGTCAAGGCTCATGGCATATAGAAACTTTATTTCATGGGCTCACAGCGGGCAGAAACTTGGGAAAGGGGTGCGAAAAGTGATCCCTGCTTGTACAGTCAGGAAAATAAGAGATCAGTTTCCAGGACAAGATTATACTGGTTTCAAAGAAGTTAGCGAAGCTATGGCCCTTCATGAGTGATATGACCCTAACTCTGTTTTATGATCTGTCTTCAATAACAAACTGAGAATATTTGAAATGATGGTTGTTTTATTTAAGTAAGGAAATCAGTATTCTAATCAGACAAAAAACATGGATCACAATTATCATCATTAATTCAATAATTATAATATGTGTAGTATGTGAGCCAAGGTTCAATATTGTCAGCTAATCAATGAGTCAAATTGTTTTAAGGTTCCACAATATTAGCTTACTATCCACAACACTCAGTCAATAATATTTACACTAATGTTCAATATTCTCAACCAGACATTCATCTATTCTCAACCAGACATTCATCTAGAAAATCATTTTACAATCAGCAAATAATTTGTATCAATTCAGCTATTGCAAAAGAAGAATTATTGTTTAACAATGTTTAAATATCAGAAGAAGTTTATCTAAAATATACAATTATATCATGAACAATATCTGACAATTTAACTCCAGTGAAACAATCTCAATTGTAACTCGAAATTCTCAAATAAGCTGGGAAGCACAATACCTTCAGAGATACATAAAGTGACATAAATATTTCAATTGAAATAGAACTTGTGAATACACTTAATACACTCCACAAAGGTGAGCCAAAATAATAATAACAGATGATGATGCAACTTGATGAATCTCAATTCCAGTCAACTGGGGTGTGGAATAATCAGATACAGAATTTCAATTCAAATGTATTTGAGAGTACAATAATAACAGAAATGAGATGCACTTGTGGTTAATTTGCATCAGACGTAACGGACATATTCAGAATATCTTTGGAAGTTTTATCACTTTTTGTATGTACAATGTTGTCACATCAGTATATGTAAGGAAAATGTTACATCAAATCAAAGTAATATTAAACGATATGAAGAATACTAAACATTTTGATGTACAATAATATCAGATTGACAATTCAATTCTGTTCAAACTTAGGAACACACAAATATCAGACAGACAATCTCAGTACTCAACAAATGTTGGGAGTACAATAATGTCTGAGAATAATTCAATTCTGTTCAAACTTGGGAACACACAAATATCAGACACTGACAATCTCAGTACTCAACAAATGTCTCAGAACAATTCAATCTTAGTACTTGGAGAACAATAATACTGGTTGATATGTTAATATTGTAACATGACCATTACTTTTAAACTATATACAGGATGTGAATGTTGAGAGAATTTTAAAATAAATAAAAAATGGGAAATTTCTCAAATCATTCAACCAGAATTAGACAATCTCACCCTAGTGTCTTTTGATATCAAATATATCACCACCAGTTGATAAAATTACAAATATTCATGGCTTAATAAGAATAACACAAAAACTCACGTCCTAAAACTTCAAAGATCCTAAAATTGAACAATTCACAATCCAACTAGTACGCAGATGATAAAGTTCAGCATTTTCGCAGTCTTGATACGTGCCTTTTCAACAGGAGTTCCTTACTTGGCTTTGGTTTCTTTGCAATGTTGCGTGCTTTTGCTTTAGCCTTGACTATTCCCTTTTCATGATTCTTGCGACGTTTGAGCACTTCCATGATCATATCCTTGAGATAAGAATAACTCTTGATGTCAGCAATAGGTTTAAGTACCCAGTCACTACAATGCTTACTATAAGCAACTTTGACACCGTCAGGATTGATGAATGTCACGACATCAGAAGGGCTTTCCTCTTGAGAGGATGATGAGGCTTCTGTTATCTCAACACAGGTGTGGTTATTGTGATCAAGAACAGCCAACTGGGTTCTTCCTGTCATCTGTTTTTTTGTCAAAATCTTGCCTCTTGGGACAGTACTTGTTCAGGAGAGAGTGAAAAACTTCCAACCGACCTGTATGCAAAAATTTGCTAAGTCTTCTGATGTCCTCCAAAAATTTCCGGTTTAGAATTATTTCTTCAAGTTCTCTGTGGGCAGGAGAATTCTGCTTTAGCCACTTCTTCTTCGCAACTTGATCTGCTGTAAGGTCATCATGACAACATGAGTTCACCAAGCCTGGTTCATCCCATTGATGGATGTTGACAATATGATAGCGCAGGGACTCCCACCTGGCAACAAGAAGATCAGCATCTCCCATACACGAAGCAGCACACCAGAATAAGTGATTGCAAATAGACTGCACCCATGGAGCAAGAGCTGAGAATTTTTTGTAACGACATTTTTCTTTCAACTTCTTCCTCAAACTATTTGCCATGTGGTAAGCGTCAAACTGATGATTAATATTCATTGGGGCATACTTTTCACGCATAAGCTTTCTTACAGATACATGTCGGTCAGTGGACACATCTGATACAGCAACATGCATCCCTGACTCAGATTCTGTACATCCAATCAATCTGTCAAGCACCCTTTCAAATCCAATTTTTTCCATACCAGCAGAACTTTTTGATTCTGTCACCTCTACAACCTCAAAGTCAAGAATCTTTAAAGAGGTGTGATCCATCATTGTATAATTACAGTATCGAGCACTGTAGCCTGGTGAATCACATCTCCCATCACCTGATACTTGAACTTTTGAGTCTTGTAGTGATGACAGCACTGATGTTTGTTCTGCTTTCCAAAAATCTTCAATGACAGGCAAAAGATAATCAATCTGGGTGTCATAAAATGAACTTCTACCAACAAACTTGAGATTCATCAATGAAGCAACATCAGCAACATGTTTGTATGTCTCCCCAGTGAACAAAATACTGGCACACAACAAAACATTCCCAGCAGAAATACGATCATCTAAAAGAGGCTGTGACCTCCAATAAAGAACCTCATGACCCCCTGTACAATACAACTTTGCCGTTATCATGCTCCCAAAAAATGACTTTTTGATTTCATCCACAGGACATGAACAGTATTTACATGGAATGCGGTAAAAAAGCTCATCAAGTCAATCTGAAAATACAATGTATTTATCTTGAGAGATAACATTGAAAATATGGTTACATTCTGGTTCATCATCCCCACTTTGCGTATCCGCATCAGATGAGGGTTCATACAAAGATGTTTCACTTGATATTTGAGAGGAAAATGATTCATTTAGAACAGATGATTCAGTACAAGTATCAACAATTTGTGAAGAAAATGATTCATTTAAAACAGATGTTTCAGTACAAGTATCAACAATTTGTGAAGGAAATGATTCATTGCAATTATCAACAACATTGTCAACAATGTCAAGTGATTGACTGTCCATGTAATTATGATTAATTTCATAAACATCATTGGTTTCTTGATTTAACTGTGATTTATGGTAGGAATGGTCCAAAAGTATGTTTGAGGAAGATGCTTCAGGGCCGCTGCATTTGTGGTGGGTAGTGTGGCCACAGTCTCCACACCAGTCATCTGTCTGAACTCCAATGCTCTAAAATAAAATTGAAAAACTGTGTTTTACTAAACATTAAACTTAATGCACTAGTTAGATAATCCACAATAGTCAAGGAGTCTGCACACATAGTTTCAGCTTTCTAGTCCTTTTGCTTTCAGAGAAGATAAAAATAGGTTTTTAAAGGGTGTGGCCCCTTAAGCCCTTAGTGGGGACCACAGGGTCACAAAAGCTGTAACTTTAATCCATAATAGTCAAGCAGAATATACAAAAATTTTCAGCTATCTAGGCCTAACCATTCAGGGGGTGAAATTAGGTTTTTAGGGTGTGGCCCCTGTAGCCCTTATAAGGGGCATCAGTGTCACAAAAGTTATACATTATAATCGTCACTAAGTCAAGGAGTATATACACAAAGTTTATGATATAATCATTGATAAAAAGCATTGGATATCGCACTAAATTATGTACTTTGATAAATAACAAAATACAGATCATTATTGCAGCAATATTTATGAAATATTCTGAATAAGTTCTATTTCAAACCTTTAATGCTTTAATATTCAGTACCAAAAATACAATTGCAAAAAATGCCTTTTAAATTTCCTTAAAATATTGAACAACACTCAACAGGATGCAAATTTAAATGATTGGCATATTAGGATTAAATTGGGAGTATAAAAATGTCGCAATAAAGAAAGTCACTTCACTAATCCTTAAAGAAAATTCAATTACAAATACTTACAACTGAGAGACTTCCAATACTTTCAGATTTGGTGTTCAATCCTTTCTTCTTTTCATCAGATGACTTGTTCTGAAAGGCATTTAATACATTTGAATGATTTCTGCATTATGCAAACTGTTTACACACAAAACCATACTTTGTATTTACTAAATAACTTTGAGGGACATACAAAAATATTTTAAGATATTTTTCAAATTGGATTTTAGTGCTGTGTGAAAAATAATGTCTGTTATAAATATTATTCCTGGCAAATATAATCATTCTATATTCACTATGAATGTAAGTGCTCTGTCACAATGGCTGCCAGTCATAGAAAAGTCAGTTTCAGCACAATGTGGATAAAGGATACTAAACGACCTTCCATTGAATACTATTTTCATTAAATGAGTTCATGATAGTGTATAAAATTAGCTTACAATACTATTATGCCACAAAATTCTATGACCTAGCAATGATGTCACATCAAATTGCTGTTGATGTCTGACTAACATTGCAATAACTCACTGCTTATGCGGCCTGATGGGATTTGGTCAATAGTGTCTTAGATATTTGCATTATTCTGATGATAATCATTGAAGAATGATGTTGGATGATAATTAAAATCCCAAATCAAGCCTCTGATATATTATCTTTGAATCATTTTATGTTAACATATTTTATATCAGCAGCCATTTGGGAGGATTCTCAATATCATTCATTCAAAGTCAACCAATATCATATTTTGGGTAAAGCAAGACGTTGATGTTGCTTGTGTTAATATTTTTTGTGTTTGTGTGCAATGATTAGAACATGGTGGGTGTACATGATAATAATGAACAAGTACCTTCGACTTCTTTCTGCTGGCAGTTGCTGCAGGTTGCTGAATTCTGCTGCTGGTGCTGCTGATAACCTTTCCAAAAGAATTTAAGAATGCTTGCACTCCCAGCAAATTGTAGTTGACACAGTATTGATAGTTACTACTCTCCTGTTTTACCAATGAAGATTGTCTCTTTTGAAAGATGTCAAAGTGATATGATAGACTTTTTAAAGCAGATTACAATACCGGGTAATATTTACTCAGATAATGTTCATGACTTTATTAATCTTTATATCTATCTGATATTGTGCTATTAAAAACACTTTTCATGCAACACATACTGAAAAGCAGTAATGTACATGTGTATGTTTTTTTTCTCTTAATGTAGTTACCTGTCTCCTTTTCCTTTCAACAAGGCGATCTTCTCGCTCATGATTTGGTCTTTTCTTGTGAGCAAAGAGAGTCGGGACTGCATCTGGTCTTAATTTTCTTTGTTGTACGCTTCCAAATAATCTTGCCTTGTCATCGAAGCAGTCCTTTTCAAAGTGCTCTTCACAAACAACCTGTACCAAAAATTATGAAACAATTATTTAACACTGTCTGTCAACAAATCAAAATTATAGTCACACAACTTAAAAGAAGCCCAAAAAATAAATATTAATTCATCAATAAATTATCATGATTCATCCAAAGATAATTTTTTCACTAACAACAGAATTTGATTTAGTGTAAGAGTTCTGCAAGGAAAGTCTCACCATATGCATTGTCTGAAAATTTTAATTCTTACATACAAGTTGAATTTTTTTTTTTAATAACATCCTAATTAATCATAGTATTTTCCCCCAAAACATGTTAAATAATACCAAAGCAAACAATGAAATTCAATGAAATTAAGATCCTATTCCATACCATATCAATGCCGAATAGAATATTGCATTGTTTATGCATTGAGTAAAATCTCAACCTTTCGCAATCAAATTTATTTCGTACCAATAGTAAATGCATTGGGTAAGTTACGGAAATACTAATATGTCGACTGTGATTGACAAACTGCAAGTCATAATTTTAATTCCAAATCCAAAAATAATTACGCCAAAAAGTGGTCGAATGGGACAAAATCGTATGCGTATCGGCGAATATCTGTTTGATTACGAACACACCGCTAAAAGAGCGAGGTTTCGCTTTAGGGTTCGCTTGCATACTCGATCTAACCGATATTTGTTTATTGTGGCAAGGAAAAAACATTATAGGCCCTAATGAATAAATTTAGTTAGATATCACTTAGAATTTATATTATCATTCAAAATTAAAAACTTGTGGAAACAATCATTTATTTCAAACATAACGATATAGTGATTAATCATTTGAACAAAATGTCGGAAGTATTCAAACCTTGTGGCGGCCGAACTTGAAAGTGGAAACCGTCCAGCCCGTTCCGATGTTGTGTAACCAGCGTTTTGTCAAGTTTTTATCCCTGTTTGGTTTTGGGACCTGAAAATAAGATTTCCCGTGACCGGGGACGTCCTTTCCCCGGTCGTTACGGTTAGAGCAGCCCCAAGCCTGACAGGCGGGCATTGCGCGGTAATGCTATTGTGCGGTGTCTCCTAATTTCGTGGTGTGTCGATGACGTCATATTCCCGCTGTTTCTCGCTCTCGTTTACCGTTCGAGATAGCAATATGGCGACCACCATCAAAGCCGTCAAAACGTAATATTTCCAACTTTGAATTTGTATTGTAATTCAAGTAAAATATATAAAAATTATTGGCCGAAATGAATGGATTTACGAATATACATTGTTTGAAAGGCTTAATTTTCATTTTTCATTGGACTTACCCTTTAAACACCAACTCACCTCACCTCTAACCAAGATTTAATTGACAGGTTTTATAATAAATAATTGATATATCTTGTTTCATTTTATCGATAGAACATACTCTAATCGTAATGCAGTGTTCACATCATTCAGTAATAACAATCTTCGAATGTATCATCAACAAAAATTAATTTGTTAGACATTGTCTCTAAGCTTACCTCTTAATAATGGCTGACCATCAATTCAGCTTTTTATAAAACAAATTTTTTTTTCCTAGTTTTGCAATTACATAGATCGTCATCAAATCTTGATATAAACTAGTTATATTTAATTACTGTATGAAGATTTGTTAATTTATCAATGTGAAAATTAAAATACATTACATTGAAACTGAATTTTAATTTTATGTATATAAATAAATTATTTCCTGGTAGAATACAAGTTTCACCATTTTTAAAGGTAAATTTGCAACCGTTATCTTAAAAAAAGCAAAAGCTACATAATATTTAATTCTATCAAAATGTATACAAGTGAAATTAAAATACCTCCGATATTAGAGATAAGTAATATTTGAGAAAAAAATAAGCTTTTCAATATCAATACCTGACCAAAAAATTATGTTTCAATTTCATATGCAAAACCAAATTATTTATTGTATTCGTACCTTCTAATCCGTTTAGAAACAAATGAGTGAGAAAAATATTGTTGACAATTTGACAAAACCTCTTACGATTGCACGTGCTTGCAACGTCTCCTTTCGAACCTGACCCGATGAAAATCTTCCCTCAATTGCCACCACTGGAATCGATACCTTACCGTGGTGTGGTGGTTTGCGTGCTTCAGAGACCACAAGAGCTATGCCAGCCAGAGCTAACTTGCTACTGGTAGGGTCACCCAAGCCAGACCAAATTTGAGTCCTTCTAAAACCTGCTTTATATCTCACACTATGCCTTTCTTTCCGTCTTTTTCCTCATCCTTTCTCCCTTCTTTGTCCACTCTCTTTTGGATGCTTCTCATCCACGTGTTTTAATAACTGAAACATTGTTCAAAGCACGTTAAACCCTAACTCACTCCTTCCCTCAATTGCCCGTCGGTTTTCCTTCAGGAGTTCAGCCAAGATGAGACACTCGTCCTTCGTCCAATTCGGCTGACGTTTTCTCGATGTTGACATTTCTTCCGTAGATTCTTCCATGTTTGTCGTCTGCAGTAAACATCCGTGGAATTTTGGGAATACTCTGTGACGTAGCGGAAGTTTCAAGAGGGATTCCCCTTGACAACTCGACTTAAGTTTTTGTCCAGTTCCTATTCATCCTGCTACAACAACGTAATGGCATCAGCGTAAATGTCCGCTGATCCAGGACCTTCGGCTTCCATGTACCCTGATCTCTTACGAGCCAAATCCCTCGTACGGTTGGCGCGGCTTGATGTTCTTGGCTGTGCTCACCTGTTATTGTTTAAGCCAATGAAATGTTGTTATCCAAGCAGCTTGACGCGACTCTTTTGAACTTATAAAATTTCTATACATCGACGAGGGAAGTCAGACCGGAAGTTGAAATTCGTACTGTTCGACTTATACGTCTTTCGCAACTGATTTGTTTAGTCAGGTGATTTTAAATACTGAAACACTTTAAAAATTAACGAAATATCTAAACAACAGTATAAAAGTGTCATTTCCTTAACATGATTGCTTGTAATTTACGATCTGCGCAGGTCAATGGGGAACCAAAGCTACATTATCTTCCCTCTAACACCTGGAGGCGCTGTGGTCGATAGGGTCCCGGAAGTAGAGACCGCGCCACCATTTGCAACGGTTTATATTTGTCGAATGTGGGATTGTTATATTCAAAGAGTGGTTTAGCTTTGGAAATCATTTTAAATATGGAATACGGCAACTGGACCTTGAAGAAACTGAAAGAAGAATTATCCAAGCGAGGAGCAAGGCTATCGGGTAGAAAGGTGGAATTGATTGAACGGTACGTCAGCTTTAGCTTTGGTAGACACGAAAGAAAAGTGCAGTTATTTCAGAAAAATAATGAGAGTTTTTCATACCAATTGTGATATAAAATTTTGAATAAATTAAATGTGTGACAAGTATTATGTTCTAGAGAATACAATTTTACATTGCATGCACTGAAAATTATCGTTTCACTACTGAAAGTTTGAAAGTAAGTATTTGAATTACTGTAGGCTAAGTGGTTTCGTAGACAACGTTGTTCGGTTTGGTCATTTTAAAACTTTGCAGGTTGAATCATAATCATCTAAGCTTGAAGTACATTATCTAAATTAAATTATTTACTATAAGCCGGATAGTCAGCAAATTTACCTTATTAAGTTTATACTAGATAAAATGTTTTCCATAGATCCCCGTGTTATATCATTATCTCTATGAAGGCGGTCCCTATTATCGTGGGTGACCAGGGTCTTGTCATTTCACATGTCTATTTTAATAGATATTAGTATAATCTAGACGGTTTTGATTTGTATTAGATAACTGCACAAATATCCTAAAAAATATGTGAAACTTACATTATACCATGAGCTAATATCTTTTTAGACATAAACTGACAATTCATTATAAATGTAATGTATTTTGACAGAAGATTAATAAAGGCCTTGGTAAGAGACTGATTTTGAATTCATATTTGACTTCCATTCTATCGGCAATTTTTTTCTCTTTACAAATCTTGGTTTCCTTAAATTATGATATTTGTATACATGAATTCTGGTAAAATTATTGAACATGTTGAATTTCTTTTAGATAAGTATTATGTTTACAATTTATTATCTTTGAATGTCTTCTTGATTATTTTGGAGTTGATCACACAGAATAATATACAGAGAAACTAACAAAATTTCCATAATTTCAGGCTTGAATCCTATGACAGAAATGCAAATTTTGGAAGGGAGCCAGTCCTTGAAGAGGAGTACATCATGGTTATCCCACCCGTTGAGCTTTTTAAAGATGTCAACACAGATAACAAAATACTACCAGTGGCTTACCAAGCTGTTAATTTTTATCTTGAGCAGTTGAAAACCAAAATGTGGACAAAAGCAAAGCACCTGTACGACTTTAGATTTTTGAAATACCTCAGAATTTCTAGCTACAATGATTTGCTTTACTTCAAATCTGAGTGTAAAGCTGAAATGAAGAAGCGCTGTTCATATCGGATTGATGGTGTTATTGTGGAATGTCAATGTGAATGTGCAAGTAGTCAAGGACCTGAAGCCCACTGCAAGCATGTACGTACTGTGCTTTACGCCATCCACAGATTTACTACATGTGGAGATATACTGACTGAGCAGACATGTACACAAAGACTACAGACTTTTCATCAAAGCAAACCCTACAATATAAGCCCAGTCAAAGCATGTGACCTACATTCTGGGGACAGAATGGATAAAGGAATGAGTTTTGATCCCCGTCCTGCCAAATATAGGAAAGTGGAGGGTTACAAAGATCATTTTCGTTCAGTTTGGTTGAACCACCCACAAGTCAATAGTTATCCAGTTGCACAGTTGTTTATACCAGCAAACACATATGCTGTAAATTCTGATCATGCCTATGACAGGCAGCCATTGGCAGATCAGTGGCTTGAAATGAACAAGTTGTGTAATGTTTCTGATGAGGAAAAAACAGCCATAGAGGATGCAACTAAAGTACAGGCAAGATCCAACATGTGGAAAGATCAACATGCCCTAAGACTTAACGTCATCGACTTTCAAAAGGATATGTTGTGCAACAGACAGGACAGACCTCCACAGTCTAGCTAGATCCCTCACAAATCCTATGCAAGAAGTACCTGCTGCATCGCTTAAACATGGCAGAAAATATGAACCATATGCCATAAAGAAATTTGAAAACCTGACAGAGACGAATACAAATAAATGTGGAATGTTTGTCTGTAGAGTTCCCTTATCTTGCTGCTACTCCTGATGCATTGCTTGGTGAAGATCAAGTCATTGAGGTCAAGTGTCCATATTCAGCCAGAAATAGGATGATTTCCGAGGTTTCGGTTCCCTATTTGAAACTTGTGGATGGAAAATTGAAACTTGATGAAAGTAAAGATTACTATTATCAAATTCAAGGACAGTTACTTTGCACAGGCAGAACCAAGTGTATTTTTATTGTTTATTCTTTAGTTGATATTCATTGGATTTGTGTGTTTAGAAACAACATTTTCATTGACAGAATGGTAACTAAACTGAACTACTTTTATGAGACTTACTTTAAGGGTGCTGTACTTGATAGATTTTATTTTAAAGATTATTCCCGATATTCCTTTCAAAACTCCGTAACACACTGAAAATCATCTTTGGCATTGAGGTAATCGTAGGCTATAAAAGAAACAACAAGTTAATTCAATGAGTGACATATTTTATCTTTATTTCTAAAAGATGGACATGGAGGCGTGACTGTATTTAAGTATCACAGTTTCACAATAAACATGTTACTGTGTATAGTTATTTTCTCTGTGTGGTAGATATTCAACAGATGTAACTTGGCAGATGTTAACAAATCTTGTTATATTCATTGAGTAAATTGTTTGGAACAAGTCACAAATTATTAATAATTTCAGAATTTTCGCATATCCCTAATTATTTTGTTCCAGAATACATTACCAAAATAGTTTAGTTTCAGTGCATTAGACAAGATGTCTTAACAAAAATTTGAATAAATCCATATCATATTCCTAAATGTTCAAAACAATTTTTTTGTGTACAAAGTGTGTTGGATCGCCTAAGTAAATGATAAATCATCACACATGCTTGGGGGTTCCATCTTTTCTGGAGAAGTTGAAAAGTAAGGACGCCGGACGTCTGGCCAAGCCATTAGCCCCTCTGACCTTTCAGGACTGATGAGCTAATGATACATTTCTAGTCATGATTCACTATTGTTGGCACATATGCTGAAAAGAAAGATTTACTTTTGACAAACACCTTAATTTTAATCAAAATAAACAGTTTTGTATGCATATCACAATACAGAGACTGTATGAAAACTTCAAGTTCTGAAATAGCAATTATCAGTGTATAACAATACTGACATTTGCCTTTTTATACATATGAAGGAGGTTTAAAATTTAATCATAGTACTAATTTTACAATTATGTACTGTGTGGAATTGTATTTGTACTTATCATTGGGGAAACACATTGATATACATTGCCCATGTTAACAGGTGTTTGGAATAATACATTTTTTAAACATGCACAGTTTGAACCACACACTTATGATTGCTGAGGCTAGCTTTGTTTCACTACTATTTAGGGGTGATGTCAGTATTTTGAATGTTTTTGCCAAACCAATGATTCTTTCAATGTGCACACGCTTGCTTGAAATTTTTCAGTCTCTCATTACAGTCTTGTTTGACATGCGGTTTCGGTGGGAGAAGAAGGTTGGCATGTTGATAGTAATGTCTTTAGTGGCAAACAGATCCTGAACATTGAATCCTTTGTAAGCCATTATGGAATCTCCTGGATCACAGAGAACTGTTAGAGCTCCTCGCTCTACCAGCTGTCGATCACTTGCCGAACCCCCATATGCTGGAGACAGGTATGAGACCAAGCCCCCAGGTGTTGATCCAACAAGAACTTTCAGAGTATTTCTGTTCTTGTAAGAAGAATATGTTGCTTGCTGCGCAATAGGAGTCTGAGGTTTTTTGATGGGACATTCAGTGCCATCAATGATGACTCGTGTTGATGGAAATTTTGACTTGAAATCTGCAGGGGAAAAGAATCTCACAAGATCACGATCTGACCAACACTCAATTTCACTCCACTGTAAGTGCATGAAATTAATCCATGTAACCCATATGTTTGTAACAGTTGTTTCTGATATGCCAAACATAAGAGCCAGTTCAAAGTTAGTTTTGTGCTGCCTCAGTTTTATCAATGTTGACAACAACTGATTTTCAATTGAAATATTTGATACTGCCTTGTACCAGTAAACAAGATGGTAGGCGCCTTCACCAAGGGAATGGAGAACAAACTTAAAATCCTGGTAAGAGGCCAAACCGGTATAAAATAAAACTGCAGCATCATTGAGTTTTATGGTGCAAATGGAAAATGTTGGAGCTCCAGTGTCCTGAGTTTGAGAGCTACTTTCTTGAAAAAAAATTTCACAAGGTTTGTTTATGTTATCTGTTGAAACATAAATGTTGTTAAGACCTTCATTTTCAGTTTCTATGGTAATCTCAGTTTCAAATTTAATGTCAAACAGATTTTCCTCACAAGAGGTATTACTGTCTGTTATCAAATCACAATACTTCCTCTTGCAATCATTTCTTGACTCGAGACGTGATAATCGATTTGAGGACTCCAGTTTTTCTGACTCGGACCATTTGAAGATTGATGGGACAGCACTGCTCTTTCTTTGTCTGCGTAGAGGTTGTGAACCTTAAAATAATAAAGAGGCAAATACAATTGTGACACCCTTCAAAATATTTACAATTAAAGGGCACAGAGTATGTTGATGGAGTAAAAATTGTCAAACTTCATAAATGGCGTCTTTTTATTGAGAAATAGTGGTTGTTTCAGAAAATCAAAATCCTAATGCTTAACACCTCAGAATAGTGACAATGAACAGGTTTATGTCTTGATTGGTGATCGCAAACCAGACAGTGGCGCGCGCCAATGACTGGAAACTTATTTACAGCAGACACAAACACAAATATTGGTTGACAGTGTTCAGTTGGTCACTTGCATAATATACATGTTAACTGGACACATAATTTTGAATTTTCAACATTTATAGGGCCGGTTTCCGATAATCAGTGAAAACTATATATAAAAATCATGAAACATACTCTGTGTCACTTTAAGAAACACATTACTGATCACATACAGCTAGAAAATGTAACAAATATTAAAAACAAGTAAAATGAGCATATAGATAATATTACATACAAATCTATCACTTTTCTGGTTAATTTTTTTTCTGAGATATAAAAGTCAATCAAAAAATTGTTATTTCATTTGAAAACAACATGCAATTTAGGTTAGTTTCAACAAACAAATTGAGTTCAAACCATGAAATGTCATCTTTCTTACAAAAAGGTGGGTGGTCATCAAACAAACAGTTGGGGGTAACATGATGTAAGCATTCTCTGAAAAACAAAAATTCAAAACTTCACAACAACTGAATACAACAAATTCAATCAAAAAACGACAAACTAAACTGAAAAGTCTAAGTGTTTTCTACATTACATTTTAAAAGAAATGTTCTTTTCATAATTCTTTATATCTTTGAAAGAAAATGTAGTGATTATTCAGTGTTCAATATGCTTACCTCGTAACTTCACTGACGAAAATTTGATTACGAAAACTACCATAACGATTTACCTAAGAAAATTCGTTTTTTTTGTTTTATCAAAATTCAGACAGTGTGCAAACTTGTTGAATCTACGAAATAAGTTTTAAAGCAAACAATTCATTTAATAAATAATATCAAATTCAACTTACCGTAAGATGTGATGGAAACAAAGTCGGAATCGGAGAAGTGGTCTCGGCAAACCACACTGTGATCGGATGGTTCCCACAGCTTTCCCTTGTTGTCATTGTCGCAACGTCTATAATAGCGACGATCCATTCTTTTCGAAGTTTACGACCGCTTGGAAATCTAAATCCTCCGCGATTACAACAACCCGGGACACAGCAACAAGTGCTAGGCATTTTCGTACGTGTGCTAGATGGAAACTTGTGCTAGTTCAGGACCCTTGTCGCTAGCGCCACCTGGCGGATAGTGTTAAAGGGACGTAATTTGGTTTGGTTGACCATTTGAGTTGGGCTGTTTTCATATTCCATTGTTTGGCCGATTTAGTTTTGAACACGTACAATTTATTTTAACTCAATCTATCTAATGGTTCAAAGGCGAAACGTTTGACATATTTCTTATTTTGGCATAAGAAGGGACTTCCTTTATTTATAAGCTTTCAATCGAAATAATACTGATATTGTGGAAAAAATGTATTTAAATCTGTATATACAAAAAAAATTTTGTAGAAAAGTAGAAATAAACATTCCCTCTAACACATGAAAATAATGTAATATAGCATATGTAACTGATAATTTGGATGTTTTGTGAAAAAACAGCAAATATATATTTTTCCAGCTTTACACCAAAGAGGGCAATTTAAAATCCAGATCTAGATTATTCAAAAACAAACATGGTGACCCCATTTTTTAAATCAGCACACCAGGAAATACCTATGAACAAACTTTTAGGAAAATGTAAATATTTCTTATTTTGGGTAAGGTAAATACACTGGACCTTTAGATATTTTGAGGTTATGAAATGTTGTCTTTGAAACTTGTAATATTGACTTTGAAACTTAAAAAATTGACTTTGATTGTTTTGAAAATTTTGTGAAATTAAGATTTTATTATATTGACTTAATTTATATCGTGATTTTAACCAATTATGATATTTTGACTCAAAAAACAGAAAACAGAAAAAAAAACAAAAACAAAACAGGACTTCAGAGTTAAATTTAACAGCAAACAGGGAATCAATCAAACGATTTCAGGAATAACAATAGCAAGTCACCAAATGTATTAGATTCTTAAATAATAAATACCTACCCAAACTGATAACAACGACGCCACGGCAACTTCTACGCAAATAATTGAAAACAGCATGTGCAATATATCAATAAATTCTACTAAATGATGGAGTTAATAACTCTCTCAATGACATTGACAAGCAATAATCCGCTTCAACCTTGGTTTATTTAGATAACATATACACTCTTGAAATAAAATAACAAAGCGGTTTGAACAAGTAACGTTTAAAACATGTTTTGTAATATTTACAAGAACGGTTGCCTTTTGTAAAAATTACAGCTTGTTACAATACTAATTGCATAATGTTGCAGGCAGTTAACACCTAGATGATTATTAACATGCTACGGGAATCAGATTAGTCGAAATGGTTAACGTGGTAGAGCTATTAGAAACAATATCCAAAGACAAAGCTTATAGCAGCCCGTCATAGCCCGACGGGATATCAGTCATTAGCGTTGCATTTTTTCTAACTAAACTAACGGGGACATATTATCCTCAAAGTTTTTGTCCCAGGGGTAAGAAACAGAGAACATTAACAATATATTTTCAATAAAAGTATTTCTTTGAATAAAGGCATAACATGAATATATATCAAATATAAATAATTTGCGTGTTAAGAAAAAGAAGGTTAATCACTTCCTATTACCGTATTTACAAACGTTTAAAAAGACCAGCCTTAATTCAGATGGACTCAAAGAAACTGAAAGGTTACCACGTGTTTGCAAGACGAATCTTTTGAGCAGGGTTTATCCACTTTACTTAAATCATTAATACATTTTGTAGTTTTTGACATTTTCGAAAGGTCACTGTGAAAAAAGTATTGCAGGTTGTCAATGACAACATGATTTTGACAAAGAATAAAAAGGAGAATCTGAAAATATGGCATTTTTAAGATACTGGTATTTCTTTTCATCAGGTACAATGTTCACATAAACGAATACAGACAATTAGGAAAATCAAGGATCAGAAATTATGTTCAACTGTTATTGTCACCAGTTCTTACAGGTACAACAGAACATTGTCAATTTTTTTAAACTATTGTATAATATAAGTTTATAACTGCATTAAAAAAGACCATTTTCCAAGTTTAGATATGTACACACCTTCACATACTGCTCTACGTTTGACAGATATATACTTAAAATCAACCAGTCCCTGAAAAGAGTTAATCCACGTCATGCGATTGACTTTCTTGGCAGTAAGTGTCAGTTCACGTTTTCATCTTTGTTTCAAATGCCATTAAGAACTCTAAAAATCAAAGGAACTGAACTGAATAACACAAATTGCAAGAATTCCCTTAGGTGTTCTTAAAGAGCAAACGGCACATCACTCTGAGAGGATTAATCAATTGGGAAGCACTGATGCTATGCTGATTGTGTCAAAGTTGCTTTTTCTAAAAGAAACACAGTCTGATAGAATTATCTCGCTCTGAGGTTTTGTTTTGACATTAGCATTGAGAACTAAGTTACACTATTTGCGTATGTCACAACTAATTAGGTTTTGGATTAAATAATTTTATCAGATGTTCAATAGGTTAAACGCTTGGCAACAACATTTAACAATTGGTGTGTACATGTTTAATTCAAAAGCACAAAAAAATCAAATTAAGTTCAGCTGAAAATGTTATACTTAAATTCCAAAAATGCCCTATGGTCTTTAACTTCAATTTAGTTTTAGTTTTTATTGTATTTATTATTGCTTTCATTGGATTTACCTTTCATCGCTACTAGCTTATCAGCCACTCTTATCAGTACTCTTCTTATTCTTATCATATTTTCTATAGCTTTTGATATGTGAATTTGCTATGAAACTACCAATGTTGGGTAAGGTAATCCTGATGTTTAGTCTTTGAACAATGAGTCTCATAACCTTGAATACAAAATGAAAAAAGTGAAATAACTCGACATTTTATCTTGAAATTATGAAACATAAATTCAATGAATGAACGCTTCCTAAGAGTAGTAAAAACAATATTTTTGTGAAATCTTTGCCAAATTCTTATAGTACAGGCTTGTTATAAAGATACAATCTTTGGATCGTTTTGCTGCATTTTTACTGATCAATGTTAAACGTGCAAACGAAAGAAAATGAAAGATGGTTGTCAATAAGCATGGTATTTCGTGGAAAAAAACTTGAAAAAAATTTAAAAGCCGGAATTAGTAAGAGATCCTTACATTCTCAAGGTGTCAGTACTTGAGTAAAGATTTTAAAAAAATAATCATCATCCCGAACGTAACCTTAAAATCAATAATCCTTCTACTCCTTCGATTATTCTTTGTCGCCAAGAGCATCATTTGCAATCGGATGTACGAGCAGCTTCCGGTGTATCCGTACGATGCCCGTGTGAACTGGAGTGATAAAAACATGTCTCATTTTTCTAGAACTTCTAAAAGATCGGAATTAGAGATTTGATGCTGGTCGGACTCTTCGAAAATGATAGAAGCTCAAGGTTAATGACCATTAGAAACCAAGAGCATCTCTTTGGGAGTCCATTTTTAAAAAAAACAACCCTTCTCATTATGGTAACTGGTGTACAACGAACATAAATAACATGGATACATTGTCAGACTGAATGTTTTAATTGTGAAATAAGACAATTTCAATGTCACATGAATTTCATGATTATTTCTATTAGATTTCAAAGGCCACAAATAAAAAAGGAAACAAATAAAAGAACAGGGTCACAATGTTGAAATGATCTGAAACTTTTTGTGGAATGTTCCAAGATGACCAGAGGCATAGACAATATAATGCAGTACATCACTACTTAAAATATTATTTTGGATTCCTTATTGAATATATGTGGATAGTTTCTTGTTCATGTTTACGTTCTGCATTAAGTTGATATGATTACATTACAACATCAGATTGATCTCAGTTTTAGATGGATATCAAGCTATTCATTCGAACAGCGAACAGTTGGTACATGTAAGTTCTACATGACAGAATGATAGAAAGCTAATGCACTCATAAACCTAATTACCGCTCCAAGAACTTACAGATCAGTATTACAAATGAATGACAAAATTCTTTTTTAATATCAGGGTAAATATTTAGATGTTTTTCAGAGCAGGTATTGGTTGCCTTCAGTCATAGATTTTTAGTCCAAAATGTCATTTCAAATTCCAAGTTGTTTGTTTGCAAGATTTTAATTTTAAGCCAAATTCGAGCGTGACTGTGATTTCGAAATCTCTATGTTCTGTGGTTAGGTAATTATGTAAGATTCGTATCATAAATTTCGAGTGAGTTATTGTTTAACGCCGCTTCGGCAGTAGATCAGCCATTAGCGGCGACATAAATTTCGTAAGAGCATCACTTGTATATTTTCAAAAGAAAGGTTAAAAATCAATAATAATGTAAGTAAAACATGTTTCGTTTTCACCTTTAAAAGTCTGTGTAAAGTTCATCTAATAAAGCATTTAAATAGTTTTAGTAGATGCTTTCATAAATTTATCATTTTTAGAAATGAAATTTCTAATTTTCTAAATGAATCCGCTGATCGAGCTCCTTCCATATACCCTGTTATGCTTTTGGCCAAAAGCCTTGTATTGCTCGCTATCTTACCAGTCAATGAAACGACTCTCATCCAGCAACAACGGCACAACCCGGATGGAAAATTCAAAAGTAGCTTCAAGCTCCCTGGATAACGAAATTTCATTGGCTTAAACATTAACAGGTGAGCACAGCAAGGAACATCAAGCCGCGCCAGCCGTACGAGGGATTTGGCTCGTAAGAGATCAGGGTATATGGCGGAGATGGAACAGCGGCCTCAGGTACGCTGATGCATTAGCTGATGTTATGGTGTATAGTGGCACTCTGTTAAAGTTCAGTACGAGTTTGCTTAAGTGAAAACATCATCCGAGTCTAAATGCAGCAACTGTTTCAACCTAAAGGTACTTTGACAGGAAATTCGAAAAGGCTTTAAAAACAATTATAGCCCAAAGATATAATATTAACACGACTGCAAGTACCCTAAAGCACAGAAACCTCTTAGAGAAGCGTGTGATGACTTCACGTGTTTAATAATTGAAATATTGTTCAAAGCACGTTAAACCCTAACTCGCTCACTCACTTAAATAACTTCATTAAATGGAGACACAGAACCAGATGGATAATACACTTTCTATTGCTGAAAAACTGAACATACAATGTAATATGCGATTTAAAATAATATACCGTGAGCTGAGAGGACCCAATTACATCTATAATTGCAAAAAATCAGTCTATATGTAAGTTATAACACGCTGAATTTTGTGAGTTTAAACCAAATAACCCGTGATATTATTGACTGAAAAATGTCATATTTGTAAGAAGATGAACGAATGCTTAAGGAGGTTGAAAATAGTTTTCATATGACATATTGATAACAACGCCCCAGATGCAAGACAAACATATTAATATAGTACAAACTAAAAGAATGGCATCGATATAAGAATTTGTGGCTGAGGTTAAGATTGTTTTGTATAACGCAGTACTTCTCTTCGACATTTTGGGCCTAACAGTTGTAAATGGAAAGGGGACTTTGTCATAATATAGTACAGTCTTTCAGTCTATCTTTATAAAATTAACAAAATAACAATTTAATAGTTACATAGTAACCTTGCTTTGTTTATTATGTAACCGTCATCACTTAATAGTATTTATCCAAATAAATTTAATTGCGTACCTAGGTGGGGGTCGTTAAGCAAATTTGTTTACATTGATGGGTAGCGAATTTGTGAGGCGTATTTAGAGTCACTTGCAATCTCCAATATCCTGTCCTCGTCGCTATTGCAAAAGTGTTACTTCCCTCTGCTTGACGTGACGTCAAGTTCTTATAGTTATTACAGTGACGTACAATAAAATGGAAATGTTTTCTCTCCTACAAAAGGCGCACACTGGTGAAGATTTAAAGTGCGTACGTGTCATTTAACATTTGTTTGTATCAAACTCTTGTCATGCTTGAAACATCCAGGAGAAAAAACAACAAAAAAATACTACCATGAAAACAGATTCATGGTGATAATATGAATACAGAAATTAACTCATCCATTCATTCATTCATTCATTCAAATTCATTCATATGTGAATTTTTGAAAAGAACATGGATTGTTGATGGTGGTGATAGATGCTTGTTCATGTAATGTGCATGAAGTTTGTAAAACTTCATGGAGAAATGCGTTTTTATTCGTCAGGTACATTTTAGCAAAAAAGAAATATATTAGGCACATGAAAAAACATGTTGAGTAGCCGTTGTGATGATAAAACGAAAGTGTTATTGACATAATATAATTGATTGATTAATATACTAAAACACGTTCCCTGTAAATTCATTCAAATTATACAAACGCATAGGTACAAACTAAACGATTGCCGAATGGTATTTTAAATATATGACGAGTTTTCTAAGCCTTATTGAAGCATATGAATTACATCATTATGATTAACTTATACTTAATGTACTTACTGTCGATACCACATATGATATTTATGTAGTTAATGTACCTAATCATTTTCTCCAAGGCAATTAAACTCCTGTGACACATATAAACATAAGTTCTAATCAATTTGATCCTTTGGACACGTAAGATTTACTTTTTAGTGAAAACCGCCGACAATGAATCTCTTGTGCCTCAATATAAGGATCTTGATTGAAGCATGGACGAACCTTTTTTACATGTGTACCTCTTCAACACAAAGTCAGGAAAGTTTCCTTATCAAACCCTAATCGAAAAAACAAAGGAATTTTTATAAGAAAAGCTCTGCGGCATTAGAACGTATTTGATTTGTCTATATAGCGAAACCCTCCTGGCATTCGAAGTAACTCATCACCTTCCTATTTACCCATGTCTTCAAACGCCAGCTTTAGTAAACAATCAATTACCTGCAATGGATGAAATGCTGCTTCCACTGTCTAGCAATTCAAAGAGTATGGGGGCAGACTGTGCAGTAATCACCCTTCCCTAAGCACTCGTAACGAGTAAAATTATCTCGAGTCGCCTACCGGGAAACTCTTTTACGTAGAGAGGATCCCTTGACCCTTAGAAACTGATATTCTCCTTGCTCTTTGCTTAACATTATCAAAACAAGGTATACATGGAAAACCAAAGAGAAATCACGTGTGAATAGACTCTGAATGATTTTGATATTTCAAGGTGTTTTTATTATCTAAACCAGTTTTATTAGAACAATGTTTTACATGTACAATGTGAAAGGCAATGTAGGCGTCGCAAAGTTGACTTAATGGTACAGTTTTACAAACATCAACACAGAAGTGCCTGGTAGAATGTACAAAAAGACCAAATACTTAAGTAGGGCACAAAATATACAAGGTTACGACCGACGCAAGTGTGTTCCATGACTTTTACAGAAGGTATTTGATATTTTGTTTAAACACAATTTACTAAATGGTTTCTTGGCACACCATTTTCGAAAAGCTAGGTTAGAGATTTCATTTAATACCCTGTATAGCTATGTTTTCCTTGAGTAAATCATCGTAGCTCTGTTTCCGTTGCCAAACTACTTGTACATGGCATTAGGTTCATGGAATAATCAGTACAAGATAAAATGATAGCATCACATAAAATACTCAAGACAATGGATTTTACCCTTATTTAAACACCTTCTTACCGTTGTAGGCTTGTTGTCAAATATAAAAAGGCAAAATCAACAGTAAAAACCAACAAATGTCTGCTAAGACTGGTATGCTCCACCGGAAACTGTGTATGCAGCAAAGTTTCTTTAAATACATAATACAAGTTTTTTAATACATAATAAAATCTCACTATTCATTCATCAAGCTCAACCACGGTAAATATTTTAAGGAATCTTTCTCGAGCTTAGGCCATTTGGCATGTTATTTAAGTGCAGAACATCATGTTTAGGCTATTCAGTTATTAGTTGATGAAACAGGATCCATTGTCTTATAAGAAATTGCAGATTCAGATCAGAGCCCAGAGTTTCGAAGCTGTCATAGCGTTAAGACAGTCGTAAGCCAATGTTGATATATGGTACTTACGACTATCTTAGTGCTAAGAGAGCTTCAAAATTATTTTCATTATCTTATTTTCATAGCACTTTTCTCTGCTGAAGACAAACTTCCCGAGCCCCTGGCGGGATTCGGAACCCGTCCTCTTGATCCAAAGCCTAACGCGCTAACCACTGCGCCATCTCGCCACTTAGTTTTTACACACATCTAACAAATGTGTAACCACGTCTGTTTCCCTTCTGAATATGTTTTTTGACAATCAGTAAATGATATAAATTCTTGTTGAGATTACAGTGTGACAGGTTGATCAAGGTTTAACATGGAGTATTTGCTGAAACCTTATTATCATGGTATCAAAGCAATTTTCTCCTTTCCTGAATGAAAGTAAATCACTCCCATATTCATGATCCTTATTCACGTTATGTAGTGATGTATTCCCTTTGGAATTTTATGCCAGTGAGGTAGAAACAAATGTATCACCAAGATTGATGTATATCAATAGATCTCTTTTGTGAAATGACTGTTTGTCGTAAACCTCTCCAATACCGAGCCATGAAAATGTTTATGATATATTGTCAGTGCCTGCAGTGATAGCTAGTGACTATTAAAACTAGCGTACAAGCAAACTCAGTGTTGTCATTATCTTTGGTTCGTATATAAACTAACGGGCAAAAGAAACGATACCAGGCATTAGTGTCTTCAATATCGCCGACCTATATGCTGTCGTAAAATTCCTATATCAGAATATGCCTAAGAGATAAATACACAAAGTGATAACACGTAACCCTATCTGTTACAAATTAGAGTGAACACATTTGATTTCAAATGCAATGAGTAGACCAGCAAGCTGCGGGCTGACATGGAAATTGATATTCACTGAGTTGTGGAAAAAAGTTTTTGCTTTCTTTTTGTCTACGTCAAAATAAATTCAATACCCTCATCTTGATTTCAACAACTTATTCGAGACATTTGGGCAATCTAAATTAAGACATTTCAAGCTTCTTAATATTTATCATTTACATTTGGATTGCAATGTGCAATGTGAGACTTTCTTTCCATGACTCGTAACCTATATACAGTGCGTGGCCATATTATAGTACGCAAAGAGCGTCATGACGTCGTGATATGGCGTTAGCCCAACTGATCACTTCCCTCGTTATATAGCGATATTGCTAAAAATATTTACCAGAAAGGCTCGAAATTTTGGGAATTTGTTCACTTTTTGACAAGCATTTTAACCTTTCGTTGCCATGAATGGATTAATCTTTCGATGTCCTGAAAACTTCGAGCCACGTTGAGTACCGTATCTCCTTCACAACATAACTAAGACAATTTTTCATTTACTGTCATTGAATTAACTTTCCAAATTTATTTGAATAAAATATTTTCATTGACATTGATATGTGAGGAATAAATATGCAATGTCAAATATTTTTTTTTACTTTATTTGTATTCTATACGGAGGTTGATTTTTAAAAAAATATCAAGCCATATGACATGAATTTTTATCAAAGATGAAAACATGGGCCCCCGACTTTGTAATTATGGCAATTGTTATTCCGGTACCAAAATCATTGCAGTGAATACAGACCCTGAACATTCCCGTTATACCGCGCTATGCTGGAGACATGCTTGTAAACATTCCCGTGCATTCCATTTGGAATCTCTCGCTGGCTAGTCGCCTTATAAAATATAGTGACACAACCCAAAACAATTATTTTAAATAAATACAACCAATTCTTACCTTATTTGGAGAAGAGATACAATTTTTCTTTATTTCCATCAATTTCCAGACACGTTTTCAAAAATCTTTGAAATTGTTAGAAAGTGTAATATTGGTTTTTGAAGACGCAATTCTCTGAACTTCATTCAAATGAATTTTTCAACAGTTGGCACATTTTAATAGTGATTGTGTTTGAATTTGAAAAAATATCAAAATCAGTATCTAATATCATTCACTGATCACTATCCGTTCGTCTTGAATTATCGTTCTAAAACCGCACCCTCGCGCGTCCGTTATTTTCGCCCTTGCCGATTTTTCCTTGTTGGACTAAACTACGTAACGAAAAAAATGATGTGACCCCAATAAGATATTTCACCTTTATTTCAACATTTCTGTCACATTTTCAAGAGCAATAAATGCCTCGATTCATCACTTCTTCTCTCTGTTTTAGCTTTTATGATAGATTTGGAATGTCGCCGCTTTCTCGAATGACGTATACCATTGAGCTAAAAATAGACACGGGAATTCCCTTAGAAAACCAATAGTGGAGTCGGTGATAAATGTTGGTGCAGAAATTCATTTCTTTACGATGCGAACTTACAAAACGCAACATGGAAATAGCTGATTGTCAAAGGAAATTTTGAGAACATTATAAATTCTGCGTACTATATTATGGCCACGCACTGTAATAACAGCATGATGATTTGTAACACCTGCACAATAAACCAGTTTCAACTGAATGTACTTGATTCACAAACATATCAAACTATCAATCCTAAATTTTGCTATGCCTTTATATAATTGAACAAAACGGCTAGATCTTCAAATTGTAAAAAATTGTTAATTAGTTCAAAAAAAGCAAAAAGAGTTTTCGTGTTATATCATGTTTCAATTCTTATGGGTTGGAATGACGTATAACATGATTTCAAGAAAAGTGACTTTTATCCGTAATTTTCTACATGAATGTCCCCATTAATTAGTAGAGATTTGTATATTGAACTAATCTTCTTTTATTGACAGTTAGATGTGTATGTTTCATAGCCTTACAAAATGTGTTTAAGTAAGTGATTTAATAGCTCATAAAGAAAAGCCAGATTAACAACATGTTTTAATATCAACATTTTGATACTTTTCTTTTGAACTGCATTTTTAAAACCTCAAAATCTAAGCTGCTAGGAACTATTACCATTCTGAAGTTTCTATAAAAAAAATGTCACTGTTACCTTGCTTGAAATAAGAATTTTCAGAGACCTAGAATAAATTCAGTAATATTGTCTTACTTGTCAATGTCGTTATTCTGCCATCCACATAAACAAAGCTTATATAAAAGAATTCTTCTTTCCTGGTCAGTTTTCTGAAAAACCATTTTTATTCCATCAATATCAGTGTCAAAATGCATCAAAAAACACAAATTTGATCCTTTTCTATTTCTAATTTATATAGATCCCTAACGCATTAATCCATATCTTGCCCACATTTGAAAGGCTGATCAAACAGCTTAACAGTTCTAACATTTCATGTCACAGTATGATACATTAACCCGTATCAAAGTGAGTATTTATTCAAAACATCCTCTCCTGGGCCTCTTTTCACGAATCAACCCTAATTAAGGTTAAACTTTACTATCATTCTTTAACATTGCACTAAGGTTACCAAAGTGACTTACGATCACCTTTGCACTTTGGAAGATAGTGCCTGGGGTTTATCTTTGAATGACGTAAACATTGAATTCCTCACTCAGTCTTTTAGTGTACGGCTAGAGTCCACACCTGAGATACGCAAGCTTATTCATATAAACTTTAGAGACTGTGTCGATATTTTACGCACCAAACAATAGAAATATAATTTGAAACAAAATGTCTTACTCTGTCAATGTTGAAAGCAATTACTAAAACAATTGTAATTTTCTTTCTGCTGAGAATAATGAAACAAAATAACTTCAAGAAAAAGGTGTTTCACTCTTCATGATCATGAAATTGTATTGTGGGAATATATGTAATAATGCACATGAATTCATTTTATGACGTAAAGGAATTTATATCATTTTAGAGACTTGTGGAAAGGTAAACGTCGATTCAGATACACCCCTACGCTCCATTGAGATTGGTTCTAATCAACCAGCAAAATACTTTGACGGTTTGACTCATTTAAATGAAATTTTTAAAGTGTTCCTGAATGAACAAATATTTCAACATCGCTTTGAAATAACTAATAATTTAAATATGATTTTGAATTTTAAGTGAAGGGTATTTTTCAATGAAAATTACAGCTTGCCATGCTAAGCGACTTTTTATACTTAAACGATACTTAACATACTACATGAATAAAATTGAGGTAAAAAGCTAATGTGGAATGCCTTTTAGAAAAAAAATTTCAAAGACAAAAGTTTATGACTTATTATTTTAGTCATGACGGGACGTCTTTCATTAGCAATGAATTTTTAAAAGCAATTACCACCCAGAGCTATGAAGAAAAGTTTATCCTGAAAATGACGTATCCAAGAACAAGTAAACCTTTGAAAGAAGAATTTGACCTTTAAAAGATACTTTCAATAGAATATCTCCTTTGAATAACATGGTATGAATAATAAAAACTGCATCAATATTAATTCAAGAGAACTTTTTTAAGTAGAAAACATTTCGAAATGACTTGTGTGTTAAGAAATAGAAAGCTCACATGACCTTAATTTGTTTAATGGCACAGACTTTATCAAAGACCATTCTCATTGCAGAATGATAAAAGGATACAGTGAACGAAGAAATAATTCAAGCAATCAGATACCAAATATGTCAATATTGGTAGTGTCAAAAGAAATGAATTTTGTAAATGTTTTCAATATTTAGACTGATCGTGAAATAAGAATAATATATATAAGACACAATATACATGACAACAACAATTGTATTTTCATATGTTTATTACCTGAGGTATATATTGTATATATTATGAATGTCAAAATTATTTTTGTATTAATACATATGTATATTATATTACAGCTTCTTACAGCCAAATTCTATCTTTCAAACTTGAAAATCAATAAATTAACTACTCTTTTGAACATTCCTGGTTGACCTGGCCGCCATTTGGAATCGAAGGTAAAGCAGCTTGCGGACTTTCAGTTTGAGTCTTATGTGAACTAGAGCGATGTCAAATACATGCCTCATTTATCTAGAACTTGTAAAGTCTGAATAATAGAGATTATTTGCTGCTTAACATCTATGATGATGCTGGACATCCAGCACGTTGTTGGAGTAAATCGATTCATCATATCGAGATGTAGCAACTGTTGACAAGCAGTAATATTTTGAAACTAATCGGTTCTTCACAGTTGAAGGTATAAAGTCACTAATATAAAAACTGTTTCAAAACAGAATTGAATAACATTTGTTCATGGCTATTTTCTTTGAGAGTGTTCACTTCTGAAGGTTTACATTTAACTATTTGCGTGAAATCCTGCAGAGAAAGATAAGGACCAAATTGTATTTTTTCTGACTCTCGGTTACATTTCATGTTACTGTTTTCAGGTTATATCAGAATAAATTGTTGCTAGGTGAATTTACATGTAAGTCTAAATAACCACCACACCAAGAGAAGTTAATGTTAGAGCAGACCCATACACTAAAAGGATAAACTAACATTGTTAGAATAGATACATATTTTATAAAAAGAAAGAAATATGCCCTTCATCGTTACTATGGATTTCACTAAGAATATATCAGAACACCAACATCTGCATTTCATTGGTAAACTTTTGATGTAATTGGAGTCTGTTGTTCTCAATTTGATAAAGGTGTTAGAAGCAATACAATAAAACATCATCATTTGACATTAGTAAGTTTCAGTTTTAACTTGTTTAGAGTTCTTATCAACATGATCAACGTGATTATTATGATCTAATTTAGAAAAGAAACATCGTTACAATGCTTTCCTTGAAGCAATGTGATCGCAGTTGGTAGAGCTTCCACACAACACCCTGGAGGCCCGGGCACGATTACTGACCGTGGCATACCACAATACATTAAAAGGTGGACATGTGCTGCGACAGACATAATGTATACTGAAGAACTTTCAAAGCGCATAGATGATTTTTAACCATTTCCCCAAAAAAGTATATGTAACCTTAATTATGAAAAGTACGTTAAAATGGGTAATCAAAGACATGTTTTCAACCCATTTTCCGAGTTCAAATCCATTTGATGTTTTTTGAAGCAGAAAAAGTCGCTAAAACGCAACATTTCCTCCACACATAGACATTGGAATTCAATCATGATAATGACAATGCACGTGCATTGCGTGATGTTTTATGCATTTAAGGCAATGACTTCAAAGGCAGAACATCGATTTGCCAAAATGCCACGATTGAGATTGACTGCCGGAACATGAACCTGAACTTTGAAAGCTTGAAGCGTGGACTTCACAGACAGCTGTCGCAAGATGTTTCCATGTAAGCCAGTCAACCATAAGCCGTCTTATCAGTAGACATCAGCAAAGAGGAATTGTTGCCGACCGACCAAGACCGGGTTAACTGCTAGACCACTGCTAGACAGGATCGATTCATTCGACTTGCCCACCTCCGAGATCGATTCCGGACAGCAACAACAACGGCATCAAACACTATCGGGAGACACGGGAGACGAATCCACCCTATCACAGTTAAGAGGCATTTGAGACTTGGAGATTGCGACCAAGACGTCACTACCGTGGCCCGATCTTGGAGCCACAACACCGTCAGGCCAGACGTCAGTTTGCACAGCAATATGGACGTCAACCTCGACCCTTTTTCAGTAGAATTGTGTTTTCTGACGAATCAAGGTACGGTGTTTCCTTTGTTGATGAGAGAGAGCGGCTATATTGGCGACTCGGTGAACGATACGCCAATGCATGTGTTAGGCAGCGAGATCCATTTGGGGGTGGAAGTGTTATTGTTTGAGGTGCAATAAACGCACATTTCAGGAGCGATCTTCACGTTATTCAGAGAAAATCTTACAGCACAGCGTTATGTGGATGAAATTCTAAGGCCTGAAGTCGTTCCTCTGCTGCGACGTCAACGGCACTTTATTTTCCAGCATGGCAATGCACGTCCCCATGCCACAAGACTGACACAAGCCTTTATTCAACAGAATGGAATCAATGTAATGGATTGGCCGGCTTATTCGCCTGACTTAAACCCGATTGAGCACATGTGGGATGAGCTTGGAAGGCGAGTTAACAGACGTCAAATACCGCCAGCAAATGTTGCAGATTTGACCTTGGCCTTGCAGCAATAGTCCCTGTGACTTAGAAAAGCACCATACAATTTACAAACGAGACATTGTACAGGGGATGTTATATTGTTTCATACATACACACATTTTCAGTCATCATAGATAAGCAATTTACTCAGCATACACATTATTTAGTACGAGACAATTAAACATATGTATTGGAAATTAGAGTTTAAATCCTTGATGTAACAAGAGAAAAATCTTAAACCTTTCTCAATATTCTGCCCTCCGATGCATATCTTTCTGATTCAACCCAGTTTAATACTCAAATTTTGAGTTGATAAAAAATCAGGGCGAATTAGCCCAATAAATCTTTTAAAATCACTTAAAATCCCGAGTTTTACAGAATTTATATCATGCCTTTAGACTTTTTAAAGGAGACATTAAAAGATCAAAAGCCTTTCACATAGTTTACCATGATCAAAGTCTCTGGGGTTATTTTAGTGAAAGAACTGCACGAGTTGAATAACAAAGTGACATGTCTCATTTCTTGTCACTGATTTAAGATGCGTTCAGATGGTAATGAGAAAGGGATGACAAAAAAGCTGAAGCAGTTAGTCACGATTAAAGTTTTTATTTACATTTTAGTGAAGTTGAAGATTTGCAGAATGGGCCTGTTTATAACAAAGTGTCACGTTATATTAAATTTTACATTTTAGCAAGACACGTTTCATATAATTTAATTCTTCTTTAATACACACAATGTTTTTAAAGTTACTTAAATTATAATAGCTTAAATGAAAGAACTGTATGTAAACATAAGTTATTATTGAAAACAAGTGTTTGACATTTGATGAGAATAAATGCTGGTCGACACTGAATGTGACAAAAATTTCTACGTTATTCTCATGAAAGGCATTTTTTTTTAATTTGCAACCATGTGCAATGCAGTGATCCATCATTCTTGTAGTTCGTTTGACATAAGCCAAAATTGTTTGACAGGTGTGAGAACTCGCTGTCTTTACTACGTTTATTCACAACGCTTGTTATTAAGTTGACGTCAGTGTTCATGAAATAACTGACGATTAGAAGTTCACACAATGTGTTTAAAAAAACTACAGACCGATACTTTTTTCAAGTATAGACAGGTAATCTAATGTATTTAACAAATCAACAAAATCAAACAAATCAATGCTATAAAACCACCCCATTACAGAAAATGGCCTAAACATGATGTAAGTGATTATTAAGAAAATGGTGTTGTCATTCATGTACATTATCATTGCTTTAGGCTTTTTCAATGTATTATGCATATGCCTTTTGCATGTTGAAAGCACTTGCCAATAAATAACACTAAGTCTATGCGTACAGAAAACTCAATAAAGAGAATTCAACTAATGTCTTTCAGTATCATTGTATTGTCCAGGGTCAATGGAACATCATGTTGTGAAAAAGAAAAAATAAAGACTTTTAAAGTAATTCGTTTAATTGTGTTTAGATATTTTAGAAATAGTTTAATTCAATCTTATCGAATTACAGAGATTTACACATTAATTTCTTTGAAGTCCGCTCATAAATATCAACATGGCAGGTTTGATCACACTTTTGTTGTTTTTATCATTTATCGATATGCGAAAGCATTTATAACAACATCAACAATCCAACCTGACGACAGGCAAATAAATGATTCAATATTTCATCGGCCCCCAACAATTAGATAAACCTGTCAATAGAAATACGATCAGAGGTGCTAAACCTTTTTTCACTTTAATGTAGTGGTTTAGCCAGATTATACGTCTCTTAACAATGGTATTTTTAAATGATTTATTAATTGATTTAATGGATGAAATAATGTGTGAGGCGCTTTGTAGAGGAAAACGCACTGTAAGTGTCCTCATTACGAGTATTATTGAGTGTTTAGGCAAATGTTAGTCAAGTGTCAACTAGTGAGGAAAAATAGTTTAATTGTTGTACCTGAGCTATCTACATGTATGATGATTTTTAGTGTATATTATAGAACTGTATATTATCATGAATGGTGCAGCCAGGTGTATATATATATGATTAATAGTTATGAGAAGAGATATACAAGATGATCTTAAACGGGAGTTAAATGTGTCCTCTCTATCAATCACCCAATAGCAATAGAAACTTTTGCAGATGACATTTGCTTTATGAATGGGGAATCCAGAAGAGTCATTTAGCCAAATTGAACATACGACATCATTGAACTATTACATGACATCAACGATGAAGCCATTTACTGCAAATTGTTAGACCAATAAAAGCCCTATCTTACTATCAAAAAAGATAGTAAATTGCTGATATTCACCTTTCTGATTGAAATATGTTTTTTTAACTCTCTGATAAAACATGTTTTCTATGATGAATAATGGATTATATCAGATGCGAAGTTCTATCACATGAGGTGAAAAGGTGATTGTTGATTATTGAATTGTTGAAATTATATTATCATCAGCTTGATGAAAATAGCATGTTAAAAAAACAGGAACAGTCTGTGACACCTGTTTCACTGAGTCATTGAGGCTGAAACGAATTTGTCAAAGTTGCTTCCCATTTTATTTTTAAAGAGATCAATTTCATAGAGTGATCTTAAATGAGGTCAAGGTCAGGCAAATCGACGGGCGTATACGTATTTCAGATTTTACGACTGGCACCAAGTTTAAAGACATTAAGTGCAGCGGTTCATAGCACATTGGTTAGCACACTAGTCTTCGGCGCATGAGCTTCATGTATCGAAATCCGCCCAGGACTCTGCAACTTTAGCTTACCCAGCAGGTACACAACGTTGGATCAACGTTGATTCAACGTTGAAATTTAGTTGTTTGGTTGATCAACCTTTTATCAACGTTGATTCAACGTTGGGAAAGCGACGTAAGAGATTGGTTTTAGGGACAACGTTGTTTCAACGTCTGAATACAACACACTTCCAACCAATTGATTCCTGTTTACATTTTGTTTTAAGTACATTGTAAATTGGAATCAATAAATGGTACTTCCCCTTTTTATATGAATTAAACAATTGGAAAATAATTTAAATGGTTTTTTTAATAGATATGTTGCTGTTTTTGTTCCATGAAAATTTTCAGGCATCTTTTCATTTTAGAAAAGAACTATAGTTGAAATTAACTGTATTTATTTAGCCTTCTGCCTTAAGTCATTTGACATCAAAATATTTCACTAATGATTGAATAAATATATTTTCTGGATTTAACAATACAAAATCCTTTTCTTTGAACATCTTTGTATTTTTTAATACTTGATCCTTTTCCGCATTGCAATCCCACTTTTATATTTATGTTTCGTTTTAAATTCACTATGCAAGTTTTGATGATAACCCAGTGTCGTCTGCTCCACTGAATGTTACTCAAACAGCACCTAGTTAAATGTAAGTATTTAAAAACTTGATAATCTTTTCATTGTCTGTAAAGTAAAACCAGGACTGATACACAAAGGTTACTCTATACTCTTGCTCGTGTATTCTGCTGATGAGTATATGTTTTTGTATAACCAAATTACTGTTTCAAAGTTACGGTAAAGTTGACCTTCATAGGCTAATCATGTCAGTGCGTTGGCTTGGTGCACATTGCACAAACTAATTAGTCAAATGAAGTCTAGAATTTGTAATCGATCAGTACCTAGGCTTTGGAGATTTTTATAAAATATTTTAATTGCTGTGTGGCCGGTAACTGAGGCATATGCCATGGTGGGCAACGTTTTGTAGGTCAGACAAAACAAATGATCATCACTGAATTGTATTGATGTTTGAGTGATAACAAATATTATTATGACTGGATGTTCATGTTATTTACTGCCACCTGGATTCTTTCCCAAAGTTTCTGTTCATAAGACAGTGAAATTTAAACCTATTTGGCGTGAGGTCAAAGTTCACTGTCGTTGATAAAAAATTATGTTAACTCGCACACTATGTCTACAGTAGGCCTTACTTTTTTCTTTGTTATACATTATAAATTTATAATTGAGGTAAATCTTGTTGTAATAGTACAAACTGTCAGTATGCAAATTTTAAAAAATCATATTAAAACAAAACAATTTAAGACAGGTTTTAGATGAAATATTTTGCAACACTTTCAGGTCCTTGAAAAAGTAGACAAAAGTAAACCCGGGGATAATAACTCCATGAAAGAAATCAAAAGAATATTTTTAATTGCCACCAAAATTATGTGTGAGTTAATCAGATCACAACAATTTTATAAAATAAATGGATAAATGATCAAACTACCAGTGTATGTGAAACTTTTAATTTCAGGAGGGGTTTTGCTTTGCAATCCTAAATCAGACTACACAAGTACTTTTACCTACTATCGGTCCAAGAATACAAATGCCAGAGAAATATATGAATAAGTATCACCTTTAATCATTAAATTTCCGTTTTTCATACATTTGTACGTTTTTACAAGAATTAAATTCATAATATTTGTAATATATTTATCATATAAGATTTTAATCACTTGATGTAATATAATTCTTCATATGTTTTGTAGATTTTAGTAAAGGTAACTTGTACTATTTTGTTTTATTTCATTAAATATTATCTAAATGTTTTATTTTTTCAAGAACACACTTTATTTAGGACCGATGGGATTATTCTTTTCAAGGAAACTGGAAGACTCACTGTCAAATTTAATTATCAGTGTATCAGTTTTGTTAATAAAAATGCTGTGCTAAAGGAGATTTTTTTCTGAATTCTGAGCATGTCTCGGTATGATGTACTTGTTTGAAGAATACGTTTTTTAATCCAGAAAATTACATCCAGGAATTAGAATTTTATATGATCAATCTCAACTGTAAAATAAGCAGAGGGTAAGATGTCAAAGAGGAGACAGTTTATTAATAATTAGTAATTAACTGTAGCCTACGGTATGCTCGAGCTCAATACCCGTGAATAAATATTAATTACAAGAAAGCAATATTTTAGGTAACTGGAAGAATTACTTTCAAATTGTATTACCATTGTATCAGTTTTGTTTATAAAAATGCTGCACTGAAGGAGATAAATTAGTAAATCAAAGATTGACCGATGCTCAGCCGATTTCATTTGTCGACGTCCGGCCGAAGAAGAACCAAATGAGCAAAACTTAGTCAGCCCGATGAAGTTAGCAGGCTCTGGGCCACTCAAACTTCAATGTTGATGTCAGGTATAATTTCAACGTTGATTCAACGTCAGATACAGACGTCTGAAAAACGTATATTTTCAACCTCAATGTTGATAAAAGGTCATATTTCAACGTTGAGACAACGTCAGATTTCAACGTCTAAAAAACTTTCATATACAACCTATTTTCAACCAAGTTTCAACGTTGACGACCAACCAATTTTCAACGTTGAAACAACGTTGTTGTGCCCACTGGGTACGTTGGAATGTTTTAGACTCAACTAGGATACATAACCATAACAAGTGGAATTGATCACGTAGATACATTTTTCTTATTTCATCATATGATTTACAGATGAAACAAAATGAATTTCGTCTGTTGGGTCTTTGTATGATGAAATAAGAAAAATCTACAATTCCTATCAAAGCCCCTAGAAGAAGCGTTTGAATCATTATTATCATTTGGTGATGAAAACATTATGAAAAATTTGTCATTGTTAAATTAAGCGATTGCTTGTTTAAAAAAACAATTTTACACTGGCAAATATTGTCTGATGTTAATCTTTCTAACTCTTTAATCAGTATATGGGCAGTTCAACAATCGCTTCTTTAAAAAGTAATGTACATGAAATGTTTTGAATGTATGATTCACATTACTGTTGATGTTGATATTGAAATTTTCACTTGGATCCCTCTGGAGTTTGGGTCTGATAACGTGGCTTTCATTTCAGAATAAACAAATCTGGAAAAAGCTAAATTATTAAGGTTAAAAGATGGCCCCGAAGCAACATCAGTCGATAGCAAAACATTCTCATAAATTATTACCATAGTTCAAAAGATTAGATTATCATCATAGTAAGTATACTAGTATATAGTAAGGAAACACTTGAAATGGCTTATGACCCTGCAGGATCTTTTATATAGAATACATCCTTTTAATGATAGAAGTATAAATGACGTATTACGAACTGCATCCACTAAAGCATATTTTGTTTACTGACGTGTTTAAGCATTCAACAGGATTTGTGTCTTACAAAATAGAACAATGTTAATTAACCTTACATGACCTCATTGCCAATGGTACAGGCATGCATTTACATGCACATACAATGAGCATCGCTATTACTGATTATGAAATAGAAATAATATAAATTGATTTATAAATAATATAAATGGCGATGTCACATAGTTGCTTCTTGAAATTAATACACTAAAATAAATGCACGATAGTTATCCATATCGTATTAATATAACAGGTATTCAATCTACCAAATGATGCCGATAGAGTATCATCGTAAATTTAGGATATCATGTACATTTGTTATGGCATAAATGGAATTTTGGAAACTTAAAAAAAAAATCAATCAATCTTTCTATTTTGAATATACACGGTTGACCTAAGCGTCATTCGGGATCAGATGTTCGACTAGCTCCCGGTGTAAGTGTTAGATGCGCTACAAAATTCACGCCTTATTAATGTGGAACTTGTAAGATCTCGAAATTAAGAGATTTTTTTCTGGTTTGTGTTTTGTAAGATGTAAGATGTTTAAGCGCTGGAAACCAAGGAACAATCCAACTTAGAAATTATCGATATGTAAAGTTAGAATTTTTGGTTTATAAGGAGTTCAAGGAGCTTAGGCAACGAAGCTGGAAAAACCACTGTTAAAAAAATTCCGAATGTTGCTTAAATGAATTTCTACATGATTTAATCATCTCGTTGATTGTTTATCAAATCGGTTTTCATGTTGTACAAATTACATGGAAAGACATATCATCAAATAATTCTGATTTCATTGTTAAAATATTACACACAGATCGACTGTTTTGTCTCTTCAGTTTGGCACAATAATAACGGTTAAAAAAACCTAAACAACCATTGATTTAGATTGATTTTATAGACATGATCAAATACTATCTCGGCATGAAATAGTGTTTCATCCTTTGTACTCATCATTTATCCCTGATAAATGTGAACAGAGTCGTAATTTCCTCATTTAAAGATTTCTATAAAGCCAATGAGGGGATCTAAGAATCGTATCTTCAATTCCAGCTGTTTACCACAAAATGATAATGGAATGATAATTCGTTTTATCTTTCAGTAATTACTAATCTAAAAAAAGATATTTGATCCGGTCTTGAAAAGGTGTCCACAAACTTTGAGTAACAAAATGAATGCACTAAACTGCATTATTCTTCTACAATTTTATCGCCAATTCTATCTCTACACAAATTGAACAATTAAAAGCTTCTGTAATAGATAAAAATAATTTTGTAATAGATTTCCCTCTTTATTTAAGCTCTATGTGTTAAAACTTTTAGTAAACATTTTGGCCTATTTATAATATGATTAAAACTTTGAAATCGTTTGGTAAATCAACTTTTTGTTGAATAGTTTTTAACACTTGCAATCTAACTTTTCAACCTAGAGTCACACCCATTTAACATAAACACAATACGTGTCATGTGCATTGTATAAAAATAATTGTTTTTGCCTGAAAAAGTTCTCCAATTACACATTTAAAAATTCTATTATCCCTACTAGTCGTTAGATTTAGAATACATTTAAGACAAATTTTCATTTATATCGAACAGGAAACGATTATGAAAACTGGAATTATACATAAAAAACAGTCCAGCTGCTAAAACGTAAAAAATTGGAGTTACTCCTTTGATAAACACAGTTACAAAATAACATATAGTGTATTTCTCCAAGTATGTTATTCTTCATGGAGTAGATTGTTTGCCTCATTGAGTGCAATCCTAGGTGAGGTGAGGTGAGGTGAGTTGGTGTCTCAAGCCACTTTCAAGATTATTTCACTTATATCGCGGCTGCTAGTATTATTGCAGGGAGAAAGCCCGCAATACCATTGTGGCTATGCATTGCGGTGAAACCTGCGAGCATCGGCTGGAACTAGCGAACCATGGGTGATACTGAGTGCAATCCGAATGATCAGTATTTGCCAATGTAAATACCTTTCACCTACCAAAACAATTCTAAACAGGTCAAATCTCGTCTTAGTTCTAACAAATGTATAATATGTTTCACATCTGTCAAACAAACTGTCAAAGGTGGATCACTACATTGTATATTTTGTCTAACTGTATAAAAAAATCCTTTTTAGATAAAATTGGAAGCAAATCTGACGCATTTATTTCAGCATAACTGCTTCTTGGTTGATTTAGCTATAGAGGGTAATGTACCCTGTGTCACTTTATTTAACCTTGGACGTTTCACCAATGGTGAGTGAGTGAGTGATTTGGGGTTTAACGTGCATTGAACAAGATTTCAGTTATTAAACACGTGGGTGACAAGCATCCAAAGGAGAGTGGACAGATAAGGGAGAAAGGGATCGAAAGAATGAGGGAAAAGACGGACAGAAAGGCATAGTGAGAGATAGACAACAGGTTTTAGAAGGACTCAAATTTGGTCTGGCTTCTACCCGTCGCCCTGTCCAGGTTGGCACGCAAACTACCACACCACGTTAAGGTATTGGCATTTTTGACCTAGTTGCCTATGCTTCTTGAACCTGTGTTTAAGTGGACATGTGGACGGATATGTATATTCCTTTAAGTCAACCCGCATTTATTAACATAAATTTTCAATTAATTTATTCAATGAGGTCAGCCAGAATTATTTCGCATCAATTGTGAGTTTGATACTAAGCCGCCATTCATGACAACCAGCAATCAGTCATGAATGGGCACCAATTATACCATCGTATGTCTATTTTCTCTCTGAGCTGTGAACTCTCTTTTGGATGAATTCCATCTACGTGTTAAGAAGTTTAAAATCGATAGAATTTGTATTTAACCAATCAATTGTTTTACGTGAAAACAAAGTTTCTACATTGATCATGCTCAGTGACTACTTTCTCTCCAAAATTTCTTGTTTTCATATTTTCATTTCAGTCATTCCAATTTGGTGTAACATTCTATTCTATACAAGGTGGTAGGATGTGAGCATATAAGTACATATGTATCTACCACCTTGTTACCATTGCTTGAAAACGACACAAGAATATGTGTCGAAACGTCGCATACAATGAATAAAGAAGTTGTTATCCATATATTTCTTGTCATTATTGTTATATTCATTGTTTAAAATCCCTATCAAAGGTATTCTCTTTGTTTCATATGATGTGATAGTGACCTGCATTAGAAAGAGTGAGCTACGAGTTTTTAAAAGAGATTTTTATTATTAGCATGATACCTCTAATTACTATGAGTTCATTAAGGAATTATTTGTAAAAGGCATTGCTATTTGCCAACCGTTTTTCAAAATGGTTTTGTTAAAAGCTTTTACCGAAGTTAGTTTTGTCATGCATGATCCTTCCATCAGTGGTGCTCACCTTTCCAAAGTCAAATTTAATACACACTAATCTTTATGCAGTATGATGTTTTTGACTTGTCATAAAACAATGATGGTTAGGAAAATGTAAATCTTAAAATATGCTTCCTTTAAGAATGTTCTGTACTTCCATCTATGTCAACATTTCATGATTATAAAACATACATACAAGACACAAGAATGTTCTAATAGTTTTTAATAAAACCAAATTTTTCATTGAAAGTGATGTCATATGTTTAACAATTCATTGGTTTTTTACGTTATTAAAAAGGTAGATCTGCTACAACATCAAGTGTTTATCACAAAAGTGACCGTGTCACCCCGCTGCAATCACGAAATGAGCTGAATGATGTATACATATCAGAGTTTCTGCACACTAGAGAGTTTTTCTTGTGATTTGATAGTTTATTATCCATGTTGTGTTACCTTAATACACGAAAAACAAGTGAACGTTGTTCATATGTTATCAAACAAGATACAAATTAAACATCAAATCAAAATGTCGAAAGCATCGTAGTCACCTTAATATTTAAAGTCAAGGTCACCAACTTCCGCTGATGTCTGGGTACTCCTTACATGAATACTGATTCAAAATTTGAAGTCAGTTTTTCTTAACATATCGCGTTAACAACATTTGAAAGAATGGTCAGTCTCAAAGTTACCTTGCAAGTGAGGTCAAGGTCAGCCAAATTGACGTTTTCCATATTCGAAGACTGGCACAAAGTTTGAATACTCTAGGTGCAGCCGTTAAAGAGATATCGCACTAACAAACACTGAACAGATTAACGAACATATGATGCTGAATACCTTTGCCCCCTCTACCGCTGTTAAACTTAACAAAAAAGATGCGGCCCTTCATGCATAACCACTACTATTTTTTTGCTTTCTCCCTGCAATAATACTTGTAGCTTCTCATATATGTGAAATACTAGCGCTGTGAAAGCAGTGTTAATTATCAACTCACGTATCCCCGTCCAACTCCTAAAGTTTTCCAGGAAGACCTCAAAGCAGAAAATGTCTACCTCATCATTCTCATGTATTCAAAAATAAGATAGAATGTTCTTAGCTTAAAAAAGATAAATAACATGTTTGAGTTTGTCCGAACATACTCATGACTTTTCTGATTCTGCAATTGAAATGTTTGGACTCCCTGATATAAATTTTGCAAGTCAAATTCTCTTCTGTTTTGAGTAGTCGTCTAGCGGATTTTTAATGGCATCTGTCAATCCAATAGATTGGTATAGAATTAAAATAATTTAAGATATTGATTATGTTTAATTTCCTATGCTTTTTGCCAACTTCTCAAATGTCCCTTCACAATACGATTGATTAATCTAGCAAGTTGCAATGGACCTTGGTTATGACCATTCTTGAATATTAAACTCTTCTTCTCGAAAACTATTCAATCTAATCATAATGGATTTAAGCAAATTTGACGAACGAATACTTCAATCGTTTCATTTTTCTTTTGTGAAAAATTACTGTCACGAGAAACAATTTATAAACACCCTAAAATTGTGGTGGATTCATATCAAGTATAATATTATTGAATTATCATTAAGTTAATGCGGACATTATAATTGTGCATGGACATTAAACAATGTATCTTTCAAATCTGATGAGTATTACATTTGTAATACATCTTAGACAAAGTCATGATTTCATGACCATGCTAGATTAAACATCTATCAAGACAAACGCGGTTTAACAAACAATCATAAAGTTAAGGAGTTGGTCAGCTCATGAGAAAATTCAATTATAATGTCATAAATATGAATGGTTGGGAATGTAATATTAATGTTCACTTGGATCCCTGTGGAGCTTAGTAACTTACATTAGTTAGTAAGAGATTGTCCCGCCCGGCCAGCCAATCAGTTAATTATCATAGCTCAAAAGAACAGCTCATCCTCACAATACGTTTTCTGGAGAAAGGAAACACTTGAAGAAGCTTTTGGCCATTGAAGTATGTTTTAAAGATAACATATTCTTTTAATAAAGGCATAGTATGAACTAATTATACATATTATAACATGCAGCCAATTAAAAAAATTGTTTGCTGACTTTTTAAACATTAAACAGCATTTGAATCTTATGAAATAGAACGATATTAACCTTATATGACCTTTTTTGTTAAAGATAATCCCAACATTTACATGCATATACAAAGACATTAATACAGGTTAGCGAAAGGGAATAAAAAAACCCACTAAACTTTAAACAAGAAATCAGTAACCAAAATGTATCAAAACTATTGAATAAGAGTGGCGTTTTTTTCAAATTCTGTCCTAAAATGATATAACAAATTTGGTAAATGATAAAAATGGTGAAAAATAATGGTCTGCGTGATTATGGTCTGAATGATTATTTATAAATGTCTTACTTGTATTACAGGTATTTAATCACCCAAATGATGCAGATAGCGTTTCATTGTCAATGTAAGATATCATTTACATTTGTTATGGTATTGGGATACTATTTGAAACTTGATAATCAATAACTCCAAAACAAGTTGATTATATTTATTTGACCTGAGTGCAATTTGGAATCAGATGGACGAGGAGCTCCCGGTGAATCTGTTAGAAGTCTCGAGTGAAATGAAGCGCTACTGTATTTACGCCTCAGTAATCGGTAACTTGTAAAGTCTCGAAACTAAAAGATGTTTCCTAGATGGGTGTCTTGTAAGTTGTTAGGCCAGTAGAAACCTATTCACTTTCAAACTAAGGAAAATTTCTTTATGGTAAGCATGAAGACCCACGAATTATCTCTGTTGCGAGGAAAATAATTGCAGAGGTAAGTAAGTGCATACTCGGCAAGGTTCCTATATTGGAGACAAAATTATGTAAAACCATTTAGATAAGAAATCCATTTTTGACGGAAGAATTGTAATTGACTTTCGGAAAGCTAAAGTTATTTTAGTGTTTACAAAGTTAATAAATAATGCTTTAGTTCAATAAAAAAAAAAAAATATAAACTCTACAGTTAATAATTCACCTCAACTTTAAACTCGAAAGATTAAAGAATCGAAGGCAACAAAGCTTAAACAATCACAGTTGTAAAAAAATCCCAAACGTTACCCACAGTGATACAAGGTACGTTTCTCACAAGGGCTAAACCAATTGAGAAGCAGTGATGCTGCAGCGATTGTGTCAAAGTAGCAATTTTTTCTCTATAGGGGAATTTTGATATAGTTCGACACCATGCGCTTCAGTATGGGTGGTGAATTCATCTTTAGGTTTCCAGATATCTTCATATGTCATATATCATTGAAACTTCGACCTGGAACTTTTCAATCTTTTTCAAGCTTTTTTGATATTCTGAAATTAAGATATCATAAATATCATATTTGAGACGCGAGAATATCATCTTACTTTTAATTTGCAAATGGGGGCAGAAAAGAATATTTCAAAGTAAAAGTATACATTGATGTTCACTTGTTTTGATGAATTCCGTGATTGTTAATCAGATCACTTTTTATGTTGTACTTTTTTCACAAAATGCATATCACCAAATATTAATGATTTCATGGATTAATCATTATCGTTATAAAGCAAATGTAATGTTGTGCCTATTAATTTTGGCATAATATTAAGCAAATGAGTCGTATAAGCTATAATACAAACTAATAGACCATTACTTAAGATTAATTTCATTAACATTATCAAATGCTACATCTGCATGAAATAAATTTGTATCATTTATCCCTGAGAAATGTGAACAGAGTCTACGTGATTCATCATTTATTAATTTCTATAAATTTTATCAGGGAATTTATCAATTTATCCACCACACATGCGACAAGGATATTTAGCTACGTCCTAAAAGATAATTGACAATTGCATGACCCATTTTTAGAAACCTAAGCGCTATGTAAAATTAAGGGCGGGTAAATACATAAAAGTTTCAGTGTAAAGAAAATAATTTCTAACAAATGGCTTTTTAAGCATTCAATAAAACGTCATAAGCCCACGATCATCCAGATTTTAGAATGCGCATTAGCAGAATCGTGTTTTGTATAAAAAGATAAAATCAATAACATTTATCAAATTGTAAAGTATCTTAATGCATAATTCCATTTTTTCTAAGCTCTTCATTCTTAACCTTTCACAACAATTTGGCCTGTTTATGATGTAAATTTAACGTTCAATAAAGTAACTGTTTATAAGCTCTAATCTATTTTATTCTATGAAAACATCAATTAAACACGAACAGCTTAATTGTCATATAATTTGAATAAAATGTAAGTGTTATTATGTTGTATTTTGCAAATCTGCAATTGATAAATATTGTTCAATCTTACAATTGAGTTGAAATTGCCTTAAATTGCATAAAAATAATTTCGATAAGATTTTTACGCTGCACATGGAGATAACTATAATATTAAAAAATTAAGGATATTCAATAACACTCAATCAATTGATAACACAATCTTAAATTCGATGTTATGAACATTCGAAAAACGAATAAATTTCGATATAAAGTAGACAATTTTAAATCTACCACTTCTTAAAAGCATGATTCATTAGAAAATAATGATGAAATAACCACTTAAGAAATCTGAAGCGTTTCTTTCTACCGGAAAGACTATGTCAAACCATAATATTTTTTATTATAGTTCTAGTTTCAAAAAGACTCCAATGTTTTCTAAAGAATCAAACGTGAAATAATGTCAACTGTCAGTTGTTTCGGTTTCGACATCTGTTCATTTAACAGAGAGGTGAAAGTCTCTTTGAATAGTTTCTCATTCACTAAAAAATATTTGTTTTGTATAGATATTTGTTGTGATGTATTTTGCATCATTTCAGTTTTAATAATCATTTGATATTCTATATATGCAACATCTTCTTTAATTCATATATCTGAAATAAAAAGTTTTTACTTTCACAATTGACCCCACCCATGAACTGACGATTACTTATTTACCATTAAAGTTACAGGTCTGCTATTTTAGCACAAAACACTATACTGATGGAGTGTAACAACAAAACAAAGCAAATTTGTCTGAACACGTCACTTTTTATGATATTCAAATTCAAAGAGGTGTAACATTTCTTTTGGCGTTCAGTTTATTTGAAGAAATGCAGATGACAGATGTCCGGTACTTGGTAATTGGTTTGCTGCCTAATTAAGCACTAAACAATTAAAACTACTCCATTGAGTGGTCTCTATTAGAAGAGATATACATATATGATATGGCTTAGTGGGAACTTTTGTTTTTGTAATTGTCAAGAAGATCAATATTGATCATCTTGTTTGTGATCGAACTAAAAGGAATTGCACGCTATTTACGGATTATGTGCTGTGCATGCCACCGGGGCTGCTCCAAGTGGGCGCAAGTCAGATAACACTGAAGGGAATCAATATATAATCTTTGATTTTACATTAGTGTGTCTAAGCTGTTCAGCAAACGCCTTCTAAACCAACGTAAAAGAATTGTTTGCAAAACACAACTTCAATGGAATTTCCGACATGACCATAACCATTATCTCAGAAATGATCTACTTACAGGAAATGAGTGATTATGGGTTTAATGTCATTTAAAAAATAGTTCAGTTACTAAACACATGGATGACAACATCCAAAAGAGAGTGAACAGATCAGGGAGCAAGGGATCGAAAGAAGAAGGAAAAATCAGAAAGAAAGGCAGAATGATGGAATGACTCAAATTTCAATTGTTGAAGTGTTTAGAAATCATTTTTTTAAAATTAAATAATGACGGGGAGGGGGGGGGGGGGGGGAGGTACAATGCTACACTGAATTTCAGCGCAGTACCGCCGATGGTTCGCTAGTTCCAGCCGATTCTCGGAGGTTTCACCGCAATGCATAGCCACAATGGTTTTGCGGGCTTTCTCCCTGCAATAATGTTAGCAGCCGCGATATAAGTGAAATAATCTTGAAAGCGGTGTTAAACACCAACTCACCTCACCTCACCTAAATAATGCCGTTCTGTAATGGTGAATAAGTTAAAGTTAAACGTGAATTGAAAAAGAAATCAGTTTTTAAAAATCCAAAAGAGGGAGGACAGATCAGGTTTTTGTCTGTGCACTTCAACTCACGCATTACAGGGTGTATTATGAATTAATTGACGCATCATACGAAGCTCATTCTAAAGCATTAAAAGATTAGCAATCCCATAAAGTTAGGAGCGTTGATCAAATAGCATGTTCACCAATTCTGATATTATTTTGAAACATGAAATATGTTGAACCATCCAAAAATCCACATATCTGACAGATATAGTTATTTACAGATTACATACTGCTTATACATGCATTAAAACCATATTTGTAAACCTGTCACTTTAGATAAGCAAGCTATGACACAACAAAAGTCATCTAGCTTTAGATGGTAATGGGAGATGGATTACAGATAGCGGAAGCAGTTAGCCAGATTTAAATTCGTATTTTCATTTCGCTAAAAGTTGAAGATTATGTACATAATCTTGTCAAAAATAACGTTTTTGGACAAATATATCGTGGTTCATGCTTACAATAAAGATTTATTTGTCTTAGTCATGAAAAAACGTTGAGGGTCATACCTTAAGCTTCATCTGAGACAGTTGTTCATTGACATAAATCAATTAATAAAAAATAATAAATAAATTAATCTGACAATAACCTTCTCGGTTGTTCCAAAAAATGAATACAGAATCTTATGATTAAGAATATTAGCTTGCCACTGCTCACAAATTACAAAGTTCTCTCAATTGTAAGATATTTACCATTCAAAAACATACACACTTTTGGATCTGAACATCTAAAAGTTTCTGCAAACGCTGAAGCTGATGTGCTATATAAAAAGTTCCCTTGTACGAATAGTTTTCTTCTCTAAGTGAAGTAAACCCTCACTGTGGCATTATTTAAGGAGAAAATGTCTCTAAAGTCTATTATCATTAACGATTGTATACTAATATCAGCAGTAATTATTCAATTATATCGATCTATAGTTGAAAGTATCCAGAAATAAAATATTTTCGTAAAGAGGATTTCGTGAAAAACTTGATAACCACACGATGCTAAGTTTTAGAACTTTCCATTATTACAGGAGAGTACCGCTCTTCAACAGACTGTAAATCACAAATAAATGTTTAGGAAGGGTGTTTATGTCTGTAAATGTCCTCAGATGGCCTATCGCAATAAATCCATCAACGATGATGTCTTCAGGGGTGTATGAATATTCACTTCCTTGAACTTGTTGACTTCTCCTCGTATGCTGGTAAAATATTATTCCGTCTTTAACGCGTTTTTCAGTGTACGACAGACACATAAATAGTAATCGATTAGCAAGAAGTTTTCTCAAAATCAATTGTGTTAAAGTTGATTCAGGGCTAAGTTAAATTAACGCGAAATAACAACGATTTACATTTTGAAAATACATGCCTAAATATAAATGTTTCACTAGGAGATCGTTTTTTTTATAACGAGTGGAGGTATTGCGTAAATATCTTACAAATTGACTTACGACTTAATTCTTACCTAATTTTTTAGGTGACAACTACTGAAAATTGTCAAATTGCAAACGGTATTCATACAAGATTATACTTCAAATGTGCATTTGAATGTAAAAACAACACCTCTAAGTACATGGAATTATAATAAAATTTCCTGTCAACTTGATTCATTCGTGAAGGCATTGATTGCTTATGAAATCGTTTCCATGTAATACAATAAATTTGGAAAGAGATATATCTAAATAACAATGATTCATTTGAATTAATTGCATGAATAGATCGACTCTTTAATCTTTTCAGCTGAGTTTATAAGATAATTATTGCCTTGTCTTAAGCTTTATACAAAACAAGTTTACCATCAATTTTAATTTGATTGCATTGACATAATCCTGTTTTTATCATTTGTAGTCATCAAGTTTCCCTGATAGATGTGATCACAGTCCATGTAATTTCTACGTAACTTTTTCTATTACCAAAGCAAACATATAGCGTTTTCGGTAAAGAGGAAACAGTTCTCTAACAAATGGATTACAATATTTCTTAAGCATTCGATAAAAGCAACACTTACACATCTTCCAGCTTTGATAATGTGCATTGTCAACATCTCATTTGGAAAGAATCATAGAATCGATAGTATTCACTGAGACGAAAAAAATAATGTTTGATGTTGGCATTTATGTATGCTTTTTTAATCTTTGCAAAACAGTAAATTTTGTTAGTTGAAAATGTAGTCGTGACTTTCAAATCGTTTTTGAAATTAACTATCTATTACCAGCGATTTATCTACTGGAATCCACATTTTGTGTAGATCACATCCATAACACAAAAGCGAAACCTGTTATGCACATAATGTCTATTCTCACATTTGATTACAAAGACTTTGATTTCGATGGAAAATCTCAATTGATTGATAGTTATCAGTGACTCTGTGCACAGCAGGTGTACCAAAATACACTCATTGTTTGCTGTTACAGTGTATCTTTACCTAGACATACAGCTTTATGTTTTCATATTTTATAATCAAAATGTTATTACAGAGAAAATTCTGATGATTGCAGCACATTTCAGGAATTACATATTCCTATCCATTGTTGATATCTACATAGAACAACTGAATTAAAGTGATAATTGATTTTCAATATGTTTGCACTGAATTAAGTTTCGAACGGTTGGTAATAGTTTTCATTCCCTAATGTTGACACATAACTGCATGACGAACATGATATTTGATGAATAACAATAAAAACTTACGAAAGATTGCTGACATATGGCTTTTATCTGTTGATATAGTTCATGAACTTATTTTCTAAAATAATTTGTGAAAATGAACATCATGTTAAGAAAATAACAATATCTTTTAAATGAGAAAACATTTAAGATAACAATATAATATTTTAGTCACATCACATGAAAGGTATAATAAATTACTTGATTAATTGATTAAATAACTCTATCAAAATAGATTTGACATGTATTTTAAAATGGATGTTCCATATAAACGAACTTTTTATGAATCTTGAAAGAGTGAACATTTTATAGCAGAGTTATTCATTGCACATTCACAGTTATTTCATTGGGTTAGTATCTTTTTTACAAGTACATCATTACTGAGCAATGTAGAATATGTATGATATGGACATTTATTTCTCTAATGTGTTTTTATATTAGTCTTCCCATTCATATTTAACCATTGTGACATTTTGATTAATATTTCTAAATTCATAATGTTTTACTTGTTCAAGTTACCTTAGAGAAGTAGATGTTACCTTGTTGGTTATTGGTTTGGACTGTAGAAAATATTTCTAAAAGACTTGGAACATAAAAGAAGGGAACTAAAACATAAAGTGTTTGTCGACAACTAAAATCATTTACAAAAATGTTAGTAGGGAACTTATGCTTTTCAAAGTATCAAGAGTTTCAATATTGATTAAATTCATTGTGATCAACATTAGTTTTTAAATCACACAAGGGATTGCATGATTTCAACGAATTATGTGGTGTGGATGGCATTATTGGCAGGAAGTCTCTTGGTCAGTACAATGTATGAAGCGGGCGTGCGTCAGATATTAGGTGATCAATGTCGAAGCATTGACTTTACAATGTTGTGTCAAAGCAGTCAACTAAAACTCTTCTTAAAGCAACGTAAAATAATTGACTTAGAAAACAAGGCGTATATGGAACTAAAACGGTTTATTACAAAGACCTGCAAAGGGCCATTAAATAATCAAATTCTAATGCCCCCTCATAAAAAGGACAATGAAAAGAATCTAAAATAAAACATGTATCAATAAACTAGAGGACTGACAGACGCCATATTGTCTTTCTTAAAACGTTATTACGTTATTATCATATTTCACAACCTACAAAATGTCATCTGCAAGGTTTTATCAAAAATTCTATATAAGGTTTCATTTTAATCGTCTGCTGGTACAGACTGGTGTTATAAAATGTTATAATCTTGTTTAATATTAAAAGTTATGAGGGTTTTTTTGCATGGAAAACATTTATATCTTTCAAAATTTAGACAAAGGAATTATGCCTATGCTAGATTAAACGCCAAACAAGATAATATTACGTTTTCACAAAATCAATACTATTTGTAAGCGGTCTAGCAATCATTCATTAAGTCAAATCAAGAGGAAATTCAATGTAATGTACTGAACATGAAATGTTCTGAATGTATGATAAAAACTATTATCAATGTTGCGTTGTGTCATCACAGTACGCACAATGAGTAAATGAAGGATTTATTTTTAACGCATAAATAATTTACATCACAGTATTTTTGATTATTAGGCCGTGAGGTGGTTAATTATTCATCCGAAAGTTAATACCAAAATGACATCTAATTATTTCTTATGACTGGTTTAAGATATTTAGATGGTAATGGGAGACGGATGAAAATAGGTTGTAGCAGTTAGCCATGCTTAACGGTTAAATTTGATTTCAGTTGAGTTGAAAATTTTGTAAGTATCACATGCACTATATACCAAAGCGTCACAATGCATTCAATCTTATAATTTTAAGGGGAAATTGTTCGAATAGTTGTCAATTGTATCCGAGACAATGAATTATGTACATTGGAAACAGGCAGCTTTTCAAATAATGGTGTTTAGAGGGCAATAGTGAGAAAATGCACTTTATATGTGTTTTAATCAAGAAAAGACTTCACACTTACACATTGCTTAAATCTTGTATCATAAACCTTTTCAAATAAATCATAACACCTGCTAGAACCTTTTGCAATGCATTTCCACACAAACCATTTAGATCAAAGTTACGTTTGCAAAAATGTCATGCAGGGGAAAGCAACTAACCTGGCAATGAGTAGTATTTTACATAAAGGCAAGCCGTAAGTGGTTCTGAATGAACATCAAAGATAAAAGGAAATCCTTAATTCATATCGTTTGATAACACGATATGAAATAATGTCATCTTTGTCATGCCTTTGTTGATAATCAAGGTAATAAAGTGGAATCTCTATGCAATCATATTGCTCTTCTGTTGTAGTACGCAGTTCAAAAGTGTTCAGGTTATAAAGTTATCCTTCTTGAAAATGTACATTTAGCACTTCCATGAGGGATCCTTTGCAACATTATAACACCTTTCATAGCAATATCTTGACTTTATGTCCATTAATGGCTTATAGGCATTGGAGCATAGACAGATACCTAAGATGTTCATGATATTCCTCTGGGCCATATGCGGATACCGATTCAATTACATTGTCAAGAACAGGAACTTTTTGTAAATAACGATAGCGCCAAACAATTTGATACCGAACGCTGCTATCATGGATGACTTCATAAGAAATAGAGCCACCGGTTCTGAAGTTGATCAGGGTATCTATAACTTATTCTATGAACACAGGTTCATCATATGCGCTTTCACAGAATCATCGAATCCATTCATTATTATCCTCATCAGCTTAGGAGAATGTTAGCTCTATGTTACTTTCATTTTTTAATCATATTGGGATACAACAAGGAATAAAATTGTTAAAAGAAATATACTTAAGAAATAGAGGACTTAACTTGTGATACTGTATATCGTGACTTTGTCTTCCAAAAATGACGACATAAAAGAATACCCAATTTTGTATGATGTTTACAACAAAGACTTTCCAGATATACAATTTAATTTCCATTTGCATTGAATTAACCTTTTGCATGGAATCTAAAACATTAAACTTTTTCCTCTATTTCAAAGCATGAATATATAAATATAAAAAATAAAACACAGAAACAAAATAGCTAATTATCAAATGTAGTTAACTGTAGGTCGTTTTTCAACATAATTTTTTACCGACAAATATATGTGAATTACATTTCATTTCAAGTTACTAATTGTGAATATATATATAAATGAATTGATCAAAGGATTTTTGCATCTTGTTTTTTAAAAAATAATTCGAACTCACCCTAAACTTCATGACCTACAATTGAATTTTTTTTATTTTGCTGCACAATCAATACTTGAATTAGGTTCACAACAACAACTTTGGTAGACTAGACACTTTCACAGACTAAATGCCTGGATGTCTGCTTAACATTTCTCAAAATCGAATTCATAGCTGAAACATATTGTCAAAAGGATTTTATCACTCATTGTCAGAAAAATAACTGGGTTTCTGGGGTTTTATGTTTTAACTAAACACATAAAGTGTTCAGGGAAAAGAAAATAATTTTCTAGCAAATGAAGTACTTAATAAAAACAACATTAGTTCACGATCATCCAGTGTTTCCAATGCGCATTAACAAAAGCGTGTTTGAAATAATATGATACATTCAATAACACTTTTCAAATTGTAAATTATTCATGAAGGCGATTTCCCTTTCATGTTGTATCTCCGTTTAATCTTTTGCACTGTTATGCACATTCCATAAAGCATGTGTCTTGCTGCTTTAAATCCCTGTCGCTTTTAACAAAAGTGGGTTTATGACAATAAAACACGTCCGTCTTTCTTAGATAATGAAATAGTGTCCATGCATTAATGTTGGTAGATGTATGTCTGGCGAGATATGATAATGGCCGGGAGATAAGATGACTTATTGATTTTTCATTTATCTTAGATACATAGCGAATCTCCTCTTATTGGGGATGATGAGCAACATGCGTTTATATTTTCACATCCCAATATGAACAAGTATTCATCGAATGCATTTTTAAATTTGTCATTTTTCAGCTGTCCTTTTTTGTATCGGGACAATACCTGAACTTCACTTATCTACAAGTCGTGAATTTGTAACCTATAAATGATAAGTATTCAAAGGGTTTCAATGTCGCATACGTGTATATTTTTTCCGATTACAGAAGGTATACTGAAAATGACCTGGAAAATCCACTTAAAAATAAATGATTGTTTAACTGATGAGATATCTTGACAAGTATAATATAAACAAACAGCATGGAGGGGAAATTTTTTAAAAGAAACTTGCTATTAAAAGTTTTAAAGAAAGATTGATACTGATTTACGTCATTGTGATCAAGTTAAATTTTCATATCACAAACACTAACAGGGATTCCGTGCTATCAACAAATTATGTGGTGTGCATGGCGCTATTGGCAGGAAATCTCCGGGGCTGCATCAAGGGTGGAACGTCAGATAACGCTGAGGGGGATCAATATTAAAGCTTTGACTGTTGAATAAACGACGATAATGAAATAATTCCAAATTGATTGTGGATTGATTTGTTTTACAAATTAGATGAAGCCATTGTTTAATAACAATAACAGGTATAAGACACTATGTGCCATGCAAACATGTTCGTTCAATTTGTTCCTAAGTCACGTTTTATCATTTTATGTTGGTACTCATTATGCTTTTAATGCAATAACGACGTCCTGGTACGCAATCTATAAATAATAAGTACGTGTTCAGTACGATATCATAAACTTCAAAGAAGAATTAGAGTGAACAAAGAAAGACGGGTAATTAGAAATCCAGGTCCTCATTCAACAAGCTTATTATCTTTGTCCACTGTCTGCTGTATAAACTCATTGCTCTGCTACAATAAACTAACAGCAGTAGGCCAGCATTTATCATGTTACCAACTGCAAAGTTGTTCAGGGCGAACTTCTCAAACTATCTGATGAACGTTTTGAAATACATGTAATGATACCTTTGATAAGAACTGTGTACGAATTTTGCAAACTTACCAACAACGCATAGACTGCAATCTGTTTGTAGATGAACAGGAAATAAACGATAAATTACATACAAATGGTCTTACAGACAATCCTAGATGTATTTGCAAATTAACTTGTGAAAGCTGTTACCATTATTTCATGGAATGGACTATGTATTCCAATAATAGACATAAATTGTTAATATAACATAAGTGCAATATGCAATAATAGATTATTAGTTCAAAATGATCAAAGTGCCATGGTTACCTTGAAAAGAGGGTCATTATAATTATAATCAACTAGACTAAGACTTTGTGAAATTCCAAAATGAAGGATGTTGCCAAACATTTGATGCAACGGTACAACAGTTTTACAATAGTTTGAAATGGCGAGTTGACTTCAGAAATAGGTCAAGGTCAATATAACAGACTGGTGCCTGGAATCAACTAATGTAGAATGTCACAAAAATTTTAACCTTCAGGGTTGAACGGTTCATAAGATAACACGTTAACAGGAGTTTTATAGATTTTCATAAAGTTTTAGAAAATTTTAAAGAATTAAGGTTACAAAAATAGAAAAGTGTCTGCCTATCCTTTTAATGTAAGCTGTCAATAAATTGAAAAGATTATGTGCAACGTTTCGTGAGATGTCTGCATAAGATAAATACGAGATACGAAAGGAATTCACGGCATAAATTACACCCGTCCCGCGCTGCAGCGTTAGACCATAAAGTAATTATTTATATACTGAATATACAAAAAGTACTTAATTGGTATGGATAAATAACACCTGGTAATAAAGGGTTACACTCTTATGAGTGAAACCTGATTCCAATCTCTTTAAGTCAAAATACTTATGTCATACAAATATACATTCCGTTATATCTTTTGTAAGAGAAAGTTTGAAGGCATGCCGTTGATTTGCCACGTGAATTTATTTTCTTTAACATCATTTCTTCCTAACCCTGTCCATACCGCAGTGAAAATTAATTTGTCAGATAAAATAATTTACACATATACACTCATTTCATAAGAACTCTTCATATGCAATGAGTTTCAACTTAAAAGTGAATATCAGCGATTTTACATTTGTTCATTTTATATGTTTCTTCTTTTTATTGCTAAATTAAAAAGTTGTCAGATAAAATAATTTACACATATACACTCATTTCATAAGAACTCTTCATATGCAATGAGTTTCAACTTAAAAGTGAATATCAGCGATTTTACATTTGCTCATTTTATATGTTTCTTCTTTTTAATGCTAAATTAAAAAGTTGTCAGATAAAATAATTTACACATATACACTCATTTCATAAGAACTCTTCATATGCAATGAGTTTCAACTTAAAAGTGAATATCAGCGATTTTACATTTGTTCATTTTATATGTTTCTTCTTTTTATTGCTAAATTTAAAGTTTTCTTTTTCAATCAACAATATTTTTCATATATACAAGTTTTCTGAATACAAACCCTATAATTCACCTCATACTTTTTCTCTTTTCAAAGAAACATCATGGGGCACATAATGCTTTAAACATCAAAAGCTGACTTAAGAGGTTTCTTTGCTTAAGGATACTTGTTATTATGGTAATGGTGTACCTTTCAACGTTTGATAGCTATTTTTTTAGGAAAGATTCATCTTTTAGAGTATTCCACCATGGCCTGAAGTATAGAGTTAATTACTTGAGACCCTGAGGATGTTATCACCTCAAGTCATACCACACAACTGCACATTTCCTTAATTTATTCAAATGACATTGTGTACACCATTTTTATTTAGATTATACGAAGATATTTACTTAAAATCTTTTGTCAGCACTGACTCCAAATAATGAGCCCGTGCTGGGAAAAGCTATGGTTGTCGAGGGTTAAAATAAACATAGCCATTAAAGTATTTTCAATTATTTACAAAACCTGCCTCAATGTTGCGGATATTTGGAATTGTTTGCACTAAATTTGTTTTGCTACGGGTCAGTTCATTTGTAATTCGATATGCCGTGATACAAATAGAACAAATATCATCGGCGAAAACTTCTCTTTCCAAGTGTAATATAGAGCGTAATACCAGCAATAAGGGAAATCTATCAGCAGATAATAACTTCGGGGGTTTTGGCCCCAAGCAATAAGTCCCACAGAGGTTATCCCTTAACGGCCTATTCTCTATCTCTAGAGGCTACATCTCTAAAAAGCCGAAATCTTCTGTAAAGGTACCTATGGGAATGGTTAATTGCAAATTTGCTGAACCTTTGGCCCCTCATAAGCACACAAGGGGATGCACTAAAACATTATTTTCATCTTTTCCTCAAGAACGATAGATATTTTTTACAGGGGTGAAATCTTTTTCTCAGGTGTCATGATAAATTGTGACTATAAATCGTGGAGTTTGTGACTCTACGTTTCTAAATGAGGTTATGGCGGACAATGCCCTAAAAGCCTACATCCATCCTTCCCAATGAACAAAACGGATAGAAAATTTTAATCTACTGTACTCCATCGCTAAATGGGCTAATAGCGTTTGTTTCATTCATCTAAGTGTTTTACAAATCCATTAAATCCCCGAATTATGTTTTATCTTCTGATGTTGTGATGTTGTGGTTTTTTTCATGTACTATACAATTTGTAACTTTTAGCCAAAAGGTTCTCAAATAGTCGAACTGATTTGAACAGCTAATTACATTTCCGAAATTAATGAAACCCTTTAGTTCTACAGATGTACATATTTCGCATTTTCGACCCGGTAAAGCCATATACCAGTTGTAATAAAAACAGCCTCACTGCGAACCGTCTAAATATCGTACGGAGTTTTGCTGCTTTCATCAATGGAATTAACTCTGTGATTGGATTAAATATATAACTTATTTTGGATACTCCTAACGTCTGTTTCCCTGTAACATATTTGGTATGCTAAATCATAAATCTGAAATGGTTGTAAAATGATACCGAAAAATTACAACAGGTTGTTATTTCACATTTTAGCAAGGGAATAAAACACATGATTCAAATTCCATAAGGAAACGGCAAAGAAAGTTTCAAGACTCTTCCCATCTTGTAATAAGGAACTACAGCTAGGGGAGAAATTTGGGCAACGTGGAGTGTCTTCCTCGGGATAGCGACGACACTAAAGGGTAACCTACAATAATCCAATAAAACCTTGCGTATAAGCCTAGTCTTATGTTTTTTAAAGAACGTTAACAGTGGGACATGTCAAGAACCCATCCATTTCAAGGCAATATGTAAGTAATTTGCAACTACCTGCTGGATCAGTAAATGCAATGTTAAGTGCAAGAACCTTAAACTGTTAGAACATCCGGTTTGAAGTGGCGTCAAGGCGTGATCGATGCAATTAAGTTGCTGTCATCAAACTGGAATCATGCAAAGTTAAATCTTTACAACTATGGAAGGGCAAGAGATCTTCAAGGCAATACGTGAAGTGACCGTTGTTTATGACTGTATCGATTTTACTATTCGAAAAGTCCGAATGAAGGATAGTTATCTGAAGAAATACATACTGTACCCAAGTAGTCAGAGATCAGGGTATATGGAAGGAGCTCAATCAGCGGATTCAATTACATTGATGAAGCAGGATGCCACGTAGTAGGAGATACGCAAGTAAAAATACGCTGAGTTACTTGTTTATGTTACTTAGTTTTTGTCTGGTATTATCATTAATGACAGTAAAAATGACATCGACTATGAGATATAAAACAAACAGTTATCAAACGCCATTCAGATCCTTTCTGGTAAACTTTAGTCGGTTTAAAACATAATCATTTTTATACTAACAGCAAAAAGTAACAACGATACCGAAATTTGAAATGTAATATACACTAACGAAAGTGTGCACATTGTGAACACATGACACATCGTTCCACTGCAACCATCATATGTATAGAAAAATATTGTGATATGGGGATTTGTTTTCTGGTATCAAAGGATTAACCTGAAGCACGTGCATCATTAGAATACAGAATATGTTCGCATTACTTAAGTATATACCATTACCCTAAATGAATCTAAAACATGGCATTGTGGAACATGTATAGGACCATTCGAGTCGTCAAATCAGATATCAGGAAACCGTTAAGAACTTGCTTAAACCAATAATTTTGTAATGACAGAGAATGCCATACGGTGTTATCTTACGTCTAATATCCTCAGCAAGGTCTGTACCCATTATTTTCCCATAAGCTTGTGAATGTTTCTATACCGAATAATCGCCATTGTGAAAATAAAGAAGTTGTACATCCATAGACATATCTTCCTTATTTTAGAATCTTCTAAAATTACTCTTAAACAATTTTATTTATTAGCTTTATATAAATGAATAGTTGTCCAAATGCTAACACCTAGATACAACTTGTGAAATTACTATTTGGATACCAATGGTTTATCTAAAGCAAAACATCTTTTTTACAGTAAAGATGGTGGGGACATTTTTCTGAAAGATCTCTAAGATTCAATGGAAACTATCATTTAAATTAGGTCGATTGTAACCCTCGTTATTTGGGGTAACATATAATCAGAGACTGCCAAAAAATCTATTTTTTACTCCCAAAAGTCTCAGTAAGAAATAAATACTTAGACTCGTTTTTTAAAGGTCAAATTTACGAGCAAATGACCATTACTGATATCATGACAGTAATCTTTCAAACAATCATTATGCCCAAACAAAAACGCAAATGCCGAACGATCAATAAAGGATCTTAGACATGGAATGTCTTTAACACAGCACTTTCATTGCTTCACAGTCCCAAGACGGATACTTACTGCAAACATTTGCTTTAGCCGCAATTTCCTTTGCGATTTGCTACTTAGAAGTGATTTCCCTTGAGGTGACAGTAACCATCTTTCAAGAAAACATTGATGATTGGACTTTTTACAGATGGTTATCCTATGGTCCATGTTTTATTTATAATCACAATCAATCAAATTATTTAAGTAGCTGAGAACCCTCACTAATAAAGCGACAAACAACTCTAGTTGAAATGCTATATTCTAACATAATTTTGCAGTTGTCTGCAAAACTAATGGTATGTTTGAGGACATTCTCCTAGTAAAAACAAAGTGTAATGTAAGGTGAGGCTATATGGAATATGAAATTCAGGTTACCAATGCACCCACACCTTACTGCTTGTAGAACAGTTCTCCCCTGCAGACAAAGATGCCAAGCCCCTGGCGGTATTCAAAACACGCACCTCTTAATCCAAATCCATAACGCATAGTTTTGAAAATTGTAAAAACCACGACCCGTGTATATATCATGTTGAGTGAATAATTCTGATTTTAAACAATTTATAATTCATATAAATCAGACAGTGGTACGTAGTCACTCTTCTTTTTGCAAAGTTAATGCAAACAAATGTTCAGTTGATTAATTTGTAAAGACAAACTCTTTACTTCGTTCACATTTGGTTAATGACACATTTAGAATGGTTGAAATGATTAGAATTGCCTACTTGATAATTTCAATTTTATTAGGGAAATAAAATGATATATAGATTTAGATAGTATAACCTGGTATCCTCATCGAATTGTGCATTTACCTATTAGAGGTTATGACATACCCAGTTGACTGTAAATATGATGCATTGAGTATGCTTAAACTAATTGAGATACAAGAAACTTTTCTCGGAAATAAGTCAGTCGTATATTTGGACTATTTAACTTATTATTTGAATCTATAAATTTCCTCATCAGGACAGGTCCTAAAATTAAAAATTGAGATCAAAATATCTATTTATGGAAGTCAAAATCTGCTTTATTGTTTCAGACTGAAACTTTACACTATTTGCCGGTCTAAAATTATTTTTAAAGATTCCCTCACGCCAATCATATGACTTCAGCCTTATCCTCTTAGATGAACGTGAGAATTCGTAATGAAGATTTTTTAAATTAAGGACTATAATAGTTAATGATCACATCCAATGTTCATTGAGAAATTTTATCGTCGTAGATGCTATTATTTGTTCTTACAATGCATCTTACCTAATATTTTCCGTGAAACATTAGGCAAAACCAAGGACGTGTATAGACCTATTAAAATCCTTGGGCAAAACATTTCAATTTGAAAACTTCCGCGAATGGATGAATAAATCAGATTTTAGGACTGCTTCTTTCGCTCGTAAATGTCCCAGGTTATCTTTATTTGTAAATTGTCATTGCTCATAATTAGTTGCAAAATCACATTTAGTATTCATTTAATTCTATTTCTATACTGTTAACAAGTGAATGTTTTGCCAATTATAGAACTACAATTTGCAGAATGAAGACAACATTTTAGTAATAACATTTCCTTCTTTCATATGATTCAACAGGTATTTTTGTTTTATATTTGGATATTAAAAATATGTGTTTGTTGTAACAAGATATGTAACGAAATCGCGGACTTGCGTATGGTTTGCCAAGAAATAAATCTTAGTTTATTAGTTTACGATTCGGACTATCCATAACCAGAAGAAGCACTCATAAAATATTTTACTCTCGCCATGTATGGTGTTTGTGACAGCTTAGGATTGACACGTATAATAATCTTTCTGATCCACATATATCTGTATAACTGTCATGTTGCTACTTTTAAATTTCTACAGATCACAAGATCCACGCCCAAGCGTCGTTAGGACTTGCTTAACCCAAACATTAATGTCAAATTCATATTAATAAAGTGTTTTGCTTTACATATCTGCCTCGAGTCATTTTATAAAAAGGAGCTCGAGTTACGAATCCTACATCACATAAGATATTGCAGCATGCGTCACTACCTATAACTGCCTTGATGTAAGTGAAATACTCTTGAAAGAGGCGTTAAACCCCCAATCACCTCCTCTCATAGTCATAGTCAATTTATATAGCGCTGTATCCATGCAATAAAGTGATAATGGGAAACACAAAACTGAACCATTGAAAAAATAATTTGATAGGATTGCGAACATGAATATGCATCTTAACGTGCCACTTTATGAGGTCAACACTAATATTACAACATCAACGTTTGAAATTATTTTATCTCATAGGTAACGCGACCTTTGCTGAGCATTGTCATAACAAGAAAAAAGTGAGCATGGCTCACATATCCCGCAGCCCGTCTGATTTCTTCTCCCTCTAGTCTGAATTGATATGATTCTGGATAACCTGATTTACTAAAGGTTACTGTAAAAATGAATTCCAAAAAATTCATAAGCGCTCCAAACTGTAGACAAGGTTGTGGTTAACAAGTGTGCAAAGATCTAGACCTAACGTTTTTTGAGTGAATTTACCGGACGGAAGGACAGACGGACGGAATGGCCGCTATATGCCCCTCTACGTATAATTACATTGTAAAAGTCATTCAGAAAAATACGAACGCGGGTTTAGTCCGGTTTGATCCTAAACGATCGTAAAATTTCAATGAAGATCTAATCTGACGATGAAACATGGAAGCCGCTTTGCTCATTCCAACAGCAGGAGTACGTGTACTGTGTGGGTAAGAGAGCGGAAAGAATTTTTCATCCACTTTTTTTTATTCAAAAGCTGCTCATTTTCTGATCTTAATTTATTCGACAGTATTGTTAATCAGATCTGGAAATTTGCCAATCTGTCACAGAACGTTTACTGCTCTAACGCAAAGAGATGTAAATGATATATAATCATGAGATATAATATCTATCAGGACATATCATAACTTAGCATTTATAGATGCATCTTTTTATGGTCATTGAAACATATTTAAATGGTTAGCCTTCTTTCTTAATGCTAATGAAAGCACATTTATAGGATCAGCAATGAATAACAATTTTATGAAATGGTCCCAGATTATCCTCCGGCAAGAGAAGCGATTGCCATGGATAGACATAACTCATGTCATACTTTCATCAAGCTCTGGTAACATTTCGTGTTGAGAGCAAAAAATTTTACCAACAAGATATTACGATTTAAACTAATCCCTATATTACACTGAACACTAGATTTATTAAAGCCGTTTGACACACGAAGTAATTTTTTCATAGCACAGATCAATCTATGTACACTTAAATGTTTGCCACAGCTTGCACATTTTCGATCTTCGATTCTAGTTATCTTGACGTTGCTGTAATCATGGTAAAATTTCTATTTCCACTGGACTCACGAGGTAAGGACGTTGTTATTCAAAGTTTTCCATCTTTATGGCAATCACTTTTTTATTCTTTACCTTTACAGAAATATTAAATCTCGTGCGTTTCTCTATAAGGAAATGATAATCATCTATCTTAAGGTAGTAATTTTGTATATTTGTAAATACGTTATTGATTATCTACCCATTTTTACGTCTTTTGTTAAATTGTTTCATAGTCTTAATTAAAACGGGTAAATACCAGTTTAACAGTTACACGTTTGCCAAAGCAATTTACACCTGGAAGAAAGTATTGCAACACCATTTTTTTCTTGATTTCTTCCTACAATCAGCGACCCATCTTCCCCTGCATGGTTTGAATTGCACCAGTCTCTTTCATTGGCTAATTTAAACCTTCCTGCCAACCTATCTAAATTTGTGTTTTGAATGCAGCGATAAGTTGCACCTTTTTCATATGATTTATCATTGGATTATCGCGATCCGTCGCAGTAGCCTTGCCGACAAGCACAGAAAAGGACGGGAAATACGGCAAGGCCTATCTTAGCAGGTATGAATAGGCCATGCGTACGAAGTTGTCGGCGACCCAGCGGAAGACATGACGGGCTCCCAGTTGTTTTCAGAACTCTTCTGAAAATTGTATTGTCAGAACGGAATGGACTGTATTGTCTCACAGACAGCTCAGAGCCTTGCTAAGTAATAGAGGAGACGTTTTGCACCAACAACTTGTGTTCATTGATTTAACTCGAAATATTTTTTTTCTTCATAATGTGTTTTCTGTAATTAGTCTAAGTCAGTAGGAGGCGGGATAGCACAGTGGTTAGCGAGTTCGGCCTCGAATCAAGATGTCCGGGTTTCGAATCCCGCCAAAGGCCCTGCACGCAGAGAAATGCTTTACACGCAGTAAGGTTTGGATGCAATGCTACACTGAGTTTCAGCGCAGTGCAACCCACGGTTCGCTAGTTCCATCCGAGGCTCGCAGTTTTCACCCAGGGATATCATCAATAGTGTTGAGGGCTATCTCCCTGAAATAATACTAGCAACCGTGGTGTAAGTAAAATAATCGCCGTTAACCCAAAAAACATCTCACCTCCATGCGATTTGGTCTTTTTCACAAGGATTATCCTGGTAACTGTTCTTGTAAAAAATGGGTAAATTCTTATTTTTAAAATCTATTTCAAACATGGCTTCACCTGAAATATACACCGTATTATGAAATAGATCCTTATCAATCAAATATAAATTTTTCATCACGACAGCCATTGAAAAAGAAAGCGGAATCAATACGTTTCCACGTGTTTGTATATATAAATAAATGTTTAATACTTCCTGTAAATGACTTGTCGTCAATCTAGATTGGATGTCACGTAAACGTTTATTTATCAAGGCTCGTTCAGATTACAAGTTGGATATTGATCATTGTTTATGAAACGACCACATGGGTAGGTGAAAAGTGTAACACTATAAAACAGACTTTATTCCCATTTAACACATAAAAATGATATTATTTTTATGAAATAACAGGGGATGAAATATCGGTGGAGGATTGGTGGGATTACCTTAACAAGGTGTATACCTAGGCGATGGATTATTACAGCTATTACATTTCTGGCTCTGTGTATAGTGTGCTTTTTAGTAAGTGGAAAACGCCAAATGACGCTAGAGGGCAGAAGAGGAGTCGATGAACCTTATGGACCTATTCTTGATCTTGAATATTTTACAAGGAACGCCTTTCCTCTTCGAAGTGAATATGGGGATAACAATAATTATAATGGAAACGCCAGTGAATTAAGACAGAAGAGACGTACAATAATAGTTAAACGAAACGGTCTTAATGCCCAATATGATAACGTTCAGGAAAACAAGAACAAAAGACACGGCAGCATCATTCATGAAAACAAATATCGACAACATAAAGTAACACATGACCAAAGCAATCTCAATTACAGTGAAATAATACAGCAAGACAGCATTCACAGTGGAAGAAATTCGCAAGACAACAGTCAAGATGGACGACTTCGGATACAAGGTGTTCACAATAAAGCCTTTCAGAAAGAAAAGCCTCACATACATGACGAACACAAAGGGTATAATCAGAATATGCAATATATTCGGGAACATTTTGATAACAATATATTTAAAAGACTGAAGATTGACATACCTCCCTTTGTTTTCGGAACTGGTGGCTTAGGTGAGTTGAAAACCCTCTTGAAATCATTATTGGCATTTTTGTTTTTGTTAAATTAGATAATTTATTTGATCATTTTACAAGGTTAAGACAAACACGGATAGTAACTCTTTAGGATAGTAATTCTTTAGAAGTAACGTATCAAAGCCGCTGAAAGAGATGAGCAAATCTTCAATTTCGAGAGATCGTCAAATTGGAATGCTTTAATTGCAAGGATATGAATTAAAACTAGCAAAACTTTTCCAATTTTTCAATCTTTTCAATTCCTTTCAAGTTGTGAACGTGTTAAATTGTATATATTGTCCAGGCCAGAACGGTACTCCGGTAGAAATAAAGAGGAATCTTTTAAGGAAGGAGGACCAGAAAGAATGGGACCAAGGATACCAGAGAAACGACTTCAACCAGTACATTAGTGACCGCATCTCTGTCGACAGAACAATACAAGAGGTCAGAGATCCGAGGTCAGTTTAATTTTTCATATTTTTCGTTACCACGCTTGATCTTATTAAGGTGATGTAAGGTGAGGTGATTTGGGGTGTAACGCCACTTTCAAGATTATTTCACTTATATCGCAGCTGCGAGTATTATTGCAGTGAGAAAACCCGCAACACCATTGTGGCTATGCATTGCGGTGAAACCTACGAGCATCGGCTGGAACTAGCGAACCATGTGTGGTACTGCACTAAAATTCTGTGTAGCATTGCACCCAAACCTGACTGCCTGTAGAACAATTCTCTACTGCAGACAGATTCAGATCTTATTAAGGTCACAAGGGACTTTAATACCATATAACGAATATATTTGGAAAGTGTTGCATTAAAAAGGGATACACTGTTAATATTCAGTGTTCTAACATTTCAGGATGAAATAAGAAGTTTAAAAATTAATGGCAATAATATATATAATGTCACAATTGACTTTTTTACATACCATTGTTGATTTTCTTATGTTTTTTTTTTGGCATATCCCTTTGTTGATTGATAAGGAAATCACGCAAATTGCCTACAAAGGATGAATCTTTGAAATTTTAAAAATTTGAATATTAAGTTTAGGTTGAAAGTGTCCCATAACCAACTGATTATTGTCCACAATCGATTAATAAATATTAAAACCAGAAATCTTGTTTTATTGCCATATTTAAACAATTTCTCTTTACTGTCGTTTTAAAATGACCAAGGTATTTGCAGAGGCACGAATGCGTACGCCTATCGAACATCAGCCTTAATTCCTTTGGTTTATGTTCTCTAATATCATCAGATCACATTTTACTCCAGATGTCTGAATCTAAGCTACCCGATTGATCTACCTGACACGAGTGTCGTCATCACGTTCCGGAACGAGGCTTGGTCAGTTCTCTTGAGAAGTGTCCATTCCATCATTAACACCTCCCCGCCACATCTACTAAGGGAGATCATTCTTGTTGATGACTTCTCAGAACATGGTATTTAAAAGTTTTGAAAAAAACAGTTTAAGACATGTTATTTATAGTCATCAATAAGTACAAAAGTTATAAACTTTCATTTGTTTATTTTTAGGGGTAGAGAAAATCACTTTCAAAGCATGTTATATGAATTCGATAATTTGAATTTGATTTCCAGCTCATTTGAAAGAACCACTCCAGATATACATGAAGAAATTCCGCAAAGTAAAAATTTTGAGGAATGGGAGGAGAGAAGGTCTGATCCGTTCCAGACTCAAGGGAGCCGAAATTGCCAAGGGGAAAGTTTTAACCTTTCTTGACTCCCACATCGAATGTGCTACAGGTACGAACAAATTAAGGGGAGGTGAGGTATGATGACTTGAGTTGAGGGAGAGTAGGAGGCAAAGGAAAAGAGGTGAGATATGGTGATCTGAGGTGAGGTATGGTGATTTGAGATAAGTAGAGGTGAGGTGAGGTATGGTGATATGACAGAAGGAGAGGTGAGGTGAGGTATGGTGATACGAGATGAGGGATATGAGGAGGTAAGGAAAGAGAGGTGAGGTAAGGTGAGAAAGTTTTGGGAGATGAGGTGAGGTACATGTAAGGTGAGAAAGATTTGGGAGAGGAAATGAGGTTAGGGAGATGAGGTGAGCTAAGCCAATGGAGATGAGATTAGGTGCGGTGAGAGAGAGCGGATTAGGTCGTAACAGCTTCTCTCACCTCACCTCCTTCAACAATTTTCAAAACTTAAAGGGTGCCGATCTTTCGAATGATGGTGGTTTTGAAGCAATTGATCGAATCTGTCTTATAATGTATAAAATGTGAATTCGTACAATGTATAACATCTATGAAATAAATATCATATTTCAATTTCCTAGAAGAAAGGAAGGTCAAACACCGCTTCAGATTTAACATAAAATGTATAGCTACCCCTTTTGTCTTTAATACATTCCAGTGTTATTCACGCTAATGAATAGCTCAGCTCCTTCCTTATATACCCATATCTCTTTCAAGCCAAAAAACCAGCAAATGAGACGACTTGCTTCCAGCAACAGCATCCAGCAACAGCGGCACAACCCTGGTGGATAAATCATTTGATTTCAAGAAATAAGCTTAGTTCTTTGCATAACGACATTTCATTGGCTGAGAAAATAACAGGTGAACTTAGCCACCATAATCATACCAAACACCATGCCGTACGAGGATTTTGTCTTGAAGGAGATCAGCGCATTTGGAAAACGATACTGACAAGTTTAGGGTGAAAAGCAATGTTGGTACTGCTTGATTTAACCAAAATAATAGCTCTAAACATTTGAAATTATTGTTTGCTATAGAACATTATTATTAAGGGTTAGATCATCAATATATACAAACAGAAATGATCACATGCTTTTGAGATTAAAAAGCTGTTACATTTTAAGACTTTAAATTTCAATCAATTTGTACGCAAAATCATTTCCAAATACACACGGATGTCCAGGAAGGAAAACACATTTTTAATTTCATTTTGTATGTAGTGATTGGTAATTGATGATATGGAACATTTAGCAACAACGATGTTGTCATAAAATTACTCATGTCGTAATGACCCAAAATGTACATATACATACAGTTTAGCAGCGCTACTCATTGTTGTACATCGTGGAACACTTCTTTAAGGGGTATTTTAGAAGTTGATATGATGAAAAAATAGTAAATATAAGGATTAACAACTTCGTTATTGCAAAGAGATGCAATACAGGACTTGTTAATCCATGCATTTATTATTTCTTCATCGTAGAACACTGACAGTAAGCACGCATAGAGGCAAATAGGTCAGTCAGGTTATTGGGTTGACTTACGGATTCCATAGTATGCACGTTATCAGAATGTTTTCATTTCAGGCTGGTTACCTCCCCTACTCAGCAGAATAGAGCAGAACGTGAGCAATGTGGTGTGGCCTGTTGTACCTGGGATCGATAGACACACGTTCGAGTTCCGCGTTCATAGAGACGCATCAGCTTTTCAAGTTGGAGGGTTCAATTGGAAAATGATTTTTACGTGGTATCGGCCAGATGTTAGTGAAAGGAAAACACCAATCTCGCCGATTAGGTAAACCATAGTGTCAATAACAATGACAAGGGGAGTCAAATAGCTGACAAATTATTAGAAGGGTGATACTAAGAAATATTTTAACTTTTTCAGGTTTAGGATAACCTTCTTTATTTCAAATATGGTTTTAGTCAATTGTATTTAAAAAGTTATAATTATGTATACGTCAAAATAACATCTCAAATTACATGTAGTCAATGTTCCATTTTACAGATACGGTATCCTAATAGTGAACTTTTATTGCACAAACGATTTTACATTTTTGAAAATCACCATCTTAGGCAGACGCTCCAGATAACCAAAAAAGTTCGTCATTGATTTCATAAAAAGAAATATATGTTCAACAAACAATGTGTCTTAAAGGAGTTTAACAATTTATGACTGTAGATTTTGCACAACGCCCTGATATCATTAGATGCGTGTGCCTCAACGAATATCGATTCTCTCCAAACAGTGGTATCTACGTCAGAAATTCCTATACAACCTCTATCTTATTATGAAGGTTTCTCGGGCTTCCGGCAGTTTCCCCTACCGGCACAATATTGCAACTTAAACTACCTGGCAATATTTTGAGCCAATGAAAACAACGAATGCATGAATAACATAATTGGTGTCACAAGGCAGTCGCCATATGAGACGTTTGTGATTGCAAAGACGACTCAAAGTGTGCACATTCGAATAAAGGTTAGCTTTTGGAGAGCTTGAGGAAAGAATTTAGGCGATTTGAATGGTAACTTTTGAAACGGAGTCGCTGATTGCACAACTAACTTTGATTGCATCCAATAAGCTTCTACATTTCTACATCAAGAAACCTTCGTATTAAGAGAGGTTATGGGAATTTATGATGGATCTAATGCGAATACCTGACACCATGTTTTAAACACAATGACGTCAAATGCAACGAAGACACTGAAAGACTAAATGCAGTGCCAGCTGCAGGTTTGGTGATGAACAGGTATGAGTAATTGACAGTAGTTTTTTGAGCGATAAATATAAGTTATGCCATCATTTGTGCACCGATTTGAGATATACTTGCACACTCCTTACATAAACGCTCACACTCTCTATATCCTCAGGAGTCCTACTATGGCAGGAGGTCTGTTCTCTATTGACAGGGATTATTTTGACCATATCGGCTCATATGATGATCAGATGGAGTTTTGGGGCGGTGAAAACCTTGAAATCTCCTTTAGGGTAACCAATTCATTCATAAAAAACAACAACACTTTTAGGTAAAGGTTCATCTTCAAGGGCTTAAAGAACATATTATTTACCTTTAATACGAACCTAAATGTCATATGTGGTGATATAAAATCAAAACATCTTAACTTTTCATGTCCAAAAGACAAATATATGACAAATATTGGTTTTCCTTGAAAATCTAAAAACAGCTTTATAAATGCACATAGGTGTAGATATCACGTCCAATATACATGGATACTAGTTATTTAACCTGACAAACACTATCAACTCCTAACTGCCCTCCTGGCTGTTTAAGATAAGTCTCCAAAATTACGTTTAACTATTTGACGCGTGCCACTGTGCAGTTTTCGAACATAAATCATTTTCTACCTTCATGTTGTCACTGTAGAAAAACCAGTAAGCTTTAAAATCTGTCTTTTGGTAACAGCCGATAATGCGCGATCAAAGGACACCTTTGATTAAGTTTGGCATATATGACTCCAACAACTCACGGAGTGGCTCGTTAAAACGTAAATGCCTCGATAATTTTCCCTAAGTTATCGCAAATGATAGATGTCTTGACACCAACATTTGTTTATTGGAACTATTAAGATTTTTGTTTTCAATTGAGTCGAAGCTTTGTCTTTATCGAATCATCTGTTATTAATGCTTGTTTAGGTTGCATTTCATGCAATGATAGAAAATGTAAACGATGGAAAAATGTCCTAAGAAAGAGAAATATTTTGCCTATGACTTATTTAAAACCAATTTGACGCTACGTATTTAAGCGTGGCAAAAGGCCCCGAGCTCTGTTAACTTATTTATGATCCATTGAATCGTGCATCATAGGTGGCTTAGAAAGACAATTTACGTTATGGATTATGTATTCCGTGTGGTTCATGAGTGTTACTTCAAGCATGACACTACTTTCACTTACTTTGTTGAAAAGATATGGATGTGTGGAGGGAAAATCGAGGTAATACCATGCTCAGTCGTCGGTCACGTGTTTAGGAGTCGGAACGTTAATTCCAATGCCAAGAGCTCAGGCAAGATAACCAAAAACATCGTGAGGACGGCTGTTGTCTGGATGGACGAATATAAGCATGTTTTCGCAAGAGTGGCTTATGCCGATTTGGTGAGTTGTTATGACCTCTGTTTGTAAAAAGTACTCTTGACATGAAGTGAACTTTACTGTAGATTCGTGATTAGAAATACATTGACGTACAGCAGTAAATATAATATAACTGATAATGGGCCAAGTGAAAGCTCAGAAACGCGGCTTGAGATTTTCAAAGAAATTGTCAGCCGTAGTATCGCCTTGTACTAAAAGCACATATAGAAGCTGGACAATTAGCTTAAAAGTAAAGTTGCTAACGTAAATTAACTTATCAAATTCAGGTTAATGAAAGTGTAGGATAAACGATAACGTCAAATTAAAATATATGTACACCTGAAGAGGAAATATATTTTCCTACAATCAGGCATAAAATAATTTGTTACTACAAGGCCATACAAGAAATGGGTGACATTAAAGCAAATACTCTCGTTTAAGACGGATGTTCATCAAACCTGAGATCATATGTTCCTTAATCTTAAAAAGTCATGGGAGACCTTATGCCACTTTCTCTAACCAATCGGCCAGTTACTTGTGGGGCTCAATTGCTGCTTTTAGAGCTTTTTATCCATAACTTGTTTATTTCATTTTCATGAATTTGGCAATGAAAAATATTTTTCAAAACCAAATCACCCTCCCTTCGTTGTTGTAAGAAATTTAAAAAGTTACAGTTAAAGTTAAACAGACTGAATGACTCTTACAAAGAGGAGATATTATAAAACAGGGTAAACTAGTTTAATTACAGAAACATCAAAGCTGTACAATTTGGTTCCAGAAAGACTCCGGGGATGTATCTTCGAGAATTCAACTTAGGAAATCACTGCAATGCAAAAGTTTTGCTTGGTATCTTGACAACGTTTACGATGTAATGTTCAGGCCTGGGAAGGCTATCACATCAGGACTTGTAAGTGTTACCTGTAATACCCTTTTACGCATTTTGCTCCAACAACGTATTTGAATCCTTCCACTCCGCTGATCCAGCTCCTTCCACTCTGCGAATTAGAATACGCTGATGGAGCAGGATGTCTTTTATGTTTCATCGAATAATCTTCAGTCTGCTACATCAGCGTATTTGAATCCGCTGATCCAGCTCCTTCCATATACCTTGATATCCTTTCGGCCAAAAGCCTCGAGCAGTCAATGAGACGACTCGCATCAAGCAACAGCGGCACAACACGGACGAAGAAGTCCGTTAAGTTCAAAAGAGTAGCTTCAAGCGCCTTGGATAACGACATTTCATTGGCTTAAACAACAGGCGAGCACGGCAACGAACATCAAGCTACGCCAGCCGTACGAGGGATTTGGCTCGAAAGAGATCAGGGTGTATAGAAGGAGCTAGATCAGTGGAAGCGGATTCTAATACCTAGGATGAATAATCCTCCTCTATCGCACACTATCGACTCAATGTTGAATTGATACACTCGAACTTTGTATCATGACGGTATTTCTCGATTTTCACTTTTTTAAATGAGCATGTGATAGCATAACTAAAGCTATTGCAAATGTTTAGAAATAAAGAATTGCCAATAAACCTATTTAAGCAATAGAGAAGGAAATGTTCTGTATTTGTGTTGGGATATTTCTCGTGTTTCAGCTTCAAAACGGTGCCCCCTCTCGAATGTGCCTTAAGGCAGTTGACAAGAGTGGTAAACCTGTCCGAGTTGGAATGTGTAACCGTTTAGACTTCATACGACAGGTAATTTCAACATGTCTTCTGAGGGAAATTAAAATTGCAAACAATGTTTTGGAAAAAAATTAGCTCTTGAATGAACGTCTAAAGTTCGGTTGGGCTCATCTTCCCACGGCAAGGTGAAAATGTATCCAGAAAGACTCTATCCATTTTCTACCTTGCCCTCAACGGTAGCAAAACCTGTGATATGAAGAAGCGACAGCTAACGTCATCACGAGTTACCGCCCTTACTAGCTGCTAACCTGCAGCCAGTGAAATCGCCGTTTACATTCGAAACCTACGCCCAGCTTGGAGACCTTATTTGGATAAAGAAAATCCAAGCGAAAATTTCATGTTATACTTTAGTCAGATGGATTATTTGCAGGAATTCATTGACAACACCAAGAATTAAATTTTAACAATTAAGTCAAGTCAAAGAGTTTATTGTATTTAAGGCCTCCGGCCCATATACAAAAGTACATATACAAATAGTGAAGACACAAACAATATACAATTCAACAAATGACAATTGAAAAATCCCGTTTTAGTTACAAGTTTTTAACAGTTCATCTCTAAATCTTATACTATGCTTGATAAATAATGATAAATGGAGAATAACATTTTCGTTTTGAGAGGACATTAAGGATGTAAAGGCAACATTAGGTGATTTTGATAAAAACTTTTCAGGAATGTACTTTCTTCTGAACACGGAATAAGATGGGCAAACTAGCATAAAATGTATTTCATTTTCAACTGCTGATTTACATAAAGGACAAATTCTTCTATTCTTTTCGATACACGTTTTTCTCCCTTCATTTATCATTAAGTCTAACAACCCAAGTCTAAATCTGATGAAATATTTTCTTAAGTCTTTGGAATATAAAATTGACAAATATTTTTCTGGTTGAAGTAAACTTTTGAAAGTCCTGTAACAATCATACCGTGAGCTATCATTAAGGGTAGAATGCCAATCTTGATGAAACATATTAATAGCTTGGTTTCTAAAATCATATAAAAAGAGATCAATATTTCCAATTGTTTGGTTCATCCAAATAAAACCAAACCCGTGGGAGAACAGAAGGTTTCTGATGTGGGATGCCCATGTAATTTTGCCAATGTTATCTAAATGGAAAAGCATGTTATAAGCTAGCTTTGGGATTCTAGTATCAAGCATACCGATAAGTTTTATCCAATGTTTTAGGCATTTAATTTGGGAATTTATATACAGGGGATATCTTCCACATTCGCCGTAAATCATGCAATTAGGTGTAGATAAGCCAACGGATAAATATTTCTTACATGCTAAAAGATGGAGTTTTTCTAGACAATCATACCTTTGGTATCCCCAAATATCAGATCCATATAACAATATCGGTTGTATCTGGGAATCAAAGAGTTTAAAAAATACTTTAGGGGTAGTTATTCCGATCTTATATGTAACAGAAAGAACGTTCAAGAGGGCTTTCTTTGCTCTTGTAACTAGATCATTTACACTTTTAGAGAAGTTCATCGTATAGTTAAACAAAAGGCCAAGATATTTATATTGACTACTAACCTGGAGTCGTACCCCATTTAATACCCATTTTTCATTTGCTGATAATGGCCCGCCCCTTCTGAAAATAACTATTTTTGTTTTGTCATAGTTAACAGATAATTTCCATTCTTTTGTGTAACGTTCTAAAATATTAAGTTGATTTTGTAATCCTATAACAGTGTCTGACACTAAAATGACATCATCAGCAAAAAGCAACATTAATATTTCAATAAAGTCCGGGAACATTTGAATGCCATGTTTTCCATTGTCAGCAATCTCGTAATATAATTCATTGATAAAAAATGAAAACAACATCGGGCTTAAAATACATCCCTGTCTTAGTCCAACTGGACAATCAAAATAGTCTGTAAGATCGCCATCACACCGAACACATGATTTTATGTTAGCATACATAGACTTTAAGATATAATACATTTTCCCACGAAATCCAGCCCTAAGTAAACAATACCATAACTTAGAACGATCAACAGAATCGAAAGCTTTTCTAAAATCGACAAATGCTACGAACAATTTGTGTTTTCGTCGTGAAAGACATTTCTGAATTATTGCAAATAATGTAAAGATGTGGTCTGAAGTTGAATATCCTTTTCGAAAACCGGCCTGAGTTTCTGGTATTAAATCTCGCATATTTACCCAACTAGTTATTCTATTATTTAATATGGTTGTAAATATTTTGCCCAGAGTACTCATTAGTGAAATGCCTCTATAGTTGTCCGGATCATCAAGCTTACCCTTCTTATGTAAAGGGACAATTATTGAAGTAGACCAATTTTTTGGAAACAAGCCATTATCAAAAACCCGGTTGAAACATTTGACCAAGAATGGCATGGTAATAGATACTGAACATTTTATCATTTCTATAACGATATCATCGGGACCCGCGGCTTTTCCGTTTTTAAGATGTGATATAGCATCTGATATTTCCTTTTCTGATATTGTTGATTCTAGAATCAACTTATCCATATCTGTGTAAAATTCTGATGGTGAACTATACATGTCATCTAACATATCGTTATCATGGTCGCTGTCAAAAACACATTCGTTGGAGAAGATTTTCTTAAAATGAATTAGCCACTCGGTTTTTGGAATGGGGTTTTGGTTAGACCGTCTATTTTGTAAGGACCGTACTTCTTTCCAAAATTTACCGGGATTTGTAATCGAACCATTAAGTCTAGTTTGCTTTTGCTTGCGTAGATCGGATTTAAATTTAAATCACATCGTGCTGTATTCCTCAAGTAATTAATGTTTTTTTCTCCTTCTCTAAATGGTCCTTATTCAAGGCATATGTTTTACGTCATAAGCAGTAGATTCTTTACCAGAGACAAATTGTAGTGCACTGCTAAATTCAAAGACTGTGAGCTTGTCACAATGGATTTTCATTGAATTGAAAAAATTCCCCCTTCAGCACGTGCAGCAGTCAATATATATTTTACTGAATTATGCATTTACTGCCGTGTTGATAATTTCGAAGCTAACCTAATCGGCATCAAGTTCTCACACATTCCATCTTTCGGTGTTCAGAATTTGAGTAAATCACATCGTTTTCTCCAACATAACACAAAACGATGGCGCTATTACACAAGGTTTGAAAACGAATATTTCGCGATAATTTTGTTTTTAAAGGATACACGCGGGAAGAGTTCGAAATCTTTTCGTTTCGGTATTGACGTTGTGAAGATGGGTTGAGCGAAGCAAATTTACACAACTCGAATGATTAAAAGGTGTTCACAATTAAATGCCCGCAAAGAGTTTCACTAAAACGCGATTACTGTTTCTATGAGATTACTGTTTCTATGAATACGGATACTCTTCTTGAGTTAAATCATTATGGATAATAATGTTTTTTGAATGAAATAAGACTTGGGGGAAAAATAAGAAGAAGAAAATCAAGAAGTGGTACGGTGCCCTGAACAGGCGTTAGGAATATCAAACATTCAATTACATTTGTGTTTCATGAATTAAAGGACTATTCTGTATTATTTCCTTTAATGTCTAGTTATGCTATTCATTGTCACGATTAACATTCAGGAAAGTTACATTCAAAATATGCAATATCGGTCTACAAAACCGGTATCTGCTCTGATTGTTTCGCCAAATCGAGATAACTTGGAAATTTAAAGTAAAAAACATTTAAAAAAACATGATAAACCTATGTTGTTATTTCTGAAGTATCAGGTAAATTGAAAAGCTTGTCATGTTTAGTCAAAATGACAGTCGAGAATTCAGATTGAGTCGAAACTCGAGACTCTACTACCATAAAAAGAAGTAAAGGGACCTGACGAGGTAAACATAACTGGTCTGATTGAACACTACCTCAAACACTTTATATGTACAGGTGTTTCATCTTACCAAAAATGAAGAACTGCGTCTGCTGGACCATTGTGTTGATGTTGGGCCTGGGAACCCTATCATGTTTCCATGTCATAGGTTGAAGGGCACACAACATGTGAAGCACAGAGAGGTAGGTAATCTCCTATTTATCATTCTAGAGTGATGTAATGGATAAGCCTTCTTGACGGGATGTTCTGATTGACTGTTTGTTCGATAAGTTCTCCACGAGACCCAATAGCTTATAGTTGTGTCGAGATGTGTTCTGGTCTTTAACAATTCTGTTCATTCCTCTCGTTATATTTGTATGTCCATCTTTCTCTTTTCCTGTTACTTTCTATACTGAACTGTCTATCCTATGGATTACAGCATCAACGTCCTAAGTACTTGAAATACTGAAGGCAAAGTAAACGAAGGAAGATGGCTTAACACCGATATCTCTTAACGTACATGTCAAGGATGTAGATGCGGAAAGAGGACGAATTCCGTTTCTTTTGAATTTGTCATTTCTATTCTTATACGAAGATTGCATTATCTTCAAAAGGTTAAAGATAAATTGCAAGTTAATGAAATATTCAAAACCTTTTATCTTTAACTGCGAGGGAAACGTAAAGGAATTTAAGTAAATCGTACCATTAAGGACGAACATTTTGGAGACGACGAGAGCACTGGTTGACAATACAACGTTTAATACAGGACTGAAGGTTACAAGGACAAACCCGAACGCGTAAACATGCACTGCACGCACAAATTCATGGCGTATGCTACTGATCATCATTACACGGGAACAGATCATTACAAATATATTCAAGCAAGGACCATGATGTCACCTGATTAGCATAATTTACAATATATCCTTGTACATTGTACGTATATTTTGTTATAAATACGCGTGTAATGCGATGTCAACGATCATATCGTTTCATCCCTGATGAGTCAATACTATTGACGAAATACTATTATCGGATTAAATTGATTCTGCGAACGACTATGTGAAGTATGTTATATTTCATCTGTATGTGACCTTGCGTTTGAACTAATTCAACTTTAATCTTTGCTTGTAAGTAGAGTCTAACTTCGTTAAGCTCCATATGTCAATTGCATATGTGTTACATGTAAAATGTTTATGTATATTGGCCTTTGGACTTCTTGCATAATGATAAAAGATTGATTGATCTACACCTACTCACACTCGCTAGTTTCAGATAAACTAACAAACGGAGTCTTCAAACCATGAGATCTGTTTTGTAAAATGCCATGTGAAGTTTATTCTTACCACTACAAATTAATGTTAGTTAAGATGGTACAGCTATTGAAACTCTGGTCTGTACTCTTATGATACCTATCTTCCGAGTTACTGTCAGACATTAATTTGGGATCATAACTAGGTGTTATTCAATGGGCACAGTCACCTGTGAAAATATTGGGAAATAGGGCAAGGTAATTTTGACCTAAATGGAGGAACTGTAGCTACTGCAACAATGTTACTTGAAACATTTTAATTGATTTTACTTTTGGCTATTAAACAAGTATGGCGTGGCCCGTCTGCACCATTACAAGATCATTATGTCGTCATTGCAGTTTCAGTATCACACAAATATGATACACTTGACTTATACAAAATAAAGTCGATCATAAGTTGCATAGTAACCAATATACTGTAGGTTTGTATATTGATTTTCTTCAGGATCATTCGTTATACTCACCATGGGCCGGAAAATGTCTTGAATGGATCGAAAAATCGATGAGAGTTGGATTACGGGACTGCAGTGGCTCTCCACGACAGATGTGGATGTTGGAAGAACAAAAATTTAACTTCTGAAACACCCGTTATGGAAAACGTGATTGTGGACGATTTGTAACAATTAAGATAAAACCACTTGACACAAACCAATTAATCAAAACAATTGTACAGTGATACTTCTGTATACATGGTGAATATAATGTGGGATTTGCCGATTTAAACTTGCAATGAGTCGAAATACACGCATCAAGTATTACAATGATGTCCTAAATCGATATTGTATGAAGATTTTCTGTTACATCATTAAATTTCAACTCTTGTCAGCAACATCAGATAAAAAGCATTCGATAGTTTGAACTGATTCGATAAGTTGTAAACTCAATAATTAGAATGAGCTTTTATACCAAAGACACAAATAACTGGTGACGCCATTTGCAATACTAGACGTCAAAATCGTAATGATCTCAATGAAATAATAGAGTAACTTCAAGAAAAGGAAATATCAACATTTAACCCTAGGAACACTGAAATATTTCTTAAACTAAAAGAGAAACTCAAACCATGACATAAATGTTACAACTTAAAACTTTCATAGGTATAACTTATCAAGCCGTACTTATCAATTAAGGCTGCATTACAAAAGTTGGTTCACTTACACTGTATCGTAGTGAAAATATTATATACTTTGATTAACTTCAGCAAATATGATAAAGGATCCCCAATGGTCCACGCGTAAAGTATCCATTCCTCACTTATTTTAGGCTCATTTTGTCTCTCGTGCCTGATTAAATAGACATAAAATGTTAATTTTATGAGAAAACAATAAGAACAATCACTGTGGGGGATTTTTATAGAGATAATGTTTGCAAAATGTTGACCACAGCTGATCAATGCGTGCCAACATTTTTACCGTCAAATAATGGGTAAGATACAACGTATGTTCACTTTTGTATTTGAAATATCAAGTTATCGTTTCTGTTTGACAATTCTCCGATGGTTGAAATCTGCCTCTAATGACATGATATTTGCACTAGTATAGAGCTTTATCAAACAGGGCTAGTTTTGATACAAAAATGTCAAGTCAGTGAGTAAATACTTTCCCGTACGTATTATAAGAGAATGAATATATCTTCAAAAGTGGCCCTTTATTCAATGTCCGAGAAATTATGACGTGCACATCACAAATTGTGTTCTATGAGATAAAATGCAATTTATTTGGCGAGGACTACATTGGACAGGGCGGGTCCATAGAACACTGAGAGAACCAATCCTGTCGCTGCATACCATTGAGTGCACATATATATGTGCCTGGGTATATATCTAAATGAACATATACAACTCTCTACAAAATCATGTCAGATGGCGATGAAAAGAGGAAAGAGAAAATAATTCTTATTAACTCTTCAGACCACAATAAACTAACATCAATGTAAAGTAGCAATGTTCATATACTTCTTTAAGTATTTGCTTTTACTATACATGTGATGACTGCATCCAAATGCCGTTCCTCATCTGTGGGTATGTATTGTAATGAGTTATGCGCCCTATTTTCTGTGGCGCACCAACTTTTTGTGCTTTTGATTTTTATCAACGTTTTTTTACGAAGTCCGTGTATTTTATTGAACTTTTACCTTAGACATAAAAAGATTTCAAGATTCTTGTTAAAAATACGTTGGCTGAAAAATATAACATCACGTTGTTTATTATATTTCAATGTGTCCATATATAAATGCAATAATTCTCTCTGACCTCAACTCTTTAGGATGATTTTATTGATCAGATGACAATTCTCCAATACGCAATCCCCCCACTGTATTCTTATTCATTCTAATTAGATGTATCATACAGACAGAACTCTACTACTCGTCTGTTATAATATATTTTTGGCTATGTGAAATTCTCTGTTTAAAGGTGTGATTTTGTTAATAGTTACGCATAAAAACATGTTTTTTTTGTTTGAAAAGGATTCGCATGATTAGGAAATGGGCCTCGGGATGTCTTATAGAAGCATTCGTAAAATGTGCAATAAACCTCTGTATGTCAACGAACTTTCACCTGCCGAAATCACAAATTGAAATTTCTCGAATGTGAAATGTGTGTTAGGGTTGTGAAAACAGTTGTGTTCAGAAAATGTCGTGGTATTAGCATCGTTCTCCTGAACACGGTGTATTGTTTTAAAAGACTGTTCAATGTCTGATACTGATTTTAAAATAAAGTTATGCAAAACCAAAAGATGAAAGGGCTTTAACCCTACTTTTAGTGAAGTAACAAATGATTACATCCCTAGCTATTGGTAATTATGTTTTTTAATGCATTTACGTGTTGAATAAGCATTTCTATTGTGGTTATTTAAATTGGACAGTTAATAAACCCGAATGCCTTGTTAAGATAAGCAAAAACATGCAAAATTCATTTGGAAGGTAATTGGTCAAAGTTACAATCTTGCTTCGTTTCTGATGTTGCTCATAAGTTGACTAAAAAATCTTCTGCAAACTATATAAAACAATTAAAAATGTAATGGAGTAAAAACCAATCATTTTAAAATTTGATAATAGGGAAGATTCCTATGAACACGTGTTCATGTCAAAACTTACAACAACACTTTTTAAAGCATGTCATGCAGCAACTAGTCGTTATGAGCTCTTGAGACATCTTAACAAATCATGCTTTGAAGAGTTTACGTTCTTTCTCTTTAAATCGTTAGGTTATTAGGATTACCTTGAGGACTTTGGACATTGAAAGGTAAAGATCAAACCTCTTTTAGGGAATATATGCTCTTTTATATATTTGATGTTTGTTAAAGTTCTCATTTGGAAATTGTGAAAAACAGAGGCAATATGATTGGTTAATTTCTTTCAGTAAATATTTGCTCGGAGACATAACTAATACATTCGTTATCGAACAGTTAATTTTCACATTGATGTTATAAATTATAAAAGATGTTGTGTGTCTGAAATCTAAACGAGATCACATCACTTCATCTCTCATTTTCTTTCATTGGTTACCTGTTAGGTACCGTGTGAATTTCAAAATCTTGTGTCTAGTTTATAAATGTCTTAACTGCCAAGCTCAAGAGTATCTGAACTTCTTACTCTGTACACCCCTGCTAAATGTCTAAGGTCACAGCAGCAGCACCTTCTTACACTCCCTAAAGTCACACTTGTCTCCTATGGCCATAGGACCTTTGCCTACAATGCACCATATCTTTGGAATTCACTGCCAACCGAAGTCAAATATGCCTCTTCACTGAATTCATTCAAGTCACTACTAACAACTCATTATTTCTCCTTAGCATTTTCATAGATATTATTTCCATCAAACTGCAACTCTGTGTAAACTCCTGTTTCTATACTGTATAAAGTTTTGTAGCACCTTGAGCGAGCATTCAATGCACGGATACAGGCGCATAACAAATATCCACTATTATTATTATTATTATTATAAATTACTTCTACCTCGCGTAAATGTTAATGATAAATATTGCTATGGAATGTGCGTAAGTTAATGTATAAATTGTACATCGCCATTACCATAAACCCAAAAGTGGCGTTAATATTACGAATCGAACTACCATCTTTTATTACTAGTAAAGACTCATTAATGTCAAATACAAGAGCAGTTTGTCTCTGTTAGAGAGAAGATTAATACCTTAATACCTAGAAAACGTGTCACTGTTGTCTGGCAGGCTACTATCTGTTGGGGATAGTCAATGAGGATAATTCGATCTTCTAGGAATTTTTGTTGTTGTTGTATTCATGTCTGTATTTAGCATTTGAAAGGTAATATTTGTCATGTAAAAATGGTACACTGATCAAAGATGATATTTTACTAAATTACTTTGTCTTTCAGTGGGCGAGGTATTGTTTAGCGCCGCATTGCCATTACTTCAGCAAAAAGTAGCGTCGTTTGTAGTCGTAATTGGCCTAAATGCTTCATTCTATCAAGTTTCGATCATTTATTCAGAAAGAAGGATTTTGAAAAATATTTTGCACAGACAAAAATAACTTTAAATGGCCAAAAGTTCACAAATGTGTTGTCCCCAATGTCTTTAATTTACAGAATAGAAGGACGTAAAACGATAATAAGGCAAAAGTATTATTTTCTTAAACAAAACGGTAGTGACTAATAAAATTCTGCATCAATTTAGTTTTTATCGAGAGCAATCTATCCAAAAGTATATCTTTATTATTTGTAAAAACAGAGAAAATACATGGATGGATTTAGACTGGACTAATAACGGTTGCCTGCAAGAAGACATTTTGGGTAAGCATGCCGTAAATCTGTATCTAGGAGACAATTAATGCTAAGCAATCTGAAAGTACCTGGTACACATATAAGTGTGAGAGCTTTCCGTTAAGATAATTTCCTGTCGTGCACTACAAGGCGGCTTTAAGTTCTAAGATAGCCTTTTATCGGCTTTGATACCAATTTATAGAAACGCGTACGGTGACCTACCTTCCAAGTCTATACAAATATGTTTTTTCCCACCTGCAGGCAGTTACATTGTTAGTATGTTAAGGAGTTTGTGTGTGTGACTTTGTGATTATTTTCCAACTTCAATTCGGATCGAGTGTGATCCATTCCACAGGAAAAGCAACTTTATCATCTCTGAAGAATGAATCTGAAGGATTACACAGTAGAGTCGATGAATTACTGTCATGGTTACCTCTTTGGGACATACGTCAGGAGCTTTTCAGGAAATTGTGGACACCGAAAAAGATTAATACGATAATCGATTTTTTTTATTATAACTGAGAAGACGATATAGGATTAGAAAATGTCCAAATCATACTCATTTTCCTTGGGTTTAACAACTTTTTTTTTTCAAATTTTTTTATTCCAGCATTCAGTCAAGTACAGTGTTACATGTATACTCATAGCTAGTCCTTATGGGTAGATGACAAAATATTTGTGATAACATATAATGGTTGCAGTATACATAAAAATTTTAAACTGTTACATTGTCAAGGCACGTGAAAGTGGAGACCATTTTTTTTCAAATGCAAAAACATTGTGATTTTTACAAGAAATAATCTTTTCAATGGCATAGACTAGTTTGTAATTTTTAACAGCATTTTCAAATGACAAGATTTCACCTTTAAGACTACTCAAAAAGATATGCCTTTTGCTCAACGAGATTAGGTGATTGAGTAATTTAAATCTGGCAGGAAAACCAAAAAGAATAGCATTTGTGTCTAGAACTATACCCATTTTTGTGTGGGTGTTAAAAAATAGTTCCATCTTCATCCAAAATTCTTTTGGGTTTAACAACTTACTGTTTAGAAGAATTAGCTAAAGTTTGCTAAAATTACATTAGTTCCCTCCGAGATATAGGTTTTGATATTACTTAAGTAAGATGGACTTTTTCTTTTAGGTATGAAAGTGATTTGGTTTTGATGCGTGTCATAGGTAATATGATTTCAGGAAATATCACTTGGCTTATATATTCATTCAAAATGCCGCGCAATTTAACTTTGAAGTTTTCAGTTATAGTTTAAAAGGATTTATATAAATGTAGGATCCGAAAATGCACTAAATTTGAGTGTGTACTGGTTAAACAATATCAAGCCTCATATGTCCTTGTAACTGTTACATTTGTTTTTTTTTGAAAATCATATCTGTGATGGAACAAACCTTCAAGCCTTTATGCCGGTGATCACTAAACTCAACTGATAAAATAATTAATAAATGAATAATTATTCTTAAACATGAGTCAGAAATAATAATTGACATCTAAATTTCAAACAAAACTAATAGTGTCATTAATTACCAAGTAGGTCGCTCCTGCACACAACCAGACGTTTTGCAGCTACCCTGCAAATCAATTATATTGGTTATTGAACAAGAGTTAGTTAAAGCCAAGTACACCAAGTCTCAGAAACTTCCTCGACGAATAGTTCAAGTAAACTAAAGTGGAGCAGTCATGTCAAATAATGTTTCAAAGCAACAATGGAAATATGTTTTGATTAGATGATTTCTGAACAATTGTGAACTTTGTACACCTTTTCTCTGTTGTCGATTGTACTTACTCACTTTAATACTGTAAACCATATATCAACTATATCTAAATCGCTTCCAAAATCTAATATATGCTTATTCCATTATACAATCTTGCATGCATGATATTTGTAAAGCGTTAAAGGAAATTTAATTTGACTCAGAATTTCAAAACCTAACAACACACTTACACACTTTCAACACACGCCTACTCTTTATCAAGTCAGGGGAATTCTTTCTTGAGGACAAGGCCCAAACCCTTGGGCGTCAACTTGTGACAGTAATTACGGCAATGATTAAACTACTTTATCAATTTTGAAGTGAGATTTTCATTAGATGTGAACAACTAACCAGAACAAATTGACATTATTGACATCAAGATGAGGTCCTGATGTGCCAGCGTAACCTTCAGTAATTAATGAGTGTAACAGAAGTCGATTTTCTTTTGTTGTACAGTTGTCATAAGTTCCAGCTTACAAACAAGTTACAATCCTAAAAAGGCAATACCTGATACCGCTTTGGTAGTTATAAGAGAATGCCAGGTAGCAGTACCGATAGAAATAGAAATATGAAAAAAAGGTTGAACACAATTGATATTTGCATAACTTTTTTCATACATTTTTTTTAAATCTCCCAAATATGAGTTTACAGCACATTATGTTGTGTATTATCAATAATTTTAAAAAGCCAAATTGTATCTTTGATGCAAGCGATAGTATGTAACTATGCTTTAATCTCAATAGGGTCATTGACAATGTTATAATTCATTGAAAATATTCATCTATCATGAGTTTGTTTAATAATTTTTTTTTTGATAATGGTGTGATCAATTCAGTAGGCATGAATGCTAGTAATTCTCTTATTTCTCAAGAAGAAAAGCCTTGCAATATTTGACTATTGACCAGATATTCTTCTGAGACTGGTTTCTGCCAATTAATAACATAAACACTTGGGGGCAGTTTATGTACGTTTCAATATTGTTTTAAATATTCGCTTTTTTCTAAAAAGAAAATTAAAATGTGAAGGAATGCAATTGTACATGTCACTGTATCATTTGCAACGTGAAAGGGATTTTGACTCCGATGCTCATGCTTAAACACTGACCAAGACAACGTGTTTTATCAACACAATAAATTACAGGTGCATATGGTTGGAGTCCCTGGAATAATGATAGTGATGGAACTTATTCAGACTACCCCACGCCCATACCCTAAATCTAAGGTGAAGGATATACCCTCGATAGCAAAAATAGATTTTGACCAAGAATGCACCTCCACGACTCTAAGGCGTCTAACCATACCAACAAAACACCCATAATTCGTTTGTGAATAGATTTTTGAAAAAGGAGGACATGTTGGTTTAGTCAATTATTTTCTAACAGGAACAGCTTGATTTCAGGAACAAAGAGCTTCTGGAGGAAACTTTCTTTATATCCTCCAGGAATTGAATACTGATTGACTTACTTAACTGTTGAAAATGTCTACGACAGAGTCTGCATCGATGAGTTTTCATTGCTGTCTTTGTTCTATCATAAACTGTCTGGCAAAGGCGATTGAATCATTAATACTGGCACGAAATTTTATTAGTAACTCAAACTAGATCTGATATCTGTAAACTGGGATCTCAGGGATAAGGGATCTTGATATTTTTAAGATTAATCACCGATGTTGTGTCGTGATATAGACCATAGAATCTCTTTTGTTTGATATATAACCTCTTGTCTTGCCAAAAATGATTTTATTCTTCTTCTCTGCCATGAACTTGCTGATATTGCTGGTAAACATTCTTTTCAAGTCAATCACAAGATAGTTTAAATATTACGATATACTTATTTAGTTCAATGCCATGTAAATGTTAACAAAGTTATGAAATCTCCATAAAGTTACATATTTATTGATTTGAATAATTTTGCATATAAGTGTCACTTCATCATCAAGAGTTCCATAAAAGCTTTCTTTAGTTCAGTGTATTGCATTCAAACCTTAACGATTTTCTTGTCTTTCATAATGCATCATGTATATTGATTCTTTAAAAAGACAATAATTAGATTTTTTCGGAATCAGAAAATGATCTTTATCTTTCGTGCTTCTTCTAAATGTATTCATCTTATTTACAATAGAAATATTGAGTTCATGATTTATATCTTTTTCGAAACCATATATGGCAATAGTATATCTCTTAGACCTTAGAAAATGTCCACATAACCAAATTCACAGTACTAAAACGCATGACAATGTATTGGTTGTAGGGATTGGAAAGTGTTACAGCAAGAGATAATTCAATAGACTTATCTACTGCGCAACGGTTTATAGATGTCTTGATTCCGACGGAACAAGATTTGAAACTATAATGGTTATTTTGGAGGTTCGTGAGATTGAAAATCTCCCCTACATTGAGATAAAAGCTAGACTACATGGATTACTTTTGGACAAAAAGTGTCATTCAGATGTTGAAATTAGTGCACACTTTAATTACTCGTTATTATAATACGGTGAACAGAACAAAGATGTTTCGTATATTTGAATTATAAGATTATATTATTTGAATTAAAAGAATCGATTGTAAGAAGGAGCGGTGGGGATGTTGACAACTATATAGTAGACATAATCCGTAGAAAATTTGAAGTAAATATGGTTTAGATAGATGCTCCGGCATGAAAGCAACTTAGAAATACCAACATTGATGGGTGAATATTGCTGTGCTTAAAGGCAGATATATTCCTATTTTGTTTAAATAGAAGTTATAAAAACTAAATAGTACTTTGGGGTATACATCTCCGATTTGATAAGATTATTTTATAATATGCCAAAAATTGTCGCCATTTGATCAAAAGGCACAATTAGTGTCTTAAAGTATACACATTAAGGGCTAATCTGTTAAGTAAAGTATCTCTCCAGAGCGCAGTCTGTCGAATCACCTTTAAAAGCAGAAGTAAGTTTATATTTTGATTGTTAGTTTTGATACTTTTTGTACATGCTAGTCCTATAGTCAATTGATGTAAGCAAGGGAGCTTTTTATAATTATCTATATTTTATATAATTTTTTAACATTGATTTTTCGCTTTCATGTGTTAAAAGATGTGGTTTCTAGATTTACATTAAAGAGGTCTTAACCTTCACTTACTTGATGTGAAGGAATCAATTTTTATCAATTCATATGATCACATATGGTATTTTGGCAAGCATCAAATCCAAATTCAGAATTATAGTGTCACAACACTGAAGATAGCATCTTAAAGTTGGTGGATCACCTGTGTTATGTCTTAAAAGCGGTTAATTCTGTCAGAAGCTATCCACATGAAAGGAGTTCTTCGCCAATAAAAATAAAAGAAACATTAGGGATACACTCCGAAGTAGTGAAGAATGCCAAACACATCTCTGCCTGACGTGTTTTCGTTTAGCCGACATGTGTGTAAGTTATAATGATTTATAAAGAGGCATATGAGCTTTACCCAGTTGTCTGCCTTGCCCACTGTATATTTTAGGATGCGTTGTAGACGATTATGATGAAAACATTGACACTTTTCTCTTGAATATTAAATGAATAAGTCTAACGTCAAAACTAAACATACAGCTAAACAAGGTCAATATTTCATCGAACCTGAAACATAGGTTTTGATGCAAAATTGATTGTTATCAATCGAGTGTCAATCATTCTTACTACAATAGATTCTTTTTCTAACTTAAATAATTCATTTTGGTTTAACTTATCACAACATTGACTTTCTTGAAGGGGCTAGCGGACACGTGATTTCGATCCCACGATACTATGTATATGCAGTTTTGGCTGTAGCGATGTTTAAAACATTTTGTGTGATTTAAGAAGTGCTTTTATGTTATTTTGCACTTTTGTTGATTTCCATATGGATATACGTCAGTCTAAAGATGCAATGTGACATCTCCAGAATAATATTCTTGGCGAAGAAGAGACAAAGTGGTTCAGGTGGGAAGAGGTTATAGGACTTCGTAAAAATTTGGGTACAATGGATATTTTACATAAATGCAAACATTTTTCGTCAAGCTTGGAAAATCTGCTTATCGTAGTCTTGTCATTGTTTATATCTTGATACATTGGCCCTCTGACTCGGTCATCACTCATAACAATACCTCATTAATTTTGAGCTTCCATTATTGACACAAATACATCTTACCAAGATTAAAACGTCAAGACGTCAACAATCCCCGGTCTGCTCAGGTTACAATTATGTTCGTTAGTTTTGTGAAGAGTTAAATAAGACTGTGTGGACAAGATCACTCCGAAGCAACCCAACACTTGAAATCTAAAGCTTCTACTATCAAACAGAAAAGGACGGCAAAGACTGATTGCGAAATATCAAATCATGATCAAAGTCTGATTAGAGTTCAATGCGAATCCGCTTCTTAAAAAGTAAAAAGTCGAAATTGAAAAACTGTTTTAACTCGTGTTCTTAATCTATTATTCTTTTGGGTTCCTTTTTACTGAAACACTGAAGTTTTTATATAATTATGTGATAGTTTATGATTATTTGATACCTGATTTTAATAAAACCAGAATGAATAACACTTGACTATTAGATAGGTTGCTGTAAAGATGCCCTACAGAGGTATGAATAACAACACGTTAGCGGCCCGAGACAATTTCAGGGATGAGATTCCAGGATACTGTGGAATTTTGCAAATACATATAAATCTGATAAGCTACGCATACGGCTTCGGTTCTTGTTCTTAAATTGCAAGATTTCATTACAATTAAGATTCCATAAGCAAAATAATATTCAAAATGTTATAACTTGAATGATCGATGATTCTGGATTAAACGTGTTTGCAAAAATATGCAAGTGATTAAAGTCATACGAAAACGTTTTTGCATATCGAAAGAAAAGGGATATAAAGAAAGAAAAGGGATATAAAGAAATAAAAGGGATATAAAAAAAATAAAAGGGATATAAAGACTGACGAAACAGAACCATGCAAGATAAATCTTTTACGGAAATTTAAAAAAATATTTTGTTGGAGAAAATGTTGTGAATACAACAAAATCCTCGCAGAATACCTCCTGAGGCGATTTATAAACTTAATAATGCAAAAACCTATGAAGGCCTTTGAAAGGATTATCGAAAGGAAACCCTCCTCAATAGTCATTTTTATATGTGAAAACAATGACCAGTCTAAGTATATTCGATCTTGTTTTATTGATGCTAATTCAAGACGCTAAATCAAATCCGCATAAAATGCTCTTATCAATGTATATCTTTCAGGCAAAGTCGCTTTCTCTCTTTACGTTTTTGACACCGAAGGAGTAAATCTTCCCATACCTGAAGATTAATTAGGAGTTTGTCATCGTAGATCACGCACTGTAATAATAAATTTTCTGCGATTTCGTAAAGATGAGATAAACATTCTTGTACAGATGCACATAAATGAGTGCTTTTGAAATGATGTTTGGTCTAAAAACAAGCTTCATAGAATGGATACCCTTACACAGATATTTTGGGAAATGATACATCATTTGGCATCTTAATCAGTTATCGTCAATAACGCAATGCTATAAAGAGATCTTTTTTGTATCTGCTTATGGTCGATCATATTTCATATAGATTGTTTTACTAACTTTATTGAAATAACAAAAAGATTAACAGTTATTAAGAATAAAGACACATAGAAAACGTCGAATATTATTGGTCGAATATAAATTGACGATGTTAACATTAAACAATCTATGCAGAAAACGGACATGATTGATAGAAACACATGATTTATTTGTCAACTTTTATCAAATAAACAAACAAATAAACCAAGGATTATTCTATCTTTTTCTGCATGTATCAATGCCCTATATAACAAACACTTGGGTCAACATTACTTTCATTTTATGTAAATGTTTAGTTACCAAGCGTGTACATATTACCATATGCAAGTATTTTAATACAGGTCTGTGTCCTTTCAGTACCGGGAATAAATTGAATTGAATGGGTTTTATCTAGCATAACTTCCATTCAATGTTGTACATGATTTTTGGAAATAAAGATAAGACCACTTTTAGGCTTAATTAGGATTTATTATATTTGATACGTGAATGTGCTGGATTCACATGACTACATTTGTGACAGGAATTCGATAATTTTCAACAGTTACAGATGAATTGCCACAGTAGATGTTTTGATCGAGGATCTTCTTCCTTTTAATTCTCTGGATTTGCATGTCCTCATCATTGATCAAGATGAAATTTACATTCAGGAATCGAGCAGTAATCAGATCCTTCTTCTGGTTCAGTGCTATAGCACCATGGTCCACGTAGATCGTAAGCTTTTGCGGATGTATCTTGACATGCATTAATCAGTTCAGACAGGCTCTATGCGCCGGGAAAGAGGTAAATCTAAAAGGCAATGCGAACATAAATGGTACACAAGGACCTGACATCAATCAGTTTTCAAAAAATATGATAGTGATAACAAGAACCGTAATAATAACGTTAATAATAGCATATGAGATATGCATATCCGATCTTCTTATTATGTGGTTGTACACTAGACAATACACAATAAGTTTGGGACGTTCCTTATTTAGTGACTTACTTTATCTATTTATTAATCAATGAATATATTATTTCTTAAAACTTAAATATACACATACAAATTTTGACAATGATATCCGCAGAATTTTGTGACATTCCAAAGTTATAACACAATTTAGAAACTGATCTCCTTTCGGTTTTCTAATGAAACCATATGACTTCTTCATAATCATTACCAAATGTTATGGTCAGCTCCGTGTGAACTTTAATTTGTTATAGCAGTCTGAAGTGTTCATATTGGAAGTGAAGAAACCTCATATCACCTGTGGTCCAGACACACTTCGTAAAAGAGAGGCGGAATTGTTTGTTATTAATTCCTTTTTGGATGCGTGCCTGATAATGAGCTCTATACATCATTTCATGAAAACAGTTCAGTAACATTGAACACAAAGTGTTTTGTAAATCTCGGAATTTCTTAAAACACTTCACTTGGCACAGATAAATGCTAATTACTTGCATCTTGTTGATTATTCATACATATTTTTTCCCTCTAAATATCACTATATATGTCGTTGGTTTGATGAAGCAGGAAGGTTCACCTGCATGTGCATTGTAGTAAGTGTCGATTGGGAGTCCCATCTCAAAATTGTACATTTTAGCGCATTCTCAATTTAGCCTATAACTAAGCAGACGTGGCAAAAAACAAATAATGCTTTCTACAATAACTACTGTGGCGGGTAAACCATAGGGGAACTGTCTTTATAAATACTTACTTCTGAACGCTTACAGTGATGTTGAGATTGTTGATAGTGTTTAATACAGCGTCAGTCTGCTTCGATGATTTCTCATAGCTGTCTTATCTTCAGTCATAGGCTGTTTGATGAAGGTGATTGAAGAATTATTGCCGGCATGAAAATCAATGATTAACTAAATCTGGATCTTATTCTGTTGACTTGGTTCTTGCTTGAATTGTTTTCACGATTACCAAGCCGATGTCATGATAAAATACACGAAATTCACATGTAGATAGCTAACCTTTGGTCTGACTTTCTTAGAAATAATTTTATTCCAAGACCTCAAGTTTGATTTACAAAGTTATTCAAAGTTGATCGCCTTTATCTCTTTCACTGGAACCATACACAAGTAAATTTCCGAAACTGTCTTCAAGCATGTAGTGGTGAGAGATTTATCTGCACGAAACAAGCCATTCTTTCACCACTTCAGTCTCGATAATGTATTTGTGTCGCGTTCTTTCGAGTGAAATTGTAAGATAGTATGTGGCAAATATTTACGTATTTAGATTCAATGTCAAGTGAAACTTCAACTCTTTAGATGAAGTTAAGAAATTTCAGTTTGAGGGACATTCAAATAAAATGCGTTAATTTTGCGTAGTGGTGTCACTCTATTATCAAATCTGTTGAGGTCATTTGATGTTCATTACATAACTGAATTGACTGACGTAAATCCACCTAAACGTATCCACATTGCGTTTACATGAACGTGCATCTCGTGACTTGACTGAAGTGAAATGTCTGCTTTCCCTCAGATCCATAAGCGTAAGATAATGAGGTAGAGCCATCAGAGTTTGTGACCTACACAAAACCCAATTTGACAGATGGAGAGAAGACACTCGAGATAATTAACATACAGTATGTCAAGTCTACATGTTGTCTGGTAAAAGTGTTGACAATCGACCTAGCAATATACAAAGCGACAACTCCACTACATCTACCACGGTGGTCAAAGCGGCGATTTCTTATACACTTGAAACATTTGTGTTTTGAAACAGATGTTCAAAATCCGAAGCAATTGTAAACTTTAAGGGATAATAGTAAAACATATTGTACCTTACAATTGTTTATAACATTTTAAATCGTAAAGTATAATATTAAGATAGAGAGATCGCAGATGTAAACATTGGAATATTAACCTCTTCTCAATTACCTGTCAGTATTACAGGTCGGTGTCATCATGTAAATTGTGTCTAATCTCTCGTTTATGATATAACAAATGGACTAAATGCTGCGACTGGCACATGGGTATTCCGTTATGAAAAGTTCTATTTCCACCGTAACGATATTAAAATGGGATATCAAAAGCAACTGAGGACATTATCTTCCGAAAAGTGCTTTGAAAGAACAACATAATGAGTTTGCATACAAATGAAAAATCTTACGTCATCCTATATTTAAATCACATTTGTACTTTCATTTGTTGATAACCAATGGTACCTTTCACATTAATGTGTCAAGTGTTATTGTCGTAAATTCTACTTAAAATAAGAACAACAATGCTACTTTTCAGTTTATCTAATGTATTCCATTACATATGATTCTACTGGCAACAACATTTAATGTTAATTAATTTAGATATTGTGGAATCGATATGAGAACACTATAAAGACATCAACACATTTCCTCGATTATTGACAAATAAATTTGATTTCCTTTTAACTCAGGTTAGCCCTTTTCAGCATTACGTTAAAGACGAAAACTGATTAAGATACCACATGATTTACCATTTTAAAAAATGCTAGAGTTTGATTTATTAGAAGCTTTGTCTACACCAAACAATATTTCAAAAGTACACATTCGTTGGATCTAATTTATGTGCATCTGTACAAGGAATGCTTTTCATCTATATGTCAAATGGTAGACAGTTTATGATTCCAGTGCGTGATCAACGATGAAAAAAACCTAATTAATCCTAAGGTTTGGGAATATTTCTTCTCCATCCATAGCGACTAAAACTACTTCGTGTGTCATGAATTTATGAAACTAACGGTTCAATAGTCCGACGTCCCTTTACATATACTTGATCCATTTATTTCTTCCGGATTTGATTGAAGTTCTTGAAATAACTCAAACGAAAATAGATAGAAGAGGTAATTGCTTTCACTCACAAAAAAGTTTGTCGTATACAAACTACTTTATGGCCTTGATGTTTTACTTTTGAATTAATGAGAAGTTCTAAAACGAAAGCATATACTTTGAGCATAAAAGGCTACACTTTGTCGACTTGTATCGTTAACCATTAACAACATGGTTTGTAGAGGAAAACAATTTACTCTTCTTGGCTGATTTACAAGATTGGCCATATTGTTTTGGCTTCAAATTTTTTTTTTACTTTTGAATGTTAATGAGATGGTCTACGCCAATAGCCTATACTTGTACGCACAAAAGAGTACACTTTAACTCTCGTTAAATGAAAATTTCACCTGTTCATCTTTGAAACTATGTATATTTCTTTGTTATATATTTCTATGCTCATGTACCAACGTCGGTAGCGTTTTTTGAGAATAAATGAATTTGAAAGAACAGTTTACTCTTCTTGGCTGATTAACAACATATATATTGTTTTGAATTAAGATAAAACTTAAAATCTCAAGAGAAACGAAAAGGGATAGAGTATTGACAAAGGCAGTTACTAAATCTTGAAATTAAAAGAAAACAGTGCTAAATTAATTCATTGAGAATGTAATGAAAGATAACGAAAGGGTTGATTTACTTGAAAAAATTCTTGTCCTGACACTTTTGCATGTATTTAGACCTTTATACCCAACACACCTAATAACGTCTTAACGTAGTTTCTTAAGACATAGCCTGACCAAGGGGTAATGCGATAGTTTTTAATGTCTAATGATCAGTAAAAATAGTGGTGGATCACCATTATGTGATCCTTTCCCTTATTATTGAAATCCAAAAATATATGGTAGAGAATTATCGTTGTTCATGATAGTTAAATTGTTTGAAAAGGACTATAAAATGAATATTTTGCGGAATAGAATCCTATCATCCACTGATACTGCACTTGGTGAACGAGGAAGTGTTAGAATGTATAAGCACGGTATCATCAAAGTTGTAAGATTTTGGAATAGATTGTAAGAAGAAGCAAAACAGCCAGATACTTTGATTCATTGCTTTGTAAACATATTGAAATAGGGAAAACATGGGTATTGCCTGTTAAATATACTCTTTTAAGCTCGGATTTTGGTATAACTAGGAAAACTTGAACATTTTTTATAAGATGATTGTGAAAATACTTAAATGAAGTTAAGAGATATTTAACCTAAAAACAATAACAATATTTGATTTCAATTCATTCATTCATTTCAAGAAGGAATTACACAACATTAAGATTTCAAAAAGTGTTTTAAGTAAATATACGTGGTAAAGATTTTAAGTATGTCTATTGCAAAGTGTATGGAACACGGGAAAAAGATCAATAACAAAGTTTTTTTTATCTTATCGTCATCTGAGTACAAGATATTTACCGTCTTTATATTCTAAATACCCATCACATTTAAGGTATCATCAGAATAATTATAATGAACTGTAATGTTTGATTTACTACATTTTTTAAAGCTCTAAATCCTCTAATATATATCTTATTATCCGAACTTTATGGCCACTGTATTATTGGTCTCTTGGCCAATGAAATAAACTCTGTATTGTAATCATAGTGTGCACTATTTTAAGCGTTTGAAACAAGTAGTCAAGATAATAATGTCTTAGTATGAGGGAAAGACTTTCAATACTTCAAACTCACAGATTATCCAGTTATGAAGCAGATAAAATGTTCAAGAAGGTTTCTGGTCCAAATATCATTCCACCAATTTAACGTAGACGTCACAGGCCCGTGGTAGACGTCTTATAACCATTGACCAGAAGACAAGCTTATTATATTATGTCTTGCTGAAACACTTCAAATCTTTCAATCAGGGTATTTGGTTCATGTATACACAGTTCACAAACAGTTTCCACCATTAAGTCTTAATTACAAGGGGAAAAAAACATTTGTGAAAGAAAATCAAGATGATTTATTTACACAGGTATTTCGAATGTAAGATTTCATCAAGGGACTAATATTGAGTCTTGTAGTAAATTTTGATTAAACGGTTATAAGTTAAACCTCAGAGGAATATGAAAGAAAAAAAATCAATAATAGAGTTGGAAATATGATGAATAGATTTTAGAGAGGCAATGAAAATGATGCATTATGAGTATCAGGAAAATCATTTGAGCTATATTCAACTGAAATAGATTAAAGGACCTCAGGAATGAAATGTCATATATGAACATTTACGACACTCTTTAAGTTATGATAGACAATATGGGTTAACATGAAGATATAATTTGCGTTTTTACACAAATATTTTGAATTGAAATTTCATAAGAAATTGTGTTGCACAAATTCCTGCAAAATATTTTGCTGTGGTATTATGAGTATCACCTAGAGTTTGAGAAACATGTTTTCTACATCTTCTAATACAACATGATGTTAGTATGAAAAATGTTTAACAAGTATATCTTAGGTGAACACCATTCACATTATATTTGCACAAGAATGGAATTTTTTTGTTGTTTTCATTCATCTGCATTCATTAAAAAAGTAAGACAATGAATTACGTTGTTCATCAAACTAACTGAAATATTTCCTCAAATAGTTTAAGTTTACTAAAAAAGCTTAATTGGGGGTATTTCATTGAAAATGCATTATTCGAGGTATGGTTATAGGATGTTGTTAATCGTAACGATTGTAAACCCCTTTATGCCGATAATCAGAAATCAGATCTAGTTTACTTACTCATTGACTTTTGTGCCAGCAATAATGCTTCATCAGACAGTTTCTGATCGAAATTAAGAAGTAATCAACGATTCAGATTGATCTGTCTTGGTCAATATTAACAGTTTCTTTGCAAAAAGGATACAAAAGCTGGTTGTTCTATGTTTACTCGTTGCATTAGTTTTAGGCTACAAGAATGTGATTTTGTTTGATTTCTGCGGAAACTCTGTTTTTCAAGAACATGCTAGTCTTAGTTGATGATATGTTTTTTAAGTCAATTATTTTCTATCCAAGAACTATTAAATGGTATTATGTTCAAATTATTCGCATCCAAACACCCTAATATATATTCAATTACTATTCATTAAGGACCTTCTATTATTGAATATCACAAATGAGATATTCCATATATCATATAATTAGACATTTTGCATAAGTATTATTATTGAACTTCGCTGAATGTTTTACTGTAGTAGGCTGATGTATGAATTGTTATCTGTATCGTTCTCTACAAGGTAATTGTTTGCTGAAACTTTCAGCACTTCCTTTTCTCAAAATAAACATAATAATATGGCTTATTCAAGCTTTAACTTTGATAATGTCTGGCTCATTGGAGAATAAAAGCAGAGCTAAAGACTAATTATGTTCTAAGGTATGCCTTTTCCTATGAAAAATGTGTTTGTGATATTTTTCTACGCAGTCAGGTTAAGTTGCTCTATTACAAAACAGAATTAATGGAGCCTTCTTGAAAGGCTTTTAAGCATTGGTCCCCAGGAGGTGATGTCAGTTTTGTCTTCTTTGCAATGAATGTCATGTATTAATGTAATATAGAGAGAAAACTTTTCTTCGCAAATATCTTCTTAAGTAGGAACGTATTAGTGACTATTATTAACAATCAAAGCCATGATTTATAGAATAAGTTTTAGTTTTCATATTTGATACACAGCTTCTACAACGGTAACAATATATGTATTTTGTCAGAAAATAGATAAATGCTTCAATCCTAAACAGTTGAAATTAACATCTAAATTCACTGTAATAATTTTTTAAAGATCTATCTCCAAAATTGTTTTGAAACTTAAGGTGTTCGTCGATCTCATTGAAATCGGTATCGCAGGTTCTTGATTGTGACCTTTCACCTTGTTTTGATTAGAAGAAATCAGAGGTATGGTGATGGCTCGATTCAGCTATGATCCCTATGGAACATAACCCGAATCAGAAATACAGGTAAGAATGAAGGTTTTGAACTGTCTTTATTGAGATTGAGTGCTGCTTATAAAGAATAAAGACTATCGTCTCTGAAATGTCAACAAATAGGTTGCATTTTACATTAATGTAGCAAAGAACTTCATTAATACATTCTAATGAAAATTAGTTCTTGTAATGTTATTCCTAATGATAATAAACGATTAATGCCTTCATGACATTTAAAGGTGTTATCATCTTGATCTATTCGGAATTCTTATTAGCTAAGCCTGAATGGAAAATGTCAGCTTTAATAGCATTTGCTCCCTTGGAAGTTGATGTAAATAGGCTAGTATTGAGTATCTCTTATCTGACATCTCCCGCAAAGGAACTTGTGATTCTTAACCATTTATCAGTATCCACAAAAAGATGAAATACACTCCGACACCATTATGGAATCTTTTTATTGCTTCGCTACAATATCATTCGAAGACACCAAATTGACTTATAAGTAAATAAGAATAAGCCGCCACTTAATGGACAAACCATTGAACTAATTGCTGTTTCTTAAAGGAAGAGTTTGTTTATCAAGGAAGTGACCATTAACTCATATTCATCCTCCTTCATCAGTGTAATTGAATCCGCTGATCGAGCACCTTCCATAAAACCTGATATTCTTAAAGCCAAAAGCCTCGCATCGCTAGCTATCTAACCAGCCAATGAGACGACTCACAACCAGCAACAGCGGCACATCCCGGATGGAAATGTCCCTTTACTTCAAAATAGTAACTTCAAGCTCCTTTAATAACGACATTTCATTGGCTTAAAAATAACAGGTGAGCACAGCCAATAACATCAAGCCGCACCAGCCGTACGAGGGATGTGGCTCGAAAGAGATCAGGGTATATGGAAGGAGCTGGATCAGCGCATTCAATTACGCTGATGTAGCAGGATGTTTTAGATAAGTTAGACAGATTATGACAGATATTGGTCAGCTATTAGAACATTCTTAATTTTTACCCAAATTTTGGTGAAAACAAACTTGCATCAGAGATTTTATTGTTGCCTCCCCGGCTCCAAATGGATTAAAAGTGAAACAGGGTTTCATTCATAGTCGCGGATAGTGTTTATCATTCTTTTCCAACAGAGGTAGTTCGTCATATAGGGGGCGGAAAGTGCAGTGGTTAGCGCGTTCGGCTTCGGATCAGGAGGTCCCTGGTTTGAATCCCGCCAGGGGCTCGGCAACTTTGTCTGCAGTAGAGAACTGTTCTACACGCAGTCAGGTTTGGGTCCAATGCTACACTGAAATTCAGCGCAGTACCACCCATGGTTTGCTAGTTCCAGCCGATGCTCGTAGGTTTCACTGCAATGCATAGCCACAATGATGTTGCGGGCTTTCTCCCTGCACTAATACTAGCAGCCGCGATATAAGTGAAATAATCTTGAAATCGGCGTTAAACACCAACTCACCTCCGTCATATATTTCTATGATGGAGCTGCCTCTGTTGGGAGAGAATGAGTGGTTATTTGATATTCAAAATTATTCATCAGTAGTTAAGGTTCAGGTTTGTCAATGGATTCTGAGTACTTTTGGTTTAAATCTATATGTGGTTGATTTGAGTGTCTCATTATAAATATAAACATTAAGGGTAAACAAATAATGTTGTAACTAACACAATGATGTATTCACAATATCTCAATAAATAAATATGTAAATCACAGTCAGAAAGAGTGGTTAGTAAAGGGTAATTATGCATTGTTCGTGATCATCTGTCTTTGAATAGTCATTATCTGACTTATCTTAAAAAGAAAGCTTTAATTGTTACGCAGTTTGATAAACACATTTTTCAGTTCTTTTCGTCATAGTATTTAAATCATAAAGTCATTCAGATGTAAGTTCACAAGAGCAAACAGTCACCAAATAGTGAATTGATGTGCTCTACCGCTCTTTCGAAATCAACGTTAATAAAGCTACCAAAATCGTAAGAATACTTGTCTACGATATCAATGAAATACTGACGTAACTCCACCTAAACGTATCCACGTTGCGTTCACATGACTCGTGACTTGACTAAATTGAAAAGTCTGCTTTCGATCAGATCCATAACCGTTGAGGTAGAGGCATCAAAGTTTGTGACGTACAAAAAACCCAATTTGACAGATGCAGAGGAGACACTCGAAATAATTAACATACAGTATGTCAAGTCTACATGTTGTCTGGTAAAAGTGTTGATAATCGAACCAGCGATATACACAGCGACACCTCCACTACATGTCCACGGTCAAAGTGGCGATTTCTTATACACTTGGAACATTTGTGTTTTGAAACAGATGTTCAAAATCCGAAGCAATTGTAAACTTTAAGGGATAATTGTAAAACATATTGTACCTTACAATTGTTTATAACATTTTAAATCGTAAAGTATAATATTAAGATAGAGGGATCGCAGGTGTAAACATTGGAATATTAACCTCTTCTCAATTACCTGTCAGTATTACAGGTCGGTGTCATCATGTAAATTGTGTCTAATCTCTCGTTTATGATATAACAGATGGACTAAATGCTGCGACTGGCACATGGGTATTCCGTTAAGAAAAGTTCTATTTCCACCGTAACGATATTAAAATGGGATATCAAAAGCAATTGAGGACATTATCTTCCGAAAAGTGCTTTGAAAGAACAACATAATGAGTTTGCATACAAATGAAAAATCTTACGTCATCCTATATTTAAATCACATTTGTACTTTCATGTGTTGATAACCAATGGTACCTTTCATATTAATGTGACAAGTGATATTGTCGTAAATTCTCCGTAAAATAAGAACAACAATGCTACTTTTCAGTTTATCTAATGTATTCCATTACATATGATTCTACTGGCAACAACATTTAATGTTAATTAATTTAGATATTGTGGAATCGATATGAGAACACTATAAAGACATCAACACATTTCCTCGATTATTGACAAATAAATTTGATTTCCTTTTAACTCAGGTTAGCCCTTTTCAGCATTACGTTAAAGACGAAAACTGATTAAGATACCACATGATTTACCATTTTAAAAAATGCTAGAGTTTGATTTATTAGAAGCTTTGTCTACACCAAACAATATTTCAAAAGTACACATTCGTTGGATCTAATTTATGTGCATCTGTACAAGGAATGCTTTTCATCTATATGTCAAATGGTAGACAGTTTATGATTCCAGTGCGTGATCAACGATGAAAAAAACCTAATTAATCCTAGGGTTTGGGAATATTTCTTCTCCATTCATAGCGACTAAAACTACTTCGTGTGTCATGAATTTATGAAACTAACGGTTCAATAGTCCGACGTCCCTTTACATATACTTGATCCATTTATTTCTTCCGGATTTGATTGAAGTTTTTGAAATAACTCAAACGAAAATAGATAGAAGAGGTAATTGCTTTCACTCACAAAAAAGTTTGTCGTATACAAACTACTTTATGGCCTTGATGTTTTACTTTTGAATTAATGAGAAGTTCTAAGACGAAAGCATATACTTTGAGCATAAAAGGCTACACTTTGTGGACTTTATCGTTAACCATTAACAACATGGTTTGTAGAGGAAAACAATTTACTCTTCTTGGCTGATTTACAAGATTGGCCATATTGTTTTGGCTTCAAATTTATTTTTTACTTTTGAATGTTAATGAGATGGTCTACGCCAATAGCCTATACTTGTACGCACAAAAGAGTACACTTTAACTCTCGTTAAATGAAAATTTCACCTGTTCATCTTTGAAACTATGTATATTTCTTTGTTATATATTTCTATGCTCATGTACCAACGTCGGTAGCGTTTTTTGAGAATAAATGAATTTGAAAGAACAGTTTACTCTTCTTGGCTGATTAACAACATATATATTGTTTTGAATTAAGATAAAACTTAAAATCTCAAGAGAAACGAAAAGGGATAGGGTATTGACAAAGGCAGTTACTAAATCTTAAAATTAAAAGAAAACAGTGCTGAATTAATTCATTGAGAATGTAATGAAAGATAACGAAAGGGTTGATTTACTTGAAAAAATTCTTGTCCTGACACTTTTGCATGTATTTAGACCTTTATACCCAACACACGTCCTAAGACATAGCCTGACCAAGGGGTAATGCGATAGTTTTTTAATGTCTAATGATCAGTAAAAATAGTGGTGGATCACCATTTTGTGATCCTTTCCCTTATTATTAAAATCCAAAAATATATGGTAGAGAATTATCGTTGTTCATGATAGTTAAATTGTTTGAAAAGGACTGTCAAAATGAATATTTTGCGGAATAGAATCCTATCATCCACTGATACTGCACTTGGTGAACGAGGAAGTGTTAGAATGTATAAGCACGGTATCATAAAAGTTGTTAAATATACTCTTTTAAGCTCGGATTTTGGTATAACTAGGAAAACTTGAACATTTTTTGTAAGATGATTATGAAAATACTTAAATGAAGTTAAGAGATATTTTACCTAAAAACAATAACAATATCTGATTTCAATTCATTCATTCATTTCAAGAAGGAATTACACAACATTAAGATTTCAAAAAGTGTTTTAAGTAAATATACGTGGTAAAAATTTTAAGTATGTCTATTGCAAAGTGTATGGAACACGGGAAAAAGATCAATAACAAAGTTTTTTTTATCTTATCGTCATCTGAGTACAAGATATTTACCGTCTTTATATTCTAAATACCCATCACATTTAAGGTATCATCAGAATAATTATAATGAACTGTAATGTTTGATTTACTACATTTTTTAAAGCTCTAAATGCTCTAATATATGTTATTATCAGAAACGTTATGGCCACTGTATTATTGGTCTCTTGGCCAATGAAATAAACGCTGTATTGTAATCATAGTGTGCACTATTTTAAGCGTTTGAAACAAGTAGTCAAGATAATAATGTCTTAGTATGAGGGAAAGATTTTCAATACTTCAAACTCACAGATTATCCAGTTATGAAGCAGATAAAATGTTCAAGAAGGTTTCTGGTCCAAATATCATTCCGCCAATTTAACGTAGACGTCACAGGCCCGTGGTAGACGTCTTATAACCATTGACCAGAAGACAAGCTTATTATATTATGTCTTGCTGAAACACTTCAAATCTTTCAATCAGGGTATAGTAATGACGTTACGGACTGGTAATTGGTTCATGTATACACAGTTCACAAACAGTTTCCACCATTAAGTCTTAATTACAAGGGAAAAAAAGAAAATCAAGATGATTTATTTACACAGGTATTTCGAATGTAAGATTTCATCAAGGGACTAATATTGAGTCTTGTAGTAAATTTTGATTAAACGGTTATAAGTTAAACCTCAGAGGAATATAAAAGAAAAAAAATCAATAATAGAGTTGGAAATATGATGAATAGATTTTAGAGAGGCAATGAAAATGATGCATTATGAGTATCAGGAAAATCATTTGAGCTACATTCAACTGAAATAGATTAAAGGACCTCAGGAATGAAATGTCATATATGAACATTTACGACACTCTTTAAGTTATGATAGACAATATGGGTTAACATGAAGATATAATTTGCGTTTTTACACAAATATTTTGAATTGAAATTTCATAAGAAATTGTGTTGCACAAATTCCTGCAAAATATTTTGCTGTGGTATTATGAGTATCACCTAGAGTTTGAGAAACATGTTTTCTACATCTTCTAATACAACATGATGTTAGTATGAAAAATGTTTAACAAGTATATCTTAGGTGAACACCATTCACATTATATTTGCACAAGAATGGAATTTTTTTGTTGTTTTCATTCACCTGCATTCATTAAAAAAGTAAGACAATGAATTACGTTGTTCATCAAACTAACTGAAATATTTCCTCAAATAGTTTAAGTTTACTAAAAAAGCTAAATTGGGGGTATTTTATTGAAAAAGCTATATTCGAGGTATTGTCATAGGATGTTGTTAATCGTAACGACTGTAAACCCCTTTATGCCGATAATCAGAAATCAGATCTAGTTTACTTACTCATTGACTTTTGTGCCAGCAATAATGCTTCATCAGAAAGTTTCTGATCGAAATTAAGAAGTAATCAACGATTCAGATTGATCTGTCTTGGTCAATATTAACAGTTTCTTTGCAAGAAGGATACAAAAGCTGGTTGTTCTATGTTTACTCGTTGCATTAGTTTTAGGCTACAATAATGTGATTTTTGTTTTTCAAGAACATGCTAGTCTTAGTCGATGATATGTTTTTTAAGTCAATCATTTTCTATCCAAGAACTATTAAATGGTATTATGTTCAAATTATTCGCATCCAAACACCCTAATATATATTCAATTACTATTCATTAAGGACCTTCTATTATTGAATATCACAAATGAGATATTCCATATATCATATTATTAGACACGTTGCATAAGTATTATTATTGAACTTCGCTGAATGTTTTACTGTAGTAGGCTGATGTATGAATTGTTATCTGTATCGTTCTCTACAAGGTAATTGTTTGCTGAAACTTTCAGCACTTCCTTTTCTCAAAATAAACATAATAATATGGCTTATTCAAGCTTTAACTTTGATAATGTCTTGCTCATTGGAGAATAAAAGCAGAGCTAAAGACTAATTATGTTCTAAGGTATGCCTTTTCCTATGAAAAATGTGTTTGTGATGTTTTTCTACGCAGACAGCTTAAGTCGCTTTATTACAAAACAGAATTAATGGAGCCTTCTCGAATAGCTATTATTGTCCCCATAGGTATGTCAGTTTTGTCCTCTTTGCAATGAATGTCATGTATTATAGGTAATTGGGAGAGAACATTTGTTCGCAAATATATATCTTCTCTAAGTGGAACGTATTAGCGACAATCAACGCCGTGATTTATAAAATAAGTTTTAGTTTTATATATAATACACAACTTGAACAATGGTATTTTGTCAGAATAGAAATATTTGCTTCAATCTTAATTAATTTCTTACAGTTAATATTGAAAATGTAAATGTACTGTATAACTTCTTGAAAGATATCTGAATTCATTTTAAAACATAAAGGGTTTTTCGAACTCATTGCAATAGGAAACACGGGTCCCTGTCTGTGACATTTCATCTTGTATTTTTTAGAAGAAATCAGAGTATGATAAAGGCTTGATTCACCTTACCCCTTGCCCTCAGCGATGTGAGGGTGAGTTTGAGTGTTGCTTATAGAATTTGAATTTTCAACTAATCCGTTACATTTTACATGAATGAATAGAGAACTATTACATTTTATAGATATTCTAATGTATATTAGGTCTAATAATGTGTTTCATATTGATAACTATATACGATTATCGCTGTCCTTACCTTTTAGGACTTTGTCTTCTTGATCCGTGAGGCTTATCATTCAGAATTCAAATTAGCTGAGGAGTCTAAATATCAGATTATAGCATTAAAGCTCTCTTGCTCCTTTGGAAGTTGATGTAAATAGGCTCGTTTTGTCATTTTCGTATCTGCCTTCTCCTGTGAAAACCCGCAATTCGTCTTCCAGATGTTTGTTAGCCTTATGAAGTTTCCTTTTCGTATTTCGCTGATGTTTTACCGCCTTCGCTTTGCTTTGAGGTTTTGAAAGCATTTTAAAATGTTACCAATTTCATTAAATATCACTTCGCTAATGTCGGCGCAACATGACATTCTTTACTCTCTTCCCAGGATGTACATGTAAAGATGACAATCTTATGAAGTTGGCAATTACGCAAACTCGTTGGTCTTCACTTTGCATTTTCGAGTAATATTTTCAATTTTAACCAGATTAACAATTGTTTTTAATATCAAGTCAGTAAACCTGACCAAATAAATATACATTATCGACCTGTCTAGTTCCATCACGACATAACCTCGTTATTGCCCTAATAGAGGACTAATTTCCTTAAAATGAAACAAAGCAAAGTCATCGAAGGACATTACAGAATTAGACTTACTTGTGTCATTATATTAGTCTGTTTTAATGTGATATGAGCTCTTTCCTTTTGAATGTGATGATTATTGATATCATTTATCTCCTTAAGATAGTATTAAATGTCCAAGTGAACGTCATCTTATAGCAAATTTGTTGTAGACAGTTCAAAAGACCTCGGCATAGCCGAGACTATGTGTCTTCTTTCCAAAGCCGTCAATATTTTTTTCAAGACCTTTTCTCAAACAATACTTAATAATCTTCATCATCACCAAATTAGTTTTCCAGGTTGTGTGAATTAAATGAGTTATTTTCGACATTTACAAGTAAAAAAACATGATTTAATAAGATTACATTAGTTAAAACAACTATGTTGCATTGCTTACAAAGTGATAGTTTCTAACAAAGTCAACAATTCACTATTGAACTCATGAAAATTCATGCTACTTCACACTTGACTTTTGTCAAATGATAAAAGCTCATTAAGGTAAATAGGAATAACAGTTACCATACGATTTTTAAAACAATAAAGTTTATATGAAACATCATTTTTTTCAAAACATCGCATTTACAATAACACCAGCATCGTCATAGTTATGGTTAGTTTGGACGCTCTTGAAGGGTTTTACCAATGAAATAAGGTTTAAGTTGTGCCTAGTTTTCGAAAATCGTAATTTGGAAGCATTCACAATCAGAATGCCAGATATTAGATGAGAGTGTGCAAATGAATTATACAAGTATTACATATATACTACATGCTAATGGTGAGTTTTGCTTCAGCAACAGAAGTTCTACAGAAAACAGTCAACAGTGGTGAAGCAACGCACCAGAAAGTAACTGAAAGTAAGCCTTAGTAATGACAAAATTGAAACACATAGAAACAATAAACAAGAAACAAATATGAATTCCATACTCTTTAAGATGATTAGTCCCAGGACGCATTTTAATGTAATTAGGACTTCCTTGCATATCATTCCAAACATTGATTTTTACGATCAGTAAGGCCAAACACTGATCAAATTATGACAGATATTGGTCTCCTATTAGATAATTCTTAAATTTTACCCAAATTTGGGTGAAAACTACATGTATACTTGCATCAGAGATTTTATGGTTGCCTCACCGCCTCCATATGGATTCATAGTGAAACATGGTTTTATTCCAGGACTTCTAGTAGAGAAAAATAGTCGCTGATATTGTTTAATTGATATTCAAAATAATTCATCAGTAGAAACATTCCATTTAGGTTTGTCAATTAATTCTGAAAAAATTTGATTTAAATGTATATGTGGTTGATTTTAGTGTCTCATTATAAATATAAACACTAAGGCTAAACTATTAATCGTGTAAATTACAGAATGATTTTTTCACGTTATGTTATTAATTAAATATGTGTTATCACACTCAGAAAGAGTTGTTAGCAAAGGATAATGATGCATTGTTCGTGACCATCTGTCTTTGAATAGTCATTTAAGTCTAGATTGAAAATTCTGACATACTCTTTAAAAGAAGCTGGTTGTGAAGGGCGCTTTGATTATTACGCAGTTTGATAAACACAATTGTTCACTTCTTTTTCTCAATATGGTTCCTGATCTCAATATGGTTCCTGAATACATGAACACATGGTTAAGACACATCAAGGAAGTATTCTGTTTACTGCGCCTGTGCCCTGTTAACTTGGTTTTATCTACAGTTTTTTTTATATCAATTCAAAAAGATCTTAATTTGCTAACTAGCATGGGTTATTTTGATGCTGATCCGTAGTATAATTCTTGTCAAAAAACGAAAATTGTGCAGTAGAAAATTAATTCAGGTGTGTTTACTTCAGAAGAGTAATTGGTTATATGTTTATTTAAAAACATTAATTTGATTTGAAAAATGTAATGGGTTTGCACTTGTATGTCAGGATTTTTGTTCAAAGATAAATTTGGTCTACAGGAGCACAAGAACATACGTAAGATATGATGCACACATATGATACTCTGACACCACGATTAAGCACACTGGCTAAATAATATCATAAATCAAAATAATTCTGCTCGCATTTATTAGCATGGCATTTCTCAAAAAGTGCCTAATGTTTTATATCACCCAATGTAAGATAGTGTTTGCTTGGGAAATTGTATGAAATTAAGATAGATCCATTCGCTCACATTTCGGTTTTTCAATGGTTTGTAACGAACACTAGCTTTTAGGAAGCCCAATAGAGTTGATTTACCAGACAAAAGGGACACGTGACAAATCAGAATGATCACTACATTATAACGACCACAACTTTAAAACTCTGAACGTCACATTACTCTATGTGGTGAGACGATTAAACGCTTTGGAGGATAAATTCATGAAAACAGTTAACCCGGACAACCATCTCAAGCTGAATACTTCCACTTAACCCAGCGCCTATTAGGGGTGTGGAGGTATGGGTGTCTTCTTGACTTAGCCTTCATTTTTCATTTTAGTGTTCCAGCATTAGTGCTCCTGATCTGTCATTTCTCTTTGGATTGCAACATCCACGTAATAAATAACAAAAAATACTACATAAAGCACGTTGAATGCTACTACTTACTCAAACACTTCAAGCTTGAGATCGATCCTGTGAACATATTTTTGTTTTCTAAGATTGCTACGAATTTAGTGTCATCAAAATTTTCAATGTTGATCTCTATTGAAAGTGACTTATTTGTACAACTGGTGCAGTTCACAGCTCTGCTTTTCTATTTGAAGTTGATTTATTGTCAACACAAAGATAAAGTTTAAGGCCAATTAAATTTATCTTATATCTGGATAGTCCTTAAACGTACATGACACTTTGTAAGGACGGTGAGGGATTATATATATATGAATATCAAAATGACAATCTATCTACTTAACCGCAGACAGAGTTTCCTTCCGAATGGAGATAGTTAGAATAGATTCTGAACTGTATGAACTTATATGTGACCTACAGTATAAGTGGATGTAATATGAAAATATTCGAGTGACAAGTGCGTTGTTTGTGTCCGGAAAAGTGCTCACTGTTAAGTCTGACCTATCTACACAATGTATTCAGAGATTGATTCCAACTCTTGAGACGTGTTTGTTTTTATTTTTTTGAACATTATCACTTCCTGATAGACAATTCCATATCATAGCATTGGACATCTACAGGTTTGATTCACGCATGTACACAGACATTTTATGAAAAATATACAAGAGTTACAGTGTTCAACATGGACGACGGAAAAACAAGATCAACAGTGTTTTCTCGCTTAATTAAAAAACCCAAGTAATTGTGTACAAGACACAAGACATAAAATGATTTATTTCCTATGAGGGCATTCTCATAGGGATTCATATCTTTAAAATGATATAAATAACGTTCTTTAAATCAAATATTTATAATTTTCTTTTGAAAATTGTTCAAACAATTCTGATGTTGCACTTCTTAAATTTTTACAAACATTAAGTAAAATGATAAAATCTATACATAAATGGTTTTATGCAAGTTTTATTAAAACCGAACCAAAACTGCATTGTAAAGAGAAGGATGTTCTATGTGATAACAAGGTAATGATTAAAACCTATCTTTTATGGTTATAAGAGAAAACTAAGGATGTTTATCGAGTGTTTATTAAGTGTTTACTCTATTTATGCAATATATTTTCAAAGTTTTCTTCGTGCATTATGCTACCATCATTCTCAAATGCAACGATTGGATTATTACTTTTAAGATATTGATTTAATGGTATAACTGTCAATATTCTTTAGGAAATTTACAATATAACTTACCAACTTTGTGGAGAAGTTGTTATTCAAACGTCTTGTCATGAAATTCAAATGGATAAATCCTTGCGAAATATTTATTGATAGATATAGTCTTATCAGTCTACTCACATTATATATGCACCTTAGTAGCAAAATCTAATATTCGAGGTTTAATGGTCACGTTTTCTTGAATTTCTGATAGAACGTGCAGACAATTAACAACTTGTAAATATAAGGACTGGCTTCATTAGATGTTAACCATGACTGGTATGCTTATTCAACATATTGCACTGAATTTAATTATAAAGTAAGAAATCTATCGAAATACCAGTACTGACGCCACCTTGTAATTGAAAAACGGAATGACATCCTGATTTATTTCATGAAGGAATAACTTTTCAAATTATTCTGAATTGATCACATTAAGAACACCTTAACGGACATATCTCAGCATGGAACGCAATATTCTTCAGAACAATAACTTGTATTTTGACTTCCATGTTATCGTCGCAGATTTATTTAGAAATGCATTGTCCTGAAATGTGTTAAATTATAATCGATGTTTAGCTCCCCTCACCAAAATAGCTGCAATGAGGAATGAATGCTTATAGATCAGTTTTGGCTGAAATTGTAATCAAAATGATCAAAGGAAAAATCTCGTTTATATACTTCTGAAATCATTTCAGCAATGTGAGAAAGAAAGGTGGTGTTCTCCACAGAGTTGTTACTAATTTATCATTTACCCCCAATGTTACTTCAAGCAGCACCTTCCTTTGTACTCCAAAGCAAGCCATAAAGAAAGATGTTTACACAGATAGCCATGTATATTTATTCCAATCAAACGTGTTAACGCTCAACCCAATAATAGGGAATGAGGAGTAGGTCCTGCAATTAACGATAACAGCCCACTTGATAAATTAACTTTTACCACCATAAATAGCCGTGAGAAGGCAAAGGAGGGTTTAAAGTGGCGTGATTAACATTTAGAGTGATTGCATCAATTATCTTGATTTAACAGATGGGTTCGAATTAAAGTTGTAGATAGGTTTACGCTAGGTTACGCAAATGACTTTATATCCAACCCTTAATAGGACAGAGAGAGTTTAGTACATTCTTTGAATGACTTGTATTGAGGTTTGGGTGCCAAGAACATTAAAAACTACATTTGCCGCTTTGCAAATATCCCAAAGGAAAATATTAACTGTTTACTGACATGTGTATAATTGGGAAAGAACGAAACATTGTATCTGGTATTGACTTGTTTCGATTTCCTAAAAAGAAAATCGTATCTTATTCGATTTGTAGAAACCCTTACTTGTCAGCTATCATCCGTGACATCTGAGAGTTCAATAAAAGACACCCACTACATGTCTACTTAGAAAGTACATATATTTTGTCTCATGACTGATTTACACGACAAGTCTATGCCATATGTATGAACAACTGTATGTAAACGATTAAATTGCAGCAACCAGTGTGGCTATCCTAGTGAACCAATATGATCAAGCCTAAGCTTTTGCTTACATTTATCCATGGTGGAACATGGTCCTATTGTTTCAGGATCCCCGGCAGTAAATGTTCTTCCAGATGGCGGACGGTTTTAAAGGCTAGCTTATCAGTTGGACGAAATTCTATCCAATATCAAAACATGTTTTTCATAACCTGGTATTTGTGCTTAAAACGAACACTTTTTCAGCTGCTTATACTGTCGCAATGAACTATGGGCTTTTCTGTATTCATGAGAGAGTTTTGCTGTTGAATCTACCCCCAGGGTTTAATTGTAAGGTTGTTTGATAAGAAATCCATATGAATATTCTTATGATTTTAATCACTGGATTTGTGAATCTTACTTCACACATGTTTTGGATACAGATGAAGTTATATCCTTGTTTTTTTCACTATTTCATAATCAAATCAGACTAATCATTTCAAAATTTTCAATTTAACACGATACTGTGTTGATAGTGATATAGGACCTCATTTAAACCTTTTTTGACTGTTAGCTCTAACATTGAAGTTATAGAGTAATATCTACTTTTGCTGTTGATAACTGTATAAAAGCAGCTCATCTCAGATAATGATAACGTACTATCGTAATAGATTCCTTGCAATGAATTGTGCCATTAATTAAACCACTAAGTCGATTTAATTATGAGACACATTACAAAACGTTTGATATATTTTACTTACAAACCTGTACTTCCATACGTGATAGTTTTTAACATATGAAATTGCGGTTTGAGTCAAATCTTTTAAGTACATAATGAAAAGGATACACAATGCCATCAATGATAGTACGATATGTCATTGCTTTCAATGACTACTTGCAGGCCGTAATTAAATTTAAATGCAATAATTGCTTAAAGAACGGCTTCCCTCATGAAACTGATATATGTTAATATTTTGATATCTTATCATGTGTCGCCGAGAATGAATCAATGCAGACATGGTCAGAATAAATAGTAGAGCATGTACTACTATTCCAATATCCTAAAACAATAAATTATTTCTCGATAAATGTATACAATTTGATTGTCACCTTCACTCAAACACGAATCTACAGCAGCCTCTTACACGATTCTATTGATCTGTTCACTGTCCAATTATCTTCTAGCTTCAGACCCAGGGAGTCAATGCAAGACAAAACCTGCTTCAACTCGGACCGAGTCAGCACTCACAGTGTGGTAGCTCTCTTTACTGGTTGCGCACTGTACTGGCTTCCAGATGAACGACATTGGCTTCCAGGATTTATAACATATTGAACTGTGAGTATCTTTCTGGAGTAGCTAACTACCTGTTTGTCATTTTAATTACTATACAATTAAGTACATATTGACCTTCTGTAATACTGTGTATGTAAAATGCACTGAATTCGATTGCTGTATTCTTAATTGAAAACTTTCTGTTGGTCCTGTTTTTTTATATTATTTTAAAAGAAGTAATAAGCGCATAGTTCATTATTGGATGATAAGACTACAAAGACTTGTTTCATAGAACAGAAAACGAGTTTTTGACTAACTTGTTTTAAAAAGTGTTTTTAAGGTTTAATTACTTTGAATTATATGCATTGCAATCTAAAAAGGCAAGATATTGAATCTTGTGCACAAAACGTATGTTATAAATGACATGATTGAACACAAAAAGCTATATGAATAGTTGCCAAGTCAAACCGATGACAACAATACCATATAGAAGTATTTTTCTCATCATCTTTAATATATGAGAAAAAAATATTTCCAATACTCTTTGTTCCCTTTAACTTTTACATTGTATTTGTTGCTAACCTATGGATATATTTTTGTTCCTTTGTTCATGCTTATAAGGTATTTTGGCATATTATCAATATATTTACAATATATCACAGTTTTGTGAAATAACAGTACAGCAGTGTAAAGGTTTAAAATTCTAAAGTAGCCTGCGTGTTTACCCATCTATGAATGATCTGATTCTTTAGATGCATATATATTAGTGAACAAATTATCATGTGTATAAAATTGAGTGGTTTTACGTTTAATGGCACTCACAATCATTCATATATACTATATCCCTGATAATTTTGTCCGGTTCCCTCGGATAGGGATTTTTCATCAAGACAATCAGTACTTAGATTGAGAACTTGCTTTTAGCAAATGAGAACATTCCCTCGTTCAGACCTGTGAACCAGTGACGGGGCGATAAAACGTCTAAACAGTCTTCCTGTTCAGAGTTTATAGTCATAACTCTGTAATTGGTATAAAACTGATGGTTAGATGATCATCTGTTGGCGTTCTCAAATGTGAAAGGGAGGGTAAGCGTTTTAAATTTTATTTAAGCAACCTTTACACTAAAATAAAGTGTATGATTTTAAATCTTCACTAATGATATTTCTTATTTCTTTAGGCTTCTAATTTCATATGTAACCAGTCACATCTACATTTGGTGAATGAGGACCTAGACAGTAGATCAAAGGATAGGCAGTAGAAGCATATGCAGTTTCGTTATGGTCTTTTTCTTCTTGAATGCATCCACTGTTCATATATTCAAACGGTCGTCTTAGGTTTCATTATTAAGTAGTAACCACAGTCGCGTTGCAGGCTTCCGTGTGCTGCAGGACCAGAATCTCTGATAAGAGAGAAGTATACTCCAGGAAAACAGTGTTAAAAGCTACATGATGTAAACTAGTAATTTCTCAACAAAAACAAACTCAGACTGTTCCTTCTCATTTTGATTGATGCCTCTTTTTTTCTTTTTAAAAAAAAATAAACATTACAACCTAATTAGGAATGAATCTATTGAAATTTCACCTAAGAAATAAAGCACCAGGACGATTTTTTACAGTCACTTTGGTGAAAACAGTATTGCATATGATGTAAAATCCTGTTTTGGAATCAATTCATCGATTGCAAGGGTTGCGTAAAAAGATCTGCGAGAATTAATAGTTAAAACATTCAACAATAATGACGTTTTCTCACAATAGTTAATCATACAAGATTTAGTTTCTATAGCTCTACTATAATACAAATTGAAAGGTCAGTGTAAGAGAACTGCGAATGGTTTTGCTGGGATTATAAATTTTCAATTTCTTTCAAATACATCAAGGGATTTCATGAATAAGTAAGTAGGCAAATATTGGCGTTTAGGGTTCACTCAAAAATGATTTATTAATTCAACCCGTGGAAGAAATTATTCCAAAACAGATAAAGTAGAAAAAGGGTTTCATGAACATCCAAACTGGTTCTATATGTGTTATATAGTTTAATCTCGCTTTTTTTAGTTGATTATTATTTAGAACAGGGACATAAACACATCGTCAGCGTAATAATTCAAAGCTTAACTGGGCATTAAGATGCGTGTGGGTGTCATACTAGCATGATATCAATATGCTAATGGTGATACAATGCAATGATGCATATGTTGTTTGCAATTTTTTTACCAATTGCAATTTTAGATGCATGACATGGACCAAAAGAAAGAATATTCCCATGTATGCACATGCTTCGTAATCTGCATATACCTACGCAAGAAAAACCTACTCAACCTTGATATCTATCATGGCCCATACCTCGTACCTTCTTTTTATACCAAGCCACTTTCAATTAAAAATGGTGACAGCGGATGAGAGGTTGGAGAGAGTATTTAGGTTTTAAAATGCCATTGTTTGGATGATGAATCACTTGTAATATAAGAAGTTATCTGAGATACGATATTTTGCCATTGGTAGATATCAAGGTTTCCTAGGAGTTGTCTTGATGTTTCTAAGATACAAATGTACTAATGAGTCAGAAAGAATATTTGTAGTAAGTTATATATGGATCAAGGTGAATCGCCCTGGGCACGTTAAAACAAAGACCTTTAACAGTTTTCCTCTTGTTTCAGGTACCAAGGTGGAATTTACTGTTGTTACACTGTCACCAGTGTTAAGACGATTTTGGATGTAACAACTGGGGCATGTACAAAATATTTGAACTTCTGTTGTATTCAATCTATAGAAGTAGACACGTAAGTGAAGAAAAAACTAATTCAATGTTAGTTATTAGTTAAAATATCTAAATGAGCTAGATTTGGCCACATCCTTTTGTGAGTATTTAAGTGGAACTGTTTTGATGGATAAAGGAAACATGGATTTGTTCAATGAACTCAGGTATCTAAATCTAACAGACTACCATCAAAATCTTTCGGAATTCCTAAACACCCAAGGATTCGATGAAAGCGATATGGTCGAATATTGGAAACTGCATAAAGCCGCCATCTATATGAATAACTATTACCTATGGATAATATTTGGGTTCGGATTTCTTGGAAATATTGCAAGCACTGTTACCCTCAGTCAAATGAAACCCTTGACAACGTCCAAGTTCTATGTGGCACTATTGGCAATTGTTGATAATTTGGCAATTGTTCAGAAGCTGCTCTACCACCAGCTGACTTACTATGAAGTTGGTATTGGGACCATCGGGTGTCGGATAATGAACTTCATGTCTCTGTGTCCTGTTACCTATTCCAATTGGATACTCGTCTTCATGGCAATAGAACGATTCATGGCTGTCACATTTCCTCTACGGGTGAATGTTATTTGGAACCTCAATCGTGCTCGCCTGAGTATGATAATTCTTGGTGTGATTATTCTTATGATATATTCCCACATCTTCTGGACGACCTTCTCCTATGATGGTATCCATTGTGATGTACGAGACGAATATACACAATTCTATGATAAATATTGGTACTGGATAAACGCAGCCATATATTCCTTCCTTCCATCGTTGATACTAATTGTGTGCAATATTTTAATCATCAAGCAAATCAAGCAGTCTGCCCACAAGAGAAGTCAGTTGTCTTCAGAGGGTGATCTTGAGAGAGGGGGACAAAGAGGGAAATATGAAAGACAGATCACCATAATGTTGCTAACTGTAGCTCTTGTGTTCCTCGTCCTCACTCTTCCTAGAACTGTGTTTGTCCTTTTTCACCTCTCATGGAACCCTCCAAAACTTTCTATCAGCTTTGTTAGGAAGAATCTCTTAGACCAGATAACTTTCTTCCTTTGTGATGTAACTCACGCCGTCAACTTTTATCTATACTTTATCACAGGACAGAAATTCAGACAAAGCTTTCTTAGAGTTGCCTTTGGTTGTGCAAGAACGTCTAGCATGGGGAATAATCATTCCAGGTTGCAAATGACACACAATGGAACAGCTGAAACGACAGCAAATCCTAATAATCACATATGTAAGGCATGCATTCAGATGAAAAGCGGTGGACATATTTCACTACACTACGTTTCAAGAACATAGATATCTTGAAGGTTTATAAGAAAACAATTCTTAACGGAATACTGAATCAACATTTTCATATGTTAATGAAATGTATTTGGTTTCTGAACAGATGTATCTGTTTATTGCATTAAATTCGTTCTCGCTGATTTCTTTTATTGTATTATGCCTATTTTTGTTGAGGAAGGGAATATACTTGATATCATTAGATAAGAGGAAGTTTGACTGAAATAACAATACATTGTATGTGCTAATTCAGTTAAATATTCTAAGCACTGAAAGACTGACTTTTCTAAGTGTGAGAGAAGTTTTCTCGTGGTATCCAAAATATTTTACTCTGGGTTATTACTGGGAGAATTGCTTCTATTTTTATATGTTAGTGATTTCATAGGCTGGTCATATACATTACAGCCATATACATCAAAATGAGGCATTCCGCCTGATAGATACCAGAGGACTGAATGAGCTCTTCACATCGAATTACGTCGATGAAGCATGAATACACACGGGAACGTCATAAAATCCTACGCTAGCCTCTGTTTCAATATCAGAACTTCATGCAGATTTCTCTATCTGCAACACTAAGTATCTGCCGAAATTTTAGTACTTGAAAACATTTCTTGCATTGAAATCTTGCTTGTCACCGGGGCAGATGATTCTGTCGCCATGAAATGTGCCAGTCTGCGCACAGTTGAAGTAACTCTAGTTTTCCCATATGCATACGGAAATGATTTAGGATTTTCGAAAGATGAACTTCTGAAACGGCGTAATTGATTCACTCATCAACGTTTATAGCAAGCGAGACACGTTTGTATAAAATGGTAAGGATTTTATTACTTGAGGTACCTCTGTGGGGATGAATGCGCATACTTAAGATTAGAAATGATATGTGCAAAGGCAAACTTGCTTTGAATGGCTGAAAAAAACCCAACTAAAGTATAATTCTTGGATTTTTAAGCCAATGTTGAAACGTGTTTGAGTGATTTGCAGGTCGAATTAATGAAGCAAAGGTTGACTCAAATCAAGGGAAGGAAATTTCAGTGCAAGTTTCCCTGATCCAAGGTCCAGAGGCGTTCGATTGCAACTAACGGCTCATTCAAACCTTGTATGATCAATCATGAGAATACCTTTCCATTACTTGATGCAACATGGGTATTATACCCCTTGTGTTCAGCAGGGGATATAGGATTGGTCAACATGAATTTGTGTCTGGATACTCTTTATCTTTTCATATTGGTTCATTACAATGAAAGAAAGACCGCAATATAATTTAGTGACCTTAACCTTCATTTCACAACATTTTCAGATTTTGAAATCGTCAGCAAAGTATTTCAAGAACCATTTGCACGATTCTCCCGGACTTTTCATTGCAAAGGTGCCTGTCCCAGTCAAAAATGGTACCCTTCACAATATTCTGAAGGTCATAGCAAGGCTTATAAATTTTCAGCATTAAATTCTGCATATTGAGCTGTTCGGTGTGATATCTCAAGAACCAAAATTAGAAATCTCATCATAACTTACATTTAGCTTCTAATCGGGCAGGCATCAGGCCAAGATTACTTACATTTACTGCATTTAGTATCTCAAGCAACATTTTCTACAAGCTCAATATTATAGCACCAAGTTTATTTTATGGAAGCAGTAGGGCACAATAGATTTGTCACAAAAAATGATTTTTTTTTATAAATTACCAGGTTTAACATTAACAGCGACATATTATTTTACAACTAACTTTATTTCTGGAAAAAAACACCTATGTTTGGTGATCTAAAACATATTTTATTTTATTTTGCGAGATCATTCTATTCAGGAAATAAGAAAGAAGGCGTGTTACAATGCCTACAAGGGCGTGCTTAAGTCACCCACAGGTATACCTTCATTACAATTGAGAAACTATCGCTTGTGGGGTTAATATATCACACTTCTTGCATTAAAGATACAAGTTATATCTTTAATAGGAAATTTCTTCCGCAAATTAAACAATTGATCATGATAAATGTCTCAATACTTGTAAGGTATTCAGAAGCCTGTCCTCTTATAATGAGATGTGAAGAAGACCATGTGTCATTAAGGAAATGAGAAATTATACCCCTAGAGAAAATGCAGGAATGATACACAAATGGTAAATTCTATTTGTCACATTGTCTCCAAAAAGCCCACGTGTGTAGCAGTGGACGTTCCTGTCCGTGTGAAAATCGTTTAGAGCCTTTGTAGTCTTCGTATCCGCATCTTTGAGAACTGTTAATGTATTTTGGGGCGTAACACCATAGGATGTTAAAGTCATAAAGACGACCATGGTTTGCTATGTATTTTCAAAGGTTTGGCCACTGTTTGTTTAATTTGTCATCCATTTCCTACAAATTATGTTGGGGTCCGAGTACCAAGATGTTCATCTTTTTAAGGTGTCACTTGACAATAACTATTATCTCGACTATATTTTCAACGTAGTTTTAGGAAGGGCCCTTCAACAAATGTTTGGCGCAACTGCAAACATTTCCTTGATTACTGTGCTTTAGTTTTGGGTTTGTTAAACATTCTCCTTCACAGTCCAAATTAATTGTAGTTGTTGGATAAAATCAAAATTGCAAGGAGGTGTTCTTTTCACGGAGTTACTAGTTTATGATAGATATCTGCTTGCTATAAAACCGCCTCAAAATTACAGGACCTGAGATCTCCACTCGTGAAATCATCTTTGACTGCCACAGTGAGTCCGACTAGCGGTGGGCGTGCTTGACTATCAAGCCATATATTAGTATGTGTCTCAAAGGATCCCAACAAACGATAGAAAAGACCTTTCAATTTGAAAATTGTGCAGACTGGAAGTTAATGATTGTAGACATAATTCTATGAAGCCCAACTATGGAACATTTATTTTCGTTCTACCTTTTCATCGATTTTATTACATTGTTATGTGCAAATTAACCATAAGATACATAGTAACAATCATGAAACAACTAGGCTTTTCCAGTGATAATCACATATGAATGTGTCAATTACTCTCGCGGGAGCGTAGCGTGCTCAATGTGGAAAGTCAGATTACCCTAGTCAGGTCACCGAATATTTAAGATTAAAGCTTCTACATTTACCATTTGGTATGGTTATCATGGGTACAAAAAAATCATATTTCCCAAACCTACACCATATAGTTAGGTTAGACAGCGAGCACTGACCGAAACAACAACTAACCAACTCGTCAAATTGATGTGACAATACGGTACAAAATGTTACATTTAGTCACTAAATGTCAAGTATTTCTAAAACATATTATAACCTTGTTTTTCGAAAATATGTGTGAACACATCAATAGACTGGGAAAATAATTGTAAACATATTAACATCTTATAATATTATATCATACTATATAATATATTGATATAAGGAGCAATCTAGCAAGTTTTCGGTAAAGTCACATTTACATGTGTATTCATTTATATCCAGTTGAATTGTATAACGTTAGCCCCAGAAACTTCCCACTTTGTGTTTGTTCTGAATCGCAAGCAAAGAAATATACTAAATTGCTCTGAAAGGCAAAGGGGGTTTGCTCAACATATGCTCAAACCTGTATCAAGAATATTTTTCTTTTTAGTGAATAAGTTAAGGGTTCTATTTGAGTCATATTTATGCTGTCTTTCAAGGAATGGTTAACAACTGGTTTTGTTAATCAAGAGTCCTGTAATCCCTGACACTATATTATAATGCCTAGCAATTTTTTTATTTTTTTTTTGGCATTTCAAACATTTGGGGGATAACTTTCAAGGTCATTTAACGAAGTATAATGCCAATGCGGAATGATAGAGGTCATTAGGAATTACTATTGTAATAAATAATACATACTAGGTCAGATAATTGATCAAATATAAGTATCTACTTATAGATAAGTAAAGGGATGTATCGGATGCCAAAAACCCCGTTTTGGGGATAATTATGTATGAGATTCATGATCTGAATACATAAAAAAATAAGATAAATTCCTCTTGAAGCTGTAATTATACATATCATTAATAACCGATTTCATTGATTTAAAGTTATAAAAATATAATCCTTTAATTTCAGACCATACATCTGCTTTCAGAAATAAGTTCCTTTTGGTGTAATTCCATTGAAAACCTGTCACAAGAGATGAAACTTCCCTGATCATAAATGCTAGCCATTGCGCTTTCGTGTCTGATCATGAACCTTTTTAATGGAATTGTAATGCAATTAACCTGCTGCATGTGGATATACTGCGATGTCGTTGTTATGTTCGAGGTCGTCGCAGAGATCATGACAGCTAGGATTCTCCTTCACCTCTGTCTTGGCCGCAAAAAATGAATGGTGGAAATAAAAAACATTCAATTACAGAGCAGGTAATTGTTGTTTGGCGCTACTCACAGGAGAAGGTTATACGTGGGTGTGGTATAACAGTGATGATGTTCTATTTAAAAACATTTACCCAGAAAGAAGTCAACAGGAACATGATCATTGAATCCAATCTTTTCAAGGCAAGCTAGAAATGTTCTTGTTACTCTGCAGCTGGTCGCTTTTGTTTTTGTGACCAACACAAATCTGTAAATAAACATTGGGCTATTGCATTTTGAACCATCTGAGAACTCTGATATGTAAGTGACATCTTGATTATTGAATTAAATATGACTTATCTTGAATTAAAGTCAAATGTCACTCCTTTATTTACTCTCCCTAAATGGACATAAACCACCAAGAAATGTCTTTATAACGTGTTGAATTATTCAGTATGGCAATTGAGAAGGGCGATTTACCAATCAAAGTGTTGAAAACCAATCTCAACATAACTTAAAGAATTGACATTTTACCGAAAGAAACTGAAAAAGTGGTTCATTCATAGTAATTATATCATTTCGACTCTAAGTTAATGTCATTTCAACAACACAGTTACAACACGTTTCTCTCTGTACATTTAAGATAATCCAACATTTCTTAAATAAGCTCTAAAAGAAGATTTAATTTTTTGTTTTGCCTATAATAAGAAATTGATTTACAAACAACATTCTGATAAAGATGTTATTTCAAATAACCACTCCTTATTTCCATGCAAAAAGGTTATATTAGTAGAAACCAATAACGATATCGCGGTGCACTAGAAATGGATCTTTGAATTTCTTCATGTACGCTTTCCCTTTCATATTCTTTGCATCGACACCAAAGACTTTCAGCTCAAGTTCAGGACTGTAGTGAAGAAGAAAAAGGACTCCCTTCTGCACACAGATATTCTGAACCTTTTCGGCAACGGAGGTCACAAACATTCTTGGACCTTCTGTTAGCTTATACAACTTCCCAGTTGCAGTGTAGTACAAATCGAATGTCATCTCGTGCATAACACATGTCATCATATCTGGTCTTTCAACAAGGACGACCACCTTCCTCGGACGTCGTCCATACAGGAAGAAGTACAGATCTCTTCCTAAGAGGTAACATCCCTTGCTTACATCATAGGTGGGAAGTTCCTGTTTCGTAGATAGTACACTCTTACCAAGAGTCCCAAAACCGTGTCCATTGCAGGTAAGTTTCATAGTGTTAAACACATATACATTTTTTGTTCTATCATTGTTTTCAAACCTTTGTACTACCAGTATAAGGCGACGATCCAGAGAGTCGATTTTGATTGACCGTAAACCACTGCCACCCATATGTTCCTTACCGAAAAAGGATGCAACTGTTTTAACATCGCCTTTCGAATTTGAGCATTTAAGATACTTATGGCACAGGAAGAAATACGTTTTTGTTATTGGATCATACTCCAACATATTAACAGATTCTCCTATTAACACTTTCAAATTTGTTTCACCTCTTGAAGGCTTTGAATTAAAATGTTTTAACTCGCTCTTGCCATTTTCCATTTGTGATAATGCAACAAATCTGTAGTGAAGTGTGGGAACTTTTTCCACTGTTGCAATTGATGCTGATGTTGATAATTCTGTCTTAAAAGAATAATTGTTTTTATCAACAGTTAATAATCTTGTGTCTGGAACTTTTGTTTTCACTGTGGGTCCATTAGCTTTATTAGAAGTTTCAAAACGGCGTCTTTCCCGGTAAAGTGCCAGTTCCGGATAGGGAAGTAGCAAGTAGAACTGATAGTTCAGCCTTTCTGGACGAAGGTTAGCTGTTGTCCTAATGGTCAGCAATGCACAATGTAGTATGTTTTCCTGCACCAACACAGAAGTACATTCAGTGCTTCTGATACACATTAATACACACTCAACAGCACTCCTTGCTTTGGCGTACCAAAAGGCATGCAGCTTGAACGTAGTGTTAAGATCATCTTTGGTATTTGGATTCGTCCATGAAATGGAATTGATAGAATGGCTAGATAATACAGAATATTGGTACATTGCAATCATAAAGAAACACTTAATGTCCAGGATACAAAATTGTCTCTTCATTGTAGATAGTTATTACACGGCTCCACAATTTAACAATGCTCATACACTATAGGTATGGCAGGTTATATTATTGTAATTGAAACATCATCTTGTCTTTACGACTGTATGAATTCACTATCGTTATGGTTTTAATAATTAAAGTTCGATATATGTAAATAATCTGTAATACATGAAGAGGTTGCTTTATTTGTCAGTTATCATAATGGCTTTTGGATAGCCACAAACGATAAAATATTCATCAAGGATGGGTTGATAACACTTATTCTAAATACGGAATATTTGTATAGGTTTTACTAGGATGACTTAACAGTGAATTTCAAGATTTTGATGATTTGATTCCCTTTCTGCTGAAACAAAGGCTTGTGTGTGTATATTCAGTCAGAAAAACTTCAAAAAAATATTCGGCTTTAGAGAGCTGTTATCAAGTATAACGATTTTAGGTGCAATATAAATAGTTAATTCTGTAAGTTGAATTGTAGATTTGGGACTATTATACCTTAAACCTTTTCCCGTGTTCTTCAGAGGCAGATGTTTGTCTCTTGGCAAGGGCTTCAAAGGCAACATTCTATAAATACATTTTCATATTTCATTTGGAAGAAAAGTCCTAGTGGACTAAAAACATTAATAGACTTTCTATCTAATTGGCAATTGAAAGTTAGATACCGTGAGTATTTGGTCCCTTCTACAAATCATGCAAACGATGCCTGCCCTGATAAGGTTTTCTTTATTGTTTCCATTTTCAGAACAAAAGCCAATTTTAGCTAATGTGATTTCGGAATAATTGAGAAATTAATATTTTAATTTGTAGCTTTCGTGTTCACAGTCGTCAGGACATTAAACTAATTTTTTATTTTGTTCAAATGAGTAAGAAGTTGTCTAAAGACTCCTAAGCTCTATATATTATAAAGTTTTAAAAGACTTTAAAAGTTTGTGGCTTAAAGACGTTCCGAACGTTTGTCAGTGCGCATCTTTTCGCGCATCCTAAAAAGTGCCGCTAACATTTTGAGAAAACTTAAGTTGTGTAAACATTGTAGAATAATGTCACTGACGCGTTATCGATGTTTGGAAAATATGGACATTTTTACTGTGGACTGCTTATTTGTTTTTTATTTGATCCATGTGCATATAAGTCATAGATTTTTAAGAATCATTTGCATTGGTCATAATCGGCAGAGATGTTTTGACACAAATGTTCACTGAACATGAATTCGCAATCTGTTGTTTCATAGGTTATAAATAGATAGCGGTTTTCCAAAAGGTACTCCAATTATTATTTTTGAAACTTGTAGAATAATTAGAACGGAATATTAAGTTACCCTCATTAGGCTGTAAGCAGTAGCGGTTTCGAATTCGAAGGTATCTCATTTCGAATAGCTTTTTTGCTGGAACATAAACAAATGTAAACAAAACCGTTGCATTGTTATCTCAAACAAAAAATAGAACTCATAAGCAATCATTTTTGGAAAAATTCTAGATAGATGTTTAAATGAAAAGTCAAAACGGTCATTGAGAAAATGAGTATTGATAAAAATCGGGAATGTATCGCGGAATTTTTACATTTCGGTTTGGCTGCATCTATTTTGCAAATTAATTATATGAGCGGTAATTTTCAATCATGTACACACTTACAATTGTGAGAAAACATTTATAAACATATCATTCACTGTAACATTTACCAATCAAGTGAAATTAATTACCTTGGTAAAAATATATTTGACCGAAGTCAAAAGTCAAAAAGAAATTGAAAATATGTCCGTGGTCTGCTCGGTTCATGAAGTAAATCAAATTGATATGTTTTTACATTCATCCTGGAGATAACAAAGTTATTTGTTATCAACTCAAGAGTATGACTTAAATATGAACGTAAGCACCAAATGCTTCCCGAACCGGGCCGACTTGATTGAGGTGTATTCCTCATCGTATTAGCTTCGCCAACTTGCGGCACTTGGATGCGGTGTCCTTTATCCCGCAATAAATAAATCTTTGAGAGGAAGTTTTGAGGTTAAATCTTACTATTTTGTGATGGGTGTTTTTTACGTGCCTTCAATCCACCTAAATATCCCACTATCGGGAACATTCATCTAGCCCCAGCACGCAGTTTGAAAAACTCAAATCATTCACAAATAGAAAACATTTGTCATGCTTAAAAGGTATGTTTTAAAAAATTGCTTGTGGATACTAATACTTTGTTCACGCGTGGATTTGACCAACAGGCCATAAATGTCTTTTGACACTTCAAATATTTCATAACGCTGATCTTAGAATTTCATGAAATACTTTGAAACGGGATAAACTGTGTACTTCAAACCATTATCATGAATTATCATTCAAGGGAAATAAAGAGTTATCTCCCCTTATGAGTTTTTTCATAAGTAATTTTAACTTCAGCTTCAATTATCTCGGAAAATAGGCCCGTGACATATTTTTTTTCTTGCAAATTATTTCTTTGCAATATGTTTTCTTCTATTTAAAACATATTTGAACTATTTTTCATTTATTTTTATTACTGAACGCCTCTTTTGAAGCTATTTTTCTAGCGATTATCATTGAACTTGCATCTTAATATTTTCAGATAAGTTACAAAACTCAAAAAAGGAAATACAAGAAATAATTTTTTTATTACATTATCATCTCATTTATTGGAAAAAAGTAAACTAAACTCTAAAATGTTTTTATTTTTTTGTTTTTAAGATTAAATTAGCAAAATTGGTCTTTTCCCAATTATTAAAAATAAACCCGTCAAAATCATCCTTTGTCTGAAAAAGAAGGTGCGTGACATGCATTTATTATTTTTGAATATCAAAGAATACATATTCAGCTTTCACCTTGCAAATTTACAGCAATTTTTCATTTATTATGTTAATTGGTACGAACCTCTTTAATTGCCCTAGTTATCAATCTTTAAAAAACAAAATTGTGACCGACTGTAATTTTGTTATCTATGTAATGTCTTTTGTCAAGTCACTTGAACAATTTACGTCAATGGATATTTCGTAAAGATGTGAAAAGTCTGTGGGAGTAAGACAGATGTATTGTCAAATAATATCCCTGCATTATATCATATGTAAGCACAATTACTGTAAACATAATTGTTCCTTCATTATAGAAGTGGATGAAATTCGCATAGGTTGAAATGTAAAAATGACAAAATAATTATCATACAACTACAGTTACGAACAGTCAAGGGTCAGTCTCTTTATAATCTGTTTATTCTGATATGTCCACTTATTTCAAGAACGCAAAATAGATAAGTCTAACTAAATCTATTGGTTGTAAAATTTGCTATGGTCAGTGGCACATGAAATTATTGCTAGTTATCACAAATGATACTTTGTTTTCCACTTATATTATCCTGATATAATAATATATAATGAATAAATCAAACTAATAATTCATTGACGACGATTGCTTTACTCTCCGTGACATCATTGGTAGTCAATTTCACTAATAATTATTGACAGATGTGACTGATTGTTAGTAATCACAAACGACATCATTCATTAAATTGCAAATCGAAATATATAAACTTTAAAAAAAATCAACAAAATATTTTTTTACATTTTACAACTACATGAAAACCGACTGGACATACTCTGTGTATGTCTTATATGTTAATATGAACAAACGTCTTATCCCTCGTTGTGTGTGTGAGGTCTCTGTGGGATTCCATTCCAACCATGTTGCAGCGCATTTCCTAGCTTGAGAAACAGATAAGGTTTACTTTGCAGTCCCTGGAAACGTTGATCAAGAGCTTACCAGAAATGCTCTATCGGTTTAAGATCTGGTGATTTGAACAGCAACAGAGAGACGTTAATGTCTTCTGGAGCTAGATAGGCCACCGTAAAGACGCAGTGTGAGGTATGGCGTTGTCATGCTGAAACAGCTCCCTCTGTCGTTTGATAATTGGATATTAATACACAGGCATGAATCTATTTGAGTTTTGGGGTGCGTTTTATGAAAACAATTTTTTAAGAGCAAATATCTAAGTGAATTAAAAATATTTTTTAAATTTAAAAATAATTGATACATGAAATTCTGTAACTTCTATTGCGTTTTATAATTTCAAGAGTTTCTTACTCGTCTAATTTTTAAATGATCATATTGGTTAATTTTTTAGACATACATGTATTACCAAGAAATACTTCAACAACAAAATAAACTTAATTTGTCTATATCGTCTTGGAACAGCTTAAAAATCTAATGCTGACCATCAGTTATGAACATCATTTACAAAATATACAATAACTAAGAAAATCATTTCTAAAACTTTATTCTTCTATTGATTTATTCCTACCATTTAATTCCGGGAGTAGGACAGAATGCCAATAGGAAATCTCCTACTGCTACACGAGTAAAGATATTACATCAATAGACACAGGATAGTCAATGTGCAAACATTGTTGCATTAATCAGAATTTTATTGTTGTGTGTTAGAGTACTCAAACGCTCGAAGAAACATTTCCTCTGCAATTTAATACATTGTGATTGTTTATATAAAGCTTATTTGTAAATAATATATGATAAAGGTGCTGATTGAAGTGTCACTCATAAAAAATTGTTTATCTACCATCACTGTAGACATACATGCAATGTCAACCTAGGAAGATTAATTTTATCAGTCACACCAATCCATAAATATGAAACAAACAAAGAGGCAGATTATTTTTTTATTTATGCAATCGTTTTTTAAATTACGTCGCAAATAACATGGGTTTTTGCAAATGATAGTATTAGTAATTGTTGATTGTGTTTTTTTCATCAACAAAGTAAATATTAGGATGAGATGGTGAAACACTTCGTATTTTGTAGAATGATGCATGGCTAAATGTCACTCGCTAGATTTTGATTAAAATATTTTTGCATTTATCTTTATGCTTCTGAAATAATTTTCTGTTCAACTGTAATAACCAAAGAGAGGTGAGATGATATTAGGTTTTACGCCGCTTTCAAGTGTATATCAGTTATATCGCGGCTGCTATTATTATTGTTGCATGGAGAAAGCCCGCAACACCACTGTGGCTATGCATTGCGGCGAAACCTGCGAGCATCGACTGGAACTAGCGAACCATGGGCGGTACTGTAGTACATTTGCTGGATTACATATACATGACATCGAATGCACTGCGCCTTTAAAGTTTCACAACAAAACTAAAGGACGTTATAAAATGTCTCCAAAAAATCGAATAAACAGTGCAAACCAAGTCAGAATTCTGAAATGGTCCTACCGGACAATTTGTCTGAAACACTTCTTGACTCCATTTGGAAAATTGATGATATATAATAAAGTTGTAATCTTGATAGAGTTATCAGTGAAAGAATTACATTGCAATATCTATAGATTACATAGGTTGCCAAAGGGGCAATACATAGAGGCTCAATATTCAAATCAATTGAGTCGATCACCTTTAGAGACCGCCACAGACACGTGTAACTACATTTGTTATCTCTCAAAGGATATTACTTTTATTACATCACATTTTTTATAGTGGTTTATGGTGATTGGCAATAGAAATAACCAAGACTGGTGACAATATTTTCAGCTTGTGTTTTAGAACATATAACTATTTTGAGCAACATTCCATCTGAAAGCTTATATTTATCCAAAGTCATTTCAAAGCGTATATTTCGGTCGTTGGTTAAAGTTTACACCAAAGACATCGCGTTGACAATCATTGTGAAAATACATTCAGTCTTACCTCTTTTCCTGAAATTGTACAAAATATATAATAAAAGACTGGTAATTTAAATGTTTTATGAAGTGAAGTTAACATCAGGTGAACAAGTGGGCAACATGACACACGAAAATAGTTATGCAAAATGAATAAAATCCAATGTTCATTGATATATAAAAAACAAATGTTTCGGATTTTGCCATCTGAGGAAATCATATTGAGTTAAATTTTTTATACAGCTGTCTGAAGATGCAATTGTCATAAACATATGCTGCCATCTCGTGGCTGAAAGACTGCATTCCCTTTTCTTGTTGATTGCCTGCAAATTCTCATTTAGGGAAAAAGGGTTGATTTTATCAATCCGACCAGTTTAGTCCCAGACATGCTCTTAGGGATTTACATGCGGGAACCTAGTTATCCTAGGGTCAGTTTGAACAATATCGCGGGATCAATGTATTATCTTCAATATGATCTAAAAGCCGTAATTTTCTACTAAAAATTTCAATATCTGTCTCAAGTTCTTGTAGATCTTGTTTTGCTGGAGTAGGACTAAATTTCATTCCTTTCATAAGTATTGTGATTTCCTCCTCCTTCAGATCTACACTAGACAGGTTGATAACTTTCAGTTCTCAAGATTAGTGTACTCACATTCAAATAGTTTAACGGAGAAAGAGGAAGATTACCTTATAAATTTTGAACATAAGGAAAGCAATTTTTATGGTTTACCCAAAATTCATAAAAGCTCCGAAATAAGTGAACAGTGTAAAAACCTGTCGTCCCCATATATAAAAGTAGCACCGGTAAATGATTTAAAACTGCGACCTATCATCGCCGGGCCAGAATGTCCAACGCATAGATTAAGTAATTCTATTGACATTCTGTAATAACCTTTTACTAAGTATGTTAAAAGTTACATACGGGACACGACAGACTTTCTCAATAACCTCACCCAATTTGTAGATAGCGCAACTAAATTGGTAAGTTTTGATGTAGTAAACTTGTACTCAAACATACCACATGCTGTAGGGATTAAGGCTATTCGTTTCTGGTTAGATAAACATCCTTCAGCTATACCTGAACGAGTATCAAAAGACTTCATAATAGACAGTATACAGTTTATCTTAGATAACAACACATTTCATTTCAATGGCGTCCATTATAAACAAATTAAAGGGACCGCTATGGGTACCAAAATGGCGCCAACTTCCTCCACACACTGGTCCTGGGCTATTTGGAAGAAATATTATACTCCAAAGTTGAGCAACAATTTGGAATAGAATTCAGTACGGAATTTCAAACACAATGGAAGCGATTTTTAGATGATTGTTTCATCCTTTGGAAACGGAGCGATACTGATTAAGAATGTCTGACAAATGAACTACAAAACTTACACCCAAGTTTGTCATTCACCAAGGAGGTAAATGATACACAGCTTCCCTTTTTAGATGTAAAAGTATCCATCTCAAATAATCTTGTTGAAACGAATGTATACTACAAACCAACTGATTCTAAGCAATATTTGGATTTCAATTCATGCCATCCTCGCCATACAAAAAACAGCGTTCCGTATTCGTTAGCTAGACGAATCCGCATGATTGTTTCAAATACTGATCGTGTAGATTATAGATTGAATGAATTAAAGATCTATTATTAAAAAGGCACTATCCGAAACAAATAATTGATGACGCTATTTTGAAAGCAAAACGGCAAAATCGTTACGATCTCCTTAAAGTTAAAGAGCAAGTACAAGAAAAGGTATTACCATTTGTATCAACATTTAATCCAAGAAACCCATAGATATTCCCAAAACTTAAAGAAATGCTCCACCCCCTACAAAATTGTGATACCTTAAAAGATAAACTTCCACATGTACATCTTATAAAGAGTAAACGGCAAAGCCGAAATATTAAACAAATAATAAGCAAAGCTAAATTTGATCAGTCAAGCCAAATTGACAAATCAATAAGCCAGTGTGGAAGACCAAATTGTGGCACTTGCCCGTACTTATTAGAAGGGAAAGAATATAACTTCAAAAGTGGCCACTTATTCCATGTACGGGAAAACATGACATGCGCATCACAAAATTTAATATATGTTATCAAATGCGGTGGTTGTAGCGAAGATGACATAGGACAAACGGGGGACACATTTAAATCAAGAGTGTGGGTCCATAAGCAGCAAATCAGGGACCCGTCCTGTCGCTACATTCCACTGAGTAGACATAGAAAGATGCGCCGGGGATAATTTTAAAATGTTCCCCTTCTATAAAGTCATGTCAAACAGCGATGAAAAGAGAAATATGAAAGAATATTATTTCATTAAACTTTTCAAGCCACAATTAAATGGAATTAATGTCACCTAACTATGTCCATATCTAAAAACTGCTGTTAGTATTATATATGTGATTGATGTAAAGTACTGACGTCACCAATCTGTGGGTACGCATCGATTGTCATGAGTTATGCGCACCTTGTTCTGTGACGTCATAGCATGGCAACGTCATAAAGACCCCATGATGATCACTGAATAGTGTGAAACCGGTCGGGGATTGAAATCATTTCCAGACTTTTGTTTTTTATCTATATATGTATAGTTATATTGAAGTTGATAAAACAAATATAATTCGTTATGGTTAAATCTCTGGTCCTTAGCAACATAAAAAGCAAATTCAACATTTACCATATTATTTTATTATTTCACTTATGTAACGTCTGCTACTATTATTGCGGGAAGAAAGCCTGCTACACCATTGTGGCTAGACATTCGTTGAAATCTGCCAGCATCGGCTTGGACTACAGAGCCCTGGGTGTAAATGTGTTGTAAAGTGTTGCATTGCAACCAAACCTTACTGCATGTAAAGCAGTTCTCCACTGTTCATTGTCAAATTTCTCCCTTCAATAATACTAGCGGTCGCAGTATGTGTAAAATACTCTTGTAAGCGGCGTTAAATCCCATATCACCTCACCTAATCCAAACTGGACAGATCGACGGTGAGAAGTTAGAATAAAGTTGAGTCGTTCTTAATCCTGCTGTCCATCTCTCACTCTGCCTTTTGTCATTTCCGTAAAGCTTTGATTCCCTTCCTACTGATCTGTTCCTCATCTTCTGGATGATCTTCATCCACATGAGTAATAACTGAAATATTGCTCAAAGACGTAAAAGCCCGACTTATTCATTTACTCCCTTTTATTTGCCAAGTCGAAGACATTATTATCAAACTAAACAAATGAATAGTTTTATCATTTATGATTTTCTTCAAAAGGATTCCGCCACAACTTTTGTATTACAAACTGAAGAGACACATCAGTCATTTTCGAGATTGCGAAATATAGTGCTTGTTGAATCCAATAGAAGGCGTCGTTATATCAATACGTACCATTGACTTGTGATCAAACCTGCTTTATATTACATTTACGAAGAACAGCGTGAACATGCTCAGTTTAAGACCAAGTTTTTAATGGATCTTCACCGTGTCTTTATCTGAAGAGCATTAAGCCTTATCTCAGAGATGATTTATTTAATGACAAGAGGCTTTATCTCAAATTCATCCTGATACTACCAAGAAAGTTTAAATTATAAAGTAAGAAATGACCTTTAGTAACGTCAGCGATGTGCTGTTCAGTGTGTCTCTAAGGTTACATGTTGATTAATCTGAAGAACGTTGAATGCATGACAAGAATGTAACAAGGGAGAACATATTAATGTACTGCCAAAACGGCTATACACAAATATCACTGTTAGCATGATATTGTAAGGATTACTGTGGTGACGTCACTGCTATGGCCAGGATGTCGTCTAACCAATAGATAACGCCATCAATGAAATAAATTTTAAAAACTGTGCGTTGACATTTAATACAACTAAAGTAAACTTAGTAAAGGATTGTAAGTTAAAGTCATCTCATTTCCCTATATACAAGTACAAATACCTTTGAATAATATTCCATTCATTTTTGTCAAGTATCCACTACTTTCGTTATGAGCTATGTTTAGTTCGTGAGTAAAAATATATATTGTGGTTTTGAATGCCAACCATGATCTGGACAAGATTCTGCCTCCTCGCAGAGTTGTTTGGACAAAATGATAGCTAAGAACAGGCAGAGCAAGCTAATCTAATAAGCAATTCATGACAAATAGGGAAAATATTCCTTTGTGGCAGAAAATTAACATGTTCGGTGCCCAAGGCGCTTTGGTCGTTAGCAAAGAAGACATGCGATCAGGTGGTACAAATGTCAATAAGGATAATGGCCAGGAACCACATTTAACTTTGGATAAACTTGCATTTCTGTTGTTTATGTAAGTATATGGGGCAGAACAAGAGCTTTGCTATACCTAATGGAATGAAACAGTTAAGACCTGATGGAAGGCATTCATTCTATAACATGAGATTGAGCTTTTTGTCAAAGAAAATCATCTCAAGTATATAGTACGCAGTAAACCTTATACCTCATATGATAAAAGGTCAGCTTAAAATAATTACACAATTAGATTTCAAAATATACTGATGTACATTTACGTGATAATGATATTCCTTTAGTAGTAATTCGGATTTTTATAACATAATCTCGAGCTTTCACAGAGAAGCATAAACATCAGCTCTTGTTGCGAGGGTTTGAATATTCATTGCTTTCAAGACAAATCGTTTTAGTTTGATTTCCTTTGCTGTTGATTTTACTATCCAGTTAAAAAATTAAAATTGATCATCTGCTATACTAATCTGAAATCTAGGATAAGGAATGAGCGCAAAGAAATGCTGTAACACAATCAAAATGCTAGTTATTTTTCAAAAAGGGCAATTCAATTGACTCTTTGAAATAATGATTTACATAGTCAAATGAAACGAGGATCAGGAAAGTAAATGTGATAGGACAAAGTTATTTTCGAATACATTTATGTATTTTTGCCCTGCACAGTGAGAGTGACCAGTCCTCCTTGTCTTGTAAAATCCTAAGCTACGATTGAACGATTTCGTAAGATGAGGCATTAAACATTTATGCCGATTTTCATGGTTCAAACAGATTTATTTCAGATTTGCATTTATTCTTCTAGGCTTTTCAAAAGATTTCCAGAATGGAAGGAGATTAATGTTTTAGAAACGACCAATTGTCTACTTCAATTAGCAGGAAATACAGGTTGTATTTTAAGGGAGAGAGACATGAATCATTGCATTTCATCGATTGTTCTTCATAACTATAAGTTTGAATGCAAAGATGTAATTGCACTTGCGTAAATAATTAAACTTATCACGATAATTGCTTTGGCATGCCAGGATAAATGGTAAGGTTGAATAGTAGTCATTTTAGGTACACGAGTTTATCTACTTAATTTAACCCAATGCTCGATTCTTAAGACTGGGATTATATAATCCTCGGAACTAAGACATTTGGTGCATTATTAGAACTTACATTCTGCAGTTTGAGGTGAGAGTTCTCAAATAGACTTAATCTGCTGCCATTCAATTTCGTTGAAAGAATGTGGAAGCACTTTATCCTGAGGATCGTCATTGTGTCTTAAGCATTCATCTCTTGATCCGAGCTGACAGTTTGGTGAAGCTTTAAACAGCTTTATTCAATACCACATTGCAGACAGATTTTAACAAAGTTTAAATGAGAAGCCGTTGTTTGATTCTCATATGTCCTTTACTATAATATTAATTGCAAACTGTCCTTATTTCTGATTTAAATTCACTTCATCGACCTATACATTCCCAAAGACTTTTCGACTTTTTTAAAATGATATCCCTTTATGCTAAGCATTTTCATGATATCAACTGTGTATGCTGTAATTGTGTATTTTCAAAAAAACATGGTGTTAAATATTTTCATGAAACCAAGATGCCAATGAAGGTCGTGAAGTAAAATATAATTTGAAGCGCACCTTTGTTATTTAATGTCTTTAAAGTATATACCTCCATTTCCATTGACTAAAATTTTAAATTTCAAATTTTGTCACAAAGGACGGAAAAGTGTAAGCTTAAAGATGATATCAAGACAATATTCTCAACGTCTTTAGAGAGGATCGCAAGTCCAATCAGTGAAGCAATTTTAATTGGTGCGATTAAATCTAGAGCATGCAATTTCAATAAATATTATTTCTGATTAAAACTCCCAAGGGTGATAAAATGTAAATAATCAGATTATATCGTCGTAGATGATCGAGGATGACTTACGGTTACAGAATTTTTTACTTTGCTCAAAATCTTGTTGGGGTATTAAGAAGAACAGTGTATTTGAATCTTTACAAAATCCAGTGTTACACTCATTAACATTTATCATCTGACGTCTAGTGATAAGAAATAAGAGTTTTGATAAATCAATATTTGATGACACCTTATGGCGACTTCAAGTCTACAGGTTGGCCGAATAAATATATTTGGCAGAAAAATAGAACGTTTTCAGCTGCATCTTCAGCAGCATTTGTGTTGCAGACAACAATCTGTATTATTAGTGATACCTTGTCAAACAAGTCAGATAATCACTTTACAAGTGACTCATTAATAACACGGTTTAATAATTGTATAGGCAGTCCGCTTATGGTCAATTATTAACCATGTTGCGCTAAATTATAACTCGATGAAAGAACTGACGTTGCAATCGCTATCATAAACATGTCAGAGGCACCAAGTGACCTCATTAACAGTCATGCACATTGGCATTAGGTTGCCTTTAGATTTGAACTCGCTAAAATACAAGTTTACATTTATAAAGAGGAACAGATTAATTTTAGACAGAATCAACTTGTCGATCAACTCTTTATAATTTATTCTTTGTCGACATGTCCTCTTATAGTAAAAGAAAAGTTTTAAACAATAATACATTGCTTAGGTTTAATAAATATGCCATGTTGAATGATATACAGCGTTCAGTTTCAAATGTGCAATAAAAGAAATTCAAGAATTACTGACGACATCTAAACAAAATATTTATGTTAGGGGAAGGTCTATTTACACCATTTGTTTGCGCATGCTTCCTCACCAGACGGCTTGTAATGATGTACTGAAACTTCGTTCTTCTTGAAATTTCCTTGTACTAAAGTCCAATGATATAAATTTTCAACGTTAGGAAACTTCGTTGGTAAACGTCCTGACCTGAAATCAATACACAATAGTTAGCTTCAGAACATTTGAAGTAAATTGACCCACAAACCTCGTCCAATAATTACTTTGTGTACATACTGATACTGTGTTGCTATATTTTGTCACTGGTCTGGGAGCCTAGAATAGATGATAACATTGGTTAAGCGGATCTCCCTGGCTGTATATGATGAAGAATGACTGCTCTTCCTTAGAGGCTAACACACCTTATTCATCACTTAAGCCCCTCTTATCACCTACAAGTACTAAATATCGGCTCCGTCATGCCAAACACGTCCATTCTATCGATAATGAGAATAAGAATTGACTGGCACATCTGTCAAGACCAGTTTCATTTTCTCATACAAGACAAGACGGGCTAAGAAGTTTAATTCAGACCTCTCCTTTACTTATATAACTCTTAAATAGTGGGGGTGTTTTTTTCAGAGAAACATGTGTAATAACAGCGCTCTGTGCTGTGCTGATATCTGTCCATCTCATCTTGTCCTTCTCACTTGTGCGTTTGGTGGAACTAAGTGCTGATACTGGGCCTCTTGATTTTGATTTACTGGCAAGTGAAAATGTTTGTTTACATTTGTGTGTCAATAGTGACGTCACAGATAGTTCACGACTGACCAGTGCCTTGTGTTATGAAGGACTCTCTTCAGCAACTCTCCCCTTGAAAAGGATAATACCTTCGATATTACATCTGTCTGGGGATATTGAGCTCAATCCCGGTCCTACTGACGGTCTAGATGAGTTAAGGAGGGTTATTTTGAACCAGATACAGGCGAGCAAGGATAGACTGTCTAGGGATATTCGATCTATCAAAGATGACATTAAGGATATGAAATCAGACATACATGAGTTACGTGAGGAAATAAATACAAGCAAAAAAGAACAGGATGTAATGAAACTAGATATTGAAGCTCTAGATGACAGAACAGCAGGTTTTGAATCATATTTAGAGGATTTGAACGCTAAATTCGAGGAACAAGAACAACGTAGCAGACGAAACAACCTTGTGCTCTATAATGGAAAAAGTTTTGTCGGTCTTGAACAAGGCCAGGGTAGAGAAAAGTCTTCCACCTTTAGTCCCTAGGGATATAGAGAGGGCCCATAGGCTATCTAGCAAGAGGAGTGACAAGACCCGCCCTATTATAGTCCGCATGTGTCATTGGGAGGACAAGTGGCTTTCAGTAAAGATGAGGAGTGTTTTGAAAGAGCAGGGGGTGGGGATTGCAAATGACCTCACTACGTATCAACGACAGGAGTTATATCGACATCGTAATGAAAACCCTAATATGCGATTTTATTTTAAGGGAAATAAGTTAATGCAAGCTCCTAGAGAAGCCTCCCCTACAACTAACGTCACCGATACACAACCTCATGACAGGTCTCCCTCACGTCCTCCACGAAACACTTCACGACAGGGTGGCAGTCAAGGTTCTCGCCGCGGTCTCAGGTCGGCATCGCGTCGCCCTCACAGGGAACGTTCAAAATAGGGTTGGGGCCATGGCCAAGTTTCTCATACTCGCCTCTCTACCAGTCAATTTACGACGTGTAGGGCAAAAACTGACCATCAAGTTGTAAGTGATTGTGTCAAGTCAGATTTTGTGAACTTTGTGTTTTGGAACATTGGTGGAATAACGCATAAACTATTTGATGATGAATTTATAGATTATGTAAAATCTTTTGATATTGTTGGAATCAGTGAAACCTGGAGTAATGATATTGATATTGCAAACGTTTTTCCTAATTTTGAGATGACTGTTAAAGTAGCCGATAAAATATCTACCTGTGGGAGGCTCTCCGGCGGGATATTAGTGTTAGTACGTAACCAGTTTTGCAAATACAAAAAATGGATCAAAATAACTGAAAATGCTGTTTTTATATTGCTTGATCGTGCATTATTTGGCTTAGATAGAGACATACTGTACTCGTGTGTATACATTCAACCGGAAGGCTCAACCTGGTATGATAGATTATCTCCACATTGCAAAAATGGTGTAGTTTTATTTCAAGATTCGTTAATAGATATCATAACAAATTTGCCAGATGTTTATATACTCTGTGGTGGAGATTTTAATGCTCGGACTGGTACAAATCCCGATTTCGTAGAGGATGATATATTAGAGTATACAGAAAATCAGAACGATTCACACTGGGATTTTTTAACTGACTTTTTTAATCTTAAACGCTTTTCTGTCGACAGAGTTGTAAACACCTTCGGTAAAACTTTGCTGGATTTATGTTCTACTTTGAATATTCACATTAGGAATGGCCGATGTGGTAGCGACCGAGAAATTGGAGATTTTACGTTTATAGGCAGTACAGGTACAAGCCTTATAGATTACATAATCTCATCATCAATTTTATTTGATTTTGTTAACAATTTTAGTATACCATCTCGTACGGAGTCAGACCATCTACCATTAACAGTATCATTTAAAACTGACAACGTAAGATCTTGTGACAGGCTTCCCCAAAACTACCAAAATTGTTATAAGTTTTTCTGGGAAAACGATAAAAGTGAACAATTTAGAGATAATCTCCTATCAGATAATATTCAAGCACTGTTTGATAAGTCAGTTGAATTTGCTTTTACCAACATCAATGACAGCATTAATTATATTACGGATGCCATCTGTTTAGCTGCAGAACATATGAAAAGAAAAATTGGTATTTCAAAAAGAAGATTAAGTAAGTGGTACGATGAAGAATGTGAGAAACTAAAATCAAAACGTTGTAAACTGCTTAACAAATTTAGGAAAACGAAAGATAAGACGTCTTTTGATGAATATTGTCTGATAAGAAATAAATATAATACAGTGTGTAAGCAAAAGCGAATAGATTACTTTAGGAAGAAACAACTAGACATAGAAAATAGCATATCAAACTCAAAAAAGTTTTGGTTTGAATTGAAAACGTTAAACAATACTACCAAAGCAGTCAGCACTATTAGTATGAAAGAGTGGCATAGACACTTTAGTGACCTTTTTAACTTTGAAATTGATGATGTCAATAGCGATGATATCTTTACAGAAGAAACAAACCAACCATCATCTCGTGATCCTAACATTGCGGTAACAGAAGATATACTAGATTCTCCAATCAGTAGGAATGAGATATTAGACAGTATTAATTGCTTAAAAGCCAATAAATCGGCAGGTATTGACCAAGTTACACCAGAGCTCATCAAGAATTCGGCAGATATAATAGCACCATATTTAGAGCTATTGTTCAACATTATGTTAGAAAATGGTAGTTTTCCAACTAGTTGGTCAATGGGCATAATTGGTCCGCTCCATAAACAAGGCAGTATGGATAACCCAAATAATTACAGAGGTATTACTCTCCTGAGCATTCTTAGTAAGGTCTTAACAGCTATCATTAACAGAAGATTAGTATCATGGGGTGAGGCAATGAATAAAATCAGTGAATCTCAAGCAGGATTTAGGAATGGATATACAACAGCTGATAATATGTTTGTATTGCAAAGTATCATAAATAGATATTTTAATAACAAAGGTGGTAAATTCTATGCTCTCTTCGTTGACTTCGAGAAAGCTTTCGATTCGGTGGACAGACAAAAGTTGTGGTCTCTTTTAAATAACCATGGTCTCAGCCCGAAAATTAAGAAACTTATCCAGTCTATGTATGAAAATATAAAGGCTTGCGTTAAAAATAATGCTCACTTTTCAGATTCTTTTGAAATACAAATTGGGGTTCGACAAGGTTGTATACTTAGTCCATTTCTATTTTCATTTTTCATTAATGAATTAGCAATTCAAATTGAAAGCAATTGTGAGTACGGAATACAGTTACACCCAGATTTGGTACAGATTTTTCTTTTGCTTTTTGCAGACGATATCGTGCTGTTCTCAAGCACCGTAGCAGGTTTACAAAGACTAATTAATGAACTTGAAACTTATTGTGATAATTTCAAGTTGACAGTAAATAGAAACAAAACCAAAGTCGTAGTTTTTAAGAAAGGAGGAATTTTATCCAAAAAGGAGAAATGGTGGTACAAAAATAAAGAATTGGACTGCAAAACTTCATATAAATATTTGGGATTGATTTTTAGTAATTCATTATCTTGGTCCATGCATGTTAGTAATGCTTGTTTACAAGCACAAAAGGTGATGATCGGCATATTTAAACAACTTAGTATTCTTGGAAATATAAATATAAAATCCTGTTTTAAAATATTTGATGCGAAAATTAAGCCGATTTTAACATATGGAGCTGAAATCTGGGGTTTGAATTATTACAACGAAATTGAAAGAGTCCATCTGAGAGCATGTAAAAATATTTTAGGTGTTAAATTGAGTACGACGAATACAATGGTGTATGGAGAATGTGGTAGATACCCTTTGCAACTATTTACAAATATCAAAGCAATAAAGTATTGGTTAAAGTTACTAAATATGCCTTCATGTCGTCTACCTAAAAAGTGTTACAATATGATGATGTTATATGATAAGAATGGTCATACGAATTGGGTCACTTCAGTAAGAAACTTCCTGTTTTCAAAGGAGTTTGGTTTCGTATGGTTAGACCAACATGTAGACTCGAATGATAGATTTATCTTTCAACTAACAAGAAGACTAAAAGATAATTATTTACAAGAATGGCTTGAAAAGATATCACTTTCCAGTAAATGCCTTTATTATAGAATGTTTAAATGTACCTTGGAGTCAGAGATCTATCTCTCATGTGTAAATGTAAAAAAGTTTCGTATAGCTTTAAGTAGACTTAGATGTTCTTCACATGACTTATTCATCGAGAGTGGAAGATACAAATCAATTCAAAATGAAAATAGAATTTGCAAACTCTGTAATCTTATCGAAATAGAAGATGAATATCATTTTGTTTTAATTTGCCCTCTCTACAATTTTCTAAGGAAGTTATACATAAAAAGTTATTTCCTTGTCCATCCAAACCTTTTCAAGTTCGTTGAATTGTTGAATAACACAAATCATACAGTGCTGCAAAATCTGTCCATGTTTGTTTACTATGCAATGTTATTTAGATCAGAATTTTTCAAGAAACATGATGTAAATTACACTTAATTGTTGTCAATTTAAGGTTTAGTTTCCAAGCGTGTACATTTTAATACATGCAAGTATTGTACTACAGGCCTGTGGCCTTTCAGTACCGCAAATAAATTGAATACCTTACATTTCGTATAATTGAAATCTCATTTGTACTTTTTTCGTTTATTAAACATGGTATTTTCGTTTCAATAGTACTAATGTTATAGTCCTCAAACCTTAAAGGCAAAGAGAATTAAAATGATATATTAGCTTTATGCAAAAACATATTGTTTGACTTGAAGGTGGCTCTTTTCCATCTTCATGTGCTGAATCGTTTTTTGGAAATGTTGTGGGCTTTCTCCCTGCAAGAATACTAGCAGCCGTGATAAAGGTGAAATACTCAGAAAAAAGACGTTCAAAATATAATAATAACTAATAATTTCAGGGTCACTATAAGACTTTAATCCGTTTTTTAAATGTTTAACATTTATAAATTTCTTTTCTATTTTGTTTTTCAAATTGATACAAGAACGTATACTCACGTTACTCGTTTTTGATGTATTCAAGTGACAGTGATGTAACCTAGATACGTTTTCTACAGCTTATTAATGACAAATTTAAAAAACAAAACAACACCTTAAACAAGAGTACTTGAGTAATCACAGTCCGTGAGTTAGTATTAAATCTTAATGTTGAGTAACCATTTCATAAAGATAATAACAATTGAATCAAACATAAAGAACTCTCACTCTGATGTGTCCATTCTTTTAGCTCATGCCAGGTTTGCAGCGTGAGACATGGTCATGTTTGTAGCTAATAACTCTTTTTAAACGTATATCTTTTCCGTTATGTATCAACATTTAAAGAATAATGTATGGTCTAATCATTTTCTTCTAATTAATTGTTCATCTCTTAAGTAGATTGTCTTTTACTTGCTCCAACAGCCAGGCCTGTGTGATAATACGTTTATTTATACAGTTATTAACAAATAATGCATCCCAATTTTGCTCTGGTGAGATTTTGTTTAGAGCAAATATTTTGCCGCTTTTCATGTTTTCATAATTTTATGGACAATATTTCTTCTTACAACACTAGTGATTTTAAGAAAAAAGGATACACGTTTATTTTTATTACACAATTACATATTCAAGATCATTGAATTATTAAGAGCAATCTGACAAAATCTAGTGGCTTCTAAAATCGCTTTTGATTATTTACATTTGATTTTCTCTGCTTTATAGTGTCAATATTTGTATGACATATACAAGATAATAATTTTATGTATCAATAAGAGGTGAATTGATATTGACACTTTCTTAAAGAGCCACTCCGTGAGTTGTTTGAGTTATATATGCCAAACTTAATCAATGGTGTCATTTTATCGCGAAGTATCGACTGTTACCAAAAAGACACATTTCAAAGCTTATTGCATTTTTTACCGTGACAATATGAAGGTAGAAGGTCGCAATTATGATCAAAACCGGACAGTGGCGCACGTCAAATATTCAAACGTAATTTTGGAGACTTATTTAAAACAGCCAAGAGGGCAGTTAGGACTTGAAAGTGTTTGTTAGGTTATGTAACTGGTATCCATGTTTATTGGAGGTGATATCTGCACCTATATGCATTTTCATGGAATACCAGTATTTGTCATAGATATGTCTTTTGGACATAAAAAGTTAAGATGTTTTGATTTTTTGTTACAACATATGACATTTAGGTTCGTATCAAAGGTAAATAATATGTTATGAAAATCACGGAGTGGCTCCTTAAAGAGTTCATCAACACTTCCGAGTTTAGGCAAATAAATAGAATGTTTTATTTTCCAAGATAATACAATTTTTTCTTCGGCCTGAGTTTATATAAAGCTTTGTTTAAACTAACCAGCATTTTTAAAAGACAGAGTCTTTGCAACTTATAATGTTGATTTGTACAAGGTTATATATGTCAAACAGTTTATGTCAAATAGTAAACAGTTTATGATTTTATTGCGTGCTCAATGATTATAGTAAGGTTAAGTGTGGGCAGACTGACTTCCTTGTTGGTGGCAGGGAAGATTACTTCGTTATTTAATATAGTGTCAGTTCATACATGAGACAGGCCTTATCATTTACTTTGATCCATTTCTAACGTGAAGATATGATTGATCTTCTTGGAATAAAACAAACGTGAATAGAAAACCTATACTTAAAGAGGCCATTGTTTCTTCCTACACAAAATGAAATATTTAGAAAGATTTTGCTTAAGTCATCCTTAAATGACATTCATATTTTTATAACAAAACGTTAAAAATGACCTGGAAAGTACATATGTCCTTATAAACACATTCGGTACACTTTAGGCATTGTAGCATTATAAAAGCCAAGGTTTGTTCAACTTTACAGCAATGTATTTATCTTTAATGGATTTATGTAATGTTGAAGGAAATTTTAGATGTGGAATTTATATAAACCTTGACATTTAAGAACAGACAGAGAATAAAGGCTATTAATATATTTTCAATGGTGAAATATGCCATTTATCGGTGAAAATAAAATCCGTATTTTCACTGAGTGAAATACAAGTGATATTCTACTCAGTGAAATAATGCAACAATCATATGACGTCGTCTGTGACGTCAAGAAACGATCGCGCTAGCGAAGCGATTTAGCTACTCATATAGTTAAGGTTATTTACGAGGTTTTGGGAAACATAATAAATAGAACATTTGACATTTCTCGTGAAAATATCATTTCTACTTCACTCGATGAGATATACATGGTATTCGAGGAGAAATATCAAATATCCTCTATTTATACAGGAGCAAAGTAATCATCCCGGTACACTCAGTTGTATGTTACTGTATTACTTCTACAATTCCCCCTTATCTAATCTTGGTAATTGATTCGGATAACCTTGTCATTTTTCATGTATTTATTATTAAAAGTTTATAGAAAAACAAACTTTTTTAGCGTGTTTGGCAAGGGTTTTTATCCGATATATATCAGGTAACTGGAGTAGCTTCACTGACAAAATCAATTCGTGGCAGGATGTGAAATATCATAAAATTGATATTACCCTTGAAATTAAAAGTTTCTTTGACCATTGTGTGGGAACCTTCTATCTCCCTTATAACAATTTAACATCTTGCACTTGATTGAAAAGGATTATATCGATGAAATTGATAAAAAATTATCCCTTGGTGACAACAATTCTCATATATTTCTATCAGACAAACTGTATGCCCTATAATCATTTTGAATAAATAAAAATTCTGGTCAAAAGTTAGTATATGGCTATTTTGACAGCATGTAACAAAGCCAAACAACAACATTTCTTCCATAACTTAAACTCTTCACATCAACAACTAATTATGATTTAAATAACAACAAAATTGCAAGTTCTTTGTTAAACGTCTCTGACATCTTGATCCTCGAACACACATAGGGTCGTTTATCTCGGAATAAATTGTGACAGAATATACCGGGGCCAAGTTTATGAGTCACTGGGTGGATCATTCATTAACAAGAGAGTCAGTAACGGGTGTGGCCACCCTCTGCGTCGATGCAAGCCTTCAAACGTCTCCTCATTGACGTTGTCAAACGGTGGATGACGTTACTGGGAATGCGGTTCCACTCTTCCTTCGGGGTTGCTCTAGTTGTTGTCTATTCTGTGGAACTTGTTGTCGTCTTCTGATTTGTCTGTACAGATGATCCCGTATGTGTTCAATAGTATTCATATCCGGTGAGTAGGCTGGCCACGGCAAAATATCGACGCTATTTCTCGCATTGTCCTGTTGAAAGATGACAACCTGGGGTTGATTCTGTATGAAGGGTACCGCAACTGGCTGCAAAATCTCTCCAATATACCCACGCGCATTGAGATTTCCTTGCACGATCACTAAACGGTTTATCTGGTTTCCACAGATCCCACCCCAAACCATAACACCACCTCCACCATATGCATGAACCTCTCTGATGCATGGCCGTGCCAAACGTTCCCCTGTCCGACGGTATACCCGTTCCCAGCTATCAGCTCTGTAGAGGGTGTAACGACTTTCATCTGAAAACAGAACTCGTTGCCATTGTCGCACTTGCCGTCTGTAAACTTGCCTTGCAAATCGAAGTCTGTTTTTGTGATGTCTGAGGATCAGGAATGGCCGATAAGCCCTAGCTAATACCAGCAGCTCGCAATCTTCGGGTCACTGTGCGTCGACTTACACGATGTCCCAGTACTGTTTCCGCCGTAGCCGTCGCTGTCAAAAACCTGTTCCTGAGATGAATTGTCCGGATGTAACGGTCTTCCCGGTCTGTAGTAACCCATGGCCGTCCACTTCCTGGCCTGTCTTTTGTACTACAAGTGTTACGTTAACGTGAGAACAGCTTAGAGATTGTTGCTGGCGTGCAGTTGAAGGTTCTGGCAAGGTGAGCTTGAGAAGCTCCCATATCTCTCATTCCAATGGCTCGCTCTCTCTGTATTTGCGTTTGCTTCGGCATTTTTTCATGTGCTTTCACTAACTGTGATAGAACAGCGTAAATCGACCCGATTTATGCCCCTGTGTGGCATTTGAAATTTGAAAAAGTCATGTTTAACCATTTTCTCGTGTTATTGATCACGTGACTTCATGCAGTGAAATCACGTGCATTTTGTAGTATTCCAACAAGACACACAATGTTTGTTTCCGTTATTGTAGTGAAATATAGATACACAAAATTTCTACACAACGATATCTATGCAGTGAAATCACGTGCATTTTCTCGTGTTATTGATCACGTGACGTCATGCAGTGAAACCATGTGCATTTTGTAGTAATCCAACAAGACACACAATGTTTGTTTCCGTTATTGCAGTGACATATATACACAACATTTCTACACAACGATTTGAAAACGTTATCCTAAGTTTTGCCCGTCAGTTTAGAATAACAACGAAAAACTTTGGCTAAAAATAATAAAACTACTTGTCTTGCTTAATTTTTATCTGAAAATTTCATTAAGCTTAATATCAGAGATTTCAAAACAAAACTTGATTCCTGATTTGCTGACGTCATAGCTCACCGGTTTTGTTTGATACACATTTTTAAACTTTAAAGGTACGTTGTTGGATCCTTTCAATTACATACCTGAACCCTTTATTCATGCTTCATAAAAAAAGTATCCCGATCTTGATATGTATGTTAGTCATTATTACTAAAAAAACAAGCTTTTTTCGCTTGTTTGGCAAGGGTTTCGACGACTTATCTCGAAATACGTCTTTAAGAAAACAAAATCCAAAGTTCGTATCGTATGTCAATACTTCTACTGTTTATATTATAGGTTATTTCAGAGTTTGACTACAAGACAAAACATTTATAAAGATATGTCTCCGAAATGTCTTAGTACTTTGCTTCAATTTGATCAAAAAGGAGAGGTAGACAACGGATCACATTGGAAGTGAAAGATATGATTTAGGTTACTTTTTAGGATCATTGATCTTCTGTAAGTGAAGAAATTTGTGATGAGCTTAAATTCTGATGAAAATTTACTATCTGCTTTCTCTTTCATTTGACAGGCTTTAACTGATTTACTATTTATGTTATCAATCAAAATGAACGCTGCATTTGTGGCCTTTCACGAACATTAATTGGTCTCTTTTTAAGCTTCAACTCATCTCTATTCTTTCTTCCTAAAATAGTCTTTAAATCTTTTCTAAATTTATTCTGCCACAGCGAGTATTTATGTTTGCAATCATCAACCGTGCTTACATTTGGTTTATTATAATCGTTATATTCAGACTCAAAAGGTAAGGAATGGAAGGATTGTGTTTGTTGTTGTTTTAGCCGAGATTGAAAGTTAAGGTAATCTCCATCAATTTGATTGCCACGTTTGATACTACATGTAATTTCCAAATTTGATTTATTTTGCAACCATGTCATATTTAACTAGTAATTAGTCATTTCCTACATATGGTTGCAATAACATATTTCAATGTTGGATTGAAGGTTCGCTTTTTCTTTGTTTGTCAATTGCCTGTAATGATATTTTCCCATATGCTTAGAAATAGTTTCACATGGTTAAAATCATTTAATAGATTGTGTAAGGAAACATATGAATTTGAAATATATTTCATGATCATTGTTGACAGTGTAGTTACACTTTCCTTTAAGTTTAAATTTCTATAGCTTAACATTTTCTTGTCCATCCAAATACATAATGCATTGATATTCATAGGAGGGAAATCCCTGACCTTCTAACATCACATATTTGTGTGTCTACCAGTTTTCACTTCAGACCCTTTTACACAGGCTTTGCTATTTATTCTGCACTAAAACCAACTTAGCTGTCTGTGTCAAAATACATATTCAAGCAGGGGAATGCCACACAGAAAACGACAATAAACCTTTCTTCTCTTCTTAAATAAGCTGAAAGCATGCTTGTATTTGTCATATTTTATTGGGCATTTTTAGAAGGATGTGCTGACAATTTCACCAATTATTACTTGGCCTGGAAGGTGTAAAATAAATAATATTTTCTTATCTGCTCTGGAAACTGAAATTGTAGCAAACATTAATTTGACTTTATCTTTAAATTTAGAAGTTTTAATTTACAACATATCATCCAATAATCTCTTAATAATAATCAGATCTTAGTAAAATATTTGCAAAATAATTATTGTTTGATTATTTTCAGGAAAGACAATAAAAACATTTTTCCTGAATAAAACTCCATATCCATATTATAAATTATTTGATTGCTGGTTCTTTATATTTACCAACAGTAGTATCCAACTGTTCAGTGCGAACTTTGTACTTCTTGTGATGATACCCAAATTAATTATAATATTATTTCTTATCTTATCATATACAAAAATGGCAAAATGTATCATGAAAAACACATTTTCCCTGAAACCTGATATTTGAAAAATCCTGAAGATTGACTTAAAACCTTTGTTATTCATCTTTGGTGTTTAGTTTGCTCATTTCATACATATAATATCTTATTTTTACTCAACATATTGAAGCCATTTTAAACTGATACAAAAAGATTCCTTCTGCATGCCGTAGCAACTGTAGGAGCCCTTTAAGCAAAAGGAGAAGATTGTATCAATGATTTGGAAATGTCTTTAGATAGGACCATCCGATCTATTCTTTGTTTGCTGTTGATCATAACAGAGATTTCGATCGATGGCTTTTAACGTTTCTTGTGATGCTTGTTTAAATTCTGTATTTGAAAGTCACCCAGTTGAGGCATATACAGGAGGATATTCACCTTTAATAGATGCATGTGATAGAATCAAAATTTGTGTCGTCCAATTGCAAATTCTTAGGAGCAGGTGCAGGTGCTCGCTTATTTCTCCATATACCCTGATAATGAAACCTCACAATATGAAATGTCTTTCAAATGTCTTGATTTAATTGTTCTGCTGAGATACCAAATCTTCGGAATAAATCTAGATGTGACTTTGCTATTCTTAAATTAAGAAGGAGTACAACAAGAATAAATGCCATTTTGAGAAAATTCTATATCGAAACCAAAACCGAAAAGGATAATATGTAACATCTTAAGAAAAAGCAAGTTTATAAGATATATATTTATAAGATGTCTGTTTTTTACTTTGTAATGAACTTAGTGATTGGGTTTATCAACCTTCTCAAGAGCGTTTAACTTCTATCACAACTGAGGGTTATATTGCAGGGACAAAAAGGATATGGTTTTAATTTGGTGAACTCTACGTAAGAGCACAACTCAGTGTAATATTGCACAAGCAAACAGTTCTCTAAAGCACAGTTGCTCAAACGCTAATTGCATATGATTTTATGTTTATAATAATGTTTCTTAAAACCTTGTACGATCTTGTGCTAAAATGAAAGGCTAGAATTGTAATTGGTTGAAAGGCGTTAACAAGTTTAAAACATGTATGGTTTTTTGTAATTCACAATCATCAATTGTTTAACAATAAACAAATCTTCAAATGATATTCATATCAATTGCAATAATCTACACACCCGTAGAAATCTCTAATACATTGTTCTTATTGTGTTTTTGGTTAAATTCATTCAAATATAAAATAAAATTGTGGATACTTTTAGAATATTTAACATTATCCTAGCCATAGTGATCTGAATGAAACGAGTCAAGCTTCAATCTATAGTTAAACAAAGGGTTAAAATTACCTATGGTAAAATGGATTGTTAAATGTAAAACTATTTCTGTAGTAAGGCGACTTGGACGAAATTGATTTAGCAATCTTGACTGCTCTACTCCGTTGGGTGTTTATTAATCATCGAAATGACATGTGTGCATTAGTAACTGTCTGAACTTTCACAAACGTTCAAAAATGTAAGTCTTATTGTATATAATAATTAAGTTTTGATCACGCGGTTACATACACATGGAACTGTGTACTATGTAGCTACTCTTTAAAAAGTACCTGTCTACATCATTTCCCACAGAAATCTGATATCATAAGAATTTCAATTGAACTCGTCATGTCACAAGTCAAACTTGATTTCTGTTCAGTTTATAAAAAAGTGCCTGTCTACATCATTGCCTAAAGAAATATGATATCATAAGAATTTCAATTGAACTCGTCATGTCACAAGTCAAACGTAATTTCTGTTCAGTTTAGAACAATGTTTGAACTTCAAACGTATTCAATATCAAGCTACTGGTGCTACTGTGTGCTACTGTTAAACCTTCATGGGGTGAGTAGTAAAATACCATTAAACATATAAAACAGTGTTGAAAGGAACGCTGTCATGTACACTGCGGAACTACGCATGTCTTAAGGTTTCGGTCACACTGTAAAGGGCTAAGATGATTTATGATGGTATAGACCATTACTTATATTCAACAAGATAAGGTCTGAACATGTAGATGCAAGAAAGACGAATATATAACATATCTGTAACGTACAATTCATGGTATGAAGTAATTGTATCTTTAAACTTACATTTTCAAAGAAATGACATCTTAATTATTAGTTACAGTTTTTAAATAATTGCAATCATTCTTCCAGTTTTAGTTTTCAATTTCATGTTGCAAGTCGATATCTTGACAGATACAATGTATCTTGTGGAGACATATTCAATATGTATGAATAAATAAATTAAAGCATTATACCCCTTATTGGTGTCATTTTCAGCCGTTGATTTGCTTTTTTTGTAATCGATACCCTGACATTATTCATTAAGAGAAATTAGTTCATCAATCACCTGGGAATACCAATGCAGCTATGTCTCCAAGAAATATTCCTTCATACACGAATACAATCTTGAATTGTATTACTTTGTTAAGTCTGATCACGGTACTTGGCGTGTAACTCTCATATCACTCAAGTTCATGAATAACAATACACGCGATACATTAAAGTCGTTTGTGACATTGAATAGCAGTTCGCGATATGAAAATCAGTATTTGGTGCATAATTTGCTGATTTACTGCCGTGTGATGTATCTTCAGCTGCATGATTTCCCAACGGAAGTTTTCTATCCATCAATCAATTTCAGAATGGACACTTTGCATTGATTGTGTCCTGAAATGTAAAACCAATTGAAGTATTCCAGTACTTATAGTTGCAGTTTTGTTTTTAAAAATCTGTTATATCATCTCAAAGTGTTCTAATTCTTATTGAATTGATGTACTTTCTACAGATGTGAAAACACTATAATAAACCCATAGAACAGCAACAGCTTCATATTCAAAGGATGTCAGGACATTTGTTAATAACGTGAAGGCGTGTTGATCATTACAACCTGAGCAATAACGATTCGGATTAACCTCAGCCACATATGGAAGTGGTATTCATGTAAATTGATTTGTGTGCTTTCTCCGCTGAATCAATCTGATGGTTGATATCCTGAATTAGCAGTTAACACCATGTATTGAGAATACGGAAGAAATAACCGGTCATCACGATGCTATTATTATAACCATTCCAAAACTCTCTCGCGTGATAATTAACCTCTTTATTCTGAAGATTTTAGTAAGGCATATGTTTATAAGACCTGCGATTTGTTGATTTTTTTATTATGGCACGGGGTAAGGTGTTTGATTGACTTCCAATTTCCCTATATCATCATTGACTTTGAATCAAAATACCAACATAACGTCGTATTTAATCTCCAATGATCTCATTTGAAAGGGTTAGCTAATAATATATTTTGAATATGAATTATTTAGAACGTTGTATTCGATTAATAATTTTCATGCATATGTTTTGTAGAAATATTGAATTGAAAAAGTTTCTTTTGCTCTCAATGTGTCACATGACTTTATAGTTGTAATTTAGCAAGTATAGTGCAAATACAAATATTCAAATGTAGCAACCCACTTAATCTTATTTGAACTTTCTTAACGAATAACTATCAACTGAATGAGTCTTGAAATAAAACGATTATTACTCAAATAATTATAAATATCTTGTTTAAATAGAGAATAGTCAATGACGTCCTGATTGATAACATTTTTGTGAAACAAGCGAGTGGTATTTTACGAAATAGCGAAGAGCACGAAATTCGCCGATATTACCATTTCAGCCGCGCCGCTTTGATTGTGACACCATGCTGAACAAGGTGTATTAAGATGTATATTTCTTAAACGGCGGTAGCTTCAATGGGTGAGTAATAGTAAGAGCAATACAAGTGCTACATTTAGGGTATCGTTCTGAATTACATTTAATAGGTATCTAAATTGTTTAAATGTTAACCCTCGGATTTCTTTAATCAATATTGATAAATGAAGAGGTTATTTTTACATACGAGTATCTCTCCATATCATTATCACTGAGGCAGATATACAGACAAAACTGAGTCACCAAAAGCGGAGAATAAGGAAATTAACTCTGTTACGCAGTTCATCCCTGCCTTTTGTTGAACTAATATAACAATCTGGGAAAGTTTTGTCCCTAGGGAAACTTGGAAGACTGCAATCAGATATCATGAAAAGATTTGTTCATGGCCCGTAATTAAAACATGAACAAGAAATTGAAGATGTAAAAGTGTATTGCAGTGTTGAATTGACAAATTCATTAAAGACTTGATAGTGAATATCAGATAATCATAATAACATTAATTATTACTCGCTGGTGTGAGATACCGGATTGTGATATTTATATGGTAATATTAAACGAGTGTTACACCGCTACACGTATGGCGTCACACTATCGTCAATGTATTACATTTCATGTTTTTATCTTACAAGAACATACATTTCTATTTATTCAAATCACTTTTTCCATAATTGCCATATTGACAAGAAACTATAACAATACTCCAAATCCTTGGCTAGCACAGCCTGAAGGGTTAAATTGGTGTAAATGGGTAACCTTTCAGTTAGATGGCATTAATGGCTTGACATTTCAGACAGACAGTGAATCTTCAATAATGAATACACAGGCCATCAAGAAGTTATAAGTCGAACAATAAGAAAAAGGAAATTTCATATATCAACCAATCATCATAACTAATCATCGGTCTAAATCGTAGGGACACTGAAAAGAAGTTGTGATATGACAATGAAAGGCCTATTAAATTGTTCACGTTTATTTAAACTTCAAAAACGTAGTCAACTAAGATATCTTTAAAAATCGCGTTTACTACATATCTGATTACAAAGCGTCATTAAAACCCTAAAATTCTATTTCTTCAGTTTAATTGTTAAGAGTTTAAAACGGAAATTCCGCAGAACCATCCACAGCTCACAGACATATTCCTGACAGGTAGCTGCCAAGACAGATTCCCAACAGATAGCATTAACGTGGCTACAATATAATTAGAATTTGACCTTGGGAGTAATTGAGAAGTCACTTTGTGTGTCAATGTAGTTACATACTGTGGATCTAATGGTTTATAGAGCATTACAGCAATGACAGGGCATTTTACCCCACATGTTTTTAACATTACGACCAATCGTATTGTATATTCAACTATTTGTTTTGAATACATTTCAAGGCACCATGGAAAAGTTGTTTGAAGTTTATGACATAATTACATACATAATAAGTTTAGAACTACTACAAATGGCTTCTGCTTAATTTTGAATTTGCAGAAAGAAATGTTAAAATGAATATTTGCTTTGAACAACTCTGAGATTTGTAATGAGATTTCATTAAAACTGACGCATCCAATTCAATCAATTGTTAATGATGAGTGTCTCCACCTTCCGTTTTTAGTGTTGGTTTATAAAAAAAACTGGCATCAGTGCAACAATAAAAATCTTCAAATAGGAAAAACAAAGGAATCTTCTATATGTCAAGAGTATAAGAGTAAATGCTACCAATTTTAAAGAAAATATCAAAATGCTAATCCCAAAAATGTTTTAAAAGAAGATCTTCAGCAAATGATTTAAGCACCACTCTCTCTGTGCTTATAACAATAATTGCGTCTGCTTAACTACATTCGTATCATCTCAAAGATATTTGAAAGGTTCAGTTGTTGTTTTTGAATTTGTTAATTTTAATTTAAATAAGATTTAACTGATCATCAAATGATTAAGGAGCATCTATAGCGCAAGGAGACGCTTCAGAGATATGTGTATCCAAGATTAATGATGAAGTAATTGTATTACATTTGGGCATAATTGGAAAATAAAAATAACACATTTCAGACCTTGAGGGGACATTGCAAATGAAAGTGTTACTTTTAAATTTAGATTGATGGAATGAGTACTTTACAAACTTTGACATTAAAGGCACAGCCAGGAGTTCCTCCCCCACTAACAACTCTTAATACTTTCACATAGGAATTCATCAAATGATTGCAAAGGTGTGTTTTTATGTTCAAATATTTACACTACACAGCTAAAATAAGATGAAACATTTTGTATATGCAGATTGTAAACAAATATAGTTTTCCAACATATGGAGTAAACTATATATATAAACGTCCAAATACTTAAAAAGTATATCAATTAAAATCATCTCCCTTGACATACACAAATATTTTTGAATTGATATTTTAATGACAATCAGGCAACAGTAATCAACACATTTGTAATCTCGGAATATGTTACTTTATGACGAATTTCTAATAAATTGCAAAAATTCTGTAAGCGCAGATTACTATTTTAGGGTCTAAAAAGCACCAAAGTGATTAATATTAGAATGGTAAAAAATTATATAATCAAAAATGAACAATGCTTTCGTTGACATTTAGTACATGCAGTTTCCCTTGAATTTAATGTTCTATATAGTCAATCAAAACGGGCAATTTAGCACGTGAACAATCATTCACACATTTTAACCATTCGTGTTAGGGAAAAGGATTCGCCTAGCTTTTGAGATGAGTTGGTTAAATGTTCAAACTTAATGATTTTCCTTAACTCCAAAATTAATTACATTTTTTAATCATCCCACCCCCCCCCCCCCACCCCCCCACCCTGAATTTGAAAATTAAGACATTCTATATATATAATGTAACTAAACTAATGTTTTTGTCATTTATAGGTTAGGAGATGTGACAATGACATACCTGACCTTTTCTGAATTGTTATGACAGCAGATAAGGCGATATAAGGTCTTCTTTAATATTTCAACTCAATGTAAGTTTTTGCTGATATATGTAAAATTTCATTCTCTCAACACAGACATAACAATATGTCATATTTAAGATGTAATTCCTACGATGTCTGATCCTCTAGAGCACAAAATAGATCTTAAGATCATGTTCTAACGTATCCCCTTCCCTGCAAGGTAATTCCTTGTGACGTTTAACTACTCAGACAGCTTGGTTTATTACAGAATAGACAATGACGCCAATGAAGGATGCGTTTGTATCATTGTTTGTATCAGGACAAACCTATTCCTTGTAATTAGCTCCAGTTAGGGGGTTGGGTGGAGGAGCGTATTATTTTGCCTTATCTTTGATACTTAACCTTTCGTTAATTTAAGGCATCAGTGGCCCTCTAAAATATTTTACCTTATCACTGGCATTGCAGTCTCGTCGCAGATTGGCTGAAGTGCAAAAGTCATCTTTAGCGAACATTACTCAGATTGTAAATGACTCCAATTAGACTGTAAATGACTCCAATTAGACTGAATGGTGCTAAAGATAAAACGACATTTAACTAATACTTTGTACATTAACAAATATGTTTCATTTAGATTTAGATAAGAAGTGAAAACACGGTATTAAATTGACATCTAAAGCGTTTCACGACTTGTAAAAGAGTCTTCATTTTTTAATGACAAATGCATTACATCATTGCCTTTAGGCCCTTCAAGAATTGTGTTCTCGCGAGAGGCTAATAATTCCAAAAAGCGATGTATTTTGTATACAAGATTTTATCTTCAAATTAGTCTGCTCTTTGAGAAGTTGATGAAAATAGGCTTTTCTTTGTCTTCTCTTGTCTGCCGTCTCCTGTACAACACTTTACCTTCCAGGAAGTAATGCACAGTGACCAACTAATTCGGACTCTCTGCATGGTACAGATTGTCTGGTACGCTAAGAAAAAAGCCGAAGAAACGTGATTAATTCAAAGACCAGTGGTTGCAGAGATAAAGATGCCCAATTCTAGCCAAGTTGAGGGGGCAGGAGACCTTGATTGTATATCACAAAAGTGTATGTTCACGGTACACCACATTATGTGCGATGGCTTGAACAATTCGCAAATCAGGGACACTGTATCTTTTGTTGGTTTATATCTTTAACATATTTTTGTCACTTCGGTGTATGTAGTGTTATAGATTTTCATTGTAACAACAAGTCTCTTAGATGATTAAAGGATTTTTAAAATTCACTTAATGATGGCATGCATGTTTTGTTTAATTTTTCTGATGTTTTACATCGTTCGTACTTCGTTTTTATATGTTTCTTATCAAATCATTCTCAATCTGGGCTCATAAAATTTCATAAGGCTTGTAGCGACGCTTATAAATAATATTTGAACTTCAATTGAGCGTTACAGCTCTGTTTGGTACCATTTGATAATGATTTATTGTCAAAACAAGTTTTTGATACCAATATAACATCCTATCTACTTCCCGGCAGACAATGTTTCCTTTAAATTGAAGCTGGTTGAAATAGATATGATATATTAAAATATACATGTGACCCTCTGTTTAAGTGGTTATGCTATGAAAATATATGATGAAAAAGTGGTTTGTTTTGTCTATTGAAAAGATTGTATTTTTACATTTGACCAAATTGTACAATGGATGAATAGATTATTTTGAACTCTTTAGACAATAGCAAAGGTTTTGTTTAATGATTGTTGAATGTTTGCAATGTATGGTAGTATGATAATGTTCGACATAATTCAGATATAAAAAATCCCTCTGAAGAACACGAAAATCACCTGATAAGACTATCAAAACATTTTCCCCGTTAATTGTTTGTTCAGATTTAGTGCATCATTTCATTACATATCTATTCTTTATTTCCAATCCTCTTTTTAGAACCTATTAAACTTTTTTTGCCATGATGTAATTTATAAAGGATACCACTTCTAAGTAGATTGCAAACAAAATATCTAAATCTTAACATTAATAACAATTCATAAGGTTGTTATTTAGGTTGTATGATGTTCTCGTTTAAGGGTTTTTCATTCATTATGCTTACATCATTTACAACAGCTAAGCAGATGACTTAATACCAAATACCTCAACAGCCAAATCTCACATAAGAATCTTTACGGTTACGTCTTTCTTGAATTTCTGTTTGAACGTGCAGACGCTTTACGACTTGTAGATCATACAAGCTTCGTTATAGGTTTTGTTTATGTCAGCCAATTTCACTTATTACACTGAGTGTTATGTTAGAGTAAGTAATATATCGAAAGAAAGAATTCGTTATCGTACGACTATAAGGCCAGTATTGAATCCACCTAGTAACCGAAAAACAGAATGACATCCTGTTTTAGTTTCATGGAATAACATTATTTTTGCAGTTAAAAATTGATTAAAGTTAGAATACGGTAAACACATGTATAGGCCTCTAAAACAATATCTATCAGAAGATTGAATTGAATATGTACGTCCTGTTGGTGCTTGCTGTTATTTGTCCTGGAAGATGTTAAAATTAGAATGAATATTTCGGGATTGATGGCCAAAACTGGTATGTAAACCGAAGAATAGTGGCCAAGTTATCACTCCTTGGTTAAAATTATAAACAAATTGATGCTTTCTGTCACACTAATTTTGAAATAAATGAAATAAATATAATGTTCTCCTCAGAACTATTTAAAAAACTTAAACAAGTATCCAACTTAAAACCATAAGGAAAGATGTGTCCACAGACAGCCATGCATATTCAATCCAATCAAACATGTGTAGCCTCGATGCCATAAAGGGGGATGATAAGAGGCTCGTTGTTTCAACAATGTAAGGACACCTGATAAGTGATAACCTTATCTCTTACAAACATTAATAGTGTTCTGTAATAGTAAATGGTAAAGTGTCATGTTTTCCATTTAGAGTGACTTCATTAATTATCTTAATTCAAGAGATACGTCCACAGTGAAGTTTAAGATTAAGACAATAGTTTTAGATGATAGTTAAATGTAAGAAACTACATACATTTCCATCGACTTTTTCATCAACTACTGAACTTATACAGAAATACATATTTTTTACGGCCGAAGTCAATTCCATATATCGTGGAAACTAGGATTACATTCAGACACCTCAACCTCAAATTATACCTGATGATGTCATAAATAGGCTTAACTCTGTTCTGAAATATCTATTTTATATAACTGTCCGATACCGCAGAATCACTTCAACATATTTACATAATAAAGTACCATACATTGCCTTATGAGGTATCAAGTTATTGAATACATTTATCAAAATTTTCTTACATTTGTCAAAAAGTCCAGCAATAAACAAATCTCATTACGTCACCAATTATGACTTTCATTGAAACTATTTTGGAGAAATTGAAATGAGAAGTTGAGTTATGCCTTATGAATCGTGTACCATATGGACTATATCACAAAGTCATATGCTGTATTTTTGAGCCCATTCAAGGGAATATCAATTTTGGTTCAATATGGATCAATAAAACCTCATATCCTGCGAGGACAAAATTTTAGTTTTCCAGATCCATCGATGATGATTTTTTTCAATATGATATGTCTTTCATCATTGGAAATGTTTGGATTGAATTGTCCTGAATACATAAGAAAATTCTCAGAAAAAAAATCATTGCCATTCTGAAAAAAACATTAAGTAAAATATAAAATTGATGTTATGGTATCTCCTAGATTTTCTCATAAATATAGGCAAATAGATTATTATATTAATTCAGTTATAATTCGGAAAACGAACTGAAGCTTATCCATTTCATTCGATTTCTTACAGTTGAAATTAAGTGATTAGGTTTGTGAAGAGGGTAAACCGTCTGTTATGACTGATTTTGTGTTTGCAGGAAGAACACATCATTTTCTTTGGTTTGCATTTAGTTAAATCTGCTAGTAGCAAAACTCAATGTAACCTTACACTAATCCTTACTGTAGAGAAACAAGTACCGTTTCTCATCCACTACTTAGATATGGTATATGGTAAAATCTTTTTGATTTTAAAATCATCAATTCATTAATCACAAATTTTAAAGAGTTTCAAAAGATGGTGAGCATAATCACTTTTCAATGTTATTGGAATTTAGGTATTGAGAATGTTGTTTGGAGGGAAAACGGGTTTTCAATGATAGACATTTTTTCTTCTAAACAGAGGTGACTTTAGTGAAAGGCTGATGACAGTTTTCTGTATAATCCAATTATAGACTAGAAGTGTCAGGGACATGTCAGGGTCAATTTTAACCTTTCCTTGAATAGTCTGTATCAAAAGACTTCAAGCCTATTTAAATAAACGAGATTGACGTATTCACCATTACAACATTTGTCACAAGTTACTGCAAGTGCGAAGTTTAAACCACCACATTTTTATTTGAGATTTTGCTTTACCATAGTGGTGTCATTGAAATCTACCACGCTACCAAGCTATACTGAAATATGAACATATGATTTTGCAACCAACAATTAAAATTAATGGGATGTGATCTGTGCTAAATGAGAGGTATGTGGAAGCAATTGATCAAACAATCTTGACTACTCTACCTCAGTTGGTGTTTGTTAATCTTGGAGATGACAGATGACCAAAAGTTCCTTCAGAAGCTTTCTAAGCTTTCAAATAGGATCAAACCTTTAGACTCATCAGTTATTAGTTATATTTGATAAAGATAAAGTGTGGAGTCATATTCCAATGAAACTGCATTATAAAACCATTCCTAAATAGGTCATCATCTCGATTTCTTCATCAGAACTGCTTGGAACCAGAAGTTCAAAGCAATTGTGGCTGATCTATTCCCTTGTGTATTTGGGTATTTGTGTCCATGAGTAGCTTTCTTAGCTTTCACAAAGTATCAAACCTTTATTTATATGAGCCTTGATACAGTAAAAAGTTATTTATCAATTAAATGGCATTAAAAGAAACAATTCCTATATAAGTCAAATGTGGTAGATATTAACACAATTACCATTTCCAAATTGATATGATCATAATGACTAGATATATGGATGTTTTCTTAATCAAGCTTAATCATAATTTTCTTTTTTAAGTGGAGTAATATATAGAATGAATATTAACGTAGCAGACATATCACTCCACCTCAACTCAGTCTACTACCCATTGAACTATACATCTTAAAACGTATTAGTGTGCATAGAATCTGTTCAAGGTGAGGTGAGGTGAGTTGGTGTTTAACTATGCTTTCAAGATTATTTCACTTGTATCGCAGCTGCTAGTATTATTGTTATGGGTTGCGGCGAAATCTGCGAGCATCGGCTGGAACTAGCGAACCATGGGTGGTACTGCGCTGAAACTCAGTGTAGCATTACACCCAAATCTGACTGCGTGTAGAACAGTTCTCTACTGCAGACAAAGTTGCCAAGCCCGTGGCAGGATTCGAACCACGGACATCCTGATCCGAAGCCGAACGCGCTAACCACTGCGCTATCCCGCCCCCTAATCTGTTCAACATTTCGATCATAACATACATTGTTAATTAAGACACTTGCATATCTAATCAACTAGCAGTATAATGTAGGTGTAAGAACAGACTTCGTAACATTATTTCTGGTAGAATTAAATGAGTTTGCAGTGAACCATGAATGTATTTTACCATAGCGCTGGTCTATTTAAATTTACAAAACAGACCGTGATAAACATATTGGAACACTTTTGAAAAAGCTTTGATAGTAGTGTTTAGGCTATTTAATTTGTCTTAATCAATCAAATAAAAGTAATAATGTACTTGTTCAATGATTTCCCCTTCTAAGTATTAGCAAACGTTAGCAAACATATTTGTGAATCTTAAACTTCAAATCTAGATCTAGAGTCATTGTTACAGATGTCGATTTATATAAGTTATCATTCATTGTTAGCATCCAGTTTTGAACACCTTTAGGCATTAACGTCGACATCTAGACAGAAATAAAATACTGCAGTAAATTTAATGTTCATGAGTATCAATATCAAAATACATTAACTTGATTAAGGCCCTAAATTCTGTTATTTTCTGTCTTCAATTAATGTGGTTTGATATTCATACTCTGGCATTGTTCATTGAAATAACGCATTTCACTAATCACTAGGGAATACCAATCGACGATATCTCCCAGCTACATACCTTCTCAAATGATTTAATCTTGAGTTATTTATTTCTAAAGTCTTAAACCACGGCCCATGGCGTCCACGTGTTGTGTCAGTCTTGGTCATGAATAACAATGCAAGCTTAACTTTGGTCATTTGTGATATTGAATACCAGTTCTCTAAGTGGAAATAAGTATTTGGCGTACAATTGGCTGACTGACTGCTGCATAATATACCTTCAGCCCAGCGGCAGCTTTCTATTCATCAATTATTTTTAGAATAGAGACTACCATTGATTGTGTACTGAAATATTTAAAGGTTTGAGGTTTTTCAGTATTTATAGTTGCAATATTAAACCATATTTTAGTAGATAATGGTAATGTAACGTCTTTTATGTCGTTTAATAATGGCCTGGATTAGTCGAATAATAATAGAATAACTATAATAATTTCGAATAAATCGAAAATGGAATGTAATATATTTATCTGAGATAATGACATATTGTGTCATGCTAAATTGATGTTTAAAACCATTACTTTTTTTTACTGATCCTCGTCGTAATAGAGGTAGTGTAATCAGACTTCTATTATGATTCAATATTTTTAATCAATCAGTTCTCCGTTTTCTGTTTGAGGATCGGAGGGTCAGATCTCAGGTGTCAGAAATGTTCGAGGAGAAAATTAGTCCATAACTAGTCTTAGTTAAACATTGAACTTCACACAATACTTCAATCATGTTTCGGAACAAACAACTGTAAGCGGAGAAAACATCAGCTTGTTGACTTCTTGTTGAGTTAATCACCCTTGGGTGTTGATGTGTCAATGTTAGAAGCTGGAAATACACGAGTTGTAAAGGGTAATGATATGGTAACATATAACCATTTATAACAATGACAAGTCCTATATAGTTAAGGTAAACATAATTAGCCATAGACAAAATCACTAGATTAGGTTTACCACTGTAAGTGACAGATTGCAAGCATTATCCATAACTAACGTTACCTTCCGTCAAATTACTGGTGTCAAGGTTTCTAGCCCAACTGCGAATGTTTTCAGTCTATAATCACGTCGACATTTATTGGTTTGTGTATGACAAAGCTGAAGCTCAATGAATTGTTTCACTGTACTGCTACTACTTAAATTTAACTGTTTAAATATGGATCTTCATACACCTTATTTCATATGAAATATGTCAAATTTCCCATTGCCTCTTGTTGTCAGCTAATTTGAGAAAAACAAATTTATTCTTTTTCAGTGGCAAAATCCCAACTCTGTATCTTAAATCCTTCCATGAAGAATTTGTTTTAGTTCACTGAATCGATGATTAATTTTCACAATATGAATAGTCTTCTTTCATCACTGGGAATAACTTGATTGAATTGGTAAACAGCAGGCCATGCTTTCCATAACAGAACTGAAAAGAGGATCGTGTGCAATGCAAAACATTATGCAATATTTCATATATGGTGAAGGTTTGCATTAATAAAGTCAATTTTTTTCCCCCAAATTTATCTTCAAATTTCAAATGGAATAAACAAAATATGTAACCCTCCCAGACAAGAAAATAAAGTTTTGTATAATTATGGCTGCCTTTTTAAAAATAGGGGCAACAATACTATAGTTTGCATATGGTGAAATCTTCAAGTATTAACACGAGCAAGCACAATTCTCCCTTATGGTAGAACATCGTCTAAAAAATGCTATTAACTACTAGTTATAAATCATTTACGAAAGATCAAGTCATTTTCAGTATTTCCGTTACCACATATCTACTTATATGTATAATAAATGATAAAGTATGTTCATATTGCAATAATATTTTGAACACAATAGAAAGAGTTTGAATGACAATTAACTTCATCATTTTGTTAAGTAACTGAAAATGAGATATTGACGTTGTTGTGTGTATGATAAAGTTCTACATTGATTAAGTCCCTTAACTCTCACATGCTTAATTGATCAACAAGTTTCTCTTTAAAACCGATCTGACACTCTGGATAATAATTCTGGTAAGTCCGTTATTTTAGAGAAATGCTGTGATATGTCAGTGCGAATTTGAACTTTTCCATGAATGTTCTTGCCACTTGAACATACTCAAATGGACGGGATTAACTTGTTACAGTTTTACATGAACAACATTTGTCATATGCAACTGTATGTAAAACAAAATTTAAACATCAAGTTTTAATGTAATGTAGAATTGTTGATGTTGTATGGTCTATTCATGCAAGCAAATGGTGATTTGAGTTCCATTGTTATAGACCCTATTGTACCGAAACGTTAACCATATAGATAATTTATTGCTCTCTACTTATGCGTCGGAGATGGGTTGTAAATTAATCTTTGTAACAGATTGAAGAATAGTGCTGAAGATATCAGATTTTATTGTTTAACAACTACATTGTTTAAATGTTTTAATGTTTTATGGTTAAGCGTTGATGAAGTCAAATAGCAACAGTGTTTCAGAGTTATTGAATGGTACATTCCGTAGTCGTTAAAAGAATTTACATTTACAACAATTAAACTTCAAAGGAGCAACTACAACTTAAGAGTCCCTCTCACACGTCAGCGTATCCTCACTCCCGAAAACTTGCCATTCATATGCATCTTGTTTGTCCTGTGGCCATTTTTGTAACGTCAGCGTGCTCTTTGAGTATTTCTATACGCTTTATTCACAATTTTTAACGTTTCATGACAAAACGAAAATAGAGTAATTTATTCGGTTTAACATACCTTTAAACAATCTAAACAGCGTAATCACATGATGAATGTGTTACAAATACATTTAGAGTTTCGTCAATTATTTAATTGTTAAAGTTACAATTTAGAGTTCAAAACCAAACGAAATCGATCATACCATGTGAGTGAATGATATTTAACATAAGTTGAGGATAGAAATATTGATAAAAATCTCAGTATTTCATAGCCAACTAACATGCTACTCGATAGATTTGACCCGTCGAGTGTTCCATCATAAACAAACGGGTTACCCTGATGCATACTCAAAAGTACAGTCCTATCGGGGTTTGGTTGTGGACACGGTATTCAAGGGGACATTCCTGTTCAGTCATATATATCATTAGTACATGATTATATCACAACACAGTTGAAACATGTTCATGAGGTTAACATTTGGTTGATTGAGACTTGAAAACCCGAGTGCACACTCGGTCAAAAATACCACAATTAAATATGAAGCCATTCATCTGCGCCACAAGCGTGAAAACCCATGCTACGGCATCAAAACAGACGAATACAATTGGTGATGGTATATACTTTGTAAAAGAACAGGGGTAAATAGAATGTGATGGAATGCATGACACAGAGAAGGTTAAGACCATTGATTGTGACAAAGATGATAGTACTTCAGGATCAATGATCAATAGTTGCCAAAGCCACAACCTACAGACAAAAAGCCTTGAAATAAAGCTGAAATGTGTACGGTTATCTGCCACAGCAAGGCAGTGATAGGCAACTCATGTGCATCTCAAGTTTGTTATCAAATCTCTCCATGTGCGAAACAAGTAAGGTAGAATGCTATTTATCATAAGCGTATTGGTTACGTATCAACAATTTCCTTTAAGACACCTATACGCTAAAATGTGACAGGGCCCTTAGTCAAATAGTCATTAAGAAACATCAGTTCATCAATCACCAGGGAATACCATTACACGAATATATTCTAGATACATTCCCAGCACATATTGTGTAACTGTCATGTCTGTCTAGGTCATAAATAACAATAGAGGTTTCTAATTGAACTCGTTCATAATATTGAAAACCCGTTCTCTAATCGAAAATCAGAATTTAGTGTACTATTGGTTGATATATATCTTCAGCAGTAGGATTTCCCAGCGGAAGCTTTCTATCCATTAATCTTTTTTGCATAGACGCTTTGCAGCACTCTCCATTGATCGTGTTCTTGCATAAAATGTTTGGGTTATTTTAGTATTTTAAGTTGCATTTTATATTCATTTCGTTTAGTTAAAATCGGTTTTATAATATCTGATAAATCTCTCAGTACAATGCCTCATCTTTTTAATTTTGTTGATTTTCTTCTGATGTCTTCTTTTGCCCAGGGACAACGCTGTCATGAACTTGTGAAAGAGTATCGTATCATGACGCGTTTTCTTATGTCAAACAAATTGCTTAAAATCATAAGGCAAAATCAATACAGACGAAGAAATATCAATTCTGTCGCTATCAGAAAAAATGATATGCAACTAGTCATCATTTCAGATCGTTTTCATTGTTTGAATGAGTAGCCAGTGTCAATTACCATCGTTTGAACATTGCAATAGCAATAGTACAAATTAGGAATTCAAGAGTCGGGTATCTCGTCGAGACACTTACACATTATTTGGACCTGCAAAAACTAACAGAGAAGCTCATTCCGTTTCAGAGGGTTAGACTTACAATGGTACCTGTCACTAAAACATGCTTTATATGACTATATAACATTGATATAGGTTCTGAGTGTTGCACATCGTTTTCAGATTTTAATCGTAGCAGTCCCTTAGAAAATGCAGATTCAAAATACCGTTAAACGTTAACCATCTAAATTCCTTAATCTTCATTTTGTGAAATGACAAACACACATGTATTTCTCAAATAAATATTTTGATCACCGAGACACGGAAATGATAGAAAACAAAGTCTAATGTTAAAACTTTTCAAAATTACAGAAAACCCAGAATGACCAAAGTTGGCGGAGAATAAGGAAATTAATTCTGACACTCAGTCCATCATTGAGGTCTGCTGAAGACATGCATCTATCTTGAAAACTTTGGTTTCCATGGAGACTAAGCGGACTACGGTCTGATAACAGGATAATTCAAACGCTACAAGAAAGTAAAAATGTAAAAGGGTTTGCGGTGTTGCAATTTAGGCTTGTAATTGACGCCATGTTAACCTCTATCAGGAGGATGTTGAGTTTATCATATCCTATCATTTATATACGTACATATTACAGTAGTGTATATATAACACACAGTGGTTGTTTCTGAATATGACATTTTTGATGCTTAAGCTAAACAGCTTAAGTTGACGGTAGTGATTGAAAACGCACAATGGCGAGCGCCAATACCTTAAATGTTATTTTTGAAATTTAATCAACTCACCAAGACAAATATAGGTTTGAAGTATTTATTTGGTCATTTAACTTGTTAACACGTTAACGGGACATAAATGTTGATTTCTTAACGTTTTATCGGTGATTTCCGATCATCGTTGAAAACAAGTTATAAATTTGACTTTTTAAAGATGAAGATACAAGTTTAGCAAAGTGAATTAACTAAGCTTAGAACAAAAGGTATTTTGGTTCTTATCCACGTTAAATACAAAATAATGTAGTGAAAGGTTATACATAACTGTCGCATCAGTCTTGGACAACGTGGCACGATAGACGTAGCCAATGAAAGGAGATAGATTGAGTAAACACAACGTCTTAAAACATTAATCTTTCAATAGCTAAAAGGAATATTGTATGCCATTCTTTAAAGAATGGAAGAAAATAGAACGATATCGGACAATCATAATAAACCAGGCTAAAATACATCTCTGCTACATATCTCCACTTCAATAAACTAAGGTGTTCACAGAGACACCATTGCACTATAAACATAGCAAATGACAGGTGATAAAAAGGGAAAACACAAAGTCTTAAAATAATTATTTCCCATTTGCCAAACTTGATTTTGTACATCATTATCAATATTCTTGAATAAACATGCACACATTAAAATGTGCAAGCTTAAAACAGTTGAATTACAGAAATATGTAAACTATAATCATAGCCAATTTAAAAAAAATTTAATTGTCAACAAAACGCTGGTAATGCCAACAGTGTCAAAACTCAGTTTCCTATCATTTCGAGACAGATATTCTATTTGTAATACAGAAACGGATATTTAGCAATTTCCTGTCTGTAAAGTTTCTCAAATTATAATAATTCGTTATTTGTGTTGCTTTCTCTTTAGACTCTCCCTAGAGAGTTCAACTATACGTATCTCCTTGAATACATGTATGTGTTTATCCAATCATTGATACCCAATAAAATCATTGATTCGTTCCCATATCGTATTGGGTTGTTACTTGTTAGATGACGATATGATATTTGAACGGAAATGACCATGAAAATGACAGCCAATCAGTTGTTTTGGCTAGCCATTTTCCGACATATAAGGTATCAGCTCTCACAGACATTTCGGCTTATTGATACAGTGGTTAGAGCATTCGGCTTTGTTTAAAGAGGTCTGGGGTTCGAATCCTGTCAGGGGCTCGGCAACTTTGTCATCAGTGGTGCAGAACTGTTCTACATGATTGGGTGCAATACATTTGAGCGCAGTAGCACCCATGGTACGCTAGTTCGCGCCGATGGTCGCAAGTTTCACCGCAATGGAAAGCCACCATAGTGTTGGAAGATGTTTCCCTGCAATGATACAAGCAGCGGGGATTTAAGTGAAATACTTTCGAAAACGTCTTTAAAACCTCATTTACATCATCTATGACGTTGAATACCCCCGAAATATCTCTCTGTAATGGTTAATGTTCGGAAAATATACATATATTTGTACGTTTCGGTGTTTCACCTATCGAAGGCTGCATGGGCGATATTCCCTCGTTCGGCTGGCGCGGCTTCATGTTCGTGGCTGTGCTCACCTGTTACTATTTAAGCCAATGAAATGTTGTTATCCATGGAGCTCGAAGCTAATCTTTTGAAGTAAACGGATTTTTCCATCCGGGTTGTGCCGCTGTTGCTGAATGCGAGTTGTCTCATTGGCTGGTTAGATAGCTAGCGATACGAGGCTTTTGGCTTAAAGGATATCAGGGTTTATGGAAGGAGCTCGATCAGCGGATTCAATTACACTCATGAAGCAGGATGAGATGAGTGACAATTACCCAGCAATCATAAGATTAGGGTACCTAAAAAAGATTTGATCTGAATCAGAGTCGAGTTTACCCATCCATTGTTTTCACTGGATTTAGAATGTAGTAAATTGAAAACTAATTCTATTGGTGACATGTCAAAGCTTGTTTTGAAATATTGAAACCCCCTTTAGACGTTTTATCAGTCAAAGTCGTGATACATTTTGTGATAAGAAAAATTTGAAAAAGCTTTGCAAGAGATTTGTCGATTAATTCTGATTGGAATGTCTTGGTAAATTGACGTTTAAAACCAATCCATTAAACGCATGCTCTTTGATTTGACTTTGAAATTTCACCGGAAAACATGCTGCTATAAATAAGAAGTGAAAACAGCAAATTCATCTTTGACATCTAAAATTTCAAGTTAATTCTGAATTTCGGTCACACTGATGGTCAAACTATGTACCTGAAAAGCCTGTGACAAATTCTTTCAATTGTGGTATTTTTTATCTAATAATAATGAGAAAGGAATGTTCACATTCGATTTATTGAGCTTTAAAGGTTATTTTCCCCGTTTGGCCCACGTGTTCTTCCCAGTGTTATCAATCATTTAGGTCCTTTCTCTTTTTTTGAGTCGGAGGATTAGATCTCAGGTGTCTGAATAAAAGATATTTAGACGATAATTGGTCTTAGCACAAGATCGAACTCATAACAAAACTTTTATCATGGTAACATTCAGATTACTCATAAACCAATGAAGACATGAGATTGTGGACTTCTTTGCGTAAATGATGTGTTAATGTGGGAAGCTTAAAATATATAAGGCGGAGGACCGGGTCACGTATGTCCATGTTATTACCGTTAAAACAAGAGCATGTCAAATAGTATCATAAAGTCAAATACAGAGCTGCTTTATATTGAATTATAATTACTATTTCTCGGACTAAGTTTATTTTACAAAAAATATTGGAACATAGCAAAATGCAGCGTATTTTAGTTAATATGTGTAAATAATGTCATTTGCTTTTAGGGGTTCTAATCTTGATGAAGCATGTTTGAATCCCGATAAAATACTATTTGTAACAAGAACCACACTCTATAGGAAGTTGTGGAAGCATTGACATCGATCACAAATGAGCAAAGTTTTGCCATAATCTGACTGCAAGTCGGATCTCTGTGTGTTCCCGCTACTATTAATCATAGTTTTAAGTCCAAATCTCTCATTAGCCAAGGGAATATGATAGCTCTTTAGAGTGCCTTTACTGTTATCACAATTATGGTCTACAACCTTTTGGGATCTATAACACTTTCTTTACGCATTGGCGTTCATTATGATCTACTGCATATACTAACCCTCATTTGAAATAAAAACTTATGCTTCAACATGAAAAAGTATATCCAGTGACTCCATCACACAAAAACCAGACACTACAATCAGTTCAATGCAGTCTATTGTTCTCAATTGTAGTACTTCAACCGTTTCATCTTTAAAAAACTATATGTGCCCAATATTTACATCTGACTACTTAGTTTTACAGTTTGATGTGATCCGTTGAAATCGCCATAAAAATGGCACGGGAAATAGTCAAATTTTCACTTTCAGTTCTTCCATAAATATCTAACATATCTTTCATAGAATTTGATCAAGCATTTAGAAGGTTTTTCACAAGTGCTGAACTAACCATAATCAGTGACTATAAAAGCGAAGAGAGTGATCATTATAACGAATATTTGTCAGTTTATGCATTATTGATACAAAATCCAACTTCCAGAGCATTTAGCTAGAATTAGATACGACAAGACCAGTTATTCTTCTATCACCTTCTTATATTATTAATATGAAGGATTTGTATCCTGTCATATATACAGTGTGCTTGCTGTTACTTAATAAGAAAAGTATTTATTGATATCAATTGATTCGCTAAGATGGAATTATTCGTTTAGTAAGGCAGTACGTAAGGCGACGCACAGGGACAACCACCATTTCTAGCGACCAATCCCCACCCCTCAACAGGTTGCCCTACACCACCTAATCTGACGACAATGGCAATCGAGATACGAGATGGAATTGGCCAAAATGTGGCTACTTAGGTGTTCCAGATAATTGGTCAAGGAAGAGCAGAGGGGATCACAACAGTAACCTACATCAGACCCCGAAGATTGCCACATTTTTCATGTTACCAGAGTAACAATTTCCAGGGTGACAAAGTCCTTGCCTAAACCTCATGACCCACACGCGAATTTCTACTTAAGAATGGAATTAACGTTATGAATAAGTCTGCCTTTTGTCTGAATTTCAATGCAAATACATATTTTTGGATGAAATTCAGAGGTAAGAGGAGTAAGGTTATGTTTTGACCAAACATAGCAAATGTTTTATGAAAGGCGTTCCTCAGAGTTTGGTTCCAGTTTTAAAAGGTTTTCATCAATCAACTTGTGCACTCGAAGAATACATGTTTTGCCGCAGATATTGACGTTCATCGTTTTCTAACCAGGTACTGAATTAATGAGTGTGTGTGGAATTTAAACGTTAACGGCACTGACACGTAAAGTCATGGTAAGCAAAGGAGTAATTTCATATCATATTAATATATCATATTAATTGATTCAAAGTGCCTACCCATCTTGGAAATTCTACTGACGTTTTTTTTGCTGCTCATACCCATATACCATTGATACTGGATAGCTTTGCGTAAATCAACGACGTTAGTGGGAAGTACATGCAGAGAGAAAAGTAAAGTAAATAAAAGAGATAAAAGGTGAGTAAAAGTTTAAAATTATTTAATACTGGTAATATTGTTGACATTTGAATTACATTAGAGATGCAAAAAAAACCTCACGGTGCATTTAATAAAGATTTATCTCAGAGTCTGCTTTTTCTGATCTAAAATGCAGTATCACAATATTCATTTAAACAGTTCGTAAACTGTTAGACAAAAACATAAGCAACTGTCAGAGTTAAAAGTGCTTTTCAGGATAAGATTGCATCGCTCCTGTCCGCAGTTTTAATTTACCTTTTTCTAGGTTTTATTTCTACCAAAAGCACTCCATTTTTGTACCTCAAATATGATTTTTAGGAAAATGACTTTTTCAATCCGGAGAATAACACAGTCGAATCCATAGGGCTAGGTTTTTAATGAGCTTAATGTTTCCTGTTAGATGACTGTAAGAAAAAGAAATTCTCAAATATCCACATGATAAATAATATAAAGATTTACAACACTCGTACAGGCCAATGTTAGATCGACTCAAGTATTCTGCCGGTCAATTTGCCTATTTTCAAAATAAAGTATAAAAGCCAAAATAGAAAACTGTAAGGGTTCACAGGAACTTAATCTACCATAACTGTGCCAATTACTTTTCTTTGATTGGCTACTATAAAAAATAAAAGAGTGTTGAATTAGGTTATACGGTATAAGTTTAATATTTCCGATTGAAAAGAACCCAGTTCTGTTGTGTCGCCATGACAATTGGTAGAGCAGTGTACCGCAAATAGTTATGAAAGTATGATACAGAGCGTGACAGAGGGTTATTAATAAAGCAAAGCTGGGGTAAGAAATGACTTCCTGTGAAAGGTCTCATAAGGACAACTGAATGTCATTAAGAGTTTATGGGAATATTTAGATGTATCCATTGTAGGGAGGTATTCATGGTAAACGCATTGATAGTCTTTTGATTTGTTTCCCCTTCACATTCTTTTAAATGACATGCATATCACAACTGTGTTATTGTATGGATTCTGACTCATGTGGATCTCTCTGGTCACGAATGCGCAGGTCACATTGCCAAGTCTGAATATTCAAGAGCAAAGGTTGGAATTTAGTCTAAATTGAAAATATATTTACTCAGTCATAGAGAAACCAATCTCGCAATTGTGGCAAATTGACTGAGACATTAACACTACTGCCAGGCACATGTACAACGCTTGTCAAAACATGGCTGATGAAACTGGAGAGATGAATTCGTTTTTTCATCTTAGATTTGGCCTCTGTCTCTTACGGTCCAACTACTTTGCACATTTCTGCAATCTTCCTTAACGTCAAGCTTTTCTTACATCCACTATCACTCCGTGTTCGTTTGATACCTGACATCTAACCTCCCTACAATGAATACAAATAGTATACTATACGACCTTCCATTTAAAATTGTTCTTATTAAACGAATAAATGATATAGTATGAAACGAGCGAAAGCGAGTTTGATACTAAGTCATTCATGAGTTTACTAAAACAGTATTAAATGAAAGGAAGTTTTTTAATCTGTTTAATACTCGCCCTCCTAAGTCAAGCATAACAGCCGACAGTGTGCCGAAATTAACATTTTCGGCACTTGGTTGTCATTGTGAGGGCAGTGCGAACATTGTGACGTCACAAATACCCACTATTGTTACGTCATACGTGCAGCGGTATTACACTAGTTTTATATCACTTTATAAAGATTACACTGCAGTATCTTACACGGGCGACTAATAAATAATACTTTCATTACGATGTATATGTACGCGTAGTGAGAACACCTTCTAATCTTCCGCTTTTGGAAATGAATTCGCAGAACTAAACGTAACATGGCATTATGGTTTAAGAACTTATATTCTAATTCGAAAACATAGTCTCTTGTATTTGGTAAAATTTATAATCGTTTTCGTGAGATCGCACTGCTCTTCTAACGGATCACTTGTGGAAAATTTACAAGTAGAGTTACTTTCTTGTATTCGTGTGATATATAGAGAATACTAAACTCATGGTAATGTGATAACATTTTTATGAACGAAAGTGAGTCTGATACCAAATTCCATTCACGAGTTGCATGAAAATCTTATCACATTACCATGAGTTTAGTATTTTATTCATTACTCATCCCCACTTATCAATATTTTTGATAAATTAATCGTCAAAACAACAGTCAGCTGATCGCGGAACCGGCGTAAGAATATCAATCAGTCAAACGAAACACAGAACAGAATAGTTCGCTAATTGTTGGGTGTCTACGTAAGTGACTCGCCTAAAAACATGGAAAAAAAATCATTTTGGTGAACAAGTCTTCATTTTTAAGAAATTCATTGACATAACAAATGCTAACAAGCAACGAAAAATGTCATGCCATTGTGCACTCGATACGTGAGTCGTGACGTCATCGGAATGTGACCTCCTGCTAGGTCAGTTTATTTTAAAAGTTGGCGTAACGTACAGTGTCAGCAGTTGAGGAGGATTGATAACACTGACTAAATAACAGAATTGTTGATAGGACTAAGGGAACGGGAGTGTTCAGTTCATGTTCAGATTGTCTGCTTGTTGAGGGGGAAGCGACAGGTTGGATGGAACAGATGATGGAAGGGCCAGGCGGTGGACGTAACACAACTTGCGACGGTACAGAAGTTGGGCGAGTGATCATAAGACTATGTGAATAGTGCTGGTTTTCAGAAATATGAGAGTGATTATTGACACTTGTATATTTTTACATTTTTGGATATTCACGTCTCGTTGAGAATGCAAAATTTGAAAGTCGCCATTTTCTAACTTACAAGTCACGTGATTGGACGATGTCGTGTGACGTTCGAAAGTAGTTCTGTTTGTTCGCACGAGATATGGTATCACACATGTGTGTTACCAACTAATTGGTATCTAATGAGTGATCTCACCACGGTTGAGTAATAACATATCATAATATATTAATCTATTTACAATCAATAATATTCCTATTATTTTACAAATGTACAGTTTTCCATTAAAGAGCAATTCAGAATTCATTTGCAATACAGCCTGCGAGCCTTTTCGGTAACATATTCGGTCTGTTCATTGTTTGCAGTGAAGCCTGACTCCAGGGGTTTGGCTTTAAATTCATGATAATCATATAAGACTTTGTGATATTGTACTTGGCGTCAATAAAACAAAAAGTAAGAATGCCTGATATCCTCAGGCCTGACAAAGCTTATTTAGATATAAAGTTAGGCACGCTATGCGTACTTGTCATGATCAAATATTATCATCCCTGAACAAAACCTAGCAGTGTCATTCTAAGTGAGTATGTCTTCTAACATATCAAATAATTAATTTACACGATATTATTATAACAAATGGTATACGTTCTCCTAATCTGTCATTTACATTAAATGCATTCAAAACTAGAATAAATATGTCCCATGTTTCGGTTTGTGGATGTTATCTGTGTCTACAGTTATCGTCATGTCATTAAATTACAATCCGCACAACAAAAGTTTCGTATGGTCTTCTCTATCGAGTCAGGATCCTTCGTGACCAGAGAAAATGCATGTCTCGATTAACTAACAGTCTCATTGTCGCAGTTACAGTTTATCATCAGACTCAAAACATTACCCTCATCAGTATCAATTGTTCAATTGCAACGAATTATTACATTTTGAACTGTAAAGGAGTATATTTATGTATAACATTACTAAGTCTGAATACCCCGTAATTGGGAATAGTTTGCTAATCCAGCATCCAACCTGTTACTTACTAATTGATCAAAGCCAATTAAACATTTCAACTTCTCATTAAAATGTATTGACTTTGGCATCGCGTCCCTAAATACAAAAACAGGTTCAAACAGTCATTGCTAAAACGATGACTAAATAGGTCCTAAACGATTTTCACCTGCTACATGTATATGGGTGGGCGTTAGGGGACGTTGTGACGAATTGATTTTACCATTTGTACACCAATTACGCACTTTACGTGGGAATATAGTTTCTCATTTCCTAAATGCCACGCTGCATTCCACCACATTTTATTATAAGACGACACCTTGCATGTAATAAGGCATTTATCATGATCCATTGGTCAATTTCTCTAAATCTATAACTTGCGATTAAATACATTAAAATTTGTAAAATAGATAGATGTTGCTAAATAAATGAATCTGTTCGAGTGACAAGTTGCTATCCCCTATGTGGCTTTTTCCCCAACATGTCTGACAATTGAAATACCACAAAGTAAAACAACAAATATTTAGGATTGAGACACTTTGAATGCGCTGTTTACAGTCAAACCCATTTTTATATTTTCAGTTTAAAAAACCAAGAAGTTTCTTCGGTTAAAGAATTAATCACTCGTCTACAACCAATGATAGTTTTTATGTAAACACATTTTCTGAATTAGTAGCTACGGACTACTTACTTCCTTCTTGATCCCCTGAGACTTAACCGAGATAATCTGACTTTACACATCAAGCACGAACTGTTGCTGTCAAAGATTATTTTTCTTACAAGATAGAGTAGACATTTCATGTTAACAGTGTATTTTGTACGAATGTATGAGGTGACAAGTTGTTACAATGGCGAGTTAACGAATTGTAATTTGTTATTTTCACTATTAAGACAACGTAAATGATGAAATATATCTGTCAAATCATGATGTTGCATTACTCAATTGCAGGATATTTTAAAAACACTTAAATAACCCTTGGGCTTTTCATTTCATTTCTAAATAAGGAGACCAATGAAACTGCTTCTTCGCCAGGAATTTTGGATTTAACAAGAATGTTTTTCAGTAAGCATTGATCTTGTGTTTAGGAAATTGACGTTTATTTCCAGGTATGTTTGCTCTTTTGTACAGTTGTCTTTGCACTTTTCGTATTCCAGACCCTGAGCATGCTCATTTCTCTCACAATTTGTAGTTCAAGGCTTACCAACCTAAACTAACCTCTAAAGAAAACTCATTACGTCTAGAATTCTGACTTCATGTAGCCTCTGTTTGTAAACGAGCACTTATTTGATGTGAAATTTTTCAAAAACCTTTAGTCATTTACTTTTACTTTAGAAGACTATGAATTTATTCGACCATGAATGTTTTACTTCAAACCCACTTTGAATTTTCTTAACACGTGTCCAAGGTAACGACAACCAAGCTTTAATGTATGGTGTATTTTTATCGTCCAAAATTCCCCTGATATTTTAAATTGCATTATTTAGGACCGCGGGGTAAATTCCTTCAAAGTGTTTTAACTTCTATCTGTTTCGAGCAATATCTTTAAAGGCGTCATTAAAAGTAAACACATCTTTTACATGTCCTCAAATGATTTGCAAATCAAGTAACCCGCTCGCTGTTTTCAACTACAGAACTTCATACATACAAAGTTATGAACAATGTGATCCTTTTAAAGATAGTATTATGTCAATGTTCACTAACTATACATAAATAACAACAAATATGTTTGTCATTTAAACTCTGACACGTGGTCATGCTAAGTAACTACTCATGATAATATATTTTCAAACTGTATCAAGACTTATTCATGTATGGCCTATGATGAATCTCTCATTTGTTAAAAATATTACTTGCTATCCTTTTTAAGTGAAGTTAACAGTATATCCATTTATTTACAGGCCTACGTCACACTGTGTTTGCTTGTGATCCTGCAGCAGATAACCAATAAGTTTTGTTGATTTCAAATCTTCTTTGTGTACTCACAGGGATACAATCCTTATACTATTTTCTTACATTAACAGTCAAACTTACCCTCAATGAACAGATATGGAAGTACCAGCACATAACAGGTTGGCCTTTTGACAAAAATATAAGAAATCGGAGATTACCAAATTCAATAGCCAAACAAATAAAAACCTAATAAAGTTCAGGTGTATTTGAAACTTTGTCTTTATTACTGAATTAACAAATGGTTTCTAATTAACAATCTAGATCACTTAGATCTTGAAACATAGTGCAGAGCAATGTGTTCACCATTTTTCATTTGAACACATGCCCTACATATGTGATTGTTCGGATTGGTTGTTGTTTCAGCACTACCATTGTGTGTCATTTGGAACCTCGAATGGTTATTCCCCATGCTGGATGTTCTTGCACGACCAAAGGTAACTCCAAGAAAGCTTTGTCTGAATTTCTGTCCTGTGATGAAATATAGATAGAAGTTAACAGCGTGAGTTGCATCACAAAGGAAGAACGTTATCTGGTCCAAAAGATTCTTCCTAACAAAGCTGATCGAAAGTTTTGGAGGGTTCCATGAGAGATGAAAAAGGACGAAGACAGTTCTAGGTAGAGTGAGGACAAGGAAAACCAGAGCTACTGTTAGCAACATTATTGTTATCTGTCTTTCATGTTTCCCTCTCTGCCCCCCTCTCTCAAGATCACTTTCTGAATACAACTGACTTCTCTTGAGGGCAGATTGATTGATTTGTTTGATGATCAGAACATTGCACACAATTAGTATCAATGATGGAAGGAAAGAATATATTGCTGCATTTATCCAGTACCAATATTTATGGTAAAATTCAGTATACTCGTCGCGTACATCGCAAGTGATACCATCATAGGAAGAGGTCGTCCAGAAGATGTGGGAATATATCACAAGAATAATCACACCAAGAATGATCATACTCAGGCGAGCACGATTGAGGTTCCAAATAACATTCACCCGTAGAGGAAATGTGACAGCCATGAATCGTTCTATTGCCATGAAGACGAGTATCCAATTGGAATAGGTAACAGGACACAGTGACATGAAGTTCATTATCCGACACCCGATGGTTCCAATACCAACTTCATAGTAAGTCAACTGGTGGTAGAGCAGCTTCTGAACAATAGCCAAATTGTCAACAATTGCCAGCAGTGCCACATAGAACTTTGACGTTGTCAAGGGCTTCATTTGACTTAGGGTGACAGTACTTGCAATATTTCCAGGAAATCCGAACCCAAAAATTATCCATAGGTAGTAGTTGTTCATATAGATAGCTGCTTTATGCAGTTTCCAATATTCGCCGATATCTCTCTCATCAAACCCTTCAGTATCTAAGAACTCTGAGAGATTTTGATGGTATTCTGTTAGATTGAGATACCTGAGTTCAGTTAATAAATCCATGGTTTTCGAATACCATTCAGCGAATCATAAGAATAATGAATCCTTTATCCAGCTGAACAGTTGCACTTTACTTTCTACACTTCTTAGTGATGAACTCTGAATCACATCAAGATGTCAATTGGTAGCAAACATGAGTTCAGAATTGTTTTTATATTACACACAAATGCATTCTCCTGTAGATGGATGTAGCACTTTTGTACATGAAACATTTGTGCCATCTCTCATCATCCTCTCAACTCAAAATACTGTTTAGTACCTGAAACACGAGAACATGTTTTAAATATATCTGTCCCTTGGGCCATTTACGTTGATCCTTATGTATGTTACAGAATATTAATATTCACTTTCCCCTATATCCCATGAGAAAACTGTATCATAGAAACCAAAGACACCTCATCGTGCTACATATGTGCATCATTTTCTGCATAGCTCCTACAATACCCTCTTATCAATCATGTTTTTATACAAAAAATGGCTTTTTCAAAAGGAACTTAAAGCAAAATCCTCCAGCATCTCATCTTGGTACTGCTAATATATGTGAGTAAATAAATTCATTGGCTGGGTATACAAAGAGTGATACAAGAGTTGGCCTTGATATATAACAATGAACACTGTGTAAACAAATACGCATTTGTAACAGGATTGAGAAACATATGCATGAAAGGGGATGTTCCTTTCTACATATTAGACTGTTGAATATTTAGTTTTGAAGTTGCAATTACCCGAGAAGTCTGTATACAATTGATTCAAGTATTTCAAAGAAAAGCTTGAGAAACTAAGTCGAAATTCTTATTAATCATCAACTACTTTTCCTGAAAAACTAATTTACAACGTTTTAACAAGTACTTGAACAATTGATTTTTTTATCGGATCATTTTACGCAAACATTGTGAGTTTTTTTACGATTCCAATACACATAACATCATATATATGTCAAATCTAATGGCAATTTACACCAATATGGCCGTAATGAAATTGAGTAGAAGCGTTGACATTTTATCTCATTCGGCTTCAGTTCAGATCGAACAGACCAACATTAATTAAGTATGAATAGAAACAGAAAAGGAACCAATGAAATGACTATTCTCGAGGACCAATTGACTATCTAATAGTTTTATGTCTGTTATTTCCTATTTTCCGTTTCCTTTGTAACCTTACCACAGTGTGTATGTAATACATAATGGCTTTGACATTGAAAGAATTAAACAGCGTTGGGCAAAAAGATAACATACATTTATATACATTTCCGATTAGTTATGTGGTTGATTGCAGATACGCCCTCCGTGACATTTGCTGGATATAAAGTATAAAAAGGTGTTTTAACAAGGCTTTTAAGTGTAGAGAAATAGATAAAAGAAAATTATTCTTGAAAATGCAGCGTGAAATGCTTATTTTACAATCACGTGATGTACAGTAGTTATTTCTTGTTAATATATATAGTGTATATATACATATATGGAACGTCGAGAAGTGGAAGTGGAAGGTCTTTAGGTTTTACAGAATAACAATGACGACAAATATAATTAATAACTATTTTCAGGTTTTCTGCATCTGAAATGATCTATAGCAAGTCAAGTTGTCTAACAGGTCCGTAGGTTTTGCATTCCAATAGTTCGCACATGTGACATCATAATATGGGACACAGTGGAATACGTGGTAAATTGAATATATTCATCAAATACAGCATGCTACTTGATTGTGAAATTTTGAACAAATTGTTAATTTAATTTAATACCCTGTCCTAATCTTATCACTCGTCTTTACATATGAATATTACAACTAATTTTTTATCTTATTTCTCACGTACAAACGTGGGGATGTAATTTTGACAAAATGACAAAAAGCATCATTCATTTGAATTTTCAAACTATCAAATACACTGACTGTATATACTGAACTCCATGTGTGTTTATTCATATTATATATTAAATTATTATTTTGCACAACATTCAATATTTTGCATGTTTAAGTTACTATGCCTATACTTAAAACTAATTACACATAAATAAAAAAAACGTCTTTGTACATATATTTGATAGAAATTACATTCTCACTTTTTACGACTTTTAAAAGAAATAAATGAAAATTAAACCAGCAAAATGTTTCCAAGTTAGATAATTACACCTATGAATCGAAATCAGAGCATTGTATTCACATTATTATCGAAAGTCCTGAGATACATGGTAATAAACTTGGCAGGTTATAAGGTATAACTCCTAAAAGATACTCACAGTTCAGAACGTTATAATTCCTTAAAGCCAATGGTTTTCATCCATCCGAGAGAGCAGCCAGTACAGCGCAACCAGTACAGAGGGCTCCAACACTATGAACGCTGTCTCTGAGTATAATAAGGTTTTGTCTATCATTGACTCCCTGGGTCTGAAGCTAGAAGATAACTGGACAGTGAACAGATCAATAGCGTTTTGTGAGAGGCTGCTGTAGATTCGTGTTTGAGTGGAAGTGACAATCATATTGTATAGATTTATGGAGAAATAACTTAATGTTTTACGATAATATGAAAATAGCACATGCTCTATGATTCATCCTGTGTCTTCATTGATTCAACCTCGGCCACGCAGGTCTCAATATTTAGTAACTCTTCTCATGTGTGCAACAGTTTCATAAGGGAAAAATCTTTTTCAATGTAACTGCGCATGAATTTCGCAAATTAGTCAATTGATAGTGTTGGCATATGGTAATTGCATTGCTGAGTTTGGTGTTTTAAGTCGTCCGTTACTGCTTATACTTCAGAGAATTGACTCTGAAAGTTAGATTGCAAATTTACCATGTGATCGATTGAACATATTTACGATGTTATCGCTCGAATTGCAAGCCAAATATCTCATAAATAAATCGTGAAGGAATTATGACTGCATCTCATAAATCATCCTGCTACATCAGCGTTATCGAATCCTTCCAACTACCCTGATATCCTTTATACAAATCCTCGTATCGCTAGCTATGTAACCAGCCAATGAGACAACTCGCATCTTGCAACAGCGGCACAACCCGGATGCAAAATTCCGTTAACTTCAAAAGAGTAGCTTCAAGCTCTTTGGATAACGACATTTCATTGGCTTAAACAATAACAGGTGAGCACAGCCACGAACATCAATAGTGTCATCATTATGGTAGGAGCTCAGTCAGCGGATTCAATTACGCTGATGTAACAGGATGCTTTTAAGTGAAAAACAGAGACCAACTCAGACATGTCTGAATCAGATTCAGAACATAAACTTGGTACATCTGGAACGATAGCTTGCGATCTTTATGTGACATGAGCTGCTGTCATGTACTCATTAGCCATAAAAACTAACACAAATTATATAGTCATTCACGTGATACGTAATTTCGTATAAAATCTAGTGTCTTTGTACAATTGAAGTCCCGACTATGTAAAATTAAAAAGGATTTGAATTTTAATTGTATCCATAACTGTCATTTACAAAATATGAGGTAAACTTCACAATAAAGTGATGATTTATCCGAAATAAATTTATCATATGAAACAAATTTTGTTATCAGATTGGAGGAAGATTTAACATCTGCCTAAGTAATATTTAAAAAACTTAAAGCTTATTGAGTATGTCCAGCTTATACAGATATCTATTTTGGGCATTAGCACCAGATGTATAAAAACTATAAAAAATATTGGAGCGGAATCTAATCAACAAGTAAACCTGTTCACCGTCTGGAATTACAGTTACTGCCGGGGATATTTCTATCAAATGAAAATGTTCCACCATTGATTATTGTCAGCAGATAGCTGAGGTTTGATCGTATTGGTTCACAAAGATAATTGCACTGATTGCCACAATTACATCGTTATATATTGATGTGCATCAGTAATAAAACATGTAACTCCTATGTATTAGTTTATTAGTCAGCATAGCTTCACTCTGTGTCCATGTCTACGATTTTACTATCAGATCAGAACTTATTTATCAGCCACAAAAATGTAGTGGTATAAATGTTCAGTACCTGATGAAAACGTCGATGACATTTTACGTCATTTTACATATCTGTTTATTATCTTCCAAAAATAATGTTTTAAACATACCTGTCATTTGCATCAGCTTTTGCACACCTATTGCAGAAAAAAATTGTGAACGTATCTTTTAATACAGTTTTATTTTCATTACAATTAACGTGAAAAACTCACCATCATGCTATCAATCACCAGTTCATATACATTTCAATTTGAACATATTCATTGACATATTATTTGCTGTATTTAACTGCAAATGATAATAGGACGTCAGAAATGTAAAAAGTATCTCCTGATATATATAGAATTGAACGCTGAGACATTTCAAAAACGGTAGTATCATTTAAATCAATTATTGACTGTAACCATATAGTTAATCCTTTGTGAAACTAAATCTGGATGTCATTACTTTTTACATTAACAAGACGGTGTATAAACTGGACCCTAGTTTAGAAATAATGGTTTAATTGCATTCGATGGATTGCATATTTTCACATGATATTCAAAGTTATATGATAAATTAGCATACCAAACATGAACATTCATATCAAGAAGTAATATATAAGTTCATGTGATATAGAAGTTGTTAAGTGTCTGTACATTCTAGCATGAGTTGAAGAAAGACGTGACCATTTAAACTCGGAAATGAGATGTTACGTATGAAGACATCAGCCCATAACTCTCTTATAAACGATTCCACCGTTTCGTGAATATTGACCCATCTGAACTTCATGAAAATACATTTGAATTATCAATTCTAATTAAAATTCCAAAGTTGGTAAGTTGTATTAAATGACCAAACAGAATGTTGAAGACTATGTGATGAAATCACTTTTTTAAAGAAATAATGCCGTCTGATAACTATGCTTATGAAAATGTTATTAGGAGGATGAGTAAAAACACTTTGGAAAGACACTTTGTTGAGCAAAAAGCAAACAAACTTCATAAAGTGTAGATGCTCATTTCAAAGACATAGTTTTAGCTTATAGCTAGATCGGTCTTTCAAGATCCTTGTCTTTCAGCTTGATGCGGTTGTCTTGGTGACTGTTGTCCATAAATGAACCCCAAATAAGACAAAATAGCTTTTAAACTTCCGGTTTTCATGCGTCAAGCCAATTTGCATAATGTTAAGCTGCTTCGCAATGTCTTGAAAGTGTACTCTTATCTGAAATTATCTATTTTTAGACAGACCACATGCTAGACTAAAACTTAGTCTATGAAATATTTTAATAATTGACTGTTCCGTCACCTATATATTTTCTTCGGGCTCCTAATTCCATAGTCAATATAGACTTGCTTAATGTGAACTTAGACTGTATTAAAGGCTTTTATTTAATACACAGTCATGAAGCAGGACTAACCACAAGTAAGCGACTTGATATATCTTATTACGATTAGATTGTCTTAGAAAACATTAAATGACTCTGTTCAGTGTAGATATGGAGCCTTTCGAGGTTTAAGAGAGGTAACACGTTTATTATATCAACCCTAATAACTTAATACACGAAAGCGACCACCACCACTGAAAAACAACTTAACTTTTTGTGCCTTCTACCTCAAGTCATGATATGGAAACGTGTCTTCAGATTATTCAGGGTAACGCTAAACAATGCATTACTATTAGCGAACAGCTTGAAAAAGATTACTAAGAAGTCAATGGATGTCAAAAGCTCTACCTATAAAAACTAAAATAATAATCTTTAGTTATGCTTTAACTTTTGTAAGTCATCTTGCTCACATTTCATTGGATTTCACTTCGAAGTATTGAAAAGGGCATAATATGTTTGTGTAAAACATGTTTGCATCATACGATCTTGGACCATCCAAACATAAACTTACCTCATTTTTGGTACACTTTTGGTTTTCATATTTCGATTTCTATGACATCTTCTAAATTATTTGTTTTTTAAACGTTCACATCAAAAGATGAAGTGAGTTTATTAGAATATATTTCCAACATACTCGAGTTTTTTTTTTGATTTATGACAAAACTGCATTGTGTTATTTACAACATGAATAGGTTATGTTTTGTGTCTATAGTTTTAGGATACCACTCCAATCAACCACAGAGAAATTAAAATCATCTTGTTTGCTGGCATGAAAAGGATTTGTTAAAAGGGATAATTCTTCACAGGAATCAATCTAGAAATCTCCCCAACTGTTTATATCTGCTAGGAATCTGACACCAATGCCTTTGATACTGTCGCCTTACCATAATTCCTGATTCAAATAACTTGTCCTACAAATGTTTGGTGAACACAGGGTGTCAGCAATGAGGAAACATAAAAACATTACTTGCCATCCTTATATCATCTGTTATGTGTCCATTATATTCGCGTCTCGGATTTCACCAAAATGGGGAAAAGTCATGCAAACTTCAAAATGTTGAATTGATCTTTTGTCATTATCTGTTCGATGAAATGCTCTATCAAATTGGCCTCACTGGTGGCTTTATCATCTTCTAGAACGCAGGCAAGCAAAGAAGTCCTAATTACATTGAAACATCCCCAGTGACTTCTCATTAATTCTTAAGATGGTTCTGACTTGCGACTTAGATCCGTGCTGTTCTGATAAACTCGGTCTTGTCCACACGATTTCATTGACATTTGAAACAACAGTAGTGGCTAATAATTTTGTTATTGGCAAGTAATTCAATAGTCTAGCTCGAAAGATCAGTCATAAATGATCTGGGATCGATTTTTCCAACACAAAAAAAACAAATATCAGTTTTTCGTGGTTCATTGGTTGAGTTTCAGCAGATACGGGGAATTAACCTTGCTACACATTTAATGATTTCATATAAATATTTGTTATCATTTTACATTAACTGAAACTGGATTCGAATTAAATATACTCAAGAATTGACTGTCAGTTTGTGTGCTTCCAGTGGAAAATGAACGATGAGTGAGAGTTCACAAGACAGTTTATAGGAGCACTGGGAAGTTTTCGGGGGCAAATGAATAAAGTGATATCACCATTTTAAAGCAATGTTTTTAATCGAAAGACGCAGTTTTGAAAGGAACGAACCATGACCACTTAGGCTATGCTAATAAATTTCTCTACCTCGTATTATTTATTTTCTTTACGACAAAGGGTAACTGGTTTGAATAAGGGTAGTTTACCCTCTGAGATAATACATTCGGCATAAACTAAAGTTAATTGATAAATAACTGAAAAGTTAGGCTACTCCCCCTTTAAATGTAGCTTTGACATCTTTCATTTGCCATTGCAAACACACAAACTGACATTCAGTTCTTATGATTTCGCACAAATGCTGTACAAGGAATGGGTCAAAAGCTGTGTTAACCTCTGAACAAGAAACATTGCAACCAGAAAGATTCCCATATTTAAACTTCAGAGTTGTCAGCCATATGAAGTCTTGTTATGGTGGCAACCATTTGATCCCATCTTTTCATCAAAGGGTGTGAATAACAGTTGTTAAAGTGAGATCGTGATCTTTTATTTAGTACGTGAGTGTTGGGTATCTTATGGTACATAAACAATCTAGGAATGAAAAATATTCCTAGATTGTTCGAACAATCTGCAGATTGTGAGCGAACAATCTGCAGATTGTGATCATTCCCAGATTGCATGGAACACATACACGTATGTACATTAGAAAGATTGTAATGTGATATTCATCTAAAGACTACAGGAATCTCGTTTCTTTTACTGTAGTTAAAGAGCAAAAAACGTGACTGTGCTCTCAACTTATCAGCGTTCAGTAATATGTGTAAACTTCGAAGTGCGATTTTTAACAGTTTGAAGAATTTCTGTGTGATGTGTAAGTACTGTATATGATAATATTGAAGAAAAATGCACCTCTTACTTTTCATCGGGGAACATTGCTTTCAGATAACCATGTCATGTTTCAAAACTATAAAATAATGGTTGAAAAAACGATTGTAACATCGAAGAACAAGCAATTTTTAAGAAGAGAAGAAAAAACTTGTTAAAACACATATTCTAATAGGTGCAAAGGTCAAATCGACGAAAAGGTTTCATTGGCTACCTCAAAATTAATGGCGGTTAATTTCAGTACAGGTAATACTTGTGAAAAGTTCCTGGAATGGTTGAATATAGCGTATTAAATCAGTCAGTCCCTGGTACCAAAAGACTTGGTTAAAACTATATTGCTCGTTTGGGCCACTTTTCATCCTTGTGAATAACACAATCTATCTGCAAATCGTATTTCTATGAACTTCTAAGTTTTCATTTGATTTAATATCTCAACTAGAAAATCCCAAACACATTTTAAATTAGTTGTTCAAACTTGTAAACAGTGACATAAACCCTTTTTGCCGATTTTATTTATGAAATCTATGACTTTATCTAGCAATCTTAATGGTTAAGAAATATTGTTGGAGAAAAATGTAACATAAATTAAAAGCATAGACAGTCATACATAAACTTCCATCTCTACCCGAATTTGCTTGATGCTTTTCCCAGCTAGGGGGCAACAGATCAAATACCAGCCCTGGGGACTTACAAAATCTCACTCTTACCACGTGTGTGTGATGTGTAGTTCCATACAAAACAACCCTAATGATCAAATGAAAAAGTTGACATCACATTATAGCAAAATATGATAATAACACAAGCATGCTTCGAATTGCACGAAATAATGTCAACTCAATCTTTATTTTTTTTTATCGATTACAAACCATTGATCCATTCTAAGCTGTATCAGATGTTTACTTAACATGTTCAATTCATATGTCCGGATGAAATTGGTCTCTTTTAACAGAATTGATACAGATTTTTCATCAAAAATTTATTTTGAACAAACAGCTTCCGATGTTAGATAGTTACTGTATTCTCTCAATTGATTGACCCAAATTCTAATTTTATATTCATCTGTTTCAAAAGCATATCAAACAAGATCGCTTATGTATCAGCATCTTTGTTTCACTTTAAAAGTCTGAAGAAAATCAGTGTCCTTATTGAATGTGTGATAAGCTGATTCACCTGTTGTCATATGGTGTCAGATAAAATTTAATTCTAATGAAAATTATGAAATATTATCATAGAATTATGATAGTTTATTATCAGGTGAAAACTTTTTAAAGAGCCACTCCGTGATTTTCATTACATATTATTTAAATTTGATATGAACCTACATGTCATATGTGGTGATATAAACTCAAAACATCTTAACTTTTCATGTCCAAAATATGTATATATGACAATTACTGATTTTCCATGAGAATCTGAAAACAGGCTTATAAATGCACAGAGGTGTAGTTAACACGTCCAATATACATGAATACTAGTTATATAACCTAACAAACACTATCAACTCCGATCTGCCCTCCTGTCTGTTTTAGATAAGTCTCCAAAATTACGTTTGACTATTTGACGCGCGCCACTGTCCGGTTTTCGATCATAATTACGACGTTCTACCTTCATATTGTTAGAGTAAAAAAACAGTAAGCTTTAAAATGTGTCTTCTTGGTAACAGTCGATATTTCGCGATCAAATGACACCATTGATTAAGGTTGGCATATATGAATCCAACAACTCACGGAGTGGCTCTTTAATCATTTGAGGTAGTGGATAGGACATGCATAGCTAAACTGAAGATGATGACATTGTTAAGAACTGCTTCTTCTGCTTTTCAAAATATTTCCTTGCAACCGATAACATGTATTTGTCTTCCTTTATTTACCCAGAAAGAATTATTACTTTTATATTCGATATACATTTATCTTCATCTATGTAGAGGTATTTGGATGATTAGTGGGATGATTAGCTTGGTTTTGTCTGTAATGTCGATCTTTTTACGTTGTAAGATCATACATTGCCTTCCAATTACCCTCTGTCGGGAGTGCGTATTTCTGTCTTCGAATTATAGCAGAAATTAATAAAAGAAGTTCTTGATAAATCTTAGACAGCCGCGTGTCTGATCGTGTCTTTGAGCTTTAGCTACATTTAAAACATTTTAATATCAAGTTAAATCTCGTATCTTCTTTTAAATTGAATAAGTGCGAGAGTAACATTTGAAGCTGAATAACCATGAGATAATAATGCATGACTTTAGAACTGTGTAATTAGTGAACCTAAACCAATGAATCAGTGATCGTTCGATTAGGATTTTCATCTTGAGATTTCCTCTTTCACCAATACGATCTATTCTATTCATACTCTTGACAAGTAGCAGATAATTATTATTTTCCTATTATACTATATTAAAGATTTATACCATTGTCCGTCATTAAATACCAAACATTATTATACCAATGACACAGACTAAAGGTGGAAACAGTCACTATTCACAACGATTCATCTTAAATGACATCTACTTACTATTTATAGTGAACGTTGGACTGATACATATAATGCATTTCGCACCACATAATCTACACAAGCCAGATACCAATTTGTCGAAGTGGTTCTGATAAATTTATTTAGGTTCTTATTAGTGCTCCAAAATCAATCATATTGTTCTCTTGTCTCTTTCGATGTTTCTGAATCAATATCTAGTATGTCTGTATTCCTTCACGCGTGTCCTACACATCTTTCCATTTCATGATTTAGTTCTGAGCATACCTTTTTCGTTTATATCATTAATACTTAGGATTAATTATACTCAACATTCAGCAAACCTATTTGACATATATAGATTTAGAAATGCAAAACCATTTAACTATCACAAGACTTCAATAACAAAGTATGCAAAGTTTTTCTGCTTTAATTTTGTGCGTGTTTTTTTTTACCTGGCTGGATTGCTAATGATCAGGGGAATTACTTAACCTTACCACGACGTAGTAACAGTTGTATTGTGAAATATTATAATTTCTTAATGGGCATAACTAATGGAAGTATTGGTAAAAGTAGAATGCTTACATGAACTTTTGCATTTCCAAAATAGTTGATTGAAACATATTTTATTCATTCAAGAAATGATTGGGCACAAGTCATCCAACTAAGAAAAGCCCTTTCCAGATAATTATTTACAGCATTTATCTTACAACATTGTACAACAAGAGACGGACAGGAATATGTACAAGAGAAATTACTGAAAGCGTTTAGTTTAAGAGAAAAAAATATGTACACATTTGAAAAAAATACTGATTTTCACAAATAGTGAGACCTGCATTGCCATGTAAAATGAGATTACTATATCAAAATATCCAAAATAGTTTACAAAATAGTCACCATAAGGCCGAGCTCTTCAAACCAAGCATACACTGAATTGTACAGTAAAAGAAGGTCAAACATTAACTACTAATTAACTCGTATAGTTGTGGGGGCATATAGCTAGAAGGGGTGCTATTCTCTGATGTCATTTCCCTTTGAAGTCACAGAAAAAACAGTCACTAAGGAATTTGCCACATTTGCCTTCGTGTCTGAAAGGAGTATGATAATCATATAACATATAAAACAAGTGTAAACGAACATATTTACTTTATTAGAAACATGTTTTCACAGAAGAAAGGAACTGATATCTTTTTTTCAAGTCAAACAGAACTTACTGTAATAATTCTGTAATCATTTGTCTCTTCAGCTTGTCTTACAAAATGATCTGGATCAAGCATTATATTTTCAGCGTCTGGAAGATATATTTGAAATACAACGAGGTACTTTGAAAAGGAATATGCACTTTGTAAAGGAGCCTATTTTATGTGACATTAGGCAAACTGAACTTCATCTTAAAGATCAGATTTACATGATGGCAATAGTGTTGAATGTCTCAATTGAAAAAAAATCGTCTGCCTTTAACCACAGCTTTTTTATCTAATAGGTACAGTCGGACATTTATAAATGTTCGTCTTCGTTAAGGGTTGGTTGTTTTACAGTTGATAAGAAAACATCCCTCATTAGGTGGAATAATATTCTTCCTTGATTTTGAATTTTGGCCTCGAGACTTGAATTGAATGCTATAAATTCTGACTCATGGTATTAAATTTGTTTTTCCAAAACTCTATTTTAGCCATCTAACACTGACATGTAATATACGTATAATTACCGCTTCATGTTGGAACCAAGTTTGAGCATTTTTGTTCCTAGACATCTTCCTATGAGATTTAATAAGCTTATAGATACATAGATTTTATCTTAATATGATTCTTTAATTTTGTTACCTTTTAACACATACGTTTATCAAATATCTTGGTCGATGTTATATTTGTTTATAACTTAATTGAATTTCAAAAGAAAGCATATATTTTTTTATTACTCTCCCGTTGAAGATACCGCCGTTTAATAAATCTACAAAGTTATTACACATTGTGTTATAACATCGCGTGTTGATTGACGTCACATGACGTCACAATCGTTAAGCATGACGTCACAATGTTAGCGGCGCAGCGACAATGGTTATCCCGGCGATTTTTATGATTTTCTTTGGATATAATTCAGCGAGTAATAAATAAAATACTAAACTCAGTCCCGTATAATTACATTTTTATGAAACTCGTGAATGGTATCGGTATTCAACTCGCTTTCGCTCGTTAAATACGTTAAACGGGACGTCGTTTAGTATTCTCTATATTAATCATCTGAATTTGGAAGAAAGCAAAAACTTGTCCTAGTAAGTCAAACTGGAAAACGGAGAGAATTTGACAACTGGCGAGTTCAAATATCCTAAACCCGAACTGAAACCATTTAAAACATCTACCTTACATTGCATGGCAAGACTATACAATGATCGAGGTATGCTGCAAACTGAGTCGTCCATGTGAGAGCAGTTTGTGAGTCAGGAACTGTGAGTGATGCTAGCTGACATTATCCGTCACTAATATGTCACGAACGAAAGATACTCAGCTGTGAACCCTTACTGAAATCAGCCCACAAGACGTGATTGTTGCACCACACGCAATAGTCACATAATTTGTGCCTTGTTTGATGTGATTCAGAGCAGAACTCTCACGCTGTCATTTTAATTTTTTAACATATATAAAACTTCAAAACTGTAACAGCAAGGTCTGATTAACTCAAAATGTAGTCAATTCGTTAAACCTGTTAATGTGATGATATACTGAACTATCTCCATCCAATGGTGTGGAGGACCTATAAGCGAATATTTCGATTTTGTGTGCAGCGTTGTTTGAATCTGGTCAAAAGAAAGCAGTGGTCATTTGCAAAACATTTTGTAAACTTATCTACAACTTTAATTATGGACATGTCTCTTGAATGAAGATAATCCTGAATTCACTCTAAATGTAAAACACACGTACTTTATCGCTAGTAACGTCAGCTACTAACCACCATTAATATCAGTGAAGATTGAGTTTGTAATCATCATTGATATCACGAGCTGTTTATCGCCCCTTATTAGTTGGTCGAGGGTGAATGTTGGAGTAGATGTACGTGGAAATCTGTGAACATATCTTTCCTTATGGTTTTACGATGAGTAAGTATAAAAGTGCCATAAGGAATATTTACGTTGGATTAGTATAACAGTTCCATATGGAAAACAGTTACCACGTGAAAATCTTTAGCTATAACTAGCTTTTTGTTAAAAGTAGCATGCTAAGACAGGTTCATTTAGGTATTCTAAGTTTAATAAATGTGTAGCTATTAATATGAGATTATCATTTAATGAAACTAAAACAATCAGGATGTCATTCGGTTTTCAACAACCAGGTTGTGTCAGTAGTGGGCATTGTCTTAGGTGAGGTGAGGTGAGTTGGTGTTTAACGCCGCTTTCAAGATTATTTCACTTATATCGCGGCTGCTAGTATTATTGCAGGGAGAAAGCCCGCAACACTATTGTGGCTATGCATTGCGGTGAAACCTGCGAGCATCGGTTGGAACTAGCGAACCATGGGTGGTACTGCGCTGAATTTCAGTGGAGCATTGCACCCAAACCTGACTGCGTGTAGAACAGTTCTCATTGTCTTAGGACAATGATTATTTTTCATTGGATAGATTCTAGGGTTTACAATTTACAAGTTTGATTAGCATATCAGACTCAAATAAGACATGGCCTAAAGACATAACCTTAAATCTCTCCATATACACGACATCAATGTTAAATGAAGATTTGAATCATTCATTTAACAAAAGGGATTATGTCACATTAACATATTGCTCAAGGGGTAAACTCATAAGAGAGTGATTGTGTCAATCAGAAGACCAACAAGGAAGAACCATGATGTCACCTGATTAGCATAATTTACAATATATCCTTGTACATTGTGCGTATATTTTGTTATAAAAACGCTTGTAATGCGATATTAACGATCTTATCGTTTCATCCCTGATGAGTCAATACTATTGACAAAATACTAGTATCGGATTAAAATGATTCTTCAAACGACTATGTGAAGTATGTTATATTTAATCTATATGTGACCTTGCGTTTGAACCAATTCAACTTTTCATATATATATATATATATATATATATATATATATATATATACACTATATATATTTATAGTTAAAGTATATATTATATATAGTTCTACTTTAACTTGCTCAAATTTAAGAGGATATTTTCTGTAATGTAGATAGGACGTAATTTTATTTTCCAAATATCAAATCCTTCATAGCTCTTACATATTGTCATGAATGTTTAAAGGCCATCCAAACTTAAAGATAAATTAAACTTCAGAGTACATTGACACACCTGAACGGGATCATTCTTTCCAGGGACTATTTGAAAGATGAATTTAAAAATCTCCTCAAACGTTTATGTCCTCTGGGAATACTTCATCGATCTGCTGGAACCTGTCATCTTCCAATGTTATCCAGATCATAAACAAATGTCATACAATTAATTAATTAATCAAGGCACAGCGCCATCTAATGAGAAAAAAGTTTCTATTGTCTTCCGTATGCCGTCCTTGAGGTAGCAATTAAAATCATGCCAGTTGGTTATCATCCAAAATTAGGCAGAACTGTGCAAAATACGTATTCATGATAGTACTTTTTTCTGATCAGTGTAATGACACCCATATCAAATTAGCTTCATTGATCGTAATATCAACTTCTAGAATGCCAAGTAAGGACGTCGTAATTACATTGACACGTTTCCATAACTCACATGTGACTAAGAACCGCGCTGCTTAGATATCTGAATGACACTTTTTTGTTCATGATATATATAAGCCTTCGTTTCACGTTTAGTAAAATTTGATCTAATAATATTGACAAAATTATTTTTAAATTTTGAACGTTTTTTTATATATTCATTGTTTCTTTTATATCTGAACTAATGTTTACCTACATCATCATTTAAATAATTCCAGGCAATCAATTCCATTCTACGCATTGAAAACGATCGGTATTTTAAAGAGATAACTTATTGGAATTGGTAATGTGCACGTCAAGTAAACTCGGCTGCCAAATAATTAATTAATGAGTATTTAGGAGGTTCAGTAGTTCCGAATATATCAAATCAAGATTAAAAACCATCTCCAGAGAGTTGTAACATATCGACCTCATCTCGTGCATTTGATGTGTACGTCCATGGACAACATCAAAAGGAAAAAGCTCTTACCACATTATGGTAGATTGACATTATACACAAGCAAGCCATGTTTTGTAATGTTGTTTTTCCAAGTTCGTGTTGATCCTCGTTATTAACTAATGTGTGCCCCTGTATTAACAATAAAGAGATAATGTAAAGTTGGTAACAGACATATCAATTATGTACATGGAGTCGGCCAGTTGTGCGTAACAAACGAAAAAGACACGTCAACCATGTATATTTGGTGATGAAGAAAACAAGAAAAAATCATAACAATTATGTCACATACTTCCACTGAATGTTGTTTTACATTTTCATATGTATTTTGATTGCGGGAGGTATTCCTTTTATGTCATACAGCAGAAGTGTAATTCTCATTCTGTCATAGAGGTTCCCATATATATACTATCCAAAAAAAGAAACGCATAGCCAGAACTGTTAAGAGAAATTGTCGTATTTTCAAACGCGTATGAATTCAAGGGGAATGAAGTTAAAAGTGTGAATTTTTACATCAGATTTAAGGTGATATCAATTAACAAAATCACGTAATAATATGAGATATGGCTTTCACAATATTTCACAGACGTCCGCTGAAAGTCAGTAACTGATGAGGCCATCTTGTGCGTTGATGACAGTTCTCACCCGCCTTGGCATCGACTGGATTAGACGCTATATGGTTGGTTTTGCAATCGTCTGCCACTCTTGCTGTCTAAATAGAGCCAGTTCTTGTAGAGTTTGTGGCTGTTGTTGACTCTGACGAAGACGTCTATCAAGTTCATCCCAAAGATGCTCAACTGGGTTCAAATCGTGGTAACGAGACGGCCATTGGAACTTCTTAATGTTGTTTCGAGCGAAGAAATCACTAGTGACTCGTCCAGTATGTGGCCTGGCGTTGTCCTCCTGGAACAGTTCACGGTGGAAGTCAATAACGGGCAGGAGGTCTAGCTGCAGGATGTTGTCTCTGTAGCGTACGGCCGTCAAATTTCCATGAACGTGGATTGAATTGGTGCGACCAGTGTACGATACCGCCGCCCACATCATAACACTGCCTCCACCAAATCTGTCCACCTCAAGAACACAGAAAGGAGCAAAACGATCGTTTCGACGTCAGTAAACATATGGTTTCTGCCATCTCGCCTCCGCAATAGGAACCTGGATTCATCACGGAACCAAACTCGGCGCTAGTTGAGATGATTCCAAACACTCACTGTGTTACACCAACGAAGTTGATTGACACGGTGTTGACGACGTAGAACGTTGCCAACGTAGGGTCTCCTGGCTCTCAAACCATTGTCCCTCAACCTGTTCCGTACAGTCTGGCTTGAAATTCTTCTCAGTTTTGGTATGTTGCCTGCAGTACTCTAGACAGTAGTTGTGCGATAACGCAAATGGATGCCCCGGATGTAGCGATCTTGAGCTGGTGTAGTGACACGTGGCCTGCCTGAACGAGGACTGTCATTTGTCGTGATGGTCTGGACGAACCTAGCAAAAAGTCTTGAAATGGTGCTCTTGCTAACATGGAGACGTCTTGCCACCGAAGATTGGGACTCTCCAGCTTGAAGTCTTGCGATGGTGATGTTTCTTGTTGCAGTGTCAAGACGTGGCAATGTGGATTGTCTTAAAATCAATCTCCATACAAGTGGCAAATCCGATTGCGGTATCCCTTTTTATAGCCACACACTGCATGCATTTTCCACAAAAGTTTCACGTGCGTAATTGCACGAGTTGCGTTGTTGCTAAACGTTTTTAATTTACCCTTTAAATGTTCACCAAAGTCAACATTTCCATGCAAGATCCATTTTTGGAAAAGAAAACGAAAGCAACTTGTCAGTATCATCAATATCATTAATTTTTTGGACAATAGAAATAATACAAATAGAAATATTTCGATTTCAATTATGAAAAATCACCTATGCGTAACTTTTTTGGGATAGTATATTATCACATCGCACCTTGTGTTATGGGACTGATAGATCTTGAAAACACATCATGATAAATTTATTAGAAAATTGGCAAACTATCAACGGGGCATGTAATGAGAATGGCCCGCCAGGCCAAACAGCCAGGGAAGCTCCGTGCAGGGGTGCTGAACCTTCGGGACAATGCTCTCGCATACACGGCACATATTTCTGTCACTGCCAAGACTGAATGTGGCTCTGAAATTCTCTCTCATCCATACTCAAACGAAAAAATAAATCTGAAAAATAATTTACGTGGACGTGTTTTTGCTGACAACAGACAGATTTCTGGCATTATGGGATGCATGGCTGGTCCAAATATTTTGATGTCAGTGAAGACTGTGTTGACTATCTTTGATCGTGTTTTCATTTTTCGAACCTTTTAATTAACCCTCGTTGGTACATTGTTGATGTTGCTTTCGTTGTAAAACTAGAATGTCATTTTTCCATCATGAATATTGTTTATATAAATCACGGCTCTGATTGTTAAAAGGTGCCGCTAATGGACATTGATGCAGTAACGTTCTTGTTTTCCATTACTTTTCAAGTAATCATAATAATAATTTTAAAGAAGTCAAGCCGACATCACCTACTTTGGATTATCTCAACATAGCTTCCATTATAAACCCGTTTTAAGCTGTCTGCGTAGAAAACCCTCAAAAGCAATAACATTGCAGGGAACGGCATACTGAGAACATAATTGGTCTCTATCTTCGTCGTGCGCTCTTGTAGGTCAAACGTCATCGGAATTGTGGCAAGAATATTGCATATTGTTATAGTTGTGTTGAGAAAAGGAAGTGTTGCAAATCTCACCTTACAAGTACCTTTCAGATGCCTTATCCTTTCGTTCCCTTCTCCCTGATCTGTCCCCTCTCTTTTGGATGCTTGTCATCCACGTGTTTAATATTTGAAATATTGTTGAACGTTAAACCCCAACTCACTCACTCACCTTGCAGAGAAAGATGTAATGAACAATTCTTATATCGTCCTTCCTCCTGTAATAAACAATTCCATAAAGGTCAGGCATGTCAATGTTATAGCTCCTTTTCCATGCTTCAACCAAAAGTCACAGACCACCCCAATATTCAATATTTAAGCCCAACTCACACTACATACGATCGATCACGATCACTGTACGAAAGTGTCGTGTAGACATCGTGTTGTTGTTGTGTGGTTATTGTGCTGTTATTGTGTGGCTATCGTGATTGAACTGATCGTGCTATTTTTCCAACACGATTGGTTCAAATCGCAAACATGTTCCTGATTTCAGAAAATCGTGTTGTGGGCGTGTCGATCGTGTAGTGATTGTGTGGTGATTGTATGGTGTATGTGTTGTGATTGTGTTGTGTCGATTACTGTACGATCACGATACACGATACAATCGTTACACGATATTGGATTGAACTTTCATCAATAAGAGCGTTTCCCATCAAAACGTTTTCATCACGTGTGCTTCGCGTGTCTTACTTGTAGTCAACATGACAGCATAAACGATTGTAAGGTATTGATGGTAAGCGAGGGAGACGAGCGAATCGCAACGTTACTGCCGACTATTCTCTTCCCGTGCATACCGACTGTTTTGTTCAGTTGTAGCTCCGTGATTAATTCCGACACAACCAATGTTCTAATACAAGCTCTTCTCGGGCTTCCAGCAGGTTCCCCTAACGGCAAAATATTGCAACATAAACTTCAATGTAAAAGTTCAGCCAAATGAAAGGCTGCATGCATGGATGACTTATTTGTCGTCACACAAGCCTTTGCAGAGATGCTTTGCTGTGTAAAGAAGACTCAAAGTCCAAAGTGCATATTAGATATGATATGTTTTTATACTTTGGAGTTCATTAGATATTTGAAATTATATTTTGTGCAGAATACAAAGTTTAAAGATGCACAAATGGGCAATATTTGTGAAAACTAACAATGAATTTTCGACCTGAAAGTATATCTTTAAATGATAGGGAAGACAAAGTTTACGAATTACCGCTGCAAGATTTTGATTCAAGGTATGATAAAAAATACCATCAAAGGTATGGTAGACCTGTAAACTGTATACTGCAAAAATCGCATATCAGAAAAATGAGTGTTTAAGATCTTCGTGCTGTTCTGCTGTTCTGAAAGTCATGTGCATAGGACTTTTCAAATTTATGTATAATTTTCATATGCAATCGTACGATAATGCAAATAAGTAAATAGAAATCAACTCCCGAACACATTAGATAAATAAATATTCAAGCATCCAAAATAAATATTTCACTGGTAAATGGAAAATAATTTTTGCTTGGTTTGATCTCTGTTAGGATGAATCACATATGTACTTGTTTTCACAGGGGCGTGTATCGCTGAAAATTATCAAAAAAATGATATATAATGAAATATAAAATGATATCTCTTGTTTATAGATACCATTTCTTATTTCATTATATATCATTATTATTATATTTTCAGCGATACACGCCTCTGTGCTTGTTATCAATTAGAAATTAAACTGAATCATTTTGATCAAAGCAGGTAATATTGATAACAATTGTGATAATTATATTGCGCTGGTCTCACGCGACATTGTTCTCTCAGGCCAATTGTAAAATTTGTACCACAGACTCACGTTCTTGGAATGATAACAAATAATGACCTAGAATTCGAAGATGGTAATTTTGGCGCTCAATATTCATACAGATCAAGCGAATGGGATGATCACCATGTTGAAATGCGGGTGTTTCAAAATTTGGTAGGAAGCGAATCATAATGTGATCAATTATCGATCAACTTGGCAAGTTTCTCGATGTCTAGATGTAAACTTCCTTACGTGGCCTGAAAATTCAACTGCTTTGAATCAGAAGGAATGCCTGTGAAAAAACATCGGTAGTTATTTGCATCGAGCCAGAAGATGAGAGAAATATGTTAGAATAATATATGCCCTCCTGTCTTTTATTGCGATGACATTGTATTTCATAGCTGCAATGCATCACATGATGAATAACAATTCTACATTGATCATAAAAAGCAATAATGTTAATGTCAACATTGTTTTGCCTTTGCACAACATACTTAAAATCGTGCATTATTCTTACACCATTCGCGATTGCATCGTGTAAGCGTTGTGTCAAGTTTGTGTTGATTGTGTTCCGACCGTGTTAGAATCGTGACCTTTCGTGCATTGGTTGTACTCACATCGTGTGCCACACGCACAGAAATCGTGTTCACATAACAGATCGTAGAAACCACAATACGATAACAGTACGATCTAATCGTAATGTTACCGTAGTGCAATCGTGGGTAGTGCGAGTTAGGCTTTAACAATTTATACTTCATTATATAAGCCATAGAATATCTGACATTTGTGGTTGGCGATCCTTAGTTAATTTTGTTAAGCATATTTTGGAAGCGTGTCTGCGTTCCATGGAAATTTTAACATACAACAATTACAAGTATCATGGTTATGATTATTTACGGATTGACTAAAATACCGTCGAAACTGCTTAACACAAATATGAAACAAAGCTTTGTTCAATATTGATTAAATAACTGTTATCCATGATGAGTTTCTTGATTAGTTTCAGGGTCTCAATACGTGTTAGCATCAATAAGAGGACGACAATTCTTCCATCACACTTTTATATTGTTCTAGAGGCACTTTTACAACATATCTTGTGTACACAGATGTGCATCGAATGAAGCGAGTGATGAGATGAACAAGAAGATTGACGTTTTATAACCTTTGTATCGTGCGGTAAACTTCTTAGGCGAGCATGCTTTTCTACGGTACTGTAATAAGAGTAAATTCCCCTTGTTTTAGGAAAATATAAACATAAACTGCTCAGAACAAAAAATAATTTCATCCAAAAAATATAACATCCATTCTAAACTCATGCTATTGGTTTTGATTGGTCGATGCAGAAATCCGTTATGTTGACTTAACATAATAAATTTACAGCTTTTACAGAATGTTCCGAGTTCATTAAAAGTACACCATAAAGAAACATCCATCGAGATTATTGAATTTCTGAGATTGATTGACCCAATTTACAGTTATCACATGTCGTTTTTCTAACATAAAAATCAAAGCAGTTCATCTGACAAAAATCCGTTTACTGATTAAATGGATAAGAAGCTGATTTTAATGTTGCAAGATGGATGTCCCTTAAAGAAGTCAATTGAAGATATCTTAAACAATTATTGAATATATTATCTTAAAAAGTTGAAATGGCTTTAAAATGTTACATAAATTTGTAAACTTTATTAGATATACATAACTAGTCTAGAAACTAGTCTAGAAATACATTTTGCAATCATTTCCTATGTATATATTTTTACAATTTAGAATTCTTATTTTGTTATTCAAATACAGTGATATAAAAGGGATCAGCTATATTTTGCCCTAATTAAAAGTTAACCCTATACATACGATATACATTCACTTTCAGATATCTATTTCAACGATATGAAGATATTAGATGATTTGCGTGGGAGAAACCTAAAGCTGTGTCTGTAATGTCGAATATTGGGCAAGAATTCATTGTCCTCACCTACTTTGAAAGTTCATACGTTGACTTCCAATTAGCCTCAAGGTCGGAAGTACATTATTCCTGTCTTCCAATTATGGCAGTAATTAATACAAGGAGTTTATAATAAATCTTGGACATCCATGTGTCTGAAACGTGTCCTCGAGCAACAGATGCATCTTAAACAAATTTATATCAAGTTAAATCTTGTATCTTCTTTAAGATTGAATTAGTGCATGAGTTACAATTAAAATTTCAAATAAAGAACTGAGATTATCTAGATTTAGTTTAGGAGAATCGTTTGTTGAGTATGCCTAAAGCAATGAGTGATGTAAAAGATGTTTCACTCGAACGATTATTTTTCGGATTTTCATCTTAAAATGTCCTTTTTTTTTATTCTTGACGAGTGAAAGAATTTTTGCTTTTCCTATTTAAAGATTTATATTATTGTCTTTAAACTGCCATATATCTGTATGGCAACACTACAGACAATTGAGCATTCCTCACCTCCTAAATAAGCCAGATGCCAGTTTGTCGAAGTAGTTCTGATAAAGTTATTTAGTCGCTTATTAGTGTCCCAAAATCAATCATATTGATTTGTTGTCTCTTATGATGTTTCTGTTTCTGAGTCTGTCTTCCGTCAGGAGTATCCAACGCATGCAAAAGTTTTCTGCTGAGAATTGGAATGACAATAATAATCAGGGAAATTACTTAACCTTACAAGGGTTGGAAACAGTTTGAAAGTTTGAACTCTAGTTATATTCCATTGGCATAAAATAATAACGCATTGAAGTATACGTGCTAGTAGAGTGATTACAGAAACTTTAACACTTCATAATTAATTCATAAAATAGTCATCATAATGCCACGCTGAATCATACCAGATTGAAAGGTCAGACATGAACTGCTAATTAACTCCTTTAGTTGTGGGAGCTTATAGCTAGAAGCAGTGATATTCTAAAATGTCATTACCCTTTGAAGTCAAAGTAAAAACATCAATATGGAATTTGTCCCTTTTGCCCACGTGTCTGAGATGAGTATGATAGGTATCAAACATATCAAAAGTGTTAATGTAAATATTTGCGTATTAAAACCATAATTACACAGAAGAAAAGAACTGATATAGATTTTGTCAAGTTAATCTAAAGACGTTTTTTGTACTTTACATTTGTACCAGCCAATATTAAAATGGTACAAGTTTACAATGAGTACATAGATAACAGTATATACAATTCAGAAAATAATTTTTTCTTCTTCTCTTATGAAAACACCTTTCTAACAAAAAGTTCTTTGATTAAGTGTTCAATTTTTTGTTCTGGAAGACATAATAAATATTTTTTTATCTATATCTTGTATCTAAAAAAGCATAATTTGGGCAAGTGGAAGCAACATAGACATCATCTTACACATCAGATTTACGTAAAAGACACATTCGTTGATGTCGTTCTATTGATATGCTTTCATTTGTAGCATAATCTAAAAGGCACATTTGGAAATTTAATAAATGTGCATCTGATATTTCTTGAAGTCAATGGGAAAATATAATATCCAAAAGTTTGAATCCATCAAAGCTAGAATTCTTCACTACAAAATTATTATATTTACCAAGTAGCTCTGCTTACTGATTCAAGATGAATTTCAACCAAGTTTAATAATACATTATACGCTTACGTTGGAACCAAGATTCATCATACATTTTTGTTTCTAGAAATTTGACTTTAGAAGCAATATGCTTATAATTACACCTTTATGTGCATCAATATAATACTCTTCTCACTGTCAGTAATATGTCACGAACGAAAGACAGAAACTCTGTGATATACCGCTATTGACATCACCCCTTGTTATTGACATCACCCCTTCAGAAAGGAGTGTAGCACTATATGTCATAATCGTAGAATTAATGGTGTGTCAATTGTCTTTTCAGGCCTGAAATGTCTTACTTCGACAACTATGCTGAAATTGTTGTTTCAACTTCTCATCATATATGAAAGATACAAAACTACAACAGCATTGCACAATGCACAAAGAGTAAAAGGTAACAATTGCTTTCAACTTTTCAAAGCCGTTGGAAGTAAACATTATATTGTTGTAAATAAGTATACGAATGAAGGTAACCAGTATAAATGTCTTTTACAAATTTCTTGTAGACATAATTTAACTTATTATGGTCATTGTAAAATAAGATGACACAGATATTCCTAATAGACCTCCTTAATTGCAAAACATTCCAAACATGTTTAAAGATATCTAGAATTTCATTTTAAACCTAGGGTTAAATATACCGTAAGATTGGTCTTAATGTTAAAGGTTAAAGGTTGCCCTCTAAACACTTTGATAAACAGTATCTACCTACGTTGACACACACATTGACTTTCAATTACTATCAATGTCAGAATTCTAATCTTTATATTTTAGCCACGTTAATGCTATCCATTGAGAATTTGTCATGGGCACCAAGATGTCTGGAATATCACCTTGGCCAACGGATGCTCCTGCATAATTTCCTTCTTTAATGCTACCAAATAAACATTATAGCTAGATGGTTAGTGACGCTTTGATGCTTTGTTATCTAACTTATGGTAAACCCAATATGTGTAAGTTTACAACGTTTTCCAAAGTACATGTATAAGGAAACTTCACTACGTACTGGTTACATATTGGAAATCCTTTTAAGAAATGAAATTACTCTATTTTTATTTCCACTCTAAACAATTATTACAGTTACTCTCGTTCTTTATCTTTCATTTAGTTAATGCAGATTCTATGTTGGTTAATTTTGTGTTAATGTTGAATATTAATGGTATCTGAATTTATTAATAAATAATTTAACTGATTATAATTAACTGATTTTTTAAAACTTTTTTTTTTAAAAACAAAGCTTTTCGGAGTTGATTTTTCCTTCTTCATAAGACAGAAAACCTTTTACAAACTATCAATATAAATACACACCTTTTTCGGAGTTGAATTTTTATTTCTTCATAAGACGGAATACCTATTACAAAGTATGAATATCATATCATGAGCATCCATGCAAAGAGGACAATCAAAAGACAAAGTTATGACCGAAAAATGCAGTGAACAGAATATCTTATATAGAACAGTCGATAATGCTGGGGTTTTTTATTATCAAAACTCGATGAAACATCAATACTCTTACACTATCACATCAAATTGGCAAAACTACATTTTCATTGTTCTTATGATCAACAGTCTGGTGATGAGATATTTTGAATGGTTGATATAAGGAAAACCCTCCCTACTTCTGAGGGTCGCCTTATAACTTCTTGAGGGTCCGTGTATGGATTTTTTAAAGAATCTTTGTCTGTCTGAAATGTCAAGCCCCGACAACCACCTATGTGAAAGGTCACCCATTGATTCCAGGTTAACTTTCAGGGTAAGTGTGCCAAGGGGTTGGAGCAATGTTATTGTAACACATCAATGTGAATATAATGGAAGAACTGCTTTTACGAAAGGGGAATGTATGTTTTTGTATGAAATTTAGAGAGTGAACAAATGAAACATTAGTAAAATGTGGTTAAAAATACCAGCAAAGTAAAAAAATTTGCCCTTGTTTGGTTGAGTCCCCTGCAAGTTTCGAACATACACTCTTAGATTCAGGCAACACGCAAAGCCCTGACCGTACTGACCTTAATGACCAACAGCTAACCAACTGACTTTGTGGGTGAGTTGGTTAGTTAGTTGTTGCGAGTTGGTAAAGCAGATGGTTAGATGCTACAAGTTGTATAGTGACATGGTTAGCTGTTGCGAGTTGGTAAAGAAAGTGGTTAGATGCTACAAGTTGTATAGTGACATGGTTAGCTGTTGCGAGTTGGTAAAGCAGATGGTTAGATGCTTCAAGTTGTATAGTGACATGGTTAGTTGTTGCGAGTTGGTGAAGCAGATGGTTAGATGCTACAAGTTGTAGAGTGACATGGTTAGCTGTTGCGAGTTGGTAAAGCAGATGGTTAGATGCTTCAAGTTGTATAGTGACATGGTTAGTTGTTGCGAGTTGGTAAAGCAGATGGTTAGATGTTTCAAGTTGTATAGTGATATGGTTAGCTGTTGCGAGTTGGTAAAGCAGATGGTTAGATGTTTCAAGTTGTATAGTGACATGGTTAGTTGTTGCGAGTTGGTAAAGCAGATGGTTAGATGTTTCAAGTTGTATAGTGACATGGTTAGTTGTTGCGAGTTTGTAAAGCAGATGGTTAGATGCTTCAAGTTGTATAGTGACATGGTTAGTTGTTGCGAGTTTGTAAAGCAGATGGTTAGATGCTTCAAGTTGTAGAGTGACATGGTTAGCTGTTGCGAGTTGGTAAAGCAGATGGTTAGATGCTTCAAGTTGTATAGTGACATGGTTAGTTGTTGCGAGTTGGTAAAGCAGATGGTTAGATGTTTCAAGTTGTATAGTGACATGGTTAGTTGTTGCGAGTTGGTAAAGCAGATGGTTAGATGCTTCAAGTTGTATAGTGATATGGTTAGCTGTTGCGAGTTGGTAAAGCAGATGGTTAGATGTTTCAAGTTGTATAGTGACATGGTTAGTTGTTGCGAGTTGGTAAAGCAGATGGTTAGATGCTACAAGTTGTATAGTGACATGGTTAGTTTCAAGTTGTATAGTAACATGGTTAGTTGTTGCGAGTTGGTAAAGCAGATGGTTAGATGTTTCAAGTTGTATAGTGATATGGTTAGCTGTTGCGAGTTGGTAAAGCAGATGGTTAGATGTTTCAAGTTGTATAGTGACATGGTTAGTTGTTGCGAGTTGGTAAAGCAGATGGTTAGATGCTTCAAGTTGTATAGTGACATGGTTAGTTGTTGCGAGTTGGTAAAGCAGATGGTTAGATGCTACAAGTTGTATAGTGACATGATTAGTTTCAAGTTGTATAGTGACATGGTTAGTTGTTGCGAGTTGGTAAAGCAGATGGTTAGATGCTACAAGTTGTATAGTGACATGGTTAGTTTCAAGTTGTATAGTAACATGGTTAGTTGTTGCGAGTTGGTAAAGCAGATGGTTAGATGTTTCAAGTTGTATAGTGATATGGTTAGTTGTTGCGAGTTGGTAAAGCAGATGGTTAGATGCTTCAAGTTGTATAGTGACATGGTTAGTTGTTGCGAGTTGGTAAAGCAGATGGTTAGATGCTACAAGTTGTATAGTGACATGGTTAGTTTCAAGTTGTATAGTGACATGGTTAGTTGTTGCGAGTTGGTAAAGCAGATGGTTAGATGCTTCAAGTTGTATAGTGACATGGTTAGTTGTTGCGAGTTGGTAAAGCAGATGGTTAGATGCTACAAGTTGTATAGTGACATGGTTAGTTTCAAGTTGTATAGTGACATGGTTAGTTGTTGCGAGTTGGTAAAGCAGATGGTTAGATGTTTCAAGTTGTATAGTGACATGGTTAGTTGTTGCGAGTTGGTAAAGCAGATGGTTAGATGCTTCAAGTTGTATAGTGACATGGTTAGTTGTTGCGAGTTGGTAAAGCAGATGGTTAGATGCTTCAAGTTGTATTGTGACATGGTTAGTTTCAAGTTGTATAGTGACATGGTTAGTTGTTGCGAGTTGGTAAAGCAGATGGTTAGATGTTTCAAGTTGTATAGTGACATGGTTAGTTGTTGCGAGTTGGTAAAGCAGATGGTTAGATGCTTCAAGTTGTATAGTGACATGGTTAGCTGTTGCGAGTTGGTAAAGCAGATGGTTAGATGCTTCAAGTTGTATAGTGACATGGTTAGTTGTTGCGAGTTGGTAAAGCAGATGGTTAGATGCTTCAAGTTGTATAGTGACATGGTTAGTTTCAAGTTGTATAGTGACATGGTTAGTTGTTGCGAGTTGGTAAAGCAGATGGTTAGATGTTTCAAGTTGTATAGTGACATGGTTAGTTGTTGCGAGTTGGTAAAGCAGATGGTTAGATGTTTCAAGTTGTATAGTGACATGGTTAGCTGTTGCGAGTTGGTAAAGCAGATGGTTAGATGCTTCAAGTTGTATAGTGACATGGTTAGTTGTTGCGAGTTAGTGAATGGGTTAGTGAATTGGTTACCTGTTGCAAGTTCGCTGGCTGTTGCAAGGTGGTTAGCAAATTGATAAGCTGTTTGCACTGTAAGTGTTTGCGATATTGTCTGACTTTTATGATAGATTAAGTATAGTAATAAAAGTTTTACATTTTGCAAACATGGATAAACTGAACTCATATTATTAACAGGGAGAGACTACAAAAAACAAAATAAGGTCATTTTGAACTTTAATTGTAACAAGAATTTTAATGATTACAGAGAGTATAATTATGATATGAGAAACTTTTACAGGCAGTTAACTGGTAGATATCCGTTCCTGTATCCAAAGATATTATGTGTTTCGAAAGGATGAGTAATTAAGTTTTGACAATCCTATAACGAACTGTTTTTGATGACAAGTTCATTCTTCAAAAGTTTATATATATATATATATATATATTATGTTAGTTTATTTCGTTACTGTACTGTAAATGTACATTTCATTTCTTGCTTGTTTATGCCAGAATATTTATAAGGCCATTATTTTAGTTTAGACGGAAAATGCAATATATCCTTTTCTTTGGTTTGGTTTAACTTGTTTATATGGACTTCTACTTTCTATCTAAATAACATATCTGCGTTACAATACTTGGTATCCCTGAATTTTTGACTTAGCTTCCATTGTATTTCTTTGACAAACTCAACGGATACATATAGCCTCATTCCTTGAAGAGAACATGTTGAAGGTTTTTGTTCCTTTCTTTCTTTCCGCCAGCTCTGATATTGATTTAATTTCTTTATATCAAATTAGAATGAGGTTATGATTTCTTGTGTATATCTGTTAACTCTGTGACCGTTGTTCACTTAATGTGAGACCTGATTGGTATTTGTCTTTCAACATGGAACAAATTACTGATTATCAATTTCAAGCCGGAGTTGCATTTGTCAAATCCAGAGTGCAATACACTTTTTACGTCCTGTACTTTCTTATTGTTTTGAATTACGGTCCATAACCTTATCCTGTTATCGGATTGTAGTCTGCGTAGTCTCCATGATAACCAAAGGTTTCCAGGAAAGACGGCTTACTTCAACATAAGACAATGATTGACTTAGTGACAGGTTTTATTTCCTTATTCTTCGGTCAAGCTGAAAAGTCATTTAAACAAGACTTTATATTCTGGTATTTCTGTGTTTCGATGATCAAAATATAACGTAAGAGATACATGTGCGTAACATAACCTTGTCATTTCTCGATGAAAAATATTACAGATATTAGATTAATGTTTAAATAATTTTAAATACATGTAACTTCTGATTCCCTATATTCCCCTGTATCAGTTGTAGTTACATAGTTATTTTAGAGATTTATCTAATAAAAAAACGGGTTTTTTTATTTAAAAATTGCTAATTGTAACAATAAAATGTAGGTTGTTAGAATATTTGCATTTGAATTTTAACTTCTTATTACATAACAAATGTAATGTCAAGCGGTATATGAAGTGCAATTTAGACTCATCTTAGTAAGATAGCCTTTGCAAATCAATGTTTTTTTTAAGTGTGTTAAATCATGAAGTAAGCTAACCGTTTAAAATTTAGCATTAAGGATTTTATAGAGCGATATGGTGGTATCTTGATTTAAAGACACATTGACATCTTCACAGCACCTTGCTGTGCAAAGGAAATCATATGATATAAGGAACTTAAAGAAAATCCATTTGTCCTTTTGAAAATAGCCACATTACCATGCCATTACCAAAAAATGGGAGGCCTTATACACAGATGACATTTATCTTCCGTATAAAAAGGTCGATTACCACGAGAGTGAGTTTAATGATGGTTATTATCGTAGCATCTAATGACCGTTATTTCTTTAGTATTCTTAGGAAATTTAGTTTATTTCTAATTCCGGCTATAAATCATCATATTTAATCATTGAGTTGGCCCTTTTCGATTGTTCTCAGACAATACTAAAATAAAGGCATTACATGTTTGCCATTACCAAAAAATGGGAGGCCTTATACACAGATGACATTTATCTTCCGTATAAAAAGGTCGATTACCACGAGAGTGAGTTTAATGATGGTTATTATCGTAGCATCTAATGACCGTTATTTCTTTAGTATTCTTAGGAAATTTAGTTTATTTCTAATTCCGGCTATAAATCATCATATTTAATCATTGAGTTGGCCCTTTTCGATTGTTCTCAGACAATACTAAAATAAAGGCATTACATGTTTTGGCACCTTATCTCGGAAGATAAGTCATTATGTTCATTATTTCTATAACTTACACCAAATTACATTGAAAAAGAAAGTGCCTTGTACAAGTAAAGGATTGTAGTTTCTGCGATTGTGCGCCAAATATGTTCGTAGGTTTTTAAAACGTCATAGAAATCAAGTTGACCTATCTGGTTTCCATCTCAATATATGTTTCAATATTTTAACTGAAAGTATCTGTGTTTTCACGTGGAAAGTATCATTGAATTGGAGTAAAAACATCTGCATGATATATATGATGTTTTTGCCATAATCTTACCTTTTTATTTCCTGTCCAACAAAATCAGCGGGGCTACTGGCATGGTTCGTTTGTCCATCCGGATATCGTTTCTAGAGCAGAACTTAAAACTTTAATATTTTCAAATTTTGATCAGTCAGCTTGCGTAAATTATCCGATGTTTGTTTTCAACTTGTGTGATTTTGATTTTAGACAGTTCAATTGAAAAGCGAGGAAGGTTTCAATGTGAAACAATTATTATGTGGAGATTATAATTATTACCATGATACATTAATAAGGCATAATTATAGTCATCGCTCGAAAAACAATCAACTACCCACTGGCTGGGGATATAGACGACCCTTGCTCCTTGTTACTGTTACAATATAAATTGGAATCACAATGACAATGGCAAAAAATGTCATAAACTCCAAAACAACAAAACATTTTCGCCATTCATGAAGAGTAATTATCTTGCTATGATACACGCCAATAAAAAATATTGCTTGATTTAAATACGAATCATTTCACTCGACCTACATTTAAAAAAAAAAGACTTTTACTTATTTTCAATGGAAATCAAGTAATGACAAAAATCATACACTGAAACCAAAATCACATATCATATTCATATCTTCACATTCATAATATTTTGAAGCAGCACAATCCTCCCGGTCTCCTGGATTGAAGGTCTCAGCATAGTTAATGTATTAATCTTTCTAAAAATAAGACTTATTACCAACTTGAAGACTGTTCCATCAATCTAAAGAGTCCAATCATTCCAAAGATGTTTTTAACACAATCACCAGGCATCCCTTCCGCGAAAAGTATATGAAAGTACTGTTAAAAGATTTGTTAGTGGCATCAAAAGAGCTTTAAGACGCATTATTGATTTACCAAATACATAAGTTGAAAGGAAGCAATAAGACCTTCAGGAAGGGTTGATATTCAAAACCAAATTAAAATTATTAGTTCTAAGCATGTTCTGATTGAAAACCGAACCAGGAACATTACTGTTATCCTTTACAATATCATTGACATTTTAAAACCAGAATAATGAAGAATAGAATATATTGAATCAACCCAATTGGGTTTTAATTATCGAAAAGCGCAAATAGCATGAAAGAATTTCTTCTATTCCTAGTATGTTGTAATTCCCTACATGATATTAACCTTAGATCTTAGAAGATTTAATCGAATCATCGGTCCTGTTTTAGAACAACATAAATTTCTGTTTGAAATATTTATATTATATTATATTTAGGTATTGAAAGCTGACGTCAAGTTAAATAATTTCATTGAGTGCTTTTCTTTGTATCAAAGTGAAATTTGGACATTTGAAAATATTCATATCAATACAATGTATATATACACTGAAATACATTGAGCCCAAGAAAAACTGATTTGATTGTGAGGGAATTTCAACTCTTCATTGGTCTTCGCCATATATTTTTGTACAGGGCATTTTCATAACTGACTGTGTGACTGAGTTAATCCAAATCGTTATTTCTCAGGTTTTATTGATCACATCACATCTTAATGTTATGTGAAAATTGTCTGCCGTCAGTACAGACGGCACAATAAGTAATTTTTGTTGTTCCACGGGTTTGTTGCAGCTTTGTCACAAAGGAAAAGGAGACATCTGTAGCAGTTACAAGATACTCGAGATACTGTTATATCCTCAAGTTTAACTAAAAATACTTAAGTAAAAATACTGGAATACCCAGTTATCGAGTTTCACATTTCAGTACTCAACCAACGCAAAGTGCTGTCAAGATGTCTATTCTGAAAATGATTGATGAATAGAAACCTTTTTCTGAGAAATCCTACTGCTGAAGTTAAATCCCCTAGTAGTAAATCAACCAATTGAACACCAAATACTGATTTTCAATTTAGAGAACTGGTATTAAACATGACAAATTACTTCAATTAGAAGCGTCTATTGTTATTTATGATTTAAGCTGATGTGAGGGTTAAATATCCTTTTACATTATACGACTTAAGAGGGCAGTTCGATTTAGATTGTATCATGTGTGAGTTGATTATAGATATCGTTCTAATGGTATTCCCTGGTGATGAATGAAATTATTTCTCCTGAAGTACAATGTCAGCTTATTGTTATCAATCCACGAAAATCAATGACAGGGATTAGGAGCATAAGCTTGTATTTTTGCTATTCATCAAAATCATCTTTCACAGCAAGATATAATGTTTCTGTCTGGATGTCAACCACGACTAATGTGTTTAGTATTTATATATTGAGCATACAAGAAGTTTAATCACTCACGGAAATGTTGTTCATATAGTTTTAAACATTGTCATATACTCAACAAACATATTTTATGTTTTTATGTTTTAAACATATTTATTTCCCAAAAGCAGGAACCGGATTGGTGAACAAGCAAATGCTTATTTCAATAACGCTCCGTAATACAAGCTGGATTTATGAAAGAAGATTTTCCATATATTTTAAAAGCATAAATTTTGTTCATTTGGTAATGGCAATGATATTTTGATTTCAGAAATTTGATTAGTTTTTAGAACTTGCTTTTTATAACTCAATTTCATAGGTACACTCTCTCTTGGTCAGCACTAAGATGTCTAAAGGTTTGATCCTTTGTGAAAGATCAGAGATCTACTAATGGACAGCTGCCATCTTGAGAATTAACAAATACCCAAAGGGATAGATAAGTCAGATTGTTTTATTAATGTCTTCCAAACAATTCTGCCACAAACTCCATGTACGAAAAGTAAGTTTAACTCCCCACTTTGCCAGATGTGGTTCAAAATCTTAATTAGTTAATTATTTAAATATAGACTGGAACCGTGGCACATTTCAATAACATCACTATTGTACAAACATTTCTGGAAATAATTAGATGTTTAACCCCATTTAACATGCATTTACATATGACATATATTGCTTATGTGAAAGCGTAAAAAGTTAATCTACTCCGTTAGGATATTCACGAAGTGTTAAGTTTTTTTACAGAACAAGATGAAGATTTAAAATCAACACCGACATATTTCTGGCACTTATTTCAGTAATTCAAGAGAAGGGGAACCTTGCTCAGATTCACCACTTTAAAAGTGACAGATTATTACATACAAGAGAAAGTGTTGATCAATAATGCACAATTGAATTCCGGAAGAAGATCGATGCTGTCAATTTACCTCGAACAAAATAACATATCAAAATGTTTATCATTCACAGCTCATGTTTGTCCAGTAAGAAGCATTATATAAACATAAAATACTTTATCATATGTAAGTAGTGTTTCAGCAACCATTATAGTACTCCATAAAATTTTCTTTTATCCTGTTATCGCTCCTAGATTTTACCAAATGCAAACTATAGTGTTATTGTCCCTGCGATAAAAAAAAGTCATAATAGAAGCTAAACCCGCCTGAAAAGATTAATAAGCCACTTGAATATCACCTAATTTAAAGTTTATGGAAATTAAGAATATGGATAGTTGTCAAGACTGTTTTGGGTGTCATTTATGACATAATTTTCTCCATTCATCTTTGGTGGATAACAATTTTCTTCAAAGAAGTTATGAAAAAGAGTCATTTTGATAAATTGACTTTTTTAGAGAAAATCCATCAGATATCAACATCATTTTTGCATTGTACTCTATCCCCATTTCAGGATGGATGGCAACGCGACATCGATTTCTTTTCAGAGAAATTTGGTATGTCTTCAGAACAACTCAATCAAATCATTTCCAGTGATGAATGAACACGAGAATTCATATTGAAAGAAATCAATATGGAGGGATATTAAAAATTAAAATTTTGTCTTCACAGGATATAAGGTCTTGCTGTTCGACACTGAAATATAATTCATTTTCTTTCGAATAAGCTGACAAAAGACAGTCTAAGGAAGTGTAACTTATTCCATATGGTGCAAGGTTCATAAAGCATAAATCAACAGCATTTATTAATTACTATACAACCTCTGTTCAAATAAAAGCTGTTTTAGAGATTCCGGCAGGTTCCCCTGGCGGCACAAACTTGCAACAGAAATTTCCTTGCAATATATCCATCCCCAATCTTTCTGTGCTTTGCGTTCACAAACCACATATTTGGAACTTTCATCAGGAAAACTCAAGTTATCTGCCCTCAATTTCACTATCTGCTTCATAACAAGCATGCTGTGAAATTGTCTAGTCTATTTTAGAAGAGAACAAGGGTTTATTATCCTTTTGTCATTGGCGTCCCTCTGCGTGATGGGGTATTATTACACAGACAGCTAAGTGGATGTTAGCGCGGAATAAATATTACATATGGAGACACCGAAGAAATACTTCGTTGTCACTGAAGTGTAAGTGAATAACCATTTACTAATGTCAATATTCAATGTGATTTGATGGCCAAAGGAACGCTTTAGAGTTTATACTGAAACTAACTGTAGTTTCACTTTCAAACACTATCATATAATTTTATTTTAAATTCATATTCTTTTAAAACAATGGAGTGAAATATTTATATAAAAATGTATGAACGTACAATCATGTTGGCATATGCAAGGATACTATTTAGGGCAATGAAGATACAAACGACACACCGATAACATTATAATTTGACAGTGACATACGCCAATGCAAAAATATGTAGGTATTATTTGAACAATCATTTATATTAGAAAGCTAAGAACCGAATTGAACCATAATCATTTCTGACAATGTCATTTTCAACTGTTGACAACAACATTTCTTTCGACAAGATTGATTCAAAGCAACTATGACATTTTATAGACATTATATAGACTAAAGGGTTCTTTTTATAAACACAACCTTTATATGATTTAGAGCTGCATAGTCTTTAGACCTCAGATCTTTTATTGCAAATATAGAAATTTATAATCAATAAGAGATATTTCCCTATCGTTTGACAACAGTTCCTGCTCCTAGATTAGATTATTTTTGTTTATCGATGTGGTATGTAATTTAATTGTTCAAATTAGTTAATAAATCAGCATTTATCAGGTATGTAAATTGTAGGCATGTTCACATTAAAACAATAACCATCTAAATTCCACAGTTAGCTTTGATCAAGTTAGATCACAAAACCTTTCAGAATTCAGACTAAAAAGTATATATCAAATACATATGATAGATGAATGGCGAAAATAAACCATTTTACAAACTGGAAAATGAGGCCCAGTAAGCCCATGTCAATTTAGTACATTGAAATATACATTTAGCCTCATTGTACATCAATTAAAAAACTGCCATAAAATCTTGTGGAGTGTTTTTTTGTGGTTATAAATGTTAGCAGCTTTGTTTCAAGGTAAAATTACGTCTTTATGCAAACATACTGTTAGTTCATTATAATCTAGCAAGTGGTTAGGTAAGTTCAGAGCAATTCAAATCAAGTTTGTTACTCCTAATGTAAGTTCATAGTTGATCGAGTCCAATAGTTTGAATTCAAATGTTTATAAGATTGAATAAATGAAAATCATGAAATCACAAACGTTTTAAAAAATGGGCTTTTGAGAATTTAAAGCCAAAATAATATTTTCACAACACCTTAGCTTATTGTTACAAAAATCACATAGGATATAAGGACACTTAATTTAATCAAATTGTAAGAGGGTAACGTATAATTCAAAAGTACGCGGTTGTCATCAACAGTGTATTAATCGTCCACATAAATAGGTTAATTATATTGAGGGAGTTGTTGAGGATGGCAATTATATATTATGGTTATTTTCATGATGACCGGTTATTTATCATTATTTTATGTTTATTTCTAATGAAGGATATCAACCATATTGCTTCAGCTGAGATGGCACCCAGAAATCGACCGCACAGGAACAATTTATAACATTATGAAAAAAAGTCTTATAACAAATGCATTGAATCATCAGTATGGGCATATTAATACATTGACATAGAGGTCTTAAATATTTATTAAACCCCTTTATATGTAATTTCGCAACATGCTTGACATTCCGTGTAGTGTGATTATGCATAAACAAATATGCGTTATCATTAAAATTACACTAGCTTTTCTTGGAACTTCAATTATTTTCCCCCCAAATTAGTATAATTGATATTTTCAGCATTGAGAGACACCTTCTTACTCGACTGGCTTTTACATCTCCAACTGTTATATGTATATGGTTTCATTGAAAATTGAAAAAGTTGCGCCGAAATACGAATTCCATTTAAATGTCTACCAGCAGTATGACCTATCAAGTCCTAACGATTCTTAACAGTTTGACGTCGACTGTGTTTAAGTTTCCAATAGCATGATGAAACAACATGCTCAATGTCACTAAATGACCTTCCAAACTTCTGAAAATGTGGATCTCAAAGACCGCAAGGCTCTTAGAATCTGTAATGTCATTAATAATTCTAGAAATGATAATAGATTCCCAGAATGTGAGTTACCAAATGGAAAAGTGTTTGAACAATCTGCATAGTCCAATAAATCCGAGAAAGTTTTGGGAGTCACAAGAGCTTTTAAACGCATTATGGAATACCAAGTACATCTCATTCAGAGGAAGCAATTAGCACTTAAGCGAGGGTTTTAATTTAAAAGTAAATTGAAATTGCAACATTTCCATTGTTAATGAACGTATAAGCGTGACCTGAATCCACTCTAGCAACATTTCGTATCGACATTTTAAACCAGAATATTTCAGATGTTAATCATTGATGTAGGTAATGGTATAAGCATTTATTGAGTCCATAAACAAGTTGTACAAGATAAATTTTTTATTTTGAAAACATAAAGCGAAGAGAAGGGAATGAAAATCATTTTCTTCATTTGTACAGATTATATCTTTATATCATCCTAACCTGGCAGTTTGATTTGAGAGAAAAATCGTCCCTCTTAAAAGATGCTAATTTCACAATGGGAAAAAGTATGCACGAAAAGTGAGAGGAAAGGAATGCCATTTAAATAGTGCACAAATGTAAGATTGTCATTTTAGTCAACATTTCGAATGGATCGCATTGATATTGTGAAAATAGGCTAGAATTCAACTTTCTGATGTTGTGCATTCTATTTCAACAAGGAATTTCGAATTGTATAAATGCTGTTTGATCCTTGTTCTGATAATGTTATTATCAAAGTCTTTCCCTCGTATTTTTTCTAGAAACATGATTATGATTATGGTTATTATGAACATGTGTAACTTACATATTTTAATCCTTGTTGTTATCTCTCAACGTTATATCTCACGTCATGCGAACTTCTGAGGAAAAAGGTCTGCCATCATAATATCATAATACGTAATTGTAGCTTTTAAAAAACAATGTCATTGACATAACAAGACATAAACGAACAATCAGACAATGTTGAGATAATAAATTTGATGTTATATTTCCTACAACCACACACGGAATTTCAGGGCAGTACAACCCATGGTTTGCTAATTCCAGCCGATGCTCACATTTTTCACCGCAATGCATAGCCACAATTTTGTTGGGGACCTTCTTCCTGCAATTATATTAGCGGCCGCGATATAGCTAAAAAGGTTAAGGAAAACAGATAATACAATACAAAAAAAACACGGGCATGCCCGAAATAGTTTTAAATTAGAATACACAATTATGTAAAATACGTTCAAACTGTCCATGCGGAAAATGACTGATAGAGAGATCGCTTGGCAATCCTGTTGCTAAAGATATATCACGAAGAAGTAAACATACTGTTTTTGAACTATGGAACTGGTATTCAAGATCACAATGTTAAGCTTGTATTGTTATTCATGACCAAGACAGACTGGACAGCTACACGCCATGCGCTAATTTCAGACTTAAGGAAGCAATACAACTGAAGACTGTAACATGCTTGCGGAAATATGTCTTAAAAATAATAATGTCTGTAATGAAATCCCTGGTGATTGATGAAGTGATTTCTCTTAATGAACGATATCAGAGTTTTGATATCAAACCATGTAAATCAATGCCAGAAAGGGACACATATTAGGACCATTATCCCGTACCTTTGTTATCTATATTCATCAAAATTATATTTACCAGCAAGCTATCTTGTTTATGTCCTGAAGAAATGTGTTTCTTTAGTGATGAAACTGGAAACTGACACTTAAGGATAACCGATTTATATTAGAAATTGTAACACTGATTCCAGTTCAGATAACCTTTGGATCTGAATTTATTATATTATTACAGTTATCATTGCTATCTGAATGTTTGTCTGTAGACAAAATCTTTGAATACTATGGTACTTGAATAGCATAATTTTGAGTGGAATGGTTTCCAGACCTCATGAACGTCGAACTATTATGAGCTTTGATGTTGAGTAGATATGAAGCTTAAACACTAAGTGAAAGTTTTGACATTGTTATACATCCCACATAATTCAGAAATACATAATCAAGCTGGATTTGTGCCAAAAATATTCTTATATATTAAAAGCAAAATGGTAACTATGATGATACACATTTGGCGTTGGTAATAATATAAAGATGAAAAGAAACAATATGTGTATGTTCCGTGCAATCTGGGAATGATCACAATCTGCAGATTGTTCGCTTACAATCTGCAGATTGTTCGAACAATCTAGGATTTTTTTTCATTCCTAGATTGTTTAAACAATCTGCAGATTGTGAGACCTGAACAATCTGGGAATGATCACAATCTGGGAATTTGCTTGTTTGTAGTACATCTTGCATTATAAAATGAGAATTGTTTAGTTTATTTAGGTTTTTATTTGTGTATGCATCCAAATGATGGAGAACAGTTGTCAAGTCATAGATTGTGACAGGTTCATGGCTCGCCCATATATCAAACTGACGGAGTATAGGGATCGATTCGATCGATTGTGAAGGGCTTACAGATCGTCATTATATCAAATTGAGAGGTATAGAAGTCGATTCTCAGATTGCGAAGAGCTCAGATATCGTCATTATGTGAAACTGAGGGAATATAGAGGCCGATTCCTAGATTGTGAAGGGCTCAC